>OX451739.1:41485669-42739555 GCA_948472305.1 Vicia faba | reverse complement strand
ATATATATATATATATATATATATATATATATATATACTATATATATATATATATATATATGCTATATATATATATATATATATATAATATATATACTATATATATATATAATTATATATATATATATATATATATATATATATATATATATATATATATATATATATATATATATATATATATATATATATATATATATATATATATATATATATATATTATATATATATATATATATATATATATATATATAATATATATATATATATATATATATATATATATATATATATATATATCCATTATATATATATATATATATATATCCTATATATATATAGGCATATATATTATATATATATATGACTATATATATATATATATATATATATATATATATATATATATATATATATATATATATATATATATATATATATATATATATATATATAATGGTCTCTCTCTCACCACTATATAGCAAATAAAATACCACATAATCAATTACTAATTATTCCTAATCGATTAGGCTTGAGCAAAAGGGTATTCACACTTCTCCAAAGAGTTTTTGAGAAAGTTTTGGAAGAGATGAAATTTTGAAAAATATTTTACGCGAGGTGTGAATATTCAATCTAGATCTTTTAACTTCGGTTGTTTCTTCATGAGTTTCCACCAATATATCCCATATTTCTTTTTCCGTTGTGCATGCCGAAATACAAAAGAATTCATTCATGCTAAGAGCATCTTGAAGAAGATTGATTACCTTCTTATCATAGAGGACCTTTTTCTTATCTTTATCATCCCATGAACTTTTAGGCTTAGACGTTCCAACACCATTTACAACACATACAAAAATATACGGACCATTTTGGACAGTATCCCATATTTCTTCTCCTTGTGCTTCTAAGTGAGGCTTCATGCAAATTTTCCAAAATCAAAGTATTCACCACAAAACAATGGAGGCTTGTTATTGCTACCACCATCTTTGAAAACCGGATTTGTATTTGCGGAAGTCATTCTGAATATTTTAGGAACAAGTTACTTATAACCTGCTCTGATGTCAATTTTAAGTTTATGAGTGTGCCTAAGAGGGGGGGTGAAGTAGGGCTTTAAAAATTTATCTGATTTTAGAAACAAGTTGTTCTTATTTTTGGTATGGTGTTTAAGTATTTTGAAATGTGTTTTTTTCTTTTCTGGTTATGATTTAAGATGGAAGCGATAAATGCGGAAAAGTAAAGAACACACGAATGTATCTTAGTTCTTCTCACAGTCCGAGAGTACTTCAGTCCCCTTTCAACACGAAAGAGATTCACTATTGTTAGATCTCTGTACAAGCTTTATACCAAGACTTATTCTACAATCTTCTAACAATCCTCTTGGATCAATCAAATTGAAATGAAGACAATCTTCTCACTTTCAACCTCCTGCTTTCAACAATCCTAAACAATAAAAAATATAAAACCAAATAATTTTAATTTCAACAATCCTAAAAAATAAGATATAAATACAACAAGAATTTTTAAATAAATAAATTTATAATATATAAATCTTATGAAGAACTTCTTTTATTTTAAATATAAAATTCAAGAATAATATACTTTGGACCTACAAGCCTTTGAAGAGATTGTGGCACTCCTTATCTATGGGTTGGTCCTGTTCCCAAATCCTGACCAGCTTGTAGAGGTCAACGCCGTCAAAATCTTCTTGTCCAGAAATCCAATACCAACATTGCTTGGGGACATCCTTCACTCATTTTACACACGAACAATGAGAAAGAGAGGTGTTCTCATGTGCTGTACCCCTCTCCTTGCAAGGTGGTTTATTTCGCACCTTCCACAATCTGTCTTGAAGAATGACCAAGGCCTGAGGTGGTCGCAACGGTTGATGACCCTCACTCACTCTGATGTACATTGGTGTTCTCGGTCCAGAGAAAATGTCATCATCATCGATCGTTGTGGAGAGTTTCCTAATGTTCCTTTACTTGGAATCAGAGGAGGCATCACCTATAACCCTTGTCTAGCTTTGAGACAATTTGGGTATGCACGAAGAGATGGCCCTCACGACATGTTGATTCCTGACCTAGTTTTTGACTTCGACAACGATGCGCAAGGACTTCGCCAAAGATTCATCAGAGCTTGGAGGATGCCTAACAAGGTTGACAGCAAGACACTAGGACACAAGAATTCCATCCCTCTTGAGCCTTATCTCAAGTGGGTACGAACCCGAGCCCAGAGTCTAATGATGCCTTATCCTCATGTTCTCCCTGTGATTAAAGAGCCCGTTAAGGAAGGAGAGGTTCCCTACACCATCCTACATCCTGACATGCCTACATCGTGGGAGGAGATGCAGAAGAGTTGGATCCAACTCAAGGAGGAACAGAACACTTTTGAAGCCAGATTTTACGCCATCGAGAAGAAGGTTCTAGAGCTCACCCGCCGACTCCATGAGCAAGAGACCCTCAACACCTACATCGCACCAAAGAGGATGCGCAACGTCTTTTTACCTTGAGAAGTTGTTTTTGTAATATTTGGCCCATGGGGCATTTATGTACTAACAAATTTCTTCTTATTAATATGACGTGTGTTCTTTTTGTCTGCAACAATTATGAATTTCTAAAATCCTTGAACGCATTGCATAGATAGCATCTCATGCATCATGTGCATAACAGGTACCCTTTTTTCTACAGGTTGCTTAATCTTCTTCGCTGTTTATTTTGAACAGTCATCATGAATCCTGAATCATCCAGTGAACAAGCTATCAAGGCCCTCCAGGCCCAGAACGCCCAGTTTCAAGAGATGGTCATGAGCTTAGCCCAAGGTCAACAAGAGTTGAAGGCTCTGCTCCTAAAGAAGAAGAAGAAGAAGAGGACTGCGTTGTTCAACACTGGATGCAGGTTTGGGAATACACTCCATAATGAGGCTGATCAAGCTACTTCCTCTACAGAGAAAGACAGTCCCCAAGGGGGAAGGGCTCCTAGTCCTACAGTCTCTGACAACGAGACAGATTACAATGATGAACAGTACCCTCCTGCTGCAGACAGATACAAACAACTAGAGGACCGTTTAAGTTCCATGGAGATTCAAAATGTGTCGGGGCTGGATTTCAGAGATTTAGGTTTATCTTCTGGGGTGGTGATCCCACACAAGTTCAAGGCGCCTGCCTTTGCAAAGTACGACGGGGCTTCCTGTCCTAAGCTGCATCTCAGATCGTATGTAAGGAAGATCCAACCTTACACTGCAGACAAGAACCTTTGGATCCATTTCTTCCAAGATAGCCTTTCGGGGTCACAACTTGAGTGGTTCTATCAGCTGGATGGAACCAATATCCGACATTGGGAGGATTTGGCTACCGCATTTTATAGACAGTATCAATACAATTCTGACCTCGCTCCCACGCGTACCCAACTTCAGGGTATGTCACTGGGAACGGGCGAAGGATTCAAAGAATATGCGCAAAAGTGGAGAGATCTGGCTGGCAGGGTGCAGCCTCCTTTGACTGACCGTGAGCTTGTTGACATGTTTCTAGGGACCTTGTCTGGTCCATTCTTCAATCATCTGATTGGTAATTCTTCCGCTGGGTTTACAGATTTGATCTTGACGGGTGAAAGAATAGAAGCTGGTATCAAGTCAGGAAAGATACAGAAAGGTGCCTCCGCGAGTACTGAGAAGAAGCCTTTCAAGAAGGAAGCTAGTGTTGTTTATGGTCCTAGAAGACAAGCTAAGCCGGAACGCCGCCAAGCCGTTAATGCATTGGTAATTTCAAAGCCTGTTGCTGCTCCTCAGCAGTACAATCAACAAAGGGGTGAGAAGCCCAAAAGGCTGTACACTCGGCTGAGTATGACCTTGTCACAAATCTTGCCGCAACTGCTATCGACCAACTTGGTGACCTTCAGAGAGGCTCCGAAGGCTGTGAATACTGCATCTCCTAAGTATAATCCGAATGCCCGCTGTGCTTATCACTCCGATAGCCCGGGGCATTCTAATGATGATTGCTGGGCCCTAAGAAATAAGGTTCAAGACCTTATCGATGCCAAGGAAATACAGTTTGAGGCGCCTGAAAGGCCTAACGTTGTGACTGCTCCTATACCCCAGCATGGAGTAAATGCTGTTGATGAAGACTTGTATGCAGTTTCTGTGAATGATGTTGCTACCCCTCTATTGACTGTTAAGAGGAACCTGTTGCTAGCCAGTTTATTTCTAGGTTGTAGCAAGGGTTGCCTCCTGTGTGCTGTTACCCCTACCGATTATCCGCTGCTGAAGTCAGGCATCCAAAGCCTGATGGATAGCAAAGAGATTCTGTTCAAGAAGACCGCTGTTCCTTTTGTTCCCGCTGAAGAAGTATCTGTCGTCACAATTTTCAACAATCCTACCAAGGCTCCCCCGAGGAAGCCAGTCAAAATCATGTCTGTTGCACCCATTATTATTACTGTTCCGGGGCCCCTCCCCTATGAATCTGACAAGGCTGTCCCATGGCACTATGGGGCAGATGTGTATGTGCTTGGAGTGAAGCAGGAGTTCAACACCGGTACCAGTATCAGTAACATCACTGGTCCCGCCAAAGTTACTCGCAGTGGCAGACTTTTCTCGCCTGACATTGCACCACCAGTTATCCGAAAACCTCTTATCATCACACCCGCAAGTGTGCATGTTTCCCTTTCAAATCAAGTTCCTGTGTCTACCCCTGCCGTCGAGTCCTCTGATGCTCGGGGCAAAGGAGTTGCTACCGATTTGCCTGCCCGGACGGAGGCGCCAAAGACAACTGCTGTTGAAGCCTCCCAGCAAGAGATGGAGGAAATCCTTAAAATCATTAAAAAGAGTGACTTCAATGTCGTTGAACAGCTGGGGCATACCCCCTCCAAGATCTCTATGCTATCATTGCTGTTGTGCTCAGAGGCCCATGCCAAGGCCCTGATTTCATTTCTGAAGACGGCCCATGTGCCGCAAGAGACATCTGCAGATCAATTCACTAACTGTGTGGCTAATTTGACCGCTGACAATGGTTTGGGTTTCTCGGATGCCGATCTGACCGCCAAGGGAAAAAACCACAATGATGCCCTGCATGTCTCCATAGAATGCAGGGGCACTACTCTTGCACACGTGCTGGTGGACACCGGTTCTTCCCTGAATGTATTGCCCAAGAAGGCCTTAGACCGGTTGGATTGTGAGGGTCTGGAATTGAAGCCTAGTAACATCATTGTTAGAGCCTTCGACGGTTCTAAGAGGATGGTGCATGGTGAGGTAAACATTCCTATTCGTGTGGGTTCCCAAGTCTTTGACTCAACATTCTATGTGATGGATATTCGTCCATCTTATTCCTGTTTGCTGGGTCGACCTTGGATTCACAAAGCTGGGGCTGTAACATCCACTCTACACCAGAAGCTCAAATAACCTGTCAGAGGGAAGATTGTTACTGTGCAGGGAGAGGAAGAATACATGGTTAGTCACCTGAATTCATTCCGGTATATCGAGATGGACGGGGAGTTTATTGAAACCCCCTTTCAACATTTTGAAGAGGTACCTCCAACATTGGTGTCAGCTGAGACAGTGATTGAAGAAGACTTTCCTTTGAAGATGACTTCCTTGAAGGATGCCCGGGCTGTGATTGAGAAAGGCAAGTGCGCAAACTGGGGTCGACTTCCTGACTTCACTCCAAAGACCGATAAGTTTGGGCTGGGCTTCACTGCAGAGGCTCAGAGGGCTGTTCGCAAAACAAGGATCGGAAAACCTCCGGTGTTCATCACCAACCCAGGAGTGAATGCTATTGAGGATGACGTGGAGGAAGCGGAATTGGATAACTGGATCTACCCGACAACCAACAATGGACCAAGCAACTGGACGGCAAAAGATTTTACACCTATTACTTTTGTCACTCAGTAATGAACTCTTTTGTTTTCAATTTGTAACAAACAATATGTTGAAACTTTTATTGGCTCGATGTCCTACCCGGGGCACCGTGGCTCCACTTGCGAGGGCTTTTTGTATGACATTTCCATATATCATTAATCAAAACATTGGACGTTTGCTGCATTTCAAATCTTGTGCTCTTTTTCTTTCTTTGTTATATATTGCAAAACAACTATATTTACACACACTCACTTATACAGGTTCCAATCCACTCTGGATCTCACTGGTAACGACTCTGCTACTGCCAGTTATAACTTCGAAAATCCGATCAACTTATCCGAAGACGAGGGTAAAGATGATTGCGAAGTTCCTGGTGAACTTGCAAGACTGCTACTCCAGGAAGAGAGGGCCATTCAGCCGCATGAAAAGCCAGTGGAAACGGTAAATCTGGGTACTGAGACAGATAGAAAAGAAGTCAAGATCGGTGCCAATCTAGAGCTCAGCGTGAAACAACGATTGATCCAGATGCTGCATGATTACATGGAAATCTTTGCTTGGTCTTACGAAGACATGCCTGGTTTGGATGCCGACATTGTGGTTCATCACCTGCCTACCAAGGAAGATGCCGACATTGTTCCCCGGTGGAATACAGACACCCCAGTGGAACCATTTTCCAGTACAGTCCGAAAGTTTCCCCAGGAAAATTGGAATCCATATCCCCAGCAGGTCTTGGAGCTTATCCCCGGTAGACTCTGGAAGCTTATCCCCTGCAGAATACGAACGTCCCTCCCCGTTTTCATTCAAAAGTTATTCCTCACAAGGGCTTATAACTGGGTTATCCTCAGCTAATTACCACAGAAGATCGCCCTCGGCGAAGTTCTTCCTATCCCCAACGGAGTTCATCAAAGTTCCCTAACTTAACTTATCAACAGATTCCCCAGCGGAGTTTATCATTGTTATCCCCAGCGGAGTCCATCATTGAAATCCTCAGCGGAGCTCTCGTCAAAAACTTCAGCGAAGTATCTCTTCCCACAAGAGTAATTCCCCTCAGAGTAATCTCTCCAACAAGTTTATTCCCCAACGGAGTCATCTTCTCCTACCGGTGTATTCTTGCAACCATCATCCCTAGCGGAAACAAAGAACTCTACTATTCAACGTCAGCCCAGGATTTAATTCCCCGGCCGGTCGTCAAGGATTTATTTTCCTAGACGAAGATACATTCATAAACATTTCACATTTCATACATCTTGCTTACATACGTGATAAAGTGCATACAACACTATCTCATTTTGAACATCATGACATCATGCATTTCATACATCATGACATTGCATGCAACTGATGTTTTGCCTTTTCAGCGAAAAAGACAATCCAAAAGACGACTACCTTCAACTATCACAATTCCAGATTCGATTCCTGTATCTAGCCAGGGCACATCTGTGGGTGATCAGTTTCCAGATTTGATTCCTGTATCCAGCCAGGGCACATCTGAAGAGTTTGAAGATTCGATTCCTGTATCCGGCCAGGGCACATCTGAAGAGTTTGAAGATTCGATTCCTGTATCCAGCCAGGGCATATCTGTTGACGACTAATTCCAGATTCGATTCCTGTATCCAGCCAGGGCACATCTGAAGAGTTTGAAGATTCGATTCCTGTATCCAGCCAGGGCATATCTGTTGACGACCAATTCCAGATTCGATTCCTGTATCCAGCCAGGGCATATCTATTGACGACTAATTCCAGATTCGATTCCTGTATCCAGCCAGGGCACATCTGAAGAGTTTGAAGATTCGATTCCTGTATCCAGCCAGGGCATATCTGTAGACGACAATTCCAGATTCAATACCTGTATCCAGCCAGGGCATATCTGTGAGCAACCGATTGTAGACTCGACACCTGTATCTAGCCAGGGCATATCTGCATGAAGAGATTGAAGATCAACACCTGTAACAAGCCAGGAAAACATATGTCTTTCTCGAAGTGTGCAAGTTCTCGTTAAGGAATCTCTTATGTGATCAACACTTCCAAATGGCATCTATAAGCCCATTCCCGACAAGGTTCTGTCGCGCCTTCAGATGGCATCTATAAGCCCATCTCCCTATCCACCATCTCTCCAAATGGCATCTATAAGCCCATTCCTGACATCACATTGCTGATACTCCAGCATGCGAGTGCAAATTTCAGGGCACTCTAGTGTCCAATCTCCTTTTACCCTCGAGTCCCGAAAGGCAAACTTGCCAATCTAACTCTTCAGGTTCAAGAAGATTGAAAAGGGGCAACTGTTGTACCCCAAAATTTGCCCTCCCATTTTCTCAACATTTTCTCATCACAAGGCCCTTGGAGCTCAAGATCCAATTAGGGTTTCCTCTGCAAGACTTCTCCTAGCACTGTTGACCCAAATTAGGGTTTGTGTTTGCACAAAGATATTTTGACCTAAAATGCCTAAAATGACTTTCATGCTTCATGTTGGACTCCCAAGTTTATCCATACCAAGTTTTAAGCCTTGATTCCAACCTTTGCCCAGTCAATTGGACAATTGACCTAGAAATCAGCTGTATTGGGGAAAAAGTCAACTCTGGCCAATTGAAAGTCAAACCTCATGAAAATTGACCCACATCAACATTATGAACTCATATGAACCATTTGATCAAGTTTGGATCATAATTCCACAAGAAATTTGATCAGATCACCAAAAGGGCAAAATGGTCATTTTTAGGGTTTTGACTGCACAAAGGCAATTTTTGACTGTTTGACCTAGCCAATGGCAACCCAAGCTCACATATGGACTCAAGGACCCCATGGAATTGTCTTGACATACTCAACAAATTCAAAAGATCCCAAATGCACAAGATTGATAGTTGAATTTTCCAGTCAATTGATCAATTTTTGACTGTATACTGAAAAGCCAAACTTTGACTTTTTCGTCAAAATCAAGTGTCAAGATTCTTTTTTTTTATCAAAACATGCCAAATCATGAAGCTTGTTCATCAAGAAATCAAAAATCACAAATTAGGGTTTGAAATGAAGATTTTTCATAACTTAGAATTTTTCTAAGTTATGAAAAACCCTAATTTTTTCCTAACTTTGTCCCACTTTCTCATCAAGATGCATTTGGATTCAAGGAAAAGTCAAAACATGAAAGTTGTAGTCCATTGCAAAATCTACAACTTTGAATCGCAAAGTTTCCTCAAAAGAAGCTTGTAGCTCAAGTTACAATTTTTGGAACAAGGGTACCAAACCATTCTTAACTTAGAGAAATTTTGACCTATTTTAGGCAGGATTTTTGCCTAACTTCAAGACCAGTTTTCACATGCTTCCACTTGGAATTTCAATTTGTATTAAAAAAATGGATTGTAGTACACATTCCAAGCTTTCCAAAATGTCCAAGAACTCATCAAACAACCTCATGGTTAGGGAGAATCGAATTTGGCAAGTTGGGAAAAAGTCACTTTGTTTATGGCTAATTTACATGTTCATACACTTAGGCAATTTTGAACTCAGCTTGCATTCCTTGATTACAGGTCCTATATCCCATTTGCACTCATAAATTTAATGCAAACCCCTTGTGTTCAAGCCTTGCATTATGTGTTTAAGCATTACATGAAGGTTTACTCCTAAAATAGAAAAAGCATTATGTCCATTTTTGAAAAGTGAAACTTTATGTCAATTTGCAAATCAAGAGGTACACAGCAAATCTCTTTGGCACAAGTTATTGAGCTAATCCCACTGATCAAGGGCAAGCTTAGCAGCACATTAGAGGGGCCTCCATCAGTCTAGAAAACAACTTGACATTTTGTTGCTTAAGAGAGAAGAAAACTTGAAAACAAAAGACCAACTCTAATTCCAGCAAGAGAAGCTTAAGCAAAGTTGTTATACACATTCCAAACACTAACCCTGACCTGAAACACAATCCAACCAAGTTCCAAACATCATCAAACACAGAATCACCATTAAACTGCACAAAAACAGGGTATTCTGCACTTGGACTTGGCTAGCTCATTTCCATCGTGCACCTTGGCCAAAAACACTTCAAACACATCCCACACCATCCCTTGAAACTGTTCCAAGCCCTAAACACGACCTGTAACACCCCTAACCAACATCACCATTTTCATATTTTCTGTTTTTGCAGTTGGAGTGCCATAACACGATTCACTTGGTTTCAAAGCAAACTAAAGGTTGGAATAACATCCCTGGACCTCAAGCAAGCTGTACCAATCCTTACCTTGCACTGAAAGCACCTCCATTGCCAGATACGATTCAAGCTGAACAGGTAAGTTCATGAACTCCTATCTCTCTATCCAGGCACATTTAGGTTTAGGTTTGTGAAGAAATTATGTTATATTCATGGCCCTGAATCTGCCCATATCATTACTTTTCGTTTATGTTATGTATACTTAGAGAATTTTGAGTCTGAACATTGAACAAAAACTAGGTCAGGAATTGGGGGAGAAGAAATTCTCTCTCGTTTCTGAGAGTTAGATTGACTTCTTTATATGTCTAGAATCGTGGCTTCAAGCTCTACAGGTTTCATGTTGCAAGATTTGGCAAATGATCAAAGAATCAGGAGATAGGAAAATGCGTTTTGTTGTTGTTCAAGCAGGTTCAGAGGTTGAAGACAAAGTCTTCTTGGGCTGGGCCTGAGTTGACTTCTTATTTGCACCACATTTTTACTTTTGAACCCCCTTGGCCCATTGTGCTTATTTGAAATATTTTTTTGACTTTTCTTGTTATTTCTGACTTATTTATTTTTTCTCATAATATTAAAAATATAAAAAATATTTTCCAAACCATTTTTGTATTTATTAGGCATTTATTTGTTTAAATTGATATTTGTACATATAAATAATACATAAATACTCTTTTATTTAAAATACTAAAATAATACAAATACTTGTTATTTTCTGACTTTTGTTTTATTTTACCTTTAAAAAAAACTTTTATAAAAAATACATTTTTTTGTAAATATTAAATATTATTATTTTTATACATATATTTAGTATTTAGTGAATATTATAAATATTTATGTATTTATTAATACATTTAGGTTAAAAACACAATAAAATAATACATTTTATTTCTTACTAATATTTAACTTAAAAATTACTTTTTTTACATACTTTCTTTTTTATTTATTTTTTTGTACATAATTAATAAATATTGCATATGTTATATAATAAATATATTTTATTTAGTAGAATTAGGGTTTTGCCCTAAATACATAAAAATCCCAAAAATTAATTAATTTTATTTTTGTTTATTTGACACATAAAAAAATACTTTTTCACATACATATAAAAATCATTTTTGCATCTTGCATATTTATTTTATTTTATTTGAATATTGTGCAACTAAATACCTTGTAAATTCCATGTGGATTGTAATAGTTTAGGGTTTAATTTTTTGCTAAAACATCCCCATTTGAACATTTGTACCCCCCATCCCATATATTGTGTTGTAATAACTTAGGACCTTTTATTTTTCGCATTTAAAAGCTTTCTAAATATGCCATGTTAGAATTAGGGTTTGTATGCAAATCAATTAACCAAAAATAGTTTGACCTAACTTCAAGATAAACAAGCATGAAAATGGACAACACTAATCACACTTACACCCCTAGGGTATTCCACTTGTTGCCTTCAATAATGGGCCATATTGCATGTTAGGTCTCTTTGGGCAAAACAACACAATTTAAATGATCATAGTCCCTCGATGACGCTTTCGAAAGTTGCCTAAAAATGATCAAGTCCCTTAAAGAAAATTGCCCAAAGATACTTGGCACCATTGCAATTATGGTCTAAACGATGACCCACGCCCGTCCCTTTCACATCCTAACACAAGATTGTCCACCAAATACAATGGTGGAACAAAATTGTTAAAAGGGTTAAAACATAGCAAAGATCTTTGAGAAATGTAGGGTAGATAGCTCTTGGTTACTTGCCCCCTTGCAAAACAAAAACACTTGCCTATTTTTCAAACCACACATCACTACACTTTCAAAACAACTTTCAAAAACATTGAAAACCTTTTCAAAAGACATACACCTTTGTATACATCCCAACATGGATCATTACAAAGGTTGCCACCACATTGGCCTCTTTTCAAAATATTTTCAAAATCCACACACAAAGCACCATTTCAAACAATTGAAAATTAAGGCAAGTTGATCTAAGCAAGTAACTAAGAGCCCATGGATAACCATGGATAGAAAGGGTGCTAATACCTTCCCTTTCTATAATCTACTCCCCGAACCCAAGAAAACATCTCAAAGGTTTTTGCTGTGCTTTTTAACCTTTCCTTAGGATAAAATAAAAAGTCGGTGGCGACTCTTGCTCAACCGAAACATTTGCGAAAACAAACGCAAAACCTCAAGTCAGTTCTCCCACCGTATCACAGGGGGGTACCTGCAAGACACTCCGATGCTGAAATGAGTGGCGGAATGAGCAGGCAAAAAATGTATAGGTGTGTAATAGATGAATACCTGACCCTCTGGGAACATAGGGTATTTATAGCCCCCAGCGCTGGGCCAAGGTCCCCTCATTGGGCTGACCAGAACTGGCCCAATAAAGGAACTGCCAGGTTCTACGTGCGTAGTGGGGCCCCGCACGTGGTCCCCTTCCTGGTGGTGCTCCGCGAAGAATAAGGAGGGACAAAGACGCTGTCTTTCCGGAGTTTAGAGGATTCGATAACAGTCAGAATGGACAGAATCTTCCCTACGAGGAGGGTGCTCGAGCAGGACTCGAGCTGGAGTTCCCTTGGTCGGGGACACTGCGTGTCACGGACAATGGCGGGCGTAGTGGTTACAGTCTATTGTCAGGCACATCGATGGTGGCCCGCTGGTGAGCATTCCCTGAGGAGTTTGCTTGGATTGGGTCCTTATCTGTGCTTTGGACCAAGATGGCCCCAGTCCAGAACAACAGCCGAATACCACAAGTTTATTGTTAACGTCGGGTGCCAATTCAGTACCGGGGTGCCTCTCGTTGGCGTCACATAATTTCTACTTGATGCATCAGGGTCTCTTTAGAGAAGATCATAGAGCCGAGGTCCGCCAAACATGCTCGAAGAAAGATACCCTAGACTCTAGTTGCAAGGAGACTTGTCGATAGCAACCTCCAACCACCGCTTGGCATCTCAATTCTAAAGAAAAACTGGACAAGAAGAGCAACTCTTACTCCATCTATGGAAGTTGGAAAGGCAAGCCTATCGAGGAGCTCCTCTAATGCCTGACCATTATATTGGGTCTAGGAGAAGTCAGTCAGCAGGCCTAATCTGTCACAGATGGACCCCCGACCTTTATGGATTACTTGAGGTAGATACATACTCTGGGATAGGAAGGAAGTTGGGGGGCCTTAGCCCTGATGATAAAAAAACACCTAGTCATTCCATTGTTTATTTGTAAAAAATTCAATTATATATATATATATATATATATATATATATATATATATATATATATATATATATATATATATATATATATATATATATATATATATATATATATATATATGCTGTATGCTTATTTGTCCCTCTTTCTACTAGAATGCTCGAGATATGGGAACGAAGATAAAGTAGTTGAATGTGTATTTGATATAGACTTAACGCAATTATACGATTCTGACACTGTTTAAGCATATTCCATGCTTAATTGTGTATCTGCTACAGACTTAACACATTTTTGCGATTCTAATACGACTTAAATGTGTCACAACCCAAATTTTTGCCGCCCTTTTATTTCTACGATCAAAAATATTTTAAACATTAGTTTTATAATATTATTTGATTTTTATAAAATACTCGCTTTCAAACCTGTTTAAAAATATAATGATTTATTTCAGATCATTTGTATTTTTGAGTAAATAAATATTCCCAAACGTTTCATATACTTTCAATTGAATTTATTTATAAATGAGTAACATAACACAATTGGTAAATGATGACGCTTGCAAACATAAGGTTGCGGGTTTGAATCTCTTATGCTGCATTTTTAACATTTTCTTTTTTCTATTTTTTTGTCACTAATTTTCTTTCCTTTTTAAATAGGTGTTTCTTATTGGCCATTTGATGTCAATTTTGTTTTATTTCGAATTCAGATGGTTTTTTATCTATAAATAGGATATGTTTTTCACACTTCTATATCACTCACAATTTTGCAATTGCACATACACAAATTCTCACAAATCCACAATTCATCAACAACTTCTTACAATTCTTTTTCTTTTTTTGTTTATTCCAAGGTTGTTGCATATATCAGACAACAACTATTCTTGGCCGATGATTTCATAAGAGACTCCCCTCCATTTTATTTTCAATTCCTTTTAGTTTTAATTTATGTGTTTTTCAATGATGATTTGTTTAATAGTATGTGTTTTAACTAACCATTTATAATGTTCTTAATTGTTATTCGCCCAACAATTTATAAGGTTACCATATTTTGGTATAATAATTTATATTATTGCTGATTCTTTCATCTGGTAATTTACATATGACTTGCTAATATTAAATAATCATTATAAACTCCTTCAAATTCCGTCACTATAATTTAACTTGCAAATTTCTTGTCACTGATAAAACCAATACATTCACTCACGAATAAAATCTGTACATGTCTACTCACACTTTATTTATCCTAATATTTACTTTTGTTTTTGTTCCCAGAGTTTCTAACCCACTGATATTTCACATGTATGAGCATCCACAAACTGATTTTATATCCAAATCAACTATTTTTCATGTATGATAACAATACAACAATATATTGTTATTATCATTATCAATTACAGATTACAAAAAAGAAAGGGAGAAGAGGGAGAAGATGCCTGAATCTGGAAATTGCAAACAACGCCGCCATGTCAATCGCACCACCACGTCATCTTCGCCAGAATCGTACCGACCATCGTAAGCTTTTCTTCGGATCTGGTACTATTCGTAACCGTCCTTCCCTTTTTCATGTTTTGCATCCTTTTTGTCTTTTTTAAAAATGGCTTTGGGCCCAAGTCAAACTTATGTTCTACACTCCTCTTACTTAATTTCTACACCCGCTAAACTTTGTTTCTTATTTATTTATTTATTTATTTATTTATTCATTTTTTAGTTTAGTTTAGTTTTTACTTTTACTTAATATTTTAATTAATTCTAAACCATTATTAAAAATACAAAAAGAAATAAAAATGTAACAAACATAAGAATATGTCATTTAATTAGTTTTTTTTAATTAATTAGAGAATTTATTAGCTTGTAAATAATTAGTACATATATCATAATTCAAACTCAATTTTTAATCAAATTAATTTCAACATTCTATAAATAATAAGATGTCCATCTTAGGATAATTAAATTGGTCGACACATCGTCTATCCGTTTATTATTCAAAATCAAACAATTTAAACTCGTGCGATTTATCATATATTTCACCCGCGAGCAACACGTGGTCAATATCTGACCACGTGATAAGGGAGACTATATCAGACTCCATTGCTCTACATCTAAAAGATACCTAAGCAAACATCAAACTATTTTACGTAATAAATTAATTCAACATTAATTTTCGAAAAAAGGAATGCGAATATATTTAAATTAACTATGTATTTGGTCTAACAAACTCCGTTATTCCTACTCTTAGACCACGCACGCGGGAAATTCAAAGTATATTTCTCAATCTATAAAAAACACAAACCAACCACGAACTACGAAATAGGACTTTGATTCCTCCTAAGAGGATACGTAGGCAGACGATCAAAATTGTGGCGAGTCCCGCTAAATAAAATTCAAACCATTTTTCCCAATAATAATTAAAAACCCTATTTCCTAAGATCGCGCTTCTAAACCTAGTATCTTTGTGAACAAGGTAGATAAGGGGTGTCTAACACCTTCCCCTTGTCTAGAACCGAGTCCAAATCTAGAATCTCTGACTTTTAGAGTTATTCCTTTATACTACCTTCCTTTAGGATAAAAATTAAGGGTGATGACTCTGAATTTAAAACCAGTTGCAACAAAATGCATTGCCTCCATGAATTTGTATCAGATACAGACTTAACGCATTTCTGCAATTCTGGTAATGCTTAAGCATGTTCTATGTTTAATTGTGTATCTGATACAAACGAAATGCATTTCTACGATTCTGATATGGCTCAAAGGCACACCTTGCATGACTCCTCATATGAGGCATATTAAATGCATTTATGCATAGTTGGCGCACCCCTTTGGATCTAGCTAATCTAAGGGTGTAGGTAGTGGAGCCTGGAAACGACCACCTCGATCTGACCAAGCATCTAAGGTTGGTACGGGGATACTACTTTTGGTCAAGCAACAGTCCTCCATGATAAGGAGCACAATACAAAGATACGACCATACAACCACCTCATCTTTTGAGAGCTTTCAAGACCTCTACACGAGCCTCAATATCTTGAATGAGGGTTTCCCGGTGCTCCTCTACTGTGCAAGTTTTCTCCTTAACAAAATTAGAAGCAACCTGATAATGCTTATCTGCATCCTTGAGGGAATCCTCCCATTTATCTGGTCGAGCAACCATAGCAGAAGGAAAGCCATGTATTTTGACCTCCTCTTGCAACGAGTTTGCAACTATGACCTTCTCCTACAGTGCAAGAAGCTTCTTGTGGAGAATAAATCACCTTAGCGCCATCTCTCAGACTTTCCCTTTCCAAGTATTCATTTCCTTGAATGGATTACCCAGGGCCAAGACATCTCCATGTCTGGAAGAAACAAGAGAGAATAAAGTAGAAGCTTTGAACATTCTATGGGCAAGCTCAGAAGCAAGTTCCATCTTATCCCCTACGGGAGACTCTGAACGAAGGATCAATTCAACGTTGAAACAATAGTAACAACCTCCTTAGGAGTCCGAGCAAGACAAGAAGAAAATATATCTGAAACACGTATAAAGGGAGTTATCTCCCCGAAAGAACCACCCTCAATGATACAAGTTTGTTTTAGAAAACCATCATCCCATAGAAATTGTTTCCCATCATCCTGGGCTCTATTTGTTAAAACTGGATGTGAGGTTGACTCTTCCATAGTTAAAGTGGTTGTAGCATCCATAAGTTGATATACCTCGAGAGCAGAAGTAGAAATCTCTATAGTCGGGCTAGGAGAATGGGTTGGAGAAGTAACAATAGTCTCTAGAGGAGTGAGAGTAGAGGTATAAGTCCTAGTATTCACCACAGCTTGAATACCTTGAGCATTTTCAAGGTTATGAAATAGTTTCAACTTTCTTATCTTTTCCATGCTACTTGTAAAATGCAATCACGTGTGTAAGAAAAAGGCACAAAGACTCCACTCTCACCAAAAATATTTCTCCTCTCTGTTGAACAAATAACCTCAAGCACATGAGGAGGGTGAAGTGTGGTTTTTGAAAAGTGTGGATATTTTTCCCTTTCTCGATTAAGATCATATTAGTAATGTTTTTTAGTAGTAAAGTGTAACAGAAGTAAGGTAAATAAAATATGTTATGAAAAATTAAAGAGAGTACGGATAAAAAGATTGCATTAGAGAGTTATCTAGGTTTGGCCAAACGTTGGCTTAGTCATGTTCCCAAGAATTCTTCTTGATATTTTTCACTATAAACTTGTGAGATTTTATCGATTATGCCTATAAACCTTAATAAAATTTGACATTTGACTTTGAACAAGCTTAATCTCAACTTATGAAATCTTTTAGAGGTTTATGGTTGATCTCTTTAACCAAGAAAAAAGATTTTTATCGGCTAGGCTTAATAAGCCAATAACAGAGATTTATGGTTTATCTCAAGAACCAATGACTTAATCCCTTAGAGGTATTGTACCTTTAAGACCATAAACAACTAGCACGACCACTTACAAAAATATATTCTCCTCACAAATGAAGTTTCACTCCAAAACACCAAGGTAACCAAGAGTGAAGAAAGAAAAATTTCTAGAGAGATAATGTGAGAGCTTAGAGAGATAAATTCCAAAAAATATGAAAACATTGGAAAGCGACGTGATTTCAAGTGAGGGAGACCTCCCTTTATTATTAGTTGGAATCATCAAGAAAGGAACCGATCCATGGGCCGAATTAATTATTTAATCGATTAGTCTAATCGATTAGAAAACATAAATATAAATGTTTTTGTTGCCCAAATAGGAAGTTTTGGATATAGAGCCGTTGCACATCATTAAGGCGCTAATAAAATGTCTTGAGGAATTTTTTTTGAAAATTTTAATCGATTAGATCAATCGATTAAATAAGCCAAATTTTTCCCTTAGGCCATTTCTTCAACTCTTAATTCATTTGGAACAACTTTAAGGCTTCTTTGAAATAAATTTCTTTTGATAGAAGACTTTCTTGTGTGTGTGTGTGTGTGTGTGTGTGTGGGTGTATGTATGTGTGTGTAAGAAAGAGATGCTTTAGTACTTTTAAGCTACTATCTTATTTTTAAAGTACTCAATTCACTCAGACATACCGACAGACAAGACCTGAAGAGCTTTCATATCTTTCTTCAAGGAGACTTTAAGACTTCTTGCTAGATAGTATCTGGTTGTATAAGCACTTTTATCTTGAGTGTTGTTCTGCAAGCACACTGTAAGAATATATAGTTCTTTATGTGTTTTATTTATTAAAAATTCATATGTTGATATTTATTACCTGTAAAATAAGGTTACACACTCTCCTCCTGAGTTATTGCACTCAAAATAACATGAGTATTAATCCGCCTTTTTCTCATCTTGGTATGGGGACCTCACTGGGGCCGAACCATGAAGAATGGAAATACACAAGAAAGGTGGGGGGGTTGAATTGGGGTTTTTAGAAAACTTAAATAAAAGAACACGTTGGTTATCCTGGTTCGTTTGAACTCAAACTACTCCGGTCCATCTGCCAAGGTGATTTCGCCTCTCTTAACAAGGTCTTAATCCACAAATCAAACTGATTACAAAGCTATTATGACAACCGTCAAAGTCTTCTTGAGTTTAAACTATAATCCAGTTTTCTCAAGGAATTCACTAAACAATATTGAATAAAAGTGTACAAAAATGTTTTCTAATAAAACAGTATCACAAGTGATGTTTTACACAATTTTGATTTTGGATGTTTGAAAATGATGAAGATTGCTTCATTACTGTGCGTGAAAATCATAAACGATTTCTCCTTCAAACTTTGTTTAAATAGGCGAAGCATGTAGGAGCTTTTGGAATGTTATTCAATGATAATTAAAGAGCTTTCCAAAAATAGAGATCCTTGTTCCCTTTCAGCCGTTATATTTGAATAGAAATAATTGATTTGTAACGCTTGAAAACATGCTTGATTCAGAAGATGAAAGTTACCGTTGCTTCTTTCCAGAAATTTATGGATCAGAAACACGGAGTCCTGTTTGCAGCGTTAGAACTTCTTTAAAAGATGTTTAGAATCAGAGTTGAAACAACTATTTAACCTCATCTTCTGAGCTTCTTCCATCATAACTTCTCTGCAAAACAAAATACAAATTTAGGGAGCATAATTGTTCTTTAAGTGTTTGTCATCATAAAAACTCTTACAAGGGTTGTAGAATCAAACTATGTTCTAACAATCTCCCCCTTTTTGATGATGACAAAAACTTGGATATTTCAATAGAAACAAAAAGAACATGAAGCAGTTAAGGTCTCCCCCTGAGTTGAATACTCAAATAGATAAGAAATACTTCCCTGAAGATTATTCTAATCAGGGTTTTTGATGCGTCCACTTCTGACCTCTATAGAGTTTGTTCCTGTTTTAGAAGAAGTTATGATATTCAAAATATTTGAGACTGCGTCTTGATACTGTTATATTAGAAATATCTTACGTTCTCCCCCTTTTTTTGTCAAGAATCAAAAAGCAATAAAAACACTATAAGAAAGAAAAGAGGATTTGTATTCAAAAGGTTGCAAAAAACACATTCAGAAGGAAACAAATAAAATGAACACATTGCAAAAAAAACAACTTTTCAAAACTAAGATTGAGGTGGAGGAAGTCGTGTGAACATGGCTTCCAACAAATTCTTAATCTGATTGTTTGACTCTTCTTGTTTTCCCAGCATCCCTTTGATTTCTTTGCATGTATCATCCTACTTGTCTAGTCTCTCCTTGAATACTGCATTCTCTTTCTTTAACTCCTCTAGAGTTTATAGAACCAGATATGAAGAAGGTATATCAACAGAAGGTACTACCTTTTCAGAGCAAGTTGTATCTAATTCTGACTCAGTAGTCTCTTCAACTTCCTTGCCTTTGTCTTGAACCCTAACCAGAGGCAGAGGATCAGAGGATGTGTTGTATCCTAAATTTTGCCCTCTCATTTCTCAAAGGATCACCCTGGACCCTCAGGTTTGTTCCCTTCCAATTTCAAGCCTTGAATTACAAATTTTCCAAGAAAGTCATTCACAAGGGCAAAATGGTCATTTGCACACTGAAAAGTCAAACTTTGAATTTTGGATCAAAATCAAGTTTCCATAATCATATTTCATCAAGACATGTTGAGATATGAAATTTGTTTCATCTAGAAGTTCAAAAGTCAAAGTTACTTTAGAAAAGTCAAAATTTTAAATACTTAGAATTTTTCTAAGTGTTTAAGAAATATGATAAGCTCAGAACTTCTGATCAGATTATCACCATGATGCAAGCTGATTCTGGATTAACTTCTAACACAAGAGTTATGGACTCAAACAAGATCTGAAACACAGCAGAACAGTACATCACCTAAGAATGTTGGGATTTCAAGTTATAACTCCTCAAAGACTTGTCCTTGAAATTGAAACACTCAGCAAATTCTGGACACTTCCAAGACAGAGTTTGGTCAGAACTTCTAGGCCACTTTTCACAAAGATTCAGTCAGAGTTTGCAAGGGTAATTCAAAGAAGGTTTAAAAAGCATGTTGCAAGCTTCCTGGAAAGTCTGAGAGCTCCTTCAGAACATGCTGGAGCAAGGAGATACAAAGATCAGATTTGGATGTTTATTCTAAATTACGCTGAAACTGAACTTCTGACCCAGAATTAAGCAATGATGCAAAATCTCACATTGTAGAATTTCTGGTTTAATAAATCTCATCATTATTTAATGCTCACAACCACTTTTGAGTCTTTATCCAAAGGATTTCCCCACGTGTGGCGTAGAAGTACCTTTACTGTCTTGGAAAAGTAAACTTTTGTACAAAAGTGTGCTGGGCCCATACGTTGCTTTTGAGGTTACCTTTCCTTAATTCCTGCTTACAAATCCAGCTTACGCGCTGCTAAAACTGCTAACGACCATACCCATTTGAACTTACTTCAAGAACAAGTCAGCGCCTAGCATATGATGGTTGTACCCTTGACCTCTCTAAGCTACAAAACATTTGCCTATAAATTGGACTTCATTGGAAATTGCAAAGAGGTCGAAAATTTGAGAAAGAAAAAGCCTTGAACCCCTGCTAAAATTCCAAGAGTCCAAAACTGCAAACAAAAAATACAAAACCTGTTAGCTTTTGATTCTTGCACTCAAGTTTTTTTTTATTTCCTTCAAGTGTTTCTTGACCAAAACCATCCATACAGTTTCTGATTTACATGTTAGAAGCTATCCTAATTCCTGTGTTCAGACTGTAACACACTCTTCATCCACATTCACCTCAAAAAAGTCAGAACTTTTCCCACGCAAGGAGTTCTGAGCTCCTCCCTTCCAAGCGGAAGTGAGGTCACTCACTGGAGCGATCAGGTAAAGTAAACAAGGGAAGGAACTTCTAGTGACTGACCGATCTGAGTTCCGAGCTCTTTGTTTCTTGCTACGAGCCAGGAGCTCTTCGCAAGGAGTTCTAAGCTCTGTGCAAGGCGTTCGAGCTTTGAGCTTTCGAGCTTAGAGCTCGGCGTTTAGATCCAGATACCCTCTCAGAGGGCCTTTTCAAGGCATATAACAAGGGTTAAACCTCTATGAGAGGTCTAACCATTACAAAGAGCTACAGGGGGCTTAACTGTCATATTTGGTTGTTCCAGAATTTTCTAATCATTCACAACCTAAGTTGAAAGTTTCCAGCCTGCTGAACACGTGAGGAAGCTGTTCAGAACATCACAAGTGGTCAGAACCAGACTCCAGATCACATATTATTTTCCAGCTAGAAGGTAAGTTTCTGCTGACTCTCATCATATTACTTAAGCATTGTCAGATTTGCATGTTCAAAAATACAATGTAGACATCCTGACTCTGATTCAGTATGTATTCATACATTATGCAAATTCATGCTTGCTTCTGATTTATAGTTCTGATATCTCTTGTTTCTGAAACATTATGAAACCTGCCATAACTGTTATATGCGCATCTTCTGTTTTGTTGAGAAATGACTAAGTTGCATATGTTCTGACTAGCATGGAGAGGGAGACGAAGTTTCGCCAGTAGACATCAGAACTTCTGAAATCTTCTTTGTTCCCAGCGGACCCAGAACTTCTGGCTTTACCTATTTCTGCTAATATGATTTCTGTTTTTACAGCACGCCAGAGTTAGAACTTCTGATCTCTTTTAGTTCAGCAATGCGCTGATCCTATTTTCTTTTTTTCCTTACTATTTTTGCTATCACTTCTATTTCACTAATAAAAAACACCAAAAACATTTTACATTTTTACATGCTTTATTTTATTTCTTAAAATAAAAAGATCAAAATATTTTCTTAAACAAAACTTATTTCTTTTCTTAAACAAAACAAGCTTATTTTACATTTCTTGTACATTCTTATCCATTCAATATGGTTGTAATAGATAATTAGGACTTTAATTTCTTGCAATCCCCATTTATACTTTGTACACCCCCTCCCACAAGTATTGTAATAGCGTAGTAACTTTAAATTCCGCAATTTATCGCTTTATATATAACATGCTAGTAATTAGGGTTTGTATAAAACCAATACTTAGAAAACCATAATTCAAGACAAAATCAAGAACGAAAACAATACATTTGCACACAAAGCACCCCTAGGGTAATTCCACTTGGCTGCCTTTCAAAATAACCATATTACGCATGTGAGGTATCTTAGCAAAAACAAGCAAAAATGCAAGATCATAGTCTCTCGATGACGCTATCCATGTTGCCTTTCAAATGATCTGGGTCCCTAAAAGAGAATGCTAAGATACCTTGCAACATGGCTAATCATGGTTATACGATGACCCACGCCCGTCCCGTTTACATCCAAAGATAGGGTTGCTTACCAAATCAATGGTAAGATAACAATGTCAAAGGAAAAGAAACTGAACAAGAAAGACTTTTGAGTAGGTAGAATGCTCCTAATTACTTTCTCAATTTCAAACAAAACATCCTTGCTATTTTCAAAACAAACACATACACTTTCAAAACATCTTACGAACTTGAAAACATTTTCAAAAGATCAAACATCTTTGTATACATTCTTACGAACAAGAATCATTACAAAGATTGCCTAAACAATGGCCTCTTTACAAAATACTTTCAAAAACCACAAAAAGTACTATTTCAAACAAAAGAAAGTGATCTAGAAAGTAACTAAGATCCCATGGAAAACCATGGATGAAAGGGGTGATAACACCTTCCCTTTTCATAATCTGCCCCCCGAACTCAAGAAATAATCTCAAAGGTCTTTCCTGTGATTTTTCACCTTTCCTTTTGGATAAAAGAAAAGTCGGTGGCGACTCTTGCTAACCGCAACATTTGCGATCAAACGCAAAACCTTCAAGTCAGTTCTCCCACCGTACCACAGGATGGTTCATCATATTCTGAAGGCTGGTGATCTTCCCAGGAGGCATTGTCCAGCAGAAGGAGAGGTTTCTTTTCCCAGTGAACAGAACTTGATCCTTGAAGACTTTCAGATGATCACAGAAGTTCTGTTGAGAAATTTCATAACTCAACTCCTTAAGTTTATGGGACTCAGAAATGAACCATTTTTTGAACTAGTTCTAGTGTGCATCAGAAGCAGCAGGATTTAGATTCTCTAAGCAAGCTAGTTTCAGAGAGTTAACCCATTCAAGTATTTCTATTTCAAAAATCAGCAATATTTTACCAACATCTGCTTTGATGATTTTTGGTTTTGGTACGACAATTTTTTGAGAGTAAGATACAAGATTGTCCAGAGCTTCTAAGTCTATTACTGTGCGAAGGTGATCTTCTGGAAGGTTGTTTGAAGAGGGAGAGTCAGAGATGATAATTGGTGAATGTGGTGAGTTTGGTGGAGTGGAATGATAAGGAGATGAAATATCTGGGATTTCGTGGATTGTCATTCGTTGTGAGACCATGAGAGGGCAAGTAATTACAGGAATGGATGTAGTGGTATCAGAGTCAAAATTTGGATTTTATAAGTCGGGAGCTTGAAAGTTTGGATTTTATGAATAAGGAGCTTGAAAGTTTGGATTTTCTGAGTGGGGAGCTTGGAACAGCGGATCAAATTGATCAATATCAGAAAGAACTTGAGCAAGTTTAAGCTGATTTTGGTCAAGATGGGTAGAAGGTGGTTCGTCCAGAATGTTTTCTAGAGTGAGTGAGGGGTTAAATTAAATGTCAAAGTCATCAAAGGTTTGTGGTGATGGATCTTCTGTGGGTTTTGTAGAGGAGGGGTTTTCAGATGTTGATAACATAACTGATTCAATAACATAATAAATGATAAATTACCTTTCTTCTTAGCAGCCTTGGGAATCTTCTGAGAAGATTCTTCTCCAACAACTTTCCTTTTCCTTGATTTTTTTAGGACAATCTCTGCAGGCTATTGTCTCAGATCACGAATATTCACTTTTGTATTTGTCCTGTCCATTTTGCAAGCCTCTAGATATTTGAAAATAATTTATGGAGAGGCATCTGTTTGAGAGAAGAGAGGAAAGTCCTTCAGAGGTACCTTCTAGTTGTAATGACTTCCTTGGTTGTTACTGTTGGATCCTTCTTGATGGTTTCAATGATCTTCATTTTCTTCAGATTCTTCGCATTCATAGGTTTACCAACACAAGCTTCCAAAGTGCTGACTTGCTGAGTCTCAGTAAGATGTCCTACCCGTTTGTTTTCTGTCAGAATATCTGAGATGAGCCTGCCCAGAGGTATCCAGTCCCTCTTTGTTCTTTCTCCTTCTCTAGTATCTTTGACGCTGGTCTTCATATGATTAAACAGAAGATGAGGAAGATTGACCTTTGCCTTGGTTGCAATGAAGTACAGAAGATATTGCTGACAATGTTTATATAATCTGGAGAACTTGTGGGTTTTCTGTCGTTGATGCAACCCAAGATAATTTTTGACCAAATTCTGAAGTAGGATTTCAGATCTTTGATTTTGTTTGAAGGTTGGCCAGGAGAAAAAATATCTTTTGAAATCTTTTTTAGGCCAGATCATTTGCCTGCCATTTCACTGCAACGAATACCTCCGCCGTCATGACCTATCAAACGCCCAATGAGATCTTCAGAGATTACTATTTTCTTTCCCATCACAAAAGAAGTAACTTGATTATTTGAAGCAGTAGCGTGAATCCATAATTCTTTAACTAATCTTGGAAAAACTAGACCCAGTACACGATCAAAATACTTTGTCCACCCTTGAAATTCAACATCCGGAGTTAGATCGTAACCGTTTACCTTTATAATGACGAAGTCCATAATGAGTTCACACAGAACTACCAGCGAATCAATGGGAGTCAGGAGTGTTCTTGAGGGTTCTTCATACTTGTATGCTATTGAAGAAGAAGAGCCAGGAAAATTTTGAGAGCTTTGAGCAGTTTGAGAAGAAGCCATTTTTCGCATAAACTTTTGAGAGTTTTTGAAGAAAAATTGAACACAAGTAATAGAGAGAGGAAGTAAGACTGAAAAAGTGAAAGTGAATGTGAGAATTTTTTTTATAGAACAATAGAAAACTTAATAACCAAGAAAATAGTGAAAATAAATGATTAGATAACATTAATGATTCCTGAAAATAGGGAGATGGTGTAGATATATAAAACAATTACCGATACAACACGAGTATCAATGCATCCAATCAATGCTTTAGTATCTTCAGAATTTGAACACGTGTTTAGCCTTAGAAGAAACTCTCGTGAGAAGATGAAAAATGTTGATGTTGTGAACTGCACGCTTCTATCTTTGAAATGAACCGTTTGGAAACTGTTCAGATCTTCTTAGATAGATCCTGATACAACTCTACTTCTAACTTCTGAAGAATTATTGATTAGATGTCCATAAAAAAACATAAAATTCTGAGGGTTAAAGAATACATAAATAAAACTCTTATTCTGGACATCATTTCATGCTGAGATGTTTCAGAATGAAGTTAAACATATCTTCTGAAAGGGGTTTAGTGAAAACATCAGCCCATTGAAGGTCTGTGTCAATAAATTTTAATGAAAGAATTCCTTTTTGAATATAGTCCATAGTGAAGTGATGTTTTATTTCTATATACTTAGCCCTAGAATGTAAAATAGGATTTCTAGATAAACAAATAGCAGAAGTATTACCACAGAGTATAAGAATGTTACTCTCAAATATGTTGAAGTTTTCAAGCTGACTTTTCATCTAGAGCATCTGTGTGCTGCATCCAGCTGCTGCTATATATTCAGCTTCATCAATTGATAATGCGAAGGTGGATTTCCTCTTGCTGGACCATGAGATAATATTTTCTCTCAGAAATTGGCAGCTTCCAGAAGTAATTTTTCTTTTTATTCCGTCTCCAGCAAAGTCAGCATCACAGTACCCTACTAACTTGTATTATTTGGTTTTTCTATAACATAGGCCAAGATTAGTAGTACCTTTCAGATACTTGAAAATTCTCTTAACAGATGTTAAGTGAGATTCTCTAGGATCTGATTGGAATCTAGCATACAGACATACACTGTACAGAATATTAGGTCTTAAAGTTGTAAGATATAAGAGAGAACTAATCATACCTCTGCAGATCTTCTGTTCTACCTTCATACTTACCTCTTCCTTTTCCAAAATGCATGTACGACGCATCGGAGTTTTGGTTGGCTTACATTATGATAGGTCAAATTTATTCAGAAGTTCTTTGACATACTTGCTTTGATGTATGTATGTTCCTTCTGGAGTTTGATTGATCTGGATTCCTAGAAAGAACTTGAGTTCTCCCATCAAGCTCATTTCAAACTCTGCCTGCATATACTTAGCAAATTCTCTTCACAGAGAGACTTTAGTAGATCCAAAAATAATATCATCTACATAAATTTGACAAACTAGAATGTTATTTTTAAATGGCTTACAGAATAAAGTTGTGTCCACCTTCCCTCCGGTAAAATCATTTTCTAACAAAAAGCTACTTAGTCTTTCATACCAAACTCTGAGAGCTTGTTTCAGACCATATAGTGGTTTCTTTAGTTTAAAGACATATTCTGGATGCTTTGAATTTTCAAAACCAGGGGGTTGGGGCACATAAACTTCTTCATAAATGTAACCATTTAAGAATGCACTTTTGGCATCCATCTGATAGAGAGTGGTGCCATTATTTACAACAAAAGAAATTAAAAGTCTGATAGATTCTAACCTGGCGACTGGAGCAAAGGTTTCTGTGTAGTCTATCCCCTTTTGCTGATTATAACCTTGTGCCACCAGCCATGCTTTATTTCTGACGATTTCTCCTTGTTCATTCAGATTGTTTTTGAATACCCATATGGTTCCAATGATGTTGAACCCTTTTGGTTTAGGAACCAGATCCCATACATCGTTTTTGGTTAATTGGTTTAATTCTTCCTGCATTGAAAGTATCCAATCATTTTCCAGAAGAGCTTCGTCAATGGAAGTTGGCTCAATCGGAGACACTAATCCCATGAGAGATTCTTTAGAGTTTTCTTAATGTGGATCTTGTTCTGATTGGGTCTTCTTTCTTTCCCAGAATTTTGTCTTCCGGATGAGCTAAGCTACTTCTATATTATCTTTTCTGGAGAGGCTCTTCAGATGTTGCTGTAATGTTTGTGACATCTTCTTTTAGAGTTGACTGTCATTCTTTGTGAGAAACTTCTGATGCAATATCTTCAATACCTATAAATTGGACTTCTATATCTGCAAAAGATTTATCTTGCTTTGACTTTTGAGAGCCAAGCTTATCATCAAATCTCACACTGATGAACTCTTCTACAATTTGTGTTTCTGTGTTATATACTCTATAGCCTCTTGAGTGTTCAGAGTATCCTAACATGAGACACTTTTGTGATTTAGAGTCAAACTTGTTCAGATGTTCTTTAGTGTTCAGAATAAAACAGGTACATCCAAATGGATGAAAATAAGACATGTTGGGCTTTCTGTTCTTCCATAATTCATATGGAGTCTTATCCAAAATAAGTGTTATGGAGATTCTATTCTGAATGTAAGACGCTGTGTTAATTACTTCAGCCCAGAAGTTCTTAGCAATGTTAGTCTCGTTGATCATGGTTCTGGTCATTTCTTGTAAAGTTCTATTCTTTCGTTCTACAATTCCATTTTGTTGGGGAGTTCTAGGACAAGAGAAATCATGAGAGATGCCATTCTCATTTAAAAATAGTTCAAATTTTTTGTTTTCAAATTCTCCACCATGATCACTTCTGACTTTAACAATTCTAAGATCTTTTTCGTTTTGGACTTGGTTACAGAAGGAAAAGAACACAGAGTGTGACTCGTCCTTGTATCTTAAGAACTTTACCCATGTCCATCTTCTATAGTCATCTATGATCACTAATCCATACTTCTTGCCACTAATGGATGCATTTTTCACTGGTCCAAATAGATCTATATGCAGAAGTTCTAATAGTCTAGAGGTAGAAACTACATTTTTGGTTTTGAAAGAAGGTTTTGCAAACTTGCCTTTTTGACATGCTTCACACAGAGCATTTGTGCTGAACTTCAGATTAGAAAGTCCTCTGACCAGATTGAGTTTGTTAATCTGAGACATTCTTCTCATACTAACATGCCCCAATCTTCTATGCCAGACCCATTGCTCATCATTAATAGACAATAGGAATTTTACATTCTGACTTTTCAGTTCATAAATTTTTATTTCGTAAATCTTGTTCTTTCTCTTTCCATTAAAGAGGATAGATCCATCTTTCTAACTAACCGCTTTACAGGACTTTTGATTGAAGATTATATCATAACCGTTATCACTTAATTGACTAATGGATAACAAGTTATGCATTAATCCATCTACTAATAGAACATTAGTTAAAGATGGAAGAGTACTGTTACCAATAGTTCTAGAGCTAATGATCTTCCCCTTCTAATTGCCCCTGAAACCTACATAGCCTCCAGATTTAAGCTCCAGGCTTTGGAACATATGCTTTCTTCCTGTCATGTGTCGAGAGCATCTAGAGTTCAGGTACCAAGATTGGTGTTTCATTCTTGCTGTTAAAGATATCTGTAACATAGACAATTTTATCCTTAGGTACCCATACCTTTTTGGGTCCTTGTTTGTTAGAGTTACCAAAATTCCGTTTGAATTTTGGTTTAGCAGAAAAAGCATTACTAGTATACTTTATGTCATGTGTGTTCCCATAGGTGAAGTGAGAATTCATAGGTGTGCGTTTAATGACCATATCCTTAACTTTCTTAGGTTGAGATACTTTACCTTTGTATCCTATTCCTTTTCCTCCATTTCTGCTAACTCCATAGTTCATTGAAGCCATCTTGCTTCTATCTATGTTTTTAGCAAGAAATTTCTGAAAGCTATGATCATATTCCTTTATGATCTTATCAGAGTTACTAGGAACTTCTGAGACAGTTTCATTCTAAGCATTTTGTAATTTATTTGCAAGTTTTGAAATTATTTCTTTCAGCTTAGAGTTTTCTGATCTCACTTTCTTAATTTATTAGTTTCTTCAGAGTCAGAAACTAGATCCTTTTTCAGGTTCTTGTTTATGACTCGAAGTTTCTGATATCGTTCTAGAATTTCATATAGACTCTCTTCTAATTGATATCTAGAAAATTTAGAAAATACCTCTTCTACCTCTGAGTCTGATTCTGATCCAGATGATTCAGTATCATCTGACACGTTGGCCATAAGGGCTATGTTGGCTCTTTCATATTCTGATTTTGTTTTAGCTTCAGAAGAATCTGAGTCATCCCATGTTGCCATGAGACTTTTCTTCTTCTCCTTAAAGAACTTCTTTTTAGGTTTCTCCTTTTTAAGCATTGGATAATCGCTTTTGTAATGCCATTGTTCATTGCATTCGTAGCAAACAATGTTTCTGTTACTTGACTTTTTGTATCCAGAAGACGGTTCAGACTTTATGTATCCAGACGATGGTTCAGACTGATTCCCTGTTCTTTTGGAATTTTGGAACTTCCTTTGCCCGTGCTTCCACAACTGATTGACTCTTCTGGAGAGAAGAGACAATTCGTCTTCTTCTGATGAGGATCCACCAGAGTTTTCTTCTTTTTCCTGTAAAACTTTCGATTCATATTTTTTGTTAGATTAAAGAGCTAAAGACTTACCTTGCTTCTGGGGCTCATCTTCTAACTCTATCTCATGACTTCTGAGAGAGCTGACAAGTTCTTCGAGAGAGATTTTGTTCAGATGTTTGGCCAGTTTAAGAGTTGTGACCATGGGTCTCCATTTCTTGGGTAAACTTCTGATGATCTTGTTTACATGGTCAACAGTTGAGTACCCTTTATCCAAAACTTTTAACCCAACCACCAGAATTTGAAATCTTGAGAATATTGTTTTAATGGTTTCATATTCTTCCATTTTGAAGGCTTCATACTTCTGAATGAGTGCAAGAGCTTTGGTTTCATTGACTTACGTGTTGCCTTCATGCGTCATTCTCAAGGAATCAAACATGTGTTTTATTGACTCTCTGTTTATGATCTTCTCATACTCTGTGTATGAGATAGCACTCAAGAGAATAGTTCTGGCCTTGTGATGATTTATGAAATCTCGCTTTTGATGATTTGATATTCTTTTTCTGTCAATCTTCTGACCGCTTTCATCAATAGGATATATGTACCCATCAGTCACCATATCCTAGAGATCAACGTCATGAGCCAGAAAGAAACTTTCGATTCTATCTTTCCAGTAATCGAATTTCTCACCATCAATGATTGGAGGTTTGCCGCTGATTCTATCTTTCTCATCATAGTAGTCATTGCTGATGTTCTGACTTGGTCCCACCATAGTGTTTTTCTTAGCTTGGATCTTTTTCTGACACGGTTAAGTGCTTGTACTCAGAACCAGGCGCTCTGATGCTAATTGAAGAATGGAAAAACACAAGAAATGGGGGTTTGAATTGGGGTTTTTAAAAAACTAAAAGAAAAGAACACGTTGGTTATCTTGGTTTGTTTAAACTCAACCTACTCCAGTCCACCCGCCAAGGGGATTTTGCCTCTCTTAATGAGGTCTTAATCCACTAATCAAACTGATTACAAAGCTACTATGACAACCGTCAAAGTCTTCTTGAGTTTAAACCATAATTCGGTTTTCTCAAGGAATTCACTAAACAATATTGAATAAAAGTGTACAAAAGTGTTTTCTAATAAAACAATATCACAAGTGATGTTTTACATAATTTTGATTTTGGATGTTTGAAGATGATGAAGATTGCTTCGTTACTGTGCATGAAAATCATAAATGATTTCTCCTTCAAACTTTGTTTAAATAAGCGAAGCATGTAGGAGCTTTTGGAATTTTGTTCAATGATAATTAAAGAGCTTTCCAAAAATAGAGATCATTGTTCCCTTTCAACTGTTACATTTGAATATCAATAATTGATTTGTAATGCTTCAGAACATGCTTGCTTCAGAAGATGAAAGTTATCGTTGCTTCTTTCCAGAACTTTATGGATCAAACATACAGAGTCATGTTTGCAGTGTTAGAACTTCTTTAAGAGATGTTTAGAATTAGAGTTGGAACATCTATTTAACTCATCTTCTGAGCTTCTTCCATCAGAACTTCTATGCAAAACAAAATACAAATTTAGGGAGCATAATTGTTCTTTGAGTGTTTGTTATCATCAAAACTCTTACAAGGGTTGTAGAATCAAACTATGTTCTAACAAACCATTCCTCAAGGCCAATCCCTTGAAACCAAGATTGCATTTCCTATTTCATTGTCACCTTGTTCGAAAAAATAAAACATGGCTTGGTACAATAGGAGTTAGCATCCCGGTTAAAATGGATCTTGGACCAGTACTTTAAATACAAAATCCGACATAAGCAAGGAGAATCGATATAGAGATAGTAGAAAAAAGATGAGTCGTTGGTTTGATGGGCATTACCAGGAAGAAATGTTCCAAGAAGTCGCCACAGTCCAAAGTAAAGGGTCAAACCAAGAATTGACCTTATGGAAATAAATAAGCCACTGATTACAAAAATTATTTTGGGAAGTGCACCTTGGAAGGAATAGATTAAAGAATAATATTAGGGAAGGCTTCTAAGATTGGTGCTTGACAACTTTTAAATATTTCAGGACGACTACCTCAAAGTTAGAAAAAGGAATTCACATTCCTATTCTTGTAAACAAGCATTCATAAAACAGGATTACACATTTTTGTACCCCAAAATTTTCCCTCTCATTTTACTCAACACATGCCCATTGAGGTCCTCAACTTGCTCAAGGATGCCCAAGAGTTGACCAGACAAACTCTCTCCTAAGGCAATGAACCTCAAACTAGGGTTTCCATTTTCATTAGGATGGTTGAATTCCAAAGGTCTCAAATGCCTTCCATGGTCCCAATATGTTCTCAAGATCATCCATGTCAAGTTTCATGCCTTGCACAAGAAGTTTGCTCAGTAAATTGCTCAGATGCCTGAAAATCTACTATACTAGGTCAAAAGTCAACTGTGGCCCACATACAGTCAAACTTCAAGATTTTTGGTCAAAATCAACATTTTGAATAGATATCCATCATTTGATCAAGGGTTGGTCATGATTCCTCAAGGAATGCCCCCAAATTCATCAAAACCCAAAAGTTGCTAAATTAGAGTTTCTCAGGAAAAGTCAACCAAACTTTGACCAAGCAAAACTTCTTCATACTTTATCATAAATTTTACATCCAAGGCTCATTTTGAAGAGGATGCAATTCCCTACAACTCATCTTCAGCCCCCAAGTTCAAAATATGCACTCATCAAAAGATATGAATTTCTACAATATCAGTCCTTTTGAAAAGTCAACAAAAACACCTTTTGGGTCAAAGCTTCTTACATGAACATGGAAGACCCAATTGAGATGAAACCAAAAGTTTTGTTTAGGGGAAATCATAAGCTTTCTAAAAAGTCCAAGAACACCTCTCTAGGGTTAAAATTGGAGGAGATATGCATTTTTATATTTGGGCATTTTTGCAAAATTGCCAAAAGTTAAATGTGCTCAAAAATACATTTTTTTGTCAAATGGGCCTAGCTTCTCATGATTGTATCTTGTTGGAAACATGGTCCACGACCCAAATCAGCATCCACATATTATTGGCTTCATTATTTATTTTATTTTGATTTTTTATTATTTAAAATTCAAATTAAATTAAATAAATGGAAAAAAATACAAAAGATTGAGTTTGATTTGATATTTTTGTAGGAATCAAATCTATTCAAGTTGGATTATTCAGACCAAATCAAATCAAGGCAAATTGAATCAAAATTGGCATGATTAGGCTATTTTGGAAACATATCATACAAGGAGAAAAATCAAATCAAATCTCCATGATTATCAAAGAGACAAAGTGTTTTTGTTGCCCTAATTCTTTCCACTACATATACTAAACATAGTCAAGCAAAAAAAAACAAGGATTGGAGGTCGTGAAAGCTAGCAATAAAACTCAAAATTTTGGCAAAAAGGTGTGGATCGGTTTCAAGCTTAGAGGACAATTCAAGCCATTCTAAGACTACCAATAGACTCCTGGACATCTCCAGAATGTGTCTCAATCAATTGCAAGCATTTTCACGTCCAGAATCGCGAGTTACAAACCCACGGTTTTCATATCCAAACTTGACTTTGATTTTACAGTTTACGCATAATTGTTCACTTTTGAGCATAACATTGTGTTTGTATTATCATTTGGAATGTTTTGGTTTATTTAATTTTGCGTTTTGATGCATATATTGATGAACGCCATGGCTAGGGTTTATTTGGTCGTTTTAGGGTTTCCTTGCACAGGTTAAATTGGCCCAAGAAAAGGATACGATGATGCTCGTGGCATCAAGGCGAGTTGATATATATACTCACAATTGATTTATCATGCTTGATATGAATTTTGGAAATTTACAAGGTTATACATACAAAAGTTTGTTTCTAGGTAAAAGTATTGGCCTAATACGACGGTCTCAACGAAGGAGACAATGACTTGGCACCATAGTATTGGACCATTTGAATGGCTGGCGCGTGTTTTATTTTATTCAGCTATCCACTTGTTTTTCATATATTATATATTGTTATTATCATATTAACAAATAAAACATGCAGTACAGATGGCAAGGGCGCACGTTTGAGAGTGAAAGGACCTAGGTTCGATCCCAGGTCCCAGCATTTTGTTATTTTCACAATGTTTAATTACAGATTCCATACTTTACACAGCCAGACATCCACTATGCACTCCAACCATCTAGCCACCGGATCGTCACTAATCCAGATCCAACGCTCAGTCAAAGGGGAGTCCATGGTACACCCTCCAAGCATGGCTGCACAGAATCAACATGTTGACTGGGCCTTAGCTTCATGGGTCTGGATAAGTTCAGCGTACACCCCTCTCATGCAGCTCATACAAGCCAAATTTCTTTTATTTTTATTTTAATTCTTATTTTAATTATTTACTAATTATTTTCTTTTACAAAAAATAACACAAAAATCATTTTTTTAACCAATCAAAAATCATAAAAAAACATAAAAAATAATTTTTTATAAAATATTTTATTTCTTTTATTATTTAGTTTAATTAAAATTAGTGCAATTTAATTTTTTTATATAATCTAAAATAATTAGAAATTAGGGTTTAATTTGTACATAACCTAATTTTTTCTCAAAAGCTAACCTAAATATTTTTCAATTAGATTTTTTAGATTTCCTCAATTATTCTCGCATTTAATTCGCTGCGTACATTTTTAATTTCCTTTTTATTATTATTGTAACTGCTCTGAATTTGTAATAGTAATTAGGGTTTCAATTCCGCATCTTTATTTTCGGTCAAAATAATTATGTATCTGCAAAAGCCTTGTAATATCTAGGACTTTAAACTTTCCGCACTTTTAATTTCTGCAAATTATAAACTGCTTAGATGTATGTTAATAGGATTGTATGGAAAGACTAACTGAAAATTAATGCAGTAGAAAACCCTAAATGTGCAAAGATAAATTAACTGAAAATTACACTCGCACATGCTCACTCCTAGGGTTTACTCCACTCCGGTTGCCTTCGGTAAACGGTCATGAAGTATAGGGTTTGTTAGTGGTTATCCTCTAGCCCGAAAGATCTAAAATGACCCATTTGGATGTTTCCCCGAAAAATGATCTTTAAGGCTTTAGGATGATTACTAACATTTCCTAACATTGCTTTTGTGATCGTATTTGTCCCTTCGAATGTCCCTAAAAAAACTCCAATGACGATGCTACCTATTTCTCAATAATGGGATAGCATTGTCTAAAAGGAAAACGAACAGACATTTTCGAGTAGGTAGATTAGTTCCTAGGTACTTGCTTAAACAAACAAAAACTTTTTTCACACAAAAATTTTCCAAAGATAGTTTTCAAAACAACTTCGTAACACTCTTGAGGATAGAAACAAGGGTTAACACGAAGTAAAACAAAACTTTTCAAAACAAGCACACACAAGCAATTTCAAAATGAGCAAGTACCTAAGAGCCCGTGGAAAACCACAGATAGAAAGGGTGCTAACATCTCCCCTTTCTATAATCTACCTCCCGTACTCAGAAACATCTCAAAAAAGATTTTTTCTGTTCTTTTTCCTTTTCCTGATTGGATAAAATAAAATTTGGCGGCGACTCTTGTTTTCCGCGACATTTTGCGAACAAAAAATGCCAACCAGTATTAACAGTCGATTCTGCCACCGTATCACAGAACTGGCGACTCTGCTGGGGAAAAGAATATAAAGTGGGGTAAACCTTCGGATCTAGGTCATATTTAATTTCTTTCTCTTGATTGTCTTGCTTGCTTTATATTTATGGGAACTGTTTGGGTTATTTGATCCTACACCCGGATCGGGAAACACCTTTTAGGTAAGTAGCAATAAACTGTGAGAGAGATGTGTTAGGGTATACCGATACGGTTGAAGCAGTAGCTACATTGATGTGGCACTTTGGTTGGTACACGTAACCCTTGAGTCAATCAGGGAGATGTATGGAGCTGCCGCGTGGTGTCATAAAGCATCAACTGACCTTAGAACCTTTAATTGCACAACTTGGCCAGTAGGACGTAGCGAGATGGTCGGCTTTGGTGTATGCCCAAGGTCGACAGATACTCGATGCTACACTCATTGAGGTTTGAATTTTGAGTTTTGTTTGATTACGGGACAATCATCGATTGAACAAGGCTTGGGGGAAAGATCGGTGATATTGAGATCCCTTTAGAACTCGGTTACATATTTATAGGACAGGTTAAACCAATTCAGCTTCAAGAGGGTATGACCTTAAAACTTAAGCAGGCCTTAAACCTAAGGACTTAGTGTGATTTGTCTGTGTTTTCTATACCTGTGATTTATCATGACATCATAAATATCATACCATAGCATATCATACTAACCGTTTCAAGGGTGTCAATAACATACAAGTTGCTCATGAAGAGACCGCCGCTTACTATTTTTCAAAGATACCGACAAAATATCATGAAGATATGGCTGGAGGTGAGAATCAATAATTTCATCGAGGATGGACAAACTGCTCATGAAGAGACCGCCATTTTTCATAAAGAAATTCAAAAATAATCAAACTGCTCAAATAAGGAGTCGCTCGCTTGTTGTCACGTCGATATTCCAGAAGAAGGTTATGATAACACTACTAGGGAATAAAGTTCATCTTCAATGGGGAACCATGAATAGATTCTTCCTGAGAAGACCAAGTATTTAAATTTCAAAATAAATTCACTCTCCATCTAGGTTTCATAGCCTAGAGAGATCCACAAGGTATCGTTCACAAGAGACAAAGCTCAATCCAGGAATAAACTGGAGAGAAAACAGTAAAACAAGACTCCACCCAATGAGGAAACAACTCAAATGGGGATTTATCCTATCCAGAGATGGAAAAGGAAAGCTAAAGCAAGATTCTTCCACGAGAGTTAACTCAGTGGGGAATTAGAAAGGAGGCACACTTTCTGCTTAAGTTGACACTCTATTTGCAAAGATCAAATATGCTCTTTGAATAGACATAACCAACGTATACGAACTTAATGACATTAACAAATACAAATGCGCGTGCATGATGTAAGTGTGAATGAATAAATGAATGTCATGTATATGATTGACAAAACAGATGGAAAAGATAAACTGGAGATGATAAGACATCATAGTATAACTCGTCACTCGGCTAATCTCAACAGGATGGGAACATTACTGGAGATAGAAAAAAAGCTATCATTGGAGCAAAGTCCTTTTACAAGGCTTAAATATCTCTGGAGAGGAAGATATTTTTCGGTGAAAAACCCAAAGTCCAGTCTTCTATCGCAAACAATCCATTGAAAGGATAACAACATGAACAATGCTTCAGTTGGAAAAAGTCTTGTTTAGCTGGAGATACTGGGAACACCACCCTCTGATAATGTGTGCAAAACATATCACATATCTTGATAAATCTGGATTGCCCCTGGGATTAATTTTGGATGCCCCAAGCTACTGCTGATAAGCTGTGTGATGCACGACAATTCTTGCGAATAACTTCACTTCTAAAATGCCCCAAGCTATATGGTTGATGAGGAGAAATCGTCTCAAGAGGATTTTACAAAAGACCTGGCATTCACCATGCTCTGGTGTCTTCAAACTCTTAGAGAGATTCATCAAATCTCGATATGATTGCCCTAGATTGACTGTAGTTGGCACAACAAAGTCTTCAAATTTTGCCCCAAAAGGGTAAACAAGTTGGGAAAGCATTAACTGGGAGAAGCAACATGTTTATGCTTAAGGTCTTCATGTGACATTCCCCTGGATATGATTTTGTTCTTGAAATGATCCGCCAATTACTCAACATAGTTTTAAGCCTTAAAAGAATAACCTCATCGCTAGTGCTTATATGTGAGTTTCCTTGATATCAAACAAATGTTTTGCAGTTAGAAAAAGATTATTATGAGAATGAAAATTCTAATTCAACAGTTATGTAAGTCTTGAAGATTTTGAAAAGATATCACACAAATTTTTCGACTTAGAGCACCATTATTTTTGTATAGCAAAAGCATATGATACCAACATAACTATTTAGCAAACATTCATGGGAGTCAGGAACACTATCTCATTGAAGTATGCTTTCAAAATAACCTTGCTTCAATTAGGACTTTTGAAGGTTGTAACGTGGCCTGGTTCATGGTTTTTAGAAAAAAGATTTTTTAAGGCTCAAAATTTATAGGTGCCCACCCATTCTTCATGATGTTCTCCAACCCTATGTTCAGTTAATTCAACATGAGTGTTCTCTCTCAAAAGGATTTTGTGACGGTTAAGGAAACGACGAGGCTTTCGGAGTAACAACCACCCTTATGCCTTCGTGTTTGCAGTCACCAATTTGTTCTTTGCTGAGGAATTTTCTTTGTATTCCTTCCTTTGCAAATTTTTTGCTTAAGCCGCACGTTTTCAAGTTTTCGACTTAGCAGGCTTTTTTTTTTTTTTGATTTTTTTGATCAAAACATGTGACATTAGTTTGTCTTTAATTGTTGAGAGGATTATGACTGCCTCGTTTCTTGATGAATGAGGGATAACATTGTGGTTCCATATCTTCTAGCTTCATTATACATGAAGGGTAGCCCTCGTAGTTTCTCTTCAGAAATATCTTCCTTATGAATTGAACACTCAATCAGATTAACTGAAAACTACCCTGCCCCAGGTTAAAGTTCAAGGTTTTTTTCGTATAGAAAAGAAACTTCTACTTCAAAGGCTGAAAAGGGGTTAGCAAGGGATTATCTTCCTTATATCTCCGGTGTTTAGGGATTTGAAACAATGCCTGTACATCTTCAGCAAGATTTTATTCAAAAGCATACAACCAGAGATTTTGTGTTCTTTAGATCATCATCCTCCCTTCAATCTCTGCCTAGGCAAGAGAATGAGCAACACGTTGGTATCATAATGCAAAAGCAATTTAAAATTTGAAGAAAAAAAAGAGTGAAACGAATGAATTTCTTCAAGACAAACATACTCATTGTATTAAGATAATCATTCAGATGCAAACAAGTTCTTACATGCAAACAATGTTTTGATAAACAAGAAAATTTACAAAAGCAGAAATGAGTTAGTAATCTGGGAAGGCTTTCCATCTGGACTTGAATCACCAAAAACATCCTTCAAAACTCAAAGTTACCATCAATCGTGTTTACTCTTCTGCACATGCTTGATTTGAACTTCAAAACCAACGTCCTTGAATGACAAGATACCACTGTCAGGAAAGTCATTAGGTGCATTAACCATCACCCTCTCATGAGAGAATGATTTTAGAGTTTCAGTGAAGACTTTTATCATCGCTTCCTCCCTCCTAGAAGGATTGACTTGGGCAGCAACCAAATTTTCAACCAAACCAGTTAAGTGCTCCACACTAGCTTTCAAAATAGTCATCTCTCTATGGAGTTCAGAAACCTCTTGCTTGATATTCTCCATTTTTCTATTAGCGCGAGTGTTGCACTGGTCAGACCAAAGGGAAAAATAAGACTTGGAAAAAGACCTTTGAAAGTGAAACAAAAAATGTAGAATTATGTATGATATGCAAAAGAGAGTTTTTATTTGACTTTCAAGGAACTCAAGATATTAAGTTGTAAACATCGAAGTATGAAGATAGAAGATGAATTTTAAATTGGATCAAAGCGTTGATCAAGTTATCATCAAGATCAATCATCCATTTTGGTGGATTAGGGTTTTCACCCTATCAACACCCAAGATCCATTGAGCTTGACGAAACTTGTGATGTTTACAAAGAAAGACCTCCAAATTCCTTGAAAATCAAGTGAAAAGGGTTTCATGGATGCATGAAGGCATGGCTATGCACCAACCACAAGCAAGGTCACAAACAAAGTCGAAAGGTTCAACGTCACGAGCATGGAGTCAAAGGTAAAAACCATCCCCAAGGTATGTACTAAAGGTTTAATCACACCTGTAAAACATGGTTCTAAAAGTTCCCAGAGTCTACATTCCTCCTTCGGATATTACCAACGTCCCGATTACTCAGTAATTAGCAATATTCTCAAGAGAAACTCGTCTGAGTGCAGCATCGCGTGACAACTACTTCTGGATTACTCCGTTATAGTCTCTGCACTACACCTAAGAGGCCAAGATGGGTTAAGGGTTCTACGGTTCTCAGCTTCTCTGGCTCCCAGGTCGAAAGCAATAACGTCTTCCCGATTACTCGGTAAAAAAATACTACGTTCAAAGGGGCTTCCACTGAGTGGGGGATTTCATGCCTCCTTCTTCGGGATTACTCCCTCAAAGTTAACATGACTATACCGCCCGTCCTATTCCTAGGTGTAACTTAGTCTGAGTATAGGACTTGTCCTTTGCAAAAACCCAAATAACCACAATGTAAACATATAATCAAACAATCAAATAATGATAAAACAGATAAAATAAACTAGGCTTAACCCACTTAGGGATGGACCAGCAAGAGGTCAATCTTTCCCCAACAGAGTCGCCAATTCTGTAGCGGTGAAAATAAGAGATCGAGCTATTAATTAACTCGACTCGCAAAAGCAAGAGTCGCCACCGCGCTTTATTATTTCCAAGGGGAAAGGGAAAAGAGCGAAATAAAACCCTAAAACATGCAATGTAAAATAATACTGAAAAGTAATGAAAATACAATGCGTTTTTGAAAGAGATCAAGAGTTCGGGGGTTGGTTATACAATGGGAAGGTATTAGCACCCAATGCATCTGCGGTACTCCGCAGGAACCTTTTGGAATATCTTTTTTTGGTTAAAATTGTTTGTTATATACAAGGGTGTATTTATCTACAACTATGTTTGCTTAAGGGGAAAGAAATAAGTTTTTATTATTGCGTTCGTGAGGGTTTCGTGACCCTTTGCCTACGTATCCAATGAAGGAATCAAAACATCGTAGTTCCTCTAGAAAAAAGTTGATTTGTTTGTGTTTTTTAGTGGGCGACATTAACGCACGCATTCTAGCAATAGGCATGGCCGGTATCGCGGTAGAACGGAGATAACATGCCCTTGGGGGGAGTTTTGATTTGTTGAGTGTTTTGTGAGTTTTAAGATATATCCAAGTAATGATTAAAGAGTGTTTTTTGGATTTTTTTGGTTTGTTTACTTGTTGATTTTATCTTGCCATACACCTAATTACTAGCATTTGTACAAAGTAAATAAAAATTCAGAAAGATAAAAACCTACGCTATTACAAACATATCAAAAGGCATAAAAAATATGAAGGAAAAAATAAGATAAAAGTAAGAAAAATGAGTGTCTTTCGACCCAGGCAGTAGCACTCTTCGATTATGCACTTTCTGGCCCTCTTCGATTGGGGCTGGCAACAGCAAAGTCACGTCTTTCAATTAGGCTTTGGCACCAGTCAGGTCATGGCCTTCGATTAGGGGCTGGCACCAGTGAGGTTATGTCTTTCGATTGGCCTGAAAGTCAGTGTATGGCGAAGTCTTCCTTGTTGCCTTGTTGTCTTCTTCGACTGGAGGTTGAAAGCAGTGAGGGAATGCCTTTCGACTGATCCTGGAAGTCAGATAAGGCACACTTTTCGTTTGGGCCTAGAAGTCAACATGGTTTTCCTCCTGGTTGTCTCTTTCGTTTGACCTGGAGAAAGAGGGTAGAAGCCATAAGCTTCGTTTCCTATTTCCTGTTTCTTTCATTTCAAGCATTAAATGGCAACATGGCCTGAGGCCATGCTAGTATTTGTTTGGTAAACAGTTTAACAGTTAAAGCAAGTTCAGGTAAACAGAAAGCAAAAACGAAAGAGGTAGCTCTAAAAGATATGTTAAAAAATGTAGAAACGAAAGGAACAATGGTATGTACAATGTTTCAAACGAAAAGGAATTGTATTTACATGTTATGAAACGAAAAGTTCAAAGGTAAGAGTGACTTACCTTGCTTCAGGCCTTGAATGGATGTGGGACCTTGAGTGGGGCCCAAGATGCTGGATTCGAAAGAGGGGGCCAACAGTTGTGCTTGGAATGCTGGATTCGAAGGAAGGCAAGAAACAAGTCTTATGTTTCTTTCCAAACTGGATTCAAAGGATACTGAAGAGTACTTGTTCTTCAGAATCGAAGGAGGTAAGTATTTGATTCTGGTTTTTTTTTCCACAAGTGTTGAAGGGACTTGAGAGATTTTTTGTGTTTGAGAAAATTTGGGGGATTCGTTCCTCTGGCCCAAAGATCCTCTCAAAAATATGTGTTGGAGCCTCTTATTTATAAGTGAGCTTTGATATGGTTTTAGGGGGAAATCAAATAATATTTGAATTATTTGGGTATATTGCCCCCTTGTTTTCTTCAACACAGCTCTTTTGCACTCCTTTTTTGTGCAAGTACAAGACTGAGACAATGCAGGCTTATCAGTATTTTAGAGCTTAGTGGCAGGTTGGTGCAGGACTGCTGCATAGCAGCACAACTGGCTTGAGTTTGGCAGTATATGGGACTTTAGTCAACAAACTCCTTGAATACTTCCCCCTTTCGTTTTGATCACTTCGACCAACTTCATGATTACACAAAAATGTTCGTTTCCAAACAATGTGTGCTCTAAGTATGTTGCTTCGAAGGGTTTAGTGGTCCAACTTGTGAATCGAAGGAGGCCACCTTGAAGGAAATCACATGTCCAACTTGTGGATCAAAGGGGGTCACTTCGAAGGAAACTACATGGCCAAATCGAAGCTTGTGACTGAAGGGAGATTGTATTTCCTAATCGAAGCTTGTGACTGGAGGAGAGTGTATTTCCAAATCGAAGCTTGTGACTGAAGGGAGATTGTATTGCCTAATCGAAGCTTGTGACTGAAGGGAGACTGTATTACCCATCGAAGCTTGTGGATCGAAACAAACATATTGCCCAATCGAAAGCCCGTGTTCGAAGGAAGCAATGTTGCCCAATTGAAGCATGTTTGCAGGAAGTAAACTTGTCTAGTCGAAGCAGGCTTGCAGGTAGTAACTTGTCCAGTCGAAGCAGGCTTGCAGGCAGCAAACTTGTCCAGTCGAAAGGCTGAATCGAAGGAGACCTGTCAGCACATGAAATCAAAGAAACAAAAAACACACATTTCGTGCTTGATTAGAAGTTAGTGATACATAGGCTAAGAATGTTCAAAACACTTGACAATTTCTGCATAATCAATGCTCGAAGGTGAGAGGTTAAACTCGACTGTATTTAGTGACCTTGACTTTTGTATAAAAATGCAAAAAATAAAAATGGGATCTTAGGTCAAAAATTGGGGTATGACAGGACCAACCCAAACCTTCTTCATTTTTTAGCACAGACTTAGGGAGGTGCGAAATAAACTACCTCGACAGCAACAACATGCAACACATAAGGGTTCCTTTTCTTCGTACAGTACGAGTGTAGAGGGCATGCAAGATATCACCCAATAGAGTAGGCACAAGATTGCGAGATAGGAAGATCTTAACCGCATTCACATCTATAAAGGAATCTGGATTCGAGAAGAGGACCAAACCATAGATAAGGAGAGCCAAGATATCTTCGAAAGCCTGAAAATCCAAATTATTCCAGAATAGCTGAGCCTGATCTATCAGAAACTTGGATAAGAAACCTTCGACCCCGCTTCGTGTTTCCCAATTGGATACTACATCAGCCTGTTTCAGATGCAGAGTTGAGGCCATGTCTTCTGGTCTAGGAGTCTCTTCCATACTTGTGAAGGGAATATTCTCAAGGATGGATATGCCCAATAAGTGAGAGAAATCTTCCAAAGTGGGAACCAGCTGATAATCTGGGAAGGTGAAGCAATGATGCACAGGATCGAAGAACTGGAAAAGTACACTCATCATCTTCTCATCAATCTTTGAAGTAACCAGGCTAAGAAGCTGACCATGTATCTTAATGAACATAGAAGTCTCAGAAACTCTCGAGGCTAACTCTTTAAGTTGAGCAGGTATTTGCACAAAGTTAACTCAGATGGTGTTTCTGCGTACGAAAGCCATAATATGCAAAACAGAACAAAGATAAATCCCCTCGGTCTTTGAAATGGTTAGTATAATGAAGTATGAATGCCATGTTATGATGCATGATGTCATGATAAAAACAACAAGTATAGCAGATAACAGGCATGGCAAAGGCAAACAAGTCACACAAAAGCCCTTAAGTTTAAGGCTTGCATGGGGTCAAAGGTATTACCCTCTTGAAGTTCAGTTGGTTTCAACCTGTCCTAACAAAAGTAACCGGGTTCTAGAGGTTCTCAATATCACTGACCATCCTCCATCAGTCATGGTTTCAGCTCACGCAATCTTTTCTTGCAGCCGGAACTATCTCGAGAGTATGGTCTCAATGAGTGTAGCATCGAGTATCAACCAGTTCTCAGCTTTACACCGAGGCCGGCTATCTCACTACTTTCTAATGGCCAAGTTGGTCGATTAAAGGTTCTAAGGTCAGTTGATGCTTAACGACACACATAGCGGCCCCGTATTCTCCTTGTTTCTCCACAAGGGATACCGGTACCAACCAATGTGCCACATCAATGTAGCTACTGCTTCAACCGTATCGGTCTACGCTGTACAATTCCCTCACAGTTTATTGCTACTTACCTAAAAGGTGTCCCCAGATCCGGGTTAGGATCTATAGTAACTCCCAAACAAAACCCTTAAAATTAAAGCAACCAAAACAAACAAGAGAAGCAATTGATGAACTAAATCCTAAGGTATACCCCACTTATTATTCCCCAGCAGAGTCGCCAGTTCTGTGATACGGTGGCAGAACCGACTGTTTTGAAAATGCTGGTTTGCGTTTGTGTTTGCAAAATGTCACGGTAAGCAAGAGTCGCCACCGACTTTTATTTTATCCAACTGGAAAGGAAAAAAGCACAGAAAAATTCCTTTTTCGAGATTTTGAATACGGGGAGTAGATTATAGAAAGGGGAGGTGTTAGCACCCTTTCTATCCATGGTTTTCCATTGGCTCTTAGGTACTTGCTCATCTTTTAAAATTGCTTGTGCGTGTTTGTTTTGAAAAGTTTTATTTTACTTCGTTGTAACCCTTGCTTCTGTCTTCAAGAGTGTTACAAAGTTGTTTTTGAAAACTTTGTTTGAAAAAAAAGGTGTTTGGTGTGAAAAAGTTTGACTCGAGCAAGTACCTACTAGCATCTACTTACTCGAAAAAAGATTGTTTCTGTTCTTATTTCCTTTAGACAATGCTATCCTACTATTGAGAAATAGGAAGCATTGTCGTTGGAGTTTTAAGGGTCAATTCGTAAGGGACGTACGATCACTAAAGCAATGTTAGGACGTCTTAGTAATAACCCTAAAGTCTTAAGATCATATTCGAGGCAACATTTCCGAGGCAACATTTGATCTTTGTTTAGACAAGAGGGCAACCACTAAGACACCCTATACTTAATGATCGTTTACCGAAGGCAACCGAAGTGAGAGTATACCCTAGGAGTGCGCATGTGCGAGTGATTTGATTTCAAGTTATTATCTTTGCACATTAGGGTTTGCTAGCCATTTTAAATTATCATGCAATCTTGTCATACAATCCTATTAACATACATCTAACAGTTAATATTTGCGAGAATTAAAATGCGAGAAATAAAAACTACGCTATTACAAGGCTTCGAGGGAGGGATTAATTTACATATCCAAGAAACCAGTAAAAACGATAAAAGAAAAGTCCTAATTTAAACTATTACATACCATGGGCAATTACATTAATATTGCAAAAACTAATAAACGCGTGCGATGAATCGAAAACGAGAGATTTAAGGTTTTGACCCTGACTAAGCCTAATTAAAATAAAAATCATTTTTTGTGTTTTTATTTATTTTGAGAAAATAAGGTTTAATTGAATAAATAAAAACCTAATTACTAATTAATTTAAATTAAGAAAAATAATTAATTTAACCTATTTTTTGTATTTTTATTTTGAGAAAGAAATAAAAATTAAATCAAAAGCAAACCCTAATTTTTTCTAATTGATTTTAATTATAAAAAGAAAGGTTAGAATTATCCTAAATTAAATTAAACTGACGATAAATTAATTTTGATAAAATAAAATAAAAAACCTAATTCTAAATTTGTGAAATTTGATTTTATGATTTTTTGTGAAAAAATAAATTAATTTTGGTTGGAAAATAATTTAAACAAATTAAATTAAATAAAAGAAAAAGAAAAAAAAGAATAAGAATGGGCCTGGTAAATAGCAAAAGAAGGGGGTGTGGTTGGAAAATCTGAGCCCAACAAACTCCTTGGCCCTTTTGACTTTTCCAATCTCATGCGTGCACTTGACTCATGCCCATGGTGAACCTCCATTGGGAAGGCCTTAGATCTGGCTTGTTGATGATCTGATGGTTTGGACACTGGTGATGTATGGTGGATGCCTTGTCATGTGGTATATTGAATCAACCTGCAAATATTGAGAAAATAAAATGCACACGCCTGGGATCGAACCCAGGACGTGTGCATCAAAGACTAATGGCCTTACCACCTGCGCTGGCTTGCTTAGTTTTACAAAGAATGACCAACAATTATTATAAGGTAAAAATAAAATAATAATTCTCAAACACGCGAAATTTGAATGGGCAAGTCAGGGAGTGCCACGTTACTTTCTTCTTCCTCCCACCGTCATATTAGCCATGGAAACTTTTACCTACGGTCATCTGAGTGTAGGTACAACCCTGTGCTTCTCCAAAATTTCATACATGCATGATAAATGACAACCAATGGTACCAATCAACTCGATGCAACCTCACGAGCATCATGGTACCATTATCCATGCCTAATTGTTCCTGTACATAAAACCCCTAAAAACGAAACTAGAACCCTAGCTATGGCAACTTGCTGTATAGTCAATAAAAATACAATTGGATATAACCATTAGCTTGCAAATAACTCAAGGATTAAGAATATGCTAATAAATCATGTTAAAGATGCCAGAATTAAGATATGCGAATTCAAGAAAAGGGATGAACCGCGTGACCCTTACAGTGTGACTCTGGACGTGAGGACGCTTGTTAATGGTTGCAATATGGTCCAGGGATATCCAGCAAACGATTGAGATGGTTGGAATGGCTTGAGAAGGCCTGAAACCTGGAAATTGATTCACAACTTTTCTTGAATTTTTGCAACTTTGTTTTCTATTTTGCACGCCTCCCCCCTCTCTCTTTTTGGTCTGCCATTGTCCCTTATGTACCCTAGAGTGAATTAGGGTTACAAACTTGTATCAAATCTCCCTCAATTATGATTATTGATTCATGATTTGATCCTTTGTGCAAATCTTTCCAAATCAAGAAAAATGCAATCTTTTTGTATCCATATGAGCCTTGCACGATTTGATCTCACTTCCAGCTGTATAATAGACCTAAACATGCACAAAATCTCAAGATTTGATTAGTTTTTGATATTTTCTTTATTTTATTTTGATTTTATTTGATTTTATTGAAATAAAATCAAAATAAATGACAAAAATAAAATAATAACAAGTGGAAGGGGTCATGGGTCGTGGGTCACATTACAAACTCAGTGCAAGCATAAAAAGTTGGGCCCATTTGACAAAAAATGCAATTTTGGACACATTTGACTTTTGGCAATTTTGCAAAAAAGGTCAACTTTGCCAATGCATAACTCCCTCAATTTTGACCCTAGAGATGTGTTCTTGGACTTTTTAGAAAGATTAAGATGTCCTTTAAGCAACCCGTTTGGTCTCATATCAATTGAGTCTTCCATGTTCATTGTGATACGGTGGGAGAACTGACTTGAGTTTTGCGTTTGTTTTCTCACTTGTTCGGTTTAGCAAGAGTCGCCACAGACTTTTTATTTTATCCTAAAGGAAAGGTTAAAAAAAGCACAGGAAAAACCTTTTGAGATGTTTCGTGGGTTCGGGGGGTAGATTATGAAAAGGGAAGGTATTAGCACCCTTTTCATCCATGGTTATCCATGGGCTCTTAGTTACTTGGTTTTAGATCACTTGCCTTGATTTTTAATTGCTTGAAATGGTGTGTGTATTTGTGTTTTGAAAATGTTTTGAAATAGACGCCTTTGTTTCGGCAACCGTTGTAATGACTCGTGTTTGAGTATATACGAAGGTGTGTATCTTTTCGAAAAGATGTTTCAAATGTTTTTGAGAGTTTGTTTTGAAAGTGTTTGTGGAGTGTGGTTTGAAAAGTAGGCAAGAGTTTTTGCAAGTTGATCAAGTAACTAAGAGTTTTGTCTACCCCTAAGTTTACTCAAAGGTTCTTCTCATGTTTTAACCCTTTTTAACAATTTTGTTCCACCATTGTATTTGGTGGACAATCTTGCGTTTAGGATGTTTAACGGGACAGGTGCGGGTCATCGTATGGACCATGAATGCAATGATGCCAAGTGTCTTTGGCAACTTTGTTTGAAGGGACTATGATCATTTCGTTTTAGGAAACTTTCGAAAGCGTCATCGAGGGACTTATGATCATTTGGATTGTTTTGCCAAAGATACTCAACGTGCAAGCATGGCCTATTTTGGAAGGCGACATGTGGGATTACCCTAGGGGTGCAAGTGTGATTGTGCATTGATTTCATGTATTTGTCTTGTATTAGGTTATCTAGCGTTTGATTTTATGTACATGCAAACCCTAGGTCTAACCATGGCATATTTGAAAGCGGTAAATTGCGGGAATTTAAAGTCTACGTTATTACAAATAAGTATCCGGGGATGGGGGTACAAGTATACAAATGAGGGATGAGACTTATAGGAGAATAGTATCCAAATAATTACAACCAAATCGAATTGCGCAAATGTAAAATATAACGTATAGCAATGCATAAGAATAGCAAATGTATATGTGTAAAGCAAAGTAAATGTATCAACGTATTTGTATATTGTAAATGTGTAAGTGTATGTGTAAATGTATGAGGTTTATTTACAAGTTTGAGAAATGTTAACTTAATGAGAAAATTAAGTATTTGATTTAATTTAATTTTGTATTCTCGTATTTTGTTAATATGTACAAACTATTTATCTTAAGAAAATAAAAGTATTATATATTGATGTACAAGAATAAAAATATTTTAAGAAAAGAAAATATTCAAATTCTATATATTGATGTCTTATATTAAAGAAAAGTATTTCTTATGTATTTACCAATTAAGGTATTTTAATTAATCTTTTTATGTACAAAAATTTTAATTAAAAGAAAATGTTTCAAATTTGAGAAAATTATTATGTTCATGTTTTTTTAGTTAATATTCTATACAAGATTATCATTATGTTATATATAAAAAAAAAGTATTATTAATAAAATTTTGATGTAAAAATAAAATTAATAAAAAAATATGATAAGTAAAAAAGGTATAAGTTTTAAAACAAATGGGCTAAAGGGGTTTTACAACCCAATCAAAAGCAACAGGCTAAGTCAGGGGGGAGGGGGTGTGCGACTGAGTGGCAATGGGCTTTAGTGTTGTTTTCGTGGGGCAAGGCCCAAGGTTTCACAAAACATTGTAAGGGTTTAATTATTTGTTTCATTTGGGGCACGGATTAGGGTTTGTCAACAACACAGAGGCGCCGTTCGTCCTCTTTCGTCTTCCTTCGTCTTCTCACGCCCAGCTTCTGAACGCCTCTCCGTCCATGGCCGGCCATCGCCATCGTCCGCTCTTTCCTCTTCCATGGTTACGCAGGCAATGGTTCGTTCAAGGTGGTAATTCTCGTCTTAGCGTTTTTTAGGGTTTTCACTTTTATATCTTGCATGTTCTTCTTTCCATTGTGTTCTGATCTTAAGTGTTATTTTCGTTTCTGTTTGAGGTATGAAATGGAAGGGAATAGAAGATACTACCTTGACGGAGGAGGAGGCGGATTGGGAGGCGCTGAGGCGGCCAAGGCGGAGGCTCGGTGATGATGGAAGCTAGCTTGGAATCCTGGTATCTTCGCGTTGCTTCTTCAGGTTTCGTGATGAACAAAACTGAAAACCTTTAATGTATCACTTCTTTTCTTCTTCAGTTGCCTCGCTTCTGTTGCTTTTGAAATACCCGCTTCTTTTCCTCTTTGAACACTTTTGTTGCCTTCAATGATGATTCGTCTGAGATGTTTGATTACTGATATGCTAGCTTGTTCGCCTTTTCCTCTTCTTCTGTTTGCCCTATTTTTGTATGCTTGATTGATGTCTTGATGCCTGCCCTGTGATGAGGCTTCCTCTGAGGGCCTCTTTGCCTCGTATGCTTGCTTGATATGTTTGGTTATACTGAGTATGCTTGTGAGTGGTGGTTATGTTGTATTATTGTTCAAAACCCTATGATGACAGTTGTTCTGAGGGTTCGTGTTGGCTTTGATCTGACCAGGCCTGTGTTGAAAAGGGTTTGTATGTTTGAAATTCTGGTTTGGACTTGAAGCTTTAACAGGCTTTACGCTATTACAGATTTTGAGCTTTGGTTCAAGGTTTTTCATGTGTTCACAGGTTTTTGTTTCAGTTTGAGGCTTGGCCTCTGCAGGTTGGGTTTGAAGTGTTTGTTGCTAGTGAAGGCAGGTTAGGCTTGTAGAAAAATCTTTGAGGCTTATGCTTCTGTTAGGCTTTATGCATGATGAGGCTTTGGCTTGATGAAGGCTAAGGCTTCTGGTTTTTTAGGCTTCTGTTTGTGTTTGGATGGTAAGGCTTGACAGGTTGGGTGTTTTAGTTGAGGTTACCGGTCTGGAGGCCTTAGGCATGTATGTTTTTATGCTCAAGGTTTGATGGACTTTTTTTGTATCTCCTCAGGGTCTTTGCTCTCTTGTCTTTCAAGGGCAGGAGGCGCTATATTTTCTTGGTCAAATTTGTGGACAGGTTTACAAGGCTTGAGGCTTTCACTCTTTGTGATCACTTCTACTGCATATGTTCTGCCTCCTTTTGAATATCTCTGATACATGCTCTTTTTAGCCTTTAGCCTGCTGTACTGTATTCTGCTTTCCTCTCTCTTTCTCTCTCCGGATTAAAGAAAGCATTTTTATTGCTTTAATTTCGTCTTTTCTGAAAAAACAAATGGCCTAGGAAGATGATGCATTCTGAATATTGCTTGCACTTGTCCCTTTTCCACTGCATATTTCCATGTTTCTTGCATACTTTATGTACTTTCTCTTGACAGCTTTTGGAGTTGTTGATACTTTGATATCCTTGGACAGCTTTTGGCTTAGTTTGAGAATGTAGTTCAATTTGCCTTTACTTGTACATGCTGTTTGGAAACTTGGTTGACAATTCTTTTGATTTATGCAGCATGCTTAAAAATTTGAATTTGTGCAAAATCATAACTTTGTGCATTTCATGTTTCATTGCAAGCATTTCATCCCTCTTTGTGAACCGGGAGAAATCTCGTGATTTGCAGAGAGGGCAAAACTCATTCCGGCCATTTGTTTTTAATGATGAATCTTTTTAACTGTCTATCTTTAATTATTTCATCTGCTTTGACTTTTCTTTTGTTTCTTGTTTTGCAGATGAAAAATAAATGAGCAACAAGGGAGCATTGGATAGAAGATGAAGACTCAGAAATTTTTAGAACATAGTTTTATTTCAATTTAAATTATTGTAACATTATTATTGTAAATACTTTGTAAACAATAACAATTATACAAATAATTTAAAGATAAATAAAAAGTCCTTTTATTGACATTCATTTTTAATTCTTCTTCAGATATTTATCTAATTGTTTATAATTCTTAAATTATAATAAAATGGAAATAAATTCCAATTATTCTAACTTAAAATAAATAATCAATTGATAAACACTGTGGTCTTATCATCAATCAATAACAAACCCGGCGCTCCAATTATCCAAAGCAATGCACAGTTAATCAAACCAGACGACAGTTAATCAAACAAAACGTCCACATGCCTCCTTTCACTGATTAAATCCAAACAACTGCAAATTAACAACCAGCAGCCTCAATTCTTATTTCAGAGTAATTTGAAAAGCATTGATAGAACTAACTCTTCTTGAGAAATATGCGCACAAAACCCTGATTTTTGACTTAGCACTGGAGAAACGCCTGCCTGATCAAACTTTGAGCCAATTCAACCAATCCTAAGCAATATGTTCGAACTGTCTTAAAATCAATGAAAACCCTAAATTTTGTCTGACTAATGAGAAAAGTCTGTTTGACCGATTCTTGAGCCAGTCTGAAAAATCAGGAAAAGCCCGAAACTGCGATTTCTTGTGGAGAAAGAGGAGGGCAAATTTTGGGGTACAACATTCATGTATGAAGCTTTAACCCAAAAGGTGTTTTTGTTGACTTTTCAAAATGACCTATAATGTCCAAAGTCATATCTTCTTGTGAGTGCATATTTTGGACTTGGGAGATGAAGATGAATGGTAAGGAATTGCATCCTCTTCAAAATGAGCTTTGGAAGGGTCGTTTTTGATAAAGTGTGAGAAAATTATGCTTGGTCAAAGTTGAGTTGACTTTTCCTACAAAACCCTAATTTAGCAACTTTTGGGTTTTGATGAATTGTGAGCAATCCTTGAGGAATCATGATCAACCTTTGATCAAATTATGAATAATACTTCAAAATGAGAATGTTGACCAAAAATCTTGAAGTTTGACTGTATGTGGGCCACAGTTGACTTTTGCCCTAGCACAATCGATTTTCAGGCTTTTGAGCAATTGACTGAGCAAACTTTCTCTGCAAGGCTTGAAACTTGACATGAATGATCTTGTGAACATATTAGGGCAATGGTGAGCATTTGGGACCCTTTGGACTCAAACATCTTGATGCAAACTGAAACCCTAATTTGAGGTAGACTGCCTTTGGAGAGGGTTTGTCTGGTCAACCCTTGGACTTCCTTGAGCAATTTGAGGGCCTCACTTGAAATTTATTGAGAAATATGGGAGGGTAAATTTTGGGGTACAACACAAAGATATCTACATTTTGTCTTCACAAATCAGGATCAAATGATGCTTGTATGAAGAGATAGAAGTTTTAAAATTTACCTCTTGCAGCTGGAGTCGTGAATGGAGTTTGAGAAACTTTTGAGATGGCCTGAGCATCTGTTTAGCTTTCCTGGACCTCCTTGAGTGTATTATAACTACTACTTTACCTTGAAAGTCCCTGAATCTCTCTACTCAAGTCAACCTGCAAGCTTGATGTTTGAAAATGGCGGATAGTGATGGAGGAGTTACAGTCTTGAAACAGGGGCCTAGATTGCTTTAGTATCATGTATAGAAGGTGTTTGAATGATTAGTTTTCAAAATGCACGAGTGGAAATGAAGATGATGAGTTTTGGTTCAAAATTGTGTATCAATGGTGTTCTTGAGAAGATTTATGGTTTTTGAGTGTTTGAGGTAGTTTCAGGGCACTAGCATTCGTCTGTCATCTTGCCAATAGTGTATGTACTTATAGGCAAGAGGTTTTGAGGCTTTAAACAACTCAAATTGAAATCACATGTTATGGCTTGGTTACTTGTTTTTGAAGCAAAGTTGACAAACATGGTTTCAATGTGAAGTACAAGGGTTTGCAGGGTGGTTATCAGGATGTAGATATATTGCTTCTTGCTTTTAAATTCTTTTGAGTAAGAAACAAAAATGTATGAGCTCAAGAAGAGTTGACATTGTGATTAAAGTCACTTTTCCAAAATGGAAGTGGTGACTTTCTTCCAAAAATGGAAATGCAACTTGGATAATGGCTCAAATGCTTTGACAATGGCTCTATCAGTTGTGTAAGCATTAAATTATTGAGTGATTAGCAAGTTTTAAGCCTACAAAGCAAGATTTGTACATAATGCTTGAAGATTGGATCAAGTGTTCTTCACAAAATGGCTTGTAATCCAAGTGACAAAACACCAACTTCATCTCTTCGATTCTTCCTACTCAAGAATGATCTCAAGGAGTTCTTGGACATTTTGGAAAGCTTGAAATGTGATATACAACCCATATTTGAATTTCTTTTGAACATTCCCCTTGGAACTATGTGAAAAATTGCCATGAAGTTAGGTAAAAAATCTGCCTAACTAGGGCAAAATTTCACTAAGTCTTTTTTAGTTCATGAGCATGCATTCACAAAATTATAACTTGAGATACAAGCAATTTTAGGAGAATTTGTGTGAAGAAAACTTGTAGATTTCATGAAGATATACAACTTTCATGTTGGAAGTTTATCTTGAATCAACCTGTATCATGGTGAAAAGTTGGCCTAAAGTTATGAAAAAACATGAATTTTCAACACTTAGAAAAATTTCTAAGTTTTGAAATTTTGACTTTTCTAAATGAAATCTTGACTTTTTGATTTCTTGTTGAATAAGTTTCATATTTTGACATGTTTTAATGAATTATGATATTTGGCACTTGAATTTGACCAAAAAGTCAAAGTTTGACTTTTCAGTATACAATTGACTTTTGATCAGCTGACTACAAAATTCATCTGTCAATCCAATGGAATTGCAATGTTTTGAATCATGTAATTAGGTCAAAATGATGCAATTGAACACTTGATATCATGCCTTAAACAAATTGACCATTTCTAGGTTAAAAATCAGAAATTGCCCTTTCCCAGTCAAAACCCTAATTTTGACCATTTTGCCCTTTTGGAGATTTGATCAAATTTCTTGAGGAATTATGGTCCAAACTTGATCAAATGATACATATGGGTCTAAAATGTTGATGTGGGTAAAAAATATGAAGTTTGACTGTAAATTGGCTATGGTTGACTTTTTCCCCCAATATAGTTGATTTTTAGGTCAAATGTTCAATTAATTGATCAAAAGTGTGATCCAAGGCTTGAAACTTGACATGAGTAATATTGGGGGTGCATAAGGATCCATGAAAGTCATATGAAGCATGGAAAGTCCAAAAATCCTTGTGCAAACTCAAACCCTAATTTTGGTCATCAGTGCATAGGGAGGTGTCTTGAGCTGATCAAACTCTGGTTCAGTCTTGAGCCCAATGAGATCTTGTGAGAGAATTCTTGATAAGTGAGAGGGAAAATTTTAGGGTACAACAGCTGCCCCTGTTCAATCTTCTTAAACCCGAAGAGTTAGATGGGCATATTTTGTCATTCGTGACTCGAAGGTGGAAGATGATTGGACACTAGAGTGCCCAGAAACCTGTACTCGTTGATGTGAAGGTTGAGGGAATGGGCTTAAAGATGCCATTTGAAGAGGTGATCGATATTTGTTGGAGATGGGCTTGTAGATGCCATCTGGAGTGATTGTTGAATTGTAATTTGTAAGCTGAAAGAATGAGTATCAGAATAGCATCCGTGTCTGGAGCGTATTTGAACTGTATCTGAAAGTTGAATCTGAATGAGTATCAGAATGGTATCTGTGTTTGGAGCGTATCTGTACTGTATCTGAAAGTTGAATCTGAATGAGTATCAAAATTGAATTCGTGTCCGGAGCGTATCTGTATTGTATCTGAAAGTTGAATCTGAATTGTCGTACCCCAAAATTTGGCCTCTCATTTTACTCAATACATACTCCTAGAGATCCTCAATTTGCTCAAGTTTACCCAAGAGTGGACCAGACAAACTCTCTCCTAAGGCAGTGTACCTCAAATTAGGGTTTCCATTTTCATCAAGATAGGTGGACTCCAAGGACATCATATGCTCTCCATGGTCCTAATATGATCTCAATACCCTTCATGTCAAGTTTCATGCCTTGCACAAGAAGTTTGCTCAGTCAACTGCTCAGATGCTTGAGAATCGACTGTATTAGGTCAAAAGTCAGCTGTGACCCACATATAGTCAAACTTCAAGATTTTTGGTCAAATTTAACATTTTGAAGTTAATTTCATCATTTGATCAAGGGTTGATCATGATTCCCCAAGGAATGCTCCAAATTCATCAAAACCCAAAAGTTGCTAAATTAGGGTTTCTTAGTAAAAGTCAACCAAACTTTGACCAAGCATAACTTCCACATTCTTCATCATAAATTTTCCATCAAAGGCTAATTTTGAAGAGGATGAAATTCCCTACAACTCATATTCATCCTACAAGTTCAAAATATGCACCCATAAAAAGATATGAATTTCTACATTATGGGCCCTTTTGAAAAGTTAACAAAAACACCTTTTTGGTTAAAGCTTCTTACATGAACATGGAAGACTCAATTGAGATGAGACCAAAAAGGTTGCTTAGGGGACATCCTAATATTTCTAAAAAGTCAAAGAAAACCTCTCTAGGGTTTAAATTGGAGGAGATATGCCTTGTCAAAGTTGACATTTTTTGCAAAATTGCCAAAAGTCAAATAGGCTCAAAATACATTTTTTGGCAAATGGGCCTAACGTTTTATGCTTGCACCTCACTTATAATGTGGTCCACGACCCAAATATTCACCCACACATTATTTTCTTCATTTTTAAATTTATTTTGATTTTTTATTAATTAAAAATTGAATTACATCAAATAATTGGTGAATAATAGCAAAGATATGATTTGATTTGGTTTTTGGACAGGTTGGCAATCAAAATATGCTGAGTTATCAAGGCCAAAACGAATCAAGCATAATTGGTACAAGAAAGGTATGATTTGGCTCAAAATAGCAAGTTTACATGTAGCATGAAAATCAAATCAAATCTCTCATAATTGCAAAGATTCAATCCAATTTCACAACCCTAATTCATTCCTAGATATATATTGGACATGGACAAAGCATAAGACAAGGTTTTTCAGGCGTGAACAGGAAGAATAAAGTTTCAATTTTTGAAAGAAAAGTGCAGATTCAATCTTGTTCCATTGGCTGTTTCAAGCGTTTCAAAAGATCAAGTCATCTCCCTAGATACTCACTGAACTTATAGCAAGCATTTGTAAGGCCTGATACATCCGGAATCGCGCACTACAACTCTCACAGTTTGCTTATTTTTTTCAAATCGATTATTGAATTTCCTGCATTGTTAATACATTTGATTGGCATATTTGTGATCTTTATCGTGTTTGTAAGCTAACTGAATAGTTTAATTGCATTTTTGAAGCATATATCTGTACTTGGCATTGTTAGGGTTTCCATATGTGTTTTGGGGTTTTTGGCTACAGGCAAAATTAGATCACAAGCTGGATACTGGGATGACCGTAACATCAAGACCAATAGATCCCTGGTCTTTGAATTCATTTATCACGCATATTTTTGATGTTTGAAATATGAAGGTTATAGCAACGGACAATGTCTATAGGTATAGATCATATACCTAAGACGACGGGATGAAGGTAGAAGAAGGTGATTTATGCATCACCCTATTGGCTCATTTGAAAATAACACGCGTGATTTTTTTTCAACCTCTTGGAATTTGTTTTGATATATTATACATTATGCTTATTTCTTTGACAACTAACTAGCGTAGCCCAGCTGGCAGAGGCGTGTTGTTGGCAAGCATAAGGACTTGGGTTCGATCTTAGGTCCCAGCATTTCCCTTTATTTTATTTTCTCTCAACAAATCATGTGCAGCTCTTATCCAGGTGTCCACCATACTCCACCAGCATCCAGCCACTTGATCCAGCATAGTGTCAGATCCAACGCACAGGCAGTGAGGGACTATGATGCACCCCAAGTGAACGCCACATGGAGTCAGGCGCTGACTGGGCTTGGAGGACTTTTGGGCTTGGGAAATTCATATTTGCACCCTCCATTTACTCATCATACATGCCCAGTTTGCTCTTCTTTCTATTTTTTTTAATTTCTTCAATTAATTTCCTTAATTGTTTTAATTAATTAACACAAAAATTATTATTTATTCTTATAAAACTAAAAAAATCACAAAAATACAGAATTAAATATTATTTATGCAAGTTAATATTTTTTGAAAATAAATTAGGTTAATTGGTTTATTTGATTATTTGTTTTAATTAAAATTAAATAGAAATTAGGTTTTAAATTTTTTAATTAAATTGTTTCTTTTCTCAAATAAAAAACCACAAAAAATGCATAAAATCTCTTTTACAAAATATTTTATTGAATTATTTAATTTAGTTTAAATTAGGATAATTCCAATTTCTTTTTATAAAAAAAAATGATTAGAATTAGGGTTTTAATTGTACATAACCAAATTAGGTCTTTTCTCAAAATAGTTTAAATATATTTTTTCAAGTTGATTTTTGGGTTTTCAATTTCTCCTCGCATTTAATTTTCCGCGCGCATTTTAGTTCGTTTTTATTATTATTGTAACTGTTTTGTGGATGTAATAGTAATTAGGGTTTTAAATTCAACATTTTTATTTTCAGTCGAGATAATTATGTAACTGTCAAAGCCTTGTAATAGCTAGGTTTATTTTCTCACACTTTAAATTCCTGCAAATATTTAACTGTCTAGATGCATGATAATAGGATTGTATAGGAAGATTACTTGAAATTAAAACGGTAGATCACCTAATGTGCAAAGATTAAATAACTGAAACAATTCATATGCACATATTCACTCCTAGGGTTTACCTCACTTCGGTTGCCTTCGATAAAAAAATCATTAAGCATAGGAGACTTTAGTGGTTGCCCTCCAGTCTAAAAGATCAAATTGTCCCATTCGAATGTTGCCTCAGAAATGTTGCCTCTGAGATGTTGCCTCAGAAATGTTGCCTCATAAATGTTGCCTCGAAAAAATCTTGAGACTCTAGGGTTACTACTAAAGTTTTCTAACTGTTGCTTTAGTGATTGTACTTGTCCCTTTCGAATGTCCCTTACAACTCCAACGATGGTGCTACCTACTCCTTAATAGTGGGATAACACTTTCTAAAGGAAATGAGAACGAACAATCCTTTTTTCGAGTAGGTAGATTAGTTCCTAGGTACTTGCTCAAACAATAAAAACTTTTCACCCAAACACCTTTCAAAACAAATTTTCAAAACAAAATTTGTCACATCCTTGAGGACTCATACAAGGGTTATCGCGAAGTAAAACATTTTCAAAAACAAGCAAACACAAGCAATTTGAAAAGATGAGCAAGTAACTAAGAGCCCATGGAAAACCATGGATAGAAAGGGAGCTAATACCTTCCCTTTCTATAATCTACCCCCCTCGAAAAAAGGTTTTTCTGTTCTTTTTCCTTTTCCATGATTGGATGAAATAAAAGTTGGTGGTGACTCTTGCTTACCGCGACATTTTGTGAACAAAAAATGCAAACCAGTATAACAGTCGGTTCTGCCACCATATCACAGAACTGGCGACTCTGTTGAGGACTAAATAAGTGGGGTACACCTTAGGATCTAGGTCATTTTAAAATTGCTTTCTTATTTTGCCCTGCTTGCTTTATATTCAAGGGTTTTGCTTGGGTATTTTTAAAGATCCTACACCCGGATCTGGGGACACTTTTTAGGTAAACAACAATAGATCGTGGAGACTGTACGACATAGACCGATATAGTTTAAGCGATGGTTGTGCTAGTGTGACACTTTGGTTGGTACCAATATCCTTCGTGTAGAAACGAGGAGAATATGGGGCCGCCGCGTGGTGTCGTGAAGCACTAATGGACCTTAGAACCTTAGTTGAACAAACTTGGCCATTAGAAAGTAGTGAGATAGCCGGTCTCAGTATAAAGCTGAGGATTGGTTGATATTCGATGCTACACTCATTGAGATCAGACTTTCGGGATATTTCGGTTGCAAGAAAAGATTGCTTGAGCTGAAACAATGCCCGATAAAGGATGGCCAGTGATATTGAGAATCTTTAGAACCCGGTTACTTTTCTAAGACAGGTTTGAAACCAACTAAACTTTAAGAGGGTACTTGCCTTTAACCTCATGCAAGCCTTTGAACCTAAGGTCTACTGTGTGTTTTTCTTATATGTGATTTATCCTGTTTGAACATGACATCATGCATCATAACATAGCACCCATTCTTATTGCACTAACCATTTCAAGTACCAAGGGAATTTATCTTTGTTTTGTTTTGCAGATCATGGCTTCCGCTCGTAGAAACACTATCCGAATCAGCCTTGTGAAAGTACCTTCCCAACTCAAGGAGCTAGTATCAAAGGTCCCTGAAACTTCTGTGTTCACTAAGAAACATGGCCGGCTTCTCAACCTGGTTACTTCAAACTTTGATGAAAAGATGATGAGTGTACTCTTTCAGTTCTTTGATCCCAAGCACCACTGCTTCACCTTTCCGGACTATCAGTTGGTGCCCACCATGGAAGAGTTCTCTTAGTTATTGGATATACCCATTCTTGAACGGTTGCCTTTCACAGGTCTGGAAGAAATTCCTAAGCCAGAAGTCATTGCCTCATCCTTGCATCTGAAACGGGTCGATGTGGTATCCAATTGGGAAACAAGAAGCGGAGTCAAGGGTTTTCTAGCCAAGTTCCTGATAGACAAGGCCCAACTGTTTTGGGATGATATGGATTTTCAGGATTTTGAGGAGGTCTTGGCTCTTCTAATCTATGGGTTAGTACTATTCCCTAATCCAGACTCATTCATAGATGTGAATGCTATCAAGATCTTCCTCTCTCACAACCCCTGCCTACCTTGCTCGGAGACATTTTGCACGCTCTCCATACTCGTACTATGAAGAGAAGAGGGGTTCTTATGTGCTGCATGCCATTGTTGTCGAGGTGGTTTATTTCTCACCTCCCTAAGTCCGTATTGAAGAACGAAGAAGGTTTGGGTTGGTCACAAAGGATAATGTCACTCGCTCACACAGATATTCTCTGGTGTTCCCGAGCTATGGAAAACACTGCTATCATTGACCGCCATGGGGAATACCCTAATGTCCCATTACTTGGCATCAGAGGGGGTATAACCTACAATCCTTGTTTAGCTTTGCGACAATTTGGTTACGCTCGAAGGGATGGTCCCCATGAGTTACTTATCGAAGGCATTGTATTCAACTATGAGGATGATATTCAAGAGTATTGTCGGAGGTTCATACGAGCTTGGGGCATGGTAAACAGATCTGGCGCCAAGGCTTTGGGGCCAAAAACTTCCATTCCTATGGAACCTTACCTCCAATGGGTACGAGCTCGTGCCCAGAAGCTTATGATGCCCTATGTGGCCGTTTTACCAGTGATTTTGGAACCCACTACGAAAGAGGGTATTCTCTACACGGTTCTCTATCCTTACATGCCCACTGATCTTGGAGAATTACAGAGGTCTTGGATTCAGTTGATGAAGGAGCCGGATACTTACAGGGATCAGTTCCATGCTCAGGAAAGGAAGGTTTTAGAGCTCACAAAGCAACTCCATGAAGAAAAATGACTCAATGATTATCTTGGCACCAAGAGGAAGCATCCATGGGAATTTTGATGTCTTTTATAGTTTTAGATTTGTTTTTTATTGTAACGCCTAAAAGGCATTTGAAATTTGAATTCAGCTAATAAATTTTTTGTTTATTTTGGTTTGCAAATTTAAATTTCCCGAAGTCTTTGAGAGCATTGCATGCACATCCAATTATCATACACATCATTACAGGTACCATTACAGCTTTCTCATCTTCTTCGTTGTTTATTTCAGCATGAAATGTCTTCCGAGCAAACCATCAAGGACCTTCAGGCACAAAATGCCCAGTTCCAACAAATGTTTATAAGTCTGGCAAAAGGGCAGGAGTACCTGAAAGCCCACATCCTGAAAGAGAAGAAGAAAAAGAAGAAGGCTATCAGTATTCTGAATATGGGTAGAAGGTTTGGAGAGCGGTTGAAGAGACAAGCCGATCTGACCTCTTCATCCAAGGAAGGGGAGAATCAAGAAGAAGAGAAGGACCCCAATCCTGCAGTTTCTGACAATGATACCGATTACAATGATGAGCAATATCCTCCTGCTGAGGATATATACAAGCATTTGGAAGATCGTCTGAGTGCCATGGAAGTTCAGAGGATACCTGGACTGGATTTCGAAGAATTGGGATTAGTGTTGGGAGTGGTCATCCCGCATAAGTTCAAAGCTCCAATTTTCGCTAAGTATGATGAGGTGTCCTGCCCAAAACAACATCTCTGTTCTTATGTCAATAAGATCCAGCCCCACACCGCTGATAGAAATCAATGGGTTCATTTCTTTCAAGATAGTCTATCAGGGACTCAGATTGAATGGTTCTACCAGCTAGAGGGAGAAAATGTCCAAAACTAGGAAGATCTGGCTGCTGGTTTCTACAAGCAGTATCAATATAACGCCGAACTTGCTCCTACTCGTACTCAACTCCAGAGTATGTCCACGGGTGCAAGTGAAGGCTTTAAAGACTATGCACAGAAATGGAGAGACTTGGCTGGGAGAGTTCAACCCTTGTTGTCTGATAGGGAGTTGGTTGATATGTTTCTGGGGACGCTATTTGGTCCATTTTTCAATCATTTGATCGACAACTTGTCAGCTAGTTTCACCGAGCTGATTCTAACAGGAGAAAGAGTAGAAGTTGGGATTCGAAGCGGCAAAATACAGAAGGATGCCTCTTCAAGCTCATTAAAATAGCCTTTTGCTGGTAAGAAGGAGGCCAATTCCATCTATAGCCCGAGGGGCCAACACCGGGCTGAATATCATCAAAAAGTAAGTGTTGTGATGATACCTAGACCTGCAGTTTCTCCACAACGCAACAATCAACAAAGGGTGGAAAGACCACAACGGCAGTTTACCCGAATCAACATGACATTGGCAGAAGTGCTACCTCATCTGCTGAGATCCAACTTGGCAACCTTGAAAGAGGCTCCCGAGAATCCAAATACTACATCTCCCTGATATAATCTAAATTCCCTGTGTGCCTATCATTCTGAGAGTCCTAGCCACGATACAAATGACTGTTGGGCTCTGAGGAAAAAAGTACAATACTTGATTGAATTCAAGGAAATAGATTTTGATGCCCTAGAGAAGCCAAATGTCATAACTGCTCCCATGCTTAAGCACAATCGTGGAGTTAATGTTGTTGATACTGATTTGTTCGTTACCTCTGTTGATGAAGTTTCTACTCCTCTCATGACTGTCAAGATGAATTTTTTGTTGGCCGGTTTATTTCTAGGTTGTGGTGAAGGTTGCCACATGTGTTCGTTTCTACCTTCTGGTTGCCGTTTGCTGAAATTAGGTGTTCAAAGCCTGATAGACATCAAAGAAATTTTGTTTGAGAAAACTTTGGTTCCTGTTGTTCCATCTGAAGACGTTGCCATTATAACCATTTCCACCAATCCTTCCAAGGTTTCCTCGAGAAGACCTATTAGGATTACATCTTCTCCAAGAATTGCTCCGCTGATAATCAATGTTCCTGGTCCTGTCCCGTATGTCTCGGACAAAGCTGTCCCATGGCATTATGGTGCCGATGTGTACTATCATGGCATCAAACAAGATTTGAAAAACGAAGAAGTTGATCCTGATTTTGGTAACATTGTTGGAACCAACAAAGTTACCCGAAGTGGAAGGGTCTTCTCTCCTGAGATTTCCCCTTGGATCACACTTTTGATCAGTCAATTGAACAGTTGACCTAAAAATCAGCTTTATTGGGGGAAAAGTCAACCATGGCCAATTTACAGTCAAACTTCATAATTTTTTTCCACATCAACATCTTAGACTCATATGTATCATTTGATCAAGTTTGGACCACAATTCCTCAAGAAATTTGATCAAATCTCCAAAAGGGCAAAATGGTCAAAATTAGGGTTTTGACTAGGAAGGGGCAATTTCTGATTTTTGACCTAGCAAATGATCAATTGGTTTAAACCATGATCTCAAGAGTCTAATTACATCATTTTGACCTACATTATTCAAAACATTGCAAATCCATTGGATTGACAACTGAATTTTGCAGTCAACTAGTCAAAAGTCATCTGTATACTGAAAAGTCAAACTTTGACTTTTTGGTCAAATTCAAGTGCCTAAGATCATAATTCATCAAAACATGTCAAAATATGAAACTTTTTCATCAAGAAATCAAGGATTCAAGATTTTGTTTTGAAAAGATGAAATTTCTTAACTTAGAAATTTTTCTAAGTATAGAAAATTTCTTATTTTTTCACAACTTTGAGCCAAATTTTCACCATGATGCAAGATGATTCAAAGGAAACTTCCAACATGAAAGTTGTAGATATCCATGAAATCTACAACTTTTCTTAACACAATTTCTCCTAAAAATTCTTGGATCTCAAGATATAATTTTGTGAATACATGTTCATGAACTATAAATAACTTAGTGAAATTTTGCCCTAGTTAGGCAGATTTTTGACCTAAATTCATGGCAATTTTTCACATGGTTCCAAGGGGAATCTTCAAAATAAATTCATAGATGAGTTGTAGATCACATTGCAAGCTTTAAAAAATGTCCAAGAACTCCTTGAGATCATTCTTTAGTAGGGAGAATCGAAGAGATGAAGTTGGTGTTTTGTCACTTGAATTATAGGTCATTTTCATGATGAACACAAATGCAAATCAATGTTAGGCTGCATGATCTTTGCTTTTCAGGCCTCAAACTTGTTTTTCACTCCATAATTAATGGATTACACAAAAGTTTGAGCTATAATCCAAGTGATTTAAGCTTTACCCAATCCACATTGCCATTTTGGGAAGAAAGCTAACAATACCATTCTTGCAAAGCAAGCTTTTTGCATTAAGTCAACTCTTGAGCCTCTAACTTGATCCCTATGATCACACTTCACCTAAAAAGTCAGAAGCAAGAGTGTTTAAAGCTTAAACACTATATCTTAGCAAGTACACAAACATTGAAACTTATATTTCTCAAAAAATCACATGTTTGGCTTAAGGATGCAAATTCAAATTCTGAGTTGATACAAGCCTCAAAACCTCTTGCTTATAAGTACACACACTATTTGCAAGTTGACACACGAGCAAGAAGCCCCTAAAACTCACTTAAACTCCCCCTAGACAGAAATTGTTCCAAAACACCATTGTTGTGCAAGTTCTGACTTTACATACCAAACTCACATTTCTCTTGTGCGTTTCTTGGCCTTTTTGTTTCTAAAGCTTCCTTGCATCAAGAGTAACTCATCCTTGTACCTGTTTCATTTCTGTAACACCATTTTCCCTGTCTTCCATAACCAAAAACAGAGCATCACAGTTGGACTTCTCTAGACCATTCCAACCATCCTTAGCTCAAGCCAGCCATTGCATTAGCTTCCTAGAGGTCCAAGGAAGCTAACCTGATCATCAACACTTCATGAAATAAGCTCATTTGCATTTCACGATTTCCAGTTTTTAGGTATTTTTCTTGAACTTCTATCTCATTACTTAGGCATTGTTAGGCTTGCATTTGTGAAGATAAGATGTAGACCTCATTCCCACGAAGCTGTACATATCCATAATTTGCATTTATATGGCCTGAGCTTAGAGAATTTTAGAGTTGAAGTTTCTGAAATTTTTAGGGTTTTAATTAGGGCCAGAGAAATTCTCACTTATCTTTGACTTTCATCCTTAGTTATTTACATGGTTCAAATTTTCGGATGAAAACATCATGACATTAGACAATTGTGAAGAATTCAGGCCATATGACGGACCTGAACAAGGACCCCGATGGACACTGTTCTTTGATGGAGCATCCAACGCACTCGGCAATGGTATTGGGGTTGTACTCATATCTCCAGAAGAGTGTCATACTCCCTTTACTGCCAGACTTTGCTTCAATTGTACAAACAACATGGCATAATACAAAGCGTGCATCTTCGGTCTCGAAGCTTCCATAGACTTGGGGATCAAATCTTTGGATGTATTCGGAGACTCAGCATTGGTTATCATCCAGATCAAAGGGGAATGGGACACCAAACATCCAAACCTTATCCCTTACAAAGAACATGTTTTGACATTGCTACCACATTTTGAGAAGATAACCTTCGAGCATTTCCCGCGAGAATAAAATCAGCTAATGGACGCTCTAGCCATAATGTCATCTATGTTTAAACTTAATTTGGATAACGAGGCTCCCCAAATCACCATTGAACAAATGGACGAACCATCACATTGTCACGAGATTAATACTGAAGAAGTAGTGGACCAGCCTTGGTTTCACGAAGTCAAGAAGTATCTCGAGGCTCAAGAATATCCAGAAGGAGCTTCAATCAATGATAAGAAGTTCTTAAGAAGATTCTTTGCTAAGTTCTTCCTTAGTAACGACATCCTATATAAACGCAATCATGACTCTGTGTTACTTCGATGCGTAGATAAGATTGAAGCTGAAAGGATCATGGCTGAATTGCATGAAGGCATCTTTGGCACCCATTCCAGTGGGCATACGATGGCAAAGAAAATCCTACGGGCAGGCTATTACTGTTCTACCATGGAAGCAGATTGCTATCAACACTCTCGAACCTGCCATAAGTGTCAGATTTATGCTGACAAGGTGCATGTACCTCCGGTTCCTCTGAATGTCTTAACGGCTCCTTGGCCCTTTGCTATGTGGGGGATTGATATGATTGGGGAAATCAAGCCGACAGCCTCCAATGGACACCGCTTCATCCTAGTGGCCATTGACTATTTTACAAAATGGGTGGAGGCAGCTTCCTTCGCTTTCGTTACCAAGAATGTTGTGGCCCATTTCATCAAGCAAAATCTCATTTACCGGTATGATATCCCTGAAAAGATCATCACTAACAATGGTATAAATCTCAATAACATTATGATCACCGCATTGTGCGAGCAATTCAAGATTCAACATCACAATTCTTCTCCCTATCAGCCAAACATGAATGGTGTTGTCGAAGCTGCAAATAAAAACATTAAAAAAATCATACAAAAAATGGACGTCACATACAAAGAATGGCATGAGATGCTACCATTCTCTTTTCACGGGTATCGTACCACAACTCGCACATCAACCAGGGCAACACCCTATTCTCTGGTTTACGACATGGAGGTTGTCTTGCCTATCGAGGTCCAGATTCCCTCTCTGAGGATTATGAAGGATGCATGGTTGAACGAAGATGATTGGATCCAGACTCGACTTGATCAAATGAACTTGATTGATGAGAAGAGACTTATTATTGTTTTCCATGGTCAAATGTATAAAAAACGGGTGATCAAGGCTTTCAACAAAAAGGTCAGACGCCAAGTGTATCAAGTTGGGGATCTAGTGATCAAACGCATCATCTTGCCACAATGTGACCCCAGGGGCAAATGGACTCCTACTTATGAAGGACCATTTATAATCAAAAACATTTTCTCTGGTGGGGCAATGATCTTAACCACCATGGATAGTGACGACCTGCCGCATCCTGCAAACACGGACATAGTCAAAAGATACTACGCATAAGAGACCCGCTAGGTTGACATACCAAGGAAAAACAAGGGCATCCCGGCAAACCAAAAAGGTTCGAGCAAAAATTAGGGATAAAACAAAAATTCTGTACACCCGGCAAGTTGAAAACTCGAAAGGGCAACTTGGGCAAAAAAGGGTTTCCCGGTGGGCTGAAAACCCGAAAGGGCGGTCCAAGCAAAAGTTAGGGAATTAAAGCGTATGACTATGTCCCATTGGATCAATTTACGGGCAACCTTTGATTTCCACTGACAAACTCAGAGGTTCTGATCAATTCAACCATCCTCAGACAAGGCAACAAATAGACAAGATGCTCATAGATACGAAGGCTATAGCAGAATGGAAACCCCATGGGATTATTACACATAGCTATCTTTTCTTTGTATAAAAATTTTCATTTTTTACGACAACATTCTCTTACTAGAATTTTTGTCTCCTTGTACAAAAATACTTACTCAAAGTCAATACAAAGATATCTCTTTGAAAGTGCAAAAACTATCTGTTTTTCTTTACTCTTGTTGTTTTGTTTACAAAAACGTCCAATGATTCATTGTTGAACATATGCATTTGAACATAATTACTGTTTACAAAATAAAAAAAATGAAAAAAAGGCAATTACTGATAGGTGGAAGGGATAGGGAAATACCTCTAGGATATTCCGTAAGAAATCCCCCGCAGTATGTTGTTTATTCCCCAGTGGAACACAACTTCCAATCATCAATCCCTAGTAGAAATCGTCCAATTTCTCCAAACAGATTTTTAAGCAATGCATGGCATTTCCCTTACAACAGAGTTTATTTCTCTAAACAAAAAATCATCAATACTTCAAGACATGAAGACTTACATATCCTCAGCAACATTCAGGGATTTATTTTCCCTAATCCAACAGCAATGCAACAAATTAGCTCACATACACATACATTGCATCCATATATCATAAACATTGATAAAACGAATGCATCATATCATACATGCAACATGACCTTGCATTTTAGCTAACCTTTTACCATTTTCAGGATAAGATTAACAGCTACCATTAACAATGTTCAAAGTTGTCAGATACGGTTCAGATACGCTTCAGACACGGATGCCATTCCGATACTCATTCAGATTCAACTTTCAGATACATTTCAGATACGCTCCAGACACGGATGCCGTTCTGATGCTCATTCAAAAGCAGCCTTCAAATACAGTTCAGATACGCTCCAGACACAGGCACCATTCTGATACTCATTCAGATTCAACTCTCAGATACAGTTCGAATATGCTCTAGATACGGATGCCATTCTGATTCTCATTTAAAAGCAACCTTCAGATACAGTTCAAATATGCTCCAGACACGGACGCCATTCTGATACTCATTCAGATTTAACTTTCAGATACAGTACAAATACGCTCCATACGTGGATGCCTTTCTGATACTCATTCAGATTCGACTTTCGGATACAGTACAGATACGCTCCAGACACGGACGCCATTCAGATACTCATTCTTTCAACTTACAAATTCAATACCAACAATCACTTTTGGATGGCATCTTTAAGCTCATCTCCTACAACTTTCTATCACCTCTCTAAATGGCATCTTTAATCCCATTTCCTCAATCATCACATCACCAAGTGCAAATTTCTGGACACTCTAGTGTCCAATCATCTTCCACCTTTGAGTCACGACTGGAAAAGCATGCCAATCTAACTCTTCAGGCTTAAGAAGATTGAACAGGGGAAGCTGTTGTACCCCAAAATTTTCCCTCTCATTTATCAAGAATTTGCTCATAAGATCTCTCTGACTCAAGACTGCATTAGGGTTTGATCAGCTCAAGGCACCTCCTTATGCACTGATGACCAAATTTAGGGTTTGAGTTTGCACAAGGATTTTTGGACTATCAATGCTTAATATGACTTTAAAGGATCATTATGGACCCCCAAGATTACTCATGTCAAGTTTCAAGCCTTGGGTCACACTTTTGATCAGTCAATTGAACAATTGACCTAAAAATCAACTGTATTGGGGAAAAAGTCAACCATGGCCAATTTACAGTCAAACTTCATAATTTTTTATCCACATCAACATATTAGACTTATATGTATCATTTGATCTAGTTTGGACCATTATTCCTCAAGAAATTTGATCAAATCTCCAAAAGGGCAAAATGGTCAAAATTAGGGTTTTGACTAGGAAGGGGCAATTTCTGATTTTTGACCTAGCAAATGATCAATTGGTTTAAAGCATGATATCAAGAGTCCAATTACATCATTTTGACCTAATTACATGATTCAAAATATTGCAAATCCATTGGATTGACAAATGAATTTTGCAGTCAACTAGTCAAAAGTCAATTGTATACTAAAAAGTCAAACTTTGACTTTTTGGTCAAATTTAAGGGCCAAAGATCATAATTCATCAAAACATGTCAAAATATGAAACTTGTTCATCAGTAAATCAAGGATTCAAGATTTTGTTTTGAAAAGATGAAATTTCTTAACTTAGAAATTTTTCTAAGTATAGAAAATTTCTTATTTTTTCACAACTTTGAGCCAAATTTTCACCATGATGCAAGATGATTCAAAGGAAACTTCCAACATGAAAGTTGTATATATCCATGAAATATACAACTTTGCTGCACACAATTTCTCCTAAAAAGCTTGGATCTCAAGATATAATTTTGTGAATACATGCTCATGAACTAAAAATAACTTAGTGAAATTTTGCCCTAGTTAGGCAAATTTTTGACCTAACTTCATGGAAATGTTTCACATGGTTACAAGGGAAATCTTCAAAATAAATTCAAATATGATTTGTAGAGCACATTGCAAGCTTTCCAAAATGTCCAAAAACTCCTTGAGATCATTCTTGAATAGTGAGAATCGAAGAGATAAAGTTGGTGTTTTGTCACTTGAATTATAGGTCATTTTCATGATGAACACAAACGCAAATCAATGTTAGGCTGCATGATCTTTGCTTTGCAGGCCTCAAACTTGTTTGTCACTCCATAATTAATGGATTACACAAACTTTTGAGCTATAATCCAAGTTATTTAAGCTTTATCCAATCCACATTGCCATTTTGGGAAGAAAGCTAACAATACCATTCTTGTAAAGCAAGCTTTTTGCATAAAGTCCACTCTTGAGCCTCTAACTTGTTCCCTCTGATCACACTTCACCTACAAAGTCATAACAAGAGTGTTTAAAGCTTAAACACTCTATCTTAGCAAGTACACAAACATTGAAACTTGTATTTCTCAAAAAATCACATGTTTGGCTTAAGGATGCAAATTCAAATTCTAAGTTGATACAAGCCTCAAAACCTCTTGCTTATAAGTATATACACTATTTGCAAGTTGACACACGAGCAAGAAGCCCCTGAAACTCCCTCAAACTCCCCCTAGCCAGAAATTGTTCCAAAACTCCATTGTTGTGCAAGTTTTGACTTTACATACCAAACTCACATTTCCCTTGTGTGTTTCTTGGCCTTTTTGTTTCTAAAGCTTCCTTGCATTAAGAGTAACTCATCCTTGTGCCTGTTTCATTTCTGTAACACCATTTTCCCTATTTTCCATAACCAAAAATAGAGCATCACAGTTGGACTTCTCCAGACCATTCCAACCATCCTTAGCTCAAGCCAGCCATTGCATTAGCTTCCTAGAGGTCCAAGGAAGCTAACCTGATCATCAGCGCTTCTTGAAACAAGCTCATTTGCATTTCATGATTTCCAGTTTTGAGGTATTTTTCTTGAACTTCTATCTCATTACTTAGGCATTGATAGGCTTGCATTTGTGAAGATAAGATGTAGACCTCATTGCCACGAAGCTGTACATATCCATAGTTTGCATTTATATGGCCTGAGCTTAGAGAATTTTAGAGTTGAAGTTTCTGAAATTTTTAGGGTTTTAATTAGGGACAGAGAAATTCTCACTTATCTTTGACTTTTAGCCTTAGTTATTTACATGGTTAGATTCGTGAGAAAGAATGCAACAACTTTCATTTTGTCACTTTCCATTTTTGTTGAGAAATGAAGAAGTTACAGGTACACCGGATGGAGGTTGAAGATGAAGTCATCAGGACTGGATTTGCCTTATATATTTATGGTTTTGCCTATATAAACAGATGTACAGTCACCCCAGTAGTAAGACAACGCGCGTTATTGCTAGAGGTCATGGGTTCGAGCCTCAGCACGCTGCCTTTTGCATTTTCTCACATTTTTCCACATTTTTTGTCTCTTGCAGCGTTGGGCCTCCACTTCACGGGCCTATTGTTTTTTCTCTAACATTTCCTCCCTGTCTCATATTTGCACCCCTGATCCTTTATTATTTTAATTTTAATTTTTTTATTCTCATGTTATTTTCTTAAATATATTTATTTCAATATTAAAAATCATAAAAATACAAAAATAGTAGAGTTATATTTTAACTTAGTTTATTTATTTTTTCACAAAAATATATTTTATTTTGATCACACTTTATTTATTGTCACTAATTATCTTGTAATTTAATTAAAAAACTAAAATATTATTTATTTTATACTAATGAAAATATATTTTTGATACCAAAAAGACTAAAGAATATTTTACAACACTATAATTTATTTTTCAAGACAAAAAATATAAAATATAAAAAATACTTTTTTTATATAAACTTCATTCATTTTAATCAATTAAGAAGAATTAGGGTTTTAGTCAAGAATCTTTTTCTTAACGAATTTTAAACTTGACTAATTATTTTCTTTATCTAATTTAGGTTAAAATCAAGACCCTTTTTCTTAAGAAACCAAACAAAAAAATCTTTTTCTTCTTCTTTGCATTTACAATTCTTGCATATTTAATTCATCTTGTATATTATTTATTTCAATTCTTGTACAAATTCAATTTGGTTGTAATAGATTAATTAGGTTTATATTATTGCAATCCCTCCCACAAATGTTGTAATAACGTAGTAACTTTAAATTTCATAATTTATCGCTTTTACATAATATGCTAGTAATTAGGGTTTGTATGGAAAGATAAAAATCAATCAAATAGAAAACCCTAATCCAAGACAAAAAACAAGCATGAAAATAACACACTTACACACAAGCACCCCTAGGGTTATCCCACTTGGTTGCTTTACACAAATGGCCATATTACGAATGTAAGACATCTTAGCAAGAAACAAACAAATACAAGATCATAGTCCCTCGATGACGCTATTCAAAGTTGCCTTACAAATGATCTTAGTCCCTCAAAAAGAATGCTAAGATATCTTGCAACATTGCTAATCATGGTTATACAATGACCCACGTCCGTCCCGTTTACATCCAAAGATAGGTTTGCTTACCAAATCAATGGTAAGACAACAATGTCAAAGGGAAAGGAAATGAACAAGAAAGACATTTGAGTAGGTAGATTTCTCCAAATTACTTGCTCCATTTCAAAACAAACATCCTTGCTATTTTCAAAAATAAACACACACTTTCAAACATCTTACAAAATTGAAAACATTTTCAAAAGATCAACATCTTTGTATACATTCTTACGAACGAGAATCATTACAAAGATTGCCTAAACAATGACCTCTTTTACAAAGCACTTTCAAAAACCACACAAAGCATAATTTCAAACAAAAGCAAGTGATCTAGCAAGTAACTAAGAGCCAATGGAAAACCATGGATGAAAAGGGTGCTAATACCTTCCCTTTTCATAATCTACCCTCTGAACTCAAGAAACAATCTCAAAGGTCTTTCCTGTGCTTTTTCACCTTTCCTTTTTGGATAAAAGAAAAGTCGATGGTGACTCTTGCTAACCGCAACATTTGCGATCAAACACAAAACCTTCAAGTCAGTTCTCCCACCGTATCAGAATATGCATTTGAAAATGATTGATGCTCATAAATATTCACATAAGAAACAAAAGACAATTACTCGTAATTCCAGAAACAGGAAAAAAACAAGAAGTGCCAAACCCTACAGTTACTCTGCCCAGCAGGTACCGGGATAGAGTCAGCTTGGGAACATAATTATTGGTATATATGTTCCCCACAGAGTAAAAGCATCCAAAGGCATTGATGTCAACTTTCTCGAAATAGAATGTAACCACCCCAGCCGAGGTTCATAATCGCGGGCGAGTCAGTAAATTTCATCCCCCAAGCGGAGTTTATTTCTCCTGATATAGAAGCTCAATCTCCAACAGAGCTCATCATCTCCAGCAACAAAATTTCATCCCCAACTGAGCTTATTCCTCCAGATTAGCAGGTCTACCAACAAAGTATCTCTTCCCCTAAGTTTGGTCCCCACAGAGTTACTCTATAGTATCTCGTCCCGAAAGAATATTTACAAATCTCCAGCAACTGTCAGGGATTTATTTTCCCAGACGCGAGCATACCCCGACAACATTTCATGAACATACATCATGACATACGCATACATATCATACTTAGCATAATCTCATTTTGAGAACATCATCTCACTCTGCATTTCATGCATCGCATATAACTAACCCTGATATCTTTTGCAGGAAAAGACGATTAGCTTTAACAAATCCAGCAGTTATACAGATCACATCTACAGACAACTAATGGAAACTCAGTTCCCGAAATCAAACGGGTCAACTAATCTACATTATCGCTTTGAAGTAACCCTACTATCCAGGTTTCTTCTCACAGCCCTACTATCCAGGCTTTCATATCGAAGTAACCCTACTATACAGGTTCCTTCTCACAGCCCTACTATCCAGGCTCTCATATCGAAGTAACCCTACGACCCAACTTCCTTCTTATAGCCCTACTATCCAGGATCTCATATTGAAGTAACCCTACTATCCATATTACTTCTCACAACCATACTATCCAGGCTCTCATATCGAAGTAACCCTACTATCCAGGTTCCTTCTCACAGCCCTACTATCCAGGCTCTCATATCTAAGTAATCATACGACCCAGGTTCCTTTTCACAGCCCTACTATCCAGGATCTCATATCGAAGAAACCCTACTATCCAGGTTCCTTCTCACAGCCCTACTATCCAGGCTCTCATATCAAAGTAACCCTACTATCCAGGTTCCTTCTTACAACGTTACTATCCAGGTTCTCATATTGAAGAAACCCTACTATCCAAGTTCCTTCTCACAACCCTACTATCCAGGCTCTCATATCGAAGAAACCCTACTATCCAGGTTCCTTCTCATAGCCCTACTATCCAGGCTCTCATATCGAAGTAACCCTACTATCTAGGCTCCTTCTCACAACCCTACTATCCAGGATCTCGTATCGAAGAAACCCTACTATCCAGGTTCCTTCTCACAACCCTACTATCCAGGATTTCATATCGAAGAAACCCTACTATCCAGGTTCCTTCTCATAACCCTACTATCCAGGCTCTCATATTGAAGTAATCCTACGACCCAAGTTCCTTCTCACAGCCCTACTATCCAGGCTGCCATATCAAAGTAACCCTACTATCCAGGTTCCTTCTCACATCCCTACTATCCAGACTTTCATATCGAAGAAACCCTACTATCCAGGTTCCTTCTCACAGCCCTACTATCCAGGCTCTCATATCGAAGTAACCCTACTATCCAGTTTCCTTCTCACAGCTCTACAATCCAGGCTCTCATATCAAAGAAACCCTACTATCCAGGTTCCTTCTTACAGCCCTACTATCCAGGCTTTCATATTGAAGTAACCCTACTATCCAGGTTCCTTCTCACAACCCTATTATCCAGGCTTTCATATCGAAGTAACCCTACTATCCAGGTTCCTTCTCACAACCCTACTATCCAGGCTCTCATATCGAAGAAACCCTATTATCCAGGTTCCTTCTCACAGCCCTACTATCCAGGCTCTCATATCGAAGAAACCCTACTATCCAGGTTCCTTCTCACAACCCTACTATCCAAGCTTTCATATCGAAGTAACCCTACTATCCAGGTTCCTTCTCACAGCCCTACTATCCAGTCTCTCATATCGAAGTAACCCTACGACCCAGGTTCCTTCTCACAACCCTACTATCCAGGCTTTCCTATCGAAGTAACCCTGCTATCCAGGTTCCTTCTCATACCCTTACTATCCAGGTTCCTTCTCTCTTATCTCCAGACATCAGTCCACAACACTGTAATACCAGGACCCGATAAAAACACGATTGGTTTCGCAGTTCCCCAGTAATTCTTGGTACAACCTGTACCCTGACCAGATATGCAATTCACTTCTGCTTCCTTAAGCCAGATTTATTTCCCCGGTAGAGTAACGGACAACTGAAGCTCCTAAAATTATATTTTCTCCCAAGACAGATACCAACGTTCCTCAGCAGATTCCCCATCAACAACAGTAACATGAACTTTCATCGAAGGAATGTCTCAAGAAATCAACATCCTCTAGATGGCATCTTTAAGCCCATGTTCGACGGTACTCCGTCACATCTTGGATGGCATCTTTAAGCCCATCTCTGAAAATTCTCTAGCAGCTTCCGAGTGGAATCTATAAGCCCATTCCCGATATCACCAATTAAGTATCACTTCATGCGAGTGCAAATTTCTAGGCACTCTAGTGTTCAATCATCTTCAACCTTTAGATTACGAAAGACAGAAAACCTATCTACATCCTCAGGTTTAAGAAAATTGAACAGGGGCAGCTGTTGTACCCCAAAATTTTCCCTCTCATTTTACTCAATACATACTCCTAGAGGTCCTCAATTGTCTCAAGTTTGCCCAAGAGTGGACTAGACAAACTCTCTCATAAGGCAGTGTACCTCAAATTAGGGTTTCCATTTTCATCAAGATAGATGGCCTCCAAGGACCTCATATGCTCACCATGGTCCTAATATGATCTCAAGACCCTCCATGTCAAGTTTCATGCCTTACACAAGAAGTTTGCTCAGTCAACTGCTCAGATGCTTGAGAATCGACTGTATTAGGTCAAAAGTCAATTGTGACCCACATACAGTAAAACTTCAAGAATTTTGGTCAACATTAACATTTTGAAGTGAATTTCATCATTTGATCAAGGGTTGATCATGATTCCCCAAGGAGTGCTCAAAATTCATCAAAACCCAAAAGTTGCTAAATTAAGGTTTCTTAGTAAAAGTCAACCAAACTTTAACCAAGCATAACTTCCAGATGCTTCATCAATTTTTTTCCATCCAAGGCTAATTTTGAAGAGGATGCAATTCCCTACAACTCATATTCATCCCAAAAGTTCAAAATATGTACCCACAAAAAGATATGAATTTCTACATTATGGGTCCTTTTGAAAAGTCAACAAAAACACCTTTTGGGTCAAAGCTTCTTACATGAACATGGAAGACTCAATTGAGATGAAACCAAAAAGGTTGCTTAGGGGACATACTAAGCTTTCTAAAAAGTCCAAGAACACCTCTCTAGGCTTAAAATTGGAGGAGATATGCCTTGTCAAAGTTGACCTTTTTTGCAAAATTGCCGAAAGTCAAATAGGCTCAAAATTACATTTTTTTGCTAAATGGGCCTAACTTTTTATGCTTGCACCTCACTTATAATGTGGTCTACGACCCAAATATTCACCCACACATTATTTTCTTCATTTTCCAATTTATTTTGATTTTTTATTAATTAAAAATTGAATTACATCAAATAATTGGTGAATAATGGCAAAGATATGATTTAATTTGGTTTTTGGACAGGTTGGAAATCAAAATATGATGAGTTATCAAGGTCAAAATGAATCAAGCATAATTGGTACAAGAAAGGGATGATTTGGCTCAAAATAACAAGTTTACATGTAGCATGGAAATAAAATCAAATCTCTCATAATTGCAAAGATTCAATCCAATTTCACAACCCTAATTCATTCCTAAATATATATTGGACATGGACAAAGCATAAGACAAGGTTTTGCAGGTGTGAACAGGAAGAACAAAGTTTCAATTTTTGAAAGAAAAGTGCAGATTCAATCTTGTTCCATTGGCTGTTTCAAGCGTTTCAAAAGATCAAGTCATCTCCCTAGATACTCACTGAACCTGTAGCAAGAATTTGCAAGGCCTGAAACATCTAGAATCACGTACTACAGCTCTCACGGTTTGCTTATTTTTTCAAATCGATTATTGAATTTCCTGCATTGTTAATACATTTGATTGACATATTTGTGATCTTTATCGTGTTTGCAAGCTAACTGAATAGTTTAATTGCATTTTTGAAGCCTATATCTGTACTTTCCATTGTTAGGGTTTCCATATGCGTTTTGGGGTTTTTGGCTACAGGCAAAATTAGATCACAAGCTGGATACTGGGATGACCGTGACATCAAGACCAATTGATCACTGGTCTTTGAATTCATTTATCACGTATATTTTTGATGTTTGAAATACACAGGTTGTAGCAACAGAGAATGTCTGTAGGTATAGGTCATATACCTAAGACGACGGGTTGGAGGTAGAAGAAGGTGATTTGGCATCACCCTATTGGCTCATTTGAAAATAACACGCGTGATTTTTGTTTCAGCCTCTTGGATTTTGTTTTGATATATTATACATTATGCTTATTTCTTTGACAACTAACCAGCGTAGCCCAGCTGGCAGAGGCGTGTTGTTGGCAAGCATAAGGACCTGGGTTCGATCCCAGGTCCTAGCGTTTCCCTTTATTTTATTTTCTCTCAACAAATCATGTGCAGCTCTTATCCAGGTGTCCACCATACTCCATCAACATCCAGCCACTTGATCCAGCATAATGTCAGATTCAACGCACAGGCAGTGAGGGACTATGATGCACCCCCAGGTCAACGCCACATGGAGTCAGGCGCTGACTGGGCTTGGAGGACTTTTGGGCTTGGGAAATTCATATTTGCATCCTCCATTTACTCATCATACAGGCCCAGTTTGCTCTTCTTTCTATTTCTTTTTTTTTTAATTTCTTTAATTAATTTCCTTAATTGTTTTAATTAATTAACACAAAAATTATTATTTATTTTTATAAAACTAAAAAAATCACAAAAATACAGAATTAAATATTATTTATTCAAATTAATATTTTTTGAAAATAAATTAGGTTAATTGGTTTATTTGATTATTTGTTTTAATTAAAATTAAATAGAAATTAGGTTTTAAATTTTGTAATTAAATTGTTTCTTTTCTCAAATAAAAAACCACAAAAAATGCATAAAATCTCTTTTACAAAATATTTTATTGAATTATTTAATTAATTCAAATTAGGATAATTCCAATTTCTTTTTATAAAAAAAAGATTAGAATTAGGGTTTTAATTGTACATAACCTAATTAGGTCTTTTCTCAAAATAGTTTAAATATTTTTTTTAAGTTGATTTTTAGGGTTTTCAATTTCTCCTCGCATTTAATTTGCCACGCGCATTTTAGTTCGTTTTATTATTATTGTAATTGTTTCATGGATGTAATAGTAATTAGGGTTTTAAATTCAGCATTTTTATTTTCAGTCGAGATAATTATGTAACTGTCAAAGCCTTATAATAGCTAGGTTTATTTTCTCACACTTTAAATTCCTGCAAATATTTAACTGTCTAGATTGCATGCTAATGGGATTGTATGGGAAGATTACTTGAAATTAAAACGGTAGATCACCTAATGTGCAAAGATTAAATAACTGAAACAATTCATATGCATATATTCACTCCTAGGGTTTACCTCACTTCGGCTGCCTTCGGTAAAACAATCATTAAGCATAGGCGATTTTAGTGGTTGGCCTCCAGTCTAAAAGATCAAATTGTCCAATTCGAAAGTTGCCTCGGAAATGTTGCCTCGGAGATGTTGCCTCGGAGATGTTGCCTCGGAAATGTTGCCTCGGAAATGTTGCCTCGAAAAGATCTTGAGACTCTAGGGTTACTACTAAAGTTTTCTAACTGTTTCTTTAGTGATTGTACTTGTCCCTTTCGAATGTCCCTTACAACTCCAACGATGGTGCTACCTACTCCTTAATAGTGAGATAGCATTATCTAAAGGAAACGAGAACGAACAATCCTTTTTTCGAGTAGGTAGATTAGTTACTAGGTACTTGCTCAAACAATAAAAACTTTTCACACATACACCTTTCAAAACAAATTTTCAAAACAAACTTCGTCACATCCTTGAGGACTGATACAAGGGTTATCACGAAGTGAAACATTTTCAAAAACAAGCACACACAAGCAATTTGAAAATATGAGCAAGTACCTAACATCCCATGGAAAACCATGGATAGAAATGGTGCTAATACCTTCCCTTTCTATAATCTACCCCCCGTACTCAGAATATCTAGAAAAAAGGTTTTTTCTATTCTTTTTCCTTTTCCATGATTGGATGAAATAAAAGTCGGTGCCGACTCTTGCTTACCGCAACATTTTGCAAACAAAAAACACAAACCAGTATAACAGTCGGTTCTGCCACCGTATCATATGAATGAGTATCAGAATGGCATCCGTGTTTGGAGTGTATCTGTAGTGTATCTGAAAGTTGAATCTGAATGAGTATCAGAATGGCGTCTGTGTCTAGAGCGTATCTGAACTATATCTGAAAGTTGATTTTGAATGAGTATCCGAATGGAATCCGTGTCTGGAGCATATCTGAACTGTATCTGAAAACTCAGAATATTGTTAATGATAGTTGTTAATCTTATCCTGAAAATGGTAAAATGTTATCTAAAATGCAAAGTCATGTTGTATGAAATGTATGATATAATGCATTTGTGTAATCAATGTTTATGATATATGGATGTGATGTATGCGTATGCAAGCTAATCTGCGGCACTGCTGTTGGATTGGGGAAAATAAATCCATGAATGTTGTTGAGGATATGTAAGTCTTCATGTCTTGAAGTGTTGATGAATTTCTGTTTAGAGAAATAAACTCTGTTGTAAGGGAAATGCCATGTATTGCTTAAAAATATGTTTGGAGCGATTGGATGATTTCTACCGGGGATTGATAATTGGAAGCTTTGTTCCGCTGAGGATTGAACGACATACTGCAGGGGGAGTTCTTATGGAATAGCCTAGAGGTATTCCCCTATCCCTTCAACCTACCAGTAATTGCCTTTTTTCATTTTGTTTATTTGTAAACAGCGATTATGTTCAAATGCATATGTTCAACAATGAATCATTGGACGTTTTTATAAACAAAATACAAGAGTAAAGAAAAACAGATAGTTTTGCACTGTCAAAGGAATATCTTTGTATTAATTTTGAGCAAGTATTTTTGTACAGTGAGACAAACATTCTAGTAGGAGAACACCGTCGTAAAAATGAAAATTTTGATACAAAGAAAAGATAGCTATGTGTAAAAATCCCATGGGGTTCCCATTTTGCTATAGCCTTTATATCTCTGAGCATCTTGTCTATTTGTTGCCTCGTCCTAAGATGATTGAATTGATCAGAACCTCTAAGTTTGTGGGTTGTCTGTAAGGTGATCCAACGGGACATAGTCATACGCTTTAATTCCCTAACTTTTGCCTAGACCTCCCTTTCGGGTTTTCAGTCCACCGGGAAACCCTTTTTTGCCCAAGTCACCCTTTCGGGTTTTCAACTTGTCAGGTGTACAGATTTTTTTGTTTTATCCCTAATTTTTTCCCAAACCTCTTTGGTTCGCTGGGATACCCTTGTTTTGCCTAGGTATGTCAACCTAGCGGGTATCTTATGCGTAGTATCTTTTGACTATGTCCGCGTTCGCAGGGTGCGGCAGGTCGTCGCCATCCATGGTGGTCAAGATTATTGCCCCACCAGAGAATATGTTTTTTGATTACAAATGGTCCTTCATAGGTAGGAGTCCATTTGCCCCTGGGATCACCTTGTGGCAATATGATGTGTTTGATCACTAGGTCTCCAACTTGATACACTTGGCGTCAGACTTTCATGTTGAAAGCTTTGATCATCCGTTTTTGATACATTTTGCCATGGCAAACAGTAGTAAGTATCTTCTCATCAGTCAATTTCAATTGATCAAGTCGAGTCTGGATCCAATCGTCTTCATCTAACCCAACATACCTCATAATCCTCAGAGAGGGGATCTGGACCTCGATAGGCAAGACAACCTCCATGCCGTAAACCAGATAGTAGGGTGTTGCCCCGGTTGATGTGAGAGCTGTGGTACGATACCCGTGGAGAGCGACTGGTAACATCTCATGCTAGTCTTTGCATGTGACTGTCATTTTCTGTATGATCTTTTTAATGTTCGTATTTGCAGCTTCGACAACACAGTTCATCTTCGGTCGGTAAGGAGAAGAATTGTGATGCTGAATCTTGAATTGCTCACATAAGGCGGTGATCATAGTGTTGTTGAGATTTGTACCATTGTCAGTGACGATCCTTTCTGGGATACCGTACCGGCAAATGAGATTTTGCTTGATGAAATGGGCAACAACATTCTTGGTAACGGAGGTGAAAGAGGTTGCTTCAACCCACTTTGTAAAATAGTCAATGGCCACTAGGATGAAGTGGTGTCCATTGGAGGCCGTCAGCTTGATTTCCCCAATCATATCAATTCCCCACATAGCAACGGGCCAAGGAGCCGTCAAGACATTCAGAGGAACCGGAGGTACATGCACCTTGTCAGCGTAGATTTGACACTTATGACAAGTTCGAGAGTGTTGATAGCAATTTGCTTCCATGGTAGACCAGTAATATCCTTCCCGTAGGATTTTCTTTGCCATCGTATGCCCACTGGAATGGGTGCCAAAAGTGCCTTCATGTAATTCAGCCATGATCCTTTCAGCTTTAAACTTGTCTATGCACCAAAGTAATACAGAGCTGTGGTTGCGTTTGTAAAGAATTCCATTACTAAGGAAGAATTTAGCAGAGAATCTCTTTAAGAACTTCTCATCATTTACTGAAGCTCCTTCTGGATATTCTTGAGCCTCGAGATACCTCTTGACTTCGTGAAACCAAGGCTGGTCCACTACTTCTTCATTATTAATCTCGTGACAGTGTGCTGGTTCATCCCTTCGTTCAATGGTGATCTGGGGTGCCTCATTATCCCACTTAAGTTTAGACATATATGACATTGTGGCTAGTGCGTCCGCTAGCTGATTTTCTTCTCGCGGGAAATGCTCGAAGGTAATCTTTTTAAAATGTGGGATCAACGTCAAAACATGTTCTTTGTAAGGGATAAGGTTAGGGTGTTTAGTGTCCCATCCCCCTTTGATCTGGCTAATAACTAAAGCTGAATCTCCAAATACATTCAAAGATTTGATCCCCAAGTCTATGGCATCTTTGAGACCAAAGATGCACGCTTCGTATTCCGCCATGTTCTTTGTACAATTGAAGCAAATTCTTGCTGTAAAAGGAGTATGATATCCTTCAGGAGATATGAGTACAACACCAATACCATTGCCGAGTGCGTTAGATTCCCCATCAAAAACCAGGGCCCATCGGGATCCTTGTTCAGGTCCGTCATATGGCTTGAATTCTTCATAGTTGTTTACCATCATGATGTCCTCATTTGGGAATTCAAACCTCGTGGACTGGTAGTCTTCCATAGCTTGGTGAGCAAGGTGATCATCTAGTACATTGCCCTTTATTGCTTTCTGGGTAGTATACTGTATGTCATATTCTGTCAGGATCATCTGCCATCTTGTTATTCTCCCAGAAAGAGCAGGCTTATCGAAGATGTATTTTATCGGGTCCATTTTAGATATCAATAGGGTAGTATGAGTTAGCATATACTGTCTTAGCCAGTGAGCAGCCCATGCCAGAGCACATCAAGTTTTCTAGAGCAGTGAATATCTTGTTTCACAGTCGGTAAACTTTTTTCTCATGTAATAAATAGCATGCTCTTTTCGGCCAGACTCGTCATACTGCCCCAATACACACCCCATTGAGTTTTCTAAAACAGTCAGATACATGATCAATGGTCTTTCCTCAACTTGTGGCATTAACACAAGAGGCTCTTGTAAATATTCTTTGATTTTGTCAAAAGCAACTTGGCACTCGTCATTCCATTTGACTACTTGATCTTTCTTCAATAATTTGAAGATTGGTTCACAAGTAGCTGTCAGGTGAGAGATGAACCTGGCAATGTAATTCAAACGCCCCAAGAATCCTCTGAATTCCTTCTCAGTACAAGGAGCAGACATCTCTTGTATTGCTTTAACTTTAGCAGGATCGACCTCAATACCTTAGTTATTGACGACAAAGCCTAGGAGTTTACCAGACCGTACCCCAAATGTGCATTTGTTTGGATTCAACCTCAGATCGTACTTATTTAGTCTCTCAAATAGTTTTTGTAAGTGATCAAGATGCTCTTCTTCTGTCTGAGATCTGGCTATCATATCGTCCACATAGACCTCTATTTCATGATGTATCATGTCATGAAATAAAGCTACCATGGCACGTTGATAGGTTTGCCCATTATTTTTTAGTCCGAATTGAATCACCTTGTAGCATAATATGCCCCACTGTGTGACAAATGTTGTTTTTTCCATGTCCTCAGGCACCATTTTGATTTGGTTGTAGCCTGAGAAACCGTCCATGAAGGAAAACACTTTGTGTTGTGTCGTATTGTCAACTAGAATATCAATATGGGGGAGTGGAAAATCATCCTTAAGGCTTTCCCTATTCAAATCTCTGTAGTCCACACACATTCACACTTTTCCGTCTTTTTTGGGTACGGGAACAATATTGGCAACCCATTAGGGATAAGAGGTGACAGTCAGGAATCCAGCGTTGAATTGTTTCATGACTTTTGCTTTAATCTTTTCTGACATATCAGGCCTCATGCGGCAAACCTTTTACTTTATTGGCGGACAATCTTCTCTTGTAGGAAAACGATGTACCACAATGTCTGCATCAAGTCACAGTATGTCTTCATACGATCAGACAAAGACTTCAACATAATCGTGTAACAACTGAATCTGACGCTCCTTGACATTGGGTTCTAGATTGGCACCCACCTTGACCTCTTTTTTGTCTTCTTCGGTACCTAGGTTGATTGTATCCATGGGTTCCTCGTGAGGTTGAATGGTTCTCTCTTCTTGTTGTATCCATGGGTTCCCCGTGAGGCTGAATGGTTCTCTCTTCAACTAACTACAATCCTGATGCGAGGTGTGTATACCACTCCAACAATCCGGGGCATGATACTGACGACTGTTGGAAGTTGAAATACAAAATTCAAAACCTGATTGATGAAGGAGCATTGGAATTCACACAAGATGGTCAACTGGAATGTTTATGTCAATCCTCCAAGGCTCACCATTTGAAGTGACAAGTTCTGACAAGAGAGGCTTTTGTTCATTAGAATTTTCAAGTTGTAATTTTCTTTTGATTGTTCGAATATTTGTTCATGTCAAACTTGGTTATTTTATCAATGCATGGCATATGTCTGTTTTGAATCAAGCCATTCGTATTCACTATATTTAATTTGCTTTCATTTTTGTGATGTTCAACTCTCGATTAAAAAACTCTAAGCCTTTAGATGGAGGATGACGAAAATGATATCAAAATCTCTACAATATGCTTTTGAACAGACCCTACTGACGTTGTACATGCATTATTTCAAATCCTAAACAATGGAGTTATAAGGAAGATAATCCCTCGTCAACCCCTTTAAGCCAAATAAGTAGGATTTTTTTTCTTTTCACATAAAGTAAAACCCTTAATCACGACCTGGGGCAGGGTAGTTTTCTTAGTTAATCCAGGTGCACAATGAATGACATCAAAGAAGTCCTTCTAAAATAAAAAACGGTGATGGTTCCCTATAATCGTCAAGACAAGCAGTCACTATCTCTCGAAATAAATGCCCATTAAGTCAAAACCTATGAAGGAGACTTAAGAAAAACAGGGGCATCCCGCTGGCTGTAGTCACAAAAACAAAACAGTTCAGGCAAAAGACGGGGATAATAAAATAAAAAAGAAAGAGGTCTTGCAAACTCTCAACAAAAATGACTTCCTATTCAAAATAAATTGTTAGTATCCGAACCATCACTGGAATATCATAGCAAAGACTCAAACAGGATCTAATGCATGATTAGCTGAGTTTAAGATCGAAGAACGGGTTGGTACAAATACATTTTAAGCCTTTATCCTTTGTTTCTTGAACCGTGAACCAGGCCATGTTATAACCCTTAAAAGTCCTAGCTGAAGCATGGGTTAGTTCGAAAGCATACTGTTACAAAAGGTATCCTGACTCCTGTAGGACTTGCTGTAAATCCTGAGTTGACATCACATTTTACAAAATTTGTCTGCTTTACTGAAAAATGCATTTTCAAAAAAATTTCAAGACAGACATAAGCTTTGCATTCTTAAAATAACATTGTTTGCATATGACTATTTGTTCGACAACAGAGGAATTCACACGATGAATATCTAGTGAACAAAAAAACCTTCTCAATAAAAAGGATCACCTCAAATGGAAAAACACTTCCAACCAAGGGTCATGGCATGATCATTGTCCACCATCTGGGGAAGACAAGTCAAGATTCAAGGAATCTCTCAAAGATGCCAAATAGCCGGGGGTAAATCTCCATATGAACCACTTGGGGCATTGGACATAAATTCCAACAACGAATCTTGCATGATCAAACGAATATCTTCTGGTAGTATGGCAACACAACACTACCGACAGTGACAACTCCCTACCCTCTAAGAGCATGGACATAGTCAAAAAATACTACGCATGAACAAAGACCCGCTAGGTTGACACACCTAGGCAAAACAAGGGCGTCCCGGCAAACCAAAAGGTTCGGGAAAAAATAAGGGATGAAAATGAAAAGTTTTGTACACCCGGCAAGTTGAAAACCTGAAAAGGCGGCTTGGGCAAAATAGGGTATCCCGGTGGACTGAAAACCCGAAAGGGCGGCCCAGGCAAAAATTAGGGATCAAAGCGTACGACTATGTCCCGTCATCTTGTCATTAGCCTACCAGAAGAAGACTTGTCACTTCAATCAAAAGTTACCAAGCATCTCATAGGTGGGGATAATACTCGATCCACAAGGCCTCCGCAGAAACCTTCTTCCACAGAAACAGGGGCAGAAAAGTCTCGATGCAAAGACATCGTCATATCCTCAGCACGCGTCCCAGTAACATTCACTCCCCGCAGAGTAAAAAAAGACAATGATGTTTGCTGTCTAAAACAGGACACCACTCTCCCCAGCTGAGGCTCGCAACCAAGAATGAGTCGGCGATATTCTCCCCAAGCAGAGTTTATCTATCATCAGCACTGGAAAATTATCCCCAGTGGAGTTTGGAGAATTATCCCCAGTAGAGGCTGGAGGATTGTCCCCATTAGAGCCTAAAAGGTTATCCCCAGTGAAGTCGCAACCGGAAGATCATCCCCAGCGGATTTCATTCCCTTCACAAATAGAAACTCAATCCCCAACAGGTTTCATTGTCACCAGCAACGGCAACTCATCCCCAACTGAGTTTATTTCTCCAACTCAACAGGTCCTCTAGCAGGGTATCTCTTCTCCCCACAGGGTCATTTCCTCTACAGTTTATTCCCCAGTGGAGTTATCCTCTCATGCAGGCTTATTCTCACAATCATCTTCATTCACTATCCCCAGCGGAAACAAAGAATTCAACTCTTTTCTCCAGCAGCTATCCAGGATTTATTTTCCCCAGCTAAAAACATCACACTTTCATACATCATGACATGCATACGCATCATACAACACAGTCTCATTTATTTTGAGAACATCATTGCCTGGTGCATATCATGCATTACATACAACTAACCTTTACCTTTCAGGAAAGATACAATCAAATTCTCACAAAATTCAAGCTATGAAGCCTTTACCTCAGTTGAATAACGGATGACTGAAGTTCCTAAATGTCAGTAGAGATGATTCCTCAGTTGAATAACGGATGACTGAAGTTCTTAATGTCAGCAGAGATGATTCCTCAGTTGAATAACGGATGACTGAAGTTCCTAAATAATAGTAGAGATGTTTCCCAAGTTGAATAACGGGTGACTGAAGTTCCTAAATGTCAGCAGAGATGATTCCTCATTTGAATAACAGATGACTGAAGTTCCTAAATGTCAGCAAAGATGATTCCTCAGTTGAATAACGGATGACTGAAGTTCCCAAATATCAGCAGAGATGATTCCTCAGTTGAATAACGGACAAGTTCCTAAATCTCAGCAAAGATGTTTCCTCAGTTGAATTACAGACGGGTTCCTAAATCTCAGCAGAGATGTTTCCTCAGTTGAATTACGGGCGAGTTCCTAAATCTCAACAGAGATGTTTCCTCAGTTGAATTACGGACGGGTTCCTAAATCTCAGCAGAGATGTTTCCTCAGTTGAATTACGGGCGAGTTCCTAAATCTCAGCAGAGATGTTTCCTCAGTTGAATTACGGATGAGTTCCTAAATCTCAGCAGAGATGTTTCCTCGGTTGAATTACGGACGAGTTCCTAAATCTCAGCAAAGATGTTTCCTCAGTTGAATTACGGACGAGTTCCTAAATCTCAGCAGAGATGTTTCCTCATTTGAATTACGGACGAGTTCCTAAATCTCAACAGATATGTTTCCTCAGTTGAATTACGGACGAGTTCCTAAATCTCAGCAGAGATGTTTCCTCAATTGAATTACCGACGAGTTCCTAAATCTCAGCAAAAATATTTCCTCAATTGAGTATGAACGATCGAAGCTCCTAAATATCAGCAGAGATGATTCCTCCGTTGAGTACGAACGATTGAAGTTCCTAAATATCAACAGAGATAATTCCTCAGTTGAGTACGGACGACCAGAGTTCCTAAATATCAACAGAGATGTTTCCTCCGTTGAGTACGGATGATCGAAGTTCCTAAATATCAACAGAGATGACTCACCAGCAGAATAACAGACGACGGAGCTCCTAAAATTCTATTTCTCTCAACAAAGATCAGACTTCCCCAGCGAAATCTTCCTCAACAACAAGTATACAAGCTCTCTCTAAGGAATCTCTTATGCGATCGACACTCCTTCAGATGGCATCTTTAAGCCCATCCCCTCGTCAACAATTTCCAAATGGCATCTATAAGCCCATTCCCGACATCACAAGGCGGATACCACATCATGCGAGTGCAAATTTCTGGGCACTCTAGTGTTCAATCATCTTCCACCTTCGGATCACGAAAGGCACGCAAGCCAATCTACATCCTCAGGTTTAAGAAAATTGAACAGGGGCAGATGTTGTACCCCAAAATTTTCCCTCCCATATTTCTCAAAACATTTCAAGAAAGATCTCCAAGTTGCTCAAAGTAGCCCAAGGGTTGGCTAGGCAAGCCCTCTCCTAAGGCAGTCTACTTCAAATTAGGGTTTCATGTTGCATCAAGATACTTGAGTCCATGTGATCCCAAGTGCTCACTAATGTCCTAATATGTTCTCAAGATCATCCATGTAAAGTTTAAAGCCTTTCAGAGGAGGTTTGCTCAGTCAATTGCTCAAAGGTCCAAAAATCGACTGTGCTAGGGCAAAAGTCAACTGTGGCCTACATGCAGTCAAACTTCAAGATTTTTGGTCAAAATTCTCATTTTGAAGGATATTTCATCATTTTATCAAGTTTTGATCATGATTCATGAAGGATTGCTCATAATTCATCAAGACTCAACAGTTGCTAAATTAGGGTTTTGCAGGAAAAGTCAACTCAAATTTGACCAAGCATAACTTTCTCATACTTTATGAGAATTGACCCATCTAAAGATCATTTTGAAGAGGATGCAATTCCATATAATCCATATTCATCACCCAAGTTCAAAATATGCACTCACAAGAAGTTATGAATTTGGACATTATAGGTCATTTTGAAAAATCAACAAAAACACCTTTTTTTGTCAAAGCTTCATACATGAGCATAGAATATCAAAATGATATGATACCAAAGGTTTTATTATATGACATCTCAAGCTTTCTAAAAAGTCCATAAACACCTCCAAAGAGTCAAAATTGAGGAAGTTATGCATTGGGGAAGTTGACCTTTTTTGCAAAATTGCCAAAAGTCAACTATCCCTAAAACTTCAATTTTTGTCAAATGGGCTCAATCTTTTTCACTTGTTTTGAGTTAGCAACATAGCCCGCGTGCTCTAGACTTTGCAACTTGTCCATATCTTATTTTTATTATTTATTTTGATTTTGATTTGAATTAATTTAATTAAAATCATAATAAATCATATAAAATCCAAATTATTGAAAACCAAAGATTTGATGCTTGTTTCTGGCTTTATTACACAGCTAGCAATCATTCAAATTCGTGCAAGGAATTAGAGTGCACAAAAATATTGAAAAAAAGCTATGTTTGGAAGGATCTTAAAAGCAAATCAAATCAAATCAAAGAGCATTGAAAGAGAAGGATTTGGACCATTTTTGCAACCCTAATTCCTTCACTAATACATATAGATTGCGTGCAGACCTAAAGGGAGGTTAGAAAGAGGCGTGAGAAGGAGAACCAGATTTGAAAAAAAGGCAAAAAAGTGTGAGATCGAATTGATAGTTAGAGGCATCCTCAAGGCTTGTTAATGATCCCAATCGCTTCTTGGCACTCTCAGCAACCTAAAGCTATCAAGAACAAGTCCGTTCCGGTCCCTAAACGCGCTGTAAGTCGTTCATAACTTCGCCATGTTCTTGAATCTGCATCTTGAAATTTAAGCATTGTTAACCTGAATTAATGGCATATTCTTAATCTATAGAGAATTTGCAAGCTTCCTACATTACTCAATTTCATTTATATGGTCTGTAACGAAATTTACCATTGTTAAGGTTTCAGACTTTGTTTTAGGGCTTTTGGTTGCAGGGACAATTGGACTTTGTAATGGGTAGGGTTGTGATCAGGAGAACGAGACGAATCTAACCATGGTGTTAGATGTTATTTCCATGGCCTCTGGAGGATTTTGAGAGCGCATAATCTTTAGCAATGGACGTTTGTCCGTAGGTATAGGTGTTCCAGCTTTTGGCCACGTAGAGAGGAAGAAGACAATGAGTTGTCATTCAATCGTTGGCCCATTCAAAACTTTCTGTGCACATTTTTTTTTCTTCCACTAACGCTTTATTTATATATATATATATATATATATATATATATATATATATATATATATATATATTATTATTGTTATATATTATATGTATAACAAGGAATAGGTGGTCCAGTGGTAAGCGTAGCAAGGAATTTGCCTTGGGGCCTGGGTTCGAATCCCAGGTCCCCCTATTTCTCTATATTATTTTCCTTCAGGTGATTCAATGCACGCATGAGCCTGAGATCTACCATATGCCTTCATCATCAAATGCGCCAGATGGCCAGATGGCCAAATCTGGTGGCCACCATTGAGAGTGCACCATAAGCCAAGTCAAAGATGCTTTATAGGATTAGAAAAAGTCAAAATGGATCTCCACAAATGGGCCCAGAAAACTGCTATTTGCACACTCCAAAATGCTTAACTCAGACCCATTTTCTCATCCTTTTCCTTTTTATTTTAATTAATTATTTCATTTAATTATTTTTCATTAATTAATTTAATAACCAATTAATTTTGCATTTTAATTCAAGGACTTAATTTCTTTTCTTAGAGAATACTAAAAACAACAAAAAAACAATTTTCTCTTTTTAATTAGGATAGAAGGGTTAAAACCCTAGTTTCGCATTCGATCTAATTTTCTCGCGCGCTTTATTTTTATCCAATTATTGTATTTGCTCCCGGTTTGTAATAATTAAATTAGGACATTTATTTATTTTTTCCGCTTTTAATTTCAAAGGGTTTGTTTTTGGCTATGTAAATACCCGAAGCCTTGTAATAGCTTAGTTTACTTTCCGCACTTTAATTTTTGCAAATATTAACTGCTAGATATGTGAATAATTAGGGTTTGCATGACAAGAATGTATGACTAATTTTAAACAGTTAGATCACCCTAAATGTGCAAAGATAAAAAACTAAAATCAACACACTCGCACATGCGCACTCCTAGGGTACACTCCTACTTGGTTGCCTTTGTTAAAACAGTCATTGAGTATAGGTTGTTTTAGAGGACGCCCTTTGTCCAAAGATCATAGTTTCCTCGGAATGGTTGCCTCGGATATTGTTGCCTCGGATAACTGATCTAAGACTTTAGGGTTACTACTAAGACGTCTTAACATTGCTTTAGTGACTGTATGTCCCTTTTCGAATTGACCCTCAAATCTACAATGACGGTGCTACCTACTCACTAATAGTGGGATAGCATTGTCTAAAGGAAACAAACATAGAACGATTCCTTTTTCGAGTAGGTAGATTAGTTCTTAAGTACTTGCTCATTCCAAACAAATTTTTCACACTTACACACTTTTCGAACAAAGTTTTCAAAAACACTTCATTACACTCTTGAAGACGGACGGAAGAGTTAAATCGAAGTTAAAACAAAAAACTTTTTCCAAGCACACAAACACAAAGAAGAAATTTTGAAAATGATGAGCAAGTACCTAAGAGTCCGTAGATAACTACAGATGGAAAGGGTGCTAACACCTTCCCTTTCCATAATCTACCCAACGTATCACAGAACTGGCGACTCTGCTGGGGAATTAATAAGTGGGGTGTACCTTAGGATTAGTTCATCATATTGTTTTCAATTGTTTGATCTGTTTGCTTTATCTTTGTGGGCTTTGTATCGGAGTTACTATAGATCCTAACCCGGATCTGGGGAACACCTTTTAGGTAAGTAGAAATAGACTGTGAGGGAACTGTAAGGCGTAGACCGATATGGTTGAAGCAGTAGCTACGTTGGTGTGGCACATTAGTTGGTATCGATATCCCTTATGGAGGAACAAGGAGAATATGGGGCTGCTAAGGGGTCATTAAGCACCAACTAACCTTAGAACCTATAATTGACCAACTTGGCCATAGAAAAGTAGAAGTATGCTACACTCATTAAGACCATACTCTCGCGATGATTCTGGTCACAAGAAAAGGTTGCTAAACTGGAATTATGACCGATCGAGGATGGTCAGTGATATTGAGAACCTCTAGAACCCAGTTACTATTACTAGGACAGGTTGAACCAACTAAACTGCAAGAGCGTAGTACCTAAACTCCATGCCAGCCTAAAATTTAAGGGCTATTGTGTGACTTGTGTGCTTTCAAACTTGAACTACTTGCACATTTTTATCGTCTGACAACATAAGTTCCTTGTAGGTTTTGTTTACAGTCCTTATCCAATAATTTGGATTTATTGCAGGGTTTACTTAGATCACCTCACACTTTTGCTTAAACGCATAGCATACACATCATAACATCATGCCTTAACATTTCCTTAACCATTTCAAGGATCTCAAGGGTTTGTGATGCAGGTTATGGTAAATCAGACGTCTAGCAAGGGGCAAGGGGATTTATTTTCCTCTAGCCAATGTCGTCTAGAGATCAAAACACGATAACTTGAGTCAGTGGCTATGACCCACTCGATATGGTGAGCTTGACTCTTAAAGAAGGACTCTCAACGACACGAAGTTTCTTCAATCAAACTGCAATCAAATTCTAACAGTTTCTTGTTTACCCCGCGATATCCTTGAAAACATTGCATACGTTTATCACACATATCATTGCATAACAGGTCTTCCATTATAGGTCTCTCATGTTCTCGCTATTTATTTCAGCAATGGCTCTCAAACAAGACAAGTGAGATCTTCAAACTCAAGAAGTTCAGTTCAGGGAAATATTCCTAAACCCATCCAAGGGGCAGGAAGAGTTGAAAACACTCCTCGTTGGGAACTTGGTCAAGAAAAGTCCTGAAGACAACAAGGATGAACGACTAGAACAACTGCAAACTGAGTTAGGTACAATGAGAATCCAGATGTTGGGGCAGATGGCTCTTATCCAAGGCTTAGCCCGGGAACAAGAAGAGTTGAGAACCATTATCAACCAGCTTCATCAAGACAGATACAACAGTGTGAAGCAAATAGTCAAGGCCGGGGACCAAGTCCTTGATCAGCCTCCAAAAAGACAAGAGTTTGGTATGGTGAAGAATGAACCTCTCTAAGTTGCTACTACCTCATGGGTCCAACAACAACCTCGCCAAAAGCAACGGGTTAATCAGAGTAAGCCAAATACACCCAAGAGGCAGTTTACCAAGCTCAACATGCCGCTGTCTCAAGCTTTACAACACCTGTTGAGGATGAATCTGGTGACGTTGATAGGACCTCATCCGAATCCCAAGACTTATTCACCTAACTACAATCCTGATGCGAGGTGTGTATACCACTCCAACAGTCCGGGGCATGATACTAACGACTGTTGGAAGTTGAAATACAAAATTCAAAACCTGATTGATGAAGGAGCATTGGAATTCACACAAGATGGTCAACTGGAATGTTTCTGTCAATCCTCCAAGGCTCACCATTTGAAGTGACAAGTTCTGACAAGAGAGGCTTTTGTTCATTAGAATTTTCAAGTTGTAATTTTCTTTTGATTGTTCAAATATTTGTTCATGTCAAACTTGATTACTTTATCAATGCATTGGATATGTCTGTTTTGAATCAATCCATTCATATTCACTATATTTAATTTGCTTTCATTTTTGTGATGTTCAACTCTCGATTAAAAAACTCTAAGCCTTTAGATGGAGGATAACGAAAATGATATCAAAATCTCTACAATATGCTTTTGAACAGACCCTGCTGACGATGTACATGCATTATTTCAAATCCTAAACAGTGGAGTTATAAGGAAGATAATCCCTCGTCAACCCCTTTGAGCCAAAGAAGTAGGATTTTTTTATTTTCACATAAATTAAAACCCTTAATCACGACCTGGGGCGGGGTAGTTTTCTTAGTTAATCCAGGTGCACAATGAATGACATCAAAGAAGTCCTTCCAAAATAAAAAACGGTGATGGTTCCCTATAATCGTCAAGACAGGAAGTCACTATCTCTCAAAATAAATGCCCATTAAGTCAAAACCTATGAAGGAGACTTAAGAAAAACTGGGGCATCCCACTGACTGTAGTCACAAAAACAAAACAGTTCAGGCAAAAGACAGGGATAATAAAATCAAAAAGAAAGAGGTCTTGCAAACTCTCAACAAAAATGACTGCCTGTTCAAAATAAATTTTCAGTATCCGAGCCATCACTGGAATATTAGAGCAAAGACTCAAACAGGATCTAATGCACGATTAGCTGAGTTTAGGATCGAAGAACATCACGAAGAACGGGTGGATACAAATACATTTTGAGCCTTTATCCTTTGTTTCTTGAACCGTGAACCAGGCCACGATATAACCCTTAAAAGTCCTAGCTGAAGCATGGGTTAGTTCGAGAGCATACTGTTACAAAAGGTATCCTGACTCCTGTAGGACTTGCCGTAAATCCTGAGTTGACATCACATTTTACAAAATTTGCCTGTTTTACTGAAAAATGCATTTTCAAAAAATTCTCAAGACAGACATAAGCTTTGCATTCTTAAAATAACATTGTTTGCATATGACTATTTGTTCGACAACAGAGAAATTCGCACGATGAATATCTAGTGAACAAAAAAACCTTCTCAATAAAAAGGATCACCTCAAGTGGAAAAACACTTCCAACCAAGGGGCACGGCATGATCATTGTCCATCATCTGGGGCAGTCAAGTCAAGATTCAAGGAATCTCTCAAAGATGCCAAATAGCCAGGGGCAAATCTCCATCTGAACCACTTGGGGCATTGGACATAAATTCCAGCAACGACTCTTGCATGATCAAACAAACATCTTCTGGTAGTATGGCAACACAACACTACCGACAGTGACAACTCCCTACCCTCTGAGAGCATGGACATAGTCAAAAAATACTGCGAATGAACAAAGACCCGCTAGGTTGACACACCTAAGAAAAACAAGGGCGTCCCGACAAACCAAAAGGTTCGGGCAAAAATAAGGGATGAAAATGAGAAAATCTGTACACCCGGCAAGTCAAAAACCTGAAAAGGAGGCTTGGGTAAAAAAGGGTATCCCGGTGGACTGAAAACCCGAAAGGGCGGTCCAGGCAAAAATTAGGGATCAAAGCGTACGACTATGTCCCGTCATCTTGTCACTAGCCTACCAGAAGAAGACTTGTCACTTCAATCAAAAGTTACTAAGCATCTCATAGGTGGGGATAATACTTGATCCACAAGGCCTCCGCAGGCACCTTCTCCCGCAGAAACAGGGGCAAAAAAGTCTCGATGCAAAGCCATCGTCATATCCTTAACACGCGTCCCAGTAACATTCACTCTCCGCACAGTAAGAAAAAGACATTGATGTTAGCTGTCCAAAACAGGACACCACTCTCCCTAGCTGAGGCTCGCAACCAAGAATGAGTCGGCGATATTCTCCCCAAGCAGAGTTTATCTATCATCAACACTGGAAAATTATCCCCAGTGGAGTTTGGAGAATTATCCCCAGTAGAGGCTGGAGGATTGTCCCTAGTAGAGCCTAAAAGGTTATCCCTAGTGAAGTCGCAACCGGAAGATCATCCCCAGCGGATTTCATTCCCTTCACAAATAGAAACTCAGTCCCCAACAGATTTCATTATCACCAGCAACGACAGTTCATTTCCAGCTGAGTTTAATTCTCCAACTCAACAGGTCCTCTAGCAGGGTATCTCTTCTTCCCACAGGGTCACCTCCTCGTCAGTTTATTCCCCAGCGGAGTTATCCTCTCCTACAGGCTTATTCTCACAATCATCTTCTTTCACTATCCCCAGCGGAAACGAAGAATTCAACTCTTTTCTCCAGCAGCTATCCGAGATTTATTTTCCCCATCTAAAAACATCGCACTTTCATACATCATGACATGCATACGCATCATACAACACAGTCTCATTTATTTTGAGAACATCATTGCCTAGTGCATATCATGCATTACATACGGCTAACCTTTACCTTTCAGGAAAGATACAATCAAATCTCACAAAATTTAAGCTATGAAGCATTTACCTCAGTTGAATAACGGATGACTGAAGTTCCTAAATGTCAGCAGAGATGATTCCTCAGTTGAATAACGGATGACTGAAGTTCGTAAATGTCAGCAGAGATGATTCCCCAGTTGAATAACGGATGACTGAAGTTCCTAAATGTTAGCGGAGATGATTCCTTAGTTGAATAACAGATGACTGAAGTTCCTAAATGTCAGCAGAGATGATTCCTCATTTGAATTACGGACGAGTTCCTAAATCTCAGCAGAGATGTTTCCTCAGTTGAATTACGAACGAGTTCCTAAATCTCAGCACAGATGTTTCCTCGGATGAATTACGGGCGGGTTCCTAAACCTCAGCAGATATGTTTCCTCAGTTGAATTACGAGCGAGTTCCTAAATCTCAGCAGAGATGTTTCCTCAGTTGAATTACGGACGGGTTCCTAAATCTCAACAGAGATGTTTCCTCAGTTGAATTACGGGCGAGTTCCTAAATCTCAGCATAGATGTTTCCTCAATTGAATTACGGACGAGTTCCTTAATCTCAACAGAGATGTTTCCTCAGTTGAATTACGGACGAGTTCCTAAATATCAGCAAAGATGTTTCCTCAGTTGAATTATAGACGGGTTCCTAAATCTCAGCAGAGATGTTTCCTCAGTTGAATTATGGGCGAGTTCCTAAATCTCAGCAGAGATGTTTCCTCAGTTAAATTACAGACGAGTTCCTAAATCTCAGCAGAGATGTTTCCTCAGTTGAACTACGAACGAGTTCCTAAATCTCAGCAGATATGTTTCCTTAGGTGAATTACGGACGAGTTCCTAAATCTCAGCAGAGATGTTTCCTCGGTTGAATTACGGACGAGTTCCTAAATCTCAGTAGAGATGTTTCCTCAGTTGAATTACAAACGAGTTCCTAAATCTCAGCAGAGATGTTTCCTCAGTTGAATTACAGACGAGTTCCTAAATCTCAACAAAGATGTTTCCTCAGTTTAATTACGGACGAGTTCCTAAATCTCAGCAGAGATGTTTCCTCAGTTGAATTACGGACGAGTTCCTCAATCTCAACAAAAATATTTCCTCAGTTGAGTACGGACGATCGAAGTTCCTAAATATCAGCAGAGATGATTCCTCCGTTGAGTACGAACGATTGAAGTTCCTAAATATCAACAAAGATAATTCCTCATTTGAGTACGGATGACCAGAGTTCCTAAATATCAACAGAGATGTTTCCTTCATTGAGTACGGACGATCGAAGTTCCTAAATATCAACAGAGACGACTCACCAGCAGAATAACGGACGACGAAGCTCCTAAAATTCTATTTCTATCAACAAAGATCAGACTTCTCCAGCGGAATCTTCCTTAACAACAAGTATACAAGCTCTCGCTAAGGAATCTCTTATGCGATCGACACTCCTTCAGATGGCATCTTTAAGCCCATCCCCTCGTGAACAATTTCCAAATGGCATCTGTAAGCCCATTCCCGACATCACAAGGCGGATACCATGTCATGCGAGTGCAAATTTCTGGGCACTCTAGTGTTCAATCATCTTCCACCTTCGGATCACGAAAGGCACGTGAGCCAATCTACATCCTCAGGTTTAAGAAAATTGAACAGGGGCAGCTGTTGTACCCCAAAATTTTCCCTCCCACATTTCTCAAAACATTTTAAGAAAGATCTCCAAGTTTCTCAAAGTAGCCCAAGGGTTGGCCAGACAAGCCCTCTCCTAAGGTAGTCTACTTCAAATTAGGGTATCATGTTGCATCAAGATACTTGAGTCCATGTGATCCCAAGTGCTCACCAATGTCCTAATATGTTCTCAAGATCATCCATGTCAAGTTTCAAGCCTTGCAGAGGAGGTTTGCTTAGTCAAACTTCAAGATTTTTGGTCAACATTCTCTTTTTGAAGGACATTTCATCATTTGATCAAGAGTTGATCATGATTCATCAAGACTCAAAAGTTGCTAAATTAGGGTTTTGTAGGAAAAGTCAACTCAACTTTGACCAAGCATAACTTTCTCATACTTTATGAGAAATGACCCATCAAAAGCTAATTTAGAAGAGGATTCAATTCCCTACAATCCATCTTCATCTCCCAAGTTCAAAATATGCACTCACAAGAAGTTATGAATTTTGACATTATAGGTCATTTTGAAAAGTCAACAAAAACACCATTTTTGTCAAAGCTTCATACATGAGCATAGAATATCAAAATGCGATGAGACTAAAAGGGTTGATTAGAGGACATCTCAAGCTTTATAAAAAGTCCAAAAACACCTCCAAAGAGTCAAAATTGAGGAATTTATGGATTGATGAAGTTGACCTATTTTGCAAAATTACCAAAAGTCAACTATCCCTAAAACTTCAATTTTTGCCAAATGGGCTCAATCTTTTTCACTTGTTTTGAGTTGGCAACATAGCCCACGTGCTCTAGACTTTGCCACTTGTCCATATCTTATTTTTATTATTTATTTTGATTTTTATTTGAATTAATTTAATTAAAATCATAATAAATCATATAAAATCCAAATTATTGAAAACCAAAGATTTGATGCTTGTTTCTGGCTTTATTACACAGCTAGCAATCATTCAAATTCGTGTAAGGCATTAGAGTGCACAAAAATATTGAAAAAAGCTATGTTTGGAAGGATCTTAAAAGCAAATCAAATCAAATCAAAGAGCATTGAAAGAGAAGGATTTGGACCAGTTTTGCAACCCTAATTCCTTCACTAATACATATAGACTGCGTGCAGACCAAAAGGGAGGTTAGAAAGAGGCGTGAGATGGAGAACCAGATTTGAAAAAAAGGCAAAAAAGTGTGAGATCAAATTGATAGTTAGAGGCATCCTCAAGGCTTGTTAACGATCACAATCGCTTGCTGGCACTCTCAGCAACCTAAAGCTATCAAGAACAAGTCCGTTCCGGTCCCTAAACGCGCTGTAAGTCGTTCATAACTTTGCCCTGTTCTTGAATTCGCATCTTGAAATTTAAGCATTATTAACATGAATTAATGGCATATTCTTAATCTATAGAGCATTTGCAAGCTTCCTGTGTGATCGGTGGATCTGGAACTGACTGTTTAACGCTGGTTCGCGAAATGTCGCGGAAGCAAGAGTCACCACCGTCTTTTATTTTCTCCAAATGGAAAGGACAAAAGCACAGAAAAATTCCTTATTAAGATTAGTTCTCGGTTCGGGAGGTAGATTTATAGAAAGGGAAGGTGTTAGCACCCTTTCTATCCATGGTTATCCATGGGCTCTTAGATACTTGCTCATTTGTGTTTTCAAAAATGTTTGTTTGCTTTTCAACTGTGAGTGGGTTTGAAAAAGTTTCTTTGAAAGTTTCAGATCAACTCTTGTATCAGTCCTCAAGAGTGTTTGAAAAGTTGTTTTTGAAAGCTTTTTGCAAAGTGTCGGTGTGAAAAAGAAGTTTTTGATTTGTTTTGAATTAGAGCAAGTATCTATGAGTCATCTACCTACCCTAAGGAATTAGTCTATGTAAATGTCCTTGAGGTAGTGCCATCCTACCATTGAGGGGTAGGTAGCACCACCGTTGGAGGTGTTCGGGTCAATTCGAGGATTAGGGACAATGTGGTCACCAGAGCAATAGGAAGACACCTTAGAAGCTACCCCCATGCCATGTTCATGGACATGAGGACTTACTAAAACGTCCTCTACTTGACGACCACGTTTCGAGGGGCAAGGCAACAGTGAGGCGTACCCTAAGAGTGGTGTGTGATTTGTGTGTCATTTTCAATTATGTTTATCTTGTCATGCATTGATGATCTACGCTTTGATTTTTATTTGGGCATACATTCTTTCATGTGATTATTAACAGTTAAAAGGTGCGGGAATTAAAAGTCCTACGCTATTACAAAGGCGCGGGTCTACAACGCCAAATTAAACCAAGACCCGATTTGAATAAATAGAAATGCGGAAAATAAATATCCTAATTATCTATTACAAGGCTTTGGGGAATTTACATAAAAAGGAAAATAAAAAAAGTAAACATGCGAAAAGAAATAAAAATCGAGAATGCGAGGGCGTTGGACCCTTTAAGGAAATTAAATTGGAATTAGTGATTAAATTATTAAATGAGAAAAAGAATTTATTTTTTTATGTTTTTGGATTTATGAAAATTAATGAGAAAATTGATTGGAATTGAAAGTTAAATAAAACCTAATTCTAAATTGTTTTTAATTTATTAGAAAATATTTTAGTTTGACCTAATTTACATTAATTATTTAAATGGCATATTTATTTAAAAAAATAATTAATAATTAATAATGGTAAAAAAGGGAAAAAAGAATGGAAGTATTAAAACCCTAATTTCTACATTTTTTAGTTTATTAAAAAAAAGCATTAAAATTAAACCTAAAATTAAAACTAAGTTAATTATTAAATTTATTTACAAAATAAAACATTAGTGAATTAAATAATAAAAATATATTTTATTTTTGACTTTCTGATTTTTTTTTGTATTTTGTATGGTAAAAATTATTTTTTGATGAATTAAAAGAAAAAACAATTAAATTGAAACAAATAAAAAAAGAAAAAGAAAAGAGATAGAGATACAAACAAGAGGGGGGGGGGGGGGGGGGGTTCTGACCCCATTGTGGAGGTATGTGAGAAGCATTTTGGCCCACTGATTCTTGGCCTTTTTTTACTTTTCAATGATGCGTGTGGAGCGTTTGACTGATGTCCATGGTGAACTGCCTATCCTGGCCTTTGGATTGGAGTTGTTGGGCGTGTGGCAAGCCAGATTATGAGGCTGTATGGTACTCCCCTGGATGTGATGATCACCTGAACATGTAAATATGAAAAACATAGAGAAATATGGGGGACCTGGGATTCGAACCCAGGTCCCAATGCTTGCCACTATCCTTGTCCACCAACTGAGCTATGCACGCGCGTTTGTTAATAAAATAAGATAAAAATAATATATATGAAACGTGCAATTATTCTGGAAAAAATAAAAAAAAACGCGCTAAGTTTCAAATACACCAATCATGCCAAGCCACGCCAGCGTCTTCCCCATCGTTCTTCGTTTTACCTGAAAATACAAGTTAGATAGCGGGGGTTTTAAACCCCCACAATCTGAAACCACAAATAATAGCGAATAGAAATTGGGCAATGATAAATTGAGCGCGATGGGTGTTTTAGATTCGTTGGAATGTTACGAATTCAATGGTCCTAGTCTCATGGTCTAATTTTACCAGATGAAAGAAACCCCAAGTTCTGAGCTTTGAAACCCTAGGCAGCTTCCATGGCAACTTCTCATACAGGCAACGTTAGTTCAAATAGAAGATACCAATAGCTTCAACACACTCATATTAACATGAATCAATCATTAAAACTCAGTAATTATGCATGAAAAACCAAATACGAATATGCAAATTTTTGGGGACAGGGCAACGTGGTTCTACCGTTTCTTTGTGTATGGAGAGTGGAAAACGATTAAGGCACGTCCAAGAATGTCCCAGCAAGCCTTTGGAATGGTTCTTTTGCTTTGAAACCCACCGAAACTATGAAATCAGTTTTGAGTTTTTTAAGAAAAAATGCAAGTTTGTGTTTTTCAGTTTGGGCGCAGCTTCTTGGTTCTTGTGATTTGGGTTAGGTTTCTGTATGTATATGGAATGATTTTGGTCAAAAATCCAAGCCCAACAACCATGTATTCAATGCTTTAGAGATTTGATTTCAATGGTATCTTTTTCAATCTTTTTCATGTCCTTTTGATGCCAATCATTGCCAATCACCTTGATTCTTTCCTTATTGAATAGTGCACGAAATCTTGAGTGAATTCTATGCACAAAAAGATTTGAAAAGCATGGATTAGTATTTTTCTTATAATTAATTTTAATTAAATGAATTAAATAGATTAAATATTCAATTAATTAATTAAAAATAGGAAAATAACTCCCCTTTGGGTCAATGGGTCGTGCATAGCTTTTGGGTGATGATTCTTGGAAGAAATTGAGGCCTATTAGCAATTTTGAGGTATTTGAAGTAAAGTTGACTTTTCAAAATTCCCAAAAATTTCCCAACTTCCACAAGGCATATCTTGCTCAATTTTTAAGCTTTGATCATGTTCTTGGACATTTTGGAAAGGTCTTGAAGTCCTCTAACCAATGCTTTTGGTCCCATGTCATTTTGATTTACCAATCTCAAGTTATGGTCTTTGACTTAAAGTGCCTTTTTGTTGACTTTTTGAAAATGACCTATAATGTTGAAATTGATAACTTTTTGTGAGAGCATTTCTTGGACTTGAAGTGTGAAGAGGAGTTGTAGGAAATGTCATTCTCTTCAAAATGAGCTTTGGATGGAATTTTTATGATAAACCATGTGGAAGTTATGCCTTGGTCAAGTTACAGTTGACTTTTTCAATTGTCTAAAAATAGAAACTTTTGCATCTTGAGACTTTTTGAGCCATGCTTTGAGAATTATGATCAAGAATTGATCAAATGATGTTTGTGGCTTCAAAATAAGATGTTGACCAAAAATTTGGACTTTTGACTGTCAAATGACCATTTTGCCCCTACAGTTGACTGTTGAGCAATTAGGGTTTTTGACTGTGCAATTTTGTGCTGTAAGTCTTGAAACTGGGCATAAGGATGCTTGACAATGTTTATAGGCATGTGGGACTTTATTGGACCCTTGGAAACTTCAATTTCTTTGCCAGAACCAAAACCCTAATTTTTTACTGTTAGGAGGCCATTGGACTGTGCAACCCTTGGGAGATTTTGAAGCATGCTCTTTGCAAATCTTGAAGAATATGGGAGGGCAAATTTTGGGGTACAACAGTTGCCCCTGTTCAATCTTCTTAGACCTGAGGATGTAGATTGCCTGTCGTGCCTTCCGTAGTCCGAAGGTAGAAGATGATTGAACACTAGAGTGCCCAGAAATTTGCGCTCACATAGTAGTGTGATGGTGGGAATGGGCTTATAGATGCCATTTGGAGATTGGATAGGTGGATGGGCTTATAGATGCCATCTGATGGGGTGTCGATCGCATAAGAGATTCCTTAGCGAGAACTTGCGTACCTGAAAAAGAAAATGATTACCTGGCCTGTTACAGGAGCTGGTCTTCAAACTCTTTATGTAGATGCATTCTGGCTGGATACAGGTATCGAATTTTTGAACCTCCTCAGACGTGCCCTGGCGAGATACAGGAATCGAGTCTGGAGCTTCAAAAGGTGATGAATGGATCAGGGATGGTTACTACCTCAACGGGACGGTGAGAGAACCTTGGACGATTACTACCTCAACAGGAACGCTGAGAGAAACTTGGACGATTACTACCTCAACAGGAACGCTGAGAGAAACTTGGAAGATTACTACCTCAACAGGAACGCTGAGAGAACTTTGGACGATTACTACCTCAACAGTAACGATGGGAGAATCCGGGGCAATTACTACCTCACCAGTAACGATGAGAGAATCTGGAGTGATTACTACCTCAACAGTAACGATGAGAGAATCTGGAGTGATTACTACCTCAACAGTAACGATGAGAGAATCTTGGATGTCTTCTACTGAGTCTTCATTAGGAAAATCTTTAGGAATCGATTTAACTGGACTAGAGAAGGTCTTGGAATCTTCAACTGGATAAGAATCAGGGAGATCTTAGGGTCGATCTGACTGAACCAGAGAAGGCCTTTGACTGGATAAGAATCAGAAAAATCTTTAGGAGTCGATTTAACTGAACCAGACAAGGTCTTGAAATCTTCAACTGGATAAGAATCAGGGAGATCTTAGGGTCGATCTGACTGAACCAGAGAAGGCCTTTGACTGGATAAGAATCAGAAAAATCTTTAGGAGTCGATTTAGCTGAACCAGACAAGGTCTTGGAATCTTCAACTGGATAAGAATCAGGGAGATCTTAGGGTCGATCTGACTGAACCAGAGAAGGCCTTTGACTGGATAAGAATCAGAAAAATCTTAGAGTCGATTTAACTGAACCAGACAAGGTCTTGGAATCTTCAACTGGATAAGAATCAGGGAGATCTTAGGGTCGATCTGACTGAACCAGAGAAGGCCTTTGACTGGATAAGAATCAGAAAAATCTTAGAGTCGATTTAACTGAACCAGGCTAAAGTCTTGGACATAGATGAGAACTTAACTGGGTCTTTCCTGAAAGGTAAAGGTCAGTCATATGCAATGCATGATATGGATCAAGCAATGATGTTCTCAACATAAATGAGATTGTAAGGTATGATGCTATATGCATGCTATAATGTATGAAAATGCGATGTTTATGAATGTATGTTTGTCGTCTAGGAAAGTAAATCCTTGACGGGTGCCGGGAAGTCACATCCTGGGCTGATGTTGGAGAATAGTGCTTTGTTGTTTCCGCTGGGGATGATAGTTGCAAGAATACCGGTAGGAGAAGATAACTTCGTTGGGGAATAAACTTGGCGAATGGATTGCTCTGCGGGGAGAAAATTATTCTAGCGATCTTGCTGGGGAACAATACTCTGTGGGGAGAGAGGTATTCTGTTGAGATGCTGATGGTAACTCCGCTGGGGATACCATTATTATGTTCGAAGTGTTAATAGACTCCGCTGGGGATAGGAAGACTTCGCCGAGGACGATCTTTCCATGGCTTTTGGCTGAGGATAACCCAGTTATATCCTGGTAGGGAAATAACCTTTGAATAAAGCCGGGGAACGCGTTCGTGCTCTGTAGGGGGGAGTTTCCAGAATCTATTGGGGATAAGCTTCCTGCTGGGGAGATGATTCAAACTTTCCTAGGGAAATCTGGATTGGACTCTCCTGGGGAAATTTTGAGATGTACTGGGAGTGACTCCACTGAATGTCTGGTATACCGCCGGGGAACAATCTTAGATCAAGACTGCCGGGGATGCTTGTTAAGGATATTCATATATTGTGCTGGAGAATGTTGAGATTGCTGGAGGACACCCAACTTCCTTAAGGCTGATAATATAGCTTTGCTTGGGGAGAGTGCTTTGACTTGCTGACTCACTCTCTGGGGAATTAAGGTATACTGGTTACGTTCTTCAGCTGAACCTACCTTGGTACCTTGATGGACACAAAAATTAGATCGCTTAAACCGCTCGTTATTGCCCCTGCTTCTAATGTTACCTGTAATTAATCCTTTGTTTCGTATGCAAATATTTATGAGTTAGCAATTATTGTCAAATGCATATATCACAAATTGAACCTTGGACGTTCTTCGCAAAACAAAACAGAAAAAGGAAAAAACAAAAGGTAATTTGTAGCTGAAAAGTGAATTTGTATTGATTTTGAGTTTGCCTGTAAATAGGCGTTTATGTACAAGAGGCTGACGTCCTAGTAAGAGAACGCCGCCAAATAAGAGTTTATACAAATTTGTACAAAGGAAAATAAAACAGCTGTGTGAAAAGAATCATCCCACTGGATTCCAACTCTGCTATCGCCTTTATATCTTCGAGCATCTCATCACTTGATGACCTAGCTGAAGATGAAGCTGATTGATCGATGCCGTCTGAACTTGATGTTGATGCCGGATTCTGGATGCACGGTGATCCAATGAGACATAGTATTACGCTTTATCCCTAACTTTTTCCTGGACCACCCTTTCGGGTTTTCAGTCCACCGGGATACCCATTTTTGCCCAAGCCGCCTTTTCAGGTTTTCGACTTGCCGGGTGTACAGATTTTTTCATTTCATCCCTTCATTTTGCCCGAACCCTTTTGGTTCGCCGGGAAGCCCTAATTTTTGCCTAGGTATGTCAACCTAGCGGGTCTTTTTTCATGTGTAGTATCTTTTTACTATGTCTGCATTGGCAGGGTGAGGAAGGTCGTCACCATCCATGGTGGTTAGGATCATGGCTCCTCCTGAGAACACATGTTTAACCACAAATGGCCCTTCGTATGTAGGGGTCCATTTGCCCCTTGGATCACTCTGAGGAAGGATGATACATTTGATTACCAGATCCCCAACTTGATACTCTTGTGGTCTGACCTTTTTGTTAAATGCCCTGATCATCCGTTTTTGGTACGTCTGACCATGACAAATAGCAGCAAGTCTCTTTTCGTCAATTAGATTTAGCTGATCAAGTCGTGTCTGGATCCAATCATCTTCATTCAGGTCTGCATCCTTCATTATCCGGAGAGAGGGTATCTGCACTTCGATCGGTAAGACTGCCTCCATGCCGTAGACCAAAGAGAAGGGAGTTGCCCCGGTTGACGTCCTTGCTGAGGTACGGTACCCATGTAGAGAAAATGGTAACATCTCGTGCCAATCTTTATAAGTCAGTGTCATCTTCTGCACAATTTTCTTGATGTTCTTATTCGCTGCTTCTTCAGCCCCATTCATCTTCGGCCGGTAGGGAGAAGAGTTGTGGTGCTGTATCTTAAACTGCTCGCAGAGCTCAGTGATCATCTTATTATTGAGATTGGTACCATTGTCTGTAATGATTCTTTCAGGGACGCCGTATCGACAGATCAGGTTGTGCCGAATGAACCGTGCCACAACATTCTTGGTTACAGTGGCGTAAGAAGCTGCTTCAACCCACTTCGTAAAGTAATCGATCGCTACTAGGATGAAGCGATGCCCATTGGATGCCATAGGTTTAATCTCACCGATCATATCTATGCCCCACATTACAAAAGGCCAAGGTGCAGTCAGGACATTCAGAGGAACTGGAGGAACGTGCACCTTGTCTGCGTAAATCTGACATTTGTGACATGTCCGAGAATGTTGGTAACAATCGGCTTCCATTGTGGACCAGAAATACCCTGCCCAAAGGATCTTCTTTGCCATAGTGTATCCACTGGAATATGTTCCGAAGGTACCCTCATGTAGCTCAGCCATGATCCTTTCGGCTTCAGTCTTATCCACACAACGCAGTAAGGTCGAAGCATGATTTCGCTTGTACAGAATGCCGTTGCTGAGGAAGAACTTCGCTGCGAACCTTCTCAGAAACTTCTTATCATTGACAGATGCACCCTCAGGGTATTCCTGAACTTCCAAATATCTCTTCACCTCATGGTACCAAGGCTTCTCAGTCACCAACTCAGTTTCAAGATCACAACAGTATGCCGGTTCGTCCAGTTTCCAGATAATGATCCGGGGAGCCTCGTTGTCCCGTTTGACTTTGAACACGGAAGACATCGTAGCTAACGCGTCCGCCAACTGATTCTCATCTCTCGGGAAATGTTCAAAGGTTATCTCTGTGAAGTGGGGGATCAATGTCAACACACATTCTCTGTAAGGAATAAGATTCGGATGTTTCGTATCCCACTCCCCTTTGATCTGATTGATCACGAGAGCGGAATCTCCGAAGACACTCAAAAACTTGATCCTTAAGTCGATCGCAGCTTGGAGACCCATGATGCATGCCTCATACTCCGCCATGTTGTTGGTGCAGTTGAAACATAGACGGGCAGTGAGTGGAGTATGAGTGCCTTGAGGAGATATGATCACAGCGCCGATACCGTTACCCAAAGCATTGGAAGCTCCGTCGAAGTGCATAGACCATCGAGATCCTTCCTCAGGTCCTTCATCCGGTCCAGGTACTTCACAATCAGTCACTATCATGATACTCTCGTCTGGAAACTCGAAGTTCATTGACTGATAGTCGTCTACTGCCTGATGTGCCAAGTGGTCTGCCAGTACACTCCCTTTGATAGCTTTCTGGGTCGTGTACTGGATGTCGTATTCCGTCAAGATCATTTACCATCTTGCTATTCTCCCAGACAGAGCAGGTTTTTTGAATACGTACTTTATAGGATCCATCTTTGAAATCAACAAGGTAGTGTGAGTCAGCATATACTGTATCAGCCGGCGAGCAGCCCATACCAAAGCGCAGCAAGTTTTTCAAGCAGTGAGTATCGGGTCTCACAGTCGGTAAACTTTTTGCTAAGGTAATAAATGGCATGCTCTTTTCGGCCAGACTCGTCATGCTGCCCCAGCACACACCCCATTGAGTTGTCAAGTACTGTCAGGTATAGTGTGATACGGCGGGAGAACTGACTAGTGTTTTGCGTTCGTATTCGCACTTATGCGGTTGAGCAAGAGTCGCCACCGACTTTTTATTTTATCCTAAAGGAAAGGTTAAAAAAGCACAGCAAAAACCTTTTGAGATATTTCGTGGGTTCGGGGGGTAGATTATGAAAAGGGAAGGTATTAGCACCCTTTTCATCCATGGTTATCCATGGGCTCTTAGTTACTTGGTTTTTAGATCACTTGCCTTGATTTTTGATTGCTTGAAAATGGTGTGTGTGTGGGTGCTTTTGAAAATGTTTTGGAAAAAGATGCCTTGTCTTAGGCTAACCTTGTAACAATTCTTTACTCGAATATTTTACAAAGGCGTGTATCTTTTCGAAAAGATGTTTCAAAATGTTTTGCGAGTTTGTTTTGAAAGTGCTTGTGGAATGTGGTTTTTGAAAAAAAAGGCAAGTGTTTTTGCAAGTTGATCTCAAGTAACTAAGAGTTTTGTCTACCCTATTGTACTCAAAGGTTTTTGTTATGTTTTAAACCCCTTTTAACAATTTTGTTCCACCATTGGATTTGGTGGACAATCTTGCGTTTAGGAAGTTTATTCGGGACGGGCACGGGTCATCGTATGGACCATGAATGCAATGGTGCCAAGTGTCTTTGGCAATTTTCTTTGTGGGACTTGATCATTCCGTTTAGGCAACATTTTGAGGGACCTATGATCATTTGAATTTGTTTTGCCAAAGATACTCGACGTGCAAGCATGGCCCATTTTGGAAGGCAACATGTGGGATTACCTTAGAGGGTGCAAGTGTGATTGTGTATTGATTTCATGTATTTGTCTTGTATTAGGTTATCTAGCGTTTGATTTTATGTACATGCAAACCCTAGGTCTAACCATGGTATAATTGAAAGCGGTAAATTGCGAAAATGTAAAGTCTACGCTATTACAAATAGTATCCGGGAGTGGGAGTATAAATGTACAAATGGGGATGAGACTTATAGTATCCAATAAGTTACAACCAAATCGAATTTGCGATCAAATGTAAATATCGAATATACAAATATAAGATAAACAAATATATGGGAGCAATGTGAATGTATTGTGTAAGTGTACAAGTATATGAGTATGAGATTATTTACAGGTGCGGAATGTGAATTTAATGTATATTAGGGTATTTATTTAACCTAAAGAATAATTAAGCGTTTATTTAATTATTGATCTTGTATTTCTTTTAATATGCACAAAAGAAAATGTTTTAATTGTATGTTCAGGTTTTAATTAAATTGTGAATAAAAATGATGTTTTAAGAAAAGAAAATATTTCTAGGTTTACATTATGTATAAAAAAAAAGTATTTTCCATTTGTTATGTACAAAAATGTTTTAAGAAATTAGATTATGCAAAAAATGTATATTTACTTAGTATGTACAAAATATATTTTAATTAAAAGAATGGAAAGGTATTTTCAATTTTAAATATATGATGTAGAAAAAATGTATTTTTATTATTATATACAAAAAGTATTAAATGTCAAGAATTGAATTATGTATGTTTTAAAAAAAAAGTATTTTTTAATTGTTATGTACAAAAGTATTAAATTAGACATCTTTAGATGAGAAGTGTTTTTATATGTTTTAGTATTAATGCATTATTATAACAAATTTATTAAATTAGAAAAAACTATATGGTGTTTAAAAAACATTAAGTGTTTTAACTGAATAAATAAAAACAAGAATAGGTTAAATAATTTAATTGAAAAAGGGGAGTTGTTTTATATAAGAAGGTTAGGGCTTTTATTGGGCTTCAGAGAAAATTAAAAACGGGTCAGGCCCATTGCTTGAAATGATTTTTTAGGTTTTGAGATTTGTTTCAGTTGGGACAAAGCGTTAGGGTTTGTGAGCGGCGCGTTTATGGAGGTTCATCGTTCTTCTTCGTCTTCCTGAGTGATTCCGCCGTCTAGCCACCAACGCCAACCCCAAAATCTCTCTTCCCTCTATGGCCTGAGCTCAGTGGTCTTATGATACAAGGTTCTTTTTTGATGTTTTTTATATACCCTTTTTTACGAAATGCTTGCGTTGTTTCAAATTGGATTTTGACCCTTAAATCTGTTGTTATTATGGAGGTGAAGGAGAAAAAGAGAGGGAGAAAAACGTACTACCTGATCTTGGAGAAGGAGGAGAGATAGGGTATGTGGCGCTCAAGAGGCCGGGACGAGCGGAGGGTGCTGACGTTCGCGCTTTGAACTCGCGGTATTTTTGTATTTTTTACGCTTTATGATGTTCTGAGCTGAAAGCTTATTGTTGGCGTATTCCTTCTTTTTCTCTTCCTTTGCTATGACCCTGTATGCTTATTGTGTTGAGACGCCTTTGTTGCTTCTCTGACTTTCTTCTGATTCGTTGCTTTGAATTGTTGTTCTGAGACCGTTGAGCCTTTTACCTGTGTTGCCCTGTGAGGAACTCAAAGTTCTGAGGGCCTAGGGTTTTGATTTGGGAATGCTTCTTTCTTCTTCTCTTACAATTGCCTAGAACTCTCGTATGCTTTTGAATATGTTGAGCTTGTTGCCCGGTGATGTGTCTACTAAGGGCCTAGAGTTGGTCCTGAATGCTTGAGTATGCCTTGTGTTGCCTCTTTTCCACCCTATGATGATATTCTTCTGAGGGACTCGCGGGTTTGGAATATAGTATGCTTTGATGTTACCTTCTTTTTGAAAATGTTTGTTGCCTACTGATTTTCCTGCTGAGATGCTTCTGTTGGTTATGAGTTGGATACTTTTGCTCAATGATCCTTTTCCACTGAGGGACTTGAGGGTTTTGACAGGGTTTGATGTTTCAGATTTGAGGTTTAGCAGGTACAATGGTTGATGCAGGTTATGGTGTTGGGAGGTTATACTGGTTATGGTGTTGGGAGGTTATACTGTGGTTGGTTTCTGAGCTTTAGCAGGTTAATGGTTGTTTGACAGGGGTTCAGCAGGTTTGTACATTGGTATGGCTTATTGCAGGTTTAAGTTTGACAGTATGGTGGGTTTTTGTATGGTTCAGGCCAGTTTGTACTTGTAGTGTTAGGCTTTTGAGGTTATGTGTTTGTAGTGGTTCAGCAGGTTGATATGTTATGTGTTTGTAATGGTTCAGCAGGTTGATATGTTGTGGCCTTGGCAAGTTATGCTGTGGGATCTTTTATCAGTTTTGGCTTTGAGCTTATCAGGTTCTGAGTTTGGCATTGATTTTGGACAGTTATGATGCTGAGGCAGTTTGTATCTCAGTTTTTTTTTGTATATCTTTCTTTCTTGGACTTTATATATTCTTTTGTATCTTTTTTCTTCCTATCTATCCTGCCTAAGCCTAAAGCCTGCCTCTATCTCTCTTCTTTCTTTCTCTTTGTACAGTTAAAAGAATTTTTAAATGTTTTTTACTGTACTTTCTGAAGGGGCCACCCTTGTTGGGAAATGATGAAAGGAAATGTATGCATATTTTTTTATCTTTCTTTGACAGCTTGGGTAGATTTTGTATTTTCCATATCTTTGCCAAATCTTCTTTTGACAGCTTGGGTAGATTTCTTGACATTTTTTACAGTAAGTTTGTACCTTTGGCTTTTGATAGAAAGTGGGAGTTTGGATTTTAGTTGGGTTTGAACTTGGAGTTGGAGATTGAGTTTTTGACATTTGAACTTATGCATTTTTGGCATTTTGCATTCATGATTTAAATAAGATTCTTCCCTCTTTGTGAACCGAGAGAAATCCCGTGATTTGCAGAGAGGGTTAACTGATCCCAATCAGTGGCCCCTAGTGATGATTGCAAATTTTATCTGTCTTTTCAATTTAACTGCTTTTTGACTTTTCTCTTTTCTTTTTGCAGATGAATATTGGAACACCGGAGCGAAGGATAGCGGATGAAGACTTGAAGATTAGACAAATAATTAGGACAATCTTTTTATTTAAATTTAAATCAATGTAAAACTATTGTTTGTAATTAAATCATAAACAATAATTGTACAATTAATTTAATAATAAATAAAAGCTTTTATTATCCAATTAATTCTGTTTTCTCTTTATTGTTTATTTATTATTTAAAACTCTTTGAATTAAAATAATTGAAAACTAAATTTCAATCACTTAATTTAGAATAATAAATAATTTAAATAAAACAATGTTTTAGTAATTGACCAATTAAATCTGTCCTTTCCAATATCCAAAGCAAAGCAGCAGTTAACCAAAATAAACTGATCAAGCGCATTCCCTTTTCACTGATTCTTTTGCCAAGCACTGTAATTCCAAACTGCATATTTCTTTTGTCTGACTCAAACAAACCAACGTGAATTCAAACCAACTGCCTCTTTTGCTGATTAAATCAAAACAATGCGAATTTAACCCGAATCTCGGAATAAACTGCAAAGTGCTGTGGAATTTAAATCCTTCTGAGAATATGCCCACAAAACCTTAATTCCTGATTTAAATGCCAACGAATATTCGCCTGATCGCAATTGAGCCAGAATCAACCAAAAACCCTAAGCCAATTATTTGAAGCCATCCAGAGTCCTAAAAATCAATAAAACCCTAATTTTTGTTTGTCTGACGAGAAAAGTCCGTTTGTCCGATTCTTGAGCCAGTTTGAAAAATCATGAAACGCCTGAAGCTGAGATTTCTTGTGGAAAAATGTGAGGGCAAATTTTGGGGTACAACAGTTGCCCCTGTTCAATCTTCTTGAACCTGAAGAGTTAGATTGGCAAGTTTGCCTTTCGCGACTTGAAGGTAAAAGAAGATTGGACACTAAAGTGCCTAGAAAATTTGCACTCGGCGATATGATGATAGAAGTGAATGGGCTTAAAGATGCCATTTGGTGATGGGCTTAAAGATTCCATCTGGTGCGATTAGAATTTTGCCGGGGGATGGGCTTAGAGATGCCATCTGAGAATGGGCTTAAAGATGCCATCTGGTGACTGCTGGTAGGAGGATGGGCTTATAGATGCCATCTGGACATGTTGAACTGTATGTCAAAAGTGAGTGGACAAGTGTCAGAAGGACCTCCATGTTTCGGAACATCTCTGAATTGGGGTCCGAACAAGCAACAGATTGACGTCCATGTCTGGAGAATCCGTAAACTATTTCAGGAGTTGAGATTGAGTGAGCAATAGAGCGGCATCCGTGGTTGGGAAGCGTCTGTAAACTGAAAAAGTTGGTAGATTGACATCCGTTGTAGGGAAGAATCCGTAAACTGTTTTCAGGAGTCTTGAAGTTGAAGAGGAACCGGTGTAGGGTTTCCTGATGATGCGTTTGAATGGATCCGGGATAAGTATCAGAACATCGCCGTGTCCGGGTCACATCTGAACTATTTCTGGATGAATCTTGAGAGATGATCTGTGTCTGTCGACTGCTCTTACCTGAAAAGGTAAAGGGTTAGTTGTATGCAATGCAATGTATGTGACATCAATGTTTATGACATGAATGTGATGAATGCGCATGTAAGCTGATGAGCTATCTTGCTGAGGATAAATGAATCCGAGATGGCTGAAGATAAAAGCATCTTGACTGGTGCCGGGGAAAATAAATCCTTGGCTGCTGCTGGGGAAGAGAATTCCTGATGACCTCTACTGGGGAGTTCCAACCTAATAGGCTCATGCTGGGGAGGTAAGATTGAGAATCTTCAGCTCGGTGGGAAGTAACTCTGGCGACTTCACTGGGGAACTCAAGATTTCTCTTCCTAAAACCCTGTGGGGAGAAGGCTCATTAGTCTGGCTCCGCTGGGGATATTGAATATTTGGAGTTTTAGCTTCACTGGGGATAATGAAACTTGACTCTGAGTGGAGCTAGCTTGAGAAGAATCTGAACAAGCGATAGGTTAACATCCGTTACTTGGAGAACCCGTGAACTGTTTTCAGAAATCTTGAAATTGAATAAACAATAGCAGCATCCGTTGTTGGGAAGCGTCCGTAAACTAATTTCAAAGGTTGCTTCTGAACAAGTTGATAGATTAACATCCGTTGTTGGGAAGAATCCATAAACTGTTTTCAGAAGTCTTGAAGTTGAATCAGCAATAGAGCCGCATCCGTTGTTGGGAAGCGTCCGTAAACTAATTTCAAAGGTTGCTTCTGAACAAGTTGATAGATTAACATCCGTTGTGGGGAATAATCCATAAACTGTTTTCAGAAGTCTTGAAGAAGAATCTGAACAAGTGATAGGTTAACATCCGTTTACTTGGAGAACCCGTGAACTGTTTTCAGAAATCTTGAGATTGAATAAGCAATAGAGCCGCATCCGTTGTTGGGAAGCGTCCGTAAACTGTTTTCAAAGGTTGCATCTGAACAAGTTGATAGATTAACATCCGTTGTTGGGAAGAATCCATAAACTGTTTTCAGAAGTCTTGAGAAGAATCTGAACAAGCGATAGGTTAACATCCGTTTACTTGGAGAACCCGTGAACTGTTTTCAGAAATCTTGAGATTGAATAAGCAATAGAGCCGCATCCGTTGTTGGGAAGCGTCCGTAAACTGTTTTCAAAAGTTGCATCTGAACAAGTTGATAGATTAACATCCGTTGTTGGGAAGAATCCATAAACTATTTTCAGAAGTCTTGAGAAGAATCTGAACAAGTGATAGGTTAACATCCGTTTACTTGGAGAACCCGTGAACTATTTTCAGAAATCTTGAGATTGAATAAGCAATAGAGCCGCATCCGTTGTTGGGAAGCGTCCGTAAACTGTTTTCAAAAGTTGCATCTGAACAAGTTGATAGATTAACATCCGTTGTTGGGAAGAATCCATAAACTGTTTTCAGAAGTCTTGAGAAGAATCTGAACAAGTGATAGGTTAACATCCGTTTACTTGGAGAACCCGTGAACTGTTTTCAGAAATCTTGAGATTGAATAAGCAATAGAGCCGCATCCGTTGTTGGGAAGCGTCTGTAAACTGTTTTCAAAAGTTGCATCTGAACAAGTTGATAGATTAACATCCGTTGTTGGGAAGAATCCGTAAACTGTTTTCAGAAGTCTTGAAGTTGAAGAGGAACCGGTGTAGGGTTCCCTGATGATGAGCTCGTGTAAAACTGCATCGGTTTTGAACACTTTTGACATTCGAATGCCCCAAGTGGTGATGTAGATAATTTCCTGGCTTATTACAGGTGTTGGTCTACAATCGGTCGTTCACAGATGTTTTCCTGGGTTGTTACACGTGTTGATCTGGAATTCTTCAAACATGCCCTGGCTGGATACAGGAATCGAATCTGGAAAGGTGATAGTTGATAGATATGCCCTGGCTGGATACAGGAATCGAATCTTCAAACTCTTCAGACGTGCCCTGGCTAGATACAGGAATCGAGTCTGGAAATGTAGTCAACAGATATGCCCTGGCTGGATACAGGAGTCGAATCTTCAAACTCTTCAGACGTGCCCTGGCTAGATACAGGAATCGAGTCTGGAAATGTTGTAGTTAATTTGTTGAACACTTTTGACATTCGAATGCCCCAAGCGGTGATGAAGGAATCCTGAATCAGATTACTCTGCATATTGAGAGATTTCTTGAAATCTTGACTGGACTGCCCCAGGTTAACTGAACTTTGAAAGATATGTTGGACCTTGACTGGACTGCCCCAGGTTAATTGGATTGTGGCATGTCATGCCCCTTGTTGATAGGAAATTTGCAGTGGAAGTGTTATCCTCTTGAAGTGATTTTTACTTACTGAGAGAGTTTTCGTTCCTCCGAACATTCGCTGTATGAATTTCTTCGCTGTCAAACAAAAAGGTCAAATGCAGACAGTGATATTCGAATAATGCAAAGTTTATGTTTGTCTCAAAATTTTGAAAAATGTGCTTTTAGCAGAAAACTTTTCACAAGACAGATCGACACAAGATTTAGAGCAAAGCCCTACAGGAGTCAGGATACCTTTTGTAACAGTATGCTTTCGAACTAACCCATGCTTCAATTAGGACTTTTAAAGGGTTGTAACATGGCCTGGTTCACGGTTTAAGAAACAAAGGATAAAGGCTCAAAGTATATTTGTACCCACCCGCTCTTCGTGATGTCCTTCAACCTAAGCTCAGTTAATTGTGCGTCACACTCTGTTTTGAGTTTGGAACGACTTTTGGGCAATGGTTCACCAGTTGAATTTGGGGAGACAGTCATCATCTCCTTTTTCTTTTTCAACATTTTTCGTGTTGTTGAGGATTTCATAATGACCTCACTATTTTGATTTTGATTTGTTATCTCTAACTTTTGCCTGACTGTTACCGTTTTCCGGGATTACTGTCAGCGGGATGCCCCAGCTTTCTTAAGCCTCCTTTATAGGTTTTGGCTCGGCGGGCTTTTCTCTTTTGAGAGATTGACTGTCTATGTGATAGGGAACCATCCCTGTCTTTTGATTCCAATGGAATGCTTTCTTTTTTGACATCGTTCGTTGTATTACGAACTGAGAGTTTGCGACTTCAATGCGCATTTTCTTTTGAATTAACTGAGAGACTACTCTGCCCCAGGTTTATATCAAGGGTTTTGATTGTTTAGAACAGAAAACTCCTACTTCTTTGGCTCGAAGGGGTTGACTAGGGATTAACTTCCTTATAACTCCAGTGTTTGGGAATTGAAAGAAATGCCTGTACATCATCAGCAAGGTCTATTCAAAAGCATACTGTATAAGATCATGGTATTGTTTCGTCATCCTCCCTCTAAAGGCTTACAGCTTTTTATCAAGAGTCAAATATCATAAAGAAAAGCATAAGAGTGGTGAAACGAATGGATGAATTCAAGACAAACATATGCAATGCATTAATGAAAACAGAGTTTAACATCAACAAATAATTGTTTGACAGCAAAAGAAATTACAACTTTGAAAATTCAAAAAGAAGCAAAAGTCTTTCAGTTTGAGCTTCGTCACTTCAAGTGGAGAACCCTTTAACAGAAGATTTTCATCTCGCCGTCTGGCATGAATTCCAGCACCCCAATGTCGATCAGATCTTGAATCTTGTTCTTCAAGGCCCAACAGTCGTTGGTGTCGTGTCCCGGGCTGTAGGAATGGTAGACACAGAATGCGTCAGGATGATAGTGAGGAGAGGAGATATTGGGCTTCTGAGGAGGGTCTTTCAAGGTAAGCAAGTTGACCTCCATCAGACGCTTCAGTATGAAGAAAGATGGTATTTCAGTCTCCGTGAACTGTCTTCCCGACTTTTCTTGCTTACGCCGATCACCCCGTTGACGCTGGCGAGGTTGTTGATGGGTTTGCGACCCTGAAGCAAGTAAAGGAGCTTTCCCCTTGTCTTCTTGAGTAGATGGAGGCTGAGCGGTGACTTGCTCTTCGACCTCAGATGTTTGCCCCAGTTGATTGTTTGGAAGCAGTTGGTGGACAAGAACTCTGAGTTCCTCTTGTCTTTGAGATAGGTCTTGGATGAGAGCCATCTGGCCCACCAACTGTCCCATCACTTGGGTCCTTAGTGTTGTCAGATCAAACTGCAGTTCCGCCAGCTGGTCGCTCCTGGTATTGTTGGAATTCTCCAAGCCCTTGGTGAGGAGAGCTTTCATCTCATCTTGCCCCAGAGACAAGTTCAGGAACATCTCCTACAGCTGAGAAGTCTGGTCTTGGATGTCTTTGACAGATCTTTCTAGAGCCATCTCTTGCTGAAATAAACAGCAGGAGAGTAAGGAAACCTGAAAAAGGAAAGATTGTCAAAATGCAATGCATGATATGTGGATGCATGCTTTCAAGGATCTCTTGGGGTAAACACAAGAAAATGTTAGAGGTTGAACTCTGCTCTTGGATTGGAGATCTCTGCACCGGTGGACGTCCTTCCACGAGAATCAAGCTCACCATGTCGAGTGGGTCATAGCCACTGATTCAAGTTGTTGTACTTGATCTTTATTTGGAGAACTTTGTTTAGAGGAGAAACCTCCTGCCCCTTGGTAGATGTCTGGTTCAGCATAACCCTGCATCAAAAGAACCCTCGAGATCCTTGAAATGGTTATTGAAAATGCTATGGTATGATGTCATGATGTTATGTACATGTATGCACAAGCAAGTGAGTGTATATACAGGAAACATATTCACACAAAGCAAACAAGGCCTTAGGTTTAGGCTTGCATGGGGTTCAGGTAAGTACCCTCTTGAAGTTAGTTGGCTCATCCTGTCCTAAAATAGAAACCGGGTTCTAAGGAGCTCAATATCATTGGATTGTTTTCTGTGTTCATTGTTTCGGTTTAGCCACTTACTGGCGATCAAAATATTCCAAGACAACAATCCTCAAAAGAGTGCAGTATCGAGTATCTACCAACTTCGGACTACACCAAAGTCGGTCATCTCACTACCCCTAAAAAGGCTAAGATGGTCAATTAAGGTTCTAAGAGTTCGTTAGTGCTTCATGACATCACACAGCGGCCCCGTACTCTCCTTGACTACTCAAGGGTTACCGGTACTCACAAATATGTCGCACTAACATAGCTTACTGCTTCAACCATGTCGGTATACCCCGCACAGTTCCCTCGCAGTTTTTTTTGCTATTTACCTAAAAAGGTGCCCCAAATCCGGGTGTAGGATTTACAATAAACCCAAACAAGAACCCAAAAGATAAATCAATCAAGTCAATCAAAGCAAGAAAGTAAAGGTGATCTAAACCCTAAGGTAACCCCACTTCTAAAATAATTATCCCCAGCAGAGTCGCCAGTTCTGTGATACGGCGGGAGAACTGACTAGTGTTTTGCGTTCGTATTCGCACTTGTGCGGTTGAGCAAGAGTCGCCACCGACTTTTTATTTTATCCTAAAGGAAAGGTTAAAAAAGCACAGCAAAAACCTTTTGAGATATTTCGTGGGTTCGGGGGGTAGATTATGAAAAGGGAAGGTATTAGCACCCTTTTCATCCATGGTTATCCATGGGCTCTTAGTTACTTGGTTTTTAGATCACTTGCCTTGATTTTTGATTGCTTGAAAATGGTGTGTGTGTGGGTGCTTTTGAAAATGTTTTGGAAAAAGATGCCTTGTCTTAGGCTAACCTTGTAACAATTCTTTACTCGAATATTTTACAAAGGCGTGTATCTTTTCCAAAAGATGTTTCAAAATGTTTTGCGAGTTTGTTTTGAAAGTGCTTGTGGAATGTGGTTTTTGAAAAAAAGGCAAGTGTTTTTGCAAGTTGATCTCAAGTAACTAAGAGTTTTGTCTACCCTATTGTACTCAAAGGTTTTTGTTATGTTTTAAACCCCTTTTAACAATTTTGTTCCACCATTGGATTTGGTGGACAATCTTGCGTTTAGGAAGTTTATTCGGGATGGGCACGGGTCATCGTATGAACCATGAATGCAATGGTGCCAAGTGTCTTTGGCAATTTGCTTTGTGGGACTTGATCATTCCATTTAGGCAACATTTTGAGGGACCTATGATCATTTGAATTTGTTTTGCCAAAGATACTCGACGTGCAAGCATGGCCCATTTTGGAAGGCAACATGTGGGATTACCTTAGAGGGTGCAAGTGTGATTGTGTATTGATTTTATGTATTTGTCTTGTATTAGGTTATCTAGCGTTTGATTTTATGTACTTGCAAACCCTAGGTCTAACCATGGTATAATTGAAAGCGGTAAATTGCGAAAATGTAAAGTCTACGCTATTACAAATAGTATCCGGGAGTGGGAGTATAAATGTACAAATGGGGATGAGACTTATAGTATCCAATAAGTTACAACCAAATCGAATTTGCGATCAAATGTAAATATCGAATATACAAATATAAGATAAACAAATATATGGGAGCAATGTGAATGTATTGTGTAAGTGTACAAGTATATGAGTATGAGATTATTTACAGGTGCGGAATGTGAATTTAATGTATATTAGGGTATTTATTTAACCTAAAGAATAATTAAGCGTTTATTTAATTATTGATCTTGTATTTCTTTTAATATGCACAAAAGAAAATGTTTTAATTGTATTTTCAGGTTTTAATTAAATTGTGAATAAAAATGATGTTTTAAGAAAAGAAAATATTTCTAGGTTTTCATTATGTATAAAAAAAAAGTATTTTCCATTTGTTATGTACAAAAATGTTTTAAGAAATTAGATTATGCAAAAAATGTATATTTACTTAGTATGTACAAAATATATTTTAATTAAAAGAATGGAAATGTATTTTCAATTTTAAATATATGATGTAGAAAAAATGTATTTTTATTATTATATACAAAAAGTATTAAATGTCAAGAATTGAATTATGTATGTTTTAAAAAAAAAAGTATTTTTTAATTGTTATGTACAAAAGTATTAAATTATACATCTTTAGATGAGAAGTGTTTTTATATGTTTTAGTATTAATGCATTATTATAACAAATTTATTAAATTAGAAAAAACTATATGGTGTTTAAAAAACATTAAGTGTTTTAACTGAATAAATAAAAACAAGAATAGGTTAAATAATTTAATTGAAAAAGGGGAGTTGTTTTATATAATAAGGTTAGGGCTTTTATTGGGCTTCAGAGAAAATTAAAAACGGGTCAGGCCCATTGCTTGAAATGATTTTTTAGGTTTTGAGATTTGTTTCAGTTGGGACAAAGCGTTAGGGTTTGTGAGCGGCGCGTTTATGGAGGTTCATCGTTCTTCTTCGTCTTCCTGAGTGATTCCGCCGTCTAGCCACCAGCGCCAACCCCCAAATCTCTCTTCCCTCTATGGCCTGAGCTCAGTGGTCTTATGATACAAGGTTCGTTTTTGATGTTTTTTATATACCCTTTTTTACGAAATGCTTGCGTTGTTTCAAATTGGATTTTGACCCTTAAATCTGTTGTTATTATGGAGGTGAAGGAGAAAAAGAGAGGGAGAAAAACGTACTACCTGATCTTGGAGAAGGAGGAGAGATAGGGTATGTGGCGCTCAGGAGGCCGGGACGAGCGGAGGGTGCTGACGTTCGCGCTTTGAACTCCCGGTATTTTTGTATTTTTTACGCTTTATGATGTTCTGAGCTGAAAGCTTCTTGTTGGCGTATTCCTTCTTTTTCTCTTCCTTTGCTATGACCCTGTATGCTTATTGTGTTGAGACGCCTTTGTTGCTTCTCTGACTTTCTTCTGATTCGTTGCTTTGAATTGTTGTTCTGAGACCGTTGAGCCTTTTACCTGTGTTGCCCTGTGAGGAACTCAAAGTTCTGAGGGCCTAGGGTTTTGATTTGGGAATGCTTCTTTCTTCTTCTCTTACAATTGCCTAGAACTCTCGTATGCTTTTGAATATTTTGAGCTTGTTGCCCGGTGATGTGTCTACTGAGGGCCTAGAGTTGGTCCTGAATGCTTGAGTATGCCTTGTGTTGCCTCTTTTCCACCCTATGATGATATTCTTCTGAGGGACTCGCGGGTTTGGAATATAGTATGCTTTGATGTTACCTTCTTTTTGAAAATGTTTGTTGCCTACTGATTTTCCTGCTGAGATGCTTCTGTTGGTTATGAGTTGGATACTTTTGCTCAATGATCCTTTTCCACTGAGGGACTTGAGGGTTTTGACAGGGTTTGATGTTTCAGATTTGAGGTTTAGCAGGTACAATGGTTGATGCAGGTTATGGTGTTGGGAGGTTATACTGGTTATGGTGTTGGGAGGTTATACTGTGGTTGGTTTCTGAGCTTTAGCAGGTTAATGGTTGTTTGACAGGGGTTCAGCAGGTTTGTACATTGGTATGGCTTATTGCAGGTTCAAGTTTGACAGTATGGTGGGTTTTTGTATGGTTCAGGCCAGTTTGTACTTGTAGTGTTAGGCTTTTGAGGTTATGTGTTTGTAGTGGTTCAGCAGGTTGATATGTTATGTGTTTGTAATGGTTCAACAGGTTGATATGTTGTGGCCTTGGCAAGTTATGCTGTGGGATCTTTTATCAGTTCTGGCTTTGAGCTTATCAGGTTCTGAGTTTGGCATTGATTTTGGACAGTTATGATGCTGAGGCAGTTTGTATCTCAATTTTTTTTTTGTATATCTTTCTTTCTTGGACTGTATATATTCTTTTGTATCTTTTTTCTTCCTATCTATCCTGCCTAAGCCTAAAGCCTGCCTCTATCTCTCTTCTTTCTTTCTCTTTGTACAGTTAAAAGAATTTTTAAATGTTTTTTACTGTACTTTCTGAAGGGGCCACCCTTGTTGGGAAATGATGAAAGGAAATGTATGCATATTTTTTTATCTTTCTTTGACAGCTTGGGTAGATTTTGTATTTTCCATATCTTTGCCAAATCTTCTTTTGACAGCTTGGGTAGATTTCTTGACATTTTTGACAGTAAGTTTGTACCTTTGGCTTTTGATAGAAAGTGGGAGTTTGGATTTTAGTTGGGTTTGAACTTGGAGTTGGAGATTGAGTTTTTGACATTTGAACTTATGCATTTTTGGCATTTTGCATTCATGATTTAAATAAGATTCTTCCCTCTTTATGAACCGGGAGAAATCCCATGATTTGCAGAGAGGGTTAACTGATCCCAATCAGTGGCCCCTAGTGATGATTGCAAATTTTATCTGTCTTTTCAATTTAACTGCTTTTTGACTTTTCTCTTTTCTTTTTGCAGATGAATATTGGAACACCGGAGCGAAGGATAGCGGATGAAGACTTGAAGATTAGACAAATAATTAGGACAATCTTTTTATTTAAATTTAAATCAATGTAAAACTATTGTTTGTAATTAAATCATAAACAATAATTGTACAATTAATTTAATAATAAATAAAAGCTTTTATTATCCAATTAATTCTGTTTTCTCTTTATTGTTTATTTATTATTTAAAACTCTTTGAATTAAAATAATTGAAAACTAAATTTCAATCACTTAATTTAGAATAATAAATAATTTAAATAAAACAATGTTTTAGTAATTGACCAATTAAATCTGTCCTTTCCAATATCCAAAGCAAAGCAGCAGTTAACCAAAATAAACTGATCAAGCGCATTCCCTTTTTACTGATTCTTTTGCCAAGCACTGTAATTCCAAACTGCATATTTCTTTTGACTGACTCAAACAAACCAACGTGAATTCAAACCAACTGCCTCTTTTGCTGATTAAATCAAAACAATGCGAATTTAACCCGAATCTCGGAATAAACTGCAAAGTGCTGTGGAATTTAAATCCTTCTGAGAATATGCCCACAAAACCTTAATTCCTGATTTAAATGCCAACGAATATTCGCCTGATCACAATTGAGCCATAATCAACCAAAAACCCTAAGCCAATTATTTGAAGCCATCCAGAGTCCTAAAAATCAATAAAACCCTAATTTTTGTTTGTCTGACGAGAAAAATCCGTTTGTCCGATTCTTGAGCCAGTTTGAAAAATCATGAAACGCCTGAAGCTGAGATTTCTTGTGGAAAAATGCGAGGGCAAATTTTGGGGTACAACATATAGTATCAGAGGTCTCCCTTCAATCGGTGGCATAAGAATGGGTGGTTCTTGGAGATACTCTTTGATTCTATCAAAAGCGGCCTGACATTCATCGTTCCAACGTACTACCTGATCTTTCTTCAGCAGCTTGAAGATTGGTTCACAAGTAGCAGTTAGATGCGAGATAAATCGAGCAATGTAATTCAGGCGTCCTAGAAAGCCTCTGACCTCTTTCTCTGTCTTGGGAACTGGCATCTCTTGAATAGCTTTAACCTTGGCAGGATCCACTTGAATACCCTTATCACTCACGACGAAGCCTAGCAACTTTCCAGGTCTAACCCCGAAGGTGCACTTGTTCGGGTTCAACCTCAGCTTGTACAACTTCAGACGGTCAAACAATTTCTGCAGATGGTCAAAGTGTTCCTCCTCAGTTTGGGACCTTGCAATCATGTCGTCAACATATACTTCTATCTCATGATGGATCATGTCATGAAATAAAGCAACCATGGCACGTTGGTAGGTTGCCCCAGCATTTTTCAACCCGAATGGCATGACCTTGTAGTAGAAGGTGCCCCACTGAGTGACAAAGGTAGTCTTTTCCATGTCTTCGGGAGCCATCTTGATCTGATTATACCCTGAAAAACCATCCATGAAAGAGAACACCTTGTGCTGAGCAGTATTGTCAACCAGAACGTCAATGTGAGGTAGGGGAAAGTCATCCTTGGGGTTGGCCCTGTTCAGATCCCTGTAATCAACACACATTCTGACCTTACCATCTTTCTTAGGCACTGGAACCACGTTGGCAACCCACTGAGGGTAAGAAGTCACTGCAAGAAACCCGGCATCAAACTGTTTCATAACCTCAGCTTTGATCTTCTCAGACATCTCTGGACGCATACGGCGGACCTTTTGCTTAACCGGAGGGCAGTCTTCCTTGGTAGGCAAATGATGGACCACAATGTCGGTATCCAACCCGGGCATGTCTTTGTAGGACCAAGCAAAGATCTCCACATAATCATGTAACATTTGAGTCAACCGTTGCTTCACGCTGAGCTCTAGGTTGGCACCAATCTTAACCTCCTTTCTGTCTGCCGCGGTACCCAGATTTATCGTTTCCACCGGCTATTCGTGTGGTTGAATTACCCTTTCTTCCTGGAGTAATAGTCTTGCAAGCTCGCCAGGCACTTCGCAATCATCTTCACCTTCGTCTTCGGCTAAGTTGATCGGATTTTTGAAGTCATAACTGGCAGTAGCAGAGTCGTTACCAGTGAGATCCAGAATGGATTGAAACCTGTATGAGTGAGTGTGTGTAAATACAGCTGTTTTGCAATATATAAAGAAAGGAAAGAAAGAAAAGGAGCATAAGATTTGAAGTGCAAGAAAACGTCCAAGATCTTTATTCATGATATATGAAATGACAATTAATATGCCCTCACAAATGAAGCCACGGTGCCCCGGGTAAGACACCGGGCCATAGAGTTTTAATTCATCGTTTATTACAAATAACAAAAACAAAGGAGTTTATTACTACGTAACAAAAGTAACAGGAGTATGATCTTTAGCAGTCCAATTGGTCAATCCTCCATCAGCCGTCGGGTAAATCCGGCTATCGAACTCTGACTCTTCTACTTCATCTTCATCCCCAATAGCATTCACTCTTGGATTGGTGATGAGCACAAGAGGTCTTCCGGTTCTAGCTTTGCGCACAGCCCTCTGAGCCTCTGCAGTAAAACCCAGTCCAAACTTGTCAGTTTTAAGAGTGAAATCAGGGAGCCTGCCCCAGTTAGCACATTCACCTTTCTCGATTACAGCCCGAGCATCCTTCAGGGAAGCCATCTTTAAAGGAAAGTCCTCTTCAACCACTGTTTCTGCCGCTGCCAATGTTGGAGGTACCTCTTCAAAATGCTGAAAGGGGGTTTCAATAAAATCCCCGTCCATCTCAATATATCAGAAGGAATTCAAGTGACTAACCATATACTCTTCCTCTCCCTGCACAGTGACAATCTTCCCTCTGACGGGGTACTTGAGCTTCTGGTGTAGGGTAGAGGTCACTGCCCCAGCTTTGTGAATCCAAGGTCGACCCAGTAAACAGGAATAAGATGGACGGATATCCATCACATAGAAAGTTGAGTCGAATACTTGAGATCCCACACGAATAGGAATGTCTACCTCTCCATGAACCATCCTCTTAGAACCGTCAAAGGCCCTGACAATGATGTTGCTAGGTTTTAATTCCAGGCCCTCACAATCCAAACGGTCTAAGGCCTTCTTGGGTAACACATTCAGGGAAGAACCAGTGTCCACCAACACGTGTGCAAGAGTAGTGCCCCTGCATTCAATAGAGACATGCAGGGCATCATTGTGGTTCTTTCCCTTAGCAGTAAGGTCAGCATCTGAGAAACCCAAACCATTGTCGGCTGTCAGATTGGCTACGCAATCAGTAAACTGATCTGCATATGTCTCTTGTGGCACATGGGCCGTCTTTAGAAATGAAATCAGGGCCTTAGCATGGGCCTCTGAGCACAACAACAAGGAGAGCATAGAGATCTTGGAGGGGGTATGCCCCAGTTGTTCAACAACATTAAAGTCACTCTTCTTGATTATTTTAAGAATTTCCTCCATCTCTTGCTGGGAGGCTTCAACATTCACAGACTTTGGCGCCCCCATCCGGGCAGGCTCATCTTCAATCCCTTTTCCCCGAGCATTAGATGACTCGGCAGCAGGGGAAGCAACTTGATCAGAAATGGGAACAGGTGCACTTGCAGGTGTTATAACGAGATGTCTTCGAATAGCTGGTGGTGCAATGTCAGGCGAGAAGAGCCTGCCACTGCGGGTAACTTTGGCTGGACCAGTGATATTGCTGATGCTGGTGCCAGTGTTGAACTCTTGTTTTATACCATGTACATATACATCTGCCCCATAGTGCCATGGGACAGCCTTATCAGATTCATAGGTGAGGGGCCCCGGAACAGTAATAACAATGGGTGCGACAGTCATGATTTTCACTGGCTTCCTCGGGGGAGCCTTGATTGGATTACTGAAAATTATAACAACAGATACTTCTTCCACAGGAACAAAAGGAACAGCGGTCTTCTTGAAGAGAATCTCCTTGCTATCCATCAGGCCTTGGATGCCTAACTTCAGCAAAGGACAACCAGTAAGGGATACAACACACAAAAGGCAACCCTCGCTGCAACCCGGAAATAAACCGGCCAGCAGTAGGTTCCTCTTAACAGTCAACAGAGGAGTAGCTACATCATTCACAGAAACGGTATACAAATCTTCATCAACGGCATTCACTCCATGCTGGGGCATAGGAGCAGTCACCACATTTGGCCTCTCAGGCGCCTCAAATTGTATCTCCTTCGCATCAATAAGGTCTTGCACCTTATTCCTCAGGGCCCAGCAGTCATCAGTAGAATGCCCCGGGCTATCGGAGTGATAAGCACAGCGGGCATTTGGATTATACTTAGGAGAAGCAGTATTCACAACCTTCGGGGCCTCCCTGACAGTCACTAAGTTGGTAGATAGCAATTGTGGCAAGATTTGCGACAAGGTCATACTCAGCCGGGTAAACTCTCTTCTGGGTCTCTCGGCCCTTTGTGGATTGGTTTGCCGAGGAGCGGCAGCAGGCTTAGCAATCACCACCGTGTTGACAGATTGGCGGCGCTCTGGTTTATCATGCCTTCTAGGCCCATATACAGCACTGGCCTCCTTCTTAAAGGGTTTCTTCTCAGAACTTGAAGATGCACCTTTCTGAATTTTACCGGACTTCATTCCAGCCTCTATCCTCTCCCCAGTCAGAATAAGGTTAGTGAACCCTGCAGACGAGTTACCGATAAGATGATTGAAAAACGGCCCGGAGAGGGTCCCCAAGAACATATCCACTAGCTCACGATCTGTTAACGGAGGCTGCACCCTGCCAGCCAGATCCCTCCACTTATGTGAATACTCTTTAAAACCTTCGCTTGATCCTAGCGACATACCCTGGAGTTGGGTGCGTGTAGGAGCAAGGTCGGCATTATACTGATACTGCTTGTAAAAAGCAGTAGCCAACTCCTCCCAGTTACGAACCTTGGTTCCATCCAGCTGATAGAACCATTCGAGGTGAGTCCCTGAAAGACTCTCCTGGAAGAAGTGGATCCACAAGTTCTTGTCCACTGTGTACGGTTGAATCTTCCGCACATAAGATCTGAGGTGTAGCTTGGGGCAAGACGCCCCGTCATACTTGGTGAAAGATGGTGCCTTAAACTTGTGAGGAATGATCACACCAATAGATAAGCCTAAGTCTCCGAAATCCAGCCCAGGCACTTGTTGGATCTCCATTGCATTCAGTCTGTCTTCCAACTGCTTATACCGGTCTTCAGCAGGAGGATACTGTTCCTCATTAAAGTCAGTCTCGTTGTCAGAGACTACTGGACTTAGAGCCTTTCCCCCCTGGGGACTGTCTTTGCCTACAGAAGAACCAACTTCCCCATTCTGTAGAGTATTACCAAACCTCCGGCCCGAGTTGAAAAGAACAGTTCTCTTCTTCTTCTTCTCCTTCTTCAGGAGCAAAGCCTTCAGCTCTTCTTGGCCCTAAGCCAAACCCATGATCAGCTCCTGAAATTGTGCGTTCTGCGCCTGAAGGGCCTTGATAGACATCTCGGTTGATGATTCAGGGTTCATGATGCTGAAATAAACAGCGAAGAACAATAAGCAACCTGAAAAGAAGAATACCTGCTATGCACATGATTAATGGAATGCGTATGATTTATGTTTTCAAAGACAATCGGGAATCAACTTTGTAAACAAAAAGGAACACACTTCATTAGATTCAACTTTGAAATTTAAATTGTTCAACAGGTTGCCCTTAGGCTTTACATAAAATGGAAATACTGAAAAGGGAAATAAAAACTGTAAAAGAACATCCAGATCTCATCATTGATCCCAGGGTCTCCTCTTCTCAGTACGGATGTAGTCATTCAGAGCTCGCTCATTATCCAACTGCTTTGTCAGTTTCTGGATCTTCAATTCCTGCTCGTTGAACTTTTCCCGATAAGAATCCCGCTCTTCTCGCAGTTGCGACCAAGACCTCTTTAATGTCTCATAATCAGTAGGTATCTGAGGAGGGAGGATAGTTGGAGGAGCCCCATCTTTGTCAGGGTACTCAAGAATGACGGGTCTGACAGCTTCGTATGGCATACCTAACTTCTGAGCACGGAGGCGAACCCATTTGTAGTAGGCTTCCATAGGTAGAGAAGTCTTTGGCCCCAACTCTTGTGGGTCAGCTTTATGAACTTTGTCCCAAGCTTTGATGAACTTCCGACGCAGCTCGTCACTATCCACCTGAAACTCAAAACTGATGTGAGGCACCAACATCTCATGAGGCCCTGCTCTTCTAGCCCTTCCAAACTGACGGAGTGCTAGACATGGATTGTAAGAGATTCCTCCTTGAGTACCGATCAAAGGAACATTAGGGTATTCTCCGCAACAGTCAATAACAGCTATCTCATCCAAACCTCTGAAAGTCCAAATGATGTATTTATCAGTGAGAGACATTAGCCTATGAGCCCAACCTCTTCCTTCTTGGTTCTTCAGCACGAACTTAGGGAGGTGCGAAATAAACCACCTCACCAACAAAGGGATACAACACCACAGAGTTCCTCGTCTTCGGGCAGTACGAGCATAAAGTTGTTGCAGGATGTCACCCAAGAGAGTGGGCACAAGATTCTGAGACATGAAGATCCTTATGGCAGTGACATTGATGAAGTTGTCAGGATTAGGAAACAAGACTAGCCCATAGATTAAGAGAGCCAAGATATCTTCATATGCCCTAAATTCCAAGTTATTCCAGAAACTGTTAGCTTTACCAACCAGAAACTTGGCCAAGAAACCCTTAACTTCGCTTCTAGTCACCCAGTTGTCCATTACTTCTTGATGGGTCAAGGGAAGAGCTGCAGCAACCTTCTCAAGCCTAAGAGTCTTTTCCCAACCAGTGAAGGGAGTCTGATCCAAGATAGGGATACCAAGCAAATCAGAGAACTCTTCCAGGGTAGGGACCAGCTGGAAGTCTTGAAAGGTGAAGCACTGGTACAGGGGGTCATAGAACTAGGTCAGGACACTCATCAACTGTTGATCCCGCTTTGCAGTGACTAAACTGAGAAGAGAACCATGCCTCTGGATGAAAGATGTAGTGTTTGGAATTATACTAACCAACTCTTCAAGCAATTTAGGTGGGTGAACAAAGTTGAACCGGATAGTATTCCTTCGCATAGGCATCATGATGTCCTACAAAACAGAGCAAAGGTGAAACTCTCTTGTCTTTGAAATGGTCAGTCCTTATGCAGGATGCATGCAATGCTCATGATGTTATGATGTTATGACAAAGCACACCACAAATATTTACAAAGGCAAACATGATAAGGCACACAAGTCACACAAGACAAGCCCTTAAAGTTTAGGCCAACATGAGGTCTAGGTATTACCCTCTTTCAGTTTGTTGGTTCATACCTGTCCTATCAAAAGTAACCGGGTTCTTAGAGGATCCCAATATCATTGACTACCCTCAATCGGTCATAACTCCAGCATCGCAATCTTTTCTTGCGGCCAAAACCATCACGAGAGTTTAGCCTCAATGGGCGTAGCATACTGCTACTGTTCTAATGGCCAAGTTGTGTCATTTAAGGTTCTAAGGTCTGTTGGTGCTTAATGACTCCTCAGAAGACCCATATTCTCCTCGTTGCAACACAAGGGATATCGGTACAGACCAAGGCGCCACACCAATGTAGCCACTGCTTCACCCATGTCGGTCTATGCCGGACAGGTCCCTCACAGCTTATGCTACCTAAACAGGGTATCCCCAGATCCGGGTTAGGATCTATGTAACTCCCAAGACAGTCCCACAATTTAAAGCAAACAAGTCAAAGCAATTGAAAACACAGTGATCTTAGTCCTAAGGTACACCTCACTTTAAAACATTCCCCAGTAGAGTCGCCAGTTCTGTGATCGGTGGATCTGGAACTGACTGTTTAACGCTGGTTCGCGAAATGTCGCGGAAGCAAGAGTCGCCACCGTCTTTTATTTTCTCCAAATGGAAAGGACAAAAGCACAGAAAAATTCCTTATTGAGATTAGTTCTCGGTTCGGGAGGTAGATTTATAGAAAGGGAAGGTGTTAGCACCCTTTCTATCCATGGTTATCCATGGGCTCTTAGATACTTGCTCATTTGTGTTTTCAAAAATGTTTGTTTGCTTTTCAACTGTGAGTGGGTTTGAAAAAGTTTCTTTGAAAGTTTCAGATCGACTCTTGTATCAGTCCTCAAAAGTGTTTGAAAAGTTGTTTTTGAAAGCTTTTTGCAAAGTGTCGGTGTGAAAAAGAAGTTTTTGATTTGTTTTGAATTAGAGCAAGTATCTATGAGTCATCTACCTACCCTAAGGAATTAGTCTATGTAAATGTCCTTGAGGTAGTGCCATCCTACCATTGAGGGGTAGGTAGCACCACCGTTGGAGGTGTTCGGGTCAATTCGAGGATTAGGGACAGTGTGGTCACCAGAGCAATAGGAAGACACCTTAGAAGCTACCCCCATGCCATGTTCATGGACATGAGGACTTACTAAAACGTCCTCTACTTGACGACCAAGTTTCGAGGGGCAAGGCAACAGTGAGGTGTACCCTAAGAGTGGTGTGTGATTTGTGTGTCATTTTCAATTATGTTTATCTTGTCATGCATTGGTGATCTACGCTTTGATTTTTATTTGGGCATACATTTTTTCATGTGATTACTAACAGTTAAAAGGTGCGGGAATTAAAAGTCCTACGCTATTACAAAGGCGCGGGTCTACAACGCCAAATTAAACCAAGACCCGATTTGAATAAATAGAAATGCGGAAAATAAATATCCTAATTATCTATTACAAGGCTTTGGGGAATTTACATAAAAAGGAAAATAAAAAAAGTAAACATGCGAAAAGAAATAAAAATCGAGAATGCGAGGGCGTTGGACCCTTTAAGGAAATTAAATTGGAATTAGTGATTAAATTATTAAATGAGAAAAAGAATTTATTTTTTTTATGTTTTTGGATTTATGAAAATTAATGAGAAAATTAATTGGAATTGAAAGTTAAATAAAACCTAATTCTAAATTGTTTTTAATTTATTAGAAAATATTTTAGTTTGACCTAATTTACATTAATTATTTAAATGGCATATTTATTTACGAAAATAATTAATAATTAATAATGGTAAAAAAGGGAAAAAAGAATGGAAGTATTAAAACCCTAATTTCTACATTTTTTAGTTTATTAAAAAAAAGCATTAAAATTAAACCTAAAATTAAAACTAAGTTAATTATTAAATTTATTTACAAAATAAAACATTAGTGAATTAAATAATAAAAATATATTTTATTTTTGACTTTCTGATTTTTTTTTGTATTTTGTATGGTAAAAATTATTTTTTGATGAATTAAAAGAAAAAACAATTAAATTGAAACAAATAAAAAAAGAAAAAGAAAAGAGATAGAGATACAAACAAGAGGGGGGTTCTGACCCCATTGTGGAGGTATGTGAGAAGCATTTTGGCCCACTGATTCTTGGCCTTTTTTGACTTTTCAATGATGCGTGTGGAGCGTTTGACTGATGTCCATGGTGAACTGCCTATCCTGGCCTTTGGATTGGAGTTGTTGGGCGCGTGGCAAGCCAGATTATGAGGCTGTATGGTACTCCCCTGAATGTGATGATCACCTGAACATGTAAATATGAAAAACATAGAGAAATATGGGGGACCTGGGATTCGAACCCAGGTCCCAATGCTTGCCACTATCCTTGCCCACCAACTGAGCTATGCACGCGCGTTTGTTAATATAATAAGATAAAAATAATATATATGAAACGTGCAATTATTCTGGAAAAAATAAAAAAAACGCGCTAAGTTTCAAATACACCAATCATGCCAAGCCACGCCAGCGTCTTCCCCATCGTTCTTCGTTTTACCTGAAAATACAAGTTAGATAGCGGGGGTTTTAAACCCCCACAATCTGAAACCACAAATAATAGCGAATAGAAATTGGGCAATGATAAATTGAGCGTGATGAGTGTTTTAGATTCGTTGGAATGTTACGAATTCAATGGTCCTAGTCTCATGGTCTAATTTTACCAGATGAAAGAAACCCCAAATTCTGAGCTTTGAAACCCTAGGCAGCTTCCATGGCAACTTCTCATACAGGCAACGTTAGTTCAAATAGAAGATACCAATAGCTTCAGCACACTCATATTAACATGAATCAATCATTAAAACTCAGTAATTATGCATGAAAAACCAAATACGAATATGCAAATTTTTGGGGACAGGGCAACGTGGTTCTACCGTTTCTTTGTGTATGGAGAGTGGAAAACGATTAAGGCACGTCCAAGAATGTCCCAGCAAGCCTTTGGAATGGTTCTTTTGCTTTGAAACCCACCGAAACTATGAAATCAGTTTTGAGCTTTTTAAGAAAAAATGCAAGTTTGTGTTTTTCAGTTTGGGCGCAGCTTCTAGGTTCTTGTGATTAGGGTTAGGTTTCTGTATGTATATGGAATGATTTTGGTCAAAAATCCAAGCCCAACAACCGTGTATTCAATGCTTTTGAGATTTGATTTCAATGGTATCTTTTTCAATCTTTTTCATGTCCTTTTGATGCCAATCATTGCCAATCACCTTGATTCTTTCCTTATTGAATAGTGCACGAAATCTTGAGTGAATTCTATGCACAAAAAGATTTGAAAAGCATGGATTAGTATTTTTCTTATAATTAATTTTAATTAAATGAATTAAATAGATTAAATATTCAATTAATTAATTAAAAATAGGAAAATAACTCCCCTTTGGGTCAATGGGTCGTGCATAGCTTTTGGGTGATGATTCTTGGAAGAAATTGAGGCCCATTAGCAATTTTGAGGTATTTGAAGTAAAGTTGACTTTTCAAAATTCCCAAAAATTTCCTAACTTCCACAAGGCATATCTTGCTCAATTTTTAAGCTTTGATCATGTTCTTGGACATTTTGGAAAGGTCTTGAAGTCCTCTAACCAATGCCTTTAGTCCCATGTCATTTTGATTTACCAATCTCATGTTATGGTCTTTGACTTAAAGTGCCTTTTTGTTGACTTTTTGAAAATGACCTATAATGTTGAAATTGATAACTTTTTGTGAGAGCATTTCTTGGACTTGAAGTGTGAAGAGGAGTTGTAGGAAATGTCATTCTCTTCAAAATGAGCTTTTGATGGAATTTTTCTAATAAACCATGTGGAAGTTATGCCTTGGTCAAGTTACAGTTGACTTTTTCAACTGTCTAAAAATAGAAACTTTTGCATCTTGAGACTTTTTGAGCCATGCTTTGAGAATCATGATCAAGAATTGATCAAATGATGTTTGTGGCTTCAAAATAAGATGTTGACCAAAAATTTGGACTTTTGACTGTCAAATGACCATTTTGCCCCTGCAGTTGACTGTTGAGCAATTAGGGTTTTTGACTGTGCAATTTTGTGCTGTAAGTCTTGAAACTTGGCATAAGGATGCTTGACAATGTTTATAGGCATGTGGGACTTGATTGGACCCTTGGAAACTTCAATTTCTTTGCCAGAACCAAAACCCTAATTTTTGACTGTTAGGAGGCCATTGGACTGTGCAACCCTTGGGAGATTTTGAAGCATGCTCTTTGCAAATCTTGAAGAATATGGGAGGGCAAATTTTGGGGTACAACATCCTGCATTACTCAATTTCATTTATATGGTCTGTAACGAAATCCACCATTGTTAGGGTTTCGGACTTTGTTTTAGGGCTTTTGGTTGCAGGGACAATTGGCCTTTGTAATGGGTATGGTTGTGATCAAGAGAACGAGACGAATCTAACCATGGTGTTAGATGTTATTTCCATGGCCTGTGGAGGATTTTGAGAGTGCACAATCTTTAGCAACGGACGTTTGTCTGTAGGTATAGGTGTTCCAGCTTTTGGCCAAGGAGATAGGAAGAAGACAATGAGTTGTCATTCAATCATTGGCCCATTCAAAACTTTCTGCGTGCATTTTTTTGTCTTCCACTAACGCTTGATTTTTATATATTATTATTGTCATATATTATATGTACAACAAGGAATAAGTGGTCCAGTGGTAAGCGTAGCAAGGAATTTGCCTTGGGGCCTGGGTTCGAATCCCAGGTCCCCCTATTTCTCTATATTATTTTCCTTCAGGTGATTCAATGCGCGCATGAGCCTGAGATCTACCATATGCCTTCATCATCAAACGCGCCAGATGGCCAGATGGCCAAATCTGGTGGCCACCATTGAGAGTGCACCATAAGCCAAGTCAAAGATGCTTTACAGGATTACAAAAAGTCAAAACGGATCTCCACAAATGGGCCCAGAAAACTGCTATTTGCACACTCCAAAATGCTTAACTCAGGCCCATTTTCTCATCCTTTTCCTTTTTATTTTAATTAATTATTTCATTTAATTATTTTTCATTAATTAATTTAATAACCAATTAATTTTGCATTTTAATTCAAGGACTTAATTTCTTTTCTTAGAGAATATTAAAAACAACAAAAAAACAATTTTCTCTTTTTAACTAGGATAGAAGGGTCAAAACCCTAGTTTCGCATTCGATCTAATTTTCTCGCGCGCTTTATTTTTATCCAATTATTGTATCTGCTCCCGGTTTGTAATAATTAAATTAGGACATTTATTTATTTTTTCCGCTTTTAATTTCAAAGGGTCTGTTTTTGGCTATGTAAATACCCGAAGCCTTGTAATAGGTTAGTTTACTTTCCGCACTTTAATTTTTGCAAATATTAACTGCTAGATATGTGAATAATTAGGGTTTGCATGACAAGAATGTATGACTAATTTTAAACAGTTAGATCACCCTAAATGTGCAAAGATAAAAAAACTGAAATCAACACACTCGCACATGCGCACTCCTAGGGTACACTCCCACTTCACTGCCTTTGTTAAAACGGTCATTGAGTATAGGTTATTTTAGAGGCAGTCCTTTGTCCAAAGATCATAGTTGTCTCGGAAAGGTTTCCTCGGATATTGTTGCCTCAGATGATTGATCTAAGACTTTAGGGTTACTACTAAGACGTCTTAACATTGCTTTAGTGACCGTATATCCCTTTTCGAATTGACCCTCAAATCTCCAACGACGGTGCTACCTACTCACTAATAGTGGGATAGCATTTTCTAAAGGAAAAAAACATAGAACAATTCCTTTTTTGAGTAGGTAGATTAGTTCTTAAGTACTTGCTCATTCCAAACAAATTTTTCACACTTACACACTTTTCGAACAAAGTTTTCAAAAACACTTCATTACACTCTTGAAGACAGACGCAAGAGTTAAATCGAAGTTAAAACAAAAACTTTTCAAAACCCACAAACACAAATAAAATAATTTTTAAAACAATGAGCAAGTACCTAAGAGCCCGTAGATAACTACGGATAGAAAGGGTGCTAATACCTTCCCTTTCTATAATCTACCCCCATTCTCAGAAATATCTCGAAAAAGGAATTTTTCTGTGCTTTCCTTCCTTGTTGGATAAAATAAAAGTCGGTGGCGACTCTTGCTTACTGCGACATTTTGCGAAAACAAACGCAAAATGCAAACCAGCATTCCAAAAAATAGTCTCGGTTCTTGCCACCGTATCACAAATGTATACCTGCATTGTGAGTGTGAGTGTGTGTAAGGGTATAACTATCCTTGAAAGAAATGAAAATGTAAAAAAGAAAAACAATGAGCACAAAAGTTTGTATGCGAAAACGTCCATGATTCATTGATGTCATATGAAAATGAGATAATAACCCTTACAAATGGACCATTGTGCCTCTGGTAAGACACAAGGTTTTAAGAGTGCGAATTGTTTTAATATTACAGATCCAAAATGTAAAGACAAATTATTGTGGGATAAAAGTGATCTGGACAAAATCTCTAGCCTCCCAGTTGCTGAGCCCTCCATTGATAGTCGGGAAGATCCAATCCTCTAGGTTGCAGCCATCTTCACCATCTTCTACCGTGTTAACTTCACGGTTGCTGATCTTCAGGGGTGGTCCTCCAGCACGAGCGCAGTGTACAGCCTTCTGAGCACTTGAAGTGAAACCTAGGCCAAACTTGTCATACTTATATGAGATATTTGGGAGTTGTCCCCAGATAGTGCACCCTCCTTCTTCTACCACTGCTTTGGCATCCTTAAGAGATGACATCCGGAGTAGAGGCCTTGTAATCTTGGGAACCTGAGACACAACCTTGGTCACTGCCACATCTTGGGGGACTTCTTCAAAGTGTTGAAATAGAGTTTCAATAAATTCACCATCTAATTCCACATATCTGAAGGAATTGAGATGGCTAATCATATATTCTTCCTCTCCATGAACGGTGATAATCTTCCCCTGAATTGGATACTTCAGCATTTGGTACAACATAGAAGTAACAACACCAGCGTTGTGGATCCATGGTTGGCCTAGCAAGCAGGAGTATGAATGGCGGATGTCCATTACATAAAAAGTTGAATCGAAAGTTTGGGTTCCAACCTTTATGGGGATATCCACTTCCCCATGCACCATCCTTTTCGAGCCGTCAGAAGCCCTTACTACTATGTTACTTGGCTTCAATGTCAATCCCTCATAGTCAAGCCTATCAAGATATTTTTTAGGCAATACATTCAGAGATGAGCCAGTGTCTACCAACACATGAGCCAGGGTTGTGCCGCTACATTCAACTGAGACATGCAATGCCTCATTATGCTTCCTTCCCCTTGGCGTCAGATCAGCATATGAAAAACCTAGGCCATTATCTGCAGTCAAGCTGGCCACACAATCTTGGAATTGATCGATGGATGTCTCTTGAGGTACATGGGCAGTTTTCAGGAATTTTACCAAAGCTTTTGCACGCGCTTCAGAACATAGTAGTAATGCCAGCATGGAAATTTTAGAGGGAGTTTTCCCCAGTTGTTCAACTACATCGTAGTCGCTTCTCTTTATAATTTTTAGAATCTCTTCCATTTCTTTCTTGGAGGTATCAGGGATAGTCAATGATTGTGCCTTCGTCTGGACAGGCTCAATCAGAATAGTTTTTCCATGAGTCTCGGTTAACTCGGCAGCAGGAGTGTTAGTAGGAATGATAACAGGGGTTGTAACGGCTTCATCAATAGGAGGATTTGCAGAGGTGATCATGGGTTTGGGAGTATCCTTTGGAACAGCCACAGGAATGATTACGGGTCCAGAAACAGCCTTTGAGGGAGCAATTTCTGGAGAGAAGATTCTACCACTTCAGGTAATCTTACTAGTCCCTGCAATATTACTGATGTCGGAATCCACTTTCTTAGAACTTGAATCTTCGGTGGCTGGCTAGTCTTTCTTGATACCATGGTAGTAGACATTCCCTCCATAATTACATGGTATGGTGTTGTCTGACGAATATGGGACTGGTCCAGGCATTGTGATTATTAAAGGAGTTGCTTTCGGAACTGATGTAATTCTAGCGGGTCTTTTGATGGAGATCCTGGAAGAATTGGCGGAAATGGTAATGATAGAAACGTCTTCAAAAGGAATAGGTGGAACAGAAGTCTTTTCGAACAAAATTTCTTTGTTATCTATTAGGCACTGAACGCCTGTTTTCAACAAAGGACAGTTGGTTGGTGAGGACAAACAGAAATGGAAAACTTCATCACAGCCCGGGAACACACCAACATTCAACAAGTTCACTTTGATAGTCGAAAGTGGGGCCATAAGTTCATCAACTGAAGTAACAAACAGTCCTTCTTCAATGGGATTGGTATTATGGCCATGTCTGGGCATAGAGGCAGAAATGACATTTGGCTTTTCGGGCGCATTGAACTCAATTTCTTTTGCTTCAATAAGGTCTTGTATTTTGTTCTTTAGATCCCAACAATTATTAGTATCGTGACCAGGAATTTTAGAGTGATACGCGCAACGAGCATTGGGATGATAGTGAGGAGATGTTGTGTTGGGGTTTTCCGGAGCTTCTTTCAAGGTCACCAAATTGAATCTTAGTAGATGCGGTAATACCTGAGACGGGGTCATGTTAATTCTGGTGAATTTCCTGACTGGTCTTTCCATCCTCGATTGGTTGTTCCTTTATTGATCAGGCGCGAGCTTAGGAATCATAACAGCCCCCACCATTGGTCCGCGTTCGGCCCTATCTTGGTTTCTTTGCGGATATACAACAACCACCTCTTTCTTTCTGATGAAAGGCTTCCTTACAACTGTAGAAGAAGATGTATCTTTCTGAATCTTTCCACTCTTTATACCGACTTCTACCCTTTATCCGGTTAGTATTAGTTCAGTAAAGCCTGCAGATGAACTTACAATTAAATGATTGAAGAAGGGACCAGACAAGGTGCCCAAGAACATGTCTACCAATTCTTTCTCAGATAGAGGGGGTTGAACTCTTCCAGCCAAGTCTCTCCATTTTTGCGCATCGTCTTTGAAACCTTCATTGGAAACCATGGCCATACTCTGGAGTTGAGTACAGGTAGGCGCAAGATCAACATTGTATTGGTATTGTTTGTAAAAAGCTGCAGCAAGATCTTCCCAATTGTGAACATTGTCTCTTTCTAGTTGGTAAAACCAGTCAAGTTGAGTTCCAGACAGACTGTCTTGGAAGAAGTGTACCCATAAGTCTTTATCAGCGGTATGGGGTTGGATTTTCCTCACATATGACCGGAGATGCGTTTTAGGGCATGAAACTCCATCATACTTGGCGAACACAGGTGCTTTGAATTTCAGAGGAATAACGATCCCCAATAGCAAACCCAATTCCTCAAAGTCCAAGCCAGGCACTTTTTGGATTTCCATCGCACTCAACCGCTCTTCGAGATGTTTATACTTGTCATCAGCTGGAGGGTATTGTTCTTCAGAATAGTCTTCTTCTTCCTCTTCCTCTTTCGATTCAGATGTGATAACTGTTTCCTTGCCTTTCCCATTTTTATTGTCTCCTTCACCGGATGCCGTTGCAAAGTTTAAGGTCCTTCTTGTCTGCTCATGAAATCTTCTTCCCATGTTCAGGACTCCGTTTACCTTCTTTGTCTTCTTTTTCGTCTCTTCAGCCAGCAAAGTCTTCAATTCTTCTTGTCCCTTGGCTAGGGTCAAGAGCAACTGCTGAAATTGTGTATTCTGAACTTGGAGGTCCTTCACTGTTTGCTCGAGATCCATCTTACTGAAATAAACAGTAGAGAGATGAGTATACTTATTGCAAGAAACCTGCTTATGTTATGATGAATGGTAAATGCGTATGCAATGTTTTCAAGGATTTTAAGATTCAAATTTGTTTTAGACAAAAAGGAAACACACGTTATATTAATAGATTAAAGCTTGAGTACATTAATGCCTCTTGGGCAAAATAATACAAAAACCCTAAGATAAAAAGGTAGTTTGCATCCTCTTTAGTGTGATGTAGGCATTCAGAGTCTGCTCCTCATGAAGTAGCCTAGTGAGTTCCAAAACATTCTTCTCTCTTGCGTAGAATTGGGCTTAGAAGGTATCTATCTCTCCCTTGAGTTGTATCCAATCCTTTTGTAAGTCTTCAAGAGATGTGGGCATGTCAGGATGTAGGATAGTGTATGGAACATCTCCCTCCATGACAGGATCAATGATCACCGGGAGAATGGAGGGGTAAGGCATCATAAGACTCTGAGCACAAGTTCGTACCCATTTGAGGTAAGGCTCAATAGGGATGGAATTTTTATGCCCCAAAGTCTTGCTATCCACCTTGTTTAACATCCTCCAATCTCGGATAAATCTCTGGCGAAGACCTTGATCGTCGTTGTCGTAGTCAAATACCAAACCTTGAATCAGCATCTCGTGCAGGCCATCCCTTCGGGCATAACCAAATTGTCTTAAGGCTAAACAAGGTTTGTAGGTGATACCTCCCCTAATTCCAAGTAAAGGTACATTAAGGAATTCTCCACAATGGTCGACAATGATAACATTCTCTTTGGATCGAGAGCACCAATGAATGTCTGAATGTTTGAGCGTCATCAACCTTTGTGACCACCTTGAACCTTGATCATTCTTTAATACAGATTGGGGAAGATGAGAAATAAACCATCTTACCAATAGAGGAGTGCAACACATAAGGACACCTCTTTTCCTCATTGTGCGAGTGTGAAAGGAGTGTAGGATGTCTCCTAGCAAAGTAGGCACCAGGTTGCGGGATATGAAGATTTTGACGGTGTTGACATCTATGAGTTGGTCAAGATTTGGAAACAAAACCATCCCATAGATGAGGAGAGCCACAATTTCCTCAAAGGCTTGCAAGTCCAAGGAGTTCCAACAGCTTTGGGCTTTCTCAAACAGGAACTTTTCTAGGAAACTTTTGACACCACTCATTGTTTCCCAATGAGTTGTGATATCAGATGAGTGCAAGTGTGGAGCTTGGGCAATCTCTTCTGGATTTGGATCTCTTTCTGTACCGTTGAAAGGTAGTTTATTGAGAACGGGAATCCTCAAGAGTTGGGAGAATTCTTCCAAAGTAGGCATAAGTTGATAGTCGGGAAATGTGAAGCAATGGTGTAAAGGATCAAAGAACTGAAAAAGCACTTTCATCATATCCTCATCTGTGTTGGAGGTGACCAAGTTAAGTAGGCGACCATGTCTCTCGGTAAATGGAGAGTTTTCAGGAATCCTTAAAGTTATCTCTTTGAGTTGTGGAGGGATCCTTACAAGATTGACTTGAATAGTTTTCCTGCAAAGTGAATCCATATCCTACGAAATAAAGACAAAGATGAATCCAAAAATCCTTGAAATGGTTAGTGGATGTATATGATGTTTATGATGTTCATGATGTTATGTACAAGTATGTATATACAAACAAAACAAACAAATTCTTAGGTTTAGGCTTGCATAGAGTTTTATAGGTAAGTACCCTCTTGAAGTTTAGTTGGCTTAAACTTGTCCTAGTAATAGTAACTGGGTTCTAAGGAGCTCAATATCACTGGTTAGTTTCCTTGGTCATTGTTTCAGCACAAGCCTCTTTAATGGCGACCGAAATATCCCAAGAAACCAAACCTCAATGAGTGTAGTATCGAGTATCTACCAACTTCGGACTGCACCAAAGCCGGTCATCTCACTACATCCTAAAGGCCAAGTTGGTCAAGTAAAGGTTCTAGAAGTTCATTAGTGCTTTATGACATCACTCAGCGGCCCCATATTCTCTTTGATTAACTCAAAGGCTACCGGTACCCACAAATATGTCACCCTAACATAGCTATTGCTTAGACCATGTCGGTATACCCCACACAGTTTCCACAACGCATTGCTACTTACCTATAATATATCCCAAATCCGGGTAGAGGATTCAAACCCAAACAAAGAACCATAATGTAAAGCATACAAGTCAAATAATGTAAGCAAATAAATGTGATCTAAACCCTAAGGTAACCCCACTTTTAGAAAAATGTCCCCAGCAGAGTCGCCAGTTCTGTGATACGGTGGGAGAACTGACTTGAAGGTTTTGTGTTTGATCGCAAATGTTGCGGTTAGCAAGAGTCGCCACCGACTTTTCTTTTTTCCAAAAGGAAAGGTGAAAAAGCACAGGAAAGACCTTTGAGATTATTTCTTGAGTTTGGGGGGTACATTATGAAAAGGGAAGGTATTAGCACCCTTTTCATCCATGGTTTTCCATGGGCTCTTAGTTACTTGCTAGATCACTTGCTTTTGTTTGAAATCGTGCTTTGTGTGGTTTTTGAAAGTATTTTGTATAGAGGCCATTGTTTAGGCAATCCTTGTAATGATTCTTGTGTGTAAGAATGTATACAAAGATGTTTGATCTTTTGAAAATGTTTTCAAGTTTGTAATATGTTTTTGAAATGTGTAGGTATTTGTTTTGAAAATAGCAAGGATGTTTGTTTTGAAATGGAGTAAGTAATTAGGAGCAATCTACCTACTCAAATGTCTTTCTTGTTCATTTTCTTTTCCTTTGACATTGTTGTCTTACCATTGATTTGGTAAGCAACCCTATCTTTGGATTTTAACTGGACGTGCGTGGGTCATCGTATAACCATGATTATCAATGTTGTAAGGTATCTTAGCATTATTTTTGAGGGACTAAGATCATTTGTAAGGAAACTTAGATAGCATCATCGAGGGATCATGATCTTGTATTAGTTTGTCTTTGCTAAGATACCTTACATGCGTAATATGGCCATTTTGTATAAGGCAACCAAGTGGGATAACCCTAGGGGTGATTGTGTGCAAGTGGATTATTTTCATTCTTGATTTTGTCTTGAATTAGGGTTTTCTATTTGATTGCTTTTATTCTTTCCATACAAATCCTAATTACTAGCATATTATGTAAAAGCGATAAATTGAGAAATTTAAAGTTACTAAGCTATTACAACATTTGTGGGAGGGGGGTATACAATTTATGAATGGAGATTGCAATAATATAAACCTAATTAATCTATTACAACCAAATTGAATATGTACAAATAATTGAAGAAATATATAAAGTACAAAAGCAAATTGAAAGAAATGATTTTTGTGTTTGGATTTTTATATGAAAGAGGTTTTAACCTAAACCTAATTAGAGAAAAATAAATAAATCAAAATTAAATTAATTAATAAAAGAAATTAATTAAGAAAATATTTTTTAAATAAAACCCTAATTCTATTTAGTTGATTAAAAGAAAATAAGTTTAAAGAAAAGTATTTTTGTATTTTTGTCTTGAAAATAATATATGGTGTTGTGTAATATTTTTGGCCTTTTCTTATATTAAATAAATATATTTAAATAAATAATAACCTATTTTAATTTAATTTACAAGGAAATTAATAAAGATAAATAAAGTATAATGAATAAAAATAATTTTTTGTGTGGGAAAAATATTTAAATTATGTCAAAACATAAATCTATTATTTTTATGATTTTTTTGGTATTTTAGAAAATATATTTAAAAGGAAAAATGAAATAAATAAGTAAATAAAAATAAATGGGCCAGGGGGTGTCAAAAGTAGGCAGGGAGGTGAACTAGCAAAATAAAAAAACACTGCCACGCCCAAAGGGCCTAGCGCCTGCAAAAAAAAAAGGTTTAGAGAATCAGAAAATATGGAATAATGCAAAAGGGGGGTTCACATTGGTTCGAACCCTCGCCCTTTAGGTAAGAAGTGACTTAGTACGCGCGCGTTTGCCACTGGGGTGGCTGTACATCTGTTTACTTATGTCAAACCTTAAATATATATTAAAAACTGCTTCCTGAAGATAACTTCATCTTCAACCTCGCGCCTAGCCGGACCACCTGTATCTTCTTCATCTCTCCACAAAAATGGAAAGTTCAAACATGAAAGTTGTGGTGTTTCTTTCCATGAATCCAACCATATAACTTATGTAAGCTAAAAGTCAAAGATGAAAACTAATTTTACTAGCCCTAAATTGAAACCTAATTTTCTCAGAAATTTCAAATCCAAAATTCTCTATACACAGTCAATATAAATGGGAACTATGAACATGGTCAGCTTTAGTGCAAAGATATCTACATTTTATCTTCACACATCAGGATCAAATGATGCTTGTATGAAGAGATATAAGTTTGAAAATTTACCTCTTGCAGCTGGAGTCGTGAATGGAGTTTGAGCAACTTTTGAGATGGCATGAGGATCTGTTTAGCTTGCCTGGACCTTCTTGAGTGTATTCCAATTCCTACTTTGCCTTGAAAGTCCCTGAATCTCTCTACTCAAGTCAACCTGCAAGCTTGATGTTTGAAAATGGTGGATAGTGATGGAGGAGTTACAGTCTTGAAACAGGGGCCTGGATTGCTTTGGTATGATGTATAGAAGGTGTTTGAATGATTAGTTTTCAAAACGCACGAGTGGAAATGAAGATGATGAGTTTTGGTTCAAAATTGTGTATCAATGGTGTTCTTGAGCAAATTTATGGTTTTTGAGTGTTTGATATAGTTTTATGGAACTAGCATTCGTCTGTCATCTTGCCAATAGTGTATGTACTTATAGGCAAGAGGTTTTGAGGCTTGAAACAACTCAGAAATATAAATCACATGTTATGGCTTGGTTACTTATTTTTGAAGCAAAGTTGACAAACATGGTTTCAATGTGAAGTACAAGGGTTTGCAGGGTGGTTAGCAGGCTCTAGATATGTTGCTTCTTGCTTTTAAATGCTTTTGAGTCAGAAACAACAATGTATGGGCTCAAGAAGAGTTGACATTATGATTAAAGTCACTTTTCCAAAATGGAAGTGGTGACTTTCTTCCAAAAATGGAAACGCAACTTGGATAATGGCTCAAATGCTTGGACAATGGCTCTATTAGTTGTTTAAGCATTAAATTATTGAGTGATTAGTAAGTTTGAATCATGAAAAGCAAGATTTGTACAACATGCTTGAAGATTGGATCAAGTGTTCTTCACAAAATGGCTTGTAATCCAAGTGATAAAACACCAACTTCATCTCTTCGATTCTCCCTACTCAAGAATTATCTCAAGGAGTTCTGGGACATTTTAGAAAGCTTGAAATGTGATATACAACCTATATTTGAATTGCTTTTGAATATTCCCCTTGGAACTATGTGAAAAATTTCCATGAAGTTAGGTCAAAAATTTGCCTAACTAGGGCAAAATTTCACTAAGTCTTTTTTAGTTCATGAGCATGTATTCACAAAATTATAACTTGAGATCCAAACACTTTTGGGAGAAGTTGTGTGTAGAAAAGTTGTAGATTTCATGGAGATATACAAATTTCATGTTGGAAGTTTCTCTTGAATCAACCTGTATCATGCTGAAAATTTGGCCTAAAGTTATGAAAAAACATGAATTTTCAACACTTAGAAAAATTTCTAAGTTTAGAAATTTTGACTTTTCAAAATGAAATCTTGACTTTTCAAAATGAAATCTTGACTTTTTGATTTCTTGTTGAATAAGTTTCATATTTTGACATGTTTTGATGAATTATGATCTTTGGCACTTGAATTTGACCAAAAAGTCAAAGTTTGACTTTTCAGTATACAATTGACTTTTGATCAGTTGACTGCAAAATTCATCTGTCAATCCAATGGACTTGCAATGTTTTGAATCATGTCATTAGGTCAAAATGATGCAATTGGACTCTTAAGATAATTCCTTAAACCAATTGACCATTTGCTAGGTCAAAAATCAGAAATTGCCCTTTCCTAGTCAAAACCCTAATTTTGACCATTTTGCCCTTTTGGAGATTAGATCAAATTTCTTGAGGAAATGTGGTCCAAACTTGATCAAATGATACACATGGGTATAAAATGTTGATGTGGATAAAAAATTATGAAGTTTGACTGTAAATTAGCTATGGTTGACTTTTTCCCCAATACAAATGATTTTTAGGTCAACTGTTCAATTGACTGATCAAAAGTGTGATCCAAGGCTTGAAACTTGACATGAGTAATCTTGGGGGTCCATAAGGATCCATGAAAGTCATATGAAGCATTGATATTCCAAAAATCCTTGTGCAAACTAGAACCCTAATTTTGGTCATCAGTGCATAGGGAGGTGTCTTGAGCTGATCAAACCCTAGTGCAGTCTTGAGCCCAATGAGATCTTGTAAGAGAACTTTTGATAAGTGAGAGGGAAAATTTTGGGGTACAACAGTTCACTTCTTCCAAGACAGTCTGTCTGGAACACAACTGGATTGGTTCTATCTGCTGGAAAGAGCCAATGTTCGTAACTGGGAAGACCTTGCTGCTACATTTTATAAGCAATATCAGTATAATACAGACCTCGCTCCCACCCGTACACAACTCCAAAATCTGTCTATGGGTTCGAACGAGGGTTTCCAGGATTATGCTCAGAAGTGGAGATATTTGGCTGGAAGAGTTCAACCTCCCTTGGCTGACAGGGAGCTCGTGGATATGTTTTTGGGAACTTGGACTGGGCCATTCTTCAACCATCTGATTGGAAGTTCATCGGCGGGTTTTACTGAACTGATCTTAATAGGAGAAAGAGTGGAAGCTGGAATCCGAAGTGGAAAAATTCAGAAGGATGCCTCTTCTAGTGCTGCAAGGAAGCCGTTTGCAGGTAAAAAGGAAGCCAGTTCCGTCTATAACCAAAATAATCAGAGTCGAACCGAGCACCGTCCGACGATAGGGGCTGTTATGATTCCTAAATATGCACCTGCTCAGAAAAGAAAAAATCAGCCAAGAGCAAAAAGACCAGCTAGACAGTTCACTTAGATCAACATGATGTTGTCTCAGGTTTTACCTCATTTGCTGAAGTCCAATCTGGTTACTCTGAGGGAAGCTCCGAAGAATCCGAACACCACCTGTCCCTACTATAAACCGAATGCTCGTTGTGCTTACCATTCAGAAAGTCCAGGACATGATACCAATGACTGCTGGGTTTTAAAGAACAAAGTACAAGATCTGATTGATGCTAAGGAGATTGAATTTGATCCCCCGGAGACTCCCAATGTTATCACTTCTCCCATGATGAAACATGGTCGGGGTGTTAATGTCGTCGAAGAAGGTGTGTTTGTGACCTCTGTGGAAGAATTGGTGACCTCACTCGTGAATATCAAGGGCGATTTGTTGAAGGTCGGTTGTGATACGGCGGCAGAACCGACTGTTTAATACTGATTTGCGTTTTGTGTTTTTTGTTTGCAAAACGCCGCGGTAAGCAAGAGTCTCCACCGACTTTTATTTCATCCAATCATGGAAAAGGAAAAAGAATAGAAAAAACCTTTTTCGAGATGTTTGAGTACGGGGGGTAGATTATAGAAAGGGAAGGTGTTAGCACCCTTTCTATCCATGGTTTTCCATGGGCTCTTATGTACTTGCTCATCTTAAAATTGCCTGTGTGTGTGCTTGCTTTGAAAATGTTTTACTTCGTGATAACCCTTGTATCAGTCCTCAAGGGTGTAGCGAAGTTGTTTTGAAAATTTGTTTGGAAAGGTGTTTGTGTGAAAAGTTTTTTTATTGAGCAAGTAATTAAGATTCTACCTACTCGAAAAAGGATTGTTTGTTCTATTTCCTTTAGACAGCGATATCCTACTATTAAGGAGTAGGTAGCCCCGTTATTGGAGTTGTAAGGGACATTCGAAAGGGACAAATACAATCTCTAAAGCAATAGTTAGAAAACTTTAGTAGTAACCCTAGAGTCTTAAGATCTTTTCGAGGCAACGTTTCCGAGGAAACATTTCCGAGGCAACATTCGAATGGGACATTTGATCTTTTAGACAGGAGGGCGACCGCTAAAATCTCCTATGCTTAATGACTATTTACCGAAGGCAACCGAAGTGAGAGTATACCCTAAGAGTGAGCATGTGCGAGTGTTTGATTTCAGTTTATTATCTTTGCACATTAGGGTTTTCTAACTGTATTAATTTTTCATGCATTCTTGCCATACAGTCCTATTAGTATACATCTAAAAGTTAAGAATTTGCAGAAAGTAAAAAGCGGAAATAAACCTAGCTATTACATGGCTTTGACAGTTACATAATTTCCTTGACGGGAAATAAAAGTGGGGAATTTAAAACCCTAATTAAAACTATTACAACCTTGAAAAGTTATAATAATAATAAGAAAGAAAATTAAAAACACGCGGTAAATTAAAGGCGAGAGAAATCGGGGTTTTGACCCTTGACTAAACCTAATTGCAATTGATTAAAGAAAATCATTTTTTGGTCATTTTTTATTTAAGAAAATAAAGAATAATTAAATTGCATAGAAAATCCTAAGTTCTAATTAATGTTAATTTAGGAAAATAAATAAATTAATGAAGAGCAATTAATTATGAATAACTTATTTTTGTATTTTTATTTTTTTTTTGCAAAAAAGAAAATAATTAAATCAAGAATTAAACCTGATTTTTCTAGTTAATTTTAATTGTACAAATGAGTTAAAGTGGCCCTAAATTAAATTAAGCTAATTAATTAAAATAAATAAATTTGATAATAATAAAAAAACTAATTCTAAATTTGTGAATTCTTGATTTTATGATTTTATAAAAAAAACTGATTTTAAAAAAATAAAATAAATAATTTGAAAAGAATAAAGAAAATAAAATAAATAAAAAAGAAAGATTGAGAATTGGGCCTGTATGTGCTAGCAAATGGGGGGTGAAGATCTGAATTTCTTGGCCCAACAACACTCCAAGCCTAGTCAACCTTTGGTGCCTTGCATCGTTGACCTAGGGGCGTACCATAGTCCCTCATTGCTGGAACGTTGGATCTGATGGCATGTTGGATCCAGTGGTTGGATGTTGATGGAGTATGGTAGACCCTTTGGTAAGGAGTGCATGCAATATGTGTTTAGAAAATTGGAAAATAACAAAATGCACACGCCTGGGATCGAACCCAGGACGTGTACATCAAAGGCGTGCCTCTCAACCATCTGCACTGCTGATTTTTTGTTAATACATATAAAGGAAAAATAATATAATACAAAAAACGCACTAAGCCCAGAAAAACGCGCGAAAGTTCAAACGAGCCAGTCACATGAAGCCAAGTCATTGTCTTCTTCATGGATTCTGTCATATTAGGTATTCACTTATACCCACGGACAATGTTCGTTGCTAAAACCATGTGTTATTCCAAAATGCAATACAAGAATTATAAATTTATTGTGATGGTACCAATCAACTCGTCTTGGTCTCACGAGTGTCATGGTACCTCATTCATGACCCAATTTTACCTGTATAACAAAGCCCTAAAAACATCTCAGAAACCCTAACAATGGCAACTATGGATTCCTGCATGGTAAATGCAATTAAAGGGTACAGGTAGCTTGCAAACAAGATGATAAACACAAATATATGATTAGCATGTGTTTAGGATGCGTAAAACATTGAAATCGATTTTGAGTTTTAGGGCAAACCGTGATGCTTTGGGGGATGATTTCTGGATGCTTTGAGGCTTGCAAATGATGTTGTTAGCTTCCTGGGATGTCCAGGAATCGATTGGAAACGTTGGACTGGCTTGAATTGGCATGTAGACAAAGATAGGTCTCACACTTTTCTTGCAAAATTTTGGTTTCTTTCTTGCTGTTTCACGCCTCCAAATCCTTATGCTTATGGTCTGGAGTTATTGTGTATATGTAGTAGACTGAATTAGGTTAATAAAATTGACATGAATCTTGAGAAATAATGGAGATTTGATTTGATTTGCTCTTTGTATGATATCTTCCCAAAATAAGCTTCAATCCAATATTTTCCAATCCAAATGAATCTTGCACTAATTGGCCATCATGCTATCTGTATATAGACTCAAAATTTGCACAAAATTCCCAAGATTTGATTTGATTTCATTAATTTACCATTTAATTTATTTATTTTGATTTACATGAATAAAAAATCAAAATAAATGATACAAATAATAAAATAAGATGTGAATGAGCTCAGGGGTCATGGGTCCTATTAGAAACATGTTTCAAGAAAGAAAACATGGGCCCCTTTGGAAAAAATGCCAATTTGATCAATGTTGACTTTTTACAATTTTCCAAAAATTGCCAACTTTGACAATGCATATCTCTCTCAATTTTGATCCTAGGGAGATGTTCTTGGACTTTCTAGAAAGCTTAGGATGACCCCTAAGCAACACTTTTGGTCTCATCTTAATTGAGTCTTTCATGTTCATGTATGAAGCTTTAACCCAAAAGGTGTTTTTTGTTGACTTTTCAAAAGGACCTATAATGTCAAAATTCATATCTTTTTGTGAGTGCATACTTTGAACTTGTGGGTTGAAGATGAATTGTAGGGAATTACATCCTCTTCAAAATGAGCTTTGGATGGAAAAATTTTGATAAAGCATGTGGGAGTTATGCTTGGTCAAAGTTGGGCTGACTTTTACTGAGAAACCCTAATTTAGCAACTTTTGGGTTTTGATGAATTTGGAGCATTCCTTGGGGAATCATGGTCAACCCTTGATCAAATAATGAAAGTCACTTCAAAATGTTAATTTTGACCAAAAATATTGAAGTTTGACTGTATGTGGGTCACAGTTGACTTTTGACCTAATACAGTCGATTCTTAAGCATCTGAGCAGTTGAATGAGAAAACTTCTTGTGCAAGGCATGAAACTTGACATGTAGGGTCTCGAGAACACATTAAGACCATGGAGAGCATATGAGGCCTTTGTGGTTCACCTATCTTGATGAATAATGAAGCCCTAATTTGAGATACATTGCCTTAGGAGAGAGCTTGTCTGGTCAACTCTTGGACTTCCTTGAGCAACTTGGGAACCTCAATTGCCATTGATTGAGTAAAATGGGAGGGCAAATTTTGGGGTACAACACCGGTTTATTTCTGAGTTGTGGTGAAGGTTGCCACTTTTGTTCGTTTCTACCGACTGGTTGCCCTTTGTTGAAGGCAGGTGTTCAGCGCCTGATGGATGATAAAGAGATTCTGTTTGAGAAGACCCCTGGTCCGACTGTTTCTTGTAAAGACATTGCTATCATAACCATTTCCTCCAATCCTCCCAGGGCCTCCACTAAGAGACCCGTCAGGATTACATCAGTTCCGAAGGTAACTCCGTTGATCATAACCATGCCTGGACCAATCCCATACTCCTCAGACAAAGTTGTCCCTTGGAACTATGGGGCCGACGTCTATTACCACGGTGTAAAGCAGGACATGCTAGCCATTGAAGATAAGATTGCTGAAAATGTTGATTCTGACATCGTCAATATTGCCGGAAATAGTAAAATAACAAGATGTGGAAGAGTGTTCTCCCCTGAAATTTCTCCCCCGAAGACTGTTATCGGACCTGTGATCATTCCTGTTGTGGTTCCACCCAAGACTACTACTACAATTCCAGTAATCACTCCTGTTGACCCTCCCATTACCGAGTCGGCCGAGACTCGAGGCAAAGATATACTGATTGAGCATGTCCTGACAAAAGCTAATTCAGTAACCATACCAGAAGCTTCCAAGAAAGAAATGGAAGAAATTTTGAAGATAATAAAGAAGAGCGACTACAATATGGTTGAGCAGCTGGGGCAGACCCCATCAAAATTTTTTATATTGGCTTTGTTGTTGTGTTCCAAGGCCCATGCGAAGGCTTTTGTTAAGTTTCTGAAGATAGCTCACGTACCACAATGTGTGGCTAGTCTGACTACTGATAATGGTTTGGGTTTTTCTGATGCGGATCTGACACCAAAGGGGAGGAATCATAATGATGCTCTTCATGTTTCCGTTAAATGCAGGGGCACGACTCTGGCCCATGTTCTGGTAGATACTGGTTCCTCATTGAATGTATTACCTAAGAAAGCTCTGGACAGATTGGACTGCGAAGGCTTGACCTTGAAGCCTAGCAATATAGTAGTGAGAGCTTTCGATGGTTCGAAGAGGATGGTGCACAGGGAAGTGGATGTCCCTATCAAAGTTGGTTCCCAGAACTTCGACTCCACTTTCTATGTAATGGATATCAAACCATCATATTCTCTCTTGTTGGGATGCCCTTGGATACATGGGGCTGGGGCTGTTACTTCTACCCTCCACCAAATGTTGAAGTACCTAGTAAGAGGAAAGATTGTCACTGTGCATGGTGAAGAGGAGTATATGATCAGTCACTTGAACTCCTTCAGGTACGTGGAAATGGATGGCAAGTTCATCGAGACTCCTTACCAAAACTTTGAAGAGGTACCTCAGATTATGGCTACAACAGAAACTACCGACAGTCCTCCAAAGGTCACCAAATCTCCCTCGAAGATGGCTTCTCTCAAGGATGCACGAGCAGTGGTTTAAGAAGGAGGGTCTACCATTTGGGGTTAGCTCCTGGTTATTCATTACAAGTCTGACAAATATGGTTTGGGCTTTACTACAGGTGCTCAAAGGGCTATTTGTCGTGCTCGGGCTGGAGGACCTCCTGTAATGCGGTGGGAGAACTGACTAGAGGTTTTGCATTTCGTTCGCACTTGTGCAGTTAGCAAGAGTCGCCACCGACTTTTATTTTATCCAAAAGGAAAGGTAAAAAAGCACAGGGAAGACCTTTCGAGATTTTTCTCGGGTTCGGGGGGTAGATTATGAAAAGGGAAGGTATTAGCACCCTTTTCATCCATGGTTTTCCATGGGCTCTTAGTTACTCGTTTTAGATCACTTGCTTTCATTTGATTGTGTGCTTGTGGTGTGGGCTTTGAAAGTATTTTGGAAAATTTCTTTGTAATGGTTATCGTCTCTATTAGAACGTATACAAAGTTTTGTTTCAAAAAATGGTTCAAAGATGTGTTTATGAATCGTGTTTCGAAAAGTGTTTTGAAAAGAGGTTTTGCAATGGTTCTCGTCTCTATAAGAACGTATACAAAACGTTTTATCTTTTTTGAAAATGTTTTGAAATGGGAGTGTAGGTGTAAAGATTTTGGTCATGAGCAAGCGAGTAACTAAGAGCGAATCTATTTACTCGAAAGGTCTTAAGTTGTTGTTTTCTTCTTCCTTTTAATGGTGCTATCTTACCATTGATTTGGTAATAAGCCCCACCATTGGATGTAAAGGGACAGGCGCGGGTCAATTTCACAATCATTGAAAGGCAACTTGTGAAACGCTTTAGCAATTTTTGTAAGGGACACGATCATTTTAATCGAAGGAAACATCGAGGGCCATCGAGGGACTACGATATTTGTTTATCGAAGGGTCATTGCTAGAGCGTCTCATATTTGAGGGTCATGATTGTATTTCCGAGGCAACGAGTGGGGTTACCCTAGAGGTGTGCGTGTGAAAAAAGTGTGTTGGTTTCAAGTTATTTTACTTTTGGATTAGGTCATCTAGCGATTGATTTTGAATCGTGCCATACATGCCTAGTTACTATACAATATATAGAAAGCAATAAATTGCGGGAATTGAAATTCTAAGCTATTACAGAATGTTCGGTAATGGGGGTACAATTGTTACAAATGGGGGATGAATCAAATGAAATAGCAATGTCCAAATATCAAGCAATACAACCAAATCGAATTTTTGTGCGATTTAATGTAAAACTATGACAATTTATGAAAATAAAATCAACAAAGTATGAAATGTTAAGTATTTACATGAAAAGAAAAAGATAAAACCTGTTCTAAAAAGAAATTGATTAAATTAAAAATCTTTATTATTATTTTTTGTATTCTTATTAATTATGCCAATAAATTTAAAGAAAGAAAAGCAACTAAGTTAAATTTTGATGTTTTATCATATCAATTAAATTTAAAACAAAATTAAATAATAAATAAAAAAAACAAAATGATAAACATTAACTTACAAAAACTAAAATCAATTTAATAAAATACTTTAAGTTATGTTAATAATATTGTATAATAAAAAGAAAAATAAGAAGAAGAACAAACTACAAAAGCAAATGGGCTTAGGGAGTTTTTAAGGATAAGGCCCAAAGAAAAGGGTATCATACTGTTAACAAAAACGAGCCAAGGGGGGGGGGGTGTAAAAACGCGTGGCAGATGGGCTTAAGGAGTTTGTAACAAAATAAGCCCAATGCTCTTAAAATGTTTAGCTGCTTGATTAGAGGGGCAAACAAAAATTAGGGTTCTTGACCCCTTTTGCACACAGCAGCGCCGTTCATCTCCTTCGTCCCTCTCTGTTCATTTTCTCATCTCTTATTAATCTCTAAACCTCTTACTAACTATCTCTGTCTCAATTTCGCGAACAAAATAGCTCATGCCGTCTCTATCTCACCATGGCTCGTGCTTTTATGAAAACCCTAAGTTTGAAATAAACTTAGGTCTAATGGGTTCAAATTTTGTTTATCTGATCTTCCCCTCAACCTTTTGTTGCTGGAGCGCTCTCTCTCACCTCCTAACCAAGCTCTAATGGTTTTTTTTCTTGGAAGGTGAAGTTCTGTAAGCTTGAAGCTTGAACAATTTTTTATTTGTTTCGTCTTGTTACGTTTTTTTGTTAATCTACTTTACTGTCCATGGAGATGCAGGAAATGGTTTATAAGGAAAGTGAAGTAGTCATACCTGTTTGGAATTCTTCTGTGAAATGAACAAGGGATAGTGAGACTGAGGGAGGTGTCCTTGGTGGCCAGAGACGGGAGGAAGAAATGAAGATGAAGGCCTTGGTATTTCCGGTAACCTTTTTTCTGTCCTCTTTGCTTTGAATGATGATGATGATGTGCTTCTGGATTTTGTGGTTAACAATTTTTTTTTGGAATTTGTCTGATGATGGTTGTGACTTGGTTGATTTGAGACTGGTTTGGAATTTGTTTGAGGATTGTTTATCAGTTTAAAACTCTTAGGTTTTGGAAGTTTGATTTGGTTTTCTGGTTTTTTGACTTGTTGACAGTTTGGGATTTTTTGTTATGGATTTCTTTGACAGTTGAGACTTTAGTTTGGCAGTTTTGAAAACTTAAGGTTTATCAGTTTTGGAGGTTTTTTTTGGTTATACAGGTTTTGAAGGTTTTGGTTTTGTTGACAATATTCTGAGTTTTTTTTTCTGGTTTTTTGGGTTTGAAATGTTTTTGACAATTTTTGGACTTTGACAGTTTTTGAGGTTTGGTGATGATTCTTGCTGTTGGTTTTGGTGTTTGAGGATGGCTTGGGATATTTGTTAATAGGTTGCAGGCTTTGTGAGTTTTGAAAATGGTTGGTGATTTTCTGAGTTTTTTCTGGACTTGCTGACAGTTTTCGAGGTTTGGTATTTTTTGTTGACAGTTTGAAGGTTTGTTTTGGTTTTGAAGTGTTTAACAAGTTTAGTTTGATGGTTCTGGCTGTTTGAGGATGGATGCTGGGATTTTTGGCTTTTGGTTATGTTTTGACAGTTTTGATGCTTTTGACAGTTCTTGGACTTTTTTGAGTTTGAAAATGGTTTGAGGTTTTTTGAGGCTTCTTGGACTTTGATGGTTTGATAAGTTTTTCGATCTCCCTTTTGCTTGAGCATTGTCTACTGTTATATTAGTGTTGCTTCTGTTGAAATCTTATTCAAAAAGGGGGGGAAACAAAGAAATTGAATATTTTGCTATTTTGTTCCTTTGGCTTTTTGATGGCAGTTTTATTTTCTAGCAACTTCTGTGCAATTGTGACAGCAGGGCAGCAGGGTTGTGCATCCCTATGTGACTTATTTCCTCTCTTCTCTCTCAATGACCCTAAGAGTCAATTGCTCTTTTGCCTTTTTCTGAAAAGTTTGCAATAACATGGAAAATGATGAATTAGCTTATTGAACAAGCCTCTTGCTTGTTGACTTAGTTTATCATATTGCTATATTTTCTTTTTGTTGATGTTGTCTGCTCTATGTTGTTGCCTCGCTTGCATTTGTATTGCCATGCTGCTGTTTGTTTTTGCTGTTTGTTGCAAATTTTGTTTGGCTTAGTTTGCGCCTTCTGTTGTTGTTTGGGCATTTGGTTGTTGTTTAGGCGTTTTGTTTGTTTGTACAACCTTGCTGCATTTGGACAGTTTGCTTGCATTTCTTGTTTGGACAGCTTGCTTGCATTTCTTGTTTGTTTGGACAACTTGCTTGCATTTCTTATTTTTTCTTTTTGTGAACCAAGAAGAATAATCTTCTTGTGATTTACAAATAGAGAAAATAAAAATGTGATGAATTAAAAATAGCCTTCTGATTCCAAATTGCAAACTTTAATGATGAACACTTTTTCTTTTGAAAATTCTTGCTTATGTCCAATTAATTTGTACTAACTTTTCCTTTCTTTCATTTTCATGTGAGCACAATGGAGAGGGCAAAGCATGGAAGGAAAGAACCATAGGGCAAGCAAGGAAGGTCTTTGGAGATAGCAAAAGAACTTCAGTCAAACTTAGGCGTACATTAGTTCTCTTAGGCCAATCAAGCATTTGAATTTTTCCTTGTATTTTAGAACAATCATTCTTGCATTGTATCCAATAGTTGTACTAATTCATTTTCAAATACGATAAGTTGTAAAACCTAAAGTATTTAAATAATAAATTGTTTTGTAACAACGTTTAAAATAAATGGAGAAAGTCTTATGAGATATTCTTGTGTTACTTGAAATCTTTAACTGTCAATAACTTGTAATTTTCTCTTCGCATCTTAACTGATTCTTAAAGATTCCCAATCAAGATAATTGAAACAAAATGCTCCAACCTGATAATTTAAATTCCAATTATTTTGTAATCTTGCAACTGCATTCCAAACAAACACGCAATGTCTATTCCATTTCCTAAACAAGCAAATGTTTTAGAAGACGCAAATCATCTAGTTAACCTTGAGAACAAACACTGTCTTTTCAGTAAACTTGAGAAAGCATGAAAACTTGTGAAAGCCAATTGGATCTTTGAGAATTCATTTCTTTTGAGAATTGCAAGAAACCCTAATTGCTGGTTTACTGCCACACGAGAAAATCTATCTGATCGATTCCTGAGCCAACTTGAATATCTGAGAAACCCTAGGGTTGTGTCTTCTATGAAAAATGGGAGGGCAAATTTTAGGGTAGAACAGCTGCCCACGTTCAATCTTCTTGAACTTGAAGAGTTAGATTGGCTAGTTGTGTCGTTCGTGACTCGAAGGTAAAAGATGATTGGACACAAGAGTGCCCATAAATTTGCAGTCGAAAAAGGTGTAACTGAGAGAATGGGCTTAAAGATGCAATTTGGAGAGTATGTTAGAATCTTGTTGAAGATGGGCTTGTAGATGCCATCCAAGAATGTTTGGTTGTAAATCGATAGAATAAGCATCAGAATGGTGTCCGTATTTCGAACGTATCTGAACTGTATTTGTCCTTGAATCTGAATAAGTGATAGAATGGCTTCCGTGTCTGGAGCGTATCTGTATTGTATCTGTAGGATGAAACTGAATAAGCGACATAATAGCTTCCTTGTCTGGAGCATATCTGGAACTGTATTTGAATTGTATCTTGAAATTAAGTCTGAATGAGTAACATAATGACTTCCGTGTCTGGAGTGTATCTGTACTGTATCTGTAGTTGGATTTTGAATAAGTATCAGGATGGCATCCTTGTTTGGAGCATATTCGAACTATATCTGAAGTTGAAATCTGAATAAGTGACAGAATGGCTTCCGTGTCTGGAGCGTATCTGAACTGTATCTGAAATTGAAATCCGAATGAGTGACAAAATGGCTTCCGTGTCTGGAGCGTATCTGAACTGTATTTGAAATTGAAATCCGAATGAGTAACAAAATGACTTCTGTGTCTGGAGTGTATCTGTATTGTATCTGAAATCTTTGAATATTTGTTAAAGACAGCTGTTAATCTTATCCTGAAAAGGGTAAAATGTTAGCTGAAACACAAAGTTATGTTGCATGAAATGTATGATGCAATAAATGTGTTTTATTCATGTTTATGATATATGAATGTAATGTATGCGCATGTAAGCTGATTCGCTGTATTGCTGAGGAAAATAAATCATTGACTGCTGCCGGGGAAAATAAATCCTTGATTGCTGAGGATTGTGAGAGTAATGCCATATACTTCTTGAGGAATCTGCTTGGGGAATCCAGAGAATTTTAATGACTTTTACTGGGGATTACTGACGGGAGTATTTATTCTGTCGAGAAGTAATAGAAAATCTGTGGGGAAAAAGTTTATCCTGTAATGAAAACTCTGTGGGGAAAAGCTTATTCCGCTGGGGAGTTTAGGAGTTTGGGTTGTATGCCAATCTAATGGGGGTTCAGGAGTTTGGGTTGTATGCCAATCTACTGGGGGTTCAGGAGTTTGGGTTGTATGCCAATCTACTGGGGAGTTACCCTAGGTTGGGGAGAAACAAAAGTTAACTATTATCTGGTTGATTTTCAAGCTTCAAGACAACTTGCTGGGGAAACCCGGAGAAACTGGATGATTTCCGCTGTGGGTTGATAGTTCGAAGTTTCGGCTCCGCTGGGGATTGGTGGTTGGTAGTCTCAGCTCCGCTGGGGATCTGTAGTTCAAAATTTTGGCTCCGTTGGGGATCTTAATGACGTGCTATAGGGATTGCTCATGGAATAGCCTAAAGACGTTTTCCTAATCTTTCTACCTGTCAGTAATTACTATTTTTCATCCTATTTATTTGTAAACAGTAATTATGTTCAGATGCATATGTTCATTAATGAATCATTGGACGTTTTTGCAAATAAAACACAAGTGTAAAGAAAAAGGCAAATATTTTTCTGTACTTTGAAAGAGATATCTTTGTATTTACTTTGAATAAGTCTTTTGTACAAAGGAGACAGACGTCCTAATAAGAGGATGGTGTCATAAAAAATGAGAAAAATTTATACAAAGAAAGATGGCTAAATGTAAAAATCCCATGGGGTTCCTATTCAGCTATAGCCTTCGTAACTCAGAATATCTTGTCCATTCGTTGCTTCGTCCGAAGATGATTGGATTGATCAGAAGCTCCAGGTTTGTCTGTGAAGAGATTATCCTTAAAGTGATTCGACGATACATAGTCATACGCTTTAATTCCCTAACTTTTTCCTGGACCTGCCCTTTCGGGTTTTCAGTCCACCGGGAAACCCTTTTTTGCCCAAGTCGCCCTTTCGGGTTTTCAACTTGCCGGGTGTACAGATTTTTTGTTTTATCCCTACTTTTTGCCCGAACCTTTTGGTTCACCGGGACACCCTTGTTTTGCCTAGGTGTGTCAACCTAGCGGGTCTCTTATGCGCAATATCTTTTGACTATGTCTGCGTTCGCAGGGTGTGGCAGTTCGTCGCCATCCATGGTGGCTAAGATCATTGCCCCACCAGAAAAGATGTTCTTGATTACAAATGGTCCTTCGTAGGTAGGAGTCAATTTGCCCCTGGGATCACTTTCCGGAAAGATGATGCGCTTGATCACTAGATCTCCGACTTGATATACTTGTCATCTGACTTTCTTGTTGAAAGCCTTGATCATCCGCTTTTGATACGTCTGACCTTGGCAAATATCAGTAAGTCTTTTCTCGTCAATTAAATTTAACTGATCAAGTCGGGTTTGGATCCAATCGTCTTCACTCAAACCAGCATCTTTCATGATTCTCAAGGAGGGAATTCGAACCTCGATAGTAAAACAGCTTCCATGCCATATACCAAGGAATAGGGTGTTGCCCCAGTTGAAGTGCGAGCCATGGTACGGTACCCGTGGAGAGCAAACAGTAGCATCTCATGCCAGTCCTTGTAGGTGACTGTCATTTTTTGTATGATCTTTTTGATATTTTTGTTCGCAGCTTCGACTGCACCATTCATCTTTGGCTGATAGGGGATGAATTGTGATGTTGAATCTTGAACTGCTCGCACAAAGCAGTGATCATAGTATTGTTAAGGTTTGTACCGTTGTCGGTGATGATCCTTTCGGGGATACCGTACCGACAGATAAGGTTCTGCTTGATGAAATGGGCAACAACATTCTTAGTGACGGATGCGAAGGAAGCTGCTTCGACCCACTTTGTGAAGTAATCAATGGCCACCAGAATGAAGCGGTGTCCATTGGAGGCTGTAGGCTTGATCTCTCCAATCATATCGATTCCCCACATAGCAAAGGGCCAAGGAGCTGTTAAGACATTTAGAGGAACCAGAGGCACGTGCACCTTGTCTGCATAGATTTGACATTTATGACAAGTCCGGGAGTGTTGATAGCAGTCTGCTTCCATGGTAGACCAGTAGTAGCCTGCCCGTAAAATCTTCTTTGCCATCGTATGCCCGCTAGAGTGAGTGCCGAAGGTACCTTCATGCAATTCAGCCATGATCTTTTCAGCTTCAATCTTGTCCACACAACGAAGCAGAATAGAATCATGATTTCACTTGTACAGGATACCATTACTCAGGAAGAACTTAGCTGAGAATCTCCTTAAGAACTTTTTGTCATTGATTGAAGCTCCTTCAGGATATTCTTGAGCCTCGAGATACCTTTTGACTTCGTGAAACCAAGGCTGGTCCACTACTTCTTCAGTATTAATCTCGTGACAGTGTGCGGGTTCGTCCATCAGTTCAATGGTGATCTGGGGAGCCTCGTTATCCCAATTAAGTTTAAACATGGATGACATTGTAGCTAGAGCATCTGCTTGCTGATTTTCTTCTCGCGAGAAGTGCTCGAAGGTAATCTGCTCGAAATGTGATAACAATGTCATGACATGTTCTTTTTAAGGGATGAGGTTTGGATGCTTAGTGCCACACTCTCCTTTGATTTGACTGATAACCAAAGATGAGTCCCCAAATACAATCAAAGATTTGATTCCCAAGTCTATGGCAGCCTTGAGTCTGAAGATGCATGCTTCATACTCTGCCATGTTGTTCGTACAGTTGAAGCAAAATATGAAAGTGAAAGGAGTATGGCAACCTTATAGGGATATGAGTACTGCGCCGATACCATTGCCAAGTGCATTGGAGGAACCATCAAAGTACAGGGTCCATCGGGACCCTTGTTTATGTCTGTCATATGGTCTGAAGTCTTCAATATTGTCCAATGTCATGATGTCTTCATCAGGGAAGTCAAACTTCATGGATTGGTAATCTTCAACAGCTTGATGAGCCAAATGATCAGCTAGCACACTCCCTTTTATAGCTTTTTGGGTCGAGTACTGTATGTCATACTCTGTGAGGATCATTTTCCATCTAGCTATTCTTCCATACAAAGCAGGCTTTTCAAATATGTATTTGATCGAATCCATCTTAGATATCAACAAAGTGGTATGAATCAACATATACTGCCTTAGCCGGTGAGTAGCCCATACCAAAGTGCAGTAAGTTTTCTCGAGCAGTGAATATCTGGTTTCACAGTCGGTAAACTTTTTGCTAAGGTAATAAATGGCATGCTCTTTTCGGCCAGACTCGTCATGCTACCCCAGTACGCACCCCATTGAATTCTCTAGGATGGTCAGATACATGATTAGTGGTCTTCCTTCGACGAGTGGCATCAAGATATGAGGTTCTAGCAGATACTCCTTGATTTTATCGAAAGCAACTTGACAGTCATCATTCCATTTAACTACCTGATCTTTCTTCAACAGCTTGAAGATTGGCTCACAGGTAGATGTTAGGTGAGAAATGAACCTGGAAATGTAGTTTAGGCATCCCAAAAAACCTCTGACCTCCTTCTAAGTGTGAGGAGCAGGCATTTCTTGTATAGCTTTGACTTTGGCAGGATCAACCTCGATGCCTTTGTTGCTGACAATGAAACCTAAGTGCTTACCGGATCGGACTCCGAATGTGCACTTGTTAGGGTTTAGCCTTAGCTTGTATTCCTTCAACCTGACAAACAGCTTTTGCAAGTGATTAAGGTGTTCTTCTTCAGTTTGTGATCGGGCTATCATGTCATCTACGTAGACCTCTATCTCATGATGTATCATATCATGAAATAAAGCTACCATGGCGCGCTGATAGGTTGCCCTGACATTCTTCAGTCTGAATGGCATCACTTTGTAGCATAATGTACCCCATTGTGTGACAAAAGTATTTTTCTCCATGTCCTCAGGTGCCATTTTGATCTAGTTGTAACCTGAAAATCCGTCCATGAAAGAAAATACCTTGTGCTGAGCCGTATTGTCAACCAGAATGTCGATGTGCGGAAGTGGAAAATCATCTTTAAGGCTGGCCCTGTTTAAGTCTCTATAATCCATGCAAATTCTCACTTTGTCGTCCTTCTTAAGTACGGGCACAATGTTAGCAACCCATTGTGCATAGGAAGTAACAGCTAGAAATCCAGCATTGAACTGCTTCATAACTTCTGCTTTGATCTTCTCTGACATGTCAGGTCTCATGCGGCGGACCTTTTGCTTAACTGGTAGACAATCTTCTCTTGTGGGTAGACGGTGTACCACAATTTCTATATCGAGTCTCGACATGTCTTTGTATGACCAGGCGAAGATTTCAACATAACCATGCAGTAGCTAAATTAAGCGCTCCTTGACACTCGACTCTAGATTGCCACCCACTCTGATTTCCTTTCTGTCATCCTCAGTTCCTAAGTTGATTGTATCCAACTGCTCTTCATGAGGCAGAATATCCCTTTCCTCTTTTTGTAGAAGTCTAGCCAATTCCCCTGGCACCTCACAATCTTCCTCACCTTCCTATTCGGCTTGGTAGATCAGATCTTCAGAGTCACTGAAGGCTATAGCAGTATCGTTACCCATGGGATCCGGAATGGAAGGGTACATGAATTTGTGAGTGTGGGTGTGTGTAAGGGCATAGCCATCTAAAATAACAAAATGTAAAAATAAAGACAATGAACACGAAATTTTGTATGAAAAACGTCCATGATTCATTGAAATGACATATGAAAATGAAATAAGAACCCTTACAAATGGACCTTTGTGCCTCGGGTAAGACACAAGGTTAAAAAAGTACGAATTGTTTGAGAATTATTACAGATCCAACAGAAATAGAAAAGATAAATTACTGCGGTATGAAAGTAATCAGAACAAAGTCTTTTGCTTCCCAGTTGCACAGTCCTCCGTCGACAGTAGGAAATATCCAGTCTTCCAAGTTGCCCTCTTCTTCACTATCCTCTAGTGCATTAACCCCTTGATGACTGATCTTCACAGGTGGCCCTCCAGCACGGGCGTGGTGCATGGCAATATGAGCAATTAAGGTGAACCCAAGCCGAATTTGTCTGATTTGAAAGGAAAGTCTAGAAGCTGCCCCCAGATTGTGCTTCCTCCCTCTTTAATCACTGCCTTTGCATCCTTGAGAGATGACATACAAGGCGGAGGTCGGGTAATCGTGGGTTCAGAGGACACTGTCTTGGTCGCCGCTATCTCCTCAGCTACCTCTTCAAAGTGCTGGAAACGAGTTTCGATGAATTCGCCATCCAATTTTACATAACGGAAAGAATTCAGATGACTGATCATGTATTCCTCTTCGCCATGAACAATTATGATTTTCCCCTGGACAGGGTACTTGAGCATTTGATGCAGAGTAGAAGTGACTGATCCAGTGTTGTAACCCAAAATTTTCCCTCTCATTCTATCAACTTTTCTCATCACAAGGATCCTGGAACTCAAGATCAAGCTAGGGTTTGCTCTGCTCAAGACATCTCCTTGCACTGATGACCTAAACTAGGGTTTGAGTTTGCACAAGGATTTTTGTACCTTCAATGCTAAAATTGACTTTCATACTTCATATTGAACTCATAAGTTTGTCCATACCAAGTTTCAGGCCTTGAATCAAATTTTTGCCCAGTCAATTGGACAGTTGACCTAGAAATCAGCTGTATTGGGGAAAAAGTCAACTGTGGCCAATTTACAGTCAAACCTCGGGAATTTTGACCCACATCAACATTATGAACTCATATGAACCATTGGATCAAGTTTGGACCACAACTCCACAAGAAATTTGATCAGATCACCAAAAGGGCAAAATGGTCATTTTTAGGGTTTTGATTGTATAGAGGCAATTTTTGATTTTTGACCTAGCCAATGGCAAATTAGGTTCAACCAAGGACTCAAGGGCTCAATGGTATCATCTTTACCTATTCAACAAGTTCAAAAGATCTCAAATGCATGGGATTGACAAATGAATTTTTCAGTCAATTGATCAAAATTTGACTGTACACTGAAAAGTCAAACTTTGACTTTTTGGTCAAGATCAAATGCCAAGGGTAATTTTTCATCAAGATGTGTCAAATTATGAAACTTGTTCATCAAGAAACCCAAAATTGCATATTAGGGTTTGAAATTGAAAATTTTCATAACTTAGAATTTTTCTAAGTTATGAAATTTTCTTAATTTTTCCTAACTTTGCCCCACATTTTCACCATGATGCAAATGGATTCAAACAAAAATTACAACATGAAAGTTGTAGTCTCCACAAATTATACAACTTTGATTCACAAAGTTTTCTCAAAAGAAGCTTGGATCTCAAGTTATAATTTTTGGAACAAGGGTCCCTAAAACTTTTAACTTAGTGAAATTTTGCCCTAGTTTAGGCAGGATTTTGACTTATCTTCTTGGCCATTTTTTACATAGTTCCACTTGGAGTCTCAAGTTGAATTTCAAAGATGGATTATAGAGCATGTTGCAAGCTTTCCAAATTATCCAAGAACTCCTCAAACACATTTGTTTTTAGGGAGAATCGAATGCTTGAAGTTGGCAAAAACTCACTTTGTATCCATGGCAAAATCATGTTCACTCAAGTTGCATTTTCAAACCAGTATGTCTTGTACTAGTTTGCAGGCCTCTAAACCATTTCACACTCCATAATTTAATGCAAATCCATTGAGCTAATGCATTGTCTTTTTCATTAGGATATTGTACACAAGTTTAATCCCTAAATGGTAAAAGGCACATTTCCATTTTTGCAAAAGTGTGCTTTATGTCAAACCACCAATCCTTGAGCATAGAGCCAAATCTCTTGCAGCTAAACAAATCCACTAATTAGAGGGGCCAAGAGTATTGTATGCAGGGTGATAAGATGGCTTGTACAGGACTATAACCTCACTTCCACTTCCTTGCTTCAAAAACAAGAAACTTGTCAAAATGCTGAAAACTTGAAAACCAGTCAATGCTAACTTACACAAACACTTCAAACATCTTTCTCACAACCCTTTGAGCTAGAAACACGAGTTCTTGAGCCCCAAAACACCCCATAGCCAGAAATCACACTTCTTTGGCAAAACAGGGCAGGTGCTGCAACTTGAGTTCCCCAGCTCATTTGGCTCGTGCGTTTTGCCTCATTTTGCTTCAAACACTTTCCATTTAACTCACTCAAGCTATCCCAAACCTCCATTACCAACGGTAACTCCATTTACAGTGTTCACCATTTTCATTTCAAGATTGTGCAGGTTGAGTTCTCTAGGCTGATTCAAGGACATTCAAGGCAAGCTAGCTATCGGAAAAGGTCAAGTGGAGTTCAAGCAAGCTACCAGACATCTCAAAACTTGTTGAGAAGCACTGCATTTCCCTAAACGAATCCAACAGAAACAGCTTTTTCTTCACTTTCTATCTCTCTATTTAGGAACATTTAGCCTTAGGTTTGTGAATAAAAAATGTAGTGTTCATTGTTAGGAAGCCATACATATGCTCAACTTTCATTTATATTAAGTGTGCTAGGAGAATTTCATCCATGAACATGCTGAAAAAACTAGGTCAAATTTTAGGGCCAGAGAAATTCTCTCTGGTCTTTGAGAGTTAGGATTAGTTTTTTATATGGTTGGAATCGTCTTGAAATTCTCTACAAGTTTGATGTTGTGTGTTTTTGCAAAAGATCACGTATACAGGATCTAGTGTTTGAACAGGGCACGCGCGCGTTTTCCATTCTGGAGGTTGAAGATGAAGCTGGCTTGGGCTGGGTCTGGCCTGGCTTGCTTCTAACACCTCCCATTTTCATTTTTGCACCCCCTGGCCCATTTCCTTGTATTTTTACATTTTTGCATTTTTGTTTTCTTTTCTGATTTTGTTTATTTATTTCCAAGTATAAAAAATGCTCAAAAAATATTTTTATAATTTTTTACATTTATTTGGCATTTTATTTTAATTTTTTCTAACATTAAAAGCATAATTACTTTTATATTATTTATTTAAACTTGAAAATAATATGTAAATCATACCTTTATTTTTTATTTCTTATTTTTATTCACACTGAAAATATTATTATAAATACAATTTATTTTTGTACATATTTTATTTTTTATTATACATATTTAATATATTTAATACACATATATATACATATATACTTTTATTTTATTAAATACTTTAGAATAAAAATATAAAATATTACATTTTTACTTTTATTATTATTTACACTAAAAAATACCTTTTTTTTAAATATATTTTATTTTTGTACATATTAATATATTTTATTGTATATAAATAATATATTGTATTTATTTTCTTAAAGGAATTAGGGTTTTACCCTTAAGCAATTAAAATAAATCTTTTATTTATTTCTTTATTTGTTACATTAAATACTTTTACATACATAAACAAATAAAAACTTTTTTGCATAATACATATTATTTGATATTTATTTATTTCGTTTATTTAAATATTGTCCATTTAAATATTTATGCATTGTGATTCAATTTGGATGTAATAGTATATTAGGATTTATATTTCTTGTCAAATTCCCCCATTCAAAGTTGTACCCCCATCCCCATAATCATGTTGTAATAGCTTAGAATTTTAATTCTCGCATTTTACGCTTTCAATTATGCCATGATTAGAGAATTAGGGTTTGTATGCAAAAATCCAAATCAACAAATAGTTTGACCTAATCAAAGACAAAAATGCATGAAAATCAAACACAATGCACACTTACACCCCTAGGGTTACAATCCACTTGTTGCCTTCAAAAATGGGCCATGTTATGCATGTTGGGTACTTTGGCAAAACAAAAACAAAACAAAAGATCATAGTCCCTCGATGACGCTATCTTGGTTGCATGTACAAAAATGATCAAGTCCCTCAAGAAAATTGCCAAAGATACTTAACACAATTGCTATCATGGTCTATACGATGACCTGCGCCTGTCCCGTTTAACATCCTAACACAAGGTTGTTCACCAAATGCAATGGTGAAACAACACTGTCAAAAGGGTTAAAAACATATAGGAAAGATCTTTGAGTAAAATAGGGTGGATAGCTCTTAGTTACTTGATCAAAAAGCTTGCAAAAACATCCTTGCTACTTTCAAACGCACATCACAACACAATTTCAAAACAAACTTTCAAAACATTGAAATATCTTTTCAAAAAGACAAACACCTTTGTATATATTCAAACAAGAATCATTACAAAGGTTGCCTAAACAAGGCCTCTTTTTCAAAGAATTTTTCAAATCCACACACACAAAGCACCATTTCAAACAATTGGAAAATCAAAGCAAGTGATCTAAACAAGTAACTAAGAGCCCATGGATAACCATGGAATAAAAGGGTGCTTGCACCTTCCCTTTTCATAATCTACTCCCCGAACCAAAGAAAACATCTCAAAGGTCTTTCCTGTGCTTTTTGAACTTTCCTTAGGATAAAATAAAAAGTCAGTGGCGACTCTTTCTAAACCGAAACATTTGCGAATACAAATGCAAAACCTCAAGTTAGTTCTCCCACCGTATCACAGAACTGGCGACTCTGCTGGGGACATATTTAAAAGCGGAGTAACCTTAGGGTTTAGATCACCTTTGCATGCTTATCTTGTTTTACTTGATAGCTTTACATTTGGTTCTTTTGTTTGGGTTTGAATCCTCCACCCGGATTTTTGGGAAACATTCATAGGTAAATAGCAATACGTTGTGGAAACTGTGCGGAGTATACCGACATGGTTGAAGCAATAGCTATATTAGTGCGACATATTTGTGGGTACCGGTAGCCTTTGAGTCAATCAAAGAGAATACGGGGCCGCTGAGTGATGTCGTGAAGCACTAATGAACTCTTAGAACCTTACTTGACCATCTTGGCCTTATTAGGGGTAGTGAGATGACCGACTTTGGTGTAGTCCGAAGTTGGTAGATACTCGATACTACACTCATTGAGGGTTGTTTTCTTGGAATATTTTGGTCGCCAGTTAAGTGGCTAAATTAAAACAATGAACATAGAAAATAATCCAGTGATATTGAGCTCCTTAAATCCTGGTTACCATTTATAGGACAGGTTGAGCCAACTAACTTCAAGAGGGTACTTACCTATGAAACCTCATGCAAGCCTGAAATTAGGAACTTGTATGACTTGTTTGTACATGTGCTTGTGCATACATCATGAACATCATAAAGCATTCATATGCATCCACTAACCATTTCAAGGGTTTGGATCTTCATCTTTGTTCTTGTTTTGTAGGTCATGGAATCTCTTCGCAGGAAAACAATTCAAGTCAACCTTGTGAGAATCCCTCCTCAACTCAAGGAGCTTACTTCCAAGATTCCATAGAATTCTCCTTTCAGTGAAAGACATGGTAGACTTCTCAACTTGGTCAACTCCAACATTGAAGAAGACATGGTGAAAGTTCTCTTCCAATTCTTTGACCCCCTACACCACTGTTTCACATTCCCTGATTACCAACTAGTACCTACTTTGGAGGAATTTTCTCAACTCCTGAGGATTCCTATTCTCCATCAACTACCCTACAACGGCACGAAAAAGGAATCAAAGCCTGAAGATGTTGCTCAAGCATTACACTTGCAACCATCTGATATCAAAGGACATTGGGAAATCAGAAGTGGTGTCAAGGGTTTCTTGGCAAAGTTTCTTTTTGAGAAGGCACAAGACTGCTGGAATTCTCTAGATCTACAAGATTTTGAAGAGATTGTGGCACTCCTCATCTATGGGTTGGTCTTGTTCCCAAACCCTGATCAGCTTATAGATGTGAACACTGTCAATATTTTTATATCTCGGAATCATGTGCCTACATTGCTTGGGGATATCCTACACTCATTTTACACACGAACAATAAGGAAAAGAGGTGTTCTCATGCGTTGTACTCCTCTTCTAGCAAGGTGGTTTATTTCTCACCTTCCCCAAACAGTTTTGAAGAATGAGCAGGGTTTAAGGTGGTCACAATGGTTGATGACCCTCACACATTCTGATGTTCATTGGTGTTCTCAGTCCAGAGAAAATATCATCATCATTGATCATTGTGGAGAATTCCCTAATGTCCCATTACTTGGCATTAGGGGAGGCATTACCTATAACCCCTGTTTAGCTCTAATACAATTTGGATATGCTCGAAGGGATGGCCCTCATGATATGCTGATTCCTGACCTAGTTTTTGATTTTGACAACGACGCGCAAGGACTTCGACAAAGGTTTATCCGGGCTTGGAGGATGCCCAACAAAGTGGATAGTAAGACATTGGGGCACAAGAATTCCATCCCCCTTGAGCCTTATCTCAAGTGGGTACAAACCCGCGCCCAGAGTCTTATGATGCCTTACCCTCACATTCTCCCCATGATCAAAGACCCTGTTATGGAAGGAGAGGTTCCATACACCCTCCTACATCCCGACATGCCAACATCATTGGAAGAATTACAAAAGAGTTGGATACAACTCAAAGAAGAACGGAATACTTTTGAAGCCAACTTCTATGCCAGTGAGAAGAAGGTTTTGGAGCTTACCCGCCGACTTCATGAGGAGGAAACTCTTAAGACTTACATCGCACCAAAGAGGATGCGCAATGTCTTTTTACATTAAGAATTTTGTAATATTTTTGCCCATGGGGCATTTATGTACTAACAAATTTCTTCTTAATATGACGTGTGTTCTTTTTGTTTGCAACAAATTTGAAATTCTCAATCCTTGAATGCATTACATGAATAACATATCATTAATCATATGCATAAACAGGTCTTCACACCAGGTTTCCTTATCTTTCTGCTGTTTATTTCAGCAAGATGGATTTGGAGCAGACGGTTAAGGATCTGCAAGCACAGAATTCACAATTCCAGCAACTCCTCATGATCTTAGGAAAGGGTCAAGAGGACCTTAAAGCACTGTTGGAGAAAGACAAAGAGAAGAAAAAGAAAAGGACTGGTATGGCCACTATGGGAAGAAGGTTTGAAAACCAGGCTAGAAAGGTTCTCGAGTTCCCTTCGACGTCTGATGAAGAGGTTGGTAAAGGAAAAGGGGTTACGATGCCTTCTGAATATGAAGTTGAAGAAGAAGAAGAGGAAGAGGATGAAGATTACTCCGAACAGAAATATCCCCCGGCGGATGATAAGTATAAAAATCTTGAGGATCGGTTGGCAGCCATGGAGTTGCAAAGGGTTCCTGGGTTAGATTTCGAAGAACTAGGGTTGGTCGCTGGGATCGCCATTCCTCCCAAGTTCAAAGTTCCTACATTTACTAAGTATGACGATTTGTCCTGTCCAAAGATGCATCTGAGATCCTACGTCAGAAAGATCCAACCTCACTCCTCTGATAAGGATCTTTGGGTCCACTTTTTTCAAGATAGCTTGTCAGGTACACAATTGGACTGGTTCTATCAACTTGAGAGATTGGATGTTCATAACTGGAAAGACTTAGCTGCTGCTTTCTACCGACAATACCAATACAATACAGATTTAGTACCTACTCGTACTTAACTACAGAGTATGGGTATGGACTCTAATGAGGGATTTAAGGAATATGCCCAGAAGTGGCGGGATTTGGCTGGAAGGGTGCAGCCACCACTGTCGGATAGAGAGCTGGTTGACATGTTTTTAGGGACTCTGTCAGGTCCATTCTTCAATCATTTAATCGGGAGTTCATCTGCAGGATTCACCGAATTAATTCTGACCGGTGAAAGGGTTGAAGCTGGCATTAAAAGTGGTAAAATTCAAAAGGATGCCTCCATTTCCACTGCTGTTAAGAAGATCTTCCCAGCCAAGAAAGAGGCTTATGCTGTTTATTCTCAGAAAAGTCAAGGAAGAACGGAGCTCCGACCAACGGTGGGGGCTGTGATGATCCAAAACTCTTCAATCGATCAACCTCGAAACAATCAACTAAGAGCAAATCAGCAAAGGGTAGAAAGGCCACAACGGCAATTCACCCGAATCAATATGACACCGGCTCAAGTCCTTCCTCATCTGTTAAAGCTGAACCTTACCAACTTGAAAGAAGCGCCGAAAAACCCTAATACCTCTTCTCCTTATTATCACTCCAATGCAAAATGTGCATACCACTTTGTGATCGGTGGAAATGAGAACTGACTGTTTTTTAGCTGGTTTCGCGAAATGTCGCGGTAAGCAAGAGTCGCCACCGTCTTTTATTTTCTCCAACATGGAAAGGACAAAAGCACAGAAAAATTCCTTATTGAGATTAGTTCTCGGTTCGGGAGGTAGATTTATAGAAAGGGAAGGTGTTAGCACCCTTTCTATCCATGGTTATCCATGGGCTCTTAGATACTTGCTCATTTGTGTTTTCAAAATGTTTGTTTGCTTTTCAAGGTGAGTGGGTTTCAAAAAGTTCCGTTTAAAATTTCAGTTCGACTCTTGTATCAGTCCTCAAGAGTGTTTGAAAAGTTGTTTTTGAAAGCTTTTTGCAAAGTGTCGGTGTGAAAAGAAGTTTTTGATTTGTTTTGAATTAGAGCAAGTATCTACGAGTCATCTACCTACCCTAAGGAATTAGTCTGTGTAAATGTCCTTGAGGTAGTGCCATCCCACCATTGAGAGGTAGGTAGCACCACCGTTGGAGGTGTTCGGGTCAATTCGATGGTTAGGGACAGTGTGGTCACCGGGCAATAGTAAGATACCTTAGAAGTTACCCTTATGCCATTGATCTTTTTATTCCGAGGCAACTTGTTTCGAGGCAACCGTTTCGAGGCAACTAGATCAATGGAACATAAGGACTCACTAAGACGTCCTATACTCGACGACCACGTTTCGAGGGGCAAGGCAACAGTGTGATCACCAGAGCAACAGTAGGACACCTTAGAAGCTACCCTTATGCCATGTTCATGGACATAAGGACTTACTAAGACGTCCTGTACTCGACGACCACGTTTCGAGGGGCAAGGCAATAGTGTGATCACCAGAGCAACAGTAGGACACATTAGAAGCTACCCTTATGCCATGTTCATGGACATAAGGACTTACTAAGATGTCCTGTACTCGACGACCACGTTTCGAGGGGCAAGGCAACAGTGAGGCGTACCCTAAGAGTGGTGTGTGAATTGTGTGTCATTTTCAGTTATTATTTGTCTTGTCATGCATTGGGTGAGCTACGCTTTGATTTTATTTGGGCATACATTCTTTCATGTGATTAACAGTTTAAAGGGTGCGGAAATTAAAATGTGGAAAAATAAAGGTCCTACGCTATTACAAGGCGCGGGTCTACATCGCCAAATTAAACAAAGACCCGATTTTAAATAAAAGTGCGGAAAGTAAATGTCCTAATTATTATTACAAGGCTTTGGGGCAAGTACATAAATTTCACAAAGAAAAATAAAATAAACGCGCGAAGAGAAATTATATTCGAAGGTGCGAGGGCGTTGGACCCTTTAAAGGAATTAAATATTTGAAATTGAAAATTAATTAATGATTTTAATTACAAGAAAATATTTTTTGACCTTTTTTTATGTTTTTTATGAAATAAAATAAAAAAAAAATTAAAAATGTCAAAAGAAAAAGCCTAAGTCTAAATTTGTTTTTATGTATTGTGAAAAAAAGGTTAAAATTAACTAATTAAACTAATTAATTTGTTAGTATTTTATTTACAAAAATAATTACTAAAGTGAAATTAATAATAATAATAATAATTACATTTTTTTTGTTTTTTTCTGAATTTATGAAAATAATTATTTGTGAACTAACTAAATAATAATAATAATTAATAAAAGGAAAGAAAATAAGAAAAGAAATGCTAAACCAAGGAGGTGAAGGCCAGATTTTGGAGGTTTTACTCAAAATCATCCTTAGGCATCAAAAATTCCATCTAAGCCCATGGTTGTGATCGTCCATGTCTCCTGATCACGTCTATACTTATGGTTTGTCCCAATTTCACCTGTAGACAAAATACCTAAAAAACAAAACCAACGAACCCTAGGCACGGGTATTATTATACGAAGCCTAAAAATGAAATTGAATATAGCAGTTACATTGGAAATTAGGCATGGAGTATGAATATGCTATTATTTTCCAGAAAAAGTGCAAGAATGGAGAAACATGATTTCGTGTACAGGGGTGAGTTTGAGACAACTTACAGCGCTTGGTAGTGGACCTTAGGACGCGTTTGTGGTTGCTTTGGCTTCAGGGAGTGGCAAGGAAGAAAGCCACGTGCTTGCTTGGATCTAAAAATGTTTGCAACACCGCTTTAGATCTCTCACTTTTTTGGACAAACTTTGAAATTTTCCTCTGGCCGTTTGTGCACACTCTCCTTTTTTTCTAGGTCCTGAATGAGGCTTGCAAGGCTTGTATATATAGGCTTGGATGAGAATCAGTCACATTAAGGGGCTTTTAAGCCTTGCAATGAAGTTTTGATTTTCTCCATAATCACCATTGAAATAACTTACCATATTTGCTCCAAATTTGAATTTTTTGCTTGAAATAGGTCTTGAACGAATTTGGTATATGTTTTATGGTGTATCAAAGCTATTCAAACCACAAAATATCCTCCCATTAATTTTCTTGATTTTTATTTGAATTTTAAAGATTTAAAATGAATTAAATCAAATAAAATTAAACAAAAATAGAAAAATTAATTTTTATTCTTGAAATAAAACATGGGACACGTGGGAGGTATGGCAAAGCTGAATCAAGTGGAAAAAGTGGGCCCCTTTTGTCAAAAAATGAAATTTCAAGGATAAATGATTTTGGCCATTTCACAAAAATTTCCCAACTTCTCCAATGCATATCTTGCTCATTGTTTAAGATTTGATCATGTTCTTGGACATTTTGGAAAGGTCTTGAAGTCCTCTAACCAATGTCTTTGGTCCCATGTCATTTTGATTTACCAATCTCAAGTTATGGTCTTTGACTTAAAGTCCCTTTTTGTTGACTTTTGAAAATGACCTATAATGTTGAAATTGATAACTTTTTGTGAGAGCATTTCCTGGACTTGGAATGTGAAGATGAGTTGTAGGAAATGTCTTCCCCTTAAAGATGAGCATTGGATGGAATTTTTCTGAAGAACCATGAAAAAGTTATGCCTTGGTCAAGTTACAATTGACTTTTCAGTTGTCCAAAAATAGAAACTTTTGACACCTTGATGATTTTTGAGCCATTCTTGTGAAATCATGGTCAAGACTTGACCAAATGATGATTGTGGCTTCAAAATAAGATGTTGACCAAAAATTTTGACTTTTGACTGCCAAATGACCATTTTGCCCCTACAGTTGACTGTTGAGCAAATGGGACTTTTGACTGTGCAACTTGACCTTGTAAGCCTTGAAATTTGACATGTAGGTGCTTGATAATGTTTATGAGCATATGGGACTTGATTGAGCCCTTGAAAACTTCAACTTCCTTGCCAGAACCAAAACCCTAATTTTGACTGTTAGGAGGCCATTGGACTGTGCAACCCTTGGGAGATTTTGAAGCATGATCTTAGCAAACCTTGAAGAATATGGGAGGGCAAATTTTGGGGTACAATAGTTGCCCCTGTTCAATCTTCTTAGACCTGAGGATGTAGATTGGCTAGTGTGCCTTTCGTGATCCGAGGGTGGAAGATGATTGAACACTAGAGTGCCCAGAAATTTGCACTCACATAGTAGAGTATCAGCAGTGTGATGTCGGGAATGGGCTTACAGATGCCATTTGGAGAGATGATGGGTAGGAGGATGGGCTTATAGATGCCATCTGGAAGTGTGACAGAACCTTGTCGGGAGTGGGCTTATAGATGCCATTTGGAACTGTAATGGATAGTTGAATCTGAATAAGAAATAGAATAGCTTCCGTGTCTGGGGCATATCTAGTCTATATCTAATTGTTGACGTCTGAATGAGTAGTAGAATGACCGCCTGGTCTGGGGTATATCCATACTGCATGAGTAACAGAATGTCATCCGAACCTGGATCGTATCTGGACTGAACAATAGAATAGCATCCGGGATGGAGCATCTCTAAGTTGTCTTTAGAAGTTTGAATCTGAATAAGCAATAGAATAGCTCCCGAATATGGAGCATATCTAAGCTATATCTCAAAGGAAATCTGAATAAGTATCAGAATGTCGCCATGTCTGGGTCGCATCCGAACCATCTCTAGAAGGGAATCTCTGAATAAGCAATAGAATGGCATCCGGATTTGGAGCATCTCTAGGCCATCTCTGAAAGGAATCTCTGAATAAGCAATAGGATAACAGCCGGGTCCAGAGCATCTCTGAGCTATTATTGGAAAGGAAATCTGGAATAAGTATAAGAACGTCGCCATGCCTGGGTCACATCTGAACTATCTCTAGAAGGAGTTTTGAATAAGCAAAAGAACAGCATCCATATCTGGGGCATTTCCAAGCTATCTCTGAAAGGAAATCTGGAATAAGTATCAGAACGTCGCCATGCCTGGGTCACATCTGAACTATCTCTAGAAGGAGTCTTGAATAAGCAAAAGAACAGCATCCATATCTGGAGCATTTCCAAGCTATCTCTGAAAGGAAATCTGGAATAAGTATCAGAACGTCGCCATGCCTGGGTCACATCTGAACTATCTCTAGAAGGAGTTTTGAATAAGCAAAAGAACAGCATCCATATCTGGAGCATTTCCAAGCTATCTCTGAAAGGAAATCTGGAATAAGTATCAGAACGTCGCCATGTCTGGGTCACATCTGAACTATATCTAGAAGGAGTCTTGAATAAGCAAAAGAACAACATCCATATCTGGAGCATTTCCAAGCTATCTCTGAAAGGAAATCTGGAATGAGTATCAGAACGTCGCCATGCCTGGGTCACATCTGAACTATCTCTAGAAGGAGTTTTGAATAAGCAAAAGAACAGCATCCATATCTGGAGCATTTCCAAGCTATCTCTGAAAGGAAATCTGGAATAAGTATCAGAACGTCGCCATGCCTGGGTCACATCTGAACCATATCTAGAAAGGTGATATCTGAATAAACAACAGAACAGCCTCCGTGCCCGGAGCATCTCTAAGTTATATCTGAGAAGAAATTTGGAATAAGTATCAGAACGTCGTCATGCCTGGGTCACATCTGAACCATATCTAGAAAGGTGATCTCTGAATAAACAACAGAACAACCTCCGTGCCCGGAGCATCTCTAAGTTATATCTGAGAAGAAATCTGGAATAAGTATCAGAACGTCGCCATGCCTGGGTCACATCTGAACCATATCTAGAAAGGTGATCTCTGAATAAACAACAGAACAGCCTCCGTGCCCGGAGCATCTCTAAGTTATATCTGAGAAGAAATCTGGAATAAGTATCAGAACGTCGCCATGCCTGGGTCACATCTGAACCATATCTAGAAAGGTGATCTCTGGATAAACAACAGAACAGCCTCCGTGCCCGGAGCATCTCAAAGTTATATCTGAGAAAAAATCTGGAATAAGTATCAGAACGTCGCCATGCATGGGTCACATCTGAACCATATCTAGAAAGGTGATCTCTGAATAAACAACAGAATAGCCTCCGTGCCCGGAGCATCTCTAAGTTATATCTGAGAAGAAATCTGGAATAAGTATCAGAACATCGCCATGCCTGGGTCACAACTGAACCATATCTAGAAAGGAATTTTGAATAAGCAAAAGAACAGCATCCATATCTGGAGCATTTCCAAGCTATCTCTTTAATCTTTTTAACGTAGACATGCCCTGGCCGGATGCAGGTATCGAATCCAATATCAATCGCTCACAGACATGCCCTGGCTAGATACAGGAATCGAATCTGGGATTGCGATAGTTGATAGTAATCATCTTTGTATTGACCTTTCCTGAAAAAAGGCAAAACATTAGTTATATGCAATGTCATGGTGCATGGAATGCGCGGTGTCATGACGTTTATAACCAATGGGATTGTAGAATGTGATATTTATATCATGTATGAAAATTTGATGTTTGCGAATGTATTTTTGTGTAGGAAAATAAATCCTTGACGAATGCCGGGAGCTTATCCTGGGCTGATGTTGCAAGAATACCGGTAGGAGAAGATAACTCCGTTGGGGAATAAACTTGGCGAATAGATTACTCTGCGGGAAAAATTACTCTAGCGATCTTGCTGGGGAAAATACTCTGTGGGAAGAGAGGTACTTCGCTGAGATGTTGTATGAGAACTCTGCTGGGGATACCATTGTTGAGTTACGTTTGAGAGGTTTGAGGAATTCCGCTGGGGATAGGAATACTTCGCCGAGGACGATCTTTCCGTGGCAATTAGCTGAGGATAACCCAGTTATATCCTGGTAGGGAAATAACCTTTGAATAAAGCCGAGCGTCGTGTTCGTGCTCTGCAGGGGATAAGCTTCCAGAATCTACTGGGGATAAGCTTCCTGCTGGGGAGATGGATTCAAACCTTCCTGGGGAAATTTGGATTGGACTCTCCTGGGGAAATTTTTGAGATGTATTGGGGAAGTGGCTTCACTGAATGTCTGGTATACCGCCGGGGAACAGTCTTAGACCAAGACTGTCGGGGATGCTTGTTAAGAATATTCGTATATTGTGCTGAGGAATGTTGAGATCTGATGGGGGATACCCAACTTCCATAAGGCTGATAGTATGGCTTTGCTTGGGGAGAATGCATTGACTTGCTGACTCACTCTCTGGGGAATTAATGATATCTTGGTTGCATTCTTCGGCCGAGCTTACCTTGGTACCTTGGTGGACAGAGCAATTAGTTTGCTTGGCCAACTCATTATTGCCCCTGTTTCTGTTGTGGGAGAGGAAGATACCCTGTAGAGGTGCTTGGTGACTGCCGATCGACAAATCTTCTTCTGGTAGACGAGATGACAGGACATAGTCGTACGCTTTGATCCCTAACTTTTTCCTGGACCGCCCTTTCGAGTTTTCAGCCCACCGGGATACCCATTTTTGCCCAAGCCGCCTTTTCAGGTTTTCGACTTGCCGGGTGTACAGATTTTTTCATTTCATCCCTTCATTTTGCCCGAACCCTTTTGGTTCGCCGGGAAGCCCTTATTTTTGCCTAGGTATGTCAACCTAGCGGGTCTTTGATTATGCGTAGTATTTTTTCGACTATGTCCATGCTCTCAGAATGTAGGGAGATGCCCCTGTTAGTAGTGTTTTGTCATGCCCCAGAAGATGTTTCATCAGGCCAGATTCGTTGCTGGAGTGCCCCAAGTGACTCGGGTGGAGATTTGCCCCAGGCTATTTGACCTTTGAGAGATTCTCTGAATCTTGATTGGACTGCCCCAGATAATAGACCATGGTCATGTCTGCCCCTTGATTGGAAGTGCTTTTGTTCACTAGGTATTCATCGTGCGAATTTCCCTGCTGCTCAAACAAATAGTCATATGCAAACAATGTTATATCAAAATGCAAAGCTTATGTCTGTCTTGAAGATTTTGAAAATGCATTCTTTTAGTAAAAATAAGTGAAAATTTTTTGTAAACAGTGATGTCAACTCGTTATTTTACCGCAAGCCTTAAGGAGTCAGGATACCTTTCGTAACAGTATGCTTTCGAACTAACCCATGCTTCAGCTAGGACTTTTAAGGGTTTTAGCGTGGCCTGGTTCACGGTTTAAGAAACAAAGGATAAAGGCTCAAATTTATTTGTACCCACCCGTTCTTCGTGATGTTCTTCCAACCTAAACTCAGCTAATCGTGCGTTAGACCTTATTGAGTCTTTGCTTTGATATAGTGATGGTTCGGATACTGACAGTTTATTTTGACCAGGCAGTCATTTCTTTGTTGAGGGTTTGTAGGACCTCTTTCTTTTTGATTTTGTTATCCCTATTTTTTTTCCTGTATTGTTTCTTTTGTGGAATTACAGTCAGCGGGATGCCCCAGTTTTGCAAGTCTCCTTCATAGGTTTTGACTTAATGGGCGTTTATTTTGAGGGGTAATGACTGCCTGTCTTTATGATTATTCGGAACCATCACTGTCTTTTGTTTTGTGAGGACCTCTTTGGTGCTATTCGTTGTGCACTTGGATCAACTGAGAGAACTACCCTGCCCCAGGTTATGATTAAGGGTTTTAATTTTCGAAAAGAAAAACTCCTACTTCTTTGGCTCGAAGGGGTTGACGAGGGATTATCTTCCTTATAACTCCAGTGTTTAGGAATTGAAACAATGCCTGTACCTCATCAGCGGGGTTCGTTTAAAAGCATACTGTAAATCGTGGTATCGTTTTCGTCATCCTCCCTCAAGAGGCTTAGAATTATTAACCGAGGGTTAATCATCATAAAAATATGAAAACAGTTTGCATATAGCGAATGCGAATATATTGATTCAAAACAGACATATGCGATGCATTGATAAAGTAATAAAGTTTGCTATGACAACAATTGTTTGAACAATCAAAAGAAAATTACAACTTGAAAAATCTAATGAACAAAAGTTTTCTAATTTGAACTGGTCACTTCAAGTGATGAATCTTGCAGGGATAGTAGAAGAACTCAGCCTGGCCATCTTGGGTGAATTCCACTGCTCCTTCATCAATCAGATCCTAGATCTTGTTCTTCAGAGACCAGCAGTCGTTTGTGGCATGCCCCGGGCTGTCCGAATGATAAGCGCAGCAGGCGTTGGGGTTATACCTTGAAGGTGTCTTGTTGGGGTTCTTAGGAGGGTCCCTTAGAGTTACCAAATTCAACCTCAACAGATGTTATAAATCTTGAGACAGCGACGTGTTGAGCTTGGTAAATTGCCTCCTAGGCTTGTCTGGCTTGCTCTGATCAACCCGTTGCTCTGAGCGAGGTTGTGGTTGGACCTGTGAAGTGGTAGCAATTTGGAGAGGTCTAATCTTCACCATGCCAGACTCTTGTCCTCTCGGAAGCTGATCAATGACCTGGTCCCTGACTTGGACTGCTTGCTTCATGTTGTGTCTCTCTTGGTGGAGTTGACTGATCATGGCCCTCAGCTCTCCTTGCTCCCGAGCTAAACCTTGGATGAGAGCCCTTTGTCCCAGCATCTGGGTTTTCATCGTATCTACCTCAGCTTGCAGATGTTTCATCTGCTCGTCCTTGTCATCTTCGGGACTTTACTTGGCCAAATTCCCCATAAGGAGTGTCCTCAACTCTTCCTGCCCCTTGGATAGGCTTAGGAAGATCTCTCTGAACTAAATCTCTTGAACCTGAAGATCCTGGTTATCTTGTTGGAAAGCCATTGCTGAAATAAACAGCGGAGATGGTAAGTGACCTGTCAAAAGGGTACCTGTTATGCAATGATATGTATGTATATATATGCAATGTTTTCAAGGATCTCGCGGGGTAAACAAGAAAAATATTAGAGTTTGCATTTTGTAGCTTGATTGAAGGAGCTTCATGTTGTTGAGAGTCCTTCTTCAAGGGTCAAAGGCTCACCATATCCAGTGGGTCATAGCCCCTGACAACCTTGTCTGGAGGAAAATAAATCCTCTTTGCCCCTTGCTGGGATAGTTAATTCATCATGACCTGCATCACAAGCCCTTGAGATCCTTGAAACGGATTAGTCCTTATGCGGGATGTATGCAATGGTATGATGTTATGCTATGCATGGGGTAACGTAGGTAAACCCTGTTATGAGTCCCAATTAAGGACTGTAAACAAAACCTGCAAGAAACTCAGTAAACCCTGTTATGAGCCCCAATTAAGGACTATAAACAAAACCTGCAAGAAACTCAGTAAACCATGTTATGAGCCCCAATTAAGGACTATAAACAAAACCTGCAAGAAACTCAAGTGTCAGATAACAAGCCTGCAAGTAGTCAAGTTGGAAGGCACACAAGTCACACAAGAGAAGCCCTTAGAGTTTAGGCCAGCATGGGGTCTGGGTATTACCCTCTTGAAGTTGGTGGGCTCAACCTGTCCTATTAGAAGTAACCGGGTTCTAAGGGTCCCAACATCACTGGATTGCTTTCATTGTTCATCGTTTCGATTTAGCCACTGAACTGGCGACCGAAATATTCCAGGAAAGCAACCCTCAATTGAGTGTAGTATCGAGTATCAACCAACCTCGGACTGCACCAAAGTCAGTTATCTCACTACCCTAAAGAGGCCAAGATGGTTCAATTAAGGTTCCTAAGGTCAGTTGATGCTTCACGACACCACATGGAGGCCCCGTACTCTCCTTGACTGAACTCAAGGGTTACCGGTACACACCAAAGTGCCACATCAACGTAGCAGACTATTTCAACCATGTCGGTATACCCCGCACAGTTCCCTCACAGCCTTGTTGCTACTTTCTAAGATGGTATCCCCATATCCGGGTTAGGATCTATAGAACTCCCAAGACAGTCCCACAATTTAAAGCAAACAATTCAGACAATTGAAAACACGAGTGATCTTAGTCCTAAGGTACACCTCACTTTATAAGTTTCCCCAGCAGAGTCGCCAGTTCTGTGATCGGTGGAAATGAGAACTGACTGTTTTTTAGCTGGTTTCGTGAAATGTCGCGGTAAGCAAGAGTCGCCACCGTCTTTTATTTTCTCCAACATGGAAAGGACAAAAGCACAGAAAAATTCCTTATTGAGATTAGTTCTCGGTTCGGGAGGTAGATTTATAGAAAGGGAAGGTGTTAGCACCCTTTCTATCCATGGTTATCCATGGGCTCTTAGATACTTGCTCATTTGTGTTTTCAAAATGTTTGTTTGCTTTTCAAGGTGAGTGGGTTTGAAAAAGTTCCGTTTAAAATTTCAGTTCGACTCTTGTATCAGTCCTCAAGAGTGTTTGAAAAGTTGTTTTTGAAAGCTTTTTGCAAAGTGTTGGTGTGAAAAGAAGTTTTTGATTTGTTTTGAATTAGAGCAAGTATCTACGAGTCATCTACCTACCCTAAGGAATTAGTCTGTGTAAATGTCCTTGAGGTAGTGCCATCCCACCATTGAGAGGTAGGTAGCACCACCGTTGGAGGTGTTCGGGTCAATTCGAGGGTTAGGGACAGTGTGGTCACCGGGCAATAGTAAGATACCTTAGAAGTTACCCTTATGCCATTGATCTTTTTATTCTGAGGCAACTTGTTTCGAGGCAACCGTTTCGAGGCAACTAGATCAATGGAACATAAGGACTCACTAAGACGTCCTATACTCGACGACCACGTTTCGAGGGGCAAGGCAACAGTGTGATCACCAGAGCAACAGTAGGACACCTTAGAAGCTACCCTTATGCCATGTTCATGGACATAAGGACTTACTAAGACGTCCTGTACTCGACGACCACGTTTCGAGGGGCAAGGCAACAATGTGATCACCAGAGCAACACTAGGACACCTTAGAAGCTACCCTTATGCCATGTTCATGGACATAAGGACTTACTAAGATGTCCTGTACTCGACGACCACGTTTCGAGGGGTAAGGCAACAGTGAGGCGTACCCTAAGAGTGGTGTGTGAATTGTGTGTCATTTTCAGTTATTATTTGTCTTGTCATGCATTGGGTGAGCTACGCTTTGATTTTATTTGGGCATACATTCTTTCATGTGATTAACAGTTTAAAGGGTGCGGAAATTAAAATGCGGAAAAATAAAGGTCCTACGCTATTACAAGGCGCGGGTCTACATCGCCAAATTAAACAAAGACCCGATTTTAAATAAAAGTGCGGAAAGTAAATGTCCTAATTATTATTACAAGGCTTTGGGGCAAGTACATAAATTTCACAAAGAAAAATAAAATAAACGCGCGAAGAGAAATTATATTCGAAGGTGCGAGGGCGTTGGACCCTTTAAAGGAATTAAATATTTGAAATTGAAAATTAATTAATGATTTTAATTACAAGAAAATATTTTTTGACCTTTTTTATGTTTTTTATGAAATAAAATAAAAAAAGAATTAAAAATGTCAAAAGAAAAAGCCTAAGTCTAAATTTGTTTTTATTTATTGTGAAAAAAAGGTTAAAATTAACTAATTAAACTAATTAATTTGTTAGTATTTTATTTACAAAAATAATTACTAAAGTGAAATTAATAATAATAATAATAATTACATTTTTTTTGTTTTTTTCTGAATTTATGAAAATAATTATTTGTGAACTAACTAAATAATAATAATAATTAATAAAAGGAAAGAAAATAAGAAAAGAAATGCTAAACCAAGGAGGTGAAGGCCGGATTTTGGAGGTTTTACTCAAAATCATCCTTAGGCATCAAAAATTCCATCTAAGCCCATGGTTGTGATTGTCCATGTCTCTTGATCACGTCTATGCTTATGGTTTGTCCCAATTTCACCTGTAGACAAAATACCTAAAAAACAAAACCAATGAACCCTAGGCACGGGTATTGTTATACGAAGCCTAAAAATGAAATTGAATATAGCAGTTACATTGGAAATTAGGCATGGAGTATGAATATGCTATTATTTTCCAGAAAAAAGTGCAAGAATGGAGAAACATGATTTCGTGTACAGGGGTGAGGTTGAGACAACTTACAGCGCTTGGTAGTGGACCTTAGGACGCGTTTGTGGTTGCTTTGGCTTCAGGGAGTGGCAAGGAAGAAAGCCACGTGCTTGCTTGGATCTGAAAATGTTTGCAACACCGCTTTAGATCTCTCACTTTTTTGGACAAATTTTGAAATTTTCCTCTGGCCGTTTGTGCACACTCTCCTTTTTTTCTAGGTCCTGAATGAGGCTTGCAAGGCTTGTATATATAGGCTTGGATGAGAATCAGTCACATTAAGGGGCTTTTAAGCCTTGCAATGAAGTTTTGATTTTCTCCATAATCACCATTGAAATAACTTGCCATATTTGCTCCAAATTTGAATTTTTTGCTTGAAATAGGTCTTGAACGAATTTGGTATATGTTTTATGGTGTATCAAAGCTATTCAAACCACAAAATATCCTCCCATTAATTTTCTTGATTTTTATTTGAATTTTAAAGATTTAAAATGAATTAAATCAAATAAAATTAAACAAAAATAGAAAAATTAATTTTTATTCTTGAAATAAAACATGGGACACGTGGGAGGTATGGCAAAGCTGAATCAAGTGGAAAAAGTGGGCCCCTTTTGTCAAAAAATGAAATTTCAAGGATAAATGATTTTGGCCATTTCACAAAAATTTCCCAACTTCTCCAATGCATATCTTGCTCATTGTTTAAGATTTGATCATGTTCTTGGACATTTTGGAAAGGTCTTGAAGTCCTCTAACCAATGTCTTTGGTACCATGTCATTTTGATTTACCAATCTCAAGTTATGGTCTTTGACTTAAAGTCCCTTTTTGTTGACTTTTGAAAATGACCTATAATGTTGAAATTGATAACTTTTTGTGAGAGCATTTCCTGGACTTGGAATGTGAAGATGAGTTGTAGGAAATTTCTTCCCCTTCAAGGTGAGCATTGGATGGAATTTTTCTGATGAACCATGAAAAAGTTATGTCTTGGTCAAGTTACAGTTGACTTTTCAGTTGTCCAAAAATAGAAACTTTTGACACCTTGATGATTTTTGAGCCATTCTTGTGAAATCATGGTCAAGACTTGACCAAATGATGATTGTGGCTTCAAAATAAGATGTTGACCAAAAAGTTTGACTTTTGACTGCCAAATGACCATTTTGCCCCTACAGTTGTCTGTTGAGCAAATGGGACTTTTGACTGTGCAACTTGACCTTGTAAGCCTTGAAATTTGACATGTAGGTGCTTGACAATATTTATGAGCATATGGGACTTGATTGAGCCCTTTAAAACTTCAACTTCCTTGCCAGAACCAAAACCCTAATTTTGACTGTTAGGAGGCCATTGGACTGTGCAACCCTTGGGAGATTTTGAAGCATGATCTTAGCAAACCTTGAAGAATATGGGAGGGCAAATTTTGGGGTACAAGACACTCTGACATTGTAGGGCATGATACCAACAACTGTTGGGCTCTTAAAAACAAAATCCAAGACTTGATAGACGCCAAGGAGGTAGAATTCGATGCGCCCGAAAAGCTGAATGTGATTTCTTCCCCAATGCCGAAGCACGGTCATAATGTCCATGCCGTTATCGAAGATCTTCATGTTACCACTGTTGATGACCTTTTGACTCCGTTACCAGTGATGAAAGTGAATTTGATGAAAGCCGGGATATTCCCGGGCTGTGGAAAAGACTGTTACTTTTGTTCAAACTTGCAAGCTGACTGCCCACTGTTGAAATCAGGCATCCAACGCCTGATGGATACTCAAGAGATCCTCTTTCAAAAGACTCATGTTGCTACTATCACTCATGTTTCTCCCGCTACCTCTGCTACTCCAACCAATGACATTGCCATAATAACCATCTCCGACGATCTTTCCAAGACCTACAAAAGGCTTGTTAAGATTACGCCTGATCCTAAGTTTGTACCATTGAAAATCACAATGCAAGGGCCTGTCCCGTATAAATCTAACAAGACGATACCATGGAATTATGGAGGAGGAATATTCTACCATGGTGTCAAACAGATTGAATCAGTCCAAGAGGATTCCGATGATGAAACCCCTGATATAGGTAATATTACAGGAACGAGCAAGATAACTCGCAGCGGAAGGATCTTCTCTCTGGAGTTTGCTCCTCCACGAGCAGTCTTCGGACCCTCGAGAGTTTCTGTACCTGTCAAGCCATCTGTGCAAAGCCCGGTAATTGAAGAATTTGATGCTCCCGAAGCTGGACCCTTTGATGTTACTAATAAAGGTAAGGGGATACATGAAGTGCCTGTCAGGACGAAGGCTCATATTATGGTTATCCTTGAGACCACCCAGAAAGAGATGGAAGAAATCTTAAAGATAATCAAGAAGAGTGACTACGATGTCGTGGAGCAGCTAGGGCAGACCCCTTCCAAAATCTCCATAATGGCTCTCCTACTCTGCTCTGAGGCTCATGCTAAAGCCTTGATCAAATTTCTAAAGACGGCACACGTGCCTCAAGAAACTTCTGCAGACCAGTTTCAAGAGTGCGTGGCTAGCCTTACAGCCGATAACAGTCTTGGTTTTTCTGATGCTGATTTGACCCCCAAGGGAAGAAAACATAACGACGCGCTGCATGTCTCGGTAGAGTGCAGGGGAACCACACTTGCCCATGTTCTGGTTGACACCAGTCTATCCTTGAATGTTCTACCAAAGAAGGCGTTGGACAGATTGGACTGTGAAGGTTTGATCCTAAAACCCAGTAGCATCATTGTTAGAGCCTTCGACGGTTCTAAGAGGATGGTTCACGGAGAAGTGGACATTCTAATCAAAGTGGGCACAGAAATTTTCAAATCTACTTTTTATGTGATGGACATCCGTCCTTCATATTCATGCTTGTTGGGAAGGTCGTGGATCCACAACGCTGGGGCAGTCACTTCCTCTCTGCACCAAATGCTAAAGTATCCAGTTCAGGATAAGATCATAACAGTCCATGGGGAGGAACAATATATGATAAGTGACCTTAACTCCTTCCGCTATGTGGAGTTGGATGGCGAGTTCATAGAAACACCTTTCCAGCACTTTGAAGAGGTATCTCCTGAAGTCGCAGTTGCAAAGACAATGACTGATGTGCCTATCATTTCCAAGCCTGTGTATAGGATGGCATCCCTCAAAGATGCATAGGCTGTAATCAAATAAGGAATGAGTACAGTGTGGGGGCAACTGCCTGATTTTTCTCACAAGACGGATAAGTTCGGACTAGGTTTTACTGTTGCTGGCCAAAAAGTTGTGCGTCGCTCCCGGGCTGGAGGACCACCCGTAAAAATCACTCACCATGGAATTAATGCCTTAGAAGATAATGATAAAGAAGACAACTTTGAAGATTGGATCTTTCCAACCGTTGAAGAAGGATTAAGCAACTGGGAAGCGAAAGACTTTGTTCCCATCACTTTCATCAATTAGTAATTTATCTTTGAACAATTTCCTATGTTGGTCTGTAATAATCAAACAATTCGTACACTCTCTTTTTTGCCTTATGCCTTTCCCGTGGCATATAGGTCCATTTGTAAGGGCTTGATTTCTTCATTATCATATGCCATTTTTTAATGAATCATTGGACGTTTTCATCTATAAACTGTTGTGTTCATTTTCTTTCCTTTTACATTTTGTTTTGTTTAAGGATGGATATCCCTTACACACACCCACACTCACAAAATGCAGGTACCCATCCACTCCGGATTCCATGGGTGACTATTCTGCTTTGGCCTTCAGTGACTCTAAAGATTTGGTCAATCATGCCGAGTACGAAGGTGATGAAGACTGTGAAGTGCCTGGGGAGTTAGCTAGACTTTTGCAACAAGAGGAAAGGGCTATTCTGCCCCATGAAGAGTTGCTGGAGACTGTCAATTTGGGAACAGAGGAAGACAAGAAAGAGGTTAAAGTGGGTGCCAACCTGGAGCCAAATGTCAAAGAGCGTTTAGTTCAGATGTTGAATGAATATGTCGAAATCTTTGCCTGGTCCTATGAAGACATGTCGGGACTAGATATAGATATTATGGTTCACTATCTCCCTACAAGAGAAGATTGTCCACCGATCAAACAAAAAGTCCGCCGAATGAGGCCCGACATGTCTGAAAAGATCAAAGCTGAGGTGATGAAGCAATTCAATGCTGGCTTTCTGGCTGTTACTTCCTATCCATAATGGGTTTCTAACATCGTGCCCGTGCCAAAGAAGGACGGCAAAGTCAGAATGTGTGTGGACTATCGGGACTTAAACAGGGCTAGCCCTAAAGATGACTTTACACTACCACACATTGACATCTTGGTTGACAACACAGCTCAACACAAGGTATTTTCCTTCATGGATGGATTCTCGGGATACAACCAGATCAAAATGGCTCCCGAAGACATGGAGAAGACTACTTTTGTCACGCAGTGGGGTACCTTCTGCTATAAAGTGATGCCATTCGGGCTGAAGAATGTCGGGGCAACCTATCAGCGAGCCATGGTAGCTTTGTTTCATGATATGATACATCATGAGATCGAAGTCTACGTAGACGACATGATAGCCCGTTCACAGACAAAAGAAGAACACCTTGATCATCTGCAAAAGTTGTTTGTCAGATTGAAGGAATATAAGCTCAGACTGAACCCTAGCAAGTGTACTTTTGGAGTCAGGTCTGGTAAACTTTTGGGATTTATCGTCAGCAACAAAGGCTTTGAGGTTGATCCTGCTAAAGTCAAAGCTATACAAGAAATGCCTTCCCCCCGCACTGAAGAGGAGGTTAGGGGTTTCTTGGGACGCTTAAACTACATTGCAAGGTTCATCTGTCACCTAACATCTACCTGTGAGCCAATCTTCAAGTTGTTGAAGAAAGATCAGGTGGTTGAATGGAACAATGATTGTCAAGTTGCTTTTGATAAGATCAAGGAGTATTTGCTCGAACCTCCTATCTTGATGCCACCCGTCGAAGGAAGGCCGTTAATCATATATCTGATTGTTTTGGATAACTCAATGGGGTGCATACTGGGCCAACATGACGAGTCTGGCCGAAAAGAGCATGCCATTTATTACCTTAGAAAAAAGTTTACCGACTGTGAGACTCGCTACTCACTGCTCGAGAAAACTTGCTGCGCTTTGGTATGGGTTGCTCGCCGGCTAAGGCAGTATATGTTGACATATACCACTTTGTTGATTTCTAAAATGGATCCAATTAAGTATATCTTCGAGAAGCCTGCTTTATCCGGGAGAATCGCTAGATGGCAGATGATCCTGAATGAGTATGATATCCAGTACACAACCCAAAAAGCTATAAAGGGGAGTGTACTAGCTGACCATCTAGCTCATCAAGCTGTCGAAGATTACCAATCTATGAGGTTCGACTTCCCTGACGATGACATCATGACATTGGACAACATTGAAGGTAACGGACCGTATGACGGACCTGAACAAGGATCCCGATGGACCCTGTACTTTGATGGTGCTTCAAATGCACTTGGAAACGGTATCAGTGCAGTACTTATTTCTCCGGAAGGTTGCCATACACCTTTCACTGCTAGACTCTGCTTCAGCTGCACCAACAACATGGCCGAATATGAAGCTTGTATATTTGGTCTCAAGGCTACTATTGACTTGGGAATCAAATCTTTGGTCGTATTTGGGGACTCGGCTTTGGTTATCAGTCAAATCAAAGGAGAGTGGGACACTAAGCATCCTAATCTTATCCCATACAAAGAACATGTCCTGACATTGTTGCCTCATTTCGAGCAGATTACCTTTGAGCACTTCCCGTGAGAAGAAAATCAGCTAGCAGATGCTCTAGCCACAATGTCTTCCATGTTTAAACTCAATTGGGATAATGAGGCTCCCCAAATCACCATCGAGCGAATGGACGAACCTGCGCACTGTCATGAGATTAATACCGAAGAAGTAGTGGAACAACCCTGGTTTCATGAAATCAAAAGGTATCTCCAGACTCGAGAATACCCTGAAGGAGCTTCCGTCAATGACAAAAAGTTCTTAAGGAGATTTGCTGCCAAGTTCTTCCTGAGAAATGGTATCTTATATAAGCGCAGCCATGATTGTGTTCTACTTCGTTGTGTGGACATGGTTGAAGCAGAGTTGATCATGACCGAAATACATAGTGGCACATTTGGCACCCACTTGAGTGGACATACGATGGCTAAAAAGATTCTAAGGGCAAGCTACTACTGGTCTACCATGGAAGCTGATTGTCATCAACATTCTCGTACTTGTCACAAATGTCAAGTCTATGTTGACAAGGTACATACTCCTCCAGTTCCTCTCAACGTTCTGACAGCTCCTTGGCCATTCGCGATGTGGGGAATCGACATGATTGGAGAGATCAAGCCTATGGCATCCAATGGACATCGTTTCATCTTGGTCGTTATTGATTATTTTACCAAGTGGGTCGAAGCAGCTTCCTACGCCTCCGTTACAAAGAATGTGGTTGCCCGCTTCATCAAGCAGAATCTCATATGCCGGTATGGTATCCCCGACAGGATCATCATAGACAACGGTACAAACTTGAACAACATTGTGATCACCGCTCTGTGCGAACAGTTCAAGATTCAACATCACAATTCATCTCCCTATCGGCCAAAGATGAACGGTGTTATTGAAGCCGCGAACAAAAATATCAAGAAGATCATTCAAAAGATGACAGTCACCTACAAGGACTGGCATGAGATGTTACCATTTGCCCTGCATGGATATCGTACCACGGCGCGTACTTCAACAGGGGAAACCCCCTTTTCTTTGGGATATGGCATGGAAGCTGTTCTACCTATGGAAGTTCAGATTCCTTCCCTGAGGATTATGAAGGATGTTGGTTTAAGTGAAGACGATTGGATTCAGACCCGACTTGATCAACTTAATCTGATCGACGAGAAGCGACTTACTGCTGTTTGTCATGGTCAGACGTATCAAAAACGGATGATCAAGGCTTTCAACAAGAAAGTCAGGCGTCAGGTATATCAAGTCGGAGATCTTGTAATCAAGCGGATCATCTTGCCGCAAAGTGATCCCAAGGGCAAGTGGACTCCTACTTACGAAGGACCATTTGTGATCAAGAATATATTTTTTGGTGGGGCAATGATTCTGACCACTATGGACGACGACAACCTTCCGAACCCTGCAAATGCAGACATAGTCAAAAGATACTACGCATAAATGACCCGACAAGTTGAAAACCCGAAAGGGCGACTTGGGCAAAAATGGGCATCCCGATGAATCGAAAACCCGAAAGGGAGGTTCAGGCAAAAATTAGGGATAAACAAAAAATCTGTACACCCGGCAAGTTGAAAACCCGAAAGGGTGACTTGGGCAAAAAAGGGTTTCCCGGTGGATCAAAAACCCGAAAGGGAGGTCCAGGCAAAAGTAAGGGAATTAAAGCATATGACTATGTCTCGTCGGATCACTTTAAGGACAATCTCTTCATGACCAAACTCCAGGATCATGATCAATCCAATCACCTTCGGACGAAGCAACGAATAGACAAGATACTCAGAGTTGTGAAGGCTATAGCAGAATGGGAACCCCGTGGAATTGTTACACATAGCCATCTTTCTTTTTGTATAAATTGTTTCTCAATTTTACGACAACATTCTCTTACTAGGATGTATGTCTCCTCTGTAATAAAATACTTACAAAGTTAATACAAAGATACTTCAAAGTGCAGAAATTCGCTTTCCTTTTCTTTATTTTTACAATTATGTTTTATTTGAAAACGTCCAATGATTTATTAAATGAGCATATGCATTTGAATATAATCACTGCTTACAAATAAAATGAGATGATAAAAGATAATTACTGATAGGTTGAAGGTGTAGGAAAACGTATTTAGGCTATTCCATAAGAAATCCACCTACAGTATGACATTCAGATCCTCAACCAAGCTAAAACCTTGAAGTACATATCCCCAGCGGAGTTAAGCTTCAAAATTCCCAGCAGAGTTAAGTCTCTAAACTCCCGATCCCCAGTGGAGCCCAAAAACTTTGAACTACAGACCCTCAGCGAAGATGAAACCTTCTTCCCCAGCGGAGTCAAATTTCCAACTATCAATCCCCAACGGGAACCATTCAGTTTTCCCCAAATTTCACCAGCAGGTTATCTTAAAAATATGAGAATCAACCAGATAATAGTTAACTTTTTGTCTTATCCCCAACTAGGATAATTCCCCATTAGATTGGCATACAACCCAAGCTCCTGATTTCCCCGGCAGAATAAACACTCTCCCCACAGAGTTATTTCCCGATAGAACGAAGATTCTAGTTCCCGTTTCTCCATTTGAAGCCCCCCAGGTTTTAATTCCCCAGTTGAGGTCGTCGGATTTTTTCTTATTTCCCCAGGAAAGTCATGAAGGATTCTCACATCCCCACAGAAGTTGTCAAGATTTTGATAATCCCCGCAGGTTGCCAAGGATTTTCTATCCCCAACAGTAATCAGCAAGGTTTTCTCATCTTCAACAATCAAGGATTTTCGGGATCCCCAGCATCGGTCAAGGATTTACTTTCATCGGCCGCAGTCAAAGATTTCATTTATCTCCAGCTATCAAGGATTTATTTTCCTCAACAAGACGGCTAATCAGCTTACATGCACATCCATTACATTCATATATCATAAACATTGAAGGAACACATTTTATTACATCATATATATCATGCAACATAACTTTGTGCTTTAGCTAACATTCTACCCTTTTCAGGATAAGATTAAAAAGCTATCATTAACAACTATTCAGAGATTTCAGATACAGTATGGATACACCCCAGACACGGTGGTCATTCTATTACTCATTCAGAATTTCAAGTCAAGATACAGTATGGATACACCTCAGACACGGCGGTCATTCTATTACTCATTCAGACTTCAGCAATCAGATACAGACTAGATATGCTCCAGACACGGTGGCCATTCTATTTCTCATTCAGATTCAACTATCAACTTCAAGTTCAGATACACTCCAGACACGGAAGTCATTCTGTCACTTGTCCTGATCCTAGTTACAGTACAGATACACTCCAAACACGAAAGTCATTCTGCTACTCATACAGATCTCAACTTCAGATACAGTCCATATACGCTCCAGACACAGTTGCCATTCTGTCACTCATTCAGAATTTATCCCCAGCACGTAGATGCTCCATACACAGATGTTTCTCTATTACCCATTTAGAATATAGATACACTCCAGACATGGCAGTCATTCTGGTATTCATTCAAGAATCAAATACAGTTATAGCTTGGATACGCTCCATACACGGACGCTATTTCCTTTGCTCATACCAATCAAATCTCCAGATACAACTCAGATACGTTCCAGACATGGGTACCATTATGATGTTCATTCTCCTGACTTTCAACAAATAATCGTGGATGGCATCTTTAAGCCCATCTCCAGCAAGATTCTACCGTCTCCTAATGGCATCTTTAAGCCCATTCCCTCAACTTACATTTTGACGAGTGCAAATTTACGGGCACTCTAGTGTCCAATCCTCTCTTACCTTCGAGTCACGAAAGGCAAACTTGCCAATCTAACTCTTCAGGTTCAAGAAGATTGAACAGGGGCAACTTTTGTACCCCAAAATTTTCCATCTCATTCTATCAACTTTTCCCATCAGAAGGATCCTGGAACTCAAGATCAAGCTAGGGTTTGCTCTGCTCAAGACATCTCCTTGCACTGATGACCTAAACTAGGGTTTGAGTTTGCACAAGGATTTTTGGATATTCAATGCTCAAATTGAATTTCATACTTCATATTGAACTCATAAGTTTGTCCATACCAAGTTTCAAGCCTTGAATCAAATTTTTGCCCAGTCAATTGGACAGTTGACCTAAAAATCAACTGTATTGGGGAAAAAGTCAATTGTGGCCAATTTACAGTCAAACCTCAAGAATTTTGACCCAAATCAACATTATGAACTCATATGAACCATTGGATCAAGTTTGGACCATAACTCCACAAGAAATTTGATCAGATCACCAAAAGGGCAAAATGGTCATTTTTAAGGTTTTGATTGTACAGAGGCAATTTCTGATTTTTGACCTAGCCAATGGAAAATTAGGTTCAACCAAAGACTCAAGGACTCAATGGAATCATCTTGACCTATTCAACAAGTTCAAAAGATCTCAAATGCATGGGATTGACAGATGAATTTTTCAGTCAACTGATCAAAATTTGATTGTACACTAAAAAGTCAAACTTTGACTTTTTGGTCAAGATCAAGTGCCAAGGGTCATTTTTCATCAAGATGTGTCAAATTATGAAACTTTTTCATCAAGAAACCCAAAATTGCAAATTAGGGTTTGAAATTGAAAATTTTCAAAACTTAGAATTTTTCTACGTTATGAAATTTTCTTAATTTTTCCTAACTTTGCCCCACATTTTCACCATGATGCAAATGGATTCAAACAAAACTTACAACATGAAAGTTGTAAGTATACAACTTTGATTCACAAAGTTTTCTCAAAAGAAGCTTGGATCTCAAGTTATGATTTTTGGAACAAGGGTCCCTAAAACTTTTAACTTAGTGAAATTTTGCCCTAGTTTAGGCAGGATTTTGACCTATCTTCTTGGCCATTTTTCACATAGTTACACTTGGAGTATCAAGTTGCATTTCAAAGATGGATTATAGAGAATGTTGCGAGCTTTCCAAATTTTTAAAGAACTCCTCAAACACATTTGTGGTTAGGGAGAATCAAATGCTTGAAGTTGGCAAAAACTCACTTTGTATCCATGGCAAAATCATGTTCACTCAAGTTGCATTTTCAAACCAGCATGCCTTGTACTAGTTTGCAGGCCTCTAAACCATTTCACACTCCATAATTTAATTCAAATCCATTGAGCTAATGCATTGTCTTGGTCATTAGGATATTGTACACAAGTTTAATCCCTAAATGGTAAAAGGCACATTTCCATTTTTGCAAAAGTGTGCTTTATGTCAAACCACCAATCCTTGAGCATAGAGCCAAATCTCTTGCAGCTAAAAAAATCCACTAATTAGAGGGGCCAAGAGGATTGTATGCAGGGTGATAAGATGGCATGTACAGGACTGTAACCTTACTTTCACTTTCTTGCTTCAAAAACAAGAAACTTGTCAAAATGCTGAGAACTTGAAAACCAGTCAATGCTAACTTACACAAACACTTCAAACATATTTCTCATAACCCTTTGAGCTAGAAACACGAGTGCTTGAGCCCCAAAACACCCCATAGCCAGAAATCACACTTCTTTGGCAAAACAGGACAGGTGCTGCAACTTGAGTTCCCCAGCTCATTTGGCTCGTGCGTTTTGCCTCATTTTGCTTCAAACACTTTGCATTCAACTCACTCAAGCTATCACAAACCTCCATTACCAACTGTAACTCCATTTACAGTGTTCACCATTTTCATTTCAAGCTTGTGCAGGTTGAGTTCTCTAGGCTAATTCAAGGACATTCAAGGCAACCTAGCTACTGGAAAAGGTCAAGCGGAGTTCAAGCAAGCTACCAGACATCTCAAAACTTGTTGAGAAGCCCTGCATTGCCCTACACGAATCCAACTGAAACAGGTTTTTCTTCACTTTCTATCTCTCTATTTAGGAACATTTAGCCTTAGGTATGTGAATAAAAAATGTAGTGTTCATTGCTAGGAAGCCATACATATGCTCAGCTTTCATTTATATTAAGTGTGCTAGGAGAATTTCATCCATGAACATGCTGAAAAAACTAGGTCATATTTTAGGGCCAGAGAAATTCTCTCTGGTCTTTGAGAGTTAGGATTAGTTTTTTATATGGTTGGAATCGTCTTGAAATTCTCTACAAGTTTGATGTTGTGTGTTTTTGCAAAAGATCACGTATACAGGATCTAGTGTTTGAACAGGGCACACACGCGTTTTTCAGTCTGGAGGTTGAAGATGAAGCTGGCTTGGGTTGGGTCTGGCCTGGCTTGCTTCTAACACCTCCCATTTTCATTTTTGCACCCCCTGGCCCATTTCCTTGTATTTTTACATTTTTGCATTTTTGTTTTCTTTTCTGATTTTGTTTATTTATTTCCAAGTATAAAAAATGCTCAAAAAATATTTTTATAATTTTTTACATTTATTTGGCATTTTATTTTAATTTTTTCTAACATTAAAAGCATAATTACTTTTATATTATTTATTTAAACTTGAAAATAATATGTAAATCATACCTTTATTTTTTATTTTTTATTTCTTATTTTTATTCACACTGAAAATATTATTATAAATATAATTTATTTTTGTACATATTTTTTTTATTATACATATTTAATATATTTAATACACATATATATACATATATACTTTTATTTTATTAAATACTTTAGAATAAAAATATAAAATATTACATTTTTACTTTTATTATTATTTACACTTAAAAATACCTTTTTTTAAATATATTTTATTTTTGTACATATTAATATATTTTATTGTATATAAATAATATATTGTATTTATTTTCTTAAAGAAATTAGGGTTTTACCCTTAAGCAATTAAAATAAATCTTTTATTTATTTCTTTATTTGTTACATTAAATACTTTTAGATACATAAACAAATAAAAACTTTTTTGCATAATACATATTATTTGATATTTATTTATTTTGTTTATTTAAATATTGTCCATTTAAATATTTATGCATTGTGATTCAATTTGGATGTAATAGTAAATTAGGGTTTATATTTCTTGTCAAATATCCCACATTCAAAGTTGTACCCCCATCCCCATAATCATGTTGTAATAGCTTAGAATTTTAATTCTCGCATTTTACGCTTTCAATTATGCCATGATTAGAGAATTAGGGTTTGTATGCAAAAATCCAAATCAACAAATAGTTTGACCTAATCAAAGACAAAAATGCATGAAAATCAAACACAATGCACACTTGCACCCCTAGGGTTACAATCCACTTGTTGCCTTCAAAAATGGGCCATGTTATGCATGTTGGATACTTTGGCAAAACAAAAACAAAACAAAAGATCATAGTCCCTCGATGACGCTATCTTGGTTTCCTGTATAAAAATGATCAAGTCCCTCAAGAAAATTATCAAAGATACTTAACACAATTGCTATCATGGTCTATACGGTGACCCGCGCCTGTCCCGTTTAACATCCTAACACAAGGTTGTTCACCAAATGCAATGGTGAAACAACATTGTCAAAAGGGTTAAAAACATATAGGAAAGATTTTTGAGTAAAATAGGGTGGATAGCTCTTAGTTACTTGATCAAAAAGCTTGCAAAAACATCCTTGCTACTTTCAAACCCACATCACAACACAATTTCAAAACAAACTTTTAAAACATTGAAATAACTTTTCAAAAAGACAAACACCTTTGTATATATTCAAACAAGTATCATTACAAAGGTTGCCTAGACAAGGCCTCTTTTTCAAAGCATTTTTCAAATCCACACACACAAAGCACCATTTCAAACAATTGGAAAAGCAAAGCAAGTGATCTAAATAAGTAACTAAGAGCCCATGGATAACCATGGATGAAAAGGGTGCTTGCACCTTCCCTTTTCATAATCTACTCCCCGAACCCAAGAAAACATCTCAAAGGTTTTTCCTGTGCTTTTTGACCTTTCCTTAGGATAAAATAAAAAGTCGGTGGCGACTCTTGCTAAACTGAAACATTTGCGAATACAAACGCAAAACCTCAAGTCAGTTCTCCCACCGTATCACATCCAGCATGGTGGATCAAAGGTCTTCCCAACATGCAAGAATAAGAAAGACGGATGTCCATCACATAGAATATGGAGTTGAAGGTTTCAGTTCCCACCTTAATCGGGATGTCCTCCTCCCCGTGGACCATCCTTTTAGAACCATCAAAGGCTCTGACAATGATATTGTTGGGTTTCAGGGTTAAGCCTTCACAATCCAGTCTATCCAAGGCTTTATTCGGCAAGACGTTCAAAGACGAACCAGTGTCTACCAGTACGTGTGCTAGGGTTGTACCTCTGCATTCCATCGAGACATTCAAAGCATCATTATGTTTTCTCCCTTTCGAAGTTAAATCTGCATCGGAGAATCCTAGACCATTGCCAGCTGTTAAACTAGCCACACATTCCTGAAACTGATCAACGGAGGTTTCTTGTGGCACGTGGGTCGTCTTCAAAAATCTTATCAGAGCCTTAGAATAAGCTTCTAAACAAAGCAACAGGGCCAACATGGAGATCTTTGAGGGGGTTTGCCCCAGCTGTTCCACCACATCATAATCGCTTTTCTTGATTATTTTCAAAATTTCCTCCATTTCTTTTTGAGAGGTTTCAGGGATGATCAACGGCTGAGCCCTCGTCCTGACGGGCTCTTCTTGGATCCCTTTCCCTCGAACATCAGTAGCAGCAGAGGGGATAACCATGGGGGTTGAGACTTCTTCTATGATTGGTGTACTTGCAGATATGTTTACCGGTGTAGAGGTAACCTTAGGAGCAGTTGAGGGTCCAAGAATTGCCTTTAGAGGAGCAATCTTTGGAGAAAAGATTCTTCCACTACAGGTAACTTTGCTTGTTCCAGCAATGTTACTAACGTCGGAATTGTCTTCTTCAGAACTCTCTTCCTCGGCAGTCTGTTCAATCTGTTTAACACCATGGTAGTAGATTTCTCCACCATAGTTCCATGGTATTGATTTGTCGGACTTGTACGGGACTGGCCCGGGCATGGTTATCTTCAAAGGTGCAGCCTTCAGAGCGGATGTAATCCTAATAGGTCGTTTAGGGACCTTGGAAGGATTGACGGATATTGTGATTATTGAAACATCGTTAACAGGAGTTGGTAAAACAGGGGACTTCTCAAATAGGATTTATTGGTTATCAATTAGCCGTTGGATGCTTATCTTCAATAATGGACAGTGGGTTAATGAGGATGAACAACAGTGACAATCTTCTTCACAACCTGGGAAAACCCCAGCCTTTAACAAATTTAACTTGATTATAGGGAGAGGAGTTATCAAATCATCTACAGTAGCAACAAACAGATCCTCATCAACAACATGGGCGTTGAGGCTGTGCCTTGGCATTGGAGCAGAGATAACATTGGGTTTTTCAGGTGCGTCGAATTCAACTTCTTTAGCATCTATCAAATCCTGAATTTTATTCTTCAGGGCCCAACAATTGTCAGTGTCGTGCCCTAGGCTCTCCGAATGGTAAGCGCACCTGGCGTTCGGATGGTAATATGGAGAAGCAGTGTTAGGATTTTTAGGGGCCTCTTTCAGCATGGCCAAATTCAACTTCAAAAGATGTGGTAGAACTTGATCAAGGGTCATGTTTATCTTAGTGAATTGTCGTACAGGCCTTTCCACCCTTTGTTGATCATTTCTCTGTTGGTCATTTCTCGGCTGATTGTTTCTTGGCTAATTGTTTATCGGTTGGTCTGATGCATAATTTTGAATTATAACGGCCCCCACCATTGATCGGTGCTTGTTTCTTCCCTGATAGGCAGCCGACACTTCCTTCTTTCCTGTGAAGGGCTTTTTTACAATTGCAGAGGTAGACGCATCTTTCTGAATTTTCCCGCTTCTAATACCGGCTTCAACCCTGTCGCCAGTTAGAATCAACTCAGTAAAACCTGCATAGGAGCTTCCAATCAGGTGATTAAAGAAAGGACCTGACAGAGTCCCCAAGAACATGTCCACTAGCTCTCTTTCAGATAAAGGTGGTTGCACCCTTCCGGCCAAATCCCTCCACTTTTGGGCGTAGTCTTTGAATCCTTCATTGGACACCATGGCCATACTCTGGAGTTGAGTACAGGTTGGTGCCAAGTCGGTGTTGTATTGATACTGTCTATAGAAGGCGGCTGCCAAGTCTTCCAAATTATGCACATCATATCTCTCCAACTGGTAGAACCAATCAAGTTGCGTTCCTGACAAACTGTCCTGGAAAAAGTGGACCCATAAATCTTTGTCAGCAGAATGCGGTTGAATTTTCCTGACATAAGATCGTAGGTGCATCTTGAGACAAGACACCCCATCTTACTTGGAAAATAGAGGTACTTTAAACTTCGGAGGGATTACTATTCCAGAAACCAACCCTAGCTCCTCAAAATCCAGCTCCGGTACTCTTTGCACTTTCATAGCTGCTAGACGCTCTTCCAAGTTTTTGTATTTGTCATCGGCCGGAGGGTATTATTGTTCAGAGTAGTCCTCTTCTTCTTCTTCTTCTTCATCTTCAGAATCTGAAGGCACTGCAGTCTCTTTACCTTTTCCTTCCCCTTCCTTAGAGGTTGATGTAAAATCCAAGGCCCTTCTGGCTTGTCCTTCAAACCTTCTGCCCATGGTAGCCACGCCAACTCGCTTCTTCTTCTTTTTCTCTTTTCCTTTCTCTAGCAGAGTCTTGAGCTCCTCCTACCCCTTGGACAAGGTCAAGAGTACCTGCTGAAATTGTGAATTCTGAGCTTGCAAGTCTTTAACCGTTTGTTCAAGATCCATGTTGCTGAAATAAACAGCAGAGGGATGAGGAAACTTCTTACAAAGACCTGCTTATGCATATGATGAATGATATGTATTCATGTAATGCTTTCAAGGATTTGAGAAAAAATTCAAATTTGTGTCAAACAAAAAGGAACAAATGTTATATTAATAAAATAGAATTTGTTTACATCAATGCCTCTAGGGAAAAATAGTACAAAATTCTAAGATAAAAAGATGTTGCACATCCTCTTTGGCGCAATGTAGGTGTTGAGAGTCTGCTCTTCGTGAAGTAACTGAGTGAGTTCTAAAACCTTCTTCTCGCTTGCCTAGAATTGGGCTTCGAAAGTATCGCGTTCTCCCTTGAGCTATATCCAACTCCTTTGCAGATCTTCGAGTGATGTTGGCATGTCAGGATGTAGGAGGGTGTATGGAACCTCTACTTCCTTAACAGGCTCTATAATCACTGGGAGAATGGAGGGGTAAGGCATCATAAGACTTTGGGCGCGGGTTCGTACCCACTTGAGGTAAGGCTCAAGGGGATGGAATTCTTGTGTCCTAAGATCTTACTGTCTACCTTGTTAGGCATCCTCCAAGCTCGGATGAACCTTTGTCGGAGTCCTTGATTGTCGTTGTCGAAGTCGAAAAAGCCTTGAATCAACATGTCATGTGGGTAATCCCTCCGGGCATAACCAAATTGTCTCAGATCCAAGCAGGGGTTGTAGGTGTCCCCTAATGCTAAGTAGAGGGACATTAGGGAATTCCCCACAACGGTTGACGATGATAACATTCTCTTTGGTTCGAGAACACCAATGAATATCTGAATGTGTAAGAGCCATCAATCGTTGTGACCACCTCAAACACTGCTCATTCTTCAAGACTGATTGGGGAAGATGAGAATTAAACCATTTGTCCAGAAGAGGAGTGCAGCACATGAGAACACCTCTTTTCCTCATTGTACGAGTGTGAAAAGAGTGGAGGATATCCCCAAGAAATGTAGGCACCGGGTTGCGAGTCATGAAGATTTTGACAGCACTCACATCTATGAGTTGGTCAGGGTTAGGGAACAAGACCATCCCATAGATGAGAAGAGCTACAATCTCCTCAAAAGCTTGTAAGTCCAAGGAATTCCAGCAGCTTTGGGCCTTCTCAAATAAGAACTTTGCCAAGAAGCCTTTGACGCCACTTCTAGTTTCCCAATGACCTGTGACATCTGATGGTTGCAAGTACAGGTCTTGAGCAACATCTTCTGGCTTTGGATCTCTTTCTGTACCGTTGAAGGGTAGTTGATTGAGAATAGGAATCCTCAAGAGTTGAGAAAATTCCTCCAAAGTGGGCACAAGCTGGTAGTCAGGAAATGTGAAGCAGTGATGTAAAGGGTCAAAGAACTGGAAAAGAACTTTCACTATATCTTCTTTTGTGTTGGAAGTGAATAAGTTGAGAAGACGACCATGCCTCTCAGTGAATGGAGAATTCTCAGGAATCCTGGAAGCAAGCTCCTTGAGTTGTGGAGGAACTCTCACAAGGTTGACCTAGATAGATTTCCTGCGAAGTGAATCCATAGCCTACAAAACAGGAACAAAGATGAACTTCCAAAAATCCTTGAAATGGTTAGTGGATGCATATGATGCTTCATGATGTTCATGATGTTATGCACAAGTATGTATGTACAAGCAAATCACACAATTTCCTAGTTTATGCTTGCATGGGGTTTCATAGGTAAGTACCCTCTTGAAGTTTAGTTGGCTCAACCTGTCGTAGAAGTAGTAACCGGGTTCTAAGGAGCTCAATATCACTGGATTGTTTCCTCGTTCATTGTTTCAATTCAGCCTCTTACCGGCGACCTAAATATTCCAAGGAAACAACCCTCAATGAGTGTAGTATCGAGTATCTACCAACTTCAGACTGCACCAAAGCCGGTCATCTCACTACATCCTAAAAGGCCAAGTTGGTCAAGTAAAGGTTCTAAAAGTTCGTTAGTGCTTCATGACATCACTCAGCGGCCCCGTATTCTCTTTGATTGACTCAAAGGCTACCGGTACCCACAAATATGTCACACTAACATAGTTATTGCTTAGACCGTGTTGGTATACCCCGCACAGTTTCCACAACGTATTGCTATTTACCTATGAATGTTTCCCAAATCCGGATAGAGGATTCAAACCTAAAAAATAGAACCAACGTGTAGAGCAAACAAATCAAGCAAGATAAGCATGTAAAGGTGATCTAAAACCCTAAGGTAACCCCACTTTTATAGGACTCCCCAACAGAGTCGCCAGTTCTGTGATGCGGTGGGAGAATTGACTAGAGGTTTTGCATTTCGTTCGCACTTGTGCGGTTAGCAAGAGTCACCACCGACTTTTCTTTTATCCAAAAGAAAAGGTAAAAAAGCACAGGAAAGACCTTTCAAGATTTTTCTCGGGTTCGGGGGGTAGATTATGAAAAGGGAAGGTATTAGCACCCTTTTCATCCATGGTTTTCCATGGGCTCTTAGTTACTCGTTTTAGATCACTTGCTTTCATTTTATTGTGTGCTTGTGGTGTGGGCTTTGAAAGTATTTTGGAAAATTTCTTTGTAATGGTTCTCGTCTCTATAAGAATGTATACAAAGTTTTGTTTCAAAAAATGGTTCAAAGATGTGTTTATGAATCGTGTTTCGAAAAGTGTTTTGAAAAGAGGTTTTGCAATGGTTCTCATCTCTATAAGAACGTATACAAAATGTTTTATCTTTTTTGAAAATGTTTTGAAATGGGAGTGTAGGTGTAAAGATTTTGGTCATGAGCAAGCGAGTAACTAAGAGCGAATCTATCTACTCTAAAGGTCTTAAGTTGTTCTTTTCTTCTTCCTTTTAATGGTGCTATCTTACCATTGATTTGGTAAGAAGCCCTACCAATGGATGTAAAGGGACAGGCGCGGGTCAACTTCACAATCATTGAAGGAAACTTGTGAAACGCTTTAGCAATTTTTGTAAGGGACGCGATCGTTTTAATCGAAGGTAACATCGAGGGTCATCGAGGGACTACGATCTTTGTTTATCAAAGGGTCATTGCTAGAGCGTCTCATATTCGAGGTACATGATTATATTTCCGAGGCAACGAGCGAGGTTACCCTAGAGGTGCGCGTGTGAAAAAAGTGTGTTGGTTTCAAGTTATTTTACTTTTGGATTAGGTCATCCAGTGATTGATTTTGAATCTTGCCATACATGCCTAGTTACTATACAGTATATAGAAAGCAATAAATTGCGGGAATTAAAATTTTAAGCTATTACAGAATGCTCAGGAATGGGGGTACAATTGTTACAAATGGGGGATGAATCAAATGAAATAGCAATGTCCAAATATCAAGCAATACAACCAAATCGATTTTTTGTGCGATTTAATGTAAAGTTATGACAATTTATGAAAATAAAATCAACAAAGTATGAAATGTTAAGTATTTACATGAAAAGAAAAAGATAAAACCTATTCTAAAAAGAAATTGATTAAATTAAAAATCTTTATTATTATTTTTTGTATTCTTATTAATTATGCCAATAAATTTAAAGAAAGAAAACCAACTAAGTTAAATTTTGATGTTTTATCATATCAATTAAATTTAAAACAAAATTAAATAATAAATAAAAAAACAAAATGATAAACATTAACTTACAAAAACTAAAATCAATTTAATAAAATACTTTAAGTTATGTTAGTAATATTGTATAATAAAAAGAAAAATAAGAAGAAGAACAAACTATAAAAGCAAATGGTCTTAGGGAGTTTTTAAGGATAAGGCCCAAAGAAAAGGTTATCATACTGTTAACAAAAACGAGCCAAGGGGGGTGTAAAAACTCGTGGCAGATGGGCTTAAGGAGTTTGTAACAAAACAAGCCCAATGCTCTTAAACTGTTTAGCTGTTTGATTAGAGGGGAAAATGAAAATTAGGGTTCTTGACCCCTTTTGCACACAGTGGCGCCGTTCATCTCCTTCGTCCCTCTCTGTTCATCTTCTCATCTCTTAATCATCTCTAAACCTCTCACTAACTATCTCTGTCTCAATTTCGCGAACAAAATCGCTTATGCCGTCTCTATCTCACCATGGCTCGTGCTTTTCTGAAAACCCTAAGTTTGAAATGAACTTAGGTCTAATGGGTTCAAAAAAAATTTATCTGATCTTCCCCTCAACCTTCTGTTGCCGGAGCGCTCTCTCTCACCTCCTAACCAAGCTCTAATGGTTTTTTTTCTTGAAAGGTGAAGTTCTGTAAGCTTGAAGCTTGAACGATTTTGTTATTTGTTTCGTCTTGTTACGTTTTCTATTAATCTACTTTACTATCCATGGAGATGCAGGAAATGGTTTATAAGGAAGGTGAAGTAGTCATACCTGTTTGGAATTCTTCTGTGAAATGAACAGGGGATAGTGAGACTGAGGGAGGTGCTCCTTGGTGGCCGGAGACGGGAGGAAGAAATGAAGATGAAGGCCTTGGTATTTTTGGTAACCTTTTTTTGTCCTCTTTGCTTTGAATGATGATGATGTTGTGCTTCTGGATTTTGTGGTTAACAGTTTTTTTTGGAATTTGTCTGATGATGATTGTGACTTGGTTGATTTAAGACTGGTTTGGAATTTGTTTGAGGATTGTTTATCAGTTTGAAACTCTTAGGTTTTGGAAGTTTGATTTGGTTTTCTGGTTTTTTGACTTGTTGACAGTTTGGGATTTTTTGTTATGGATTTCTTTGACAGTTGAGACTTTAGTTTGACAGTTTTGAAAACTTAAGGTTTATCAGTTTTGGACCTTAACAGTTTTGGATGTTTTTTTTTGGTTATATAGGTTTTGAAGGTTTTGGTTTTGTTGACATTATTCTGAGTTTTTTTCTGGTTTTTTGGGTTTGAAATGTTTTTGACAATTTTTGGACTATGACAGTTTTTGAGGTTTGGTGATGATTCTTGCTGTTGGTTTTGGTGTTTGAGGATGGCTTAGGATATTTGTTAACAGGTTACAGGCTTTGTGAGTTTTGAAAATGGTTGGTGACTTCTGAGTTTTTTCTGGACTTCCTGACAGTTTTCGAGGTTTGGTATTTTTTGTTGACAGTTTGAAGGTTTGTTTTGGTTTTGAAGTGTTTAACAGGTTTAGTTTGATGGTTCTGGCTGTTTGAGGATGGATGCTGGGAGTTTTGGCTTTTGGTTATGTTTTGACAGTTTTGATGCTTTTGACAGTTCTTGGACATTTTTGAGTTTGAAAATGGTTTGAGGTTGTTTTAGGCTTTTTGGACTTTGATAGTTTGATAAGTTTTTCGATCTCCCTTTTGCTTGAGCATTGTCTACTGTTATATTAGTGTTGCTTCTGTTGAAATCTTATTCAAAAAGGGGGGAAAAACAAAGAAATCGAATATTTTGCTATGTTGTTCCTTTGGCTTTTTTATGGCAGTTTTGTTTTCTAGCAGCTTCTATGCAATTGTGACAGCAGGGCAGCATGGTTGTGCATCCCTAGGTGACTTCTTTCCTCTCTTCTCTCTCAATGACCCTAAGAGTCAATTGCTCTTTTGCCTTTTTCTGAAAAGTTTGCAATAACATGAAAAATGATGAATTGGCTTATTGAACAAGCCTCTTTCTTGTTGACTTAGTTTATCATATTGTTATATTTTATTTTTGTTGATGATGTCTGCTCTATGTTGTTGCCTCGCTTGCATTTGTATTGCCATGCTGCTATTTGTTTTTGCTGTTTGTTGCAAATTTTGTTTGGCTCAGTTTGCGCCTTCTGTTGCTGTTTGGGCATTTGGCTGTTGTTTTGGCATTTTGTTTGTTTGGACAGCCTTGTTGCATTTGGACAGTTTGCTTGCATTTCTTGTTTGGACAGCTTGCTTGCATTTCTTGTTTGTATGGACAACTTGCTTGCATTTCTTATTTTTTCTTTTTGTGAACCAAGAAGAATAATCTTCGTGTGATTTGCAAATAGAGAAAATAAAAATGTGATGAATTAAAAATAGCCTTCTGATTCCAAATTGCAAACTTTAATGATGAACACTTTTTCTTTAGAAAATTCTTGCTTATGTCCAATTAATGTGTACTAACTTTTCCTTTCTTTCATTTTCATGTGAGCACAATGGAGAGGGCAAAGCATGGAAGGAAAGAACCATAGGGCAAGCAAGGAAGGTCTTTGGAGATAGCAAAAGAACTTCAGTCAAACTTAGGCATAGATTAGTTCTCTTAGGCCAATCAAGCATTTGAATTTTTCCTTGTATTTTAGAACAATCATTCTTGCATTGTATCCAATAGTTGTACTAATTCATTTTCAAATACGATAAGTTGTAAAACCTAAAGTATTTAAATAATAAATTGTTTTGTAACAACGTTTGAAATAAATAGAGAAAGTCTTATGAGATATTCTGGTGTTACTTGAAATCTTTTACTGTCAATAACTTGTAATTTTCTCTTCGCATCTTAACGGATTCTTAAAGATTCTCAATCAAGATAATTGAAACAAAATGCTCCAACCTGATGATTTAAATTCCAATAATTCTGTAATCTTGCAACTGCATTCCAAAAAAACACGCACTGTCTATTCCATTTCCTAAACAAGCAAATGTTTTAGAAGATGCAAATCATCTGGTTAACCTTGAGAACAAACACTGTCTTTTCAGTAAACTTGAGAAAGCATGAAAACCTGTGAAAGCCAATTGGATCTTTGAGAATTCATTTCTTTTGAGAATTTCAAGAAACCCTAATTATTGGTTTACTGCCACAGGAGATAATTTGTCTGATCGATTCCTGAGCCAACTTGAATATCTGAGAAACCCTAGGGTTGTGTCTTCTATGAAAAATGGAAGGGCAAATTTTGGGGTACAACACCTCCCCTATGCATCAGCAATCATGGGGTCAATGCACTTAAATATAGTGATGGTGATTCCGACATTGACAGCTGGATCTTCCCGACTACCAATGGCGGACTCAGTAACTGGACTACCAAGGACTTTGTACCGATTGCTTTTGTTCAGGAGTAATTCTCTTTCTAATTTTTTTCAGATATGTAATTTAATAAACTCTATAGCCATGTGTCTTACCCGGGGCACAATGGTTATATTTGTAAGGGTTATCATGTTTCATTTTCATATGACATCAATAAAGCATTGGACGTTTGCATACAAATTTTGCGCTCTCTGTCTTTCTTTTCTTTTATTCTGTCTATACAGTTATGATCTTACACACACTCACGTATCCAAATGCATATCCATATCCACTATGGGTCCTATTGATAACAGTTCTGCTACTGCTCATTATGACTTTGAAAATCCGATCAACCAAGTCGAGGACGAAGGTGAGGAAGATTGTGAGGTTCCCGGAGAACTTGCTAGACTATTACAGCAGGAAGATAGGGCCATACAGCCTCATGATGATCTGATTGAGACAGTGAACTTGGGTACAGAGGAAGACAAAAAAGAGGTTAAGATAAGTGCAAATCTGGAGCTTAGTGTCAAACAACGGTTGGTACAGATGTTGCATGAGTATGTTGAAATATTCGTCTGTTCATATGAAGACATGCCGAGACTAGACACGGATATAGTGGTTCATCGTCTGCCGACTAAAGAAGACTGCCCTCCGTTAAAGCAAAAGGTCTGTCGTATGAGCCCTGAGATTTCAGAGAAGATTAAAGCAGAGGTTATGAAGCAATTCAACATTGGGTTCTTAGCTGTCACCTCCTATCCGCAGTGGGTTGCTAATGTGGTTTCAGTACCTAAGAAAGATGGTAAAGTACGAATGTGTGTGGATTACAGAGACCTGAACAGGGCAAGCCTCAAGGATGACTTCCCGCTTCCCCATATCGATGTTCTGGTTGACAACACCGCACAACACAAAGTCTTTTCCTTCATGGACGATTTCTCTGGCTACAATCAGATCAAGATGGCACCTGAAGACATGGAGAAGACAACCTTTGTTACACAGTAGGGCACTTTCTGCTAGAAGGTAATGCCATTTGGGTTGAAGAATGCTGGGGAAACTTATCAGCGAGCTATGGTAGCTCTGTTCCATGACATGATTCACCATGAGATAGAGGTTTACGTCGATGACATGATAGTCAGGTCTCAAACTGAGGAAGAACATCTTGATCATCTATAAAGGTTGTTTGATAGGTTGAAGACGTACAAGCTGAGGTTAAATCCGAATAAATGCACCTTCGATGTAAGGTCTGGTAAGCTTCTGGGATTCATCGTCAGTGACAAAGGTATTCAAGTAGACCCTGCAAAGGTGAAGGCCATACAAGAGATGCCGGCTCCCCGTACTGAGAAGGAAGTTAGAGGTTTCTTGGGACGCCTAAATTACATTGCCCAATTCATTTCACATCTGACTGCTACTTGTGAGCCAATCTTCAAGCTTCTGAAGAAAGATCAAGTGGTAAAGTGGAATGATGAATTCCAGGTAGCCTTTGATAGAATCAAACAATATCTCCAAGAGCCTCCTATTATGATGCCTCCGACTGAAGGAAGACCTTTGATAATGTACTTAACAATGTTAGATAATTCAATGGGGTGTGTGCTGGGGCAGCATGACGAGTCTGGTCGAAAAGAGCACGCAATATACTACCTTAGAAAAAAGTTTACTGACTGTGAAACACGATACTCACTGCTCGAGAAAACTTGTTGCGCTTTGGCATGGGCTTCTCGCCGACTGAGACAGTATATGTTGACCCACACTACTTTGTTGATATCTAAGATGGATCCGATCAAGTACATTTTCGAGAAGCCCGCTCTCTCCGGAAGAATAGTAAGATGGAAAATGATCTTAACCGAGTACGACATCTAATACACAACCCAAAAGGCAATCAAGGGAAGTTTGTTAGTTGATCATTTGGCACATCAAGCCGTGGATGACTACCAGTCCATGAATTTTGAGTTCTCAGATGAGAATATCATGTTAGTAACCGACTGTGAAGAACCTGGATCGGATGAAGGACATGAGGAAAGATCCCGATGGTCTATGTTTTTTGATGGAGCCTCAAACGCACTAGGTAACAGCATTGGCGCTGTAATCATATCTCCCGAGGGATGTCATACTCCATTCACTTCCCGATTATGTTTCAACTGTACCAACAACATGGAAGAGTACGAAGCGTGTATCATGGGTCTTAGAGATGCTATTGACCTAAGGATCAAGTTCTTGAATGTATTCAGGGATTCCGCTTTGGTGATAAGTCAGATCAAAGGCGAGTGGGATACGAAACACCTGAACCTTATCCCTTACAGAGAACATGTACTGACACTGCTGCCGCATTTTGAAGAGATCACCTTTGAACATTTCCCACGAGAAGAGAATCAGTTAGCGGACGCGCTAGCTACTATGTCGTCAATGTTCAAGTTCAGGTGGGACAATGAAGCTCCCTGAATCACTATTGAGTGGTTGGATGAATTGACATACTGCTGTGAGATCGATACTGAGGAGGTAGCCAACAAACCTTGGTTTCATGAGGTGAAAAGGTATCTCGAGGCTCAAGAATACCCCGAGGGGGCATCTGTCAAAGACAAGAAATTTCTGAGAAGGTTTGGTGCAAAGTTCTTCCTCAGTAATGGAATCCTCTATAAGTGAAATCATGACTCTACCTTAGTGCGGTGTGTAGACAAGAGCGAAGCAGAGAGGATCATGGCAGACCTACACGAAGGTACCTTTGGCACTTATTCCAGTGGACATACCATGGCGAAGAAGATCCTACGGGCAAGATACTACTGGTCCACTATAGAAGCCGACTGTTATCAGCATTCTCGAACCTGTCACAAGTGCCAAATCTACGCTGATAAGGTGCATGTACCTTCAGTTCCCTTGAATGTTTTGACGGATCCCTGGCCCTTTGCAATGTGGGGCATTGACATGATCGAAGATATAAGACCTACCACGTCCAACGAACATCGCTTCATCCTAGTGGACATTGATTACTTCACGAAGTGGGTTGAGGTTGCCTACTTTGCTACGGTTACCAAGAATCTGGTGGCACGGTTCATCAAGCATAACTTGGTTTGTCATTATGGTATCCCTGAGAGAATCATCACAGATAATGGTACTAATCTCAATAACTCGATGATCACTGAACTCTGTAAACAGTTCAAGATTCAGCATCACAACTCTTCTCCTTATCGGCCGAAGATGAATGGGGTTGTTGAAGCTGCTAATAAGAATATCAAAAAGATCATACAGAAGATGACGGTGACATACAAAGACTGGCACGGGATGTTACCACTTTCTATTCATAGGTACCGTACTTCAGCATGTACGTCGACAGGGGAAACACCCTATTCTCTGGTATATGCCATGGAGGTTGTCCTACCCATGGAGGTCCAGATCCCTTCTGTATGGATTATGAAGGATGCGGGTTTGAGCGAAGACGATTGGATCCAGACTCGAATTGATCAATTGAACTTAATCGACGAGAAAAGACTTACTGTTGTCTGCCATGGTCAAATGTATCAGAAACAGATGATCAAGGCCTTCAACAAGAAAGTCAGATAACAAGCGTATCAAGTAGGGGATCTGGTAATAAAATGCATCATACTGCCGCAAGGTGATCCCAGGGGCAAATGGACTCCCACCTATGAGGGACCATTTGTAGTCAAGAACATATTTTCCGGTGGAGCCATGATTCTGACCACCATGGATGGTGACGACCTTCCACATCCTGTCAATGCGGACATAGTGAAAATATACTATGCATAATAAATACCCGCTAGGTTGACATACCTAGGCAAAAATAAGGGATAAAAATGAAAAAATTTGTACACCCGGTAAGTCGAAAACCTGAAAAGGCGGCTTGGGCAAAAAAGGGTATTCTGGTGGACTGAAAACCCAAAAGGGCGGTCCAGGAAAAAATTAGGGATTAAAGTGTATCACTATATCCCATTGGATCACCTTGCGATCAGACCTCAATAATCATATATCAAGCTCAAACGGTACCGATCAATCCAGTCAGCTTCGGACAAGCAACAAAGTGATGAGATGCTCGAAGAAATAGGGGCAATAGTAGAATTGAAACCCAATGGGATCACTACACATAGCTGTTTTTATTTTGTACACAATTTCTATAATAATTTCCATTTTTACGGCAGTGTTCTCTTACTAAAGCGTCAGTCTCCTTGTAAAAAAAAGCCTGTTATAGGCAAATTTCAAATCAATACAAAGCGTCTTTTGAGTACAAAACTCTCTATTTGTTTTTCCATTTTCTGTTTTGTTTTGCAAAAACCTCCAATGTTTTATTCTTGACATGTGTATTTGAATATGATTACTGTTCACAAATATCTACATATAAAACAGAAAGACAGTTACTAAGAACTCAAAGAAACTGGTACAAAACCTAAATACCGACAGTTACCCCGTCCATCACGGTACAAGGGGAAGAGACAAATGGAAGCGAAGTCACTATCACATACAAGCCAGTGATACCTATATTCCCCATTGAGCCGAGACAACCAAGGTCTGACCTTCGTATCCCCAAGCAGGAATCATTCCCCAGCAGAAAGCTGATATCTGCATTCCCCAGCCGAGTTTTATAACCATGAGCAGTTTATAAAGCCATCTCCCAAGCAGAGTTTATTTCTCTGACAGCGGAAGCTCAATCTCTGTTCTCTTCTCTCCAGCAATGGAAGTTTATCCCCAGCTGAGTTTATTTCTCCAAGTCAGCAGATCTTCCAACAGAGTATCTCCCTTCCCCACAGAGTCATTCCCCCGCAGGATTATTCTCAGACAGAGTCTCCTCCGGCAGAATGTTCTCAAGCAGAATGGATGTAAATCCCTATCTAATCAACTCAACTCCTTATACTCTCCAGCGGAAGTCCATGATTTATTTTCCCCAGCTAGAGAATATCACAATAGCATTGCATATCCATACATCATGGCATGTGCATACATATTATACAACACAATCTCATTTATTTTGAGAACATCATTACTTAATAAATTTCATACATCATGACATTACATACGACTAACTCTTTACCTTTCAGGGAAAGATGCAATCCAGTTCTCACAAGTTCTCTCTGGTTCAGTCAAACCGACACCAAGGTTTCTATTCTAGTTGAAGATATTCCAACACTTTTCAAGATTTTCTCTGGTTCAGCCAAACCGACACTAAGGTTTCTATTCTAGTTGAAGATGTTCTAAGACTTTCGTCTGGGTCAGCCGAATCGCCGCAAAGATTCCCCTGATTTCTATGCCAATCAAAGTTAATCTGAGACCTCTCTCGGGTTCAGTCAAATCGATACTAAGATTTCTCTCCCAGTTGAAGACAACTCGAGACCTTTCCCTGGTTCATTCAAATCGATACTAAGATTTCTATTCCAGTTAAGAAAGCTATGAAGCCCGGAAACTGACCGGATAATAGTCAACCAACAATACATCATACTGTGAAACCTGAGACACGACCAGATAACAGTACAAAATACTACGAAGCTTGGAATCGACCAGATAGTGGTATATCTCAAATTCAAGCTATGAAGCCCGGAAATCGACCAGATAATATCTTAATTTCTCCAAATTATTGAAGTCTAGGACACAATCGGATAACAGTACAAAATACTACGAAGCCTGGAATCGACCAGATAGTGGCATATCTCAAATTCAAGTTATGAAGCCCGAAAATCGACCGGAGAATATCTTAATTTCCCCAAATTACTAAAGCCTGGAGCACGACCAGATAATGGTATAAGACGCTGTGAAGTCTGGAGCACAACCAGATAGCGGCAAGAGACACTGTGAAACCTGGAGCACGACCAAATAACAGTATGAGGTACTACGAAGCTTGGAATTCGACCAGATAGCAGTTTACTCAACCAATTACTATGAAGCCTGGAAACGATCGGATATTAGTATGCCTTAAATTCAAGTTGAAAGCTGTATGCGACCGGATAACCACTTAATTTCTTCTGAAGCCTAGAGCACGACCAAATAACAGTTTTTGAGATTGCAAAGCCTGAAGCACGACCAAATAGCAAGTTTAATCTCATCTCCCCAGTAAGTCACTGTAAAACCTGGAGCACGACCAGATAGAAGTCAGTCTTATTATCCTCAGCAAATCACTGTAAGGCCTGGAGCACGACCAAATAGCAGTTCATTTTCATTTCCTCGACTAAGAGATGATTCCCCAGTAGAGTAAGAGACAACTGAAGTTCCTAAAATTCCATTTCTCCCAAGACAGAGACCAACATTCCTCAGTAGATTCCTCCTCAACGACAGGAACAGGAATTCTCATCAAAGTAATATCTCAGGAAATCAACATCCTCTAGATGGCATCTTTAAGCCCATCTCCGACGGACCTTCCATCATCTCCTCCAAATGGAATATGTAAGCCCATTCCAGATACTACCTACACAGTCCAGCACCATCTCAGACGAGTGCAAATTTCTGGGCACTCTAGTGTTCAATCATCTTCCACCTTCAGATTACGAAAGACAGACAGCCAATATGCATCCTCAGGTTTAAGAATATTGAACTGGGGCAGCTGTTGTACCCCAAAGTTTTCCCTCTCTTTTTACTCAACACATGCCCATTGAGGCCCTCAACTTACTCAAGGATGCCCAAGAGTTGACCAGACAAACTCTCTCCTAAGGTAATGAACCTCAAACTAGGGTTTCCATTTTCATCAGGATGGTTGAAGTCCAAAGGTGCCAAATGCCTTCCATGGTCCCAATATGTTCTCAAGATCATCCATGTCAAGTTTCGTGCCTTGCACAAGAAATTTGCTCAGTCAATTGCTCAGATGCCTGAAAATTAACCGTACTATGTCAAAAGTCAACTATGGCCCAAATATAGTCAAACTTCAAGATTTTTGGTCAACATCAACATTTTGAAGATATATCCATCATTTGATCAAGGGTTGATCATGATTCCACAAGGAATGGCCCAAATTCATCAAAAACCTAAAAGTTGTTAAATTAGGGTTTCTCAAGAAAAGTCAACCAAAATTTGACCAAGCATAACTTCTTCATACTTTATCAAACAATTTCCATCTAAGGCTTATTTTGAAGAGGATGAAATTACCTACAACTCATCTTCATCCCACAAGTTCAAAATATGCACTCATCAAAAGATATGGATTTCTACATTATAGGTCCTTTTGAAAAGTCAACAAAAACACCTTTTGGGTCAAAGCTTCTTACATGAACATGGAAGACCCAATTGAGATGAAACCAAAGGGGTTGTTTAGGGGACATACTAAGCTTTCCAGAAAGTCTAAGAACACCTTTCTAGGGTTAAAATTGGAGGAGATATGCATTGTCAAAGTTGGCCATTTTTGGAAAATTGCCAAAAGTCAAATGTGCTCAAAAATACATTTTTTGTCAAATGGGCCTAGCTTCTCATGATTGTATATTGTTGGAAACATGGTCCACGACCCAAATCAGCATCCTCACATTATTGGCTTCATTATTTATTTTATTTTGATTTTTTATTATTTAAAATTCAAATTAAATAAAATAAATGGCAAAATATACAAAAGATTGAGTTTGATTTGATTTTTTTTGTAGGAATCAAATATATTCAAGTTGGATTAATCAGACCAAATCAAATCAAGGCAAATTGAATCAAAATTGGCATGATTAGGCTATTTTGGAAACATATCATACAAGGAGCAAAATCAAATCAAATCTTCATGATTATCAAAGATACAAAGTGTTTTTGTTGCCCTAATTCGTTCCACTACATATATTGAACATACTCAAGCCAAAAAAACAAGGATTGGAGGTCCTGAAAGCTAGCAAGAAAACTCAAAATTTTGGCTAAAAGGTGTGGATCGGTTTCAAGCTTAGAGGACAATTCAAGCCATTCTAAGACTACCAATAGACTCCTGGACATCTCCAGAACGTGTCTCAATCAATTGCATGCATTTTCATGTCCAAAATCGCGAGTTACAGACCCACGGTTTGCATATCAAACTTGACTTTGATTTTACAGTTTACACATAATTATTCACTTTTGAGCATTGCATTGTGTTTGTATCATCATTTGGAATGTTTTGGTTTATTTAATTTTCTATTTTGATGCATATATTGATGAACGCCATGGCTAGCGTTTGTTTGGTCGTTTTAGGGTTTCCTTGCACAGGTTAAATTGGCCAAAGAAAAGGATACCATGATGCTCATGGCATCAAGACGAGTTGATCTATGTACTCACAATTGATTTATCATGCTTGATATGAATTTTGGAAATTTACAGGGTTATAGCTACAAAAGTTTGTCTGTAGGTAAAAGTCTTGGCCTAAAACGATAGTCTCAACGAAGGAGATGATGACTTGGCACCATAGTATTGGACCATTTGAATGGATGGCGCACATTTTCTTTTATTCAGTTATCCACTTGTTTTTCATATATTATATATTGTTATTATCACATTAACAAATAAAACATGAAGTACTGATGGCAAGGGCGCACGTTTGAGAGTGAAATGACCTGGGTTCAATCCCAGGTCTGAGCATTTTGTTATTTTCACAATGTTTAATTACATATTCCATACTTTACACAGCCAAACGTCCACTATGCACACCAACCATCTAGCCATCGGATCGTCACTAATCCAGATCCAACGCTTAGTCAAAGGGGAGTCCATGGTACACCCTCCAAGCATGGCTGCACAGAATCAACAAGTTGACTGGGCCTTAGCTTCATGGGCCTGGATAAGTTCAGTGTACACCCCCCTCATTCAGCTCATACAGGCCTAATTTATTTTCTTTTTATTTTAATTTTTGTTTTAATTATTTACTAATTATTTTCTTTTACAAAAAATAACACAAAAATCATTTTTTTTATCCAATAAAAAATCACAAAAAAAACATAAAAATCATTTTTTATAAAATATTTTATTTCTTTAATTAATTAGTTTAATTAAAATTAGGGCAATTTAATTTTTTTATATAATCTAAAATAATTAGAAATTAGGGTTTAATTTGTACATAACCTAATTTTTTCTAAAAAACTAACCTAAATATTTTTCAATTAGATTTTTTAGGTTTCCTAAATTATTCTCGCATTTAATTCGCCGCGCACATTTTTAATTTCCTTTTTATTATTATTGTAACTGCTCCGAATTTGTAATAGTAATTAGGGTTTCAATTCCGCATCTTTATTTTCGGTCAAAATAATTACGTATCTGCAAAAGCCTTGTAATAGCTAGGACTTTAAACTTTCCGCACTTTTAATTTCCGCAAACTATAAACTGCTTAGATGTATGTTAATAGGATTGTATGGAAAGACTAACTGAAAATTAATGCAGCAGAAAACCCTAAATGTGCACAGATAAATTAACTGAAAATTACACTCGCACATGCTAAATCCTAGGGTTTACTCCACTCTGGTTGCCTTCGGTAAACGGTCATGAAGTATAGGATTTGTTAGTGGTTGTCCTCTAGCCCCGAAAGATCTAAAATGACCCATTCGGATGTTGCCTCGGAAAAAAGATCTTTAAGGCTTTAGGATGATTAATAACATTTCCTAACATTTCTTTTTTGATCGTATTTGTCCCTTCGAATGTCCCTAAAAAAACTCCAACGATGATGCTACCTATTTCTCATTAATGGGATGGCATTGTCTAAAAGGAAAACGAACGGACTTTTTCGAGTAGGTAGATTAGTTCCTAGGTACTTGCTCAAACAAACAAAAACTTTTTTCACACAAACACTTTCCAAAGATAGTTTTCAAAACAACTTCGTAACACTCTTGAGGACAGAAACAAGGGTTAACACGAAGTAAAACAAAACTTTTCAAAACAAGCACACACAAGCAATTTCAAAATGAGAAAGTACCTAAGAGCCAGTGGAAAACCATAGATAGAAATGGTGCTAACACCTTCCCTTTCTATAATCTACCCCCATACTCATAAACATCTCGAAAAAGGTTTTTTCTGTTCTTTTTCCTTTTCCTGATTGGATAAAATAAAAGTTGGTGGCGACTCTTGCTTACCGCGACATTTTGCGGGAAAAAAAACGCAAACCAGTATTAACAGTCGGTTTTTCCACCGTATCACACACATTCATTAAAAGAACTACATATCCTCTTTTCCGACTCAACTGGAAGAGTTAAATGTTGGACTTGAGACTTCACACAAAATAGGGGGTGAATTGTGTGGTTTATGAAAAATTGATTTTGAAAATCTTTGGGAAATAAAATCAGAGTTTAAAAACAGTTTTAAAAACTTAGCAGAAAAAGTTAGAAGTAGAAAATAAATTGCAAAAATTAAAAGAGTTAAGGGAAAAAAGGAATACCAAGAATTATAGAGGTATGGTTAAAATAAAAGAACCTACTCTTCTCCCTAAAATTAATCATGAGAGTTTCCAATAATAGTTGAGAGCTTTTAGTAGGAAAGACTCGCGAACCCCCTTATACAAGGAAGTGGTAGTTGACCTCCAACCAAATAAAACAAAACGATAGATATGATGGTTTGTGTCCTTTCTTCCATATAAGATTAGGAGTGAAGTGGCCAATCTTCCTTCCTAATGGTGGATTAAAGAGGTTAGTCTTCTTTCCACAAGCAAGAACCTTGGAGCTGATAATCTTTAAGTTTTAAACATGATAACCAATAACTTGTGATATTTTAACACCAGGTTGATCTCAAACCTATGAAGCTTTTAATATAGGGGTGAGATTCAACCTATCTTAGTTTTAATACCGGGATGACCAAGAACCTAGGAGATTTTATCACAGGCTGATATCCAACCTAAACTAGGGTTTTATCACACAATCCCCAAACCAAAGCTTTTAACGGGTTTAACTTCTAACGCAAATAAATTCCTAAAAGAATAGTATTCAACCAAGGTGTATACAAAATATTCCCTTGGTGAATTTACAATTCTACCCTTTCTAGAATTACAAATTTCGCTCGCTCACAAAAGGATTTTTCTTACAAAAGTACTTAGGCTAAAACATTGGTGGGAGAAAGTTAAATAAAAGTTTAGAGAGAGCGAGTGAAAGTTGAAAGTGTCAAAACACAATTCTAGATGAAATAGAAAATGGACCTCTATTTATAAGCTAGAGGTTGGCTCAAAAGAATTTCCAACAAATATATTTTAAAGCAATCTAATTGATTGATAAGTTTTCCCAACTTATTAGAAGTTTGAAATACAATCGTTTATAAGTTTATAAAAGGAAGGAAAAGATATATAATCGTTGTGCATCATTAAGGTGCTATCATAATCGCTTGTGGCTCAATTTTGAATTGATCTAACCAATTAGACAAAATATCTAACCGATTAGATAAGTCAAAAATTTTTCTATAGTTATTTTCACTACTCCTAATTCATCAGACATAACTTCAAGATGTTTTTGAATATATTTTCTTTGGTAAAAACATTCTGAAAACATTTTAGTGTGTGTTCTCTAGCCATGCGCTTTTATGATAAAGACCTTATGTATTACACTTTGTTCGCTCACTACTTAATTAGGAGTACCACAATACTCCAGGACTTTCTCATATGCATTATTTTTGGTGAACACTTGCTTGAGTAGATTGAGATGAGGATTTAGGTTGCATTCCATTTGATTGTCATCATCAAATTGTCAAGTTCATCAAACTCTAATGATAAGGTTTTCATCTTTATCTGTTTAATCCTTTGTGCTTGACTTATCAAAAGGTTTGCATCTTTATCCACTCAAGGGATCTCCGACCATAATGCCAGACACATCTATGACCGTCTCAGTGCTCAAAGCCAATGAATTACCCTCTATTTTTAATCCACCATGTCATACTCAACCACATCTGATTGGGATCAAAAATATAAATGAGCCTTCACTTCAGCGTCACTAGGCTCATAAATCGGTACTAAGACAGAGTTGAATATAACTTTTAGCGTGTTCTCTCACCTGCCAATTGGCTTGTACCTCATGTTCCGACAAAACACGAGGGGACAAATGAACATAAACATAGTTCATTCCTTTACCAACATTGAATATAAGGACATCTAATGGACCTGAAGAAGAAGTTTCTTGCTCCAGGAAATTCCTATATACCCTTTCTGAGTCAGAATCGTCAGACAGGGTTATGATTTTTGGTTTTAGGTGATCACTGTTAAGAGGACGAAAATGAGAATCACAAGATGTCCCTATTACAGAGATCGATGAAGTTTCAACTTCATAATTTCTCACTAGTTCAATCGTACTATCACTTATCCTGAATAGAAAATAAGAAATAATAAATATAAAAAGCTTGAGTTAGGATGGTACCAAGTTATGTAAGGTTGATGAAGCAGAAGAAAATGAATAAAGGAAAAAGTTTAAGCAAAGTGGTAAAATCGCTCCTTGCAATACTTTCAAGAAAGATGAAACAAAGACATTTTCTGAAGAGTAATTATAAGTTTTAATGCCAAGGGTTGCAAAAATTCCAAATACTCAATTCTTCATATTTATAGGAAATGGTCTCTGAAAGGATTAGACCAACTATAGAAATAAATCACAAAATCAACAACTAGATTTTCACTCATGGATGCACGCTAACTACAGTGCACTAAAGTACTTTGTAAACTATAGCATACCCTAGTTGGTCACGTTATTGCACGTATCATAAAAAGATGATGAAGCGTTTGAATGATGGAACAACATTTAATGTGCATGTTCCCCATTATTCTCTTCGATGGGTCCCTAGCATTTCTGTTTCATTTCATATTGGACCACGTCCTGAAGGCCAACTAGATTTACTCAAGGCTTCCCCTGTCTCCTTCAGTGTCGGACATAGCCTTGAGGCAACTGTTTTGGACTGCCCAAAGGCCTAAATAGTTAAGGTCTAACCCATTATACTTGACCCAAGGTATAAAAAACAGTTCACAGGCTAAGAGTGAGGTACAATCTCTGATCTCCATATTTTACTATACTCATCTTGAATCTTAAACTGACTTGAGCATTGGAGTGCTAAGCAAACAAATCCATTTCGCACCACTGTAAAGGAGATTGAAGCCACCGTTCAAGATTATATTTATGGTTCCCGAACAGTATAAAACTCGTTTTATTTATCTCAAACTTTTCTTGAAACAAATTTTCGATAGCAATATGTTATTAATTGTTGTTTGTAGTGATGATGTATGAGGAAGAAAGAAAGAAGGATGTGATTTTGTCAGGAAAGTGAAAAGGTTTTTAGTTTTATAGCCCATAGATGATGTTGATAAATTGATCATGAGTCCACAAATTGATACATGTGTTTATAGGTTTCAAATTTATCTAATTAACAAAGATGAAAATATGTTTTTTAAGTATGTGGTTTGAAAAGGATCGATAGAGTTAAAGTATAAATATTTGAGATTTCTAAGAAAAACACGTAATGTATTAATAAATATAAAATATAGTGAATTGTTTAAAAAATTTTATAATTTAATAGAGTTAGAAATGAGTCAAATAGAGTCAAACTTTTTTGAGCTTGACTATCGATAAGAATTGATTCTACTCAAAATTCGACTAGAATTCGACACGAACTTTTTTTAAACTCAAATTCGACTTGTTTTAAGTTCACGAATAATTTGGTTCAATTTATTAAGTTCACTTCGTTAATTAGTTTTAGCTTATTTTCTTCAAGGACTTACAAGTCATTTTTTATGGTCTAATTTTTTTCCGATTTGATCTTTAAAATTAATATTTTTTTTAAAAAAATATTGAATATATATATATATATATATATATATATATATATATATATATATATATATATATATATATATATATATATATATATATATATATATATATATATATATATTGTTCTGGGTTGGGCTGGTAATTGGCGCACCGTTGAGCAGGCCCAATCCAGCGCCTCTGAAGCCCAATGGCATCCAGTCCACGTTAACAACCGTTAGGGATTTCCCTACGTGCCTCTTAGGAGAACGTGGCCAACATTATTTGTAACCACCACAATCCTGTCAACCGAGAATAACGGGTCCAACTTCCCTATTATCCCTGGGAAGTTGACCAGGGAGGACGCCACATGCTAGACTCCACTACATACGTAATCCTGACAGTCTTTGTTATTGGGCCTAATTGCTTGGCCCAATGCATGGATCTTCACCGAATGATGGGGGCTATAAATATCCTCTCACATGAGAGGGTCAGGTATTCACTCTTTCTATACTTTCATTACTTGCACTTACTCTGAACCTTACTTTGGCATCAGAGTGTCTTGCAGGTATCCCCATATTTCACTTCAACATCATCTAGTTCCAGCTTGTGGGCCATCAACGATCCTTTCTAGTCAAACATGACTGGTGGGAAATTGATTCCCCATATTTCACTAACTGAAGATCAAATCAAACTTTCAACTTTTCGATCGTCACGGTTGCTCCAGTCAACAATGAAGATCCTAATGTTCACTTTGTCGAGTTTGGAAACAACAATAACAACGACCTTGTCGGCCACACGATCGACATCAGGAATGAAAGAACCACTTCTTCCTCTGCTCTAACCCATTCGCTCGATCGACCTTGCTTGAAAAACTATGAACCTGTGGAATATGAGGATATCCTTGTGCCCAAGAATGTCGACCCTATAATCAAGGCCTTGTTTGCGGCGATTAACATGACTAATTACAAGATCTTCGTGCAAGGGGAACACCTTGGAATATTGGAAACCTGCAGGTCCTCGAGAAGACATGGGAGGCCTGACTCACGCACCCCATCTCCTCGACGACAGGAGCCCCATTCCTGCTCTCCTCCGCGGAGACACCAGCGTGGAGGTTCTCACAGTTCTTCTCCCCTTAGTAACGGGGATGCCCTCGACTGGAGAGGAACCAACAAGAAATCATCAAGAAGCACCGACCACACCCCTCCGTGCAAAGAACGACGTTCCACAGCTCCTAAAAGGGACAAGGGGAAGGACGAGAAGAAAACTCGACATAGAAGACACCGCTACGACTTATCCTTGTCTCGATCCCCCAAACAAAGTGAATAAGAAGAGGAAGAGGACCCCCGTAGTCCCCTATCCCAAGCCATTATGGAGGCTCCTACTCCTAAGGGAATGGAGAAACCTCCACCTCTGAACAGCTACGATGGCTCTACGGATCCTGACGACCACGTTGACGTCTTCGAAGCAATGCGCTAATTCCATAATGTCAGAGGCACAATAAAATGTAGGTTGTTCCCCACATACTTGAGGAAAACTACTATGGACTGGTACAAGGGCCTGGCTCTCGAGTCTATCACCTCTTGGCAAAACCTGCAGAACCAGTTTTCCAGCAGCATTACAGCTTCTCGGTGACACCCCAAGACTGAGGCGTCCCTTGAGGAAATTATCTAGGGGAGGGATGAACCTCTCCGAGAGTACATTGACTGGTTCAACTGGGAGGCCATTTAGGTCCCAACACTGACTGTATGAAGAGGTATCTGCTCGAGAAATGCCTTCTCTCAGGCATCGAATTTCATAGAGCAGTTGGCATCGAGCCCCCGAGGTTATTCGATCACCTCCTCCACAAAGCCCGAGCTTACATCACATACGAGGAGAAGGAAGCTGCCAATAATGTCCGCGAATCCAGGAATCGTGCAACACCTAGTGCCTCAAAGCACAATGACACATGACCATCCCGATGTCTCGATGAGAAGAGAATGGATGAAAAGCCTCACGACCCTCACGAACATAGAGGACTAGTTAGGCGTTTCACCGAGTACATTACTATGATCGCTCCCCGCGAGCACATCCTTGCAGATTGCGCTAATACTAAATTTAGGGAAGGTGGAGTCCGTCGACCTAAACCTACGCCTTCCAAGCCTGGGGTCTAAAGGATCAAGTATTGTCAGTATCACCGAAGCCACAACCATGTTACTGAAGACTGCGTCCACTTGAAGGATGTCGTCAAGACTCTCATCAAGGCATGGAGACTCGGGCAATACAAGAAGAACGATTCCCCTCACTCTAACGCCTGCGAGGTGAAAGAGACTGAGGAAGAAGATCGACCCTATGACGATGTTGGCCCCTACTAAGTTTCCTTGTCTGTTTCACGACCTGAGGATTATTATATCTTCGACAACGTCAAGGAAGATAATCTTTTGTTTACCCATAGCAGATGGGAGAGATTCCCCACTACCATGGTCATTTCCGGTAGGGGATGTGACATTCTCTATGTTAATTCAGTGAAAAGGAAGTTCGAGGAGCTGATAGATGTGACCATGATCTAGACTGTCACCCTTAACAGATTTCGTGCAAAATCTGAGCCCATCACCTTCTACCTCGAGGAACTTCCAGGTTGAGCTCCCAACTCCGATATTCCTCTGCTTGTGCAGGCAAAGATGGCCAACTTCTATGTGCACCGCATCCTAGTCAATGAGGGGAGTTCCATCAACATCATGTACACTCAATTGTACCAGACCATACAACTCAACAAATCTCACTTATCACCTTACGTGGGGTCCGACCTGCAGGGCTTCGATGGATCGACTTCCAAACCATGGGGTTATGTCGAGCTTATGGTCACGTTTGGGATAGAAGCAGCTTCCAGACATGTCAAACTCCGCTTCCTAGTGGTCGATTACCCGTCTCTTTTCAACTACATCATGGGAAGACCAACACTGGCCGAGCTTACTACCATGCTCTCCACATTCCACCTCAAGATGAAGTTCTACACGAAGAGGGGCAGTACCACCACCATCCATGGAGACATCCAAGCCACGATGAGATGTTTCAACGCGCCCACAAAGGGGCAGAACATGGGTCTCCATCTGAATCACTCGGGGCCTGTTACATTGATCGGGGATTCCAGCAAAAATGACTGTGAAATTTAAATCTTCGGTACCACCAAATTGCTTGTCTATGCCAGTAGTATCAGATGGTGTCAGTATCATGTCTTCGAATCTTTCCATGACAGTTCTTAGAAAAGATACCTAGGAAATTCAAGACTATCAAAAATTTAATCAAACATCAGGTGCACCAGATTCATCCTGAAGCAGCCCCACACAAGCTCCCACATATGAAAGGGAGCATGCGATCATATAAACATTTTTTGGAATTCCTACAACACTTGCGGTCATAGACGGTGACAACTCTCCACATCCTATAAACACAGACATAGTCAGAAAATACTATGCATGAAAAAGACCCGCCAGGTTGACAGGCTTATGCAAAATTAAAGGCATCCCGGCGAACTAATAGAGTTCGGGAAAAATTAGGGATATATAAATAAAATTGTACACCTGGCAAGTCGAAAACCTGAAAAGGTGGCTTGGGCAAAAAGGGGTATCCCGGTGGACTGAAAACCCGAAAGGGAGGTCCTGGAAAAAGTTAGGGATTAGAGCGTACAATTGTGTCCCGTCATCTTGTCGTTTGTCGCCCTGATCAACATCGACTCAAAACTCCGGGAGTTGGGATAACACTCAAACCATCCATAAAACCTTCGCAAATACTTTCTCCAACAGGTACAAAGGCATGGCATCCTACTAAAGGTCACTGCCACATCCTCAGCTTATAGCCTTGTGATGTCAGGTGTTATTGTATCCCCGGCAGAGCAGGAATCTCCATTTATTGCTCTAGCATCTTAAAGAATTATGTAGCCTGGTTCACAAGCATTTCATATTCCCTAGTGGATTTCTTCTCAAAACAACAAAACAAGAATTTCCAACAGAAACATTCTAAACATTCCATATTTCTCTTCCAGATACAGTTCAGATATGCTCCAGATACGAATGCCATTCTGATACTCATTCAGATTCAGCTTTCAGATACAGTTCAGATACGCTCCAGATACAGATGTCGTTCTGATACTCATTCAGATTCAGGTTTCAGATACAGTTCAGATACTCTCCAGATACGGATGCCATTTTGATACTTATTCAGATTCAGCTTTAAGATACAGTTCAGATACGCTCCAGATACGGATGCCATTCTGATACTCATTCATATTCAACTTTCAGATACAGTTCAGATATGCTCCAGATATGGATGCCATTCTGATACTCATTCAGATTCAGCTTTCAGATACAGTTCAGATATGCTCCAGATATGGATGCCATTCTGATACTCATTAAGATTCAGCTTTCAGATACAGTTCAGATATGCTCTAGATACGAATGTCATTCTGATACTCATTCAGCTTTCAGATATAGTTCAGATACGCTCCAGATACGGATGTCATTTTGATACTCATTCAGATTCAGCATTCAGATACAGTTTAGATACTCTCCAAATACTGATGCCATTCTGATACTCATTCAGATTCAGCTTTCAGATACAGTTCAGATACGCTCCAGATACGGATGCCATTCTGATACTCATTCATATTCAACTTTCAGATACAGTTCAGATACGCTCCAGATATGGATGCCATTCTGATACTCATTCAAATTCAGCTTTCAGATACAGATCATATATGCTCTAAATATGGATGCCATTCTGATACTCATTCAGATTCAGCTTTCAGATACAGTTCAGGTACACTCCAGATACGGATGCCATTCTGATACTCATTCATATTCAACTTTCAGATACAGTTCAGATACGCTCCAGATATGGATGACATTCTGATACTCATTCAGATTCAACTTTCAGATACAGTTCAGATAGGCTCCAGATACGGGTGCCATTCTGATACTCATTCAGATTTAGCTTTCAGATATAGTTCAGATACGCCTCAGATAAGATTCCATTATGATACTCATTCAAATTCAGCTTTCTGATACAGTTCAAATATGTTCCAAATACGAATTCCATTCTGATACTCATTCAGATTCATCTTTCAGATACAGTTCAGATACGCTTAAGATACGGATGTCGTTTTGATACTCATTCAGATTCAGCTTTAAGATAGAGTTCAGATACGCTCCAGATACGGATGTTGTTCTGATACTCATTCAGATTTCAACTTTCAGATACATTTCAGATATGCTCTAGATACGGATGCCATTCTGATACTCATTCAGATACAGTTTAGATATGCTCCAGATACGGATGCCATTCTGATACTCATTCAGATTCAGCTTTCAGATACAGTTCAGATACGCTCCAGATACGGATGTCGTTCTGATAGTCATTCAGGTTCAGCTTTCAGATACAAATCAAATACGCTTCAGATACGGATGCCATTCTGATACTCATTCAGATTCAGCCATCAGATACAGTTCAGATACACTCCAGATACAGATTCCATTCTGATACTCATTCAGATTCAACTTTCAGATACAGTTCAGATACGCTCCAGATACGGATGTTGTTCTGATACTTATTCAGATTTAGCTTTCAGATACAGTTCAAATACGCTCTAGATATGGACGCGGTTCTGATACTGATTCAGATTCAATTTTCAGATATAGTTCAGCTACGCTCTACCTATGGATGCCATTCTGATACTCATTCAGTACATATTTCCGTTCAGATACAATCACAACAAAGATTCATTTTGACACTCCCTCACACGACTGCTAGATACATTCAGACACGAGTTCATTCTAGTATACTTCTCATTCCATGAGGTACAGAAATAGGGGCATCTTCCTGCCACATACTCAAGCATAATTCGAAGATCCCCAACAGTGTTTTATAAATCTCAAGTAATTTATAAAGCCTTATCCCCAGTAGAGTTTATTTCTCTAGCTATAGAAGTTTGTCCTCCAGCGGATTTTATCTCTCTAAATTGGAGAAATCTTTCAACGGAGCTCTTCCCCTTGGAAAAATCATTCTCAAACAGAAGTCTAAGGTCCTTGGCATAGAAAGGGAATTGCCAATAAAACTATCTCCATTCATTATCCCCAGCGGAAATTGAAGAATCACTTTCTTCACTCACCAGCAACAATCTGGGATTCAGCTTCCCGGTACTCTTCAGCAGTTGTCAGGGGTTTATTTTCCCAGACGAAGATACTGTGCAACAACATTACATGTTCATACATCATGACATGTACATATAAATACATATATCATTATCTCATTTATTTTGGGAGCATCATGCAATTCATACGTCATGACATAGCATGAAACTGATTTTACCTTTTTAGGTTAAATTAGCAGACAGACGAACACTATCAACCTTTATAGCAAGTCAAAGATTAACACCCGAAACCAGATGGGAAAACTATCTTTATTTCTTGGGTCAGAGATTAATACATGTAACAAGCCAATAGAACTATCTCAGTGACCGAGAATTTTCAAGTTCCATATTAATACCTGAAACTAGACAGGACACTTATCTGTGAATAACTGGTAGATTAACACCTGAAACCAGACAAGAAAACTATCTACACGACCATCCTAAAGTAATCTTATACAGGTTTCTTCTCATCATTCGGATGCAGTCTAATACGGACTCCTCCTGAAGTAATCTTACACGGGTTTCTTCTCATGATCTCCAGATGCAGTCTAACACAGACTCGTCCCGAAGCAATCTCACATGGATTCCTTCTCAACTTTCCAGATGCAGTCTAACACAGACTCATCCTGAAGTAATCTTACATGAGTTCCTTCTCATATATCTCCAAATGCAGACTAACATGGACTCATCCTAGAACATCCCTACACAGGCTCTTTCTAATACGTCTTCAGGTAATGGTTAATTCCATTATCCTTAACAAGTTACTGGGAAACCTGGACTTCAACCAGAAAATAGCAAACTCTCATCTCTCCAGTACAGAGATAATTCTTCAGCAGAGTCTTGGACAACTGAAGTTCCTAGACTTTATTCCCCATAGAGTTTTTCCTCAAGCAGGAGAATAACAGAAATCAACATTCCCCAGCAGAGTCCTGCTCAGACAGCAGGAACAGGAACCCCAAAAGGAACCATTTATGACTCTTAGTCATCTACTTCCGATGGCATCTTTAAGCCCGTCTCCAACGACTCTCAGTCATCTACTCCAAATGGAATTTGTAAGCCTATTCCCAACATCATCAACCATCGGTGTTACTTCATGTGAGTGCAAATTCCTGGGCACTCTAGTGTTCAATCCTCTTCCACCTTCAGATCACGAAAGGCAGACAAGCCAATCTAATTCCTCAGGTTTAAGAAGATTGATCAGGGGCAGTTGTTGTACCCCAAAATTTTCCCTCCCATTTTCACTCAAGACATGCTTCTAGAGGTCCTCAATTGCTCAAGGTTGACCAAGAGTTGATCAGACAAACTCTCCTCCTAAGCAATGAACCTCTAATTAGGGTTTCACTTTTCATCAAGATGTGTAAGCTCCAGAGGTCTCAAATGTTTTCCATGGTCATAATATGCCTTCAAGATTATCCATGACAAATTTCATGCCTTCCACTACAAGTTTGCTCAGTCAATTGCTCAAATTGTAGAAAATTAACTGTGTTTGGTCAAAAGTCAGTTGTGGTCTATATACAGTCAAACTTCAAGATTTTTTGGTCAATATCAACATTTTAAAGTAATATCCATCATTTGATCAGGGGTTGATCATGATTCCTCAAGAAATGATCCTAATTTATCAAAAGTCAAGAATTGCTAAATTAGGTTTCTATAGGAAAAGTCAACCAAACTTTGACTAGGAAAAGCCACCATATCACAGAACCATTCCAGTTGAGTTCCTGCCAAACTTTCCTGGAAAAAGTGTACCCACAGATCTCTATCAGTGGTATGGGGTTGAATTTTCCTGACATACGACCTTAAATGTAGCTTAGGGCATGAGACTCCGTCGTACTTAGCAAATGTAGGGACCTTGAACTTCCGCGGGATAACCACCCCTGAGACCAGCCCTAGCTCTTCAAAGTCCAACCTGGGCACCCTTTGGATCTCCATGGCATTGAGCCGATCCTCCAACTGTTTGTATTTATCATCAGCAGGAGGATACTGCTCCTCAGAATAGTCAGGTTCATCTTCTTCAGACTCCCCTGTGTTGTGGTCTGCTTCTCTTGGTTGTCCATCCTGATTGTCTCTCTCTCTCTCTTGACGGAGTTGCGAGCTTTGAAACTTGCTTCACTGGTCCTTTAAACCTTCTGCCCCACATTCAGAACACCCACTGACCTCTTTTTCTTCTTCTTGTCCCTGAGAATCAGAGCTTTCAAATCTTCTTGTCCCTTAGCTAGATTCAGGAACATTTCTTGGAATTAAGCATTATGTGCCTGAAGTTCCTTAACTGTTTGTTCAAGAGCCATTGCTAAAATAAACAACAAAGAAGATAAGAAGCCTGATATATGTATGCAATGTTTTCAAGGGCCTCATAGGATTTAAACTCTTTTAACCAAAATAGAAACAAAGAATTTTTATTAGTAATCTTAAATGAAATCAAAGTTTACAAAGGAATAACAAATAAGAAACTTCTAAAACTTCTAAGTCTCCAGAGGACGCTTCCTTTTGGTGCTAATGTAGGCATTGAGATTCTTCTCTTCGTGAAGCCGCTTTGTCAGTTCCAACACCTTTTTCTCACTGGCATAGAATTGGGACTCAAAGGTATCTCGTTCTTCTTTGAGCTGTATCTAAGATTTTTGCAATTCTTCGAAGTTTGTTGGCATATCAGGATGAAGAATGATGCGAGACTCGACCCCTTGAGCAATAGGCTCTAAAATTACTGGTAGGATAACAGCATACGGCATCATAAGATTTTGAGCACGAGCTCGCAACTGTTGTACCCCAAAATTTTCCCTCTCACTTTCCTCAATACATACTCCTAGAGGTCCTCAATTGGCTCATGTTTTCCCAAAAGTTGACCAGACAAACTCTCTCCTAAGGCAGTGTGTCTCAAATTAGGGTTTCCATTTTCATCAAGATAGGTGGAATCCAAAGGTCTCATATACTCTCCATGGTCCTAATATGATCTCAAGACCCTCCATGTCAATTTTCATGCCTTGCACAAGAACTTTGCTCAGTCAACTGCTCAGATGCTTGAGAATCGACTATATTAGGTCAAAAGTCAACTGTGACCCACATGCAGTCAAACTTCAAGATTTTTGGTCAACATTAACATTTTGAAGTGACTATCATCATTTGATCAAGGGTTGATCGTGATTCCTCAAGGAATGCTCTAAATTCATCAAAACCCAAAAGTTGCTAAATTAGGGTTTCTTAATAAAAGTCAACCAAACTTTGACCAAGCATAACTTCCACATGCTTTATCATAAATTTTCCATCCAAGGCTCATTTTGAAAAGGATTCAATTCCCTACAACTCATATTATCCCACAAGTTTAAAATATTCCCCCACAAAAAGATATGAATTTCTACATTATGGGTCCTTTTGAAATGTCAACAAAACACCTTTTGGGTCAAAGCTTCTTAGATGAACATGGAAGATTCAATTGAGATGAGACCAAAAAGGTTGCTTAGGGGACATCCTATGATTTCTAAAAAGTCCAATAACACCTCTTTAGGGTTAAAATTGGAGGAGATATGCCTTGTCAAAGTTGACCTTTTTTGCAAAATTACGAAAAGTCAAATAGGCTCAAAATTACATTTTTTGCCAAATGGGCCAAACTTTTTATTCTTGCACCTCACTTATAATATGGTCCACGACCCAAGTATTCACCCACACAATATTTGATTTATTTTTCAATTTATTTTGATTTTTTTATTAATTAAAAATTGAATTAAATCATATAATTGATGAATAATAGCAAATATATGATTTGGTTTGGTTTTTGGACAAGTTGACAATCAAAATATGCTGAGTTATCAAGTCCAAAACGAATCAAGCATAATTGGTACAAGAAAGGGTTGATTTGGCTCAAAATAGCATGTTTACATGTAGCATGAAAATCAAATCAAATCTCTCATAATTGCAAAGATTCAATCCAATTTTACAACCCTAATTCATTCCTAGATATATATTGGACAAGAACAAAGCATGAGACAAGGTTTTGCAGTCGTGAAAAGCATCAAATAAAACGTGGATTTCTTGCAAAAAGTGTGATTCAGCTTTCAGTCTATAGGACGATTCAAGGCAATTTGAAGCTAGAAATCTCTTCCTGGGCGTGCATTGAAGCTATTCCAATCATTCCCGAGTCATCAAACCACCATAATCGCCAGCTATACATCACGGTTTGCATCCTATGAACTCAAACTTGTTCCTTTAGTTTTACGCATTTTTAATCCAATTTGCTTGCATATACATATTTAGGATCATGCTAGGAAGCTTTTTGATAGCCTGGATTTCAGTTTTGATACAAGAATAGCTACTTGCCATAGTTAGGGTTTGTGAGCTCCAAATTGGGGAACCCTAGCTAGAGGCAAAATTGGGCCAAATTAAGGGCCTCTTCATGTTCAGGGGATGAAGTACATTTGATTCATGCCCTTGAATGAAATTTATATTGCTTGAATTTCGTTTTAAGATTTTTGCAGGTTTTAGCCACGCATAAGAAACTGTCACTATAGCCTATAGTGACGAGTTTGTCTGTAGGTAAAGGGTTAATGTCAAAACCGACAGTCCCGGGGAAGGAAACAATCACGTGGCAACCATCTATTTGTCTATTTAAATTTCGCACGCGTTTTGATGCCAGTCACTTGGTTTTATATATTATATTTTGTTGTGATTATATTAACAAATAGAAATAGTGGCGCAGCTAGAAATGGAGTGTGTTGGTAAGCGAGAGGACCTGGGTTCGATCCCAGGTCCCAACAAAACTTTATTTTCTTATTTTCCTTTATAGATTATGTACATCACCTGCCCAGACGTCCACCATGTACCACATTATACAGCCAATGGATTATCACAAATCCATATCAAACGCTCAGTCCAAGGGGAGTCCATGGTACACCCTCCAGGCGTGACTACACAAGATCAGACGTGGGAATTGGGCTCAGCTTCATGGGCCTAGAGAATTTCAACATGCACCCCCATTCAGCATAACACAGGCCCGACTCTTCTCTTTTACTATTCTTTTTATTTTTAATTCTTTTAATTATTTCCTTAATTATTTTAATTAACATCAAAAATCATTTTTTAATCAAAAATCATGAAAACACCAAAAATCATTTTTTAATAAAAATATTTTTTATTTCTTAATTAACTAGTTTAATTTAATTTAGGGCAATTTAATTCTTTTTTTCATAAGTTAAAAATAATTAGAATTAGGGTTTTAAATTTTGTACATAACCTAATTAATTTTGTTTCTCAAAAATAACCTAAATATTTTTTCAATTAGATTTTTAGGGTTTTCAATTTCTTCTCGCATTTAATTTGTCGCGTGCATTTTAATTTTTTTTATTATTATTATAACTGTTTCGAGGTTGTAATAGTAATTAGGGTTTTCAGCTTCCGCATTTTTATTTTCTGTCAAGATAATTATGTAACTGTTAAAGCCTTGTAATAGCTAGGTTTATTTTTTGCACTTTAAATTCCTGCAAATATTTAACTGTTAGATGCATAGCTAATAGGATTGTATGGCAAGAATATCTTAAAATTAAAACGGTAGATCACCTAATGTGCAAAGATTAAATAACTGAAACAATTCATATGCACATATTCACTCCTAGGGTTTACCTCACTTAGGCTGCCTTCGGTAAACAGTCATTAAGCATAGGAAATTTTAGTGGTTGCCCTCCAGTCTAAGAGATCAAAATGTCCCATTCGAATGTTGCCTCGGAAACATTGCCTCGTAAATGTTGCCTCAGAAAGATCATAAGACTCTAGGGTTACTACTAAAGTTTTCTAACTGTTGCTTTAGTGATTGTACTTGTCCCTTTCGAATGTCCCTTACAACTCCAATGACGGGGCTACCTACTCCTTAATAGTGGGATAGCGCTGTCTAAAAGAAACGAGAACGAACAATCCTTTTTCGAGTAGGTAGAATCTTAAGTACTTTCTCAAATAAAAACTTTTCACACAAACACCTTTCAAAACAAATTTTCAAAACAAACTTCGTCACACCCTTGAGGACCGATACAAGGGTTATCATGAAGTAAACAAACTTTTTCAAAACAAGCACACACAAACAATTTGAAAAAATGAGCAAGTACCTAAGAGCCCATGGAAAACCATGGATAGAAAGGGTGCTAACACCTTCCCTTTCTATAATCTACCCCCCGTACTCAGAAATCTCGAAAAAAGGTTTTTTCTGTTATTTTTCCTTTTCCATGATTAGATGAAATAAAAGTCGGTGGCGACTCTTGCTTACCGCGACATTTTACGAACGAAAAATGCAAAACGCTAACCAGTAAAAACAGTCGGTTCTGCCACCGTAACACAGAACTGGCGACTCTGTTGGGGAAATATAAAGTGGGGTTTACCTTAGGATCTAAGTCATTTTAAAATTGCTTTCTTGTTTTGCCTTGCCTACTTTAAATTCAAGGGTGTTGTTTGGGTATTATTAAAGATCCTACACCTGGATCTGGGGACACTTTTTAGGTAAATAGTAATAGATCATGGAGACTGTACGGCGTAGACCGATATAGTTTAAGTGATGGTTGTGTTTGTGTGACACTTTGGTTGGTACCGGTATCCTTCATGGGGAAACGAGGAGAATACGGGGCCACCGCGTGGTGTCGTGAAGCACTAACGGACCTTAGAACCTTAGTTGAACAAACTTGGCCATTAGAAAGTAGTGAGATAGCCGGCCTCGGTGCAAAGTTGAGGATTGGTTGATACTCGATGCTACACTCATTGAAATCATACTTTCGGGATATTTCGGCCGCAAGAAAAGATTGCTTGAGCTGAGACAATGCCCGATAAAGAATGGTCAGTGATATTGAGATCCCTTAGAACCTGGTTACTTTTTAAGACAGGTTTGAAACCAACTAACCTTCAATAGGGTACTACCTTTAACCTCATGCAGGCCTTAAACCTAAGAACTTGGTGAGATTTGACTGTGTTTGCTATACCTGTGTTTGTTATACCTGTGGTTTCTCATGACATCATGCATCATAACATAGCATCCATTCTTATTACACTAACCATTTCAAAGACCAAGGGAATTTATCTATGTTTTGTTTTGCAGGTCATGGCTTTCATTCGTAGAAACACTATCTGAATCAGCTTTGTGAAGATACCTTCACAACTCAAAGAGCTAGCATCAAGGGTTTCTGAAACTTCTGCGTTCACTAAGAGACATGGTCGACTCCTCAACCTGGTTACTTCAAGTTTTGATGAAAAGATGTTGAATGTACTCTTTCAGTTCTTTGATCCCAAGCACCACTGCTTCTCCTTTCCAGACTATCAGTTGGTACCTACCTTGGAAGAATTCTCTCAGCTGCTGGATATATCTGTGATCGGTGGAAATAGAACTGACTGTTTTTAATGCTGGTTCGCGAAATGTCGCGGTAAGCAAGAGTCGCCACCGTCTTTTATGTTCTCCAACATGGAAAGGACAAAAGCACAGCAAAATTCCTTTTCGAGATGTTTCTCGGTTCGGGAGGTAGATTTATAGAAAGGGAAGGTATTAACACCCTTTCTATCTGTGGTTATCCACGGGCTCTTAGGTACTTGCTCACTATGTTTTCAAAAATTGTTTGCTTTTCAAGTGTGTGTGGGTTTTGAAAAAAAGTTTAGTTTGAAAACTTCTAGGTAACTCTTATATCTGTCCTCAAGAGTGTATGAAGTATTGTTTGAAAACTTTTTGAAAGTGTAAGCGAAATGTTGTTTTTTTTGTTTTGAAAGAGCAAGTACCCAGGAGAAATTTACCTACTCTAAGGAATTAAGCTTTGTAAGAGTCCTTTAGACAGTACTATCCCACTATTGAGAAGTAGGTAGCACCGTCGTTGGAGTTATTCGGGTCAATTCGATTGTAGGGACATATGTGGTCACCAAAGCAATAGTAGGACGCCTTAGCGGTAACCCTAATGTCCTAGATCCTTTTTTATCCGAGGCAACCGTTTCGAGGCAATTGGATCTTTAGACAGGAGGGCGACCTCTAAAACATCCTATACTTGATGACCACCTCGAGGCAACCAAGTGAGGCGTACCCTAGGAGTGACATGTGCATGTATGTTGTTTTTCAGTTAAATTGTCTTTGCATGCATCATTGTGAGCTACGGGTTGATTTTATTTTTCATACAAGTCTTGTCATGCATCGTTAACAGTTAATAATTGTGCGGAAAATAAATTGCGGAAAGTGAATCTACGCTATTACAAGGCGTCGGGTTTTACATCGCCAAAAACATAACCCTTTGGAAAATAAATACGAGAAATTAAAGAAAGCGATAAAGGTCCTAATTATCTATTACATCCTCGGAGCAGATACAAAAATATGATCAAATAAATAATAAAGTGTGCGCAAAGAAATTGAATCAGGACGCCCTTAGGGTTTTGACCCTTTTTGAGAAAAGAATGGAATTTGTCCTTTTTTGTTGCAATTAATTCAAATTAAACCTAATAACTAATTATTTAATTAATTAAAAGAAAAAGTATTTTTGTGTTTTTTAGGTCTTTAATGGAAATAAAATAAAAGGATTAAAATTGTCAAAAGAAAAACCCTAATTCTAGATTGAACTTATTTATTTATGAAAAAGATTAAAATTGTCCTAATTAAACAACTAAACTAATTAATTAGAATTTATTTACAAAATAATAATTAATAGTGAAAATAATAAATAATAAAATAAATAATATTTACATTTTTTACTGTCTGAATTTATTATGAAAATAATTTGATTAATTAAATGATAATAATATTAATAATAAAAATAATTAGTTAAAAGAAAATAAAAAGAAAAGCAATTAACCAGGGGGGGTGTTGACCCAATAATGGAGTCATGTTAGCAATTCCAGCCCATCAAGCTTCCAGGCCTGTTTGACTTCTGGGATTGTCTGCACGTTGCTTTGACTGGGAGTATGGTGGTTATCCACTTTTTGACCATTGGATTGGTATTGGTAGACCTGGCGTATGGACAATTGAGGTATATGGTGGACACCTCCTAAAGCGCTGCATGAGAATACGTTATGAAAAATATTATGAGGATTTTGGGTGGACCTGGGAATCGAACCCAGGTCCCAATGATAGCCAGCCAGATCACCAACCACTGAGCCATGCGCCTGCATTTGTAATTATAATAGCAATTGAAAATAATATATGAAAACAAACCCATATACTGTACAAACAAAACAAGCGCGCATTATTTGAATAAACCAATGGCATAGCACCACGTCTTCATCTCCTTCGCTGAAGCCTGCAAATACCAAATAGATAGCGGGGGTTTTTAACCCCCATAAAATAGCATGAGGAATAATAGCGATTAGCTCCCTAGGCTATATAAATATGGCACGAGTATGGCATTCAATTCGTCTGGTTGCAACGATTACAACCATATGCATGAGAAGCTCCAATTTTTCCTGTATGGGAAAGCCCCAAAATCAAAGCTTCGGAACCCTAATATTTGTCAATGGTGATTTGTGATTCAGTGCGTTTCAGTCCAATTAACCTATGCCAAAAGCTTTGTACAGTCCCTATGAACACAAAACAATCAACAAAACATGTTAATGATGCATGAATCAAAGTATGCGATTATGAAAAAAACTCCAAACCGTGAAACTGTTATCCTTGGATTCTTTGAGCTTTAGCGAGTGGTTTTGATCCCTACACGTTCCTGGGGACCTCAGCAATGTATTAGAATCAAGAAAATGCTTTGAATTACGTTGGAATGTGGAATTCAGTTTTGAGTTTTCTTTGATTTTTTTCAATGTTCTTATGGCTTTTCTGCAGCAATTCTCACGTGTGAGGCATTAGGTTTTGGTTCTGTATATATAATGGAAGGGAATTAGGTTACAATCTTGGCCAAGAATCCATGGAATTATGGTTTGTATATTTGATTGAAAATCAAATATTTTTCAATCTTTTTGATTGAGAAAACTTGCTAAATTGAGAGATTCTTGTCTCCTTGATGTGTACACGAAATCTCCAGCACATGTAGGTCATATTTGCTTCATGAAAAGATTGCAAAACCATATCTTGATATTTTCCTACAATTAAATGAATTAATATTGATTAAAAATTAAATTAATTAATAAAAAATAAGAAAATAATTCAATTTAATCTCAATGGGTCGTGCATAAGCCTTGGATAAAGTTTCAAGAAGGAATTTGAGGCCCATTAGCAAAAATGATGTGTTTTGAGCAAAGTTGACTTTTGCAAATTCACAAAAATTTCCCAACTTCTCCAATGCATATCTTGCTCAATTTTGATCATATGAACATGTTCTTGGACATTTTGGAAAGGTCTTGAAGTCCTCTAACCAATGCCCTTGGTCCCATGTCATTTGGATTTACCAATCTCAAGTTATGGTCTTTGACTTAAAGTGCATTTTTGTTGACTTTTGAAATTGACCTATAATGTAGAAATTGATAACTTTTTGTGAGAGCATTTCTTGGACTTGGAATGTGAAGATGAGTTGTAGGAAATGTCATCCCCTTCAAAATGAGCATTGGATGGGATTTTTCTGATGAACCATGAAAAAGTTATGCTTTGGTCAAGATACAGTTGACTTTTCTACTGTCCAAAAATAGTAACTTTTGCATCCTTGATGATTTTTGAGCCATGCTTGTGGAATCATGATCAAGACTTGATCAAATGATGATTGTGTGCTCAAAATAAGATGTTGACCAAATTTTTTGACTTTTGACTGTAAAATGACTATTTTACCCCTGCAGTTGATTGTGAAGCAAATGGAGCTTTTGACTGTGCAATTTGCCACTGTGAGTCTTGCAACTTGGCATGTAGATGCTTGGCAATGTATGGAGGCCTATGAGACTTGATTGAGCCATTGCAAACCTCAAATTCCTTGCAAGGAACAAAACCCTAATTTTGACTGGCTTAGGAGGCATTTGAACTGTGCAACCCTTGAGTAATCTTGAACCATTTGAAGATGATTCTTGATAAACTTTGAAGAATATGAGAGGGCAAATTTTGGAGTACAACAATATCCATTCTTGAACAGTTGCCCTTCACAGGTCTAGAAGAAGTTCCTAAGCCATAAGTCATTGCCTCAGCTTTGCATCTGAAATGGGCCGATGTGGTATCCAATTGGGAAACAAGAAGCGGAGTCAAGGGTTTTCTAGCTAAGTTCCTGATAGACAAGGCCCAGTTGTTTTGGGATGATATGGATTTTCAAGCTTTTGAGGAGGTATTGGCTCTTCTAATCTATGGGTTAGTCCTATTCCCCAATCCAGACTCATTCCTAGATGTGAATGCTATCAAGATCTTCCTCTCTCGCAACCCTGTGCCTACATTGCTTGGAGATATTTTGCACACTCTCCATACCCGCACCATGAAGAGAAGATGGGTTCTTATGTGATGCATGCCATTACTGTCGAGGTGGTATATTTCTCACCTCCCTAAGTCTGTACTGAAGAATGAAGAAGGTTTGGGTTGGTCACAAACGATAATGTCACTCGCTCACATGGATATTCTTTGGTGTTCTTGAGCTATGGAAAACACTTCTATTATTGACCGATGCGGGGAGTACCCTAATGTCTCGTTACTTGGCATCACAGGGGGTATAACCTATAATCCTTGTTTAGCTCTGCGACAATTTGGTTACGCTCGAAGGGATGGTCCCCATGAGTTACTTATCGAGGGTATTGTATTCAACTATGAGGATGAGACCCACGAGTACCGTCGGAGGTTCATATGAGCTTGGGGCATGGTAAACAGATATGGCACCAGGGCTTTGGGGCCAAAGGCTTTCATTCCTATGGAACCTTACCTCCAATGGGTACGAGCTCGCGCCCAGAAGCTTATGATGCCCTATGTGTCCGTTTTACCAGTGATTGTGGAACCCACTGCTGAAGGGGGTATTCCTTACACGGTTCTCTATCCTTACATGCCCACTGATCTTGGGGAATTACAGAGGTCTTGGATTCAGTTGATGAAGGAGTGGGATACTTACAGGGATCAGTTCCATGCTCAGGAGAGGAAGGTTTTAGAGCTCACAAAGCAGCTCCACGAGGAAAAGGGACTCAATGATTATCTAGGCACAAAGAGGAAGCATCCTTGGGAATTTTGATTTCTTTTCTAGTTTTAGATTTATTTGTAACGTCCAAAAGGCATTTTGAACCTTCAAATTCAACTAATAAATTTTTTGTTTATTTTGGTTTGCAAATTTAAATTTCCCGGAGTCTTTGAAAGCATTGCATGTGCATCCCATTATCATACACATCATTACAGGCACCATTACAGGTTTCTCATCTTCTTCATTGTTTATTTCAACACAAAAAGTCTTCCGAACAAACCATCAAGGACCTTCAGGCACAGAACGCCCAGTTCCAAAAATGTTCATAAGTCTGGCCAAAGGGCAAGAGGATCTGAAAGCCCTTATCCTGAAAGAAAAGAAGAAAAAGAAGAAGGTTGTCGATATTCTGAATATGGGCATAAGGTTTGGAGAGCGGTTGAAGCGACAAGTCGATCTGACCTCTTTATCCAAGGAATGGGAGAATCAGGAAGAAGAGAAGGACCCTAGTCCTGCAGTTTCTGACAATGATATTGATTACAATGATGAGCAATATTCTCCCGCTGAGGATAGATACAAGCAATTGGAGGATCGTCTGAGTGCCATGGAAGTTCATAGGATACCTAGACTGGATTTCAAAGAATTGGGATTGGTGTCGGGAGTGGTCATCCCGCAAAAGTTCAAAGCTCCAGTTTTTTCTAAGTATGATGAGGTGTCCTTCCCGAAACTCCATCTCCATTCTTATGTCAGAAAGATCCAGCCCCACACCACTGATAGAAATCTGTGGGTTCATTTCTTTCAAGATAGTCTGTCAGGGACTCAGCTTGAATGGTTCTACCAGTTGGAGGGAGCAAATGTCTGAAACTGGGAAGATCTAGTTGCTGCTTTCTATAAGCAGTATCAGTATAATGTCGACCTTGCTCCTACTCGTACTCAACTCTAGAGTGTGTCCATGGGTGCAAGTGAAGGCTTTAAAGATTATGCATAAAAATGGAGAGACTTGGCTGGGAGAGTTCAACCCCCGTTATCTGATAGGAAGTTGGTTGACATGTTTCTGGGGACGCTATCTGGTCCATTTTTCAATCATTTGATCGGCAGCTCATCAGGTGGTTTCATCAAGCTAATTCTAACTGGAGAAAGAGTAGAAGCTGGGATCCGAAGCGGCAAGATACAGAAGGATGCCTCTTCAAGTTCAGTAAAGAAGCCTTTTGCTGGTAAGAAGGAAGCCAGTGTCATTTATAGCCCGAGGGGCCAAAACAGGGTCGAGCATTGTCAGACAGTAAGTGCGGTAATGATACCTAGGCCTGCATTTCCTCCATAACGCAACAATCAACAAAGGGTGGAAAGACCACAACGGCAGTTTACCCGCATCAACATGACATTAGCTGAAGTTCTACCTCATCTGCTGAGATCTAACTTGGAAATCTTGAAAGAGGTTCCCAAGATTCCAAATACTACATCTCCCCGATATAATCCAAATGCTCGGTGTGCGTATCATTCTAAGAGTCCTGGCCATAATACAAATGACTGTTGGGCTCTGAGGAACAAAGTACAAGACTTGATTGAAGCCAAGGAAATAGATTTTGATGCTCCGGAAAAGCCAAATGTCATAACTGCTCCCATGCCTAAACATGGTCGTGGAGTTAATTCTGTTGATATTGATTTGTTTGTTATCTCTGTTGATGAAGTTTCTACTCCTCTCATAACTGTCAAGAAGAATTTGTTGTTGGACGGTTTATTTTCGGGTTATGGTGAAGGTTTCCACATGTGTTCATTTCTACCTTCTGGTTTCCGTTTGCTGAAATTAGGTGTTCAACGCCTGATAGACAGCAAAGAAATTTTGTTCGAGAAAACTTTGGTTCCTGTTGTACCATCTGAAGACGTTGCCATTATAACCATTTACACCAATCCTTCCAAGGTCTCCTCGAGAAGACCTGTTAGGATTACATCAGCTCCAAGAATTTCTCTATTGATAATCATTGTTCCTGGTCATGTCCCGTATGTCTCGGACAAAGTTGTCCCATGGCATTAGGTGCTGATGTGTACTATCATGGCATCAAACAAGATTTGAAAGATGAAGAGGTTGATCTTAATATTGGTAACATTATCGGAACCAGCAAAGTTACCCGAAGTGGAAGGGTCTTCTCTCCCGAGATTTCCCCTAAGACTGTTAACAAGCCTATTTTCATTCCATCTGTTGTTCCTGCTAGTACATCTACTACTCTTCCTGTTCTTACTCCAGTTATTACCCCTATCAGTGAATCGTCTAATTCCCGCGACAAGGAAATCATAGGTGAGCCTACCCGGACGGAGGCACCTAAGAAAATTGTTGTGGAAGCCTCTAAGCAAGAAATGGAGGAAATACTAAAAATCATTAAGAAGAGCGACTACAATGTGGTCGAGCAGCTGGGGAAGACTCCATCAAAGATATCCATGTTATCCCTTTTATTGTGCTCTGAGGCCCATGCGAAGGCTTTGATTGCATTCCTCAAAACTGCGCATGTGCTGTAAGAGACTTCAGCTGATCAGTTCAAAGATTATGTGGCCAGCCTGACTGCTGATAATTGGTTGGGTTTTTCATATGCGGATTTGACACCAAAGGGAAGGAAGCATAGTGATGCTCTGCATGTCTCGTTTGAATGCAGGGGCACCACTATGGATAATGTGCTGGTAGATACTGGGTCTTCACTGAATGTTCTGTCGAAGAAGGCGTTGGACCGGTTGGATTGCAAGGGTTTAACTGTAGAGCCTAGTAACATTATGGTAAGGGATTTTGACAGATCGAAGAGAATGGTGCACGGGGAAGTGGACATCCCTGTCAAAGTAGGTTCTCAGACTTTTGGGTCCACCTTCTATGTGATGGATATCAGGCCTTCATATTCTTGTTTGTTGGGTCGTCCTTGGATCCACGAGGTTGGGGCAGTCACTTCCACACTCCACCAAATGCTGAAGTATCCGGTGAAAGTAGAGATTGTCACAGTGCGGGTGAAGAAAAGTATATGGTGGGCCACCTCAATTCCTTCCACTACGTAGAGATGGACTGGGAATTCATAGAAACTCCTTGTCAAAACTTCGAAGAGGTCCCCCAGATCTTGGCATCAACTGGAACTACTAGCAGCAAACCTCCTTTGAAGATGGCTTCTCTAAAGGACGCTAGGGTCGTGGTTGAAGAAGGTGGGTGTTCCAATTGGGGTCAGCTCCCTGATTTCACTCACAAAACTGAAAAATTTGGTTTGGGCTTTACTACAGGGGCTCAAAGGGCTGTTAGATGCGGTCGGGCTGGAAGACCTCCCCTACACATCAGCAATCGTGGGGTTAATGCCATTGAAGACAGCGATGAGGACTCAAACATAAACAGTTGGATCTACCCAACTATCAACGGTGGACTGAGCAACTGGACGGCTAGGGACTTTATACCTGTTTCTTTTATTCCACAGTAATTGACTTATTTGTTTTAAGATTGTAATAAACAATTTGAAACTTTACGGCCTGGTGCCTTGCCCGAGGCACCTAAGCTTTGCTTGTGAGGGCTATTATTTGTCATTTCATATACCATTAATAAAGCATTGGACGTTTCTTGCATACAAATTTTGTGCTCTTTGTTTTCCTTTTCTATTTTGTTTACTTTACCAAAACATATATTCTCTTACACACACTCACGTATCATAATGCAGATCCATATCCACTATGGATCCCATTGATAACAGCTCTGCTATTGTCAGTTATGACTTCAAAAATCCGATCAACCAAGCCGAGGACGAAGGTGAGGATGATTGTGAGGTGCTTGGAGAACTCTCTAGACTATTGCAACAGGAAGAAAGGGTCATACAACCTCATAAAGAGTCGGTTGAGACAGTGAACTTGGTTACTGAGGAAGACAAAAAAAGAGGTCAAAATAGGTGCAAATCTGGAGCTTAGCGTCAAACAGAGGTTGATACAGATGTTGCACGACTATGTTGATATTTTTGCCTGGTCCTATGAAGACATGCTTGGTTTGGACACTGATATTGTGGTACATCGCCTACCGACAAAAGAAGATTGTCTGCCGGTTAAACAGAAGGTTCGTCGTATGTGCCCTGAAGTGTCAGAGAAGATCAAGGCAGAGGTCATGAAACAGTTCGACACAGGGTTCTTAGCTGTCACTTCGTATCCACAGTGGGTTGCTAACGTTGTTCCGGTACCTAAGAAGGACGGTAAGGTACATATGTATGTTGATTACAGAGATATGAATCGGGCAAGCCCCAAGGATGACTTCCCACTTCCTCACATTGATGTTCTGGTCGACAACACCGTGCAACACAAAATCTTCTCCTTCATGGATGGTTTCTCTAGCTACAACCAGATCAAGATGGCTCCTGAAGACATGGAGAAGACAACCTTCATTACACAGTGGGGCACCTTCTGCTACAAGGTGATGCCTTTTGGGTTGAAGAATGTTGCTGCAACCTATCAGCGTGCCATGGTCGCTCTGTTCCATGATATGATTCACCGTGAGATCAAAATCTATGTTGATGATATGATTTCCAGGTCTCAGACTGAGGAAGAGCACCTTGATCATCTCCAGAAATTTTTTGACAGGTTGAAGACGTACAAGTTGAAGTTGAATCCGAACAAGTGCACCTTCAGGGTAAGGTCTGGTAAGCTTCTGGGATTCATTGTCAGCAACAAGGGTATTCAAGTAGACCTTGCGAAGGTAAAAGCCATACAAGAGATGACAGCTCCCCGCACAGAGAAGGAAGTTAAAGGTTTCTTGGGACGTCTGAATTATATCGCCAGGTTCATTTCACATGTGACTGCTACTTGTGAGTCAATCTTCAAACTTCTGAAGAAAGATCAAGTGGTAAAGTGGAATGATGAATGCCAGACCGCCTTCGAAAGAATCAAAGAATACCTTCAAGAACCGCCAATTCTGATGCCTCCAATTGAAGGAAGACCTTTGATATTATACTTGATTGTGCTAGACAATTCAATGGGGTGTGTACTAGGGAAGCATGACGAGTTTGGTCGAAAAGAGCATGCAATATACTACCTTAGAAAAATGTTTACCGACTGTGAGACACGATACTCATTGCTCGATAAAACTTGCTGCACTTTGGCATGAGCTGCTCGCCGACTGAGACAATATATGTTGACTCACATTACCTTATTGATATCAAAGATGGATCCGATCAAGTACATTTTTTAGAAACCTGCACTCTCCGGAAGAATAGCAAGATGGCAGATGATCTTAACTGAGTACGACATACAATATACAACCCAAAAAGAAATAAAGGGGAGTGTATTGGTTGATCATATGGCTCATCAGGTCGTGGATGACTACCAGTCTATGAACTTTGAGTTTCTGGATGAGAATATTATGTTGGTGACTGACTACGAAGAACCTGGACCGGATGAAGGACCTAAAGAGAGATCCCGATGGTCTATGTATTTTGATGGAGCCTCAAACACACTAGGTAACGGCATTGGCGCTGTAATCATATCTCCTGAGGGCTGTTATACTCTGTTCACCGCCCGATTATGTTTCAACTGCACCAACGACATGGTGGAGTATGAAGCATGTATTATGGGTCTTCGAGTTGCTATTGACCTAAGGATTAAGTTCTTGAATGTATTTGGGGATTCCGCTCTGGTGATAAGTCAGATCAAAGGCGAGTGGGATAAGAAGCACCCGAATCTCATTCCTTACAAAGAGCATGTACTGACATTGCTGCCACACTTTGAGGAGGTAACCTTTAAACATTTCCCACGAGAGGAGAACCAGTTAGTGGATGCGCTAGCTACCATGTCTTCTATGTTCAAATTTAGGTGGGACAATGAAGCTCCTCAAATCACCATTGATAGATTGGATGAACCACCACATTGCTGCGAGATCGATACCGAAGAAGTGGCAGACAAACCCTGGTTTCACGAAGTCAAAAGGTATCTCGAGGCTCAAGAGTATCCCGAAGGGGCATATGTCAATGATAAGAAGTTTCTGAGAAGGTTCGCTGCAAAGTTCTTTCTCAGTGATGGGATCCTCTATAAATGCAACCATGACTCCACACTACTAGGGTGTGTAGACAAGAATGAAGCAGGGAGGATCATGGCAGATTTACATGAAGGTGCATTCGGAACCCATTCTAGTGGACATACCATGGCTAAGAAAATCCTACGGGCAGGATATTATTGGTCTACTATGGAAGCCGACTGTTATCAGCACTCTCGAACTTGTCATAAATGCCAAATCTACGCTGATAAAGTGCATGTGCCTCCGGCCCCCTTGAACGTCTTGACAGCTCCGTGGCCCTTTGCAATATGGGGCATCGACATGATAGCCATTGATTACTTCACGAAGTAGGTTGAGGCGGCTTCCTTTGCTACAGTAACCAAGAACGTCGTGGCGCGGTTTATCCAACATAACTTGATCTGTCAATATGGTGTGCCAGAGAGAATTATTACTGACAATGGTACAAATCTCAACAACACAATGATCACCGATCTCTGTAAACAGTTCAAGATACAGCATCATAATTCTTCTCCCTACCGGCCGAAGATGAATGGCGCTTGTGATACGGTGGCAGAACTGACTGTTAATACTAGTTTGTGTTTTGCATTTTTTGTTTGCAAAATGTCGCGGTAAGTAAGAGTCCCTACCGACTTTTATTTCATCCAATCATGGAAAAGGAAAAAGAACAGAAAAAACCTTTTTCGAGATATTCTGAGTACGGGGGGTAGATTATAGAAAGGGAAGGTGTTAGCACCCTTTCTATCCGTGGTTTCCCACGGGCTCTTAGGTACTTGCTCATCTTTTTAAAATTTCTTGTGTGTGTGCTTGCTTTGAAAATGTTTTACTTCGTGATAACCCTTGTATCAGTCCTCAAGGATGTGATGAAGTTGCTTTGAAAATTGTTTTGAAAGGTGTTTGTGTGAAAAGTTTTTATTGAGCAAGTACCTAAGATTCTACCTACTCGAAAAAAGATTGTTCGTTCTATTTCCTTTAGACAGTGCTATCCCACTATTAAGGAGTAGGTAGCACCGTCGTTGGAGTTTGTAGGGACATTCGAAAGGGACAAATACAATCACTAAAGCAATAGTTAGAAAACCTTAGTAGTAACTCTAGAGTCTTAAGATCTTTTCAAGGCAACGTTTCCGAGGAAAAATTTCTGAGGCAACATTTCTGAGGCAACATTCGAATGGGACATTTGATCTTTTAGACAGGAGGGCGACCACTAAAATTTCCTATGCTTAATGACTGTTTACCGAAGGCAACCGTAGTGAGGCAAACCCTAGGAGTGAACATGTGCATGTGAACTTTTTCAGTTATTTAATCTTTGCACATTAGGTGATCTACCATTTTAAATTTCAAGCATTCTTTTCATACAATCCTATTAGTCATGCATCTAGACAGTTAAAGATTGCGGGAATTTAAAGACCAAGAAAAATAAACCTAGCTATTACAAGGCTTCGGGGAGGGGGATTAATTACATAACCAAAATCGGGGATTTAAAGCAAGAAATAAAACCCTAATTTAACTATTACAAACCCTGAGCAGTTAGAAAAATAATGGAAAATAATTAACAAGCGCGCGGCGAATTAAATACGAGGAGAAATTGAAAATCCTAAAAATCTGATTGAGAAATAATTTGGGTTGTATTTTTGAGAAAAGAATTGATTAAATTATGTACGACTAAAACCCTAATTCTAATCATTTTAATTATGAAAAAAAGAAATTGAAATTAACCTAATCTAGCTAAATTAAATAATTTCATGAAAATAAAATAATTTACAAAGAAAACAAGATTTTGTGTATTTTTGGTTTTTTATTTGAGAAAAAGAAATTTGATTGTAAAATTAAAACCTAGTTTCTATTTGATTTTAATTATAAAAAAAATTAACTTAACCTATATTTCTAATTAAATTAAAATGGATATTTTATTTTAAAAAATGCTTTTTTTTTGTATTTGGTGATTTATTGATTTTATGATTTTTTTTTTAAAAAGTAATTAATTTGGCGAAGAATAATTAAACAAAATAATTAAAATAAAAGAAATTAATAAAGAAAAGAAGAATATGGGCATGTGTTGTTAGCAATTCTGGGGGGTGAGAAACTGAATTTCCAAGCCCAAAAACACTACAAGCTCAGTCAACCTTTGGTGCCTTGTATCGTTGACCTGGGGCGCACCATAGTCCCTCATTGCTGGAACGTTGGATCTGATGGCATGTTGGATCCAGTGGCTGGATGTTGATGGAGTATGGTAGACCCTTTGGTAAGGAGTGCATGCAATATGCATTTAGAAAATGGGAAAATATCAAAATGCACACGCCTGGGATCGAACCCAGGACGTGTACATCAAAGGCGTGCCTCGCAACCATCTGTGATATTGGCTCTTTTGTTAATATATATAAATGAAATATAATATAATACAAAAAGCGCACTATTCCTAAAAAACGCGCGAATTTCAAACCAGTCGGTCATGGGCTGCCACGCCTCATCTTCTTCACTGCAACCGTCGTCTTAGGTTAAAGACTTATACCTACGGACGTTTGATGTAACTATAGCTCTGCAAAATTCAAAAATGCACAATACGCATGATAAATGATTTCTAATTACATAGCCTCATTTAAGGTGATCACGTGAACACCCAGGTATCCTTCTTTTTGGCTAATTTCACCTGTGTAAGAAAGCCGTAAATTGTAAACATAAACCCTAACAATGGCAACGGCATGTAGAGGCTTCAAAAAAGCAATTAAATAATACAGTTAGCTTGCAAACATGATGATGATTACAAATATATGATTTAAACATGCTAAAGATGCCAGGAATACAGTAATCGATTTTAAGTTTAAGGGAAAACCGTGAGAGCGATTACACGCGTTTCTGGGTGTTTCAAGCCTTGGAATTGATCCAATTGGCTCCTGGAAAGGTCTAAGAATCGATTAGCAACGTTGGAATGGTCTGAATTGATCTCTAAATGCAAAAATGATCCAACACTTTTTATCACTTTTTTGGAACTTTGTTTTGTGTTTTCACGACTACTCCCCCCTTGTCTTTTGATACGCAATTGTTGTATACATATAGTAGACTGAATTGAGTTGTAAAATTGCATCATATCTTTGAGAATTATGAAAATATTATTTGATTTGATTCATGTATGATATCTTTCTAAAACAATCTTCAATCCAATCTTTTCCAACCCTAATGAGTCTTGCACGAATTGATCATCATGCTATATCTGTACATAGACTCCAAATATGCACAAAAATCCCAAGATTTGATTTGTTTTCATTATTTTACCATTTAATTTGATTTATTTTGATTTAAATGAATAAAAAATCAAAATAAATGATAAAAGTAATGAAATAATAGGTGGAAAAGCTCAGGGGTTTTGGGTCCTATTAGAAACATGTTTCAAGCAAGAAAACATGGGCCCCTTTGGAAAAAATGCAAATTTGATCAATGTTGAGTTTTGCCAATTTTCCAAAAATTGCCAACTTTGACAATGCACAACTCTCTCAATTTTGACCCTAGGAGGATGTTCTTGGACTTTTTAGAAAGCTTAGGATGTCTCCTAAACAACCCTTTTGGTTTCATCTCAAATGGATCTTCCATGTTCATGTATGAATCTTTGACTCAAAAGGTGTTTTTGTTGACTTTTCAAAAGGACCTATAATGTAGAAATTCATATCTTTTGTGAGTGCATATTTTGAACTTGAGGGCTGAAGATGAATTGTAGGGAATTGAATCCTCTTCAAAATAAGCCTTTGATGGAAATTTTTTGATAAAGTATGAAGAAGTTATGCTTGGTCAAACTTGGGTTGACTTTCCTACAAAACCCTAATTTAGCAACTTTTGGGTTTTGATGAATTTGGATCATTCCTTGAGGATTCATGATCAACCCTTGATTAAATGATTGAAGTCACTTCAAAATGTTTATGTTGACCAAAAATATTTAGGTTAGACTGTATGTGGGCCACATTTGACTTTTGACCTAATACAGTCGATTCTCAAGCATTTGAGCAGTTGACTGAACAAACTTCTTATGCAAGGCCTTAAAATTGGCATGGATGATCTTGGGAACATATTAGGACCTTGGGAAGCATATGAGGTCTTTGTGGTTCACACATATTGATGAAAAGGGAAACCCTAATTTGAGGTATACTACCTTAGGAGAGAGTTTGTCTGGTCAACTCTTGGACTTCCTTGAGCAACTTGGGGACCTCAATTAACATTTGTTAAGTAAAATGGGAGGGCAAATTTTGGGGTACAACAGCTGCCCCTATTTAATCTTCTTAAACCTGAGGATGTAGATTGGCTGCTCTGCCTTTCATGATCTGAAGGTGGAATATGATTGAACACTAGAGTGCCCAGAAATTTGCACTCGCATGAAGTGGCACTTGATTTGTGATATCGGGAATAGGCTTACAGATCCCATTTGGAGGTCGATAATGGAAGATTACCGAATATGGGCTTAAATATGCCATCCTGGATGCGACAGTGAATTGTCGGAGATGGGCTTAAATATGCCATATAGAGAATGTGGATTTCCTGAGTTATTCCTTTGACGAGAATCCCTGTTGCTGTTGTCGACAAGGAATCTGCTGAGGAACATTGGTATCTGTCTCAAGAAATAGAGTTTTAGGAGCTTCAGTTGTCCATTACTCTACTGGGGAAATGCGAAACCAATTGTGTTTGATTAGGTCCCGATCTTACAGTGTTGTGGACTGCTTCCTGGAGAGAATGGAGAAGGAACCTGGATAGTAGGGTTGCTTCGATATGAAAGCCTGGATAGTAGGGCTGTGAGAAGGAACCTGGATAGTAGGGTTATTTCGATATGAAAGCCTGGATAGTAGGGCTGTGAGAAGGAACCTAGATAGTAGGGTTACTTCGATATGAAAGCCTGGATAGTAGGGCTGTGAGAAGGAACCTGGATAGTAGGGTTACTTTGATATGAAAGCCTGGATAATAGGGTTGTGAGAAGGAACCTGGATAGTATGGTTACTTCAATATGAAATCCTGGATAGTAGGGTTGTGAGAAGGAACCTGGGTAAGGTTGCTTTGTGAGGATTTTGGGTAAAACTGCATCTGAACCGAGAAGGAACATAGGTAAGGTTGCTTTGGGATAAGTTCGTGTAAAACTTCAGGATGAACCGGGGTAAGGTTATAAGTTTGTGTAAAACTTCAGGAGGAACTGGGGTAAGGTTATAAGTTTGTGATATGGCAGCCTGGATAGTAGGGTTGTGAGAAGGAACCTGGATGGTAGGGTTACTTAGAAGTCATAATGTAGATTAGTTGACCCGTTCGATTTCAGGAACTGAGTTTCCATTAGTCATCTGTAGATATGATCTGTATAACTGCTAAATTTGTTGAAGCTAATCCTCTTTTCCTGAAAAGATATCAGGGTTAGTTATATGTGATGCATGAAATGCAGGGTGAGATGATGTTCTCAAAAATAAATGAGATTATGTTGTATATGTCATGTATGCGTATGTCATGGTGTATGTTTATGAAATGCTATCGGGGTATGCTTGCGTCTTGGAAAATAAATCCCTGATTATTGCTGGAGAGTTGTAAATATTTTATCGGGAAGAGATGCTTGAGAATAAACTCTGCAGGGATCAAACTTAGGGGGAAGAGATACTCTGTTGGTAGACCTGCTGATCTGGAGGAAAAACTTAGCTGGGGATGAAATTCCGTTGCTGGAGCTAATGAGCTTTGTTGGAGATTGAGCTTCTGTATCTGTAGAAATGAACTTCGCTTGGGGTATGAAGTTTACTGACTACCCCGCGATTATCAACCTTGGTTGGGGTGATTACATCTTGTTTTGGGAAAGCTGGCATCAATGCCTTTGGATACTTTTACATCGTGGGGAGTGTATGTACCAATAATCAAGTTCCAAAGCTGACTCTATCCCGATACCTGTTGGGCAGAGGAACCGTCGGGTTCGGTACTTCTTGTTTTTCCCTGTTTCTGGAATTATGGGTAACTGTCTTTTATTTCTTATGTAAATATTTAGGAGCAGCAATCATTTTTCAAATGCATATATCAAAAAATAAATCATTGGACGTTCTTGCAAAACAAAACAGAAAAAGAAAAACAGATTGAAGTTCCTTGTGAAAATGACTTGTATTGATTTTGAAACTGGCCTGTAATAGGCGTTTTTGTACAAAGAGGTTGACGTCCTAGTAAGAGAACACCGCCAAAAGATAGAAATTATACAATTTGTGTAAAGGAAAGAAAAAACAGCTATGTGAAACAACCCCATTGGGTTCCAACTCTGTTATTGCCTTTATATCTCCAAGTGTCTCATCACTTTGCTACTTGGCCGAAGGTTGATCAGATTGATTGGTGTCGTCCGAGCTTGATAGTCGATATCAAAGTCTGATCGCAAGATAATCCAATGAGACATAGTGATACGCTTTAATCCCTAACTTTTTCCTGGATTGCCCTTTCGGGTTTTCAATCCACCGGGATACCCTTTTTTGCCCAAGCCTCCCTTTCGGGTTTTCGACTTGCCGGGTATACAGATTTTTATTTTCATCCCTTACTTTTGCCTGAACCCTTTTGGTTCACCGGGAAGCCCTTATTTTTGCCTAGGCCAGTCGACCTAGCGGGTCTTTTAATTAGGCGTAGTATATTTTCACTATGTCTGCATTGAGAGGGTGAGGAAGGTCGTCACCATCCATGGTATTTAGAACCATAGCTCCTCCCGAGAAAATGTCCTTAACCACAAATGGCCCTTCGTACATGGGAGTCCATTTGCCCCTGGGATCACCTTGCGGCAGTATGATGCATTTGATCACCAGATCCCCGACTTGATATTCTTGACGCCTGACTTTCTTGTTAAAAGCCTTGATCATTTGCCTTTGATACGTCTGACCATGGAAGATAACAGTAAGTCTCTTTTCATCGATTAGATTTAGTTGATCAAGTCGGGTTTGGACCCAGTCGTCTTTGTTCAAACCTGCATCCTTCATAATCCTGAGAGAAGGTATCTTGACTTCTATGGGTAGAACTGCCTCCATGCCATATACCAGAGAGTAGGGTGTTTCCCCTGTCGATGTTCGTGCTAAGGTACGGTACCCATGAAGAGCGAATGGTAACATCTCATGCCAGTCTTTGTATGTCACTGTTATCTTCTGTACAATCTTCTTGATGTTCTTGTTAGTTGCTTCAACATTGTCATTCATCTTCGGCCGGTAAGGAGAAGAGTTATGATGTTGTATCTTAAATTGTTTGCAGAGCTCGGTGATCATTGTGTTGCTGAGATTTGTACCATTGTCAGTAATAATCCTCTCTGGTACACCATATCTACAGATCAAATTGTGTCAGATAAACCGTGCCACGACGTTCTAGGTCACAGTAGCAAAAGAAGCTGCCTCAACCCACTTCGTGAAGTAATCAATGGCTACTAAGATGAAATTATGCCCATTAGACGCAGTAGATCTGATGTCATCGATCATGTCGATTCCCCACATCGCAAAGGGCCACGGAGCTGTCAATACGTTTAAGGGGACCGGAGGCACATGCACCTTATCAGCGTAGATTTGGCATTTATGACAAGTTCGAGAGTGCTAATAACAATCGGCTTCCATAGTGGACCAGTAATATCCTGCCTGTAGGATCTTCTTAGCCATGGTGTGTCCATTAGAATGGGTTCTGAAGGTGCTTTCATGTAGATCTTTCATGATCCTCTCTGCTCCGCCCTTGTCTACACACCATAGTAGTGTGGAGTAATGGTTGCGCTTATAGAGGATTCCATTACTGAGGAAGAACTTTGCAGCGAACGTTCTCAGAAACTTCTTATCATTGACAGATGCCCCTTCGGGATACTCCTGAACCTAGAGATACCTTTTGACTTCGTGAAACCAGAGTTTGTCTTCCACTTCTTCAGTGTCGATCTCACAACAGTGTGCTGGTTCATCCAAATTCTCAATGGTAATTTGGGGAGCTTCATTGTCCCACCTAACCTTGAACAAAGAAGACATGGTAGCTAGCGCGTCCGCCAACTGGTTCTCTTCTCGTGGGAAATGTTCAAAGGTTACCTCCTCAAAGTGTGGGAGCAATGTCAGTATGTACTCTCTATAAGGAATGAGATTTGGGTGCTTCGTATCCCACTCGCCTTTGATCTGACTTATCACCAGAGCGGAATCCCCGAATACACTTAAGAACTTAATCCTCAGGTCAATAGCAGCTCGAAGACCCATAATACATGCTTCATACTCCTCCATGTTGTTGGTGCAGTTGAAACATAATCGGGCAGTGAATGGAGTATGACAACCCTCGGGAGATATAATTACAGTGCCAATGTCGTTACCCAGTGTATTCGAGGCTCCAACAAAATACATAGACCATCGGGATCCTTCCTCAAGTCCTTCGTCCGGTCCAGGTTCTTCGTAGTCAGTCACCAACATGATATTCTCATCTGGGAACTTATAATTCATGGACTGGTAATCATCCACGGCCTGATGAGCCAAATGATCAACCAATACACTTCCTTTAATTGCCTTTTGGGTCGTATATTATATGTCGTATTCGGTTAAGATCATTTGCCACCTTGCTATCCTTCCGGAGAGAGCGGGCTTCTCGAAAATATACTTGATCGGATCCATCTTTGATATCAACAAAGTAGTGTGAATCAGCATATACTATCTCAGTCGGTGAGTAGTCCATGCCAAAGCGCAGCAAGTTTTCGTGAGCAATGAGTATCGTGTCTCACAGTCGGTAAACTTTTTGCTAAGGTAATAAATGGCGTGCTCTTTTCGACCAGACTCGTCATGCTGCCCCAGCACACACCCCATTGAATTGTCTAGCACTGTCAAGTATAATATCAAAGGTCGTCCTTCAACTGGAGGCATCATAAGTGGCGGTTCTTGAAGGTATTATTTGATTCTTTTGAAAGCGGTCTGGCATTCATCATTCCACTTTACCGCTTGACCTTTCTTCAGCAGCTTGAAGATTGGCTCACAAGTAGCAGTCATATGTGAAATGAACCTGGAGATATAATTCAGGCGTCTAAAGAAACGTCTAACCTCTTTCTCTGTGCGAGGAACCGACATCTCTTGTATGGCCTTCACCTTCGCAGGGTCTACCTGAATACCCTTATCACTGACGACAAAACCCAGAAGCTTACCAGATCTTACCCCGAAGGTACACTTGTTCGGATTCAACCTCAGCTTGTATGTCTTCAACCTGTCGAACAACTTTTGGAGATGATCAAGATGTTCTTCTTCAGTCTGAGACCTGGCTATCATCTCATCAACATACACTTCGATCTCATGGTGAATCATATCGTGAAACAAAGCGACCATGGCGCGCTGATAGGTTGCCCCAGAATTCTTCAACCCAAAAGGCATCACTTTGTAGCAGAAAGTACCCCATTGTGTGACGAAGGTTGTCTTCTCCATGTCTTCAGGAGCCATCTTGATCTGGTTGTAGCCAGAGAAACCATCCATGAAGGGGAATATTTTTTGTTGCGCGGTGTTGTCAACCAGAACATCAATGTGAGGAAGTGGTAAGTCATCCTTGGGGCTTCCCCTGTTCAGATCTCTGTAATCTATGCACATCTGTACCTTACCGTCCGTCTTAGGTACCGGGACGACGTTGTCAACCCACTGTGGATAGGAAGTGATAACTAAGAATCTTGCATCGAACTGTTTCATGACCTCTGCCTTGATCTTCTCTGACATTTCGGGGCGCATACGATGGACCTTCTGTTTAACCTGAGGACAGTCTTCTTTAGTCGGCAGGCGACGTACCACAATATCAGTGTCTAAACCAGGCATGTCTTTGTAAGACCATGCGAAGATCTCAACATAATCGTGCAACATCTGTATCAACCTCTGTTTGACGCTAAGCTCCAGATTTGCACCTATTTTAACCTCTTTTCTGTCTTCTTAAGTACCTAAGTTCACTGTCTCAACCGACTCTTCATGAGGTTGTATGGCCCTTTCTTCCTGCTATAGTAGTCTAGCAAGTTCTCTTGGCACCTCACAATCATCCTCACCTTCGTCCTCGGCTTGGTTGGTCGGATTTTTGAAGTCATAACTGGCAATAGCAGAGCTGTTATCAATGGGATCCAGAGTGGATATGGATCTGCATTGTGATACGTGAGTGTGTGTAAGAGAATAATTATTTTGATAAAGTGAAAGCAGGAAAGAAAAATAGAGAACGCAAAATTTGCATGCAAGAAACGTCCAATGCTTTATTAATGATTATGAAATGACAAATAATAGCCCTCACAAGCAAAGCCAAGGTGCCTCAGGAAAGGCATTGGACCGTAAAGTTTCAAATTGTTTATTATAAGTCTTAAAACAAATAAGTCAATTACTGGAGAATAAAAGAAACAGGTATGAAGTCCCTAGCCATCCAGTTACTCGGTCCACTGTTGGTAGTTAGGTAGATCCAGCTGTCAATGTCTGAATCCTCTTCATTGTCTTCAATGGCATTAATTCCCCGATTGCTGATGCGTAGGGGTGGTCCTCCAGCCCGAGCGCGTCTAACAGCACGTTGAGCCCCTGTAGTAAAGCCAAAACCAAATTTGTCAGTTTTATGAGTGAAATCAGGGAGCTGACCCCAATTGGCACACCCATCTTCTTCAACCACAGCCCTGGCGTCCTTGAGAGAAGCCATCCACAAAGGAGGTTTGTTTCTAGTAGTTTCAGTTGATGCCAAGATCTGAGGGACCTCTTCAAAATTCTGACAAGGAGTTTCGATGAATTCCCCGTCTATCTCTATGTAGCGGAAGGAGTTGAGGTGACTCACTATATATTCTTCTTCACCCTGCACTGTGACAATCTTTCCTTTCACCGGATACTTCAGCATTTGGTGGAGTGTAGAGTTGACTGCCCCAGCCTCGTGGATCCAAGGACGACCTAGCAAACAATTATATGACTGCCTGATATCCATCACATAGAAAGTGGACCCAAAAGTCTGAGAGCCCACTTTGACAGGGATGTCCACCTCCCCGTGCACCATTCTCTTTGATCCGTCAAAAGCCCTTACCACAATGTTACTAGGCTTTAGAGTTAAACCCTCGCAATCCAACCGGTCCAACGCCTTCTTCGGCAGAACATTCAGTGAAGACCCAATATCTACTAACACATGAGCCATAGTGGGGCCCCTGCATTCAATTGAGACATGCAGAGCATCATTATGCTTTCTTCCTTTTGGTGTCAAATTTGCATATGAAAAACCCAGCCCATTATCAGCAGTCAGGTTGGCCACACAATCTTTGAACTGGTCAGCTGAAGTTTCCTGTGGCACATGCGCAGTCTTGAGAAATGCAATAAAATCCTTCGCATGGGCTTCAGAACACAATAGCAAAGACAACATGGATATCTTCGATGGGGTTTGCCCCAGCTGCTCGACCATATTGTAGTCGCTCTTCTTAATGATTTTCAATATTTCCTACATTTCTTGCTTAGAGGCTTCCACAACAATTTTCTTAGGCGCCTTCGTCCAGGCAGGCTCACCTAGAATTTCTTTTTCGTGGGTATTTGATGATTCGCCGACAGGGGTAATAAGTGGAGTAAGAACAGGAACATTAGCAGATGTACTAGCAGGAACAATAGATGGAATAATAATAGGCTTGTTTACAGTCTTAGGGGAAATATCGGGAGAGAAAAACCTTCCACTTTAGGTAACTTTGCTGGTTACGACAATGTTACCAATATCATGATCAGCCTCTTCATCTTTCAGATCTTGTTTGATGCCATGATAGTACACATCGGCACCATAATGCCACGGGACAGCTTTATCCGAGACATATGGGACAGGACCAGGAACAGTGATTATCAGCAGAGCAATTCTTAGAGTGATGTAATCCTAACAGGTCTTCTCGAGGAAACCTTGGAAGGATTGGCGGAAATGGTTATAATGGCAACGTCTTCAGATGGTACAACGGCAACCAAAGTTTTCTCAAACAGAATTTATTTTCTATCTATCAGGCGTTGAACATCTAACTTCAGCAAACGGAAACCAGAAGGTAGAAATGAACACATGTGGCAACCTTCACCACAACTCAGAAATAAACCGGCTAACAACAAATTCTTCTTGACAGTCATGAGAGGAGTAGAAACTTCATCGACATAGGTAATAAACAAATCAGTATCAATAGCATTAACTCCACGGTCGTGCTTAGGCATGGGTGTAGTTATGTGTTGTACCCAAATTTTTGCCCCTAAGATTCCCCTATCGTATCATGTCAACTTGATCATAACAAAATCACATTAGGGTTGGTTCTTCCTCTTTTTTCTATCTCCTATCTTTAAGTTTGCTCTTGAGGAATCTCCAAGCACTTTAGTTGTGTATTTTGTATATGCGTTGATAATTAACCTCTAACCAAAATACAAAAAATATTTGTCTTTGTATTTGCAAAATTGTGTTTTGTAGGTACCAAGTCAAAGCATCCGACAAATAAGGTTTTCCGGTATTATTTCCTTATTTTTTCTTTTTTAGCCTTCAAAAATATTTTTTTTTTAGTATGTATCGACACATACATGTTATGTGTCGAACTCATGCAAGTTGATCAATTCTGTATTGTGTCGAAAGACAACTTGTATTGATCCATAGAGGCTTGTGTCGAACTCATGCAAGTTGATCAATTATGTATTGTGTTGAAAGGCAGCTTGTATTGATCCATAGAGGCTTGTGTCGAACTCATGCAAGTTGATCAATTATGTATTGTGTCGAAAGGCAGCTTGTATTGATCCATAGAGGCTTGTGTCGAACTCATGCAAGTTGATCAATTTTGTATTGTGTCAGAAGGCAGCTTGTATTAATCCATAGAGGCTTGTGTCTAACTCATGCAAAGCAATCAATTCTGTATTGTATCGAAAGGCAGCTTGTATCAATCCATAGAGGCTTGTGTCGAACTCATGCAAATTGATTGATTCTATATTGTGTCGAAAGGCAGCTTGTATCAATCCACAGAGGCTTGTGTCGAACTCATACAAGTTGATTGATTATGTATTGTGGCGAAAGACAACATGCATCAACCCATAAAGGTATGTATCAAATCATCCTGTTGTGCATAACTAGCATGTGTCGACACATGCATGTTATGTATCGACTCATCCTGTTTGTATAACTAGCGTGTGTTGACTCATGCATATTGTTTGATTCTGTAATATGTTGAAATAGAATAATGTGTCGATACATAGAAGCTTGCGTCGACTCATGTTGTGTTATATAACTAGGATGTGTCGATGCATACGACTCTTGTGTCGACTCATAACAGCAAAATACACGTGATTTTTGAAAAAAGCCAGCAATTTCAAAACTGTCATCTTTTGGCTCCAATTTTTCTGCATAATTTGAAAATTATATCATTAATTCAATTTTGGCTCCAAGAATCAATTATCAAATTACCACTAATCCTAATCCTAAAACTCTATAAATATAGACCTAATTTCATTCAAATGACAAGCTTTTGATAGCCAAACTCATCTTGCTAAAAAATCTCTCAATTCTCTCCATCTACCAAATTCACTCAAAGCTCCATTTTAAAAAAAAAAGGATAGTAAGCTTTGCATTGAAGCTTACTAATCTTTGAGCTAAACCTTCATCCAAACACTTTTTCTTCATCAATTCTTTACATCCAAGCTTTGGTAATTGATTCTTGTGGTCGAATTGCAGCAAATTCTGGAAGTTGTTTGATAATTCTCTAATTCTACCTTTGGTAAGTTGGATCATCATCTTTCACAATGTGATCTCTTGTGGATTTATGGTTTTGATTCATTGAGCATTGTTTTATGATTCCATTAGTGCTATTTTCTCATGATTTGATGGAATTTTCATGCTCAATTGGATCCATGATCATAAGGTGTTTGATAAAAAGTTAGAACAAGAATTTGATCCTGGAAATGTTGTTTTCTACTGATTTTAACAGGTTGCAATCAATTGTTGTAACATTGCAATTGCTTGTCAAAGAAAATTGATTTTAAAAAAAACTACACTGGTGTAATAGGTTGCTATCGAAGCACAATCGATTATAACAGTGCCAAAAATACTTTTTCTGCCTTATTTTGGGGTTGTTTCGACTCAAATATTTTTCTGCTCACTCTCTTTGATGGATAACTTGGATTGCAATTTTAAATGTCCAATTTGTCTTTAAACTCAATGGACTTTGTTATGTAGATGAAGTTGGATAAATTTTCATCAATTTAAATCTACCTAAGAGTGAATTATTTAATTCATTTTTGGTGCTTTGGATTAATGATATATTTAGTGCTTTAATCCATCTAGAGGAGTGGTTAAATTTAAAGATGAAAGAATTTTGAGATGGTGATCCAAATTAGCTTATCATTCCCCTCCCTCTTCATCTTATCCCTTTCTTTTTTTAATTGTGCTACATGTTAAGGGATGGTGATCTCTATATCATTTATCCAAACATGAAGTACATAGATTGCTATTGACCGGCCTCAAAATAGGTGCGACTTCTACATAAGTCCACTTACGATTGCTTAACATAGAGCTAAATTTTGTCCCGATTCGAATAAATGATCATTCATGGCCCAAACTTATGATTGCAAGCCCAAGTATGTTAATTTGATCGCTTTGATCCAATAACCTTGAGATTCATTGTGTGGAGGCTTTGGTTCTACCAATCCTCTAATGGATCTACAACACATTTGGTCAACGCGGATCACTTAAACATCGTTGATCATTAAATGTTACTTTTGAGGATTCCAAAATGGATGATATACTTGACAAAAAGCAAATGCAACTTGTTGTGTGGAGGCTTTGGTTCTACCAATCCTCTAATGAGTTCCAAATGCAAGTTTCAAGATGGTCATCCAACTAACCACTAATTTCTAACAATTGACTTTACTTTATGCTTTTATTTTTTATGCTTTATGTACCATTTAATTTGAGCATTTACATTTCATGCCATTTTTTATTTTTTGCTCACTTGAGCATTTACTTTTATGTAATTTTTTTATTTTGCTCACTTGAGCTTTTCTTTTCCTTTTAAAGACACCTAATAATCAACATGAACCATAAAAATCTTTAATGATACTTGGACTATTTGGTTACTATCCTTGGCATTATGGAATAATTGGACTTCTTGGACTTAGGATTAGAGACCTTGGCCTATCTTGGAGACTTTGTGACTTTATTTAATATTTTGTCTGGAGTTATTGAGGTTTACCTCAAGACATTGGGTTGTTTGTTTGTTTTGTGTACAGGATATTATGATTACATACTTTGTTTATAATCTGGAATTCACCCGTATACAGCCGTTACTCTGCCCAATTTTTGTGAAGACTTAATACACTTGAAGTTTGGTTCTCTCAAGAGGTCTAGTATTTTTGCTTGCTTGGTTACAATCCGAAGAATGGGTATTGTGATCGGTGGATCTGGAACTGACTGTTTTTAGCTGGTTCGCGAAATGTCGCGGTAAGCAAGAGTCGCCACCGTCTTTTATTTTCTCCAACATGGACAGGACAAAAGCACAGCAAAATTCCTTATGAGATTGTCTCTCGGTTCGGGAGGTAGATTTATAGAAAGGGAAGGTGTTAGCACCCTTTCTATCCATGGTTATCCATGGGCTCTTAGATACTTGCTCATTGTGTTTTCAAAAGTGTTTGCTTTTCAATGTGTGAGTGGGTTTGAAAAAGTTTCTTTGAAAGATTTAAGAATGACTTTTGTATCAGTCCTCAAGAGTGTTTGAAAAATTGTTTTGAAAGCTTTTGAAAGTGTCGGTGTGAAAATGTTTTTGATTTATTTTTGAATAGAGCAAGTATCTACGAGTCATCTACCTACCCTAAGGAATTAGGTTGTGTAAATGTCCTTAAGGTAGCGCCATCCCACCATTGAGAGGTAGGTAGCACCACCATTGGAGGTATTCGGGTCAATTCGTTTTTAGGGACAGTGTGGTCACCAGAGCAACAGCAGGACACCTTAGAAGCTACCATTATGCCATTGATCCTTTTTTAGTCCAAGGCAACCGTTTCGAGGCAACTATTCCGAGGCAACCGTTTCGAGGCAACTTATTTTGAGGCAACTGGATCAATGGACATAAGGACTTACTAAAACGTCCTATACTCGACGACCACGTTTCGAAGGTAAGGCAACAGTGAGGCGTACCCTAAGAGTGGTGTGTGAATTGGTGTGTTGTTTTCAGTTTAACAATTATCTTTGATCATTATATCGTGAGCTACGCTTGTTTTTAATTTAGCCATTCATTCTTTCATGCAAAGTTTAGAATTTAAAAGTGCGGAAATTTAAATGCGGAAAGATAAATCCTACGCTATTACAAGGCGCGGGTCTATACATCACCAAATTACAAAGACCCGTTTTTGATAAAGATGCGGAAAGTAAAGACGAAAAGATAAACCTAATTACTATTACATCTGAGAAACAGTTACATAATGATCGAAAGAAATAATGCGTGAAAAGAATTAAAATTAGGACGTCCGAGGGTTTTGACCCTTTGCATGAAATTAAATTAAAATTAAAAGTCTAATTATTATTTAATTAAAAAAAGAAAGTATTTTAGTGTTTTTTTGTATTTATGAAAAATAAAGAACAAGAATTAAAAGGAAACCCTAAATCTAGATTATTTTAATTATTAATGAAAATATTAAAGTTAACCTAATTTACTAGTTAATTAATTTATTTACATGTTTATTTACAAAATTAATGATAATTAATAATAATGATAAATAATGATGATTAATAATTTATTTAAGGAAAAGATGAAAATGTCAAAAAAAAACCTAATTCTAGATACTTTTTACTTATTAAGAAAAAGATTAAAGTTTAAAAACCTAAATTAAACTAAGTTAATTGTTAGAGTTTATTTACAAAAAATAGGTTAGTGATGAAATTAATAATAATTAAATATATTTGTATTTTTGATTTTTCTGTTTTTATTATAGAAAATTATTTTATGGTGAAAAAAACAATTAAAACAATTAAAAAAGAATTAGAAAAGAAAATAAAATTAAAAAGGATGCAAACCAAGGGGAGTTTCAGGCCCAAGGGGAGGTTTTTTTGAACGGTCTGCATTCTTTGGTCATTGGATTGGGTTTCATGGCCATTTGTGTTCTGGCTGTTGGCCATTTGTGTTCTGGCCTCAACGTTCCTTAATCTTCTCAGGATGTTTGTCTCGCCATGTATTGGTGTCATGCATAAGTTGTTCTACTTTGGCCATTTGGCTTTTGGCTTTTGGCCATTTGTGTTTTGGCCTCAACGTTCCTTAATGAACCTGCATGGGATCTTGTCTAAATCTGCAGTGTTGAATCTCATGAACACATTAAATAAAATCATAAAATGCAAATAAAGTCAATATATGAAGAAATTTAATGTTTAGGCACAATATGGCATGTATGAATGATTATACCCTTTTGATCGTGGAGATCAAATCAATCTTACCCTTACTGGAAAATTAGTGACCTGAATGCTTTTATGCCCTTTGGATCATGGAGACCAAGCCAGCCTTATCCTTACTGAAGAAGTAGTGAGGTGTTGGTTTGTAACTGTGATGGCTTGTTTGTAGTGAGAGAGGGATTTGTAATAAGGATTTCAAGGTTTTAGGGTTCTTGAAAGAATTTGATATTCTAACAGTGTTGTGGCAAGGTTTTCTTCTTCTCTTTTTTCTCCTCCCTGGTTTGTGTGAAATGAAGGTGATTATATAATGGAAATTAGGGTAAAGAAAATGGGCTTTGAATGTGCAATTGGGCCTCCAATGTTCACTTGAGTTCGTCATTTTTCAGGCTAAATCGCAGGGACTTAAGCGCAATTTTTGAAGTTGAAATGTGAAAACAAAATGTAGCTGACATCGATAACTAACTCCTGTCCGAAAATCGGCTCAATCGGATAAACGGTGAATTAGTTATGAATTTTTGAAGTTTCAGCTCAGACAAACTTATTTTGGACTCCAGTGTCGACTCTGACACGTTCTTCAATAAAAAACTGGTATTGATCGGAGCATAATCCGGTCTCGACTTTTGAAGCAAAGTTGTAGATCTATGAGTCAGTGACCTTGTGTAAAAATATGAGCCCAGTCCGATAAAAATTGACCGAGTTATGAATTTTTGAAGTTTCGGCCTAGATGAAATAATATTCAGCATTCAGGATTTTCAGCGTGTCACGCACTCTGAGCAAAAAACGAAGGCCATTTGAATACCGTTTGAACTCAATACCTTCTGTGAAAATGTAGCCAACTCAATTTGTGAAATTTTGGCGCCGGAACCAGCTCGATACGATGAAAATCGACCAAGTTATGATTTTTTGAACATGACACAAATAAACTTCTGTCACAAATTTTCTGTACGAAAATACTTGATAAATCCATATTTTTGAAGACCTTCTGATCGAAATTGGCTTCCAGCCGTCAGAGATGAAAACGTAGATAATGTCAATACGGAATTTTGGCCACCGGAACGGGTTCAAAATGAGCCACTATCTTCAAGTTATGAATTTTTTAGCGCGTAAAAACTGCACTTTCAGCACACTTTTTCACCATATTTCTTCAAGAAAACTTACACATTCGGATACCTTCTTTAAAGAATTATCTCTTGAGCCGAACCTGAATTTGAGAATACGTTATCAGAGATATCTTGGGGAAAGAACACCTGAATATGATGCGCCGGGTTGGACTTATGAATTTTTCTTGAAATGTTTTGAGAAATATGGGAGGGCAAATTTTGGGGTACAACAGTTGCCCCTGTTCAATCTTCTTAGACCTGAGGATGTAGATTGGTTGGCGTGCCTTTCGTGATCCGAAGGTGGAAGATGATTGAACACTAGAGTGCCCAGAAATTTGCACTCGCATAGTAAAGTATCAGCAACATGATGGCGGGAATGGGCTTACAGATGCCATTTGGAGAGATGACGGATAGGAGGATGGGCTTATAGATGCCATTTGGAGTTGTGACAGAGCTTTGTCGGGAATGGGCTTATAGATGCCATTTGGAGACTGTTGGTATGTGGATGGGCTTATAGATGCCATCGAGAGGTTGTCGATCGCGTAAGAGATTCCTTAGCGAGAACTTGCATACCTGAGAAAGTAAAATAATTACATGGCCTGTTACAGGAGTTGATCTTCAAACTCTTTACGTAGATGTGCCCTGGCTGAATACAGGAATCGAATCTTTAAACTCTTCAGACGTGCCCTGGAAGGATACAGGAATCGAGTCCGGAGAATATTAGTCGTCAACAGATACACCCTGGCAAGATACAGGAATCGGATCTTCGAACTCTTCAGACGTGCCCTGGCAAGATACAGGAATCGAGTCTAGTAATGTTAGTCGTCAACAGATACACCCTGGCAAGATACAGGAATCGGATCTTCGAACTCTTCAGATGTGCCCTGGCAAGATACATGAATCGAGTCTGGTAATGTTAGGTTGGTGAGTTGTCTCTATTGACAGGTTATCCTCATGGACGAGTGGTCTTTAACGACGAGTGTCTATAACGACGAGTGTCTATACCGACGAGTGTCTATAACAACGAGTGTCTATAACGACGAGTGTCTATAATGACGAGTGTCTATAACGATGAGTGTCTATAACGACGAGTGTCTATAACGACGAGTGTCTATAACAACGAGTGTCTATAACGACGAGTGTCTATAACGACGAGTGTCTATAACGACGAGTGTCTATAATAACGAGTGTCTATAATGACGAGTGTCTATAACGACGAGTGTCTATAACGACGAGTGTCTATAACGACGAGTGTCTATAACAACGAGTGTCTATAACGACGAGTGTCTATAATGACGAGTGTTTATAACGACGAGTGTCTATAACGACGGGTTGTATCAGAGAAATCTTTAGGCATTGATTTAACTGGATTTGTATTCTTTGACTGGGTTGGTCTCTTTTGACTGTATTCGTCTACATAGCTGATCATTTAACTGTATCCTTCCTGAAAGGTAAAGGTCAGTCATATGCAATGCATGATATGGATCAAGCAATAATATTTTTCAACACATGAGATTGTATGATATGATGCGTATATGCATGTATCATGATGTATAACAATGTGATGTTTATGAATGTATCTGCGTCTAGAAAAATAGATCCTTGACGGATGCCGGGAAGTCAAATCCTTGGTTGATGTTGAAGAGTGAGATTCTTCGTTTTCGTTGGGGATGATGATTGCAAGAATACCGGTAGGAGAAGATGACTCCGTTGGAGAATAAACTTGGCGAAGAGATTACTCTGCAGGGAATTACTCTGTGGGAAGAGATACTTCGCTGAGATTTGATGATAACTCTGTTGGGGATTTCGTTGTTGTGCTCTGTTGGAAATGAAGGTATCTTGGTCGTATTCTTCAGCTGAACTTACCTTGGCACTTCGGTGGACAGGGCAACCGGATCATTTAGACAACTCATTATTGCCTCAGTTTCTGTTGGAGAAGAAGGTACCTGTGAAGGTGTTTGATGACCGCCAATTGACAAATCTTCTTCTGGTAGGCAAGTGACGAGATGACAGGACATAGTCGTACGCTTTGATCCCTAACTTTTGCCTGGACCGCCCTTTCGGGTTTTCAGTCCACCGGGATACCCATTTTTGCCCAAGCCGCCTTTTCAGGTTTTCGACTTGCCGGGTATACAGATTTTTTTCATTTCATCCCTCATTTTTGCCCGAACCCTTTTGGTTCGCCGGGAAGCCCTTATTTTTGCCTAGGTGTGTCAACCTAGCGGGTCTTTGATTACGCGTAGTATTTTTTCCGACTATGTCCATGCTCTCAGGATGTAGGGAGGTGCCCCTGTTATTGTGTTGCCACGCTACCAGAAGATGTTTGGTCATGCAAGATTTGTTGCTGGGAATTCGTGTCCAATGCCCCAAGTGGCTCAGGCGGAGGTTTACCCCTGGCTGTTTGGCATCTTGAGAGATTCCTTGAATCTTGACTGGACTGCCCCAGATGATGGACAATGATCAGGCCATGCCTCTTGATTGGAGGTGCTTTTGTTCATTAGGCATTCGTCGTGCGAATTTCTATGCTGTTCAAACAAAAATTCATATGCAAACAAAGTTATGTTAAAAATGCAAAGCTTATGTCTGTCTTGAAGTTTTTGAAAAATGCATTTTTCAGTAAAACCAGCAAATTTTGTAAAATGTGATGTCAACTCAATATTTTATAGCAAGCCTTAAGGAGTCAGGATACCTTTGGTAACAATATGCTTTCGAACTAACCCATGCTTCAGCTAGGACTTTTAAGGGTTGTAGTGTGGCCTGGTTCACGGTTTAAGAAACAAAGGATAAAGGCTCAAATTATTTGTACCCACCCGCTCTTCGTGATGTTCTTCAAACCTAAACTCAGCTGATCGTGCGTTAGACCTTGTTTGAGTCTTTGCTCTGAAATTCCAGTGATGGTTCGGATGTTGAATGTTTATTTGAATAGGCAGTCCTTTTTGTTTGGTTTAGGGTTTGTAAGACCTCTTTCTTTTTCTTTCATTATCCCTGTTTTTTGCCTGAACTGTTTCTTTTTGGAATTACAGTCAGCGGGATGCCCCAGTTTTGTAAGTCTCCTTCATAGGTTTTGACTTAATGGGTTTTTATTTTGAGAAGTAATGACTGCCTGTCTGTATGATTGTTCGGAACCATCACTGTCTTTTGTTTTGTAAGGACCTCTTTGGTGCCATTCGTTATGCACTTGGATCAACTGAGAGACTACCCTGCCCCAGGTTATGATTAAGGGTTTTAAATTTTGAAAAGAAAAACTCCTACTTCTTTGGCTCAGAGGGGTTGACGAGGGATTATCTTCCTTATAACTCCAGTGTTTAGGGATTGAAACAATGCCTGTACCTCATCAACGAGGTCTATTCAAAAGCATACTGTAATGATCGCGGTATCGTTTTCGTCATCCTCCCTCAAGAGGCTTATAATTATTAACCGAGAATTGATCATCACAAAAAAATGAAAACAGTTTGCATATAGTGAATACGAAATAATTACTTCAAAACAGACATGTGTAATGCATTAATGAAATAACCAAGTTTGACATGAAATAAAATGTTTGAACAATCAAAGAAAATTACAATCTAAACATTCAAATGAACAAAAGTTTCCAATACTAGCCATGTTTTGACAAGGGAGCAGTGGTCACATTCGGAGTCTCTGGAGAGTCGAACTGGACTTCCTTTGTGTTGATCAGATCCTGAACCTTGTTTCTCAAAGTCCAACAATCATCTGTAGCATGCCCCGGGCTGTCAGAATGATAAGCGCAGCGAACGTTGGGGTTATACCTTGAAGGTGTCCTGTTGGGATTCTTTAGAGGGTCCCTTAGAGTTACCAACTGGGTCTCCAGCAACTGTGGCAATATCTGGGACAAGGTCATGCCGAGGGGAGTGAATTGCCTTTTAGGTCTCTCTTCCCTTTGTTGATTGTGACGCAGAGGAGCACTGGTCGGTTTTGAAATGACCATCGCATTGACAGCTTGGCGGTGTTCAGATTTGCTCTGCCCTCTTGAACCATAGACAACACCAGATTCTCTCTTGGATGGTTTCTTCTCAGTGTTCGAGGAGTCACCATTCTGTATTTTCCCGGACTTGATACCAGCTTCGATTCTCTCCCCAGTCAAGATCAGATCTGTAAACCCAGCAGCAGAATTCCCAATCAGGTGGTTGAAGAATGGACCAGACAGGGTCCCCAAGAACATGTCGACGAGTTCGCGGTCAGTCAGAGGTGGTTGTACCCTTCCAGCAAGGTCCCTCCATTTTTTAGCATATTCTTTGAAGCCTTCTCCTGTACCCATAGACATCCCCTGAAGCTGAGTACGCGTGGGAGCAAGGTCGGCATTATACTGGTATTGCTTGTAGAATGCAGTGGCCAAGTCCTCCCAGCTGCGGATGTTGGCTCCATTCAGTTGATAGAACCAGTCGAGTTGGGTTCCAGACAGACTATCCTGAAAGAAGTGAATCCATAAATTCTTGTCAGTCGTGTAGGGCTAGATCCTCCTTGTGTAAGACCTGAGATGCAGCTTAGGACAGGATGCCCCGTCGTACTTTGCAAAGGCAGGTGCCTTGAATTTGTGCGGGATTACTACCCCAGAAGACAGACCTAGATCCTCGAAGTCCAGGCCGAGCACTTTTTGTATCTCCATGGCACTTAGCCGGTCTTCCAACTGTTTATACCTGTCTTCAGCTGGAGGGTACTGCTCGTCATTGTAATCGGTCTCGTTGTCGAAGACCACTGGACTAGGGACCTCCCTTTCTTGGGGACTGTCTTTCCCAACAGATGGGATAGTCTGCTCAACTTCATTTTGTGATCCATTCCCAGATTTGCGTCTAGGGTTGAACAACACCGTCCTCTTCTTCTTCTTTTTCAAAAGCAGGGTCTTCAGATCTTGTTGCCCCGGGGCCAAACTCATGATCAACTCTTGGAACTGGGCGTTCTGAGCCTGGAGGGCCTTGATGGATTTCTCAGTAGATGACTCAGGATTCATGATGATCGGCTGAAATAAACAGCGAAGAAGGTAAGCAACCTGTAAAAGGGGTACATGTAATGCAATGATATGTATGTATGCATGCAATGTTTTCAAGGATCTCGCGGGGTAAACAAGAAACCGTTAGAGTTTGAATTTTGTAGCTTGATTGAAGGAACTTCATGTTGTTGAGAGTCCTTCTTCAAGGGTCAAAGCTCACCATATCGAGTGGGTCATAGCCCCTGACAACCTTGGCTAGAGGAAAATAAATCCCCTTTTGCCCCTTGCTAGACAGTTGGTTCATCATGACCTGCATCACAAGCCCTTGAGATCCTTGAAACGGGTCAGTCTTTATGCAGGATGCATGCAATGGTATGATGTTATGCTATGCATGGGGTAATGTAGGTAAACCCTGTTATGAGTCCAGATTAAGGACTGTAAACAAAACCTGCAAGAAACTCAAGTGTCAGATAACAAGTATGCAAGTAGTCAAGTTTGAAAGCACACAAGTCACACGAAAGAACCCCTAGAGTTTAGGCCAGCATGAAGTTTGGGGTACTACCCTCTTGAAGTTGGTGGGCTCAAAACCTGTCCTATCAGAAGTAACCGGGTTCTAAGGGTCCCAATATCATTGGATTGCTTTCATTGTTCATCGTTTCGATTTAGCCACTGAACTGGCGACTGAAATATTCCAAGAAAACAACCCTCAATTGAGTGTAGTATCGAGTATCAACCAACCTCGGACTGCACCAAAGTCAGTTATCTCACTACCCTAAAGAGGCCAAGATGGTTCAATTAAGGTTCCTAAGGTCAGTTGATGCTTCACGACACCACGCGGCGGCCCCGTACTCTCCTTGACTGAACTCAAGGGTTACCGGTACACACCAAAGTGCCACATCAACGTAGCAGACTGCTTCAACCATGTCGGTATACCCCGCACAGTTCCCTCAGTCTTGTTGCTACTTTCTAAGAAGGTATCCCCCAGATCCGGGTTAGGATCTATAGAACTCCCAAGACAGTACCCACAATAATAAAGCAAACAATTCAGACAATTGAAAACACAAATGATCTTAGTCCTAAGGTACACCTCACTTTAAGTATCCCCAGCAGAGTCGCCAGTTCTGTGATCGGTGGATCTGGAACTGACTGTTTTTAGCTGGTTCGCGAAATGTCGCGGTAAGCAAGAGTCGCCACCGTCTTTTATTTTCTCCAACATGGACAGGACAAAAGCACAGCAAAATTCCTTATGAGATTGTCTCTCGGTTCGGGAGGTAGATTTATAGAAAGGGAAGGTGTTAGCACCCTTTCTATCCATGGTTATCCATGGGCTCTTAGATACTTGCTCATTGTGTTTTCAAAAGTGTTTACTTTTCAATGTGTGAGTGGGTTTGAAAAAGTTTCTTTGAAAGATTTCAGAATAACTCTTGTATCAGTCCTCAAGAGTGTTTGAAAAATTGTTTTGAAAGCTTTTGAAAGTGTCGGTGTGAAAATGTTTTTGATTTATTTTTGAATAGAGCAAGTATCTACGAGTCATCTACCTACCCTAAGGAATTAGGCTGTGTAAATGTCCTTAAGGTAGCGCCATCCCACCATTGAGAGGTAGGTAGCACCACCGTTGGAGGTATTCGGGTCAATTCGTTTTTAGGGACAGTGTGGTCACCAGAGCAACAGCAGGCCACCTTAGAAGCTACCCTTATGCCATTGATCCTTTTTTAGTCTGAGACAACTGTTTCGAGGCAACTATTCTGAGGCAACCGTTTCGAGGCAACTTGTTTTGAGGCAACTGGATCAATGGACATAAGGACTTACTAAAACGTCCTATACTCGACGACCACGTTTCGAAGGTAAGGAAACAGTGAGGCGTACCCTAAGAGTGGTGTGTGAATTGGTGTATTGTTTTCAGTTTAACAATTATCTTTGATCATTATATCGTGAGCTACGCTTGTTTTTAATTTAGCCATTCATTCTTTCATGCAAAGTTTAGAATTTAAAAGTGCGAAAATTTAAATGCGGAAAGATAAATCCTACGCTATTACAAGGCGCGGGTCTATACATCGCCAAATTACAAAGACCCGTTTTTGATAAAGATGCGGAAAGTAAAGACGAAAAGATAAACCTAATTACTATTACATCTGAGAAACAGTTACATAATGATCGAAAGAAATAATGCGTGAAAAGAATTAAAATTAGGACGTCCGAGGGTTTTGACCATTTGCATGAAATTAAATTAAAATTAAAAGTCTAATTATTATTTAATTAAAAAAAAGAAAGTGTTTTAGTGTTTTTTGTATTTATGAAAAATAAAGAACAAGAATTAAAAGGAAACCCTAAATCTAGATTATTTTAATTATTAATGAAAATATTAAAGTTAACCTAATTTACTAGTTAATTAATTTATTTACATGTTTATTTACAAAATTAATGATAATTAATAATAATGATAAATAATGATGATTAATAATTTATAAGAAAAAGATGAAAATGTCAAAAAAAACCTAATTCTAGATACTTTTTACTTATTAAGAAAAAGATTAAAGTTTAAAAACCTAAATTAAACTAAGTTAATTGTTAGAGTTTATTTACAAAAAATAGGTTAGTGATGAAATTAATAATAATTAAATATATTTGTATTTTTGATTTTTTCTGTTTTTATTATAGAAAATTATTTTATGGTGAAAAAAACAATTAAAACAATTAAAAAAGAATTAGAAAAGAAAAGAAAATAAAATTAAAAAGGATGCAAACCAAGGGGGGTTTCAGGCCCAAGGGGAGGTTTTTTTGAACGGTCTGCATTCTTTGGTCATTGGATTGGGTTTCATGGCCATTTGTGTTCTGGCTGTTGGCTATTTGTGTTCTGGCCTCAACGTTTCTTAATCTTCTCAGGATGTCTGTCTCGCCATGTATTGGTGTCATGCATAAGTTGTTCTACTTTGGCCATTTGACTTTTGGCTTTTGGCCATTTGTGTTTTGGCCTCAACGTTCCTTAATGAACCTGCATGGGATCCTGTCTAAATCTGCAGTGTTGAATCTCATGAACACATTAAATAAAATCATAAAATGCAAATAAAGCCAATATATGAAGAAATTTAATGTTTAGGCACAATATGGCATGTATGAATGATTATACCCTTTTGATCGTGGAGATCAAATCAATCTTATCCTTACTAGAAAATTAGTGACCTGAATGCTTTTATGCCCTTTGGATCATGGAGACCAAGCCAGCCTTATCCTTACTGAAGAAGTAGTGAGGTGTTGGTTTGTAACTGTGATGACTTGTTTGTAGTGAAAGAGGGATTTGTAATAAGGATTTCAAGGTTTTAGGATTCTTGAAAGAATTTGATATTCTAACAGTGTTGTGACAAGATTTTCTTCTTCTCTTTTTTCTCCTCCCTGGTTTGTGTGAAAAGAATGTGATTATATAATGAAAATTAGGGTAAAGAAAATGGGCTTTGAATGTGCAATTGGGCCTCCCCAATGTTCACTTGAGTTCGTCATTTTCCAGGCTAAATCGCAGGAACTTAAGTGCAATTTTTGAAGTTGAAATGTGAAAACAAAATGTAGTTGACATCGATAACTAACTCCTGTCCAAAAATCGGCAAAATCAGATAAACGGGGAATTAGTTATGAATTTTTGAAGTTTCAGCTCAGACAAACTTATTTTGGGCTCCAGTGTCGACTCTGACACGTTCTTCAATAAAAAACTGGTATTGATCGGAGCATAATCCGGTCTCGACTTTTGAAGCAAAGTTGTAGATCTATGAGTCAGTGACCTTGTGTAAAAATATGAGCCCAATCCGATAAAAATTGACCGAGTTATGAATTTTTGAAGTTTCGGCCTAGATGAAATAATATTCAGCATTCAGGATTTTCAGCGTGTCGTGCATTCTGAGCAAAAAACGAAGGCCTTTTGAATACCTTTTAAACTCAATACCTTCTGTGAAAATGTAGCCAACTCAATTTGTGAAATTTTGGCGCCGGAACCAGCTTGATACGATGAAAATCGACCAAGTTATGATTTTCTGAACATGACACAAATAAACTTGTCACAAATTTTCTGTACGAAAATACTTGATAAATCCACATTTTTGAAGACCTTCTGATCGAAATTGGCTTCCAGCCATGAGAGATGAAAACGTAGATAATGTCAAGACGGAATTTTGGCCACCGGAACAGGTTCAAAACGAGCCACTATCTTCAAGTTATGAATTTTTTAGCGCGTAAAAACTGCACTTTCAGCACACTTTTTCACCATATTTCTTCAAGAAAACTTACACATTTGGATACCTTCTTTAAAGAATTATCTCTTGAGCCGAACCTGAATTTGAGAATACGTTATCAGAGATATCTTGGGGAAAGAACACCTGAATATGATGCGCCGGGTTGGACTTGTGAATTTTTCTTGAAATGTTTTGAGAAATATGGGAGGGCAAATTTTGGGGTACAACAGGTATTCTATATTGACTCATAATATCAAACTTTGGCTTCTTGTTGGTTAGATGGTTCTTATCTCTAGCTTTTACCTTATGCTTTAGGATAGTCTCTTCATCTCCTCCTATCTTCTTTAATTTCAAAAATCTTCTCCCTCCTTTTAAAAAACTCTTCTTATTTCTAAACTTGAAACACTTTCATAATAAACTTGGACTTAGGTCCATGCATTTTCAAAACATTTTCATAAATAAGTTTCAATCAATTCAATAATACCTTGACATTTTTGTGAGAAGACTAAAAGTCGATCAATCTCATTTCAAACCATTTTTTGCCACTTTGGCTTTTTTATTTTAAAACTTTTCTTAAAAGATTAGACTCTTGTCAATTCTTGTAGTGATGCAAACAACTATACTTCTACAATATGTAGTAAAGAGAGATATTTTCCACTTGGGTGTAGAGTGAGGCATTGTTGATTTTAAAATTCAAGCCATATCCTCCACTTTGAGATGATGCAAATTCTACTTTCTCATGATTGTGGGTAGTAAGTATGTTTTCCACACGGACAATGACGATGATGTCTTATCTCATAAAATTAACCAACACACTTGTGTTTCAAATTTTTAAAAGAGGAACTACGTGTACCCTGATCCCCTATTGCACGAAAGGTGGTACATAGGCACTAAAGGTTCGCAACCGCGGCGGGTGCAAAAATCATAAAAATATTTCTTTTCTCACCTCCACCATCCATTTTATAGACAACACATTTTTATAGCCAAAATATACAGATTTTTCAAAGAGGTTCCTGCGGAGTACCGTAGATGTTTAAGGTGCTAATACCTTCCCTTTGCATAACCAACTCCCTTACCTTGAATCTTTCCCCCTTTTTTGGGTTATTCGCTCTTTTCCCATTCCTTTGGAAACAATAAAGCGCAGTGGTGATTTTTATTTTGATTTGTATAAAGTCTAGTCAACCAATGGCTTAGTCTTGAACATTTCTACCGCTACAGAAAAATGGAGACTTCAGTGGGGAAAGATTGACCTCTTGCTGGTCCATCCCTAAGTGGGTTGAGCCTATCTTTGTTTATATCTGTATATATGTTATTGTGTTTATGTGTTATATTTTATATATATGTTTGTCTGGATTTTCCTGGTTTACAGGGTGCTTGGTGATTACTCATAAGTCCTATACCCGGACTTGGGCAAACTTTAAGATAGGACGGGCGGTATAGTCATGTTAACTTTGAGGGAGTAATCCCAAAAAAGGAGGCATGAGATCCCCCACTCAGTGGAGGCCCCTTTGACTGTAGTGTCGTTTATCGAGTAATCGGGAAGACGTACTGCTTTCGACCTGGGAGCCTGCTGAATCTGAGGATCGTAGATTACCTAACCCATCTTGGCCTTTTAGGTGTAGTGCGGAAGCTATGATGGAGTAATCCAGAAATAGTTGTCACGCGATACTACGCTCGGACGAGTCTTTCTTGAGAATATTACTAATTACCGAGTTAATCGGAAAGTTGGTAATATCCGAAGGAGGGATGTAGACTCTGGGAACCTCTTAGAACCTTGTTCGGCAGGTGATAACTTTTTATTATTTTGGTTCTCTCTAATTGGCTTCTCCGGAGCATCAAAATCTATCTAATTGGATTCAATCAAGTCTTGTATTTTGTTTCTCAGAGCCCAACAATCATTTGTATCGTGGTTAGGACTCTCAAAATTATAGGCACACTGGGCATTCAAATTATATTGGGGAGATGTAGTATTTGGATTCTTGGGAGCCTCTCTCAAGGTTTCCAAGTTAGATCTCAGCAGATGAGGTAGAACTTCTGCCAATGTCATGTTGATGCGGGTAAACTTCCGTTGTGGTCTTTCCATCCTTTGTTGATTGTTGCGTTGTGGAGCAACTGCAGGTCTAGGTATCATCACGACACTTACTGTCTGACGTTGTTCAGCCCTATTCTGACCCCTCGGACTGTAGATGGCACTGGCTTCCTTATTACCAGCAAAAGGCTTCTTTACTGAACTTGAAGAGGCATCCTTCTGTATTTTTCTGCTTCGAATCCCAGCTTCTACTGTTTCCCCAGTTAGGATCAACTCAGTGAAACCAGCTGATGAGCTGCCGATCAAATGATTGAAAAATGGACCAGATAGCGTCCCCAGAAACATATCAACCAACTCCCTATCAGACAACAGGGGTTGAACTCTCCCAGCCAAGTCTCTCCATTTTTGTGCATAATCTTTAAAACCTTCACCTGCACCCATGGACATACTCTAGAGTTGAGTACGAGTGAGAGCAAGGTCGGCATTATATTGATACTGCTTGTAGAAAGCAGCAGCCAGATCTTCCCAGTTTCGGATATTTGCTCCCTCTAGCTGGTAGAACCATTCCAATTGAGTCCCTGATAGACTATCTTGAAAGAAGTGAACCCAAAAATTTCTATCAGTTGTGTGGGGCTGGATCTTTCTGACATAAGAATGGAGATGGAGTTTTGGGCAGGACACCCCATCATACTTAGCAAAAACTGGAGTGTTGTACCCCAAAATTTTCCCTCCCATATTTCTCAACACATGGCAAGTGAGGTCCCCAAATTGCTCAAGGAAGTTCAAGAGTTGACCAGACAAACTCTCTCCTAAGGCAGTATACCTCAAATTAGGGTTTCCATATTCATCAATGTGTGAACCACAAAGGACCCAAATGATCACCATTGTCCTAATATGTTCTAAAGATCACCCATGTCAAGTTTCAAGCCTTGCAGAAGAAGTTTGCTCAGTCAATTGCTCAAATGCCTGAAAATCAATTATACTAGGTCAAAAGTCAATTGTGGCCCACATACAGTCAAACTTCAAGATTTTTGGTCAACATCCTTATTTTTAAGTATTATCCATCATTTGATCAAGGGTTGATCATGATTCCTCAAGGATTGCTCACAATTCATCAAAACCCAAAAGTTGCTAAATTAGGGTTTTATAGGAAAAGTCAACTCAACTTTGATCAAGCATAATTTTCTCATACTTTATCAGAAATGACCCATCCAAAGGTAATTTTGAATAGGATACAATTCCCTACAATTCATATTCATCTCCCAAGTTCATAATATGCACTCACAAAAAGATATGAATTTTGACATTATAGGTCTTTTTGAAAAGTCAACAAAAACACCTTTTGGGTCAAAGCTTCATACATGAACATGGAAGACTAAATTGAGATGAGACAAAAAGGGTTGTTTAGAGGACATCCTAAGCTTTCTAAAAAGTCCAAGAACACCTCTCTAGGGTCAAAATTGATAGAGTTATGCATTTACCAAGTTGACCCTTTTTGCAAAATTGCCAAAAGTCAAATGTGCTCAAATTTGCATTTTTTGCTAAATGGGCCCAACTTTTTATGCTTGCACCTCAATTATAATGTGGTCCACGACTCAAATGTTCACTCACCCATTATGTGCTTCATTTTTCAATTTATTTTTATTTTTCATTAATTAAAAAGTAAATTAAATCAAATAAATGATGAAAAATAACAAAGATATGATTTGATTTGTTTTTTTGACAGACTATCAATCAAGATATGCTGAGTTTGCAAGATCAATTCGAGTTAAGGCCAATTGGTACAAGAAAGGAATGATTTGGCTCAAAATAGCAACATATCATATAGCTTGCAAATCAAATCAAATCTTGGATAAATGCAAAGATTCATTCCAAGTTTGTTAACCTAATTCACTCTAGGGTATATAATGAAGAATTCCAGATCAAAAAACAAGGGTTAGAGGTCGTGAGAGGCATAGAACAAAACTCAAAAATCTTGACAAAAAGTGAGGTTCGGTTTGCAGGTTAGAGGACCTTTGAGAGCAATTCAAGGCCAACCATCACATCCTAGGCGCACACTGAAGCCATCTCCACCATTTTCAAGGTCTGAAGCGCTCAGAATTCGCCTCTACACCTCACGCGGTTTGCAAGCTTTTTCAAATTTGATTATTGCAATTTACGTATCATTAGCACTGTTAATTGGCATATTTGTGATTATTATCATGTTTGTAAGCTAACAGGATGATTTAATTGCATTTTTGAAGCTTATATACGCACCTGCCATTGTTAGGGTTTCTGTGTTCGTTTTAGGGGTTTTCAGTACAGGCAAAAGCAGGCCTTGAATCAGGTACCATGATGCTCGTGAGGATGAGACGAGTTGATTGGTACCATTACCTTTCGTTTATATTGCCTGTACATGATTTTTGAATGTTACAGGTCTGTAGTTACACATAAATGTCCGTAGGTAAAAGTGTTTTACCTAAAGCGACAGACCAGTGAAGGAGACGATGGCGTAGCAGCATGTGACTGGCCCGCTTAAACTTTCGCGCGTTTTTTTGGGCGTGGCACTCTGTTTGAGTTATATTTCATTTATTTCATTATTATCATAATTAACATTCCAGCGCAGATGGTGAAGAGGCTAGCCTTTGATGTGCACGTCCTGGGTTCGATCCCAGGCGTGTGTATTTTGTTATTTTCTTAACAATTGCAGGCCAATCCAATGCATTGCACTATCCAGCGCCTACCATACTCCATCAACATCCAGCCATCTATTATGCTCTTACCTAGATCCAACGTGCCAGCAATGAAGGACCATGATACATCACACAGTCAACATTACACAGAATCAAGCGTGGTCAACCAGGCTTGGAGTATTTGGGCCAAAAAAATCAGATCTGCACCCCCCAGCATGTTATTCAACACAGGCCCATTCCTTATTTTTTCTTCTTATTATTATTTTATTTTGCTTTGCTTTTAATTCTTTAATTATTTTATATTTTAAAATCAGTTTTAATTAAATCATAAAAAAAATAAAAATAAAGTAATAAAAAATTAGATTTAGTTGTTTTCTTATTAAATTTAATTTTTGTTAATTAATTAGATTAATATTTAAATTGGGGTAACTTTAATTTGTTCTTTTTACAATTAAAATTAAATTAGAAAATTAGGTTAACTTTTGATTTAATTTTTCTCTTTTTTCTCAAATAAAACAAAAAAAATACAAAAAAATAGGTTAACTTAATTATTTTTCTTAATTAGTATTAATTAGTAATTAGGGTCCTTTTTTATTCAATTATTCCATTATTTTCTCAAATAACAAAACATGACAAAAAACATTTTTTTCTTTAATCAATCGCAAGTAGGATTAGTCACAGGGTCAAAACCCTAATCGCCTCGCATTTAATTCACCGCGCGCTTGTTGATTATTTTGCCATTATTTTGTAACTGTTCATGGTTTGTAATAGTTAATTTAGGGTTTTTATTTACTGTTTAAATCCCTGATTTTTTGGTTATGTAATTAATCCACCTCCCCGAAGCCTTGTAATAGCTAGGTTTATTTTCTCGCATTTTTAATTCCTGCAAATATTTGACTAGCTAGATGTATGTTATTAGGATTGTATGGCAAGAATGCATGACAAAATTAAAATGGTTAGAAAACCCTAATGTGAAAAGATAATAAACTGAAAATAAATCACTCGCACATATTCACTCTTAGGGTATACTCTCACTTCAGTTGCCTTCGGTAAACGATCATTAAGCATAGGGTGTCTTAGTGATTGCCCTCCAGTCTAAGAAGATCAAAATGTCCCATTCAAATGTTGCCTCAGAAATGTTGCCTCGAAAAAGATCTTAAGACTCTAGGGTTACTACTAAGGCGTCCTAATATTGTTTTAGTGACCGTACGTCCCTTTCGAATTGACCCTTACAAATTCCAACGACGGTGCTACCTATTTCTCAATAGTAGGATAGCGCTATCTAAAGGAAACAAGAATAGAAACAATATTTTTTCGAGTAAGTAGATGCTAGTAGGTATTTGCTCAAATCAAAACTTTTCACACTTCACATTTCAAAACAAAATTTCAAAACAACTTCGTCACACCCTTGAAGACTGATACAAGGGTTATCACAAAGTAAAACATTTTCAAAGCAAGCAAACACACAAGCAATTTAAAAATGAGCAAGTACCTAAGAGCCCATGGAAAACCATGGATAGAAAGGGTGTTAACACCTTCCCTTTCTATAATCTACCCCCCGTACTCAGAATATCTCGAAAAAGGATTTTTTTCTGTACTTTTTTCCTTTCCGGTTGGATGAAATAAAAGTCGGTGGCGACTCTTGCTTACCGCGACATTTTGCGAACAAAAAACGTAAGACGCAAACCAGTAAAAACAAGTCGGTTCTGCCACCGTATCACATGGAGCTTTGAACTTCTACAGGATGACTACTCCCGAGGCCAATCCCAGTTCTTCGAAATCTAGTCCAGGTATCCTCTGAACTTCCATGGCACTCAGACGGTCTTCTAGCTGTTTGTATCTATCCTCAACAGGAGGATATTGCTCATCATTGTAATCAGTATCATTATCAGAGACTGCAGGACTAGGGTCATTCTCTTCTTCCTGATTCTCCCCTTCCTTGGATGAAGAGGTCAGATCTGTTTGTCGCTTCAACCGCTCTCCAAACCTCCTGCCCATATTCAGAATACCGATAGCTTTCTTCTTTTTCTTCTTCTCTTTCAGAATGAGGGCTTTCAGATCCTCCTGCCCTTTTGCCAGACTTATGAACATTTGTTGGAACTGGGTGTTATGTGCCTGAAGATCCTTGATGCTTTGTTTGGAAGACATTTCTGCTGAAATAAACAGCGAAGAAGATGAGAAAACCTGTAATGGTACCTGTAATGATGTGCATGATAATGGGATGCGCATGCAATGATTTCAAAGACTTTGGGAAATTTAAATTTGCAAACCATAATAAACAAAAATTTTATTAGCTGAATTTGAAGTTCAAATGCCCTTTAGGCGTTACAATTAAAAAATAAATCTGAAACTATAAAAGACAACAAAATTCCCATGGATGCTTCCTCTTTGTTCCGGGATAGTCATTGGGTCCTCTTTCTTCATGCAACTGCTTTGTGAGCTCTAAAACCTTCCTCTCCTGAGCATGGAACTGATCCTTGTAAGTATCTCTCTCCTTCATCAACTGAATCTAAGACCTCTGTAATTCTCCAAGATCAGTGGGCATGTAAGGATAGAGAACTGTGTAAGGAATACCCTCCTCCGTAGTGGGTTCCACAATCACTGGCAAAATAGCCACATATGGCATCAAAATCTGTTGGGCACGAGCTCGTACCCATTGTAGGTAAGGTTCCATAGGAATGGAAGTATTTGGTCCCAAAGCCTTGGCACCATATCTGTTTACCATGCCCCAGGCTCGTACGAATCTTCGGCGATACTCCTTGACATCATCCTCATAGTTGAATACAATACCCTAGATAAGTAACTCATGGGGACCATCCCTTCGAGCGTAACCAAATTGTCGTAGGGATAAACAAGGGCTATAGGTTATACCCCCTCTGATGCCAAGTAGTGGGACATTAGGGTACTCTCCATAGTGATCAATAATAGCAGTATTTTCCATAGCTCGAGAACACCAGAGAATATTCGTATGAGCGAGCGACATTATCCTTTGCGGACAACCCAAACCTTCTTCATTCTTCAGTATAGGCTTAAGGAGGTGAGAAATAAACCACCTCGACAACAATGGCATACAACACATAAGAATCTCTCTTCTCTTCATGGTACGAGTATGGAGAGCGTGCAAAATATCTCCGAGCAAAGTAGACACCGGGTTGCGAGAGAAAAAGATCTTGATAGCATTCACATCTACGAATGAGCCCGAATTATGGAATAGGACTAACCCCTAGATTAGAAGATCCAAGACCTCCTCGAAAGCCTGAAAATCCGTATCATCCCAAAACAGTTAGGCTTTATTTATCAGAAACTTAGCTAGAAAACACTTGACTCCGCTTCTTGTTTCCCAATTGGATACCATGTCGGCCCATTTCAGGTGCAAAGTTGAGGCAATGACTTCTGGCTTAGGAGCTTCTTCTAAACCCATGAAGGGTAGCTGCTCAAGAATGGGTATATCCAACAGCTGAGAGAATTCTTCCAAGATAGGTACCAACTGATAGTCTGGAAAGGTGAAGCAATGGTGCTTGGGATCAAAGAACTGAAAAAGCACACTTTTCATCTTTTCATCAAAGTTTGAAGTAAACAGGTCGAGAAGTCGACCATGTCTCTTGGTGAACGCAGAAGTTTCAGAAACCCTTGATGCTAGCTCCTTGAGTTGGGAAGGTATCTTCACAAAGCTGATTCAGATAGTGTTTCTACGAACAGAAGCCATGATCTGAAAAATAGGGCAAAGATAAATTCCCTTGGTCTTTTAAATGGTTAGTGCAATAAGAATGGATGCTATGTTATGATGCATGATGTCATGATAAAACATTGGTATAGCAAACACAGTTATAGCAAGCATGATCAAATCACACAAAGTCCTTAGGTTTAAGGCTTGCATGAGGTCAAAGGTAGTACCCTTTTGAAGTTAGTTGGTTTCAAACTTGTCTTAAAAAGTAACCGGGTTCTAGAGGATCTCAATATCATTGTCCATCCTTTATCGGCATTGTCTCAACTCACGCAATCTTTTCTTGCAGTCGAAATATCCTGAAAGTCTGATCTCAATGAGTGTAGTATCGAGTATCAACCAGTTCTCAGCTCTACACCGAGGCTGTCTATCTCACTACTTTTTAATGGCCAAGTTGTTCAATTAAAGGTTCTAAGGTCAGTTAATGCTTCACGACACCACGCGGCGGCCCCGTACTCTCCCTGATTGACTCAAGGGTTATCGGTACCAACCAAAGTGCCACATCAACGTATCTACTGCTTCAACCGTGCCGGTATACCCCAACATAGTTCCCTCACAGTTTATTGCTACTTACCTAAAAGGTGTTCCCCAGATCCGGGTATAGGATCAAATAACCCAAACATTTCCCATAAATATAAAGCAATCAAGACAATCAAGAGAAAGCAATTAAATAGAACCTAGATCCTAAGGTTTACCCCACTTTATAGAAATCCCCAGCAGAGTCGCCAGTTCTGTGATACGGTGGCAGAACCGACTGTTAATATTGGTTTTTGTTTTGCGTTTTTTGTTTGCAAAATGTTGCGGTAAGCAAGAGTCGCCACCGACTTTTATTTCATCCAATCATGGAAAAGGAAAAAGAACAGAAAAAACCTTTTTCGAGATATTCTGAGTACGGGGTAGATTATAGAAAGGGAAGGAGTTAGCACCCTTTCTATCCGTGGTTTTCCATGGGCTCTTAGGTACTTGCTCATATTTTTAAAATTGCTTGTGTATGTGCTTGCTTTGAAAATGTTTTACTTTGTGATAACCCTTGTACCAATCCTCAAGGATGTGACGAAGTTGTTTCGAGAACTGTTTTGAAAGGTGTTTGTGTGAAAAGTTTTTATTGAGCAAGTACTTAAGATTCTACCTACTCAAAAAAAGATTGTTTGTTCTATTTCCTTTAGACAGCGCTATCCCACTATTAAGGAGTAGGTAGCACCGTCGTTGGAGTTTGTAAGGGACATTCGAAAGGGACAAATACAATCACTAAAGCAATAGTTAGAAAACCTTAGTAGTAACTCTAGAGTCTTAAGATCTTTTCGAGGCAACATTTCCGAGGCAACATTCGAATGGGACATTTGATCTTTTAGACATGAGGGCGACCACTAAAATTTCCTATGCTTAATGACTGTTTACCGAAGATAACCGTAGTGAGGCAAACCCTAGGAGTGAACATGTGCATGTGAACTTTTTCAGTTATTTAATCTTTGCACATTAGGTGATCTACCGTTTTAAATTTCAAGCATTCTTTTCATACAATCCTATTAGCCATGCATCTAGACAGTTAAAGATTGCGGGAATTTAAAGTGCGAGAAAAATAAACCTAGCAATTACAAGGCTTCAGGGAGGGGGATTAATTACATAACCAAAATCGGAGATTTAAAGCAAGAAATAAAACCATAATTTAACTATTACAAACTCTGAGCAGTTACAAAAATAAAGGAAAATAATTAACAAGCGCGCGGTGAATTAAATACGAGGAGAAATTGAAAACCCCTAAAAATTTGATTGAGAAATAATTTAGGTTGTATTTTTGAGAAAAGAATTGATTAAATTATGTACGACTAAAACCCTAATTCTAATCATTTTAATTATGAAAAAAATAAATTGAAATTAACCTAATCTAGTTAAATTTAATAATTTCATGAAAATAAAATAATTTACAAAGAAAACAAGATTTTGTGTATTTTTGGTTTTTTATTTGAGAAAAAGAAATTTGATTGTAAAATTAAAACCTAGTTTCTATTTGATTTTAATTATAAAACAAATTAACTTAACCTATATTTCTAATTAAATTAAAATGGATATTTTATTTTAAAAAATGCTTTTTTTTTGTATTTGGTGATTTATTGATTTTATGATTTTTTTTATACAAAGAGTAATTAATTTGGTGAAGAATAATTAAACAAAATAAGTAAAATAAAATAAATTAATAAAGAAAAGAAGAATATGGGCCTGTGTTGTTAGCAATTCTGGGGGGCGGGAAACTGAATTTCCAAGCCCAAAAACACTCCAAGCCCAGTCAACCTTTGGTGCCTTGTATCGTTGACCTGGGGCGCACCATAGTCCCTCATTGCTGGAACGTTGGATCTGATGGCATGTTAGATCCAGTGGCTGGATGTTGATGGAGTATGGTAGACCCTTTGGTAAGGAGTGCATGCAATATGCGTTTAGAAAATGGGAAAATATCAAAATGCACACGCCTGGGATCGAACCCAGGACATGTACATCAAAGGCGTGCCTCTCAACCATCTGTGTTGTTGGCTCTTTTGTTAATATATATAAATGAAATATAATATAATACAAAAAGCGCACTGTTCCCAAAAAAACGCGTGAATTTCAAACCAGCCGGTCATGGGCTGCCACGCCTCATCTTCTTCACTGCAACCCTGTCAATACAGACATAGTGAAAAGATACTACGCTTAAGCAAAAGACCCGCTAGGTTGACTGGCCTAGGCAAAAATAAGGGCTTCCCAGTGAACCAAAAGGTTTCAGGCAAAAGTAAGGGATGAAAATGAAAAAATCTGTACACCCGGCAAGTCGAAAACCCGAAAGGGAGGCTTGGGAAAAAAAGGGTATCTCAGTGGATTGAAAACCTGAAAGGGAAATCCAGTAAAAAGTTAGGGATTGAAGCGTATCATTTGTCTCATTGGATCATCTTGCGACCAGACTTCGGTATCGACTATCAAGCTCGGACGACACCAATCAATCTGATCAACCTTCGGCCAAGTAGCAAAGTGATGAGACGCTTGAAGATATAAAGACAATAGTTGTTTTTCTTGCTTTTGCACAAATTATATAAATTCTATTTTTTGGCGGCGTTCTCTTATTAGAGTGTCAGCCTCTTTGTACAAAAACTCCTATTACATGTGTGATACGGTGGGAAAACTGACTTGAAGGTTTTGTGTTTGATCGCAAATGTTACGGTTAGCAAGAGTCGCCACCGACTTTTCTTTTATCCAAAAGGAAAGGTAAAAAAGCACAGGAAATACCTTTGAGATTGTTTCTTGAGTTCGGGGGGTAGATTATGAAAAGGGAAGGTATTAGCACCCTTTTCATCCATGGTTTTCCAAGGGCTCTTAGTTACTTCTAGATCACTTGCTTTTGTTTGAAATTGTGTTTTGTGTGGTTTTTGAAAGTATTTTGTAAAAGAGGCCATTTCTTAGGCAATCTTTGTAATGATTCTTGTTTGTATGAATGTATACAAAGATGTTGATCTTTTTGAGAATGTTTTCAATATTTATAAGAAGTTTGGAAATGTGTGTGTTTATTTTGAAAATAGCAAGGATGTTTTGTCTTTTGAAATGGAGCAAGTAATCTACCTACTCAAATGTATTTCTTGTTCATTTTCTTTTCCTTTGATATTATTGTCTTACCATTGATTTGGTAATCAACCCTATCTTTAGATGTAAGCGGGACGGGCGTGGGTCATCGTATAGCCATGATTAGCAATGTTGCAAGGTATCTTAGCATTTTTGAGGGACTAAGATCATTTTTGTAAGGCAACTTTGAATAGCGTCATTGAGGGACTATGATCTTGTATTTGTTTGTTTTGCTAAGATACCTTACATGCGTAATATGGCCATTTTGTATAAGGCAACCAAGTGGGATAACCCTAGGGGTGCAAGTGTGCAAGTGTGTCATTTTCATGATTGTTTTTGTCTTGAATTAGGGTTTTCTATTTGATTGGTTTTATCTTGCCATGCAAACCCTAATTACTAGCATATTATGTAAAAGCGATAAATTGCGAAATTTAAAGTTACTACGCTATTACAACATTTGTGGGAGGGAAGTATACAATTTATGAATGGGGATTGCAATAATATAAACCTAATTAATCTATTACAACCAAATTGAATATGTACAAATATTAGAATAAATAATATACAAGATAAATTAAATATGCAAAGATGTGTAAATGCAAAGAAGATTTTTGTTTGGTTTTTTATGTGAAAAAGGTTTTAACATAATCCTAATAAATAAATCAAGATTAACTTAAATCAAATAAGAAAAGAAATTATTTTTAAAAAAGATTTTTGAATAAACCCTAATTCTATTTGATTAGAAGAAAATAAATTTCTTTAAGAAAAAGTAAGTATTTTTGTATTTTTGTCTTGAAAATAATATATGGCATTATGAGATATTTTTGGTCTTATTTTTATGTTAAAATAATATGTTTAATGGGTGTGAAGAAAAAATAAATATTTAACCTATTTAATTTAATTTACAAGTTTATTTAGTAAAATAGATAATATATAACTAAATAAAAATATCTTATATGAGAAAAATAAAATAAAATAAACCAAAATATAAATTTGTCATTTTTATATTATTTTATGATTTTTAATATTAAGAAGAATATATTTAAACAAATGAAATGAAAATAAAATAAATAAGTAAAATTATATGGGTCAGGGGTGCTGCAAGCAAACATGAGGCAGAGTGCTAGCAAAAAATCAAAAGCCCATGAAGTAAAGGCCCATGCTGCAAAAAAACTAAAAAATGTGGAAAAATATGAAAAATTGCAAAAGGCAGCACGCTGAGGCTCAAACCCACGACCTCTAGCATTTTTACGCGCTGCCTTACCACTGGGGTGGCTGTACATCCGTTTATATAAAAAAAGCACAAATATGTATTAGAAAGTGCCTCCTGAAGGCAACTTCATCTTCAACCTTGAGCCATGATCGGACCCCCTGTATCTCTCTCATTTCTCCATAAAAATGGAAAGTCCAAACATGAAAGTTATAGTGTTTCTTCCCACGATTTCAACCATATAATTTATGTAAACTAAAATTCAAAGATCAAAGCTAATTTTACTTGCCCTAATTTGAAACCTATTTTTTACATTAATTTCAAATCCAAAATTCTCTATACACAGTTAATATAAATGAAAATTATGAACATGGTTAGCTTTAGTGCAAGGATGTATACATTTTGCTTTCACAAATCAGGACCAAAGGATGCTTGTATGAAGAGATATAAGTTTGAGTTTTACCTCTTTCAGTTGAGATCGTGAATGGAGTTTGAGCAAGTTTTGAGAAGGCCTGAGGATCTGTTTAGCTTGCCTGAACCTCCTTGAGTGTATTCCAATCCTTACTTTGTCTTGAAAGTCCCTGAATCTCCCTACTCAAGTCAACCTGCAAGCTTGATATTTAAAAATGTTGGATGGAGGAGGAGGAGTTACAGTGAGGGAATAAGGGTCTGGAACACTTAGATATGATGTATATTAAGTGTTTAGGTGGTTAAAATTCAAAATGCACGAGTGGTTTTTGAGATGGTTGTGTAAGGTGCAAAATTGTCAAGTTATGGCAGATTTTCAATGGCAAAGTGTTTGGGAGTGTTTCTGAGTCTTATCATTCGTGTCTTATGTTGCAATACCTTTGTGTATATGTATAGAAAAGGTTTTAGATCAATTCCTCACCAGGTTTCTGAGTTATAGCCTTTTGGCTCTATTACTTGCTTTTGAAGAAAAGTGAGGAGACAAGTCTCTATGTGTTTGTACAAGCCTGATCTGAGTTGATAGAAGTTTTAGACACATTGCTTTTGGTTTATAGGGGTTGTGTATGCAGAAAGAACAAGTGCAAAGCTCAAGGAGTTGACAATTGCAAAAGTAGTGCTTTATCAAAATGGAAATGACAACTTTGTGCCATAAATGGAATTGTAGCTTGGACAAAGGCTCAAGTGCTTGGATTAAAGCTCTATCAGCTGTGTAAACATTTAGTTATGGAGTGAGAAACAAGTTTGAGGCCTGAAAAGCAAATATTATGCAGCCTAGGCTTGGATTTGAATTTTTGTTCATCATGAAATGGCTTGAAATCAAAGTGATAAATTGTCAACTTCATCTCTTCGATTCTCCCTACTCAAGAATGATCTCAAGGAGTTCTTGGACATTTTGGAAAGCTTTAAATATGCTCTATAACTCATATTTGAATTGTTTTTAAAGATTCCCCTTGTAACTATGTGAAAAATTGGCATGAAGGTGGGTCAAAAACCTGACTAACTAGGACAAAATTTCACTAAGTTATTTTAGTTCATGAGCATGTATTCACAAAATTATATCTTGAGATCCAAGCATATTTAGGAGAAATTGTGTGAATAAAAGTTGTAGATTTAATGGGTATCTACAACTTTCATGTTGGAAGTTTCCTATGAATCATCTTGCATCATGGTGAAAATTTGGCTTAAAGTTGAGAAAAAATAAGAAATTTTCTATACTTAGAAAAATTTCTAAGTTAAGAAATTTCAAATTTCAAAACAAAATCTTCAACCCTTGATTTATTGATGAAAAAGTTTCACATTTTGACATGTTTTGATGAATTATGATCTTTGGCACTTGATTTTGACCAAAAAGTCAAAGTTTGACTTTTCAGCATACAGTTGACTTTTGACCAGTTGACTGAAAAATTCATCTGTCAATCCAATGGATTTGTAATGTTTTAAATCATGTCATTAGGTCAAAATGATGTGATTGAACTATTGAAATCATTCTTCAAACCAATTGGTCATTTGTTAGGTCAAAAATCAGAAATTGCCCCTTCCCAATCAAAACCCTAATTTTAACCATTTTGCCCTTTTGATGATTTGATCAAATTTCTTGAGGAATTGTGGTCCAAACCTGATCAAATGATACATATGAGTATAAAATGTTGATGTGGATAAAAATTTATGAGGTTTGACTGTAAATTGGCCATGGTTGACTTTTTCTCTAATACAACTGGTTTTTAGGTCAATTGTCAAATTAACTGATAAAAAATGTGATTCAAGACTTGAAACTTGACATGAGTAATCTTGGGGGTCCATGATGATCCTTGAAGATCATATGAAGCATTGATAGTCCAAAAATCCTTGTGTAAACTCAAACCCTAATTTTGGTCATCGGTGCAGGAGGAGGTGTCTTGAGCTGGTCAAACCCTAATGCAGTCTTGAGTCAAAGAGATCTTGTGAGAAAATTCTTGATAAGTGAGAGGGCAAATTTTGGGGTACAACAACAGGACAACTTCAAAAGTCAATACAAATCATTTTCACAAGAAACTTCAATTCGTTTTTCTTTTTCTGTTTTGTTTTGCAAGAACGTCCAATGATTTATTTTTGATATATGCATTTAAAAATGATTGGCGCTCATAAATATTTACATAAGAAACAAAAGAAAATTACTCGTAATTCCAGAAACAGGGAAAAAACAAGAAGTTCCAAACCCGACGGTTACTCTGCCCAGCAGGTACCGGGATAGAGCCAGTTTGGGAACATGATTATTGGTACATACACTCCCCACAGAGTAAAAGTATCCAAAGGCATCGATGTCAGCTTTCTTGAAACAGGACATAACTGTCCCCAGATGAGGTTCATAATCGCGGGCAAGTCAGTAAATTTCATCCCCCAAGCAGAGTTTATTTCTCCAGACACAAGCTCAATCTCCAACAGCGCTCGTCATCTCCAGCAACGAGTTTCATCCCCAACTAAGTTTTTCCTCCAAATCAGCAGGTCTACCAACATAGTATCTCTTCCCCTAAGTTGGTCCCCGCAGAGTTATTCTCCAGCATCTCGTCCCGATAGAATATTTACAAATCTCCAGCAACCGACATGGATTTATTTTCCCAAACGCGAGTATACCCCAACAGCATTTCATGAACATACATCGTGACATACGCATACATATCATACTCAGCATAATCTCAGTCATTTTTGAGAACATCATCTCACCTTGCATGTCATGCATCGCATATAACTAACCCTGATATCTTTTGCAGGAAAAGACAGTTAGCTTCAAGAAATCCAGCAGTTATACAAATCACATCTACAGACGACTAATGGAAAATCAGTTCCCGAAATCAAACGGGTCAACTAATCTACGCTATCGCTTTGAAGTAACCCTACTATCTAGGTTTCTTCCCACAAGCCCTACTACACGGGCTTTCATATCGAAGTAACCCTACTATCCAGGTTCCTTCTCACAGCCCTACTATCCAGGCTTTTACATCGAAGTAACCCTATGACCCAGGTTCCTTCTCACAGCCCTACTATCCAGGCTATCATATTGAAGAAACCCTACTATCCAGGTTCCTTCTCACATCCCTACTATCCAGGCTCTCATATCGAAGAAACCCTACTATCCAGGTTCCTTCTCATAGCCCTACTATCCAGGCTTTCATATCGAAGTAACCTTACTATCCAGGTTCCTTCTCACAGCCTTACTATCCAGGATTTCATATCGAAGTAACCCTACGAACCAGGTTCCTTCTCACAACCTTACTATCCAGGCTCTCATATCGAAGAAACCCTACTATCCAAGTTCCTTCTCATAGCCCTACTATTCAGGCTCTCATATCAAAGAAACCCTACTATCTAGGTTCATTCTCACATCCTTACTATCCAGGCTTTCATATCGAAGTAACCCTACTACCCAGGGTCCTTCTCACAGCCCTACTATCTAGTCTCTCATATCGAAGAAACCCTACTATCCAGCTTCCTTCTTACAGCCCTACTATCCAGGCTCTCATATCAAAGAAACCCTACTATCCAGGTTCCTTCTCACAACCCTACTATCCAGGCTTTTATATCGAAGTAACCCTACTACCCAGGTTCCTTCTCACAGCCCTACTATCTAGGCTTTCATATTGAAGTAACCCTACGACCCAAGTTCCTTCTCACGGCCCTACTATCCAAGCCTTCATATCGAATTAACCCTACTATCCAGGTTCTTTCTCACATCCCTACTATCTAGGCTTTCATATCGAAGTAACCCTATTATCCAGGTTCCTTCTCACAGCCCTACTATACAGGCTTTCATATCGAAGTAACCCTACTACTCAGGTTCCTTCTCATAGCCCTACTATCCAGGCTTTCATTTCGAAGCAACCCTACTATCCAGGTTCCTTCTCATGACCTTACTATCCAGGTCCCTTCTCTCTTATCTCCAGACAACAATTCACAACACTGCAATACATGGGCCTGATCAAACACGATTGGTTTCGCACTTCCCCAGTAAGTCGCGATGCAGCCTGTACCCTGACCAGATATGCAGTTCACTTCCGCTTCCTCAAGTAGGAGTTATTTCCCCAGTAGAATAATGGACAATTGAAGCTCCTAAAAATTCTATTTCTCCCAAGACGGATACCAACATTCTTCAGCAGATTCCTCCTCAATGATAGGAGTAGGGACTCTCGTCAAAGGAATATCTCAGGAAATCAACATTCTCTAGATGGCATCTTTAAGCCCATCTCCGACGATTCTCCCTCACATCCAGGATGGAATCTTTAAGCCCATCTCTGACAATCTTCTATCATCAACCTCCAAATTGCATCCGTAAGCCCATTCCCGATATCATAAATCAAGTATTACTCCGTGCGAGTGCACATTTCTGGGCACTCTAGTGTCCAATCATCTTCCACCTTCAGATTACGAAAGGAAGACAATCAATCTACATCCCCAGGTTTAAGAAGATTGAACAGGGGCAGCTGTTATACCCCAAAAATTTCCCTCTCACTTTCCTCAATACATACTCCTAGAGGTCCTCAATTGGCTCATGTTTGCCCAAAAGTTGACCAGACAAACTCTCTCCTAAGGCAGTGTGTCTCAAATTAGGGTTTCCATTTTTATCAATATAGGTGGACTTAAAAGGTCTCATATGCTCTCCATGGTCCTAATATGATCTCAAGACCCTCCATGTCAAGTTTCATGCCTTGCACAAGAAGTTTTCTCAGTCAACTGCTCAGATACTTGAGAATCGGCTGTATTAGGTCAAAAGTCGACTGTGACCCACATGCAGTCAAACTTCAAGATTTTTGGTCAACATTAACATTTTGAAGTGAATTTTATCATTTGATCAAGTTTTGATCATTATTCCTAAAGGAATGCTCTAAATTCATCAAAACCCAAAAGTTGCTAAATTAGGGTTTCTTAGTAAAAGTCAACCAAACTTTGACCAAGCATAACTTCCACATGCTTTATCATAAATTTTCCATCCAAGGCTCATTTTGAAAAGGATGAAATTACCTACAACTCATATTCATCCCACAAGTTCAAAATAATCACCCACAAAAAGATATGAATTTCTACATTATGGATCCTTTTGAAAAGTCAACAAAACACCTTTTGGGTCAAAGCTTCTTACATGAACATGGAAGACTCAATTGAGATAATACCAAAAAGATTGCTTATGGGACATCCTAAGCTTTCTAAAAAGTCCAAGAACACCTCTCTAGTCTTAAAATTGGAGGAGATATGCCTTGTCAAAGTTGACATTTTTTGCAAAATTACCAAAAGTCAAATAGGCTCAAAATTACATTTTTTGCCAAATGGGCCTAACTTTTTATGCTTGCACCTCACTTATAATATGGTCCACGACCCAAATATTCACCCACACATTATTTGCTTCATTTTTCAATTTATTTTGATTTTTTATTAATTAAAAATTGAATTAAATCAAATAATTGATGAATAATAGGAAAGATATGATTTGATTTGGTTTTTGGACAAGTTGGCAATCAAAATATGCTGAGTTATCAAGGACAAAACGAATTAAGCATAATTGGTACAAGAAAGGGATGATTTGGCTCAAAATAACAAGTTTACATGTAGCATGAAAGTCAAATCAAATCTCTCATAATTGCAAAGATTCAATCCAATTTACAACCCTAATTCATTCCTAGATATATATTAGACAAGAACAAAGCATGAGACAAGGTTTTGCAGTCGTGGAAAGCATCAAATAAAACGTGGATTTCTTGCAAAAAGTGTGATTCGATTTTTAGTCTATAGGACGATTCAAGGCAATTTGAAGCTAGCAATATCTTCCTGGGCGTGCATTGAAGCTATTCCAATCATTCCCAATTCATCAAACCACCAGAATCTCCAGCTATACATCACAGTTTGCATCCTCTGAACTCAAACTTGTTCCTCTATTTTTACGCATTTTTAATCTAATTTGCTTGCATATACATATTTAGGATCATGCTAGGAAGCTTTTTGATAGCCTGGATTTAAGTTTTGATGCAGGAATAGCTACTTGCCATAGTTAGGGTTCGTGAGCTCCAAATTGGGGAACCCTATCTAGAGGCAAAATTGGGCCAAATTAAGGGCCTCTTCATGTTCAGGGGATGAAGTACATTTGATTCATGCCCTTGAATGGAATTTATATTGCTTGAATTTAGTTTTAAGATTTTTGCAGGTTTTAGCCACGCATAAGAAACCGTCACTATAGCCTATAATGACGAGTTTGTCTGTAGGTAAAGGGTTAATGTCAAAAGCGGCAGACCTGGGGAAGGAGACAATCACGTGACAACCACCTATTTGTCCATTTAAATTTCGCGTGTGTTTTGATGCCAGTCACTTGGTTTTATATATTATATTTTGTTGTGATTATATTAACAAATAGAAACAGTGGTGCAACTGGCAAGGGAGTGTGTTGGTAAGAGAGGACCTGGGTTCGATCCCAGGTCCCAGCAAAACTTTATTTTCTTATTTTCCTTTACAAATTATGTACAGCACCTGCCTAGACGTCCACCGTGTACCACACCATACAGCCAATGGATTATCACCAATCCAGATCAAATGCTCAGTCCAAGGGGAGTCCATGGTACACCCTCCAAGCGTGACTACACAAGATCAGGCGTGGGAATTGGGCTCAGCTTCATGGGCCTAGAGAATTTTAACATGCGCCCCCATTCAGCATAACACAGGCCCAATTCTTCTCTTTTTATATTCTTTTTATTTTTAATTCTTTTAATTATTTAATTATTTTAATTAACATCAAAAATCATTTTTTTAATCAAAAACCGTGAAAACACCAAAAATATTTTTTTAATAAAAATATTTTTTATTTCTTAATTAACTAGTTTAATTTAATTTAGGGCAATTTAATTCTTTTTTTCATAAGTTAAAAACAATTAGAATTAGGGTTTTAAATTTTGTACATAACCTAATTAATTTTCTTTCTCAAAAATAACCTAAATATTTTTTCAATTACATTTTTTGGGTTTTCAATTTCTTCTCGCATTTAATTTGTCGCGCGCATTTTAATTTGTTTTATTATTATTGTAACTGTTTCGAGGTTGTAATAGTAATTAGGGTTTTAAGCTTCTGCATTTTTATTTTCCGTCAAGATAATTATGTAACTGTTAAAGCCTTTTTCGAGTGGGATAGCGCTGTCTAAAGGAAACGAGAACAAACAATCCTTTTTCAAGTAGGTAGAATCTTAAGTACTTGCTCAAATAAAAACTTTTCACACAAGCACCTTTCAAAAAAAAATTTAAAATAAACTTCGTCACACCCTTGAGGACCGATACAAGGGTTATCACGAAGTAAACAAACTTTTTCAAAACAAGCATACACAAGCAATTTGAAAAAATGAGCAAGTACCTAAGAGCCCATGGAAAACCATGGATAGAAAGGGTGCTAACACCTTCCCTTTATATAATCTACCCCCCGTACTCAGAAATCTCGAAAAAAGGTTTTTTATGTTCTTTTTCCTTTTCCATGATTGGATGAAATAAAAGTCGGTGGCGACTCTTGCTTACCGCGACATTTTGAGAATGAAAAACGCAAAACGCAAACTAGTAAAAATAGTCGGTTCTACCACCGTATCACATCACCCATTTGAGGTATGGCTCCAAAGGGATGGAGATATTGTGTCCTAGAGTTATTATATCAGTCTTCTTAACCATTACCCAAGCGCGGATGAACCTCTGATGATAGCCTTGCAGATCATTTGAACAATCGAACATAATATCTTGAATGAGCATATCATGAGGACAATCGCTTCGGGCGTAAACAAACTGACGTAAAGTTAAAGAGGGGTTGTAGGTGATTCCCCCTTTAATGCCAAGGAGTGGCACATTGGGGAATTCTCTGCATCGATCAATAAAAGAGATGTCTTCTTGGGAGCGAGGGCACCAATAGATGTCAGAGTGAGAAAGAGACATTAATCTCTAATTCCATCTTAAACCTAATTCATTCTTCATTACTGACCGGGGAAGGTGCGAAATAAACCACCTATAGAGTAGAGGTATACAACACAAGAGAGTCCCTCGCTTCTTCATGGTACGTGTATGGAGTGAGTGCAGAATATCCCCGAGCAATGTAGGCACTGGATTGTGAGCAAGAAAAATGTTGATGGCACTGACATCTACAAACTGGTCTGAATTAGGCAACATAACCAATCTGTGGATCAAAAGAGCTAAAACATATTCAAAGGCATGTTAACTCGTAGCTTCTAGGAATACTTGGGCTTTCTTCATCCGAAAACTTGTGAGGAGGCCCTTAACTCCACTCCTTCTTTCCCAATTAGACTCAATGTCAGATGGCTTCAAATGCAAAGCTATGGCAACATCTTCAGTAGTTGGATCTTGTTTTAAACCGGTAAAAGGTATTTGCTCCTATATAGGCAAACCGAGTATTTTGGTGAATTCTTCCAACATAGGCACTAACTGATAGTCTGGAAACGTGAAGCAGTGGTGCTTAGGGTTGAAAAACTGGAATAAGACACTCATTAAACCTTCGTCAACATCGGTAGCAATCAAACTGAGCAAGTAGCCATATCTCTTGTTGAATGAGGAACTCTCAGGAACCTTTGAAACCAATTCTTTGAGTTTTGGAGGGATCTCTACAAAATTGATTCGAATGGTTTTTCTGCGAGCTGAATCCATGACCTACAGAATAGATAAGAGATAAATCCACAGGCCCTTGAAATGGTTAGTGTACATGACATGTTATTTTATTTATGATGTTATTATTATGCTTTGAAATCACAAGTATATCAAACATAAACAAGTCACATAGAGACCTTAGGTTTAAAGGCTTGCATGAGTTTAAAAGGTAAGTACCCTCTTGAAGTTTCAGTTGGCTCAACCTGTCCTATTAATAGTAACCGAGTTCTAAGGAGTCTCATATCATTGACCTTTCTTTTAGGCATTGTTCTAGCTCAAGCATCGAAGTATTGCGGCCAGAATATCCCAAAAGTCTAGTCTCAATGAGTGTAGTATTGAGCATCAACCAATCTTCGGTCGGAACCAAAGTCGACCATCTTACTACTTTCTAATGGATTAGGATGAGTCAATTAAAGGTTCTAAAGGTCAGTTAGCGCTTAATGATACTAAGGAAGCCTAATGTTGTCCTTGACTGACTCAAGGAACATTAGTACAAACCAAAGTATCACGCTAATGCATCTATCACTTTGTCCATATCGGTCTATGTCGTACATCTTCCATGATTTATTGCTACTTACTTAATAAGGTACCCCAGATCCGGTTGTAGGATCTATAGTAACAACCCAAACAAGCCCTCAAAAGTAAAGCATAAAAACACACAAATGAAAGCAATTTTAAAATGAACTAAGATCTAAGGTAACCCCACTTTTTACTTTTCCCCAGCAGAGTCGTCAATTATGTGATACGGTGGCAGAACCGACTGTTAAATACTGGTTTTGCATTTTGTATTCGCAAAATGTCGCGGTAAGCAAGAGTCACCACCGACTTTTCTTTTATCCAAATTAAGGAAAGGGTGAAAAGAACATAAAAAGACCTTTTCGAGATTATTCTGAGTAAGGGGGGTAAATTATGGAAAGGGAAGGTGTTAGCACCCTTTCCATCTGTAGTTATCTACAGGCTATTAGAGGTTTGCTCATTTTGAAAGTACTTTGTGCTTTGTCTGTTTGAAAAATGTTTTGAAAATGCCTTAGTGAGGCGATTTGCTTTGTGTTTAACTCTTGTATCAGTCTTCAAGAGTGTTAACAAAGCAAATGTTTTGAAAATTGTTTTTGAAAAGTAGTATTTGTGTAAGTGCAAAATGTTTTTTGAGCAAACTTCTAACAGCTATCTACTTTTATACTCGAAAAGGATAATTCTTTTCCTCCTATCCTTTATATAGTGCTATCCTACTATTAGTGAGTAGGTAACCCTCTCGTTGGATGTAAAAGGGACATTTGAAGGGACGTTACAGTCATAAAGGCAACTTGTGGAGACACTTTAGCAATTTTGTTTAGGGACTAGATCATTTATCGCGAAAGCAATTGTAGGGTCATCGAGGGACTATGATCTTTTGATTTATGGGTCTTTGCTAAAGCGTTCCTGCCTCATGACTTTTTTATTTATGAAGGCAATAAAAGTGGACGTACCTTAGAGGTACTTATATGCAGTTGTGTTCAATTCAATTATTTATCTTGCGTTATTTGGTTTGCTAATGTTTGATTTCAATCTATTCATACACGCCTAATTACTAGCAGTTAATATTTTGTAGAAATTTAAACTGCAGGAATTTAAACCTACGATATTACAATGCTTTGGAAAGGGGGATATTTACATGTCTAAACTTTGGGGAGAATAAGGAAAGAAATAAAATAAAATAGTCCCAATTACAATCTATTACAACCAGGAAGCAGATACAATAATATGAAACAGTGCGAAAGAAAAATAACGCGCGAATTTGAAATGACGTCTAAAATCCTAAGAATAAAATATATATTTTTGTTTTATTTTTTGGTTTTTTTTATGAAAAGAAAATAAATTGAGAAAAATAAAAATAAACCTAAATTCTAATTTATTTTAAATTTTTTGGGAAAAGGATGTTATAATTAATTAATTAATTAATTCAGAAATTGATTTAATTAATAAAATCTAATCCTTTTTTTATGATGATTTTTTTTATTTTTATGTTAATTTAAAAAAAAAGAAGAGAAAACTATAGAAAAGAAATGAACAACAAAAATAAAAATATAAGAAGAAAGATCTTTCGATCCCAAGAAAAGATAACTTTCGATCCAATGAAGAGCGTCATCCTTCGATCCAGGGACAAGGTAGCCTTCGATCCAATTAAAGATGGCCTTTCGATCTAGTTGATGATATTGTTACAGGTGTATGTTGTATTCCTGCAGGAAATTTATTAGGGAAAACAAGATACAAGTCCAGATTGTGGTCGAATCTAGTCTTAGATTCGACAGCCTGTGGCTGCATAATCCTAATTAGGATCCTATGGGTCTGAATCGAAGGCTACTTCATCTGTCTTACAACCTCATAAACCCCTATATTCAAAAGAAAGTATGGATCTTTCCCAAGACATGGCACAATCCCAAACCCTGTGCTTAATCTTGCATGTAGCACATGAAAGCAATAACAAACATTAGCAACAACATGAATGCATGATTAATATGAATTTAAAAATTGCATGCTTAGCTAGTTTGAGATCGAAAATAAGTTACCAACGGATTAACTGTGAGTGATGCTCCAGTGACTGTTGGGGCCTGTCTAATACTTGGGAATGCCTCTTGCTGATTTCAGGGGGTGAGTGGAGCATTGTCGAAAATTGCTTTGATTTGGATCACTTATGAGATTTTTTTGATAACTTTGGTGGTTTATGGGGAAGCGTATGTGTGTAACCATCCATTTGGCTTGCAAGCACACTGCTTATATAGAGTAGAAGGGAGGGGACAAGAAGATAATAGTTTAAACAGCCATAAAAAAATGTTTTCAAAGCCATGAATGAAGTTTTGTAACGTTGCAAAAGTCATGGAAACTTGTCCCTTTTTGAATTTGAATGAACCTGGACATGCTTCCCTCTTTTGAACGCCTTCAATCCCTGCCCTTCGATTGGCCTCAAGTTGCCTCCTTCGACTGGCTCTTTTGAATAAACTTTCTGTGTATGCTTTGTGCCCTCTTCGAATGAGCCACCAAGGTGTGTCCTTCAAATGGGCCTTTTGCATGCTTCTTTGAATGTACCTCTTGTTCACCCTTCGACTGGCTCGTGTTCTCATCACTGGGACTTCTTCGTTTGAACCCCTATTTAGCTAGCCCAAAAGCAAACTCTTTCCTGGCCAATAAATGTGCTTGTGCACGTTGGCTTGAAACTGGCAGTATGTTGGCTTTTGGACCAACATGCCTCTTTGAATATATTTTTTTCATTTTGACCAACTAGATCCATCCTACGACCAAACCCCCTTTTTAGACAACAATACGTGTTTCCCATCAAAGTGTCCTTCGAATGGGCCCTTTGTGTATTCTTCGCTTTGAACCAAATATGTGCTCTTTTGAAGGGGTCTGTTGTACCCCAAAATTTTCCCTCCCATATTTCTCAAGACATTGCAAGAATAATCTCCAAGTTGCTCAAGATTGCTCAAGAGTTGGACAGTCAAAACATCTCCTAAGGCAATCAATCTCAAATTAGGGTTTTGTGTTGCATCAAGGTCCTTGCATCCAAATGACCTCAAGTGCTCCCCAATGTCCTAATATGTTCGCAAGGTCATCCATGTCAAATTTCAAGCCTTGCAGAGGAAGTTTGGTCAGTCAACTACTCAAGAGGTCCAAAAATCGACTATGCTAGGGCAAAAGTCAATTGTGACCCAAATACAGTCAAACCTCAAGATTTTTTGTCAACATTATCATTTTGAAGGATAATTCATCATTTTATCAAGGGTTGATCATGATTCATCAAGGATTGCTCAAAATTCATCAAGATTCAAAAGTTGCTAAATTAGGGTTTTGTAGGAAAAGTCAACTCATCTTTGACCAAGCATAACTTTCTCATACTTTATGAGAAATGACCAATACAAATATCATTTTGAAGAGGATGCAAGTTCCTACAATCCATATTCACACCCCAAGATCAATAAATGCACTCACAAAAAGTTACAAATTTGGACATTATAGGTCATTTTTGAAAGTCAACAAAAACACCTTTTTTTCCAAAGCTTATAACTTGAGCATGGAATATCAAAATGAGATGAGACAAAAAGGGTTGGTTAGAGGACATCACAAGGTTTCTAAAACGTTCAAGAACACCTCCAAAATTTCAATTTTGAAGAAGTTATGCATTGTTGAAGTTGGGCATTTTTCCAAAATTGCCAAAAGTCAACTATCCCCAAAACTTCAAATTTTATCAAATGGGCCCACTTTTTTCCACTTGATTTGATCTTGTCACACCACACACGTGTCCTATCTTCAATCTTATGTCCATTCATTAATTTTTCTATTTTATTTGATTTTTATTGAATTAATTCATTTTAAATCAATTTAAATCCAAATAAAATCTAAATATTGATAACTTGGTATCTTTTTTATTGATACAGGTTTTAATTATCATCATGGACAAGATCAAACTCGTATCAAGCCATATCATGCACAAAATTTTGATTTTTGGACAAATTTGGAAGCTTTTTCATGGAGGATCAAAGCAAATCCTAAATCATCAATGCTCAAGGATTCAAAGCCCAAAACCTGACCTAATTCATTCCATTATACTTATACAATGCAAAGGCACGGAAATTAGAAGAAGAAAAAAAGGCTGCTAAATTACAAATACAAAAACTTGAAAAAAAGCAAAAAACCTTGAAACTGAAATCCATTCTAGAGGCAGATTCAAGGTTAAATCTCAACGTAGACCTCTTGTTGGACATCCATTGAGTCTAAAGCAATCAAAATCAGGCCATCACACCTTCCCAATAGCGTTGTAAGTCTCTCTAAACCTTGCCCTGTATTTGAAATCGCATACTCGTATTCTTGCATTTTCTTGGCGAAATCTTTACACAATCATGCTAATCGGTCCATTTAGAAACTTTCTGCATTAACCAATTGTGTTTTCATGAGCCATAGCCGCATACCCGAATCTAGGGTTTTGGAAGCTTGTTTTTGGGCGTTTGTTTTGCAGGGAAAATTGGAACCAACAAAGGGCATAGACATGATCAGTGGAAGGAGACGAACACAACCATGTGTTTGGAATTAATTTCCATAGCCTAGAGAAGATTTTAGGAGGGTCATACGGATTTAGTTACGGATAAGAATCCGCAGGTAAAAAAACTAGGGATGAGTGGAGAAGACGATGACGCGTCCTTTTCCAATTGGGTCATTCATATTTCGCGCTCATTTTTTTTTTATTTTCCAGCATATTGTTTGTGTTTCCAATATAATAATTAGTGCGTATTCCACTAACAATTAAAAAGCAATGGTGTGGTGGTAAGTGCGTTTGTTCAGTGACTCATGGGACCTGGGTTTGAATCCCAGGTCCCCCAATGCATTTGTTTCATTTTTCAACAGGTGATTCCATGCAATGTCCAAAGCATAGCCTATCATGGGTCCTCATCCAGATGGTTGCCAGATGGCCCCGGGCCAGATCTGGTGGCCAAGATTGAAAGCTCACCATACTCCTAAGTCAACAGGCACACGTGGGATTGCAAAAGTCAGCCAGGCTTGAACACGTTTGGGCCTCAAAATGCTGATCACACCTCCAATCTGGGCCCAAACCCCCCTTTGGTTATTTCTATTTCTTTTTTTATTTCATTTATTTATTTGCTTTGTTTATTTATTTTATTTTCTAACTAACCAATTAAATTATTTTCCTCATAAAATCAAAAAACCAAAAAATACATTTTATTTATTAAAATTAAATTCATGACTTTATTTTTGTAAATAAATTAATTCAATTAATTTAGTCTAATTAGGTTTAACTTTTAATATTTTTTCAATATTTAAAATTAATGTAGAAAATTAGTTTTTTTTATTAACCTTAAATCACTTTATTTTATTTCTTTAAATATCCAAAAATCCAAAAATACTTTTTTTAATTAATTAATTAATTTATTTAATAATTAACTTAGATTTAATTCCATTTAATTCAAAAATAAACCAAAAAAAGCTTTCCTTTCAAAAAAGGGTCAAAACCCTAAAAAACTCGCATTCGATTTAACTTTCTGCGCGCGATCTATTTTTGCCATATTGATGTATCTGTTTCCCGGAATGTAATAGCTTTGATTAGGACCATTTAATTTACTTATCGCTTTATTTGTTTTCCGCATTTTAAATTCAAGGGTTGTTTTTGGTGATGTAAATACCCGACGCCTTGTAATAGTTTAGATTTAATTTTCGCAAATTTAATTTCCGCGAACTCATGAACTGTTAGATGTTTGGTAATAGGGAATGCATGACAAGATCGAATGTATGAACTTAAAATCAACATAGCTCACCCATGACATGTACAAAGATAAAATTAACCGAAATAACACACTCGCACATGCGCACTCTTAGGGTACACCTCACTTCGTTGCCTTCGAACGTGGTCATTGAGCATAGGAAGTTTTAGAGGTCGCCCTCTTGTCCAAAGATCATAGTTGCCTCGAAACGGTTGCCTCGGAAAAATGATCTAAGACATTAGGGTTACCGCTAAGGCATCCTAACATTGCTTTAGTGACCATACGTCCCTTAATCGAATTGACCCTTAAACTCCAACGACGGTGCTACCTACTCATCAATAGTGGGATAGCATTGTCTAAAGGAAGATAGCATAGAACGATTCCTTTTTCGAGTAGGTAGATGGTTCTTAAGTACTTGCTCTTTCAAAACAAAACAAATTTTCATACTTACACTCCTTTTCAAACAAAGACTTTTTTCAACCCACAAACACAAAGAAAAGCAATTTTGAAAACACTATGAACAAGTACCTAAGAGCCCGTGGATAACCACAGATAGAAAGGGTGCTAACACCTTCCCTTTCTATAATCTACCCCCCGAACCCAAGAAACATCTCGAAAAAAGAATTTTTCTGTGCTTTGTTCCTTTCCTTGTTGGATAAAATAAAAGACGGTGGCGACTCTTGCTTACCGCGACATTTTGCGAAAACAAACGCAAAACGCGAACCAGCATTTCAAAACAGTCAGTTCTCTTCCCACCGTATCACAGAACTGGCGACTCTGCTGGGGAGCTTAATAAGTGGGGTGTACCTTAGGATTAGATCACTATGTTTTCAATTGCTTGACTTGTATGCTTTATATTTGTGGGCTTGTATCGGAGTTACTATAGATCCTAACCCGGATCTGGGGGATACCCTTTAGGTAAGTAGCAATAAACTGCGAGGGAATTGTACGGCGTAGACTGATACGGTTGAAACAGTAGCTACGTTGGTGTGGCACTTTAGATTATACCGATATCCCTTGTGTTGGAACAAGGAGAATATGGTTCATCTAAGGGGTCATTAAGCACCAACTGGCCTTAGAACCTTTAAATTGACCAACTTGGCCATATAACAGTAGCAGTATGCTACACTCATTGAGACTAAACTCTCGCGATGATTCCGGCCGCAAGAAAAGGTTGCTGAACTGGAATTATGACCGATCGAGGGTAGTCAATGATATTGAGATCCTCTAAAACCCGGTTAATATTTTTTAGGACAGGTTTAAACCAATTGAACTGAAAGAGGGTAGTACCTAAGCTCCTTGCCAACCTGAAATCTAAGGGCTCTCTGTGTGACTTGTGTGCCTTTACCATGTTTGCTATTTGTGGATACTTGTGGTGTGTTTACTATCATGACATCATGACATCATAACATTGCATACATCTTGTATTGGACTAACCTATTTCAAAGACAGGAGAGATTCATCTTTGTTCTGTTTTGTAGGTCATCATGATGCCCATGCGTAGGAATATCTTCTCAGTTTGGTCACCTCCAAATTGGACGAGCAGATGATGAGTGTTTTGGTCCAATTCTATGATCCACTTTACCATTGCTTTACTTTCCAGGACTACTAGCTGGTTCCCACCCTAGAAGAGTTCTCTGAGTTGCTCGGTATCTCTGTTCTGGAGCAGACCCCGTTTATTGGTTGGGAGAATATTCTTAGGCTCGAAGAGATTGCTGCAGCCCTTCATTTGACCAAAGAAGAGGTAATGGCTAATTGGGAAACTAGGAGTGGAGAAAAGGGCTTTCTGACGAAGTTCTTGGTTGGTAAGGCTAACTATTTCTGGGATAGTCTAGACTTCAAGGCATTCGAGGATATTCTGGCTCTTCTGATATATGACTTGGTATTGTTTCCGAACTCTGACTCTTGTTGATGTGAATGCGATAAAGATCTTCATCTCTCGGAATCCGGTACCCACTCTCTTGGGTGACATTCTTCATCAGCTCTATGCTCGTACTTCCCGAAAGCGGGGAACCTTGATGTGTTTTGCTCCCTTATTAGCAATGTGGTTTATTTCGCACCTTCCCAAGTTAGTGCTGAAGAACAAAGAAGGCATGGACTGGGCTTATAGGGTGATGTCTCTCTCTCATAATGACATCATCTGGACTCTCAAAAGTATGGATGAGGTGACTATTATTGATCGATGTGGGGAATACCCCAATGTTCCACTGTTAGGAACCCATGGAGGAATTTCTTACAACCCATGCTTAGGTCTATGTCAGTTCGGACGTGCTAGAAGAGAAGGACCTCATGAGATGCTAATGCCTAGTATCATCTTTGATTTTCAAGGGGATAGCGACGAGCAACGTCGCAGATTCATAAGGGCTTGGGATAGAGTTCACCAATCTGATCCACATGAGCTGGGTCCAAAGACTTCTCTTCCAATGGAGCCATATCTCATATGGGTCTGTATCCGTGCCCAAAAGCTGGGTATGCCATACGAAGCCGTTCGGCCTATCATTGTTGAAATTGCCAATGAAGAAGGGGTTCTTCCAACCATCCTCTATCCTCATATGCCCACTGACATTGGGGCACTGAAAAGGTCTTGGATGCAACTGAGGGAGGAACGAGATTCTTACCGAGAGAAGTTCAACGAGCAAGAGCAGAAGATCCAGAGATTGACTAGGCAGTTGGAGAACGAGCGGATTCTCAATGACTATGTCCGCACTAATAAGAAGAGACCATGGGAGCATTGATTGACCTTTGATGATTTCGTTTCCAGTTTTTATTTACTTTTCAGTATTTCCATTCTTGTAACGCCTTAAGGACAATTTGTTGAACAATTCAAATTACAAAGTTTATCTAAGAAAGTGTGTTTCCTTTCTGGTTTACAAATTTGAATCTCCTGATTGTCTTTGAAATCATAATCATACGCATTTCATCTCATGCACTCCATAATAGGTACCCATTACAGGTCTCTTATCTTCTTTGCTGTTTATTTCAGCACTCATCATGTCTGCTGAACCTTCAACTGAGCAAGCAATCAAGGCCCTACAGGCCCAGAATGCCCAATTCCAAGAGTTGTTCATGAATCTAGCTAAGGGTCAGCAAGATCTGAAGACCCTGATTCTGAAAGAGAAGAAGAAGAAGTAGAGGACAATCTTGTTCAACACAGGGCACAGGTTTGGAAACAGGCTTCAGAATGAAGTTGATTTGACCATCTCATTTGGAGGGAAAGATAGTCAGGAGGAAAGGAGGGCTCCTAGCCCTGTGGTCTCCGACAACAAGACGAACTTCGATGAAGAACAGTATCCTCCTGCTGAGGATAGATACAGGCAACTGGAAGACCAGTTGAGTGCTATGGAAGTTCAGAAGGTGCCTGGTATGGACTTTGGTGATCTGGGTCTATCATCTGGGGTGGTGATTCCCCACAAATTCAAGGCACCAGCCTTTGCTAAGTATGACGGAGTTTCTTGTACGAAGCTGCACCTCCGGTCATATGTGAGGAAGATTCATCCGTACACCGCTGATAAGAACCTATGGATCCATTTCTTTCAGGACAGTTTCTCAGGGACTCAGCTTGAGTGGTTCTACCAGTTAGATGGAGCCAGTATCCGCAGTTGAGAAGATTTGGCTACTGCTTTCTACAGGCAGTATCAATACAACTCCGACCTCGCTCCCACGCGTACCCAACTCCAGGGTATGTCAATGGGAACAGGTGAAGGATTCAAAGATTATGCTCAAAAGTGGAGGGACCTCGCCGGAAGAGTGCAACCACCCTTGGCTGATCGGGAGCTTGTGGACATGTTTCTGGGGACCCTGTCTGGTCCATTTTTCAACCATCTGATTGGAAGCTCTTCGTCTGGGTTTACAGAGCTCATTTTTACCGGTGAGAGGATTAAGGCTGGTATTAAGGATGGTAAGATACAGAAGGGTGCCTCATCAAGCACCGAGAAGAAGCCGTTTAAGAAAGAGTCCAGTGTTGTCTACAGTTTGAAAAGACAGAATAGACCTGAACACCTCCAAGCTGTTAATGCGGTTGTTATTTCAAAACTTGTTGGTGCTCCTCAGTACAACAATCAACAAAAGGACGAGAGACCTTGAAGGTAATTCACCCGTCTCGACATGACCTTATCTCAGATTTTGCCACAGTTGCTGAAGACCAACCTGGTGATTCTACAAGAAGCTCTGAAGAACCCAAATACAACGTCACCGAGGTATAACCCTAATGCCCGCTGTGCTTATCACTCTGATAGCCTGGGGCATAATACAGATGATTGCTGGGTTTTGAAGAACAAGGTACAAGACTTGATCGATACGAAAGAGAATGAGTTCGGAGCACCAGAGACGCCTAAACAAGATGCAGGGGTGAATGCTATCGGGGATGACGATAATGAAGAGTTTGATATCGACAGTTGGATCTACCCGACTGCCAATGGAGAATTAAGCAACTGGACAGCGAAGGATTCTATGCTTGTTTCTGTTATCACCCAGTAATGAAACTTTTGTTTTGAATATGTAACAGACAATGTTTTAAACTTTATGGCCTGGTGTCTTACCCGGGGCACCGTGGCTTCATTTGTGAGGGCTTTATGTGTGTCATTTTCATATATCATTAATAAAAGCATTGGACGTTCTTGCATTTCAAATTTTGCGCTCCTTGTTTTTCTTTATTATATATTGCAAAACAGCTATTTTACACACACTCACATATACAGGTCCATATCCACTCTGGATCTCACTGGTAACGACTCTGCTACTGCCAGTTATGACTTCGAAATCCGATCAACTTAGCCGAAGATGAAGGTGAAGATGATTGCGAGGTGCCTGGTGAACTTGCAAGACTGTTACTCCAGGAAGAGAGGGTTATCCAGCCGCACGAAGAGCCGGTGGAATCAGTGAATCTGGGTACTGAGATAGACAAGAAAGAGGTCAGGGTTGGTGCAAATCTAGAGCTTAGTGTGAAGCAACGGTTGATTCAGATGCTGCGTGACTATTTTGATATCTTTGTATGGTCTTACGAAGATATGCCCGGTTTGGATATCGATATTGTGGTTCACCGCCTGCCTACCAAGGAAGACTATCCTCCCGTAAAACAGAAGGTCCACCGAATGCGCCCGGAGATGTCTAAGAAAATCAAGGCTGAAGTTATGAAACAGTTTGACGCTGGTTTTCTAGCAGTTACTTCTTACCCTCAGTGGGTTTCCAATGTGGTTCATGTGCCGAAGAAGGATGGTAAGGTTCGAATGTGTGTTGGCTATAGGGATCTGAACAGGGCGAGCCCCAAGGATGACTTCCCTCTACCTCATATTGACGTCTTGGTTGACAACACCACTCAGCACAAGGTATTCTCCTTTATGGATGGTTTCTCCGGTTATAATCAGATTAAAATGGCTCCCGAAGACATGGAGAAGACAACCTTTGTTACTCAGTGGGGTACCTTTTGCTACAAGGTCATGCCCTTTGGACTGAAGAATGTTGGGGCAACATATCAGCGTGCCATGGTTGCTTTGTTTCATGACATGATCCATCATAAGATTGAAGTATATGTCGACGATATGATTGCAAGGTCCCAGACTGCGGAGGAACACCTTGACCATCTGCAGAAGCTGTTTGACAGGCTGAAATTATACAAGTTGAGGTTAAACCCGAACAAGTGCACCTTCGGGGTGAGATATGGTAATGTTGGGTTTCGTCATAAGTGACAAAGGTATTCAAGTGGATCCTGCAAAGGTGAAAGCCATACAGGAGATGCTAGCTCCCAGAACAGAGAAAGAAGTCAGAGGCTTCCTGGGACGTCTGAATCACATTGCCTGATTCATCTCGCACCTAACTGCTACTTGTGAGCCAATCTTCAAGCTGCTGAAGAAAGATCAAGTAGTACGTTGGAACGATGAATGCCAGGCCGCTTTCGAAAGGATTAAAGAGTATCTCCAAGAGCCACCCATTCTAATGCCACCAGTTGAAGGGAGACCTCTGATATTATACTTGATAGTACTCGACAACTCAATGGGGTGCGTGTTGGGCCAGCATGACGAGTCTGGCCAAAAAGAGAATTCTATTTATTACCTTAGCAAAAAGTTTACCGACTGTGAGACCCGATACTCACTACTTGAGAAAACTTGTTGCGCTTTGGCATGGGCTGCTCGCCGGCTGAGACAATATATGTTGACTCACACTACTCTGTTGATATCAAAGATGAATCCAATCAAGTATATCTTTGAAAAGCCTGCCTTTTCCGGAAGAATAGCAAGATGGCAGATGATCTTGACTGAGTATGACATCCAATATACGACTCAAAAGGCAATCAAGGGAAGTGTGTTTGCAGACCATTTGGCACATCAGGCAGTGGATGATTACCAGTCTATGAAATTTGAATTCCCAAACGAGAATATCATGTTGGTAATTGATTGTGAGACACCTGGACCGGATGAAGGGCCTGAGGAAGGATCCAGATGGTCTATATACTTTGATGGAGCTTCAAACGCTTTGGGTAATGGCATTGGCGTCGTGATCATATCTCCTAAAGGCTCTCATACTCCATTTACCGCCCGACTATGTTTCAACTGCACCAACAATATGGCGGAGTATGAAGTATGTATCATGGGACTTCGAGCAGCAATTGACCTAAGGATTAAGTTTCTAAGTGTCTTCGGAGATTCCGCTCTCGTGATCAGTCAGATCAAAGGCGAGTGGGATATGAAACACCCAAATCTTATTCCTTTCAAGGAGTATGTGTTGATGTTGCTTCCCCACTTCGAAGAAATAACCTTTGAACACTTCCCTAGAGAGGAGAATCAGTTGGCGGACGCATTAGCTATGATGTCTTCTATGTTCAAAGTCAATTGGGACAATGAGGCTCCCCAGATCATCATTGAAAGATTGGATGAACCTGCACATTGCTGTGACATTGAGACTGAAGAGGTGACAGAAAAGCCCTAGTATCATGAGGTGAAGAAGTATCTTGAAGCTCAGGAATACCCTGAGGGTGCATTTGTTAATGACAAGAAGTTTCTGAGAAGGTTCGCGACGAAGTTCTTCATCAGCAATGGCATCCTTTACAAGCGTAACCATGATTCTACCTTACTGCGATGTGTGGATAAGACTGAAGCAGAAAGGATCATGACAGAGTTACACGAAGGTACTTTCGGAACCCATTCCAGTGGACATACCATGGCAAAGAAAATCCTACGGGCAGGATATTATTGGTCCACAATGGAAGCTGACTGTTATCAGCATTCTTGGACATGTCACAAATGCCAGGTCTATGCTGATAAGGTGCACATACCTCCAGTTCCTCTGAACTTCTTGACAGCGTCTTGGCCTTTTGCAATGTGGGGCATTGATATGATCGGTGAGGTCAGACCTACAACGTCCAACGGGCATCGTTTCATCTTGGTAGCAATTGATTACTTTACGAAGTGGGTTGAAGCAGCTTCTTTTACTACTGTAACCAAGAACGTCGTGGCACGGTTCATTCGGCACAATCTGATCTGTCGATACGGTGTACCAGAGAGGATCATTACGGACAATGGTACCAATCTCAACAACAAGATGATCACTGAGCTCTGCGAACAAATCAAGATACAGCATCATAACTCTTCTCCCTACCGGCCGAAGATGAATGGGGATGTCGAAGCGGCTAATAAGAACATTAAGAAGATTGTGCAGAAGATGACAATGACATACAAATACTGGCACGAGATGTTACCATTTGCTCTTCATGGGTACCGTACCTCAGTGCGGACGTCAACAGGGGCAACACCCTATTCCTTGGTATATGGCATGGAGGCAGTCCTGCCCATTGAAGTTCAGATACCCTCTCTTTGGATCATGAAGGACGCAGGTTTGAGTGAAGATGACTGGATTCAGACCCGGCTTGATCAGCTGAACCTAATCGACGAAAAGAGACTTACTGCTATTTGTCATGGTCATACGTATCAAAAACGGATGATCAAGGCATTTAACAAGAAAGTTAGACGACAAGAGTATCAAGTTGGGGATCTGGTAATCAAATGTATTATTCTACCTCAAGGTGATCCCAGGGGAAAATGGACCCCTACTTACGAAGGGTCATTTGTGGTTAAGAACATTTTCTCAGGAGGAGCTATGATTCTAACTACCATGGATGGTGACGACCTTCGTCACCCCGTCAATGCAGACATAGTGAAAAGATACTACGCATAATCAAAGACCCGCTAGGTTGACTGGCCTAGGCAAAAATAAGGGCTTCCCAGGGAACCAAAAGGGTTCGGGCAAAAATAAGGGATGAAAATAAAAAATCTGTACACCTGGCAAGTCGAAAACCTGAAAAGGCGGCTTGGGCAAAAAAGGGTATCCCGGTGGACTGAAAACCTGAAAGGGCGGTCCGGGAAAAAATTAGGGATCAAAGCGTAACACTATGTCTCATTGGATCACCTTGCATCCAGACTTCGGTATCGACTATCAAGCTCAGACGGCACTGATCAATCTGATCTACCTTTAACTAAGTAGCAAAGTGATGAGATGCTCGAGGACATAAAGGCCATAGCAGAGTTGGAACCCAGTGGGATTATTCACATAGTTGTTTTGTTTTCTTTTCACAAATTGTGTAAATTCTGTTCAGCGGTGTTCTCTTACTAGTACGTCAGCCTCTTGTACAAAAAACGCCTATTTACAGGCCAAACTTCAAAATCAATACAATTCATTTTCAGACAAATTTCAAACTGTTTTTCCTTTATCTGTTTTGTTTTGCAAAGAACGTCCAATGTTTGTTTTTGATATATGCTTTTGACATTAATTGCTGATCATAAATATTTACATGCGAAACAAAAGATGAATTACTGGTAATATCAGAAACAGGGGCAATAAGAAGTGTCCAAGTTGTACAGTTGTTCTGTCCACCAGGTACAAAGGTAGATTCAGCTGAAGAATATGGCTAAGATACTTTCACTCTCCGCGGAATAAGGCAATAACGGTAGCTCTCCCCAGCTGAGATTTGCAACTATGAATGAATCAACAATACTCTCCCCAAGCAGAGTTAGTCTACCATCAGCACTAAAAGGGTCTTAATATTCCCCAGCGGAGTGTAAGAATGTTCCCCAGCAAGTATAAGAGTATCCCCAGCGGAGTGTAAGAATATTCCTCAACGGACTATAAGAATGTTCCCCGGCAGAATACAAGATACCTCTAGTGGAGTCAATTTTCCCAGCACGGTCTGAAAAAGGCTTCCCCAATGGAATTGAAGCATCATCCCCAGTAGACTCTGGAAGTTTACCCCCAGCGGAGTACAAAATAAATCTCCCCAACCAAATTCAGAGGGTTATCCCCACAAGAGTCTAACAGGGTTATCCCTAGCAAGTCGCGACTGAAAGATCATCCCCAGCGAAGTTCTTTCCTTTCACGAACAGGTATTCAATCCTCAACAAGATCCAATATCACCAGCAATGGTAATCCATCCCCAGCGGAGTTTATCAATGGAATCTTCAGCAGAGCCTCTCTTCCCCACAGAGTAATCTCCTTATCAGTATATTCCCCAACGGAGTTCTCTTCTCCTGCAGGTTCATTCTTGTAATTCCCCTTGTTCACCATCCCCAGCGGAAACGAAGAAATCAACTCTACTCTCTAGCAGCTATCTGGGATTTATTTTCCCCAGCTAAAACATCACATTTCCATACATCATGATACATGCATATACGCATCATACCATACAATCTCATTTATGTTAAGAACATCATTGCTTGATCCATATCATGCATTGCATATGACTGACCTTTACCTTTCAGGAAAAATGAAGTTAAATTCTCAACTATGGGGAAGATCTCCTCTGGTCCAGTTAAATCGATTCCTAAAGATTTTTCTGAGGCTAATCCAGTCAAAGAAGACAAAACCAGTTAAATCGATTCCTAAAGATTTTTCTGATGCTAATCCAGCCAAAGAAGACAAGACCAGTTAAATGGATTCCTAAAGATTTTTCTGAGGCCAATCCAGTCAAAGGAGACAAGACCAGTTAAATCGATTCCTAAAGATTTTTCTGAGGCCAATCCAGTCAAAGGAGACAAAACCGGTTAAATCGATTCCTAAATATTTTTCTGAGGCCAACCCAGTCAAAGGAGACAAAACTAGTTAAATCGATTCCTAAAGATTTTTCTGAGGCCAATCCAGTCAAAAGAGACAAAACCAGTTAAATTGATTCCTAAAGATTTTTCTGATGCCAACCCAGTTAAAGAAGACAAGACCAGTCAAATCGATTCCTAAAGATTTTTCTGATGCCAACCTAGTCAAAAGAGACAATATCAATTAAATTGATTCCTAAAGATTTTCTTGATGCCAACCGAGTCAAAGGAGACAAGACCAGTAAATCGATTCCTAAAGATTTTTCTGAGGCCAATCTAGTCAAAGGAGACAAGACCAGTTAAATCAATTCCTAAAGATTTTTCTGATACCAATCCAACCAAAGAAGACAAAACCTCCTCTGGTCCAGTTAAATCGATTCCTAAAGATTTTTCTGATACCAATCCAGTCAAAGAAAATTGAACAGGGGCAGTTGTTGTACCCCAAAATTTTCCCTCCCATATTTCTCAAGACATTGCAAGAATAATCTCCAAGTTGCTCAAGATTGCTCAAGAGTTGGACACTCAAAACATCTCCTAAGGCAATCAATCTCAAATTATGGTTTTGTGTTGCATCAAGGTCCTTGCATCCAAATGACCTCAAGTGCTCCCCAATGTCCTAATATGTTCACAAGGTCATCCATGTCAAATTTCAAGCCTTGCAGAGGAAGTTTGGTCAGTCAACTGCTCAAGAGGTCCAAAAATCAACTATGCTAGGGCAAAAGTCAATTGTGACCCAAATACAGTCAAACCTCAATATTTTTTGTCAACATTCTCATTTTGAAGGATAATTCATCATTTGATCAAGGTTTGATCATGATTCATCAAGGATTGCTCAAAATTCATCAAGATTCAAAAGTTGTTAAATTAGGGTTTTGCAGGAAAAGTCAACTCAACTTTGACCAAGCATAACTTTCTCATACTTTATGAGAAATTACCCATCCAAAGCTAATTTTGAATAGGATGCAATTTACTACAATCCATATTGTGATCGGTGGATCTGGAACTGACTGTTTAACGCTGGTTCGCGAAATGTCGCGGAAGCAAGAGTCGCCACCGTCTTTTATTTTCTCCAACATGGACAGGACAAAAGCACAACAAAATTCCTTATGAGATAATTTCTCGGTTCGGGAGGTAGATTTATAGAAAGGGAAGGTGTTAGCACCCTTTCTATCCATGGTTATCCATGGGCTCTTAGGTACTTGCTCATCTGTGTTTTCAAAATGTTTGCTTTTCAAATGTGAGTGGGTTTGAAAAAAGTTTCATTTAAAGATTTCAGATCGACTCTTGTATCAGTCCTCAAGAGTGTTTGAAAAATTATTTTGAAAGCTTTTGAAAGTGTCGGTGTGAAAAGAGTTTTGATTTGTTTTTGAATAGAGCAAGTATCTACGAGTCATCTACCTACCCTAAGGAATTAGGCTGTGTAAATGTCCTTAAGGTAATGCCATCCCACCATTGAGAGGTAGGTAGCACCACCGTTGGAGGTGTTCGGGTCAATTCGTTTGTAGGGACAGTGTGGTCACCGAGAAACAGTAAGACACCTTAGAAGCTACCCTTATGCCATTGATCTTTTTATTCCGAGGCAACTTGTTTCGAGGCAACTTGTTCCGAGGCAACCGTTTCGAGGTAACTAGATCAATGGAACATAAGGACTCACTAAGACGTCCTATACTCGACGACCACGTTTCGAGGGGCAAGGCAACAGTGAGGCGTATCCTAAGAGTGGTGTGTGAATTGTGTGTCATTTTCAGTTATAGTTTATCTTGTCAGGCATGGGGTGAGCTACGCTTTGATTTTATTTGGGCCATTCATTCTTTCATGCAATTATTAGCAGTTAAGGGGTGCGGAAATTAAAATGCGGAAAATAAAAGTCCTACGCTATTACAAGGCGCGGGTCTATACATCGCCAATTTAACAAAGACCCGATTTTGAATAAAAGTGCGGAAAGTAAATGTCCTAATTGTCTATTACAAGGCTTTGGGGAAAATACATTATATTTAAAAAGGAAATAAAAGTAAACGTGCGAAAAGAAATAAGAATCGAGAGTGCGAGGGCGTTGGACCCTTTAAGGAAATTGAATTGAAATTACAAATTAATTAATGATTAAATAAAGAAAAGAAATTATTTTTATGTTTTTTAGTATTTAATGGAGATAAAGAAAATTAATTAAAATTAAAAGTTAAATAAGACCCTAATTCTAAATTTGTTTTTAATTATTAAAGAAAATTGTTTAAGTTTAACCTAATTTAACCCTAATTAATTAATTACAAGTTTATTTACAAAAATAATTAATTATTAATAATAATAAGAATAAGATGAAATATTTTACTGAGAAAAAGAATAAAAATCTAAAACCTAATTTCTACCTATTTTAGTTATTTAGAAAAAAATTAAAATTAAAACCCTAAATTAAAACTAAATTGATTATTAAATTTATTTACAAAAACTATTAATGGATTAAATTAAATATACATGTTTTTATTTTTATGATTTCTGATTTTTTTGTATTTTTGTATTATGAAAATTAATTTTATGGAATTAAATAAAATAATTAAAATAACTAAAATAAATGAAAAGAGAAAAATGAGAGAAAGGAAATACAAACAAGGGGGGTATTCAGGCCCTTTTGGAGGTGTATGCAAGAGCAATTTGGCCCAATAGAAGGAGGCCTTTTTTGACTTTCCATGTTCCCATGCTTGTGGTTGACTGAACGTGTATGGTAGGTTGCATGTCCCGGCCATTGGATGGAGCCCCAGAGACACTTGGCAAGTCTCAGCACTAGGACATATGGTGTGCTGCATGATGGACGCTGCATAGAAGCACATTAATGAAAAAATTATGGAAATAGTGGGGGACCTGGGAATCGAACCCAGGTCCCAATACCTGCGTGCCACTTCATTTGCCAATTGAACCAACGCGTTTAGTTGTATGTTTAGTGGACAATAATCATTATATGTGAAAAAGCAAGATTATGCTGGACAATAAAAAAAAGGGCGCCAGTTATTCAAACCAACCAACCATAGTTCAACAGCTCAGCATCTCCTTCCTTGGTCCTTCGTTTTGCCTGAAAATATCAAATAGATAGCGGGGGTTTTAAACCCCCACTAACCCTAAACCTGAAAAATAGCGATTAGCATATAGTGAAAAAGAAAAAGGGCGCGATGGTTGGTTTCTATTCGTCTGGGCATCCTGGTTTCAATGGTGTAGGTTTCATGGCCTAATTTTTCCATATATGCAAAGCCCCAAATGGAAGCTTCTGAAACCCTAACTTGCGTCCATGGCAACTTCTCATACAGGCAATATTAACTCAATTAAAAGACATCAATAGCTTCAGAGAGTTCATATTAGTGTAAATCAAACATTAGAACGTATGGAAAATGCATGTAAATTCAAATACGATTAAGAAAATTTTCATGAACAGGGCGATTGCGTTCTACCACTTCTTCGAGTATGGAGACTTGGCTTTTATTGGAAAAGATTCCTGGTAGTCTTGGCAAGCTTGTGGAATAGTTTTGAGGCCTTGAATTATGCTCTAGCTATCAAAACAGTTTCAAGGTTTTTTTTGAAAAAAATGCAAAGTTGTTCTTGTGGTTTATGCGCAGCTTCTGTCCTTATGCACTAGGTTAAGTTTGCATATGTATGTAGCATGATTAGGTCAAGCAAAACAAGCCCATGATCCATGTATTCAATGCTTTTGAATATTTGATTTTCATGATCTTTTTCAATCTTTTTTGCCATCAAACCATTGCCAATTGCATAGAATCTTTCCTTATTGAGTGTGCACGAAATCTTGAGGTCATGATGGATGAAAATGCTGCATAAAAAGATTTGAAAGGAATGATTTGCTATTTTTGTCATATTTAATTTTAATTAAGTGAATTAATAATAATAATAATTCAAATAATTAATCAAAAATGATAAAATAACTCCCTTGGATGTCAATGGGTCGTGCATGGACTTTGGGTAATGTTTCATGGAAGAAATTGAGGCCCATTAGCAATTTTGAGGCATTTGAAGCAAATTTGACTTTTCAAAGTTCCCAAAAATTTCCCAACTTCCACAAGGCATATCTTGCTCAATTTTTAAGCTTTGATCATGTTCTTGGACATTTTGGAAAGGTCTTGAAGTCCTCTAACCAATGTCTTTGGTCCCATGTCATTTTGATTTAACAATCTCAAGTTATGGTCTTTGACTTAATGTCCCTTTTTGTTGACTTTTGCAAATGACCTATAATGTTGAGATTGATAACTTTTTGTGAGAGCATTTCTTGGACTTGAAGTGTGAAGAGGAGTTGTAGGAAATGTCATTCTCTTCAAAATTAGCTTTGGATGGAATTTTTTTGATAAACCATGTGGAAGTTATGCCCTGGTCAATTTGTAGTTGACTTTTTCAACTGTCCAAAAATAGAAGCTTTTGCATCTTGAGACTTTTTGAGCCATGCTTTGAGAATCATGATCAAGAATTGATCAAATGATGTTTGTGGCTTCAAAATAAGATGTTGACCAAAAATTTTGACTTTTGACTGTCAAATGACCATTTTGCCCCTGCAGTTGACTGTGAAGCACCTAGGGCTTTTGACTGTGCAATTTTGTGCTGTGAGTCTTGAAACTTGGCATATGGATGTTTGACAATGTTTATAGGCATGTGGGACTTGTTTGGACCCTTGGAAACTTCAATTTCTTTGCCAGAACCAAAACCCTAATTTTTGACTGTTAGGAGGCAATTGGGCTATGCAACCTTTGGGAGATTTTGAAGCATGCTCTTAGCAAATCTTGAAGAATATGGGAGGGCAAATTTTGGGGTACAACAGTTGCCCCTGTTCAATCTTCTTAGACCTGAGGGTGTAGATTGGCTGACGTGCCTTTCGTAATCCGAAGGTGGAAGATGATTGAACACTAGAGTGCCCAGAAATTTGCGCTCACATGTTAGCAATGTGATGGTGGGAATGGGCTTATAGATGCCATTTGGAGACTGACGGATAGGAAGATAGGCTTACAGATGCCATGTTGAGAGGGGATGGATAGGTGGATAGGCTTATAGATGCCATCTGGATGTCGGTCGCGTAAGAGTTTCCTTAGCGAGAACTTGCGTACCTGAAAAAGAAAGATAATTACCTGGCCTGTTACAGGAGCTGATCTTCAAACTTTTTATGTAGATGTGTCCTGGATGGTTACAGGAATCAAATCCTTGAACTCTTCAGACGTGCCCTGGCGAGATACAGGAATCGAGTCTGGAGCTTCGAAAAGGTTTTTATTGATAGTGATGTGATGAATGAATCAGGGATGGTTACTACCTCAACGGGACGGTGAGAGAACCTTGGATGATTACTACCTCAACAGTAACGATGAGAGAACCTGGGGCGATTACTACCTCAACAGTAACGATGAGAGAATCTGGGGCGATTACTACCTCAACAGTAACGATGAGAGAATCTGGGGCGATTACTACCTCAACAGTAACGATGAGAGAATCTGGGGTGACTACTACCTCAACAGTAACGATGAGAGAACCTTGGGCGATTACTACCTCAACAATAACGATGAGAGAATCTAGGGTGATTACTACCTCAACAGTAACGATGAGAGAATCTGGGGCGATTACTACCTCAACAGTAACAATGAGAGAACCTAGATGTCTTCTACTGAGTCTTCATTAGGAAAATCTTTAGGAATCGATTTAACTGGACCAGAGAAGGCCTTTGACTGGATCAACATCAGAAAAATCTTTAGGAGTCGATTTAACTGAACCAGGCAAGGTCTTGGAATCTTCAACTGGAATAAGAATCAGGGAGATCTTAGCATCGATCTGACTGAACCAGAGAAGGCCTTTGACTGGATCGGCATCAGAAAAATCTTTAGGAGTCGATTTAACTGAACCAGGCAAGGTCTTGGAATCTTCAACTGGAATAAGAATCAGGGAGATCTTAGGGTCGATCTGACTGAACCAAAGAAGGCCTTTGACTGGATCGGCATCAGAAAAATCTTTAGAAGTCGATTTAACTGAACCAGGCAAGGTCTTGGAATCTTCAACTGGAATAAGAATCAGGGAGATCTTAGCATCGATCTGACTGAACCAGAGAAGGCCTTTGACTGGATCGGCATCAGAAAAATCTTTAGGAGTCGATTTAACTGAACCAGGCAAGGTCTTGGAATCTTCAACTGGAATAAGAATCAGGGAGATCTTAGGGTCGATCTGACTGAACCAGAGAAGGTCTTGGATTAACCTTGACTGGATAAGAATCAGAAAAATCTTAGGGTCGATTTAACTGAACCAGACGAAAGTCTTCCATAGATGTAGTTTTTTCTCTTTTGAGGGGACTACTAGGTCATATGAGTGGTCAGCGGTGTTTACTGATTCTTCTTTCCCTGAAATGGTAAAGGTTCAGTCATATGCAATGTCATGATGTATGAAATTCATGATATATGTCAAGCAATGATGCTCTCAACATAGATGAGATTGTATGTTCATGATGCGTATATGCATGCTATAATGTATGGAAATGCGATGTTTATGAATGTATGCTTTTGTCTTAGGAAAATAGATCCTTGACGGGTGCCAGGAAGTCGCATCCTGGGCTGATGTTGAGGAATAGTGCTTTGTTGTTTCTGCTGGGGATGATGGTTGCAAGGATACCGGTAGGAGAAGATGACTCTGTTGGGGAATAGACTTGATGAAGAGATTACTCTGCAGGGAATAATTACTCTAGCGATCTTGTTGGGGAACAATACTCTGTGGGAAAAGAGGTACTTGGCTGGAATGTTGATGATAACTCCTGCTGGAGATACCGTTGTTATGTTGGAAGTTTTAATAGACCCCGCTGGGGATAGGAAGACTTCGCCGAGGACGATCTTTCCATGGCTTTTGGCTGAGGATAACCCAGTTATATCCTGGCGGGGAAATAACCTTTTGAATAAAGCCGGAGGAGCGTTCGTGCTCTGCGAGGGATAAGCTTCCAGAATCTACTGGGGATAAGCTTCCTGCTGGGGAGATGGTGCGTTTGCCGGGAGAAATCTTCGACTGGACTCTCCTGGGGAAATCTTTGAGATATATTGGGGAAGTGGCTCTGCTGAATGTCTGGTATACCGTCGGGGAACAATCTTAGATCAAGACTGCCGGGGATGCTTGCTAGGAATGTTGAGATCTGCTGGAGGATACCCAACTTCCTTAAGGCTGACAGGATAACTCTGCTTGGGGAGAGTGTATTGACTTGCTGGCTCACTCTCTGGGGAGTTTATAGATTTTGGTTATGTTCTTCAGCTGGACATACCTAGTATTTTGTGGACAGAGCAATTAGATCGCTTAGACAATTCATTACTGCCCCTGTTTCTAATGTGGGAGAAAAGACCTAGGAGGTGCTTGATAACTGCTGATTAATGAACCTTCTTCTGGTAGGCAAGTGACGAGATACCGGGACATAGTCGTACGCTTTTGATCCCTAACTTTTGCCTGGACCGCCCCTTTCGGGTTTTCAGTCCATCGGGATACCCATTTTTGCCCAAGCCGCCTTTTCAGGTTTTCGACTTGCCGGGTGTACAGATTTTTTTTATTTCATCCCTTATTTTGCCCGAACCCTTTTGGTTCGCCGGGAAGCCCTTATTTTTGCCTAGGTGTGTCAACCTAGCGTGTCTTTGATTATGCGTAGTATTTTTTTTTACTATATCCACGCTCTCAGAATGTAGGGAGTTGCCCCTGTTAGAAATGTTTTGTCATACCCCAGAAGATGTTTAATCAGGCAAGATTTGTTGCTGGAGTGCCCCAAGTGACCCAGGCGGAGATTTGCCCCAGGCTGTTTGGCCTTTGAGAGATTCTCCGAATCTTGATTGGACTGCCCCAGATAATAGACCATGGTCATGTCTGCCCCTTGATTGGAGGTGCTTCTGTTCATTAGGCATTCGTCGTGCGAATTTCTATGCTGTTCAAACAAAAAGTCATATGCAAACAAAGTTATGTTAAAAATGCAAAGCTTATGTCTGTCTTGAAGTTTTTGAAAAATGCATTTTTCAGTAAAACCAGCAAATTTTGTAAAATGTGATGTCAACTCAATATTTTATAGCAAGCCTTAAGGAGTCAGGATACCTTTCGTAACAGTATGCTTTCGAACTAACCCATGCTTCAGCTAGGACTTTTTAAGGGTTATAACGTGGCCTGGTTCACGGTTTAAGAAACAAAGGATAAAGGCTCAAATTATTTGTACCCACCCGTTCTTTGTGATGTTCTTCAAACCTAAGCTCAGTTGATCGTGCGTTAGACCTTGCTCGAGTCTTTGCTTTGATACTCCAGTGATGGTTCGGATATTGACAGTTTATTTTGAATGGGCAGTCATTTCCTTTTTGTTATTGAGGGTTTGTGTGACCTCTTTTCTTTTTTGATTTTGTTATCCCTATTTTTTGCCTGAACTGTTTCTTTTGTGATTACAGTCAGCGGGATGCCCCAGTTTTGTAAGTCTCCTTCATAGGTTTTGACTTAATGGGCTTTTTGATTTTGGTAATGACTGCCGGTCTTTATAATTGTTCGGGACCATCACTGTCTTTCTTTGTTTTGTAAGGACCTCTTTGGTGCCGTTTGTTATGCACTTGGATCAACTGAGAGAACTACCCTGCCCCAGGTTATGATTAAGGGTTTTAATTTTCGAAAAGAAAAAAACTCCTACTTCTTTGGCTCAGAGGGGTTGACGAGGGATTATCTTCCTTATAACTCCAGTGTTTAGGGATTGAAACAATGCCTGTACCTCATCAGCGGGGTCTGTTCAAAAGCATACTGTAATGATCGCGATATCGTTTTCGTCATCCTCCCTCAAGAGGCTTAGAATTATTGAGAGTTGACCGTCACAAAAAATATGAAAACAGTTTGCATATAGTGAATGCGAATATATTGCTTCAAAATAGACATATGCGATGCACTAATGAAATAACAACGTTTAATCATGAATAAATGTTTGAACAGTCAAAAGAAAGTTACAACTTGAAAATTCTAATAAACATAAGTCTTCTAGTCTCAGGGCTTGTTACTTCGACTGGTGCATCTTGTAGGGATGGCAGGAGCATTCAGCCTGGCCCATCTGGGTGAAATCCACAGCTCTTTCATTAATCAGATCTTGAATCTTATTCTTCAGAGCCTAACAGTCGTCGGTGTCATGTCCTGGACTGTCAGAGTGGTATGCACATCTTTCCTCAGGATTGTACTTTAGGGAGGTTGTGTTGAGATTCTTAGGAGGGTCCCTTAACGTTACCAGATTCAACCTCAACAATTGTTGTAAAGCTTGAGACGGTGACACGTTGAGCTTGGTGAACTGCCTTTTAGGCTTGTCTGGCTTGCTCTGATCAGCCCGTTGTTCTTGGCGAGGTCGTGGTTGGACCTGTGAAGTGATAGCCGCTTGGAGAGGCCCGTTCATTAAACCAAACCTTTGACTTCTTGGAGGCTGATTGATGATTTGGTCCCTGACTTGGACTGGTTGCTTCATGTTGTATCTGTCTTGATAGAGTTGACTGATCATGGTCCTCAACTCTTCTTGCTCCCGAGCTAAACCTCGGATGAGAGCCCTTTGCCCCAGCATCTGGGTTTTCAATGTGTCTACCTCAGCTTGTAGACGTGTCAGTCGCTCGTCCTTGTCATCTTCGGGGTTTTGCTTGGCAAGATTCCCCATGAGGAGTGTCCTCAACTCTTCCTGCCCCTTGGATAGGCTTAGGAAGATCTCTCTGAACTGAATCTCTTGAACCTGAAGATCCTGGTTATCTTGTTGGGAAGCCATTGCTGAAATAAACAACGGAGATGGTAAGTGACCTGTCAAAAGGGTACCTGTTATGCAATGATATGTATGTATATATATGCAATGTTTTCAAGGATCTCGCGGGGTAAACAAGAAAAAATTGTCAGAATTTGAATCCGGTAGCTTGATTGAAGGAACTGCATATTGTTGAGAGTCCTTCTTCAAGGGTTAAAGGCTCACCATATCCAGTGGGTCATAGCCCCTGACAACCTTGGCTAGAGGAAAATAAATCCCCTTGCCCCTTGCTAGACATTCTGGTTCATCATGACCTGCATCACAAGCCCTTGAGATCCTTGAAATGGGTTAGTCCTTATGCAGGATGTATGCAATGATATGATGTTATGCTATGCATGGGGTAATGTAGGTAAACCTTGTTATGAGTCCTAATTAAGGACTGTAAACAAAACCTGCAAGAAACTCAAGTGTCAGATAACAAGCATGTAAGTAGTCAAGTACGAAGGCACACAAGTCACATAAGACAGCCCTTAGAGTTTAGGCCATCATGAAGTTTAGGTACTACCCTCTTTCAGTTTCGTTGGTTAAGACCTGTCCTATCAGAAGTAATCGGGTTCTAGAGGATCCCAATATCACTGACTACCCTCAATCGGTCATAACTCCAGCATCGCAATCTTTTCTTGCGGCCAGAACCATCACGAGAGTTTAGCCTCAATGGGCGTAGCATTCTGCTACCGTTCTATTGGCCAAGTTGGGTCATTTAAGGTTCTAAGGTCGGTTGGTGCTTAACGAATCCTCAGAAGACCCATATTCTCCTCGTTGCGACACAAGGGATATCGGTACAGACCAAGGCGCCACACCAACGTAGCCACTGCTTCACCCATGTCGGTCTACGCCGGATAGGTCCTTCACAGCTTATGCTACCTAACAGGGTATCCCCAGATCCGGGTTAGGATCTATGTAACTCCGAAACAGCCCACAATAATAAAGCAAACAAGCACAACAATTGAAAACACAAGTGATCTTAGTCCTAAGGTACACCTCGCTTTATAAAATGTCCCCAGCAGAGTCGCCAGTTCTGTGATCGGTGGATCTGGAACTGACTGTTTAACGCTGGTTCGCGAAATGTCGCGGAAGCAAGAGTCGCCACCGTCTTTTATTTTCTCCAACATGGACAGGACAAAAGCACAGCAAAATTCCTTATGAGATAATTTCTCGGTTCAGGAGGTAGATTTATAGAAAGGGAAGGTGTTAGCACCCTTTCTATCCATGGTTATCCATGGGCTCTTAGATACTTGCTCATCTGTGTTTTCAAAATTTTTGCTTTTCAAATGTGAGTGGGTTTGAAAAAAGTTTCGTTTAAAGATTTCAGATCGACTCTTGTATCAGTCCTCAAGAGTGTTTGAAAAATTGTTTTGAAAGCTTTTGAAAGTGTCGGTGTGAAAAGAGTTTTGATTTGTTTTTTAATAGAGCAAGTATCTACGAGTCATCTACCTACCCTAAGGAATTAGGCTGTGTAAATGTCCTTAAGGTAATGCCATCCCACCATTGAGAGGTAGGTAGCACCACCGTTGGAGGTGTTTGGGTCAATTCGTTTGTAGGGACAGTGTGGTCACCGAGCAACAGTAAGACACCTTAGAAGCTACCCTTATGCCATTGATCTTTTTATTCCGAGGCAACTATTCCGAGGCAACTTGTTTCGAGGCAACTTGTTCCGAGGCAACCGTTTCGAGGCAACTAGATCAATGGAACATAAGGACTCACTAAGACGTCCTATACTCGACGACCACGTTTCGAGGGGCAAGGCAACAGTGAGGCGTACCCTAAGAGTGGTGTGTGAATTGTGTGTCATTTTCAATTATAGTTTATCTTGTCAGGCATGGGGTGAGCTACGCTTTGATTTTATTTGGGCCATTCATTCTTTCATGCAATTATTAGCAGTTAAGGGGTGCGGAAATTAAAATGCGGAAAATAAAAGTCCTACGCTATTACAAGGTGCGGGTCTATACATCGCCAATTTAACAAAGACCCGATTTTGAATAAAAGTGCGGAAAGTAAATGTCCTTATTGTCTATTACAAGGCTTTGGGGCAAATACATTATATTTAAAAAGGAAATAAAAGTAAACGTGCGAAAAGAAATAAGAATCGAGAGTGCAAGGGCGTTGGACCCTTTAAGGAAATTGAATTGAAATTACAAATTAATTAATGATTAAATAAAGAAAAGAAATTATTTTTATGTTTTTTAGTATTTAATGGAGATAAAGAAAATTAATTAAAATTAAAAGTTAAATAAGACCCTAATTCTAAATTTGTTTTTAATTATTAAAGAAAATTGTTTAAGTTTAACCTAATTTAACCCTAATTAATTAATTACAAGTTTATTTACAAAAATAATTAATTATTAATAATAATAAGAATAAGATGAAATTATTTTACTGAGAAAAAGAATAAAAATCTAAAACCTAATTTCTACCTATTTTAGTTATTTAGAAAAAAATTAAAATTAAAACCCTAAATTAAAACTAAATTGATTATTAAATTTATTTACAAAAACTATTAATGGATTAAATTAAATATACATGTTTTTATTTTTATGATTTCTGATTTTTTTGTATTTTTGTATTATGAAAATTAATTTTATGGAATTAAATAAAATAATTAAAATAACTAAAATAAATGAAAAGAGAAAAATGAGAGAAAGGAAATACAAACAAGGGGGGTATTCAGGCCCTTTTGGAGGTGTATGCAAGAGCAATTTGGCCCAATAGAAGGAGGCCTTTTTTGACTTTCCATGTTCCCATGCTTGTGGTTGACTGAACGTGTATGGTAGGTTGCATGTCCCGGCCATTGGATGGAGCCCCAGAGACACTTGGCAAGTCTCAGCACTAGGACATATGGTGTGCTGCATGATGGACGCTGCATAGAAGCACATTAATGAAAAAATTATGGAAATAGTGGGGGACCTGGGAATCGAACCCAGGTCCCAATACCTGCGTGCCACTTCATTTGCCAATTGAACCAACGCGTTTAGTTGTATGTTTAGTGGACAATAATCATTATATGTGAAAAAGCAAGATTATGCTGGACAATAAAAAAAAGGGCGCCAGTTATTCAAACCAACCAACCATAGTTCAACAGCTCAGCATCTCCTTCCTTGGTCCTTCGTTTTGCCTGAAAATATCAAATAGATAGCGGGGGTTTTAAACCCCCACTAACCCTAAACCTGAAAAGTAGCGATTAGCATATAGTGAAAAAGAAAAAGGGCGCGATGGTTGGTTTCTATTCGTCTGGGCATCCTGGTTTCAATGGTGTAGGTTTCATGGCCTAATTTTTCCATATATGCAAAGCCCCAAATGGAAGCTTCTGAAACCCTAACCTGCGTCCATGGCAACTTCTCATACAGGCAATATTAACTCAATTAAAAGACATCAATAGCTTCAGAGAGTTCATATTAGTGTAAATCAAACATTAGAACGTATGGAAAATGCATGTAAATTCAAATACGATTAAGAAAATTTTCATGAACAGGGCGATTGCGTTCTACCACTTCTTCGAGTATGGAGACTTGGCTTTTATTGGAAAAGATTCCTGGTAGTCTTGGCAAGCTTGTGGAATAGTTTTGAGGCCTTGAATTATGCTCTAGCTATCAAAACAGTTTCAAGGTTTTTTTTGAAAAAAATGCAAAGTTGTTCTTGTGGTTTATGCGCAGCTTCTGTCCTTATGCACTAGGTTATGTTTGCATATGTATGTAGCATGATTAGGTCAAGCAAAACAAGCCCATGATCCATGTATTTAATGCTTTTGAATATTTGATTTTCATGATCTTTTTCAATCTTTTTTGCCATCAAACCATTGCCAATTGCATAGAATCTTTCCTTATTGAGTGTGCACGAAATCTTGAGGTCATGATGGATGAAAATGCTGCATAAAAAGATTTGAAAGGCATGATTTGCTATTTTTGTCATATTTAATTTTAATAAGTGAATTAATAATAATAATAATTCAAATAATTAATCAAAAATGATAAAATAACTCCCTTGGATGTCAATGGGTCGTGCATGGCCTTTGGGTAATGTTTCATGGAAGAAATTGAGGCCCATTAGCAATTTTGAGGCATTTGAAGCAAAGTTGACTTTTCAAAGTTCCCAAAAATTTCCCAACTTCCACAAGGCATATATTGCTCAATTTTTAAGCTTTGATCATGTTCTTGGACATTTTAGAAAGGTCTTGAAGTCCTCTAACCAATGTCTTTGGTCCCATGTCGTTTTGATTTACCAATCTCAAGTTATGGTCTTTGACTTAAAGTCCCTTTTTGTTGACTTTTGCAAATGACCTATAATGTTGAGATTGATAACTTTTTGTGAGAGCATTTCTTGGACTTGAAGTGTGAAGAGGAGTTGTAGGAAATGTCATTCTATTCAAAATTAGCTTTGGATGGAATTTTTCTGATAAACCATGTGGAAGTTATGCCCTGGTCAATTTGCAGTTGACTTTTTCAACTGTCCAAAAATAGAAGCTTTTGCATCTTGAGACTTTTTGAGCCATGCTTTGAGAATCATGATCAAGAATTTATCAAATGATGTTTGTGGCTTCAAAATAAGATGTTGACCAAAAAATTTGACTTTTGACTGTCAAATGACCATTTTGCCCCTGCAGTTGACTATGAAGCACCTAGGGCTTTTGACTGTGCAATTTTGTGTTGTGAGTCTTGAAACTTGGCATATGGATGCTTGACAATGTTTATAGGCATGTGGGACTTGTTTGGACCCTTGGAAACTTCAATTTCTTTGCCAGAACCAAAACCCTAATTTTTGACTGTTAGGAGGCAATTGGGCTATGCAACCTTTGGGAGATTTTGAAGCATGCTCTTAGCAAATCTTGAAGAATATGGGAGGGCAAACTTTGGGGTACAACACATATTCACACCCCAATAACAAGAAATTCACTCACAAAAAGTTACAAATTTGGACATTATAGGTCATTTTTGAAAGTCAACAAAAACACCTTTTTTGCCAAAGCTTATAACTTGACCATGGAATATCAAAATGAGATGAGACAAAAAGAGTTGGTTATAGCACATCTCAAGGTTTCTAAAATTCCAATAACACCTTCAAAAGTTCAAAATTGAAGAAGTTATGCATTGTTGAAGTTGGGCATTTTTCCAAAATTGCCAAACGTCAACTATCCCCAAAACTTCAAATTTTGTCAAATGGGCCCACTTTTTTCCACTTGATTTGATCTTTTCACACCACGCACGTGTCCTATCTTCAATCTTATGTCCATTCATTAATTTTTCTATTTTATTTGATTTTTATTGAAATAGTTTATTTTAAATCAATTTAAATCCAAATAAAATCTAAATATTGATAACTTGGTATCTTTTTGATTGATACAGGTTTTAATTATCATCATGGACAGGATCAAACTCGTATCAAGCCATATCATGCACAAAATATTGATTTTTGTACAAATTTGGAAGCTTTTTCATGGAGGATCAAAGCAAATCCTAAATCATCAATGCTCAAGGATTCAAAGCCCAAAACCTGACCTAATTCATTCCATTATACGTATACAATGAAAAGGCACGAAAATTAGAAAAAAAGGCTGCTAAATCACAAAGACAAAAACTTGAAAAAAAGCAAAAAAGCTTGAAACTGAAATCCATTCTAGAGGCAGATTCAAGGTTAAATCTCAACGTAGACCTCTTTCTGGACATCCATTGAGTCTAAAGCAATCAAAATCAGGCCATCACACCTTCCCAATAGCGCTGTAAGTCTCTCTAAACTTTGCCCTGTATTTGAAATCGCATACTCGTATTCTTGCATTTTCTTGGCGAAATCTTTACACAATCATGCTAATCGGTCCATTTCGAAACTTTCTGCATTAACCAATTGTGTTTTCATGAGCCATAGCCCCATACCCGAATCTAGGGTTTTGGAAGCTTGTTTTTGGGCGTTTTTTTTTTGCAGGGAAAATTGGAACCAACAAAGGGCATAGACATGATCAGTGGAAGGAGACGAACACAACCATGTGTTTGGAATTAATTTCCATAGCCTAGAGAAGATTTTAGGAGGGTCATATGGATTTAGTTGCGGATCAGAATCCGCAGGTAAAAAAACCATGGATGAGTGGAGAAGACGATGACGCGTCCTTTTCCAATTGGGTCATTCATATTTCGCGCTTATTTTTTTTATTTTCCAGCATATTGTTTGTGTTTCCAATATAATAATTAGTGTGTATTCCACTAACAATTAAAAAGCAATGGCGTGGTGGTAAGTGCGTTTGTTCAGTGACTCATGGGACCTGGGTTCGAATCCCATGTCCCCCAATGCATTTGTTTCATTTTTCAACAGGTGATTCCATGCAATGTCCAAAGCGTAGCCTATCATGGGTCCTCATCCAGATGGTTGCCAGATGGCCCCAGGCCAGATCTGGTGGCCAAGATTGAAAGCTCACCATACTCCTAAGTCAACAGGCACACGTGGGATTGCAAAAGTCAGCCAGGCTTGAACACGTTTGGGCCTAAAAAATGTTGATCACACCTCCAATCTGGGCCCAAACCCCCCTTTGGTTATTTCTATTTCTTTTTTTATTTCATTTATTTATTTGCTTTGTTTATTTATTTTATTTTCTAACTAACCAATTAAATTATTTTCCTCATAAAATCAAAAAACCAAAAAATACATTTTATTTATTAAAATTAAATTCATGACTTTATTTTTGTAAATAAATTAATTTAGTCTAATTAGGTTTAACTTTTAATATTTTTGCAATATTTAAAATTAATGTAGAAAATTAGTTTTTTTTATTAACCTTAAATCACTTTATTTTATTTCTTTAAATATCCAAAAATCCAAAAATACTTTTTTTTAATTAATTTATTTATTTAATAATTAACTTAGATTTAATTCCATTTAATTCAAAAATAAACCAAAAAAAGCTTTCCTTTCAAAAAAGGGTCAAAACCCTAAAAAACTCGCATTCGATTTAACTTTCTGCGCGCGATCTATTTTTGCCATATTGATGTATCTGTTTCCCGGAATGTAATAGCTTTGATTAGGACCATTTAATTTACTTATCGCTTTATTTGTTTTCCGCATTTTAAATTCAAGGGTTGTTTTTGGTGATGTAAATACCCGACACCTTGTAATAGTTTAGATTTAATTTCCGCAAATTTAATTTCCGCGAACTCATGAACTGTTAGATGTTTGGTAATAGGGAATGCATGACAAGATTGAATGTATGAACTTAAAATCAACATAGCTCACCCATGACATGTACAAAGATAAAATTAACCGAAATAACACACTCGCACATGCGCACTCTTAGGGTACACCTCACTTCGTTGCCTTCGAACGTGGTCATTGAGCATAGGAAGTTTTAGAGGTCGCCCTCTTGTCCAAAGTTCATAGTTGCCTCGAAACGGTTGCCTCGGAAAAATGATCTAAGACATTAGGGTTACCGCTAAGGCGTCCTAACATTGCTTTAGTGACCATACGTCCCTTAATCGAATTGACCCTTAAACTCCAACGACGGTGCTACCTACTCATCAATAGTGGGATAGCATTGTCTAAAGGAAGATAGCATAGAACGATTCCTTTTTCGAGTAGGTAGATGGTTCTTAAGTACTTGCTCTTTCAAAACTAAACAAATTTTCATACTTACACTCCTTTTCAAACAAAGACTTTTCCAAACCCACAAACACAAAGAAAAGCAATTTTGAAAACACTATGAGCAAGTACCTAAGAGCCCGTGGATAACCACAGATAGAAAGGGTGCTAACACCTTCCCTTTCTATAATCTACCCCCCGAACCCAAGAAACATCTCGAAAAAGGAATTTTTCTGTGCTTTTTTCCTTTCCTTGTTGGATAAAATAAAAGACGGTGGCGACTCTTGCTTACCGCGACATTTTGCGAAAACAAACGCAAAACGCGAACCAGCATTCCAAAACAGTCAGTTCTCTTCCCACCGTATCACAGAACTGGAGACTCTGCTGGGGAGCTTAATAAGTGGGGTGTACCTTAGGATTAGATCACTGTGTTTTCAATTGCTTGACTTGTATGCTTTATATTTGTGGGCTTGTATCAGAGTTACTATAGATCCTAACCCGGATCTAAGGGATACCCTTTAGGTAAGTAGCAATAAGATGCGAGGGAACTGTACGGCGTAGACTGATACGGTTGAAACAGTAGCTACGTTGGCGTGGCACTTTAGATTGTACCGATATCCCTTGTGTTGGAACAAGGAGAATATGGTTCATCTAAGGGGTCATTAAGCACCAACTGGCCTTAGAACCTTTAAATTGACCAACTTGGCCATATAACAGTAGCAGTATGCTACACTCATTGAGACTAAACTCTTGTGATGATTCCGGCTGCAAGAAAAGGTTGCTGAACTGGAATTATGATCGATCGAGGGTAGTCAATGATATTGAGATCCTCTAAAACCCGGTTACTATTTTTTAGGACATGTTTAAACCAACTGAACTGAAAGAGGGTAGTACCTAAGCTCCTTGTCAACCTGAAATCTAAGGGCTCTCTGTGTGACTTGTGTGCCTTTACCATGTTTTCTATTTGTGGATACTTGTGGTGTGTTTACTATCATGACATCATAAAATTGCATACATCTTGTATTGGACTAACCTATTTCAAAGACAGGAGAAATTCATCTTTGTTCTGTTTTGTAGGTCATCATGATGCCCATGCGTAGGAATATCTTCTGAGTTTGGTCACCTCCAAATTGGACGAGCAGATGATGAGTGTTTTGGTCCAATTCTATGATCCGCTTTACCATTGCTACGGTATGGAGGTTGTCTTACATGTCAAAGTCCAGATTACTTATCTAAGGATTATAAAAGACGCAAGTTTAGACAAAGACGTGTGGATTCAGACTAGGCTGGACCAGATAAACTTGATCGACGATAAAAGGCTTGTGGTTGTTAGCCATGGTCAGGTATACCATAAGCGCATGATCAAAGACTTCAAAAAAAAAGTCAAACATCGGGTATACCAGGCTGGAGACTTGGTAATAAAGTACATCATCTTACCATGAGGTGGTCCCACGGGCAAGTGGACTCCCACATACGAAGAGTCATTTGTGATCAAGAAGATATTCTATGGAGGTGCTATATGTTGTATCCCAAAATTTTCCCTCTCATTTTATCAACATTTCTCATTACAAGGCTTTTGGAACTCAAGATTAAGCTAGGGTTTGCTCTACTCAAGACATCTCCTTGCACTGATGACCTAAATTAGGGTTTGAGTTTGCACAGAGATGTTTTGACCTACAATGCCAAAAGTGACTTTCATAGTCCATGTTGTAGTCACAAGTTTGTCCATACCAAGTTTCAAATTTTTGCCCAGTCAATTGGACAGTTGACCTAGAAATCAGCTGTATTGGGGAAAAAGTCAATTGTGGCCAATTTACAGTCAAACCTCATGAATTTTGATCCACATCAACATTATGAACTCATATGAACAATTTGATCAAGTTTGGACCATAAATCCACAAGAAATTTGATCAGATCACCAAAAGGGCAAAATGGTCATTTTTAGGGTTTTGACTGCACAAAGGCAATTCTTGATTGTTTGACCTAGCCAATGGCAAAACAAGCTCAACCATGGACACAAGGACTCAATGACATTATCTTGACCCATTCAACAAGTTCAAAATATCTCAAATGCATAGGATTGACAGATGAATTTTTCAATCAACTGATCAAAATTTGATTGTACACTGAAAAGTCAAACTTTGACTTTTTGGTCAAAATCAAGTGCCAAGGGTAATTTTTCATCAAGACATGTCAAATTATGAAACTTTTTCATCAAGAAACCCAAAAATGCAAATTAGGGTTTAAAATGGAAAAAATTTCATAACTTAGAATTTTTCTAAGTTATAAACTTTTCTTATTTTTTCCTAACTTTGTCCCATTTATTCACCAAGATGCAAATGGATTCAAACAAAACTTGAAACATGAAAGTTATATCACATCACAAATTCTACAACTTTTATTCACAAAGTTTTCTCAAAAGAGGCTTTTATCTCAAGTTATGATTTTTGGAACAAGGGTACCTAAAACTTTTAACTTAGAGAAATTTTGCCCTAGTTTAGTCAGGATTTTGACCCATCTTCTTGGCCATTTTTCACATAGTTCCACTTGGAGCTTCAAGTTGCATTTCAAAGATGTATCATAGTACATGTTGCAAGCTTTCCAAATTTTCCAAGAACTCCTCAAACACCTTTGTGGTTATGGAGAATCGAATGCTTGAAGTTGGCAAAAACTCACTTTGATTCATGGCCAATACATATTCATACAACTTGCATTTTCAAACCAGCATGCTTTGTACTAGCTTGAAGGCCTCTAAACCATTTTACACTCCTTAATTGAATGCAAATCCACTTAGCTAATTCATTATCTTGGCCATTTGGGCATTGTACACAAAACTAATCCCTATTTGGAAAAAGGTATATTGCCATTTTTGAAAAGTTATACTTTATGTCAAACCAAGATCTTTGAAGCATGGGGAAATATCTATGAGGCAAGATCAAATCCACAAATTTCAAGTATCAAGGGCAAAGTATGCAGCTTACAAGATAGAGTGTACAAGCCTGCATTGAGTAGTTACACATTCTTGCTTCACAAAGAAGAAATTGGTCCAAATCTTGCAAACTTGAAAACCAGCCATAGTCAGCTTACACAAACATTGCAAACACATTTCACACAACCCTTTGAGCCATAAACACGAGCTTTTCACCACTCAAACCTCCTTATACACAAAATCACCATTTTTCTGCAAAGCAGGGCAAGCCCTGCAGAATCACCTCCATCTCCACTTTGCCTCGTGCGTTTTGCCTCAAACTTGTTCCAATACCTTCCATTCAACTCACCTAAACTATTCCAGACCTCCATTGCCAGCTGTAACTCCATTAACACACATTGTCATTTTTGTTTGGAAGCTTTGCAGGTTGAGTTCTGTAGCACGATTCAGGCTACTTCCAAACAAACCAAGCATTGGGAAAGCTTCAGTGAACATCAGGAAAGCTCAAAAGAACCTCAAGCACCATTGAAAGTTACTACATTGTCCAGCTCGAAGTCAACTGAAACAGGTATTTCATGAACTTCTATCTCTCTATTTAGGAATAGTTAGACTTAGGTTTGTGAATGAAAGATGTTGTATTCATAGCCCTGAAACCATACATGTGCTTAGTTTTCATTTATATTAATCGTGCTAGGAGAATTTCATCCATGAACTTTCTGAAAAAACTAGGTTAAGAATTAGGGCCAGAGAAATTCTCTCTGGTCTTTGAGAGTTAGCTTAAGTTTTTTATATGGTTAGATTCGTTGTTTAATGCTCTACAAGTTTCATGTTATGAGTTTTGTCAAAAAAGCACAAAATCAGGAGATAGCATTTTGTACATAGAGCGCGCGCATTTTTGTCTAGAGGAAGAAGATGAAGTTGGTTCTGGGCTAGGCCTGGACAGGCTTGTTTTTGGCACCCCCCCCTCTTTTCTTTTTACACCCCCATGGCTCATTTCTTGTATATTTGTCATTTTTGCATTTTTATTTTATTTTTGACTTTGATATTTTACTTTAAAACATGAAAATGATCCAAAAATATTTTTTATAATTTTTTGCATTTATTTGGTATTTATTTTTATTTTTACTAGTATAAAAATGGTTATATGCTTTTATATCATTTTGTTTAAATAAAAAAATAATACATATAATACTTTTATTTTCATTTATTATTTTTATACACATTTGAAAACATTTTCTTGAATATATTTTATTTTTGTAAATAATTTATTTTATTTTTATACACACTTAGTATATTTAATATATATATTTTATTAAATAATTAGAACAAAAACACAAAAATAATACATTTTTATTTCTATTAATATTTTATACTAAAAAAACCTTTTTTTTAATATACTTTTATTTTTTGTACAAATTGATACATTATTGTATAGAAATAATTAATAATACTAATTATTCGAGAAATTAGGGTTTTTGCCCTAAAAACAAAAATAATTAAAATTGACTTTTTATTTATTTACATTTCACATTAAAAATACTTTTTTACAAACATAAAAACTCTTTTACATAATACATTTTATTTAATATTTATTTATAGTATTTTATTTAAATAATGTACATTTAAATATTATGCCTTGCACATTCAATTTGGTTGTAATAATTTAGAATTTAATTTCTTGTCTAAATAATCCCCAATTCAAATTTGTACCCCCTCCCTATATCATGTTGTAATAGTGTAGAATTTAAATTCTCGCACCTTTAAATGCTTTCAATTATGTCATGGTTAGACTTAGGGTTTGTATGCAAAATCAAATTAATAAATAGTTTGACCTAATCAAAGATAAAAATGCATGAAAAAAAAACACAATGCACACTTGCACCCCTAGGGTTACAATCCACTTGTCGCCTTCAAAAATGGGCCATGATATGCATGTCAAGTACTTTGGCAAAACAAAAACAAAACAAAGATCATAGTCCCTCGATGACGCTATCTGAGTTGCCTAAACAAAATGATCAAGTCCCTCAAGAAAATTGCCAAAAATGCTTGACACAATTGCTATCATGGTCTGTACGATGACCCGCGCCTGTCCCGTTTAACATCCTAACACAAGGTTGTTCACCAAATACAATGGTGAAACAACACTGTTAAAAGGGTTGAAAACATAAGAAATATCTTTGAGTGAAATAGGGTAGACAACTCTTAGTTACTTGATCAAAACTTGCGAAAAAACATCCTTGATATCTTCAAAACACACTTCACAACACAATTTCAAAACCCTACTTTCAAACATTGAAAACTTTTCAAAAGACAAAAACACCTTTGTATACATTCAAACAAGAATTATTACAAAGGTTGCCACAACGATGGCCTCTTTTCAAAACATCTTTCAAAACCGCATACAAAGCACCATTTCAAACAATTGAAGAGCACCATTTCAAACAATTGAAAAACAAAGCAAGTGATCTAAGCAAGTAACTAAGAGCCCATGGATAACCATGGATATAAAGGGTGCTAATACCTTTCCTTTCTATAATCTACTCCCCGAACCCAAGAAAACATCTCAAAGGTATTTCCTATGCTTTTTGACCTTTCCTTAGGATAAAATAAAAAGTCGGTGGCGACTCTTGCTAAACCGAAACATTTGCAAACACAAACGCAAAATCCCAAGTCAGTTCTCCCACCGTATCACAGAACTGGCGATTCTGCTGGGGACATCTTTAAAAGTGGAGTAAACTTAGGGCCTAGATCACCCTTTTCATGATTATATTGTTTGCCTTGATTCCTTTATATTTGGTTTCCTTGTTTGGGCTTGAAATCCTCCACCCAGATTTGGGGAACATTCATAGGTAAATAGCAATACGTTGTGGAAACTGTGCGGGGTATACCGACATGGTTGAAGCAATAGCTATATTAGTGCGACATATTTGTGAGTACCGGTAGCCTTTGAGTCAATCAAAGAGAATACGGGGTCGCTGAGTGATATCATGAAGCACTAATGAACTCTTAGAACCTTACTTGACCATCTTGGCATTTTATTAGGGGTAGTGAGATGACCGGTTTTGGTGCAGTCCAAAGTTGGTAGATACTCGATACTACACTCATTGAGGGTTGTTTTCTTGGAATATTTTGGTTGCTAGTTAAGTGGCTAAACCAAAACAATAAACATAGAAAACAACCCAGTGATATTGAGCTCCTTAGAACCCGATTACTATTTATAGGACAGGTTTGAGCCAACTAAACTCAAGAGGGTATTTACCTATGAAACCTCATGCAAGCCTGGAACTAGGGTTTTGTGTGATTTGATTGTACATGTGTTTGTGCATACATCATGAACATCATAAAGCATCATATGCATCCACTAACCATTTCAAGGGTTTGGATCTTCATCTTTGTTCTTGTTTTGTAGGTCATGGAATCTCTTCGCAGGAAAACAATTCAAGTCAACCTTGTAAGAATCCCTCCTCAACTCAAGGAGCTTACATCCAGGATTCCAGAGAATTCTCTCTTCAGTGAAAGACATGGTAGACTTCTCAACTTGGTCAACTCCAATATTGAAGAAGACATGGTGAAAGTTCTCTTCCAGTTCTTTGACCCCCTACACCACTGTTTCACATTCCCTGATTACCAATTGGTGCCTACTTTGGAGGAATTTTCTCAACTCCTGGAAATTCCTATTCTTCATCAACTACACTACAACGATATGGAAAAAGAACCAAACCCTGAAGATGTTGCTCAAGCATTACACTTGCAACCATCTGACATCAAGGGACATTGGGAAACCAGAAGTGGTGTCAAGGGTTTCTTGGAAAAGTTTCTGTTTGAGAAAGCACAAGACTGCTGGAATTCTCTTGATCTACAAGCTTTTGAAGAGATTGTAGCACTCCTTATCTATGGGTTGGTCCTCTTCCCAAACCCGGATCAGCTTATAGATGTGAATGCTGTCAAGATTTTCATATCTAGAAATCCTATACCTACATTGCTTGGGGACATCCTACACTCATTTTACACACGAACAATGAGGAAAAGAGGTGTTCTCATGTGCTGTACTCCTCTCCTAGAAAGGTGGTTTATTTCTCACCTTCCACAATCAGTTTTGAAGAATGAGCAGGGTTTAAGGTGGTCACAACGATTGATGACCCTCACACATTCTGATGTACATTGGTGTTCTCGGTCCAGATAAAATGTCATCCTCATTGATCGTTGTGGGGAATTCCCTAATGTCCCACTACTTGGCATTAGGGGAGGTATTACCTACAACCCATGTTTAGCTCTAAGATAATTTGGATATGCTCGGAGGAATGGCCCTCATGACATGCTGATTCCTGACCTAGTTTTTGACTTCGACAACGATGCGCAAGGACTTCGACAAAGATTCATCAGAGCTTGGAGGGTGCCTAACAAGGTGGATAGTAAGACACTGGGGCACAAGAATTCCATCCCCATTGAGCCTTATCTCAAGTGGGTACGAACCCGTGCCCAGAATCTTATGATGCCATACCCTCACATTCTCCCCTTGATCAAAGAGCCTGTTATGGAAGGAGAGGTTCCATACACCATCCTACATCCTGACATGCCAACATCATGGGAAGAAATGCAAAAGAGTTGGATCCAACTCAAGGAAGAACGGAATACTTTTGAAGCCAGCTTCTATGCCAGTGAGAAGAAGGTTTTGGAGCTTACCCGCCGACTTCATGAGGAGGAAACTCTCAACACTTACATCGCACCAAAGAGGATGCGCAATGTCTTTTTACATTAGGAATTTTTTAATATTTTTCCCATGGGGCACTTATGTACCAAAAATTTCTTCTTAATATGACGTTTGTTCCTTTTTGTTTGCAACAAATTTGAATTTCTGGATCCTTGAATGCATTACATGAATAACATACCATTCATCATATGCATAAACAGGTCTTCACACCAGGTTTCCTTATCTTTCTGCTGTTTATTTCAGCAAGATGGATTTGGAGCAGACGGTTAAGGATCTGCAGGCACAAAATTATCAATTCCAACAACTCCTTATGACCTTAGCAAAGGGTCAAGAGGATCTGAAAGCACTGTTGGAGAAGAATAAAGAGAAAAAGAAGAAGAGGCCCGAAGTAGCCACTTTTGGAAGAAGGTTTGAAAGCAATGCCAGGAAGGTTCTCGAGTTCCCCTCCACGTCTGACGAAGGGGCTGGTAAAGGAAAAGGGGTTGTTGTACCTTCTGAATTTGAGGTTGAAGAGGAAGAAGAGGAAGAAGACGAAGACTACTCCGAACAACAATATCCCCCTACGGATGATAAATATAAGAATCTTGAGGATAGATTGGCAGCCATGGAGTTGCAGAGGGTACCTGGTTTGGATTTTGAAGAACTAGGGTTGGTAGTTGGGATCGTTATCCCTCCCAAGTTCAAAGTACCGACGTTTTCTAAGTACGACGATCTCTCTTGCCCAAAGATGCACCTGAGATCGTATGTCAGAAAGATCCAACCCCACACATCCGATAAAGACCTTTGGGTACACTTTTTCCAAGACAGTTTGTCTGGCACGCAACTAGATTAGTTCTATCAACTCGGGAGATCAGAAGTTCACAATTGGGAAGACTTAGCTGCCGCTTTTTACCGTCAATACCAATACAATGCTGACTTGGCGCCCACTCGTACTCAACTACAGAGTATGGGGATGGCTTCCAATGAAGGATTTAAAGAGTATGCCCAGAAGTGGCGTGATCTGGCTAGAAGGGTGCAGCCACCGTTGTCAGATAGGGAGTTAGTTGACATGTTTCTGGGAACCCTGTCTGGCCCTTTCTTCAATCATCTAATCGGAAGTTCCTCCGCGGGATTCACTGAACTAATTTTGACCGGCGAAAGGGTCGAGGCCGGTATTAAGAGTGGAAAGATTCAGAAAGATACTTCCGCATCCACAGATGTTAAGAAAGCCTTCCCAGCTAAGAAGAAGGCCTTTGCTGTGTATTCTTAGAAAAGTCAGGGAAGAAATGAGCGCCGGCCAACTGTAGGGGTTGTGATGATTCAAAATTCTTCAAATGATCAACCTCGTAACAATCAGTCAAGACCTAATCAACAACGGGTAGAAAGGCCACAACGACAGTTCATCCGAATCAACATGACGCCAGCGCAGGTACTCCCTCATTTGTTAAAGTTGAATCTTGCCAGTTTGAAGGAAGCGCCAAAGAACCCTAACACCTCCTCTCCATACTACCACTCCAATGCCAAGTGTGCCTACCACTATGACAGTGTTAGGCATGATACGAATAATTGTTGGATGCTTAAGAACAAAATCCAGGACTTGATTGACGCCAAGGAAGTAGAGTTTGATGCTCCTGAGAAGCCCAATGTGATATCTGCTCCGATGCCCAAGCACAGTCATAATGTTCATGCCGTCATGGAGGACCTTCATGTTATTGATGTTGCTGATCTTTTGACTCTGTTAATAGTGATTAAAGAGAATTTGATGAGAGCCTAGATATTCCCAGGCTGTGGGAAGGAGTGTTACTTTTGTTTGAATATACGAGCTGACTGCCCAATGTTGAAATCAGGTGTCCAACGCCTGATGGATACCCAAGAGATACTTTTCCAGAAAACCCCTGTTGATACCTTTACTCTTGTTACACCTGCTACTTTTGCTACTTCAACCAACGATATTGCAATCATAACCATTTCCGATAATCCTCCCAAGGCTTGCAAAAGGCCTGTCAAGATTACGCCCGACCTGAAGTTTGTACCTATAAAAATCACCATGCCGGAACCTGTCTCGTATCAATCTAGCAAAACGATACCATGGAACTATGGGGGAGAAATCTTCTACCATGGTATCAAACAGATTGAGGCAGTCCAAGAGAATTCTGAAGAAGAAAACCCTGATGTAGGGAACATCGCGGGAACAAGCAAGATAACCCGCAGCGGCCGGATCTTTTCTCCGGAGATTGCTCCCCCTCGAGCAGTTTTCGGACCCTCAAAAGCTTTTGCACCTATTAGGTCATCTGTGCAAGACCCATAATTGAAGAATTGGATACTCCTGAAGTAAGACCATCTGTTGATACTACCAATAAGGGTAAGGGAATACTAGAAGTGTTTGTCAGGACGAAGGCTCATGCTGTGGTTATCCCCAAAACCACCCAGAAAGAAATGGATGAAATCTTGAAAATAATCAGAAAGAGTGACTACGACGTTGTGGAACAGCTAGGGCAGACCCCTTCTAAAATTTCAATGTTGGCTCTTCTGCTCTGTTCTGAGGCCCATGCTAAGGCCCTAATCAAATTTTTGAAAGCGGCACATGTACCCCAAGAGACTTCGGCTTACCAGTTCCAGGAGTGTGTGGCCACTCTTACTGCTGATAATGGCCTTGGATTTTCCGATGCTGACTTAACTCCCAAAGGAAGGAAACACAATGACGCGCTACATGTCTCAGTTGAATGCCGGGGAACCACCCTCGCCCATGTCTTAGTTGATACTGGTTCTTCCTTGAATGTGCTGCCGAAGAAAGCCTTAGACCGTTTGGACTGCGAAGGATTGACCCTCAAACCTAGTAACATCATTGTTAGGGCCTTTGATAGGTCCAAAAGAATGGTTCATGGAGAGGTTGATATTCCTATCAAAGTAGGCACAAAAGTTTTCAACTCCACCTTTTACGTGATGGACATCCGTCCGTCATATTCGTGTTTGTTAGGAAGATCGTGGATCCATTATACCGGGGCAGTTACCTCCTCTTTGCACCAAATGCTGAAATATCCTGTTAAGGGTAAGATTATAACAGTGCACGGCGAGGAAGTGTACTTGATAAGTCATCTCAATTCCTTCTGCTATATGGAGTTGGATGGCGAGTTCATCGAAACGCCTTTCCAACATTTTGAGGAAGTTTCTCCCGAGGTAGCAGTTGCGAAGACAATGGTTGAGGTGCCTATCATTCCCAAGCATGTATCTAGGATGGCATCTCTCAAGGACGCAAAGGCTGTAATTAAAGAGGGGAATAGCACAGTGTGGGGGCAGTTGCCTGATTTTCCCCATAAGACGGACAAGTTTGGATTAGGGTTCACTGCTGCAGGACAAAAGGCCATGCGTCGCTCCAAGGCTGGAGGACCACCCGTCAAGATCTCTCACCATGGAATCAATGCTGTAGAAGATGAAGATGAAGAGAGCCACTTTGAAGATTGGATCTTTCCGACCGTCGAAGGGGGTTTAAGCAACTGTGAAGCAAAGGATTTTATTCCCATCACCTTTATCAACCAGTAATTTTATCTTTGAACAATTTCTTATTTCGGTCTGTAATAACTAAAACAATTCGTACACTATTTTCACCTCATGCCTTGCCCAGGGCATGTAGGTCCATTTGTAAGGGCTTGATTTACTTCATTATCATATGCCATGTTTTAATGAATCATTGGACGTTTTCATAAACTGTTGTGTTCATTTTCTTTCCTTTTGCATTTTTGTTTTGTTTAAGGATGGCTATCCCTTACACACACCCACACTCACAAATGCAGGTACCCACCCACTCCGGATTCCATGGGTGACTATTCTGTTTTAGCCTTCGATAACTCTGAAGACTTGGTCAATCATGCTGAGTACGAAGTTGACGAAGACTGTGAAGTGCCGGGAGAGTTAGCCAGACTTTTACAACAAGAGGAGAGGGCTATTTTGCCTCATGAAGAGTTGCTAGAAACCATCAACTTGGGAACAGAGGAGGACAGGAAAGAAGTAAAAGTGGGTGCCAACCTGGAACCAAGTGTCAAGGAGCGCTTAGTGCAGTTGTTGAATGAATATGTTGAAATCTTCGCCTGGTCTTATGAAGACATGCCGGGACTAGACACAGATATCGTGGTCCACCGTCTCCCTACAAGAGAAGAATGTCCACCGATCAAGCAAAAGGTTCACCGAATGAGGCCCGACATGTCTGAGAAGATTAAAGCTGAGGTAATGAAGCAATTCAACATTGGCTTTCTGGTTGTTACTTCCTATCCACAATGGGTTGCTAACATCGTGCTCGTGCCTAAGAAGGACGGCAAAGTCAGAATGTGTGTGGACTATCGGGATTTAAACAGGGCTAGCCCTAAAGACGATTTTCCACTACCACACATCGACATCTTGGTTGACAACACAGCTCAACACAAGGTTTTTTCCTTCATGGACGGATTCTCGGGATACAACCAGATCAAAATGGCCCCTGAGGACATGGAGAAAACTACTTTTGTCACGCAATGGGGTACCTTCTGCTACAAAGTGATGCCATTCAGACTAAAGAATGCAGGGGCAACCTATCAACACGCCATGGTAGCTTTGTTTCATGATATGATACATCATGAAATCGAAGTTTACGTAGATGACATGATAGCTCGATCACAGACAGAAGAAGAACACCTTGATCATTTACAAAAGCTGTTTTCCAGGTTGAAGGAATATAAGCTCAGACTGAACCCAAGCAAGTGCACTTTTAGGGTTAGGTCTGGTAAACTTTTGGGATTTATTGTCAGCAACAAAGGCATTGAGGTTAATCCAACTAAAGTAAAGGCTATACAAGAAATGTCTGTCCCCCGTACTGAAAAGGAGGTTAGGGGATTCTTGGGACGCTTAAACTATATCACAAGGTTCATCTCTCACCTGACATCTACCTGTGAGCCAATTTTCAAACTGTTGAAGAAAGATCAGGTAGTTGAATGGAACAATGATTGTCAAGTTGCTTTTGATAAGATCAAGGAGTATTTACTGGAACCTCCTATTTTGATGCCACCCGTCGAAGGAAGGTCGTTAATCATGTATCTGACTGTTTTGGATAACTTAATGGGGTGCGTACTGGGCCAACATGACGAGTCTGGCCGAAAAGAGCATGTCATTTATTACCTTACCAAAAAGTTTACCGACTGTGAGACTCGCTACTCACTGCTCGAGAAAACTTACTGCACTTTGGTATGGGCTGCTCGCCGGCTAAGGCAATATATGTTGACTCATACCACTTTGCTGATTTCCAAAATGGATCCGATCAAGTATATCTTCGAGAAGCCTGCTTTATCTGGAAGAATCGCTAGATGGCAAATGATTCTGATTGAGTAAGATATCCAGTATACTACCCAAAAAGCTATAAAGGGGAGTGTACTAGCTGACCATTTAGCTCATCAAGCCGTCGAAGATTACCAATCTATGAGATTCGACTTCTCTGACGAGGACATCATGACATTGGACAACATTGAAGGTAACGGACCGTATGATGGACCTGAACAAGGATCCCGATGGACCCTGTACTTTGATGGTGCTTCAAATGCACTTGGCAACGGTATCGGTGCGGTACTCATTTCTCCGGAAGGTTTCCATACACCCTTTACTGCCGGACTTTGCTTCAGTTGTACTAACAACATGGCTGAATATGAAGCTTGCATCTTTGGTCTCAAGGCTGCTATAGACTTGGGAATCAAATATTTGGTCGTATTTGGGGACTCGGATTTGGTTATCAATCAAGTCAAAGGAGAGTGGGACACCAAGCATCCTAATCTTATCCCATACAAGGAACATGTCTTGACGTTGTTACCTCATTTCGAGCAGATTACTTTCGAGCACTTCCCGCGAGAAGAAAATTAGCTAGCAGATGCTCTGGCTACATTGTCTTCCATGTTTAAACTCAACTGGGATAACGAGGCTCCCCAAATTACCATTGAGCGAATGGACGAACCTGTGCACTTTCATGAGATTAATACTGAAGAAGTAGTGGAACAAACCTGGTTTCATGAAATCAAAAGGTATCTCCAGACTCGAGAATACCCTGAAGGAGCTTCTGTCAATGACAAAAAATTCTTAAGGAGATTTACTGCCAAGTTCTTCCTAAGCAATGACATTCTTTATAAGCGCAGCCATGATTATGTTCTACTTCGTTGTATGGACAAAGTTGAAGCAGAGTTGATCATGACTGAAATACATAGTGGCACATTTGGCACCCACTTGAGCGGACATACGATGGCTAAGAAGATTCTAAGGGCAGGCTACTACTAGTCTACCATGGAAGCTGATTGTCATCAACATTCCCGTACCTGCCACAAATGCCAAGTCTACACCGACAAGGTACATATTCCTCCTGTTCCTCTCAACGTTCTGACAGCTCCTTGGCCATTTGCAATGTGGGGCATTGACATGATTGGAGAGATCAAGCCCACGACATCCAATGGACATCGCTTCATCTTGGTCGTTATTGATTATTTCACCAAGTGGGTCGAAGCAGCTTCTTATGCCTCTGTTACAAAGAATGTGGTTGCCTGCTTCATCAAGCAGAACCTCATATGCCGGTATGGTATCCCCGACAGGATCATCACAGACAACGGTACAAATTTGAACAACACCATGATCACCGCTCTATGCGAACAATTCAAGATTTATCATCACAATTCATCTCCCTATCGGCCGAAGATGAACGGTGTTGTTGAAGCCGCAAACAAAAATATCAAAAAGATCATTCAAAAGATGACAGTCACCTACAAGGACTGGCATGAGATGTTACCATTTTCTCTGCATGGATATCGTACCACGACACGTACTTCAACAGGGGCAACCCCATTTTCTTTGGTGTATGGCATGGAAGCTGTTCTACCCATGGAAGTTCAGATTCCTTCCTTAGGGATTATGAAGGACACTGGTTTGAGTGAAGACGATTGGATTCAGACCCGACTTGATCAACTTAACTTGATCGACGAGAAGCGACTTACTGCTGTTTGTCATGGTCAGACATATCAAAAACGGATGATCAAGGCTTTCAACAAGAAAGTCAGACGCCAAGTATATCAAGTCGGAGATCTTGTAATCAAGCGGATCATCTTGCCGCAAAGTGATCCCAGGGGCAAGTGGACTCCTACTTACGAAGGACCATTTATGATCAAGAGCATCTTTTCTGGTGGGGCAATGATTCTGACCACCATGGACGGTGACGATTTGTCGCACCCTGCGAACACAGACATAGTCAAAAGATACTACGCATAAAATAACCCGACAAGTTGAAAACCCGAAAGGGCAACTTGGACAAAAATGGGCATCCCGGTGAATCGAAAACCCGAAAGGGCGGTTCAGGCAAAAATTAGGGATAAAAAAAATATGTACACCCGGCAAGTTGAAAACCCGAAAGGGAGACTTGGGCAAAAAAGGGTTTCCCGGTGGATCGAAAACCCGAAAGGGCGGTCTAGGCAAAAGTTAGGGAATTAAAGCGTATGACTATGTCTCGCGGGATCACTTTAAGAACAATCTCTTCACCAACAAGCTCCAAGCTTCTGATCAATCCAGTCATCAGCGAACGAAGCAGCGAATGGACAAGATACTCAAAGTTGTGAAGGCTATAGCAGAATGGGAATCCCTTGGAATTGTTACACATAGTCATATTTCTTTTGTATAAAAATTTTCAATTTTTTTAAGACAACATTCTCTTACTAGGATGTCTGTCTCCTTTGTACAAAGATACTCACAAAAGTTAATACAAAGATACTTCAGAGTGCAGATATTTGCTTGCCTTTCTTTTCTTTTTACACTTATGTTTTATTTGAAAATGTCCAATGTTTTGTTAAATAGGCATATGCATTTGAATATAATCACTGCTCACCAATAAAACGAAATTGAGAAAGGATAATTACTGATAGGTTGAAGATGTAGGAAGATATCTCTATGCTATTTCAGAAGAAATCCCCTACGATACATCATTCAGATCCTCAACAAAGCTGAAAATTTGGAGTATTATTCCCCAACGGAGTTAAGCTTCAAGATCTTTAGCGGAGCTAGTGTATTCTAAACTTGATTCCCCAACTGAGTTAGGTTTCAAAATTTCCATCAGAGTTAAACTTCAAGATTCCCAGTGGAGCCCGAAAACCCTGAAATACCTATCCCCAGTGGAACCAGAATATTCTAAACCTTCTTCCCCAGCGAAGTCAAACTTCCAACTGTCAACCCCCGGTGGGAACTGTTCAACTTCCCCCAATTTCCCCAGCAAGCTATCTTAAAAGTCTGAAAACCAAACAAATAACAGTTAACTTCTTGGCTTACCCCCTAACTAGGATGCTTCCCCAGTAGTTCGGCATACAACCCAAAACTCCTGATTTCACCGACCGAGTAAACCTTCTCCCCACAGAGTTATCTCCCAACAGATTGAAGATTCTTGGTCTCATTTCTCCAAACAGAAGCCTCCTAGGTTTTAACCCCCCAGTAGAGGTTTTCAGAGTTCTCTTTATTTCCCAGGAAGGTCATGAAGGATCCTCATTCCCCGCAGAAGTTGTCAAGGCCTTGTTAATCCCCATAAATCGTCGAGGATTTTCAAATCTCCAGCAGTGGTCCAAGGATTTCTCCTTCTCAAGCAATCATAGATCTTTAATCCCCAAGCAGTCAGCAAGGATTTCTCATCTTCAATAATCAAAGATTTTTGGAATCCCCAACATCAGTCAAGGATTTACTTTCCCTGGCAGCAGTCAAAGATTTCATTATCTCCAGTTATCAAGGATTTATTTTCCTCAGCAAGACAACTACTCAGCTTGCATGCATAACCATTACATTCATATATCATAAACATTGATGAAACACAATTCATTGCATCATACATATCATGCAACATAACTTTGTGTTTTAGCTAACATTTTACCCTTAACAGGATAGGATTAAAAGGCTATCGTTAATGATTATTCAGATACAATATGGATATACCCCAGACACGGCGGTCATTCTATTACTCATTCACAATTTTAAGTCAAAATACAGTACAGATACACCCCAGACACGAAGGTCATTCTACTACTCATTCAGACTTCAGCAATCCGATACAGACTAGATACGCTCCAGACACGGCGGCCATTCTATCTCTCATTCAGATTCAACTATCAACTTCAAGTTCATATACGCTCCAAACACGGATGCCATTCTGGCCTTTACACCAACAGTTTGATTCTCCCCAGTGCAGTAGCCACGGAAGTCATTCTGTCACTTATTCAGATCCCAGTTACAGTCTCAGATACACTCCAGACACGGAATTCATTCTGCTACTCATACAGATCTCAACTTCAGATACAGTCCAGATACGCTCCAGATGTGGCTGCCATTCTGTCACTCATTCGGAATTTATCCCCAGCCCAGAGATGCTCCATACACAAATGTTTCTATATCGCCCATTCAGGATTCAGATACAATGCAGATACGACAGTCATTCTGATATTTAAACACAGTTACAACCCGAATACACTCCAGACACGGATGCCATTCCTTTGCTCATACAAATTCAGATCTCAGCTACAGTTTCAGATACACTCCAAACACGGAAGTCATTGTGCTATTCATACAGGTCTCAACTTCAGTCACAGCTAGGATACGCTCCAGACACGGACGCCATTCTTTTGCTCATACAGACTCAGTCTCCAGATGTAGTTCAAATGCATTCTAGACACGAATACCATTTTGACGCTCATTCTTCTGAGTTACAGTATTACAGTTCAACAGACAATCTTGAATGGCATCTTTAAGCCCATCTCCAACAACATTCTACCATCTCCAAATGGCATCTTTAAGCCCATTTCCTCAGATACATTTTGACGAGTGCAAATTTACGGGCACTCTAGTGTCCAATCCTCTTTTACCTTCGAGTCACGAAAGGAAAACTTGCCAATCTAACTCTTCAGGTTCAAGAAGATTGAACAGGGGCAACTGTTGTACCCCAAAATTTTCCCTCTCATTTTATCAACATTTCTCATTACAAGGCTTTTGGAACTCAAGATCAAGTTAGGGTTTGCTCTGCTCAAGACATCTCCTTGCACTGATGACCTAAATTAGGGTTTGAGTTTGCACAGAGATGTTTTGACCTACAATGCCCAAAATGACTTTCATACTCCATGTTGGACTCACAAGTTTGTACATACCAAGTTTCAAACCTTGATTCAAATTTTTGCCCAGTCAATTGGACAATTGACCTAGAAATCAGTTGTATTGGGGGAAAAGTCAACTGTGGCCAATTTACAGTCAAACCTCATGAATTTTGATCCACATCAACATTATGAACTCATATGAACCATTTGATCAAGTTTGGACCACAAATCCACAAGAAATTTGATCAGATCACCAAAAGGGCAAAATGGTCATTTTTAGGGTTTTGACTACACAAAGGCAATTCTTGACTGTTTGACCTAGCCAATGGCAAAACAAGCTTAACCATGGACACAAGTACTCAATGAAATTATCTTGACCCATTCAACAAGTTCAAAAGATCTCAAATGCATAGGATTGACACATGAATTTTTCAGTCAACTGATCAAAATTTGACTGTACATTGAAAAGTCAAACTTTGACTTTTTGGTCAAAATCAAGTGCCAAGGGTCATTTTTCATCAAGACATGTCAAATTATGAAACTTGTTCATCAAGAAACCCAAAAATGCAAATTAGGGTTTAAAATGGAAAAAATTTCATAACTTAGAATTTTTCTAAGTTATAAAATTTTCTTATTTTTTCCTAACTTTGTCCCATTTTTTCACCAAGACGCAAATGGATTCAAACAAAACTTGCAACATGAAAGTTGTAGTCCATCACAAATTCTACAACTTTGATTCACAAAGTTTTCTCAAAAGAGGCTTGTATCTCAAGTTATGATTTTTGGAACAAGGGTACCTAAAACTTTTAACTTAGAGAAATTTTGCCCTAGTTTAGGCAGGATTTTGACCCATCTTCTTGGCCATTTTTCACATAGTTCCACTTGAAGTTTCAAGTTGAATTTCAAATATGGATTATATTACATGTTGCAAGCTTTCAAAATTGTCCAAGAACTCCTCAAACACCTTTGTGGTTAGGGAGAATCGAATGCTTGAAGTTGGCAAAAACTAACTTTGATTCATGGCCAATACATGTTCATACAACTTGCATTTTCAAACCAGCATGCTTTGTACTAGATTTCAGGCCCCTAAACCATTTTACACTCCTTAATTGAATGCAAATCCACTGAGCTAATGCATTATCTTGGCCATTTGGGCATTGTACACAAAACTAATCCCTATTTGGAAAAAGGTACATTGCCATTTTTGAAAAGTTATACTTTATGTCAAACCAAGATCTTTGAAGCATGAGGGCATATCTCTGAGGCAAAATCAAATCTACAAATTGCAAGTATCAAGGGAAAAGTATGCAGCTTACAAGATAGAGTGTACAGGCCTGCATTGAGTAGTTACACATTCTTGCTTCACAAAGAAGAAATTGGTCCAAATCTTGCAAACTTGAAAACCAGCCATAGTCAGCTTACACAAACATTGCAAACACATTTCACACAACCCATTGAGCCATAAACACGAGTTGTTCACCACTCAAACCTCCTTATACACAAAATCACCATTTTTATGCAAAACAGGGCAAGCCCTACAGAATCACCTCCATCTCCACTTTGCCTCGTGCGTTTTGCCTCAAACTTGTTCCAATACCTTCCATTCAACTCACCTAAGCTATTCCAGACATCCATTGCCAGCTGTAACTCCATTAACACACATTGCCATTTTTGTTTGGAAGCTTTGCAGGTTGAGTTATGTAGCACGATTCAGGCTACTTCCAAACAAACCAAGCATTGGGAAAGCTTCAGTGGACATCAGGCAAGCTCAAAAGAACCTCAAGCACCATTGAAAGTTACGACATTGTCCAGCTCGAAGTCAACTGAAACAGGTATTTCATGAACTTCTATCTCTCTATTTAGGAATAGTTAGACTTAGGTTTGTGAATGAAAGATGTTGTATTCACAGCCCTGAAACCATACATGTGCTTAGTTTTCATTTATATTAATTGTGCTAGGAGAATTTCATCCATGAACTTTCTGAAAAAACTAGGTTAAGAATTAGGGCCAGAGAAATTCTCTCTGGTCTTTGAGAGTTAGCTTAAGTTTTTTATATGGTTAGATTCGTTGTTTAATGCTCTACAAGTTTCATGTTATGAGTTTTGTCAAAAAAGCACAGAATCAGGAGATAGCATTTTGTACATAGAGCGCACGCGTTTCTGTCTAGAGGAAGTAGATGAAGTTGGTTCTGGGCTTGGCCTGGACAGACTTGTTTTTGGCACCCCCTCTTTTCTTTTTACACCCCCATGGCCCATTTCTTGTATATTTGTCATTTTTGCATTTTTATTTTATTTTTGACTTTGATATTTTACTTTAAAATATGAAAATGATCCAAAAATATTTTTTATAATTTTTTGCATTTATTTGGTTTTTATTTTTATTTTTACTAGTATAAAAATGGTTATATACTTTTATATCATTTTGTTTAAATAAAAAAATAATACAAATAATACTTTTATTTTCATTTATTATTTTTATACACATTTGAAAACATTTTCTTGAATATATTTTATTTTTGTAAATAATTTATTTTATTTTTATACACACTTAGTATATTTAATATTTTATACTAAAAATACCTTTTTTTTAATATACTTTTATTTTTTGTACAAATTGATACATTATTGTATAGAAATAATAAATAATACTAATTATTCGAGAAATTAGGGTTTTTGCCCTAAAAACAAAAATAATTAAAATTGACTTTTTATTTATTTACATTTCACATTAAAAATACTTTTTTACATACATAAAAACTCTTTTACATAATACATTTTATTTAATATTTATTTATTGTATTTTATTTAAATAATGTACATTTAAATATTATGTCTTGCACATTCAATTTAGTTGTAATAATTTAGAATTTAATTTCTTGTCTAAATAATCCCCAATTCAAATTTGTACCCCCCTCCCTATATCATGTTGTAATAGTGTAGAATTTAAATTCTCGCACCTTTAAATGCTTTCAATTATGCCATGGTTAGACTTAGGGTTTGTATGCAAAATCAAATTAACAAATAGTTTGACCTAATCAAAGATAAAAGTGCATGAAAAACAAACATAATGCACACTTGCACCCCTAGGGTTACAATCCACTTGTTGCCTTAAAAAATGGGCCATGATATGCATGTCAAGTACTTTGGCAAAACAAAAACAAAACAAAGATCATAGTCCCTCGATGACGCTATCTGAGTTGCCTAAACAAAATGATCAAGTCCCTCAAGAAAATTGCCAAAAATGCTTGACACAATTGCTATCATGGTATGTACGATGACCCGCTCCTGTCCCGTTTAACATCCTAACACAAGGTTGTTCACCAAATACAATGGTGAAACAACACTGTTAAAAGGGTTGAAAACATAAGAAAGATCTTTGAGTGAAATAGGGTAGACAACTCTTAGTTACTTGATCAAAACTTGCAAAAAAACATCCTTGCTATCTTCAAAACACACTTCACAACACAATTACAAAACCCAACTTTCAAACATTGAAAACTTTTCAAAAGACAAAAACACCTTTGTATACATTCAAACAAGAATTATTACAAAGGTTGCCACAACGATGGCCTCTTTTTAAAACATCTTTCAAAACCGCACACAAAGCACCATTTCAAACAATTGAAGAGCACCATTTCAAACAATTGAAAAACAAAGCAAGTGATCTAAGCAAGTAACTTAGAGCCCATGGATAACCATGGATAGAAAGGGTGCTAATATCTTCCCTTTCTATAATCTACTCCCCGAACCCAAGAAAACATCTCAAAGGTCTTTCCTGTGCTTTTTGACCTTTCCTTAGGATAAAATAAAAAGTCGGTGGCGACTCTTGCTAAACCGAAACATTTGCAAACACAAACGCAAAATCCCAAGTCAGTTCTCCCACCGTATCACACTATGGTACTTACCACCATGGACGGTGAATATTTTCCGCACCCTGTGAACGCGGACATAGTCAAAAGATACTATGCATAGAAGTGACCCACTAGATTGATAGACCTAGGAAAAAATAAGGGCATCACGGCGAACCAAAAGGGTTTGGGCAAAAATCAGGGATATATATATATATATATATATATATATATAAAGAATGTACACTTGAAAAGGCAGCTTGGGCAAAAAAGGGTATCCCGGTAGACTGAAAACCCGAAAGGGAGGTCCAGGCAAAAGATATGGATTAAAGCGTATGACTATGTCCTGTTGGATCATCTACTCACAACAAGCTTTATTATCAACATTAAGTTCAAAAGATACAAATCAATTCAATCAACTTCTTCCGACAACAAGGGATGAGATGCTTGAAGAATTAGAGGCAATAACAGAGTTGAACTCGATGGGATTGTTTCTAAATAGCTATTTTTGGTTGTTTTTATTTGTACTTTCTTCATTTTTATGATGATTTCCTCTTACTAGGATCTCCTTCTCCTTGTACAAAAATGCAAGTTTAGAGGAAAACTATCAATACAAATATAATTCAAAATTGAAATTTACTTTCTCTGCTTCGTTTGCAAAAATGTCCAATGAATAAATTGAGTGAACATATGCATATGAATATGATTACTGTTAACAAATATGTGCATAAAAATAGGGTCAACATTTACTAAGGACTCTAGGAGTTGAGATAACGTTCAAGTCATCCACAAATCCCCATAGAGAAAACCCCACAGAGCTACCTTTACAAGCTCATCCTCAACAGAGATATATTCTCCAGCGAGTCTAAAACGCCCTCAGACAAAAATTGGGGCAGCTTCAAACAATTAACATAATCATCTCCCCAGTAGGTCCCCCTAGTGGATAAGGAAGTTTGATCACTTCCCAAACATACGATGGAAACTTCCTTCGCACATCCTATGAAATTCCAATTCCCATCAGAAAATATTCCCTCAACATAGTTTACAGGAATTTAATTCTCCGGCAGAGTTTATTTCTCCAACATTGTGAAATCCCCGGCAGAGTTCTCCTCTCCAGCATGGTTTATTTCCCCACCAGGGTTTATTTCCCCAATAGAGCTTATTTCCCAAACATAGGTTATTTCTCCGATTCTTGAAGTTTCTCAACATGATTCTCTTCCCAGGTCAGATGTCATTCAACTTCGTCCTCCCCAGAAAAGTTAACATCCACACATTAGAGGAGTATCCATCTCTTACATCCCCAAGCAGAAGTCGAACGTCCCTAGAGGAATATTCTCAAACAGAAAGCAAGAATCCCTAGCAAATACGCTTTAGGCAAGCGATATCTTACATCCATACGTCACTTACAAAACATCATAACATGTGCATACGAAACACATATGGAACTCTCATTTATTTTGAGAGCATCATTGCGCAATGCATTACATACATCATGACATTGCATAAAGCTAACTTTGTTTCTTCTAGGTTAGTCCGCAAACAGACAAATATCATCAAGAATTTTCAAATAGGTCAAAGATTAATTCCTGAAACGGGATGGAGCAACTATCTATATGACCAGAAGGTATGAATTCTTAAAAAAGGATGACTTTACCGACAAAAAACATGTCAAAGATTAATTCCCAAAACAAGACGGACAACTATCTATATGACCAAGCAGTATGAATTCCCGAAACAGGACGGGTTTACCAACACAAAAGCAGGTCAAAAATTAATTCCTGAAACAGGACAGGGCAACTATCTAAGTGACCAGGCAAAAATTAATTCCCAAAACAGGATGGGGCAACTATCTATATGACTAGCTGGTATGAATTCCCGAGACATGACAACTTTACCAATAAAAATAGATTATAGATCAATTCCTGAAACAAGACGGGGCGACTATCTGCATGACCAAATGACTTCCTTCAGAGATTGAATTCTGACGAGCATTCCTCTTCAAAAGTTTATTCTGAAAAGCATTCCCCCCAGAGACTGAATTCTGGCGAGCACTTTCCTTCTGAAAAAAATTCTTCACAGTCAGGCGTAGACTCGTTTTAATACTCCTATCAACAGTTACTTTGAATGGAATCTATAAGCCAATCTCCGATGACACTCTGTCATCTTTCTGAATGGAATATTTAAGCCCATTCAAGAAATACTATCAACCAACAACATCACTCGTGCACCGACGAGTGTAAATTTCCGGGCACTTAAATGTTCAATCCTCTTCCACCTTTAGATCACGAATGACATATGTGCTAATCTAACTCTTTAGGTTTAAGAAGATCGAATAGGGGCAACTGTTGTACCCAAAAAATTTCCCTCCCATTTTATTCAAGACACCTTCTCATTGTCCTAATTGATCAGATAAACTCTCCTCCTAAACAATGAACTTACAACTAGAGTTTCACTTTTCTCAAAGAAGATTGGGCTTCTAAAGCATAAAGTGGATTTCATGGTTTCTTATATGTCTTAAAGAATGATCATGCCAAGTTTAAAGCCTTGGGCCATAAGTTTTCTCAATCAATTGCTCAGATGACTGAAAATCAACTACATTGGTCAAAAAGTCAATTGTGGTCAACATACAGTAAAACTTTAATATTTTTGATCAACATCAAGATTTTGAAGTCATATTCATCATTTGATAAAGGGTTGATCATGATTCATCAAGAAAACTCAAAATTCATCAAAAGTCAAAAGTTACTAAATTAGGGTTTTCTTAAGGAGAAGTCAACTGAACTTTGACCAAGCACAACTTTCACATGCTTCATCAGATTTTCCTCAACCAAAGCTCATTTTGAAGGAAATTCAATTCTTTATAAAGTTATCTCTCTCTAAGCCCAAGTCCAAAAAACGTTTCATTTGAGAGATATGGGCAAAAACATTATAGGTCATTTCAAAAGTCAACAAAAAGACACTTTTTATCAAGGCAACTTACATCAAGATAAAGTCTTCAAATGCAAAAATGATTAACATAGAGATTGTAGAGGACATATTGAGCTTTCCAAAAAGTAAAAGATCATCTTCAAATGATAAAAAATTGAGAGAGTTATTAATGGTGCAAGTTGAGAAATTTTGAGAAAAAGCATGAAACCAAAAGTGATCAAACTTGGAATTTTGGGCTAATGGACTGATATTTCAAGATCCATGCGTATTCTAGGCCTTATTGTGAATCTCTAAATCACTTCATACACCCCTTGGGTTTTTATTATATTTTTTTATTTATTTATAGTCAAAATAAAATATGATAAAGTCAAGCATTCTTACAAAGGTCTAAGCCCAACATGTTTGACCTAAATTCCTCACTATATATCCCTAGTATTTCAGACAAAGAAGGACATGAAACCCTTGCAACAAGAAGCCTTTCCAAAATCTCAAAAAAATTCTCAAAACTAGGGCAAGTTGTAAACCCTAGTTTCAGCCACTTTCAAGCAAAACATATCATCCCATTCACTTCCAGAAGGAATATAGGGTAAGGTTGGATCGGTTTTAGTGATCCAAAAGGCATAAAACCTGCACACATGCATCTCCGATTTCTTTACTTTTACAAAATCATACTTTCATTTTCTTTGTGTTTTAATACATACTAATGATGCTAATGTTCTTCTGAGGTATGAAAATGCAATATTGAACCATAGCATGGCCCCCAAGATGGCTGGATCGGGAATGGCCATGCTTACACCATTTCATGTTATTTACATCATATCTTTCTACAACATGTTTAGCCAAAACTAATGGCACCATTGAGTTTGCAAGGCCTAAATTAGGGGGATAGGGTCCCTGGGAATCACTAACATCCTCTGTTTTTGTAGGTTGAAAAATATAGTCGCCAGAGAAGACGACCGGAACTAGGGCTCCAGCGCCTCTCCGACCCATGCAATAACATTTGTTTTATGTGTAATTGGTTTCACTTATATAAACGGATGTATAGCCACCCCAGTGGTAGAAGCACACATAATAAGGCTTTAATGTACAAAGGTGTGGGTTCGATCCCTGCCTTTTGTGATTTTTTCATATTTTTCTGATTTTACAGATCGTACGCAGCGCGTTCCCACATATCAACCATGCGCCCTGCTGCTTCTCACCATTAGATCTTCACATATCTGATCCAACGCCCAAGAATAGGCAAGCCCATGGTGAACCTCCTGGAGCTGCTCATACGGGATCAGGCGGGACCAACACTTAGGCCTGGACTCCATTGCTATTCACAACCTTCTTTTTTGCTAATCCAGGCCCAATCTGTTTTTTTATATATTTTCTTTTATTTATACTTTTTATTTAATTCAAATATAAACATAACTAGTTTTAAGTTTTATTAATTAAAATTAATTAGGGTTTAGTTTTCAATTAAATTTTTAATAATTTAATTAATTAATTAATTAATTAATTTTTTTATTAAAATTAATTAAATTTAATAGGTTTTAATTAATTATCTTAAATTATTTTTTAGAAAAAAAATCACCAAAAAATAATTTTCATTTTTCTATTTTCCTATTTCTACTTTTCTAGATCGACTGTATAGGTTTTGCAAATGTAATAGCCTAGATCTTATTTTCCGCTTCCGTTTTTTATTTATTATGTAAATGTTTCGGGATGTAATAGTTTAGGTTTTTTTCCGCATTTTATTATTATGTATCTGCCCCAAGGCTATGTAATAGCGTAAGAACCTTTACTTTCCCCACTTTACTAATTTTTTTATATTTTATGCTACTGCTTAGTAATTAGGGTTGTATGGCAAGATAAAAAAAGAACGATAGCAAAACCCTAAATCCAAAGATAAAATAACTGAGTACAATACACTCGCACCTCTAAGGTAACCTCTCTTGTTGCCTTCGGAATAAAATAGTCATGTCCCTCAAAAGTGGGGACGCTTTAGTAAAGTCCCTCGAATAAAAGATCATAGTCCCTCAATGACCCTTTCGATGTTGCCTTTCGATAAATGATCTAGTCCCTTACGAAAATTGTTAAAGCATCCTTACAAGTTGCCTTCGATGACTGTACGATGACCCTGCGCCCGTCCCTTCACATCCAACGATAGGGCTTTCTACTAACTAATGGTACAGATAACACTATCTAAAGGAGAAGGAAAATTACAAGAACGACTTTGAGTGGGTAGATACTCTTAATCGCTTGCTCGTAATTTTTCAAAATAAAAACATTTCACAAACACTTTCAAAGATATGTTTAAAACACTTTGTACGCATTCTTGAGGATCAATACAAGAACCGTTACAAAGTTCGCCTTGCATTGGAAATCTTTCAAAATATTTTTCAAACACACACACAAAAAAGTAATTTTCAAAAGTGAGCTAAGCGATTAAGAGCCTGTAGATAACTACGGGTGAAAAGAGTGCTAACACCTTCCCTTATTTGATAAAAGAAAAGTTGGTGGTGACTCTTGCTATTTGCAACATTTGCGATAAAACGCAGCCAAAGTCAATTCTCCCACCATATTACAGATATCATCATGGATTTCCTGGATTTTGACTCTTCAAAACTTCTTTTGGATGTTGATTCTTCAAAGAATCGTTCATTTAATATGGTAGTTCTTTCAAACGAAACATCTGATGTTGATTTTTCAATCACTTCTACAAGTAGTCTTTTTTGAAGATGATGAAGATTCTCTGAGCATTCTTGACTTTTTCATCTTCTAGAAGTTGCATTACCTCTTTGATTTTACTGATAATTTCCTCCTTTTTAGATTTTTCCTGCAATTCAACACAAGCTTTTCTACCCTCGAGTCAAGTATTGAAACATATTTTTATACTAGTTATTGAGTATGAGATATTTCTTAGAAACACATTATCTAAAACAAACTCAAAGGATTCCAATGTTTCAGAACAATATGTGAAGATGATCTTCACTTTTACTTGGCTACTTATCTTCTTAAATATATATGTTATTTATCTCTTGTTCGATCTCATGAAAATCTCCATGGATCATTTCAAGAGTATCTTATACTTCCTTAACTGAATTATAATTAAAAATAGAAATATACTCTTTGGTGCTTAGAGCACTAATCATTAAGTACTTAACTTTAAAACTAAGTTTTACTTTTCTCTTATCATATTCGGTCAAAAGATTATCTAGTTTATCGCTACTTTATTATTAATGGAATAACTTTTAACTAGTTTAGCTTAAAACCAAACATTAGCTTCTTTCAAAGATGTTACACAAGAGACAAACCTTCTTGAATAACTTGAAATTAGGAATGTAAATTTGAATATGTTAACAGAGATTCCTGTGGAGATTATCTGTTTTGAGCTCTGAAGATGAGGATTTTATCCCCGCGGGGATGAGGATGGAAGGAAAAATCCCCCGATAACACTTTGGGGCGGGGATTGGGGAAGTACCCTCCGCCCCGCGGATTCCCCGACCCTGACCATATTCTTTAAATTTTATATTTAGTTATATAATTTTACATGTTTTTTATAAAAAATAATTAATATATTAGGATGAAGAGTCATTAATGGATAATTGCCTTGAAATTAGTGATTATCATCCAATTATATTTTGTTATGCATTGTGGGATATTTATGAGCGTATTATTTTAGATATTTGAAAATTCTAATTTTCTATTTTTTTATATGTATTATGATATATTTAGGTTATGAGTTTTTGTATGATTATACATGGTAACAACATGTTCAGTTGGATCTTTATTATTTTAAAGTAAAAATAAATATTAACAACTGCAAATACTTCTGTTTTTTTGTTTCTCATTAATGCAAATACTTTTGCGTTTTTGTTTGCTACTGATGCAAGATGTGTTTTTTTTAAAAAGAATGATGAAAAAAATATAATACATTTATAAAAAAGAAAAATAAATACTAGTGTCATAGTTTTGATAAAAAATTATATAAATTTTTCTTAAGAATCGATATTCGTGGATATCCGTGGAAACCGTGGGGATGAGGATGGGGACAAATTTTCCCTCGTGACGGGGATTGAGGATGGGAATAGGGAAAATATTGGGGGTGGGGTGGAAAGCGGGGAAGCATCCTCCGCATATTCCCTGCCCCGTTGACATCCCTACTTGAAATGTTTTCACAACACCAAAACTATAAAATCATTAGATATATATTTTTTACTCTCAAAGCACTAAGGCAATTAGTGAAGAAAAAAGATAATGAAATAGAGATAGTAGAAAAGTGGAGAATGTATGATTGAAATACATATTTCAGTGTGTTTTGAAATGAGGAGAAACCCTCTATTAATGGAGAAAAATTTGGCTCAAAAAAGAAAAGATCCATGGGACTTTTAATGATCTAATCAGTCAAGTACTAAGGTTAATCAATTAGAAGGTTCAAAATGACGATAACCCTAATCCCGACAAGGAAATCCTATAACAGTTATGTGTCTTAATCGATTAGGAGTACTTATAATCGATTGATAAGTCTTTTTACAAGTTCTAATTGATTATACTAAGTCCATAATTGATTAGGCAAATGTACAAATACTTCTTAAGTAATTAAGAACTCTCATGGTCAACCCCACATGCACTTTGATGATTCCTTCATAGGTCTTAAGGTATTTTTAGCAAATGATAGAGGTTTAGAACTATTTTTAAGTGTGTGTGTGTGCATGTGTGTGTGTGTGTGCGTGCGGTGAGTGAGTGAGTGAGTGAGAGAGAGAGAGAGAGAGAGAGAGAGAGAGGAGAGAAGAGAGATGAGAGAGAGAGAGAGAGAGCGATGAGAGAGGAAGAGATAGAGAGAGAGAGAGAGAGACGAGAGAGAGAGAGAGAGAGAGAGGAGAGAGAGAGGAGAGAGGAGAGAGAGAGAGAGAGAGAGTAGAGGAGAGAGAGAGGAGAGAGAGAGAGAGAGAGACGAGAGGAGGAGAGGAGAGAGAGAGAGAGGAGAGAGTGAGAGAGAGAGGAGGAGAGAGAGAGAGAGAGAGAGAGAGAGAAGAGAGAGAGAGAGGAGAGAGAGAGAGAGAGAGAGAGGGAGAGAGAGAGAGAGAAATTTAAGAATTACTTTTATATCTTTAGAATACAATAATCACTCAGACATGAACCAAACAACCTTTCACACTTCCTCTCTTTCACAATCTTTGAAGCTTCAAGATCCTTTGCTTGATTCATCACTTCATATGATACTTGACTTCTCATTAATAATAAGGTTTGATAAAGCTTACTTAAAAAACACCATCATCCAGATTACTTGACTTGACTAGAGATCATTAGAGACTCCACCAAATGTTTGTATGACATTAGGTGTTATCTTTATTGAATCCTACTTGATATCTTGATCTTACAAACAAACATCTTGATCTGGATATACAATATTTTCTCATTACTCATTCTTCACATATAAAGATTCCACATCATGTCGTTTGACATATAATATTGTCATCATCAAAACTATAGTGAACATGTCACTGATGTAGATAGTTGTACATGCAATCACATATATCATTGTGACCAAGTGAAGGTTGATGCAGATGAAGTTGGGTGTTTCCAAGATCTTTAGTAGAACAAAGGCTCGAACAAGGGACTTTCGATAGGGTTGAGTAAATACTATTGTGGAAGGAAGTTTGGAGCAAAACTTTGAGTCTATGAAGATAATTGGTTAAATATCGAGTGGAGATCTTGTGAATTTAGTAGTTTTATTGTTCTTTTACAGTAGAAAGAAAATTTAGATTCAGGCCTTTGTTGGTTTAAACATCGTTTGAATTGAAGTTTTTAATGTTGTCTTGATTGTTCATTGTATAAAAACTCATGTATATTAGTTTGAAAAAATAGTGGAAAAAACTAATGAATTGTTAATGGTTCACCATTGAAGATTATACTAAGTGTCAGCGAGGACGAATGTGGCCGAACTAGTGTTATCCTGATGCACAAATATCTCTTTTAAAATTCCTATATAGGTTTACATGACTTAGACTTTATCGCTTTCTAGAATAATATGTTGCTAGGTTTTATATACTTATGGTGATTTATTGTGTAAGCGTAAGTCTGTTATATGTTTAGTCATTTGAATATTCTTTAAGGCGATTATGTTGTACAAACTCTTAACGATTATATTAACTGTTCAATTAATAAGATTCAATTTAAACCTTACGTGTAAATTGAATTAGTTTAACTAATTCATTTCTTGTTTAAGCATTTTCATCTCTCGTAGTCATTGTATTCTTTAACAATTTGAGCAAGGAGTGAAATCTATTCAAATGCATCCTTAGAAAATTATGTTTTCCCCGCATCCGTTTGTAAATCTCGCTTCTACTTGTAAAACTCTGATTTTTTGAAAATAATTTTAGGGGAACGATCTATTGAACTCTCTTCTAGACTGTTCTACACACCATATTCTCCCCCCCCCCCCCCCCCCCAGATATTTATTATCCTGAGAAACGTCGTGCGTTGGTAGTCTACTTGTACAATTTTAAACACAGACGCGAAACATCTTAAAGAGAGTGACATATTATGTGACTCGATCCAATAATTTCTTCTTTGACAAATTTTTCAAAACTAAAAAACAACATTTAAATTCCAATCAATTCCAAATATTTGTGAGAAGCTTAAGGTTGATACAAAGAAGTAGATAATTTCTTTCTCCACCTGGTTATGTTGAGTTAAACCTCTAAAAATCCAAAAATACCCTTTGGATGTGCATATTCGCAACGCACCCTGTGAATTTGAGATATTGAGTTATTTCAGATATTGCATATCTGAACGAACCCTTATATTTCATTTTCACGGAGATTTCAGATATGCATATCCGAAATAACCCAATATTCAAAATTTCTTTTGATTTTATTTTGAAAAGATATTTATTTATAATATAGTTATAATATAATTAAATTGATTTATTATTAATTTAACGAGATGGGGTCGAAGGGTATCGTATCTCTGTGATCCTCGAACGGTCTCCATATAATATCATCATGAGCCGTCCGATCTAGATACACCCGGAACACTGACACAACGCTATTCCCCCTCTGGAGGATATACCTGGAAGCCAGACATGTCCTCAATATAACCCCTATCATAAGCCCATCCATGGATGCGGTGAAAGTGTGAAATAATCCATCCTTAAAACACGAATAACATATATGTAAGAAAAAAATTATCATTAAATTAAATGTAATAGTTGGAATAAAAATGTACCGTGAGTAGGGTGCAAGAGCCTGTAAGCTGCCTCGTCCTCCATTTACAAGCGTTATTAAGGTTTTGGTATAAGTATACCAAACAACCAACCCCCCAGTTCCACTCATTAATAATGTTCAAATTGAGGAGCGCCACATCAACGTACATAGCACTTTTGTCCACAAAAATAAATATTTCAACCAAGAACAAAAAGAAACACCTCAACTCACACTCACGATGGTACTGAACTAATAACTCATCTCCCTCGGCCTCGACAACTGAAGTCGATATTAAGTGCTCTTCATATGTGTCGCTCAAGAAAGAGAACTTGGCATGTGCCCTATTAGTTGAGTCACAATGCTCAAATGCCTTATCCGACAAAGCCCCAAATAATCAACCATCATTTCAAACGTTGTAGCACGAGTGATCTTTGAATGATTAAGTAACCTCCCTCTGATAGGAAGGTGTAGTAGATATGCTACATCGTCGAGTGTAATCATGATCTCCCCAATCAGAAAGTGGAAAGACGACGTCTCTTTGTGCCACCTCTCGATGAATGTCCTCTGCATTCTGTAACTAATGATAACATAACTAAAACAATAAATTTATGGGCATTTGAAGAATTTCGTCATAGACTCCTAAGAAAATGAAAATGTAAGGGTGCATAAAAATATTCCCTTCTCAAAATCTCAAACTTGTTGCCCCTTGTGTAGGCCCAGTAAAACACAAGAGCCCAACCTATAAGCCACGCGCGCACACAGTCTTTCCCCTCTCTCCAACTATTTATACACAAATCTATATTGTCTAATTATCCATAACAATTCCTTCTTTAACACAGCTCCCTACTTCTTAGCGAGTAAGACACAAAATCATCCCCTCTCTCTCTTTGTCTCTAGAAAACTCCTCTTTTTTCTCTCTTCTTGTCTTCCATCAAGAAAACCAAAAAACAAAAAAAAATGCATAACCCCCATAACCCCACCTTCCACGAATCCGATCCTCAGCTTCCACTAATCAGAATCCACCACCCCCTCCTCCCCTCGCCACCAGTCCGCCGCCACACCCACTCCCACCGCCGGCGCCCGTCGTAAAATCGGCGTAGCCGTTGACCTCTCCGACGAGAGCGCGTACGCTGTACGCTGGGCAGTACAACACTACATCCGTCCCGGCGACGCCGTCATCCTCCTCCACGTCAGCCCTACCAACGTCCTCTTCGGCGCTGATTGGGGGTCCATCGATCTCACCATCAACACCGACCCTAATTCCGAAGAAGAAAACCTCAACAATGTTAACGAAACCCCGACGCCGAAACGGAAGCTTGAAGAAGATTACGACGCGTTCACGGCAACGAAATCAGCCGATCTTGCCAAACCGCTTCGTGAAGCTCAGATTCCGTACAAGATCCACATCGTGAAGGATCATGACATGAAGGAGAGGCTTTGTCTCGAGGTCGAGCGTCTTGGGCTTAGTGCTGTTATTATGGGGAGCCGCGGATTCGGTGCGGCGCGCCGTGGGAGTGACGGGAAGCTGGGAAGTGTTAGTGATTACTGTGTTCATCATTGTGTTTGCCCTGTTGTGGTTGTTCGCTATCCTGATGATAAGGATGCTGCTGAGGCTGTTGTTGCTGTTAAAGAGGGTGATGAGGGTGAGGCTGTTATCAAGCCTCTTTCTGTTGCGCATGAACATAAGAAAGGTTAGGGTTTTTGACCTCTTTGCTTTGATTGTGATGATTTGGGACCTTCTTTTGTTGATAGAATGATTTAGTTTAATTTAATGACGTTTATGGTGGTAGTGTATAGTTTGATTGTTGAACTGGGGTGTTGAAGATTATGATAACAAATGCCACCCTATTGGGATTCCGAAACCGACAACGATACCTGTGATCATGATTAACTTTTTAATTTTTTCAAATTATTAATTGCTGGCGTTGGCATGTTATGTTGCATTTTTGGTGTCCATGTTTCATAGTTGGGAATATATTTTGTTTTTGATAGGACCTATTTGGATTTTAGTCAGTTTGTTTATGGTTGGTTAGAATTGGTGTAATTGTTGTAGATGTCTTTAGTGAAACTCTTAAAAGAAGGTTTTGGTTCTGGCTTGGTGATTAATTGCTTATAGCATTGTTTGAACTTGGATCAAGAGGGCTTTCTATCTTTGGTCTTTTTGGGTGGATTGCTTAAAGTTCATATGACTTAGTAGTGATAAATCAATGTGCACTGTGATTCATGAATCATTCTTGATAGATTGTGGACTTTAGAAGTTGGATTTCAATGTATCGCATGTGTTTCATTTTGATAGTGAATAATGGATTGGTTTTACTTACAAAGCTTGTGATAAGGTTTGTCATTTGATTCATGGGATCTTTCAAATGCATCCATACGCAGCATTGACTCCTACACAAGCACACAACACCTGCACTCTGACTTTGACACCGGTAATGTAGAAAATATAGGACATCGGCACTGCTACATTTACGATAGAATTTGATCTTCATTAATCCATCTACTATTAAAAAAGTTAAAAAATTTCTAATGAAATTTAATTTCCTTAATCCATTATTGATCAACATTGGTTTGACACATCTTATATCATTTTAGATGTGTTTTAGATTTGTCCAAAATTTTTACTAAGTATTGTAAAAAAAAACAAAGAACAAACAATTTCTTTTTGGAACACTTGTGTGAATTGTCCGACACGTGTCGTATGAGTGACATTAGGGTGTTGGTTACCGATTCAAAAACTGTCCATTGAAAGAAAAAACCATTTTTTGGATCACTGTTTGAGTTTTCCGACACATGTCATTCGAGTGTCATACAAAGAGTCAAACACTGATGCTTGTTAGACATTGCGACATGCCTAATTTAGAGGTGTTTGGGCTTCATTAGGACTAGGTATTCCTTAACTTTGTGGGTGGCAGGGAAGAACCTTGTGAGACAACTGCAAGCATATGATTTTCCAAGTCGTAGCCCTAGTGAGCCATTTCAACATGCTTGATCAGCTTGTTAACTTGTTTCACTACTGTGCTTCTCTGTTTTGGAGTAAATGTGAATTGGATTTCAAAATTATGATTCTTAAAATTATCCGGGCTTTTTTTAATTTTATTTGTGTAAAGTCCATGAAAACTATGGTAAGTATAAATTTGATGAGCTCTATAAGTGAATGTTAAAACCTATGTTGCCTATCTCAGACTGGGGAGCAGAGAGGCTGCCCCTAAAATCGTAATTACTTCTGTGAGATGAATGCTCTTTGATATATTTTGGACATATTACACAGTTAATACTTATAATGCATAATTCTACAAAATGAATCAAATTTCTGAATTTATGAGATATACATGTAAATACTGATGAAGTTTGAGGAGTATTTTGGACAAATTACACGGATAATACTTAACAAGGCTTAATTGTTACAAAATGTATCAAATTACTCAATTCATAAAATTTTCATAACTAGAAGCAAAGGTCACAAATTTTGGGCAAAAATGCATGTAAATACCGACAAAGTTTGAGGAGTATTTTGGTGCAATGCCCTACATTATTTACACTACAATGTAGTATTGTTGACAATATAGGTTAAATATGTGACTGATTTTGTGAAGTTTTATTTATATTTCTAGTTTGTTTTGTCATTTATATTATTCTGTTGATAGATAGTATTCTGTTGATATTTAAAAGTCTTGCCTGAAATGGGTTTTTGATTAATTGAATTAGTTTTTTAATCTTAGAAGTAAATTTTATCTGTATTTATGCTTTATTGGTTTTGTTTTAGTTATTATGCATTTTATCTGCATTGCTTGGATTGAAAGTCAATTTTATCTGTATTTATGGTTTGTTGGTTTTGTTTTAGTTTGTATGCATTTTATCTGTTGATTTCATTTAATTTGATATTGTTCCTGCTGTCTGCTAACAGATTATCATGTATTTGAATAGTTATTTTTCTGTGTAAATTAGAGTTGTATCTACACGTAATTTCAATGCAATGGTGGATATACATTTATATTTGTTGTGTGATTGAAAACTAACTTTGCAATTGTTTGCTGGATTGGTGCAGAAGATTAGTCGGAGTCAATTGATCACTTCAACCCTGTCTCCGCAGGTGTGCTCTTACACCTTTTTGTCCCTGCTATATTATTTAAAAAGCTTGTCCCCGATATAAGTAGTACAGTTCCGATGATTATGAAATCTGTTTCTTGTTCAAGTGTGTAGTCTTGTTCAAATGAGGATGAGAGATGGGAGATTTCAATGAAGAAGAGGGGAGGGATTGAATGAGATATTGTGTTTGGTTGATAGGATTGGAGTGGATTTTTAATGAAGGGGAGAAAAGAGATTGAATAAAATATTGTGGTTGATAGGATTGGAGTGGAGAGAATTTAAATTGAGAACTATTTTCCTATGAAATACACACAGACAAATGATCATATTTTATGCATTTGCTTTTGTTTTTGGATTTTTCACTCTATTGCAGAATGTAAAAGGCCATCTTTCTCTTCCTGTCAGGTTGTACTATTGAGCATGTTCCTGGTTGTTAACTCTGGAAAGATTATGGCTTGATGATTTTGGTTCCTTATAGCTGTCGGAAGGTTATGTTTGGTTCAGAAGTAGTGGCATATACTGTTTCATGTAGATGTACAAGTTTGCTGTGTGACCCTTGGGGTTATTTCCCATACTGTACCCGATGGAATTATCTTGAAGAGCACTTATTTAGCTAGTAGATAAATTCATAGAGCTATGTTATTGTTGATGGGACTATGTCTGTTTTGAGTTCAGCACGATTATCTGTTAAAGAAAAAAAACTGAACTGAAATCTTGTTGATGACAACCCAGGAATGTTTAGCCTACCAACTCAATTAATTTTTTTAACTAAACTAAAAATTTACCTATAGAGAGTACCAACTAAAGTCTAATCCATCAAAGGAGTTTTGTTATTTTAAAACTCAACTAGATCTCCTACCTCTGCGATACACGCAGAGGCAGATGGATAGTATAGTTTAGGGGTGTTCGCGGTGTAGTTTGGGCGGTTTTGAAGCAAAAAATCATCTGAACCGCAAGAGAAAAAAATATGCGGTTCGGTTTGGTTCGGTTGGCTTTTAAAAATAAATTCAAATCAAATTAAATTAATGTGGTTTGGATTGGTTCGGTTGTTTTGGTTTTTTACAAAAATAATTATTATGTCATACATACAAATATATAGGAAAATATAATTTTATATTTAATTGTTCATACATTAGCATAAAAAATTTATAATTGTCAAAATAAATTTATAATTTGATACATAAAATTGCGTATTATAATTTTATCTAAATCTAAATAATGATATTAACAAGATTGCATTCTTAAATAAATATTATACAAATAATATGATAAAATATATTTTGTGAAAATAGTATTTATAAATGAATAATATTTTATTTTTTATGATTTGTAAATTAAAATGAATATAATACAAAGTATGATAAAATATAAACATAATACATGTTGATTTCTCTAAAGAATTATAGAAATATATATTGGTTAGTAAGATTTTATAACATAATACGGTTTTGTTTGGTTTGGTTCGGTTTGTAAAATGCAAACCGCAAACCGAACTGAACCATGCGGTTCTACGAGAAAATGATCCAAATACATCCGAACCAAATGCGGTTTTTTGCGGTTTCGATTTGGTTTGGTTCGGTTTTGCGGTTTTCTATTGGGCTGTTTTGGTTTTGAACACCCCTAGTATAGTTTGATGGGGTTCAATTGAATTCAATGGTAATGAAAAAACAATCAAAATTCCTATATATTTTGCCTTTTGAAACACTAGAGATTTTTTTTTGCACCACAAATTAATTTTTTTTTTTAAAAGTTATATTTTATTATTATTAGATTTTATATTTTCTCTAATCTTAAACTCTTTCAGAAAATTCTTTCAAAAAGTTTTAAGAGAAAAGGAGATTAGAGTTTGAGTAATTGTTGGAAATTCAGTTAATGGAGAATAAGTTACTTGAACATTGGGTGTATTGCATGAAGGGATAGAGGGGGACATGACCCGCAATCTTTTCTAGGACGTTTTCTCCATTGATATGTTTTATGAATTTTGGGTGCGATTATGATTAATTTATGATAATTATGATATTTGATGTGTAAATTTGTATTTAATATGTTGCTGAATTTTATGCTTATTGATTGTATGTGAATCTGAATTACATGAACACTATTGTTGTGAATTTAGTGCCTTGAACATAACCTTATTTTCATGATTGATTGATGACTATTTTCATAATTTTCATGCCTCTGAAATCATGCTGCTCCTTCCATGGATCTCCCCATCGACAGTGGTCTCGGATCTTTCCATTGATAACGGTCTCCAATATTTTGATATTGATTGCTGCTTTTTTCTATTGTATTTTTTCCATTTTTCTACGGTTAAGCTTTTTTTGATCAGTGTGACTTTCATGGTATCACCCAAGCTGTTTTTACATAGACTTTGAATTCATAAAAGACTCAAACTATTTTTCTTAAAAAACTCATACTCAATTTTCTACTGCTATCTAAATGTTAAATTAATAGAGTACCAATAGTAGCGGCAGGTGAACGGAGCATCTTGCAGGTTGACAACAAGAACAAGATGGAGGTGCTTCAGGTTTTATTTTTAAAATTAATCAAAAAGCAAGACACATGGTAGAATATAAAACAATGAAATGATCAAATGGATGATATTAGTTCAAAGTCACATGCCTTTCCTGCTATAAAGTCAGGGAACCTGCTTCCATAATTGTTATATAGTTATTATGTGTCAAATTCTGAGCGTTTGGTTTTTTACGAAATCGAGATCGGAGGTCTGGAAGGCCTCCAATGATGAAAAACGAAGAAATTCTACATGTTGAAGCGGTTATGGAAGTCACCTTTGTGATAGAGTATCCTTCAGTCCAATTAGTTGACAGACGTCAGCTTTGTGACGGTCTACCCGTCACGACCATGTTGATTTTGTTCAGATGCAGTTTTCATCATAACTTGAGTTTCGTAACTTTACTTGAGGCGCAATTTGAAGCGTTAGAAAACTAACACATAATACTATCTCATGATGATGCTCTAAGAGGTTAAATATGAATTTAAGGAAGTGAATAAAATGTTTTTCTTAAAGTGTAATGTTATGAAAAATTAATGATGTGAAACGCGTTTATTTGTTGTGATTGACTAAATGTCCTTTGGTGATAAAGTTTAGGGTGTTGTATTAGTGATATATCATAAAATATCATTGGTGATGTATTATGGTTACATATGTGGTTCCGATAAGGGCCATTGGTGATGAATCTCCCATGACATTATTGTGCATTTTTACGCATCAAATATTTAGGTTTCGGTGATGAGTTGGTGATGGGACTTAATCAATAATATAACTCTGATTATCTAAAATATTGGGGATGAGATTATTTAGTACTATAAGTCTAACATCCAAATTAGTGAGTAGGATTGGTACCACATACATATGGTGATGAGGTGATAAGAACATGCATATACGTTGCATTATCTGGTGATGTTTATAATTGTAATAGGTGATGATTATGATTGTATCGGTGATGATTGTGATTGAATTATGAATAACTAATATGAATGGTAAATGTGTGAATATGATATCCTTGCTATGTTTTGCACCATTAATATATTTGAGCGAATTCTCACCCTTTTTTTGCTATAGTGTTTGTGCTCCTTTGGGGTACAGACAACCAGGTTAAGGAGTAACTGTTTGAGGTAGATAACGTTGATTCCCCCTTAGTTGCTTTATCGTTCAGTTCTTTAGCGGAGTTGCTCTGATATGTAACACTGGGGATACGTTGTTTTATTTTTCTTATTACACGTTTTATGTCATTTTGGAGTTGTTAAATCAACTTTGTTATTCTGTGATTGATGAGACCTTTATGTCAATTTTTTTGTTGTTTTTCTGCTGCACAATTTGAAAGAATATATTGGATTGGTTATTTTATATTTGTTGAATCATGAGTGACACTCTAATTGTTTGAGTTATTTATTGAATTATCTTATTTTATGTCGAGTCGGGAATTAGGGTGTTACATGGCACGAACATAACATTTCAGGGAGTAGTTCTGTTCATAAGTCCTTGGCACCGTCAAGCTTCTTCTTAACTTCTTTAAGAATTACTTTGTTCGTTGACTCAACTTGACCATTAGCTTAAGGGTCCACAATCGATATGAATTTCATTTTGTGATATGGTGGCAGAACCGACTGTTTAATACTGGTTTTGTGTTTGTGTTCGCAAATGTTGCGGTAAGCAAGAGTCGCCATCGACTTTTATTTTATCCAAATTAAAGAAAGGGTGAAAAGTACAGAAAAGGATCTTTTCGAGATTTTTTGAGTAAGGGGGTAGATTATAGAAAGGGAAGATGTTAGCACCCTTTCCATCCGTAGTTATCTACAGGCTCTTAGAGATTTGCTCATTTTAAAATACCTTTGTGCTTTGTGTGTTTGAAAATGTTTTAAAAACGCCTTAGTACGACGAACTTTGTAATGTTTCTCGGAAAAGTAGAGAAAGTATACAAAGTGTTGAAAATGTCTTTGAAAATTAGTTTTTGTGTGAGTGTAAAAAGATGTTTTTGAGCATCCTTCTAACAGCTATCTACTTTTGTACTCGAAAAAGGGTCGTTATTTTTCTCCTATCCTTTAGACAGTGCTATCATACTATTAGTGAATAGGTAGCTCCATCGTTGAATGTTTGAGGGACAATCGAAGAGACGTTACAATCACGAAGGTAACTCGTGGAGACACTTTAGCAATTTTGTTTAGGGACTATATCATTTACCGAGAGATAACTGTAGGGTCATCGAGAGACTATGATCTTTTTGATTTGCGGGTCTTTACTAAAGCGTCTCCCTTTCGAGGGACATGACTGCTTTATTTCCGAAGGCAACCAAAGTGGGGTACCCTAGAGGTGTATATGTGCAATTGTGTTTAGTTCAAGTATTTATCTTTTGTGTTAGGTTTGCTAACGTTTTAATTTTAGTCTTGTCATACATGCCTAGTTACTAGCAATTAATATGTACAAAATATAAAGTGCGAAAGTATAAACCTATACTATTACATGGCTTTGGGGAGGGGATTTACAATGTACAAAAATTGGGGGAAGAAAAATAAAGAAAGCGGATAAAATCCTATTAACTATTACATCCAGTGTACAGGTACAATAATGTAAAAATACGAAATAAAATAAATAACGCGCGGAAGTTAAAAGTACGTCTAATAACCTAGTAAGTAAAAATGAAATAAGAAAATATTTTTATTGTTCTTTTTTATTTTATTTAAGAAAATAATTAATTAATCTTAAAATCTATTAAGAAAATAAAATAAAATTAAAAAAAAGTAGTCTAAGTTCTTTTTGATTTTTGTATTATGAAAAGAAAATAATTAAAACTAAATTAAATCCTAAATTCTAATTTATTTTAAATTAAGAAAATAGTTAAAATTATTTATTAATTTACTTACAAAATTAGTTTAGTAATAAAAAAAACTTAAAACTAATATTTTTGTGATTTTGATTATTTTTATAATTAAACAAATAAAGAAAAATAAAATAATAAAAAAGAAATTAAAACAATACAAAAAATGATAAATGGGCCTAAGTATGTAAAAGAGACAAGGGGGTGTTGATTTGAATTTGCGTTGGGCCCAGATTGTGAAGTCCGTGTTTCTTTATGATCTGATGAGATGAGGCCTTGAGGGTGCATGGTGAGCTTGGATACTAAATGCGTCCATCTTGATCAGATGTACATCTGATGGCAAGGGTTTGATGGAGTATGGTGAACCCCAAGCAGCATAGCACATGGAATCTGTATGAAACAAATTAGAAAATATAAAAGGCTGGACTTGGGATTCGAACCCAGGTCCTCTTCCTCACACACACGCGCCTTTACCAACTGAGCCACCTGTTCATTCGTGTATAATATAAAACAAAAAAATATAATATACAAAAAACGTCAATATCTGAGAATTTAAAAAAACGCGCGCAGTTTGAATAGGCCAATGAGAGTGAGACAAGTTTGTGCCAGAGTCAGTCCACCAGAGTCAACTCTTTGGCCATCTTCTCCGGTGGGCTGGAAAATCAACCTGTCAAAACAATGAGATTCAAAGATCCAAATTAATCCCATCCCCCTTAATTTTCCTCCTGATTTCAAAAATGAGGTCCTTTTGACCTGAAAACCCATGGTTATTGAGATACGATGAAGAAACTCAGATCGTGCTATAAAATGACACAATCCTATTCTAGCCCTTATTCTTGCATGTTCTACATTGGATCTGTCCTATAGATCAACCTGATCATGAAGCAAGCATGGAAAAGTATTAATACGTCATGAAATTGCAAATATAAATTCCAAAAAATTACCAACAATAAGGGTTTCGATTCGTGGATTCTGGGCATGAGATTGCTTGAATAATGGTTGGGTTGAGTTCCTGGAAGTCTCAGGAAGGTGTTTGAACCCTTGGTTTGGACAGATGATGGTTGGAATTGTGTTTTTGAATTTTGACAACCTTGCTTTTTTGTAAGTTTCGTGTGACTCTTTGGGGCTCTGTCTATGTGTCGAAATGCCTGCTAATGTCTTATTTATATAGAGAGGAGTGAGGATACAAGATATCATAGGATTAAACAGCCTTGATTATGTGTTTGAAAGCCATTGTGATACGGTGGCAGAACCAACTGTTTTACTGGTTTGCGTTTTGTATTCACAAATGTCGCGGTAAGCAAGAGTCGCCACCGACTTTTCTTTTATCCAACAAAGAAAAGGGTGAAAAGAACAGAAAAGACCTTTTTCGAGAGTTTTCTGAGTAAGGGGGGTAGTTTATGGAAAGGGAAGGTGTTATCACCCATTCCATCCATGGTTTTCCATGGGCTCTTAGGTACTTGCTCATTTTTAAAATTGCTTGTGTTGGTGTGATTTGAAAAGCTTTGAAAATGCCTTAGTGCGACGATTCACTTTATGGTAACTCTTGTATCAGTCCTCAAGAGTGTGATAAAGCATTTTTGAAAACTTTTGTTTGAAAAGTAGTATTTGAAAGTGTAGGGTGTAAAAATTTGTTTGAGCAAGTACCTAACAGTTATCTACCTACTCGAAAAAAAGTTGGTTCTTTTCCTCCTATCCTTTAGACAATGCTATCCTACTATTAGTGAGTAGGTAGCCTTAGTCGATGGATGTTTGAGGGACTATCGAAAGGGACGTACAGTTACTAAAGCAACATGGCAAGATCTCTTAGTAACCGCCCTAAAGCCCTAAGACCACTTTTATACCGAGGCAACAGTCGAGAGGGTCATCAAGGGACTAGTGATCTCTAGACTTAAGGACAACCACTAAGAATTCTCACGTTTCAAGAATTATGACTGTAATTCGAAGGCAACTAAGTGAGGTATACCCTAAGGGTGCAAGTGTGCAGCAGTGTGATTTTTCAGATATATTTATCTTGAATTTAGTGATCTACTGATTGATTGATTAATCATACACGCCTAGGTTGCTAGCAAATATATACAAGCATATAAAAGCGAGACATAAAGGTCCTACGCTATTACAAGGCTTTAGTGTAGATACATAAATAATTACTGAAAAAATAAAGTACGGAAATAAAACCTTAATTAAGCTATTACAAACCGGACACAGTTACATAATTAACAAAAAATGCTAAAGTAAATAAACGCGCGCATGAGTTGAAAATACGTCTAAAATCCTAAGTGAAAGGAATTTTTTTGTTTGGTTTTGTTATGAAAAGAAATTGAATTAAAAATCTTAAGTCTATTAAATTTTAGTTTTTAAAGAAAATATTAAAATAATTAATTAATTAATTGACAAAATTAATTTAATATAAAAAGCTAAGTCTAATGTTTTTTGGGGTTTTTTATAATATTAATTAAAGCTTAGAAGAAGTAAGGACAAACAACCAAAAGAAAGGAAACAAAATCGAAAGACCAAAAGCAAGAAACGAAAAGAGTGCATTCTTGGAAGTAAGGCCTGGATCGAAGAGGCTTGGGTTTCCTTTTGATCCAGAGGGCTGATCGAAGACCTCGTTCAAAGGTCTTGGGGGTGCTAGATCTGCAAGCAAATTTGTTAGAAATTGAAAATGCAAGGCCTGAGATTCGAACCCTAGTCCCTTCGATGACACGAATTCCCTTTCACCACTTGAGCTACTTGCTCATTCGAAATACATGACACCTGCTTTTGGTCCTGCAAATTAGTTAATTCAAAACTAAAAAAAATAGAAAACATCCCATTCGAAATTAATCCCTGAACCCGAATCTGGGTTTGTTTCGGTTTGCCACAGCCGGTATCATGGGTTTCAAAAGTAACCAGCTTCGAAAAACTCTATCCATGGTGTTCGAACGTATGAATACTGCAACTTGCATACACTTTGTTAAATCGCACATAAATAATAACAAAAACTATGAACATGCAATCATGAGTCTAATTTAAGATTAAGTGGGATTGAACATTTTTACCACTGGAGGCGCATGGATCAACAGTCTTGGGTGTGAGATGGCTGGGGCATGAACGAGTGTACGCCTGTGTGAACTCCAAGAACACGATCGAAGTGTTAACCTGGACGGAAGGTGCATGCAATGGAGTTTTGACAACTTTGGAATTTGATGCTATTTTCTGGATTTTCGTGGGGTAGGCTGCGTTTTCTTATGAGGCAGTCTCCGTGTGTCTCCGTGTGTTTTTTCTCTGAGATCATGAGGTTTATATAGACAAGGGAGTTTAGGTCAATATTTGTGTATCAAATCTTGGTCCATTACGATGAAGAGATTTGATTTGATTTCTTCATAAAAACTTGCTATATTTGATTCAATCAAGTGTCAATCTATTTTCATGCGTTAGTGCCAGCCTGTTATGAGTTGTTTGGGCCTCCAATATGATGAAAATTGAAAGCTGACCTGCCCCTGCAGATCCACTTCCCTTCGAGTTTGCTCTCTTTGATGGCTTTAAGCTCCAATTCGAATTACTCAGAGCTTTCCTCATCAGAGCATTGTTTCCTTTGAAAGCTCTGAACTCTAATTCGAATTGCACCAACTTCAATGTCATGGCTCCTTCGATTGAGCCACCCTCTGCTTCAATTTCTTGATTTGAAAAGAATCACTCTGGTTGAATCAGATCTTGTGGAGTTAGGAACAAACGAGGCAAGAATCTGGCCTTTAACTCAGGAATTGAATCCACAATCAACATTGAATTCTTTCCATATTTGCAAGGAAAACATGCCATTTTCTCATGTTTAGTGTACCTGGACATGTTTTTCGAGTGCCCTCTTGATGGCCTCTTTCGAATGGCCTGGAAGGAGTTCTTATAATGGCCCTTGTCCAAATACAAATCGAAGGGTATTTATTGAAATGTCAATCGAAGAGTCCTTTGCTACGCCAATCGAAAGATCTTGTCAATGCCAATCGAAGGACACAGTTAACATGCCTGTCAAAGCTGCTTTGACACAATGCTAAATTGAAGGATCCCTTTCCATGCCAATCGAAAGGCTTGGCCCAGGGTGCCAAACGAAAGGTCTTTCAGAATGTCAATCGAAGGCCTTGAAACAATGCCAATAGAAAGGCTTGTCATGAGGCCAATTAAAAGGCCTTGTATCCATGCCAATCGAAGCATTTTTTGGAATGTCAATCGAAAGCCTTGGCCATAATGCCAATCGAAGGGCATTGTCCATGCCAATCAAAAGGCTCCTTCAGAATACCAATAGAAGGGTCTTTCAGAATGCCAATTGAAAGGTGCTTAAAACACCACTAAAATTTTTTATTTTTCCTTAGGCAAGGGGTTGTGGTCAACCATGTAGGGAGAAGATCTTGGAAAACATGAGAGGGAAAATTTGGGGTACAACAACCATGAATGAAAATTTATAACTTTGGCCAAAAACATGGAATCTTGTTCTTTTTTGAAATTTGAATGAATATGGACATCAATGGCCTTCAAATGCCTTCAGTTCCTGCCATTCGATTGGACCTCTTGTACATCCTTTGAATGGGTCTTTAGATGGACCTTTTGTGTACCCTTTGAATGGGCCTTTGGTGTGTCCTTCGAATGGACTTTTTGAGTTTCTTTCATATATATGCTTTGTTCCCTCTTCAAATGGGCCACTAAGGTATGTCCTTCGAATGGGATACCATGCGTGTTGAAGTGTGTACAATTGTTTCAAAGGGGCCATTGCCCAATCGAAGCTGGAACAAAGGCAACCTATGCCTTGTGGATGTTAGCATGAGGCAGGTCAAAGTAAGCGTAAAGGAGGCCATTACCTAGGCGAAGCTGGCACAAAGGTAGCCAATTTCCTGTGGGTCGAAGGAAACTTTTTTTCCTGGTGGATCAAAAGAAGCCTTTTGCCTGGTGGATCAAAGGCAAATCTGAAGGAGTCTTGGCCTTGTGTGCTGAAGGCAAGCTGAAGGGGGGATTTTTGCCTTGTGAATCGAAGGCATGATTATGGGTCTTTGCCTTGTGAAACCAAAGCAAGCATGAAGAGGCATACATGCGCTGGTGACAAGCTGAGGGGCCTTTTTCCCAGTGGGAGCTTTGTGAACTAGGCTTGATCGAAGGATACTCAACGCCTAACAGAAGCTGGTATGCAGGAGTTCATTGCTGGTGAATCGAAACACACTTGTAGGGGATTCTTGCTTTGTATGCTGAAGGCACACATAGAAGGAGTATTTTCCTAGTCGAAGCAGGAATCAAGCTGGCTCCAAAGAAATGAAATGCCCAAACGAAGCAGGAATCAAACTTGCTCCAAAGAAACCAAATGCCCAAACGAAGCAGGAATCAAGCTTGCTCTAAAGAAACCAAATGCCCAAACAAAGCAGGAATCAAGCTTGCTCCAAAGAAACCAAATTCCCAATCGAAGCAAGAATTAAGCTTGCATGCATGTAGCCATTGCATTGTGAATCAAATCAGTATGCAAACCCAATGGTGCAATCGAAGCAACACTAACAGGAGGCCCTTCCCTTTTGGATCAAAGGAGACTGTTTCAAAGGAAACACATGCCCAATTGAAGCTTGTATATAGCAAACAAGCAAAAGGCCAAGGCTTCAACCGAAGCTTGGAAATTTGAGGCAAGCTTGGACGAGGTTAGGCGCTCAATCTAAGCCTGTCAAGATGCCAATCGAAATACCCTTTGACATGCCTGTGATCGGTGGATCTGGAACTGACTGTTTAACGCTGGTTCGTGAAATGTCGCGGAAGCAACAGTCGCCACCGTCTTCTATTTTCTCCAACATGGACAGGACAAAAGCACAGCAAAATTCCTCATGAGAATAGTTCTCGGTTCGGGAGGTAGATTTATAGAAAGGGAAGGTGTTAGCACCCTTTCTATCCATGGTTATCCATGGGCTCTTAGGTACTTGCTCATTGTGTTTTCAAAAGTGTTTGCTTTTCAAGTGTGAGTGGGTTTGAAAAAGTTTCGTTTAAAGATTTCAAATCGACTCTTGTATCAGTCCTCAAGAGTGTTTGAAAAATTGTTTTGAAAGCTTTTTGAAAGTGTCAGTGTGAAAAGAGTTTGATTTGTTTTTGAATAGAGCAAGTATCTACGAGTCATCTACCTACCCTAAGGAATTAGGCTGTGTAAATATCCTTAAGGTAGTGCCATCCCACCATTGAGAGGTAGGTAGCACCACCGTTGGAGGTGTTCGGGTCAATTCGTTTGTTAGGGACAATGTGGTCACCAGAGCAACAGTAGGACACCTTAGAAGCTACCCTTATGCCATTGATCCTTTTTAATTCCGAGGCAACCGTTCTGAGGCAACTGGATCATGTCATGGACATAAGGACTTACTAAAACGTCCTATACTCGACGACCACGTTTCGAAGGCAAGGCAACAGTGAGGCGTACCCTAGAAGTGGCGTGTGAATTCGTGTGTTATTTTCAGTTAATTTTATCTTGTACATGTATCATGGTGATCTACGCTTGTTTTTAATTTAGGCCATACATTCTTTCATGCAAAGTTTAGCAGTTTTAAGAGTGCGGAAATTTAAATGCGGAAAGTAAAATCCTACGCTATTACAAGGCGCGGGTCTATACATCGCCAAATTAACAAAGACCCGTTTTGAATAAAAATGCGGAGAGTAAAACCTAGTTACTATTATATGGCTTGAGCAATTACATAATATTTACAAGAAAAATAAGAATAAATGCGCGAAAAGAATAGAAAATAGAACGTTCGAGGGCGTTGGACCTTTTTGAAATTAAATTAAATTAAAAGAACTAATTGATTATTAAATTAAAGAAAAGAAATGTTTTTTAGGTTTTTGGTATTTAATGGAAATAAAGAAAATTAATTAGAAGTTAAATGAAACCCTAGTTCTAAATATTTTTAATTATTAAAGAAAATGTTAAAGTTTAAAACCTAATTTACACTAATTAATTATTTTACATATTTATTTACAAAAGTATTTAATAATTAATAATAATAATGATGAGAAAATTATTTATTAAAAAAAGGATGAGAATATTAAAAACCCAATTTCTACATATTTTAATTTATTAAGAAAAATGTTAAAATTGAAACCTAAATCAACTAAGTTAATGGTTAGATTTTATTTACAAAAAAAAAGGTTAGTGATGAAATTAATAATAATTAAATATATTTGTATTTTTGATTTTTCTGTTTTTATTATAGAAAATTATTTTATGGTGAAAAAAACAATTAAAACAAATAAAAAAGAATTAGAAAAGAAAAGATAATAAAATTAAAAAGGATGCAAACCAAGGGGGGTTTCAGGCCCAAGGGGAGGTTTTTTTGAAGTATTCTGGACCATTAGACAAAAAGCCTTGTTTGACTTTCTGGCATCACGTGCGTGTTCATTGACTCCTGAGTACCGTGGTCTGCATTCTTTGGCCATTTGATTGGGTTTCATGGCCATTTGTGTTCTGGCTGTTGGCCATTTGTGTTCTGGCCTCAACGTTCCTTAATCTTTTCAGGATGTGTGTCTCGCCATGTATTGGTGTCATGCATAAGTTGTTCTTTTGGCTATTTGGCTTTTGGCTTTTGGCTTTTGGCTTTTGGCCATTTGGCTTATGGACTCAACGTTCCTTAATGAACCTGCATGGGATCCTGTCTAAATCTGCAGTGTTGAATATCATGAACACATTAAATAAAATCATAAAATGCAAATAAAGCCAATATATGAAGAAATTTAATGTTTAGGCACAATATGGCATGTATGAATGATTATACCCTTTTGATCATGGAGATCAAATCAATCTTACCCTTACTGGAAAAGTAGTGACATGAATGCTTTTATGCCCTTTTGATCATGGAGATCAAGCCAGCCTTATCCTTACTGAAGAAGTAGTGAGGTGTTGGTTTGTAACTGTGATGGCTTGTTTGTAGTGAGAGGGGGATTTGTAATAAGGATTTCAAGGTTTTAGGGTTCTTGAAAGAATTTGATATTCTAACAGTGTTGTGGCAAGGTTTTCTTCTTCTCTTTTTTCTCCTCCTCTGGTTTGTGTGAAAAGAAGGTGATTATATAATGGAAATTAGGGTAAAGAAAATGGGCTTTGAATGTGCAATTGGGCCTCCAATGTTCACTTGAGTTCGTCACTTTCCAGGCTAAATCGCAGGGACTTAAGTGCAATTTTTGAAGTTGAAATGTGAAAACAAAATGTAGCCGACATCGAGTACTAACTCCTGTCCGAAAATCGGCTCAATCGGATAAATGGTGAATTAGTTATGAATTTTTGAAGTTTCAGCTCAGACAAACTTATTTTGGGCTCCAGTGTCGACTCTGACACGTTCTTCAATAAAAAACTGGTATTGATCGGAGCATAATCCGGTCTCGACTTTTGAAGCAAAGTTGTAGATCTATGAGTCAGGGACCTTGTGTAAAAATATGAGCCCAATCCGATAAAAATTGACCGAGTTATGAATTTTCGAATTTTCGGCCCAGATGAAATAATATTCAGCATTCAGGATTTTCAGCGTGTCACGCACTCTGAGCAAAAAACGAAGGCCTTTTGAATACCGTATGAACTCAATACCTTATGTGAAAATGTAGCCTACTTAATTTGTGAAATTTTGGCGCCAGAACCAGCTCGATACGATGAAAATCGTCTAAGTTATGATTTTCTGAACATGACGCAAATAAACTTCTGTCACAAATTTTCTGTATGAAAATACTTGATAAATCCACATTTTTGAAGACCTTCTGATCGAAATTGGCTTCCAGCCGTGAGAGATGAAAACGTAGATAATGTCAACACGAAATTTTGGCCACCGGAACGGGTTCAAAACGAGCCACGATCTTCAAGTTATGAATTTTTTAGCGCGTAAAAACTGCACTTTCAGCACACTTTTTCACCATATTTGTTCGAGAAAACTCACACATTCGGATACCTTCTTTAAAGAATTGATTCTTGAGCCGAACCTGAATTTGAGAATACGTTATCAGAGATATCTTGGTGAAAGAATACCTGAATATGACGCGCCGGGTTGGACTTGTGAATTTTTCTTGAAATATTTTGAGAAATATGGGAGGGAAAATTTTGGGGTACAACAGTTGCCCCTGTTCAATCTTCTTAAACCTGAGGATGTAGATTGGCTTGCGTGCCTTTCGTGATCCGAAGGTGGAAGATGATTGAACACTAAAGTGCCCAGAAATTTGCACTCACATAATAGAGTATCAGCAGTGTGATAGCGGAGATGGGCTTACAGATGCCATTTGGAGGGATGATGGATAGGAGGATGGGCTTATAGATGCCATCTGGAGATGTGACAGAACCTTGTCGGGAATGGGCTTATAGATGCCATTTGGAACTGTTGGTAAGTGGAGAGATGGGCTTATAGATGCCATCGGGAGGTTGTCGATCGCGTAAGAGATTCCTTAGCGAGAATTTGCGTACCTGAAAAAGAAAGACAATTACCTGGCCTGTTACAGGGGTTGATCTTCAAACTCTTCATGTGGGTGTGTCCTGGCTGGATACAGGTATCGAGTCTACAAACTCTTCAGACTTTCCCTGGCAAGGATACATGAATCGAGTCTGGAATTAGTCGTCAACAGATACACCCTGGCAAGATACAGGAATCGGATCTTCAAACTCTTCAGACATGCCCTGGCAGGATACAGGAATCGAGTCTGGAATTAGTCGTCAACAGATACACCCTGGCAAGATACAGGAATCAAATCTTCAAACTCTTCAGACGTGCCCTGGCAGGATACAGGAATCGAGTCTGGAATTAGTCGTCAACAGATACACCCTGGTAAGATACAGGAATCGGATCTTCAAACTCTTCAGACGTGCCCTGGCAGGATACAAGAATCGAGTCTGGAATTAGTCGTCAACAGATACACCCTGGTAAGATACAGGAATCAGATCTTCAAACTCTTCAGACGTGCCCTGGCAGGATACAGGAATCAAGTCTGGAATTAGTCGTCAACAGATACACCCTGGCAAGATACAGGAATCAGATCTTCAAACTCTTCAGACGTGCCCTGGCAGGATACAGGAATCGAGTCTGGAATTAGTCGTCAACAGATACACCCTGGCAAGATACAGGAATCAGATCTTCAAACTCTTCAGACGTGCCCTGGCAAGATACAGGAATCGAGTCTGGTAGTGTTAGTCGTCAACAGATACACCCTGGCGAGATACAAGAATCGGATCTTCAAACTCTTTAGACGTGCCCTGGCGAGATACAAGAATCGAGTCTGGTAATGTTAGTCGTCAACAGATACACCCTGGCAAGATACAGGAATCGGATCTTCGAACTCTTCAGACGTGCCCTGGCAGGATACAGGAATCGAGTCTGGTAGTGTTAGTCGTCAACAGATACACCCTGGCAAGATACAGGAATCGGATCTTCGAACTCTTCAGACGTGCCCTGGCAAGATACAGGAATCGAGTCTGGTAATGTTAGTCGTCAACAGATACACCCTGGCAAGATACAGGAATCAGATCTTCGAACTCTTCAGACATGCCCTGGCAGGATACAGGAATCGAGTCTGGTAATATTAGTCGTCAACAGATACACCCTGGCAAGATACAGGAATCGGATCTTCGAACTCTTCAGACGTGCCCTGGCAGGATACAGGAATCGAGTCTGGTAATGTTAGTCATCAACAGATACACCCTGGCAAGATACAGGAATCGGATCTTCGAACTCTTCAGACGTGCCCTGGCAGGATACAGGAATCGAGTCTGGAATTAGTCGTCAACAGATACACCCTGGCGAGATACAGGAATCGGATCTTTAGTTGCGACCGTTGATAGCAATTGTCTTGGTATTGACTTTTGTCCTGAAAAGACAAATCGTTAGTTGTATGCGATGTCATGATGTATGACATGCGTGATGTTCTCAGAATAAGTGAGATTGTATGTTCATGATGCGTATGTGCATGCTATAATGTATGAAGATGTGATATTTATGAATATATGTTTTTGTCTAGGAAAGTAAATCCTTGACGGGTGCCGGGAAGTTGAATCCTGGGCTGATATTGAGGAATAGAGCTTTGTTGTTTCCGCTGGGGATGATGGTTGCAAGAATACCGGTAGGAGAAGATGACTCCGTTGGGGAATAAACTTGGCGAATAGATTACTCTGCGGGGAGATGCTCTGTGGGAAGAGAGGTACTTTGCTGAGCTTGATGATAACTCCGTTGGGGATACCATTGTTATGTTATGTTGGAAGATTGATGAACTTCGCTGGGGGATAGGAAGACTTCGTCGGGGACGATCTTTCCGTGACAATTGGCTGAGAATAACCCAGTTATATCCTGGTGTGGAAATAACCTTTAAATAAAGCCGGGAGACGCGTTCGTGCTTTGCAGGGGACAAGCTTCCAGAATCTACTGGGGATAAGCTTCCTGCTGGGGAGATAGATTCCACTTTCCTGGGGAAACTTTTCAGATTGGACTGGGGAATGGCTCCATCGAACGTCTGGTATACCGCCGGGGAACAATCTTAGATCAAGACTGCCGGGGATGCTTGTTAAGAATAGTTGTATACTCCGTTGCGGAATGTTGAGATCTGCTGGGGACAATCCAACTTCCTTAAGGCTGACTGAGTAGGCCAACTCTGCTTGGGGAGAGTGTTACCGACTTGCTGGAGATATTATGCCTTGTTCAGGGCTGATGGGAGATTAACTGCTTGGGAGAGAATTGTTGAATCTTGGCTCACTCTCTGGGGAATTAAGATATCTGGGCTACATCCTTCAGCCAAACCTATCTTGGCACCTTGGTGGACAGCGAAACTAGATTGCTTAGACAACTCATTACTGCCCCTGTTTCTGTGGGAGAAGATACTGGTGGAGGCCTGATGATGATCTCATGTAAAACTGCATCTTTGGAGGGAGGAAACCTGTGTAGGGGTACTGATGACGAGTCCGTGTAAAACCTCATTTGAAAGGGATAAGGAACCTATGTAGGGTTACTTTGATGACGAGTCCATGTAAAACTACGTCTGGAGAGAGAGAACCTGTGTAGGGTTTCTTCGGGATAAGTCTGTGTACGACTTCTGGGGGAACCGGGGTAAGGTTACTGCAGGATAAGTTCGTGTAAAACTTCTAGAGGAACCGGGGTAAGGTTACTGCAGGATAAGTTTGTGTAAAACTTCTAGAGGAACCGGGGTAAGGTTACTGCAGGATAAGTTCGTGTAAAACTTCTAGAGGAACCGGGGTAAGGTTACTGCAGGATAAGTTCGTGTAAAACTTCTGGATGAACCGGGGTAAGGTTACCTGATGATGATCAAGTAGATATTTGTCCTGTTTGGTTTCGGATATTAATCCATGATCATTCGTCCATAGAATTTTCCTGGATTGTTACCAGTGTTGATCTGAAGCTGTAAAGATAGATGGTAATCATCTTTTGATTGACCTTTCCTTGGTACTTTGGTTGACAGAGCAACTGGATCGCCTGGACAACTTATTATTGCCCCTGTTTCTGATGTTACCTGTGGAGGTGCTTGGTGACTGCCGATTGACAAATCTTCTTTTGGTAGGCAAGTGACGAGATGCCAGGACATAGTCGTACGCTTTGATCCCTAACTTTTGCCTGGACTGCCCTTTCGGGTTTTCAGTCCATCGGGATACCCTTTTTTGCCCAAGCCGCCTTTTCAGGTTTTCGACTTGCCGGGTGCACAAATTTTTTTCATTTCATCCCTTATTTTGCCCGAACCCTTTTGGTTCGCCGGGAAGCCCTAATTTTTGCCTAGGTATGTCAACCTAGCGGGTCTTTTATCATGCATAGTATCTTTTTACTATGTCTGCATTCTCAGAAAGTAGGGAGTTTCCCCTGTCAAAAGTGTTTTGCCGCCATACTGCCAGAAGATGTTCGTTGATCATGCGAGATTCGTAGCTGGAACCCATGTCCAATGCCCCAGGTGACTCAGGCGGAGATTTGCCCCAGGCTATTTGGCATTTTGAGAGATTCTCCGAATCTTGACTTAATTGCCCCAGATGATGGACAATAATCACGTCTGCCCCTTGATTGGAAGTGCTTTTGTTCACTAGGTATTCATCGTGCGAATTTCCCTGTTGTTCAAACAAATAGTCATATGCAAACAATGTTATATCAAAAATGCAAAGCTTATGTCTGTCTTGAAGATTTTGAAAATGCATTCTTTTTCATAAAACAAGTGAATGTTTGTAAACTGTGATGTCAACTCAGTATTTTACAGCAAGCCTTAAGGAGTCAGGATACCTTTCATAACAGTATGCTTTCGAACTAACCCATGCTTCAGCTAGGACTTTTGAGGGTTATAACGTGGCCTGGTTCACGGTTTAAGAAACAAAGGATAAAGGCTCAAATTTTATTTGTACCCACCCGCTCTTCGTGATGTTCTTCAAACCTAAACTCAGCTAATCGTGCGTTAGACCTTGTTTGAGTCTTTGCTTTGATATACCAGTGATGGTTCGGATGTTGACAGTTTATTTGGAATAGGCAGTCATTCCTTTTTTGGTGGAGGGTTTGTAGGACCTCTCTCTTTTTTTTTTGTTTTTTGTTATCCCTATTTTTTTTTGCCTGAACTGTTCTTTTGTGATTACAGTCAGCGGGATGCCCCAGTTTTGTAAGTCTCCTTCGTAGGTTTTGACTTATTGGGTTTTTCTTTTTGAGATATAATGACTGCCTGTCCTTATGTTCGTTCGGAACCATCGCTGTCTTTCGCTTTGTAAGGACTCTTTTGATGCCATTCATAGGGCACCTGGATCACTGAGTGATGCCCTTCATTGTGCACCTGGATCAACTGAGAGAACTACCCTGCCCCAGGTTATGATTAAGGGTTTTAATTTTTGAAAAGAAAAACTCCTACTTCTTTGGCTCAAAGGGGTTGACGAGGGATTATCATCCTTATAACTCCAGTGTTTAGGAATTGAAACAATGCCTGTACCTCATCAGCGAGGTCTGTTCAAAAGCATATTGTAAAGATCGTGGTATCGTTTTCGTCATCCTCCCTCAAGAGGCTTAGAATTATTAACCGAGCGTTGATCATCACAAAAATGAAAACAATTTGCATATAGTGAATACGAATATATTGATTCAAAACAGACATGTGTGATGCATTAATGAAATAACAACGTTTGACATGAATAAATGTTTAAATAGTCAAAGAAAAATACAACTTGAACATTCGAATGAACAAAAGTTTTCTAGTTTGAATTAGTCACTTCAAGTGGTGAATCTTGCAGGGATAGTAGAAGAACTCGGCCTGGCCATCTTGGGTGAATTCCACAGCTTCTTCATCAATCAGGTCCTGGATCTTGTTCTTCAAGGTCCAACAATCATCTGTAGCATGCCCCGGGCTGTCCGAATGATAAGCGCAGTGGGCGTTGGGGTTATACCTTGAAGGTGTCCTGTTGGGATTCTTAGGAGGGTCCCTTAGAGTTACCAAATTCAACCTCAACAGTTGTTGTAAAGCTTGAGGCAGCGACACGTTGAGCTTGGTGAATTGCCTTTTGGGCTTGTCCGGCTGGCTCTGATCAACCTGTTGTTCTTGGCGAGGTCGTTGTTGGACCTGTAAGGTAGTAGCAGCTTGGAGAGGTTTATTCTTCACCATATCAGCCCCTTGTCTTCTTGGAAGCAGATCAAAGACCTGGTCCCTGACTTGGACTGTGTGATACGGTGGGAGAACTGACTTGAGTTTTGCGATTGTATTCGCACTTGTTCGGTTTAGCAAGAATCGCCACCGACTTTTTATTTTATCCTAAAGGAAAGGTTAAAAAGCACAGGAAAAACCTTTTGAGATATTTCGTGGGTTCGGAGGGTAGATTATGAAAAGGGAAGGTATTAGCATCCTTTTCGTCCATGGTTATCCATGGGCTCTTAGTTACTTGGTTTTTAGATCACTTGCCTTGATTTTTGATTGCTTGAAATTGTGTGTATGTGTGTGTTTTGAAAATGTTTTTGAAATAGACGCCTTTGTTTCGGCAACCAATGTAATTGACTCGTGTTTGAGTGTTTTACAAAAGTGTGTATCTTTTCGAAAAGATGTTTCAAATGTTTTTGAGAGTTTGATTTGAAAGTGTTTGTGAGGTGTGGTTTTTGAAAAGGAGGCAAGTGTTTTTGCAAGTTGATCTCAAGTAATTAAGAGCTTTGTCTACCCCTATTATACTCAAAGGTTTTCTCTATGTTTTCAACCCCTTTTAACAATTTTGTTCCACCATTGAATTTGGTGGACAATCTTGCGTTTAGGAAGTTTAACGGGACGGGCGCGGGTCATCGTATGGACCATGAATGCAATGGTGCCAAGTGTCTTTGGCAATTTTGCTTGAAGGGACTTGATCATTTTGATAGGCGACTTTCGAAAGCATCATCGAGGGACTTATGATCATTTGATTGTTTTGCCAAAGAAACTCGACGTGCAAGCATGGCCCATTTTGGAAGGCAACATGTGGGATTACCCTAGGGGGTGCAAGTGTGATTGTGTATTGATTTCATGCATTTGTCTTTGTATTAGGTTATCTAGCGATCGATTTTATGTACATACAAACCCTAGGTCTAACCATGGTATAATTCGAAAGCGGTAAATTGCGGGAATTTTAAAGTCTGCGCTATTACAAATGGTATCCGGGAGTGGGGGTACAAATTCACAAATGGGGATGAGACTTTAAATAATTACAACCAAATCGAATTGCGATCAAATGTAATCAATGTGATGTATAGAAAAGTGTAAGAATATCAAATGTATAATGTATCAAATATGAAATGTATTGTGTAAGTGTACGTGTAATTTATTTACAAGTTGCGAAATATGAATTTAATAAGAAAATTAAATGTTGTTTATTTGTCAAGTATTATTATCCACTTTTGATTTAAATTTGTATTTTTTGTTTAATATGTACAAAGTAAGAAAATTTAATTAAAGAAAGGAAAATATATTTAAATTCTATTCTTTTATGCATTTTTTGGTATTAATGTTTTTGTATTATGTACAAATTCTTAACTAAGAAAAAAAATGAAAATGAGAAATTTTTTTTTAAGAAAAGATTAATATATATTTTTTGGTGTATTGTGATTAATATATTATTTATAAACAAAATTTATGATTATAAATAAAAAAAGAACAAAAGTTAATGAAATTTTTTTAATGACAAGAAAAGGTATGTAAATTTATCAACTAAAGAGAAAAATATGTTTTTTTAAAATAAAAGGGAAGTTTTGGAGATTTGAATGGGCTTTAAGGGCTTATACTGGCCCAAACAAAAGTAGCAGCGTGAGGGTGTTAATTGGAAATTCGTTTGGGGCTTAAGCAGAATGAATGGGGGGAGGCCCATTGTTTCATGACTTTTTCGTTTAGGGTTTAATTGTTTCGTTCATTTTGGAAACGACTTAGGGGTTGAGGGAAACAGAGGCGCCGTCGCTCATCGTTTTCGCTTCGTCTTCGTCTTTCGTTCGCCTTTTCGCCATGGATTCAGAACACCCTCGCTCATGGCCGCCGGGCTTCACCCTCTATCTCTCCTTCCTCCCTAATCGAATGCGGTGACTTTTTTTTAAAAAAAAGGTTTGGTTCTGAAGCTTTATACGTTTTTACACTTTGCATGTTTATCTTTCGTTTTGGATTTTGTTCTTAAGCTTCATTATTATTGTTTATTGAGGTGTACGAAATGAAAAGGGAGGAGGCCATACTACCTTCGTCTTCGGGAGATGGAGGAGAGATGGAGTTTGGAGGTGCCCTAGGCGGTTTTGACGGCGGAAGGATGGTGATGCTTGAAACCTGCTTTGATAACCACGGTACTCTGTATTCTTTGCCTTCTTGTTGCTTAATGATGCATGCTGAAAGCCTAGTTTAACTGCCTTTTTCTCTTCTTCTCTTATCCTCGCTTCTGCTTGTGTATGCTTTGGATGATGTTGCCTTCGTTTGCTTGCCCTGTGATGAGAATGCTCTGAGGGTTTGGTTGATTTGAAAAAAAATGCTTAGTGTTTGATGTGCTGAGATATCTTTGTATGTTGAGATATTTATTATGCTTTCTTGCCCAGTGATGAAGATTTTCTGAGGGCTTGGAATTCTGACTGGAATTTGTGGATATTTGATTCGAGTTGCCTTGATGATATTTGTTGATGATATGCTTGAATGTTATGTTTGGTAGCCCAATGATGAATTACAGTTCTGAGGGCTCTTTGTGTTGGTTTGGAAACTAGTTTGGAAAAAGCTTGACAGTTTGTGGCTATGGCTTTGAATACAAGTAAGGCTTAGCAGGTTTTAGAGCTGGACAAACTTACTGGTTTTGAAATTTTGCTTAAGGCTCAAGCAGGTTCATGTTTTTTTTAGACTTGATGCAGGATGTAAGAGGCTTTGGCCGAGGCTTGCATCAGTTTTTTAGCTTTGGTTCAAGGTTTGACAGGTTTTAAGCTGGGAATGCAGGTTGGAGGTTTACTGGTTGTTTGGATCTACTGGTTTTGTGTTTTAAGGCTAGCCAGTTTGTGGTTTGAATGGTAAGCCCTTGGATGCTTTTTTTGGTTTTTTTGCAAGTGTTTGAATGTTTATGCAGGTTTTGAAAAGGTTAGGCTTGACAGTTCAGGCTTGGGGCTTTTTGTTCTGAGTTCTCTTTGGCTTGTGATCTTTTCTTTGGACTGTGTTGTCTTTCATATATGTTTAGGCTTTTTGGCGCCTATGATTTTGAATGCTTCCAGATTTGATATCTTTTCTTGGTCAAGCTGATGGGCAGGTTTGCAAGGTTTGAGAATTTCATTCTTTGTGATTACCTCTGCTGCATATGTTCTGTCTACTTCTGAACAACTCTGATACATGCCTCCTTTAGCCTTCAGCCTGCTGTAACATAATCTGCTTTTTTATCCCTTTCTTCTCTCTTGACAGATTTTAAACATTCAATATTGTTTATATTTGTCTTTTTTCTGAAAAAACAAATGGTTGAAAATGATGAGATGGAATTAGCTTGCAATCTACTCTTTCTCTGCATATTTGCATATCTCTTTTCCATACTTTGTGCTTCTTGACAGCATTGATAATACTTTGGTATCTTGAGATATCTTTTGGCAGCTTGTTGACTTTGGACTTAGTTTGCTTTTGGACTTAAACTTGCATATGCTGTTTGTTTTGAACTATGCAGTTGGCTTAAGAATTTTGAATTTGTGCAAAACTCATAACTTTGTGCATTCATGTTTCAATTGCAAGCCTTCCATCCTTCTTTGTGAACCGGGAGAAATCCCGTGATTTGCAAAGAGGGTAAAACTGATTCCGGCCATTTGTTTTTAATGATGAAACTTTTTTATCTGTCTGCTTTAACTATTTATTTTTCTCTGCTTTTGACTCTTTCTTCTTTCTTATTCTTTGCAGATAGAATCCAATGAGGCAGAGGAAGCAAGGGAGGGAAGATGAAGAATTGAAGACTTAGAAAAATATTAGGATAGTTTTATTTAAATTCAAATAAATGTAATATTATTATTGTAAATACTTTGTAAACGAATACTTGTATTTAAATAACAATTGTAACAAATGTTTAAAGATGAAATAAAAATTCCTTTTATCCAATTAATTCTTTTCTTCTTTTTAATTATTTACTTTATTATTTATAATTCTTTAAATTATAATAGTTGAAAATAAATCCCAACCATTTAAATTCAGAATAATAAATAATTAAATAAACATTGTTTCATCATTGATCAATTAATAAGCCTGGCGCTTCACAAATCCAAATTAATGCACAGTCAATCACAACAACTGCCCAGACATATTCTTCCTTTTACTGATTTAGTCAAATACTGCGAATTCAATCCAAATGCATCCTTTCACTGATTTAGCCAAATACTGCGAATTCAATCCAAATGTCTCAATCCACATCTCAGAATAACTTGACAAGCACTGTAGAATTAAATCTTTCCGAGGATCCACGCATAAAAACCCTAATTCCCGATCAACTGCCAAAGAAACGTTCGCCTGATCAAAATTGAGCCAAAATCAACCAAACCCTAAGCAAACTGTTTGAATTATTCTAGAGCCATGAAAATCAATGAAAACCCTAATTTTGTCTAACTGACGAGAAAAGTCTGTTTGACCGATTCATGAATTAGTCGGGGAAAATCAAGAAACGCCCGCAGCTGTGATTTCTTGAGGAAAAATGTGAGGGCAAATTTTGGGGTACAACAGACTGGTTGCTTCATGTTGGATCTGTCTTGGTGGAGTTGACTGATCATGGTCCTCAACTCTTCTTTCTCCCGAGCTAAACCTTGGATGAGAGCCCTTTGCCCCAACATCTGGGTTTTCATTGTATCTACCTCAGCTTGCAGACGTTTCAACCGTTTGTCCTTGTCATCTTCGGGACTTTTCTTGGCCAAATTCCCCATGAGGAGCGTCCTCAACTCTTCTTGCCCCTTGGATAGACTTAGGAAGATCTCCCTGAACTGAGTCTCTTGAGCATGAAGGCCCTGGTTATCTTGTTGGGAAGCCATTGCTGAAATAAACAGCGAAGAAGGGTAAGTGACCTGCAACAAGGGTACCTGTAATGCAATGATATGTATGATATGCATGCAGCTTTCAAGGATCTCGCGGGGTAAACAAGAAATTTTTTAGAGTTGGGATCCGGTGGCTTGATTGAAGGAACTTCATGTTGTTGAGAGTCCTTCTTCAAGGGTCAAAGGCTCACCATATCCAGTGGGTCATAGCCCCTGACAACCTTGGCTAGAGGAAAATAAATCCCCTTTGCCTCTTGCTGGATAATTAGTTCATCATGACCTGCATCACAAGCCCTTGAGATCCTTGAAATGGGTTAGTCCTTATGCAGGATGTATGCAATGGTATGATGGCATGATGTTATGCTATGCATGGAGTGACGTAAGTAAACCCTGTTATGAGTCCAGATTAAGGACTGTAAACAAAACCTGCAAGGAACTCATGTGTCAGATAACAAGAACATGCAAGTAGTCAGGTTTGAAGGCACACAAGTCACACATAACAGCCCTTAGAGTTCAGGCCAGCATGAAGTTTAGGTACTACCCTCTTTCAGTTTGTTGGTTAAGACCTGTCCTATCAGAAGTAACCGGGTTCTAGAGGATCCCAATATCATTGACTACCCTCAATCGGTCATAACTCCAGCGTCGCAATCTTTTCTTGCAGCCAGAACCATCACGAGAGTTTAGCCTCAATGGGCGTAGCATACTGCTACTGTTCTATTGGCCAAGTTGGGTCATTTAAGGTTCTAAGGTCGGTTGGTGTTTAATGACTCCTCAGAAGACCCATATTCTCCTCGTTGCAACACAAGGGATATCGGTAGAGACCAAGGTGCCACACCAACGTAGCCACTGCTTCACCCATGTCGGTCTACGCCGGACAGGTCCCTCACAGCTTATGCTACCTAACAGGGTATCCCCAGATCCAGGTTAGGATCTATGTAACTCCGATGCAGCCCACAATAATAAAGCAAACAAGCACAACAATTGAAAACACAAGTGATCTTAGTCCTAAGGTACACCTCACTTTAAAGTATTATCCCCAGCAGAGTCGCCAGTTCTGTGATCGGTGGATCTGGAACTGACTGTTTAATGCTGGTTCGCGAAATGTCGCGGAAGCAAGAGTCGCCACCGTCTTTTATTTTCTCCAACATGGACAGGACAAAGGCACATCAAAATTCCTCATGAGAATAGTTCTCGGTTCGGGAGGTAGATTTATAGAAAGGGAAGGTGTTAGCACCCTTTCTATCCATGGTTATCCATGGGCTCTTAGGTACTTTCTCATTGTGTTTTCAAAAGTGTTTGCTTTTCAAGTGTGAGTGGGTTTGAAAAAGTTTCGTTTAAAGATTTCAAATCGACTCTTGTATCAGTCCTCTAGAGTGTTTGAAAAATTGTTTTGAAAACTTTTTGAAAGTGTCGGTGTGAAAAGAGTTTGATTTGTTTTTGAATAGAGCAAGTATCTACGAGTCATCTACCTACCTTAAGGAATTAGGCTGTGTAAATGTCCTTAAGGTAGTGCCATCCCACCATTGAGAGGTAGGTAGCACCACCGTTGGAGGTGTTCGGGTCAATTCGTTTGTTAGGGACAGTGTGGTCACCAGAGCAACAGTAGGACACCTTAGAAGCTACCCTTATGCCATTGATCCTTTTTAATTCCGAGGCAACCGTTCCGAGGCAACTGGATCATGTCATGGACATAAGGACTTACTAAAACGTCCTATACTCGACGACCACGTTTCGAAGGCAAGGCAACAGTGAGGCGTACCCTAGAAGTGGTGTGTGAATTCGTGTGTTATTTTCAGTTAATGTTATCTTGTACATGTATCATGGTGATCTACGCTTGTTTTTAATTTAGGCCATACATTCTTTCATGCAAAGTTTAGCAGTTTTAAGAGTGCGGAAATTTAAATGCGGAAAGTAAAATCCTACGCTATTACAAGGCGCGGGTCTATACATCGCCAAATTAACAAAGACCCGTTTTGAATAAAAATGCGGAGAGTAAAACCTAGTTACTATTACATGGCTTGAGCAATTACATAATATTTACAAGAAAAATAAGAATAAATGCGCGAAAAGAATAGAAAATAGAACGTCCGAGGGCGTTGGACCCTTTTGAAATTAAATTAAATTAAAAGAACTAATTGATTATTAAATTAAAGAAAAGAAATGTTTTTTAGGTTTTTGGTATTTAATGGAAATAAAGAAAATTAATTAGAAGTTAAATGAAACCCTAGTTCTAAATATTTTTAATTATTAAAGAAAAGGTTAAAGTTTAAAACCTAATTTACACTAATTAATTATTTTACATATTTATTTACAAAAGTATTTAATAATTAATAATAATAATGATGAGAAAATTATTTATTAAAAAAAGGATGAGAATATTAAAAACCCAATTTCTACATATTTTAATTTATTAAGAAAAATGTTAAAATTGAAACCCAAATCAACTAAGTTAATGGTTAGATTTTATTTACAAAAAAAAAAGGTTAGTGATGAAATTAATAATAATTAAATATATTTGTATTTTTGATTTTTCTGTTTTTATTATAGAAAATTATTTTATGGTGAAAAAAACAATTAAAACAAATAAAAAAGAATTAGAAAATAAAATTAAAAAGGATGCAAACCAAGGGGGGTTTCAGGCCCAAGGGGAGGTTTTTTTGAAGTATTCTGGCCCATTAGACAAAAAGCCTTGTTTGACTTTCTGGCATTACGTGCGTGTCCATTGACTCCTGAGTACCGTGGTCTGCATTCTTTGGCCATTGGATTGGGTTTCATGGCCATTTATGTTCTGACTGTTGGCCATTTGTGTTCTGGCCTCAACGTTCCTTAATCTTCTCAGGATGTCTGTCTCGCCATGTATTGGTGTCATGCATAAATTGTTCTTTTGGCCATTTGGCTTTTGGCTTTTGGCTTTTGGCCATTTGGCTTTTGGCCTCAACGTTCCTTAATGAACCTGCATGGGATCCTGTCTAAATCTGCAGTGTTGAATCTCATGAACACATTAAATAAAATCATAAAATGCAAATAAAGCCAATATATGAAGAAATTTAATGTTTAGGCACAATATGGCATGTATGAATGATTATACCCTTTTGATCATGGAGATCAAATCAATCTTACCCTTACTGGAAAAGTAGTGACATGAATGCTTTTATGCCCTTTTGATCATGGAGATCAAGCCAGCCTTATCCTTACTGAAGAAGTAGTGAGGTGTTGGTTTGTAACTGTGATGGCTTGTTTGTAGTGAGAGGGAGATTTGTAATAAGGATTTCAAGGTTTTAGGGTTCTTGAAAGAATTTGATATTCTAACAGTGTTGTGGTAAGGTTTTCTTCTTCTCTTTTTTCTCCTCCTCTGGTTTGTGTGAAAAGAAGGTGATTATATAATGGAAATTAGGGTAAAGAAAATGGACTTTGAATGTGCAATTGGGCCTCCAATATTCACTTGAGTTCGTCACTTTCCAGGCTAAATCGCAGGGACTTAAGTGCAATTTCTGAAGTTGAAATGTGAAAACAAAATGTAGCCGACATCGAGAACTAACTCCTGTCCGAAAATCGGCTCAATCGGATAAATGGTGAATTAGTTATGAATTTTTGAAGTTTCAGCTCAGACAAACTTATTTTGGGCTCCAGTGTCGACTCTGACACGTTCTTCAATAAAAAACTGGTATTGATCGGAGCATAATCCGGTCTCGACTTTTGAAGCAAAGTTGTAGATCTATGAGTCAGGGACCTTGTGTAAAAATATGAGTCCAATTCAATAAAAATTGACCGAGTTATGAATTTTCGAAGTTTCGGCTGTTGTACCTCAAAATTTGCCCTCCCATATTCTTCAAGAAATTGCCAAGTCATACTTCAAAATTCCCCAAGGGTTGCACAGTGCAAGGGTCTCCTAAACAGTCAAGATTAGGGTTTTTATTCTGATCAAGAAAATGAAGTTTCCAAGGGCCCAATCAAGTCTCATATGCCTACAAATATGGTCAAGCATCCTCACATCAAGTTTCAAGGCTTTCAGCACAAAATTGTACAGTCAAAACCCTAATTGCTCAACAGTCAACTGTAGGGGCAAAATGGTCATTTGGCAGTCAAAAGTTCAAATTTTCGGTCAACATATCATTTTGAAGCCACAAACATCATTTGATCAATGATTGATCATGATTCTCAAAGCTTGGCTCAAAAATCATCAAGATGCAAAAGTTTCCTTATTTGGACAGTTGAAAAAGTCAACTGTAAATAGACCAGGGCATAACTTTCACATGGATTATCAGAAAAATTATATCCAAAGCTCATTTTGAAGAGAAAGACATTTACTACAACTCATCTTCATACTTCAAGTCCAAGAAATACTCTCACAAAAAGTTATCAATTTCAACATTATAGGTCATTTTCAAAAGTCAACAAAAAGGGACTTTAAGTCAAAGGCCATAACTTGATATTGGTAAATCAAAATGACATGGTACCAAAGACATTGGTTAGAGGACTCAAAGACCTTTCCAAAATGACCAAGAACATGAGAAAAGCTTAAAAATTGAGCAAGTTATGCCTTGTGGAAGTTGGGAAATTTTGGATATTTTGAAAAGTCAACATTTATTCAAATGACCTAAAATTGCTAATGGGCCCATTTTTCTTCCACAATTCATCATCCATGGCATGTGCACGACCACTTGGCCCAAAGGGAAGTATTTCTTCATTTTTTATTTATTTATTTGAATTTTTATTTATAATAATTCATTTAAATCAAATTAAATACATGGAAAATATTTAACCTAAGTTTTACAATCCTTTTTGCATGAAATCCACTCAATAACTCGTGCATGATCCAATATGGAAAGGTTTGGAGAGAATTGATATGATCGAGAGCAAAAACACATGGAAAAAGATTTGAAAATCATGGTGGAAAAATCAAATATTGTACTCATTAATTCATGGATTCTAATCAAGTTTTTCAACCCTAATTGGTTCATTACATAAGCCTGAACGAAAACCTAATGCAGGGAACCATTGAGCTGCGCTAGAAACCAATTGAAAAACTTGAAATTTTTGCAAAGAAACTCAAAACTGAAAACCTCATTCTAGGGCGATTCAAGGCACGATTTTTGTTTCATTAGCTTGCTGAAGCTTCACTGAACGATTCCCAATCAAAAACATTCATCAAAACCTCAAGAATTGGTATACAGAACTTAAAATATTTCATGAAAAATGCATATTCGTGTTTTGATTCACAGGCATCCTCATGACATTTTGTTCATTGATTCATACTCCTTATGCAATTCCGAAGCTAACCCATGTGTTTGATTGAATTTTTGCAAGCTATATACGATTTCACCATTGTCACTTTTTAGGGTTTACAGGATTCCAAATTAGGGATTTTAAAACAAGGAAAAATTGGAGCATGAGAATTAGACCATTCACTTCAGCATATTCAGACGATCATGAACCTGTACTCGCGCTCAATTTATGAGCACCTAATGGCTAATCGCTATTTTTCCATAGATGGCCTAGGAGAACGCTAACAAAACCGTTGCCTGTTTCTTTGTATTTTCAGGAAAATAAAATCCAACGAAGAAGATGAACTCGTGGCAAGCGATGGGTGGCTGGTTTGAAAATTCGCGCGCAAAGACTCATTAACGCTTTTGTTTCTTTTATAATATTTGTTGGTTGTTTAATATTAACAACGCGTGAATTGGCTCAGTGGCAAGCATAGCTGGTGATAACGTACATGACCTGGGTTCGAGCCCCAGGTCTTCAGTATTCCCATATTATTTTGCAATTAATGTTCACATGCAGATTCCATATTGAGACGCACCATACACCTCCAAATCAGGCTTGCCACGTCCATCTCAAGATCAATCAGAAGGCCATGGATTGGAGAACACAATGCACCCCGGTCAACGCTTCAGCACGCTACCTGGCAAAGTCCAAACAGGCCAAGGTTAATGGGCCAGATTTCTAAAGATTCACCTCCATGTTGGGGACTACAACCCCCCTAGGTTTGCCATGTTATTTTATTTTATTAATTCTATTTTCTTTTAAGTTAATTAATTAATTATTTTCATAAATATAAAAAATACACATAAAAATCAGAAAAGACCAAAAATCAAATATATTTAATTAGTTAATATTTTGTAAATAAATTTGCATGTAAATTAATTAGTTTTAAATTAGGGTTTAATTTAATATTTTCATAATAAATTTAAAAAACATAGAATTAGGTTTGATTAATTTTCATCTTTTTATTTTTCTTTCATGATAATCAAATATTTAATATTATTTATTTTATTTATTTTTGTAATTAAATTTGCATATAAAAATTAGGATTAATTTTAGGTTAAAACTTCAATATTCTTCTTAATAAATTAAAAATAATTAGAATTAGGGTTAGCATCTTATTTTAATTTTAATTAACTCTCTCTTTTCATTTAAATCCTAAAATATTAAAAAATACCAAAAACATTCCTTTTTCTATTTTAATTAATTCCATGTAATTTTAATTTTGCAAAAGGGTCCAACGCCTTCGTTTCGATTTAATTCTTATTCGCATATTTATTTTATTTCGTTTAAATATCTATGTATCTCTCCCAAGGCCATGTAACCTTTTAATTTTCTCGCACTTTTCCTTTACTTCTTTATTTTCTGTCAAATCGGGTCCTGGTTTAATTTTGGCGATGTGGACCCGCGCCTTTGTAATAGCTTTAGACTTTTACTTTTTGCAATTTCTAAATAATGGCATGAAAGAATGTATGGACAAAAATAAAAACAAGCGTAGAACACCAATAACCTGACAAGACAAAAATAAATGAATCTGACACACAAATCACACACCACCCCTAGGGTACGCCTCACTGTTGCCTTGCCTCGAAAGGTGATCGTCGAGTAGAGGATGTCTTAGTAAGTCCTCATGATCCGGGAACCTGGCATGAGGGTAGCTTCTAAGGTGTCTTCCCATTGCTCTGGTGATCACCATGTCCCTACAAACTCGAATTGACCCGAACACCTCCAACGGTGGTGCTACCTACCTCAATGGTGGGATGGCATTACTTTAAAGGACATCTACACAGACGAATTCCTTAGGGTAGGTAGACGACTCTAGATACTTGCTCTAAAATTCAAAACAAATTCAAAAAATACTTTTCACACCAACACATTTTCAAAAAGCTTTCGAAAGCATTTTTCAAACACTCTTGAGGACCGATACAAGAGTCGAACTGGAATTTTAAAAGAAACTTTTTAAACCCACAGTTGAAAAGCAAACAAACCATTTTTGAAAACACAATGAGCAAGTATCTAAGAGCCCATGGATAACCATGGATAGAAAGGGTGCTAACACCTTCCCTTTCTATAATCTACCTCCCGAACCGAGAGCAATCTCTTTAAGGAATTTTTCTGTGCTTTTGTCCTTTCCATTTGGAGAAAATAAAAGACGGTGGCGACTCTTGCTTCCGCGACATTTCGCGAACCAGCGTTAAACAGTCAGTTCCAGATCCACCGATCACAGAACTGGCGACTCTGCTGGGGACAAACTTATAAAGTGAGGTGTACCTTAGGGCTAGTTCATAACTATGTTTTCAATTTTTTTCCTTGTGGGCTTTAAATTGTGGGTTGCTTGGGAGTTCTATAGATCCTAACTCGGATCTGGGGGATACCTTCTTAGAAAGTAGCAACAAGGCTGTGAGGGAACTGTGCGGGGTATACCGACATGGTTGAAACAGCCTGCTACGTTGATGTGGCACTTTGGTGTGTACCGGTAACCCTTGATTTCAGTCAAGGAGAGTACGGGGCCTCCGCGTGGTGTCGTGAAGCATCAACAGACCTTAGGAACCTTAATTGAACAATCTTGGCCTCTTTAGGGTAGTGAGATAACTGACTTTGGTGCAGTCCGAGGTTGGTTGATACTCGATACTACACTCAATTGAGGGTTGCTTTCCTGGAATATTTCGGTCGCCAGTTCAGTGGCTAAATCGAAACGATGAACAATGAAAGCAATCCCGTGATATTGGGACCCTTAGAACCCGGTTACTTTGATAGGACAGGTTGAACCCACCAACTTCAAGAGGGTACTACCCAGACCCCATGCTGGCCTTAAACCTTAAGGGCTTGTCTTGTGTGCCTTGTGTGCCTTACATGTTTGTCTTTGTAAATATATGTGGTGTGTTTAATCATAGCATCATGACATCATCCAGCATCATATGCATTGACTAACCATTTCAGGGGTTCGAATTTTCATCTTTGTTCTTGTTTTGTAGGACATGGAAACTGTTCGTAGAAAGACAATTCAAATCAGTCTTGTAAGGATCCCTCCTCAGCTTAAGGAGCTTATATCCAGGATTCCCGAGAACTCTTCATTCAGTGAAAGACATGGAAGTCTCATCAGCTTGGTCAATACCAACATTGAGGAAGATATGATAAAGGTCCTGTTCCAGTTCTTTGACCCTCTGCATCACTGTTTCACCTTCTTGAACTATCAGTTGGTACCTACATTGGAGGAGTTATCCCGGCTCCTGAAGATCCCTATCCTTGATCAGCTACCCTTCAACGGTACAAAAAATGAACCTAAGCTTGAAGAGATTGCTAAAGCCTTGCACCTACAGTCATCTGACTTCAAGGGACATTGGGAAGTTAGAAGTGGTATCAAAGGGTTCTTAGCCAGGTTTCTGTTTGAAAAGGCCCATGAATGTTGGAACTCCCTTGACTTGCAAGCTTTTGAAGAAGTGGTGGCTCTCCTTGTCTATGGTTTGGTGTTGTTCCCTAACCCAGATCAGCTTATAGATATCAGTGCTGTCCAGATCTTTATGTCCAGGAACCCTATACCTACGTTGCTGGGGGACATCCTTCACTCATGTTACACTCGAACCATGAGAAAAAGAGGTGTCCTTATGTGTTGTACTCCTCTCCTGGGAAGGTGGTTTATTTCGCACCTTCCACAATCAGTTTTAAAGAATGAGCGGGGTTTGAGATGGTCACAACGGTTGATGACTCTTACACATGCAGATATACATTGGTGCCCTAGGTCCAGAGAAGATGTCACTATCATTGATCATTGCGGGGAGTACCCTAATGTTCCTTTACTTGGAATCAGAGGAGGTATTACTTACAGCCCATGCCTGGCTTGGAGACAGTTTGGTTATGCTCGGAGGGATGGTCCTCATGACATGTTAATTCCTGACATAGTTTTTGACTTCGACAACGATACTCAAGGACTTCGCCAGAAATTTATCAGAGCTTGGAGGATGCCCAGTAGGATAGACAGCAAGACACTGGGGCACAGGAACTCCATCCCCTTGGAACCTTATCTCAAGTGGGTACGAGCCCGCTCCCAGAAGTTAGTAATGCCTTATCCTCATATGCTCCCAGTAATCAAAGAACCAGTCTTGGGAAGAGAAGTGTCCTACACTATTCAGCACCCTGATATGCCCACATCCTGGGAAGAGATGCAGAAGAGCTGGATCCAGCTTAAGGAGGAAAGGAATTCTCTTGAGACCAGTCTACATGCTAGTGAAAATAAGGTCTTGGAGCTCACCCGCCTGTTGCATGAGGAGAGGAATCTCAACACTTACATAGCTCCAAAGAGGATGCGCAGTGTATTTTGGGATTGATTTAATTTTTGTATTATTTTGCCCATGAGGCTTTGATGTACTAAACAGTTATTTCCTTAATGATAACGTGTGTTCCTTTTTGTCTACAACAAGTTTGAACTTTCGAACCCCTGAATGCATTGCATAAACACATCTCATTCATCATGTGCATAGCAGGTTTTTCCCTTTTCAGGTTGCTTACAGTTCTTCGCTGTTTATTTCAGCATCATGAATCCCGACTCGTCATCAACTGAGACATCCATCAAGGCTCTTCAGGCGCAGAATGTGCAGTTTCAGGAATTAATCAAGGGTTTGGCTCAAGGCCAAGAAGAGCTGAAGGCTATGCTCCTGAAGAAGGAGAAGAAGAAGAAGAGAAGAACTGTTCTGTTCAACTCGGGCCGAAGGTTTGGCAATGCTCTGCAGCAGGAAGAGGCTGGTTCTTCTGTTGGCAAGAGTACTCCTCAGGCAGAAGCAAGGGTTCCTAGTCCGGTAGTCTCCGACAACGAGACTGATTTTGATGAAGAGCAGTACCCTCCTGCAGAAGACAGATACAAGCAACTGGAGGATAGGTTGAATGCTATGGAGATTCAACAGGTACCTGGGCTGGATTTTGGAGATCTGGGTTTGTCTACTGGTGTGATTATTCCTCGGAAGTTCAAAGCACCATCTTTCTCTAAGTATGACGGGGCGTCTTGTCCCAAGCTACATCTCAGGTCCTATGTTTGGAAAATGCAACCGTACTCTGCGGATAAAAATTTGTGGATCCACTTCTTCCAAGAGAGTCTTTCAGGGACTCATCTCGAATGGTTCTATCAGCTGGATGGGACCAAGGTTCGTAACTGGGAGGAGTTGGCTACTGCTTTCTATAAGCAGTATCAGTATAATGCCGCCCTTGCCCCTACACGTACCCAACTCCAGGGTATGTCGTTAGGTTCAAGCGAAGGTTTTAAAGAGTACGCTCAGAAGTGGAGAGACCTGGCTGGCAGGGTGCAGCCTCCGTTGACTGATCGGGAGTTGGTAGACATGTTCTTGGGGACCCTATCTGGGCCATTTTTCAACCATCTCATCAGGAATTCGTCTGCAGGGTTCACTGATCTGATTCTGACCGGAGAGAGAATTGAGGCTGGGTTGAAGTCTGGTAAGATTCCAAAGGGTGCATCTACAGGTTCGGAGAAGAAACCCTTCAAGAAGGAGGCTAGTGCCGTGTATGGTTCCAAGAGATCAGAGAGACCTGAGCGCCGCCAATCTGTCAGTGCGGTAATGATTGCTAAGCCTGCTGCCGCTCCTCGGCCAACTAATCCTCAAAGGGCTGAGAGACCCCGGAGAGAATTCACCCGGTTAAGCATGACCCTATCCCAAATCTTGCCACAGTTGCTCTCAACCAACTTAGTGACTGTCAGAGAGGCGCCGAAGTTTCCAAATACTGCATCTCCTAAGTACAACCCGAATGCTCGTTGTGCTTACCATTCAGATAGCCCGGGGCATTCCACTGATGACTGTTGGGCGTTAAGGAGCAAGCTGCAGGACCTTATTGACACCAAAGAAGTACAGTTTGAACAATCCGAGAAACCCAATGTAGTGACAGCTCCCCTGCCTGCTCATGGAGTGAATGCTATTGGGGATGAAGAGGAAGTGGATGAAGCTGAGTTTGATAGCTGGATCTACCCGGCAACCGATAGTGGACTTAACAATTGGAGTGCGAAGGACAACCTATCTGTTTCTCTTGTTACTGAGTAATGAATTCCTATGTTTTTGATATCTGTAATAAACAATAATAAACTCTATGGCCCGGTGTCTTACCCGAGGCACCGTGGTTTCATTTGTGAGGGCATATAAATTGTCATTTCATATATCATGAATGAAAATCTTGGACGTTCTCTCGCATTGCAAATCTTATGCTCCTTATCTGTCTTTCTTTCCTTTACATATTTTTCAAAACAGCTGTATTTACACACACACTCACTCATACAGGTTTCAATCCACTCTGGATCTCACCGATAACAACTCTGCTACTGCCAATTATGACTTCGAAAATCCGATCAACTTAGCCGAAGACGAAGGTGAAGATGATTGCGAAGTGCCTGGCGAGCTTGCAAGACTGTTGCTTCAGGAAGAGAGGGCAATTCAACCCCATGAAGAGCCAGTGGAAACAATAAACTGGGGTACTGAGGCAGACAGGAAAGAGGTAAAGATTGGTGCCAACCTAGAGCTCAGCGTGAAGCAACGGTTGACTCAGATGCTGCATGACTATATGGAGATCTTTGCCTGGTCCTACGAAGACATGCCCGGGTTGGATACCGACATTGTGGTCCATCACTTGCCAACTAAGGAAGATTGCCCTCCGGTTAAACAAAAGGTCCGTCGGATGCGTCCAGAGATGTCTGAGAAGATTAAAGCCGAGGTTATAAAACAGTTTGACACTGGGTTCCTTGCAGTGACTTCTTACCCTCAGTGGGTTGCTAATGTGGTGCCAGTACCTAAAAAGGACGGTAAGGTCAGAATGTGTGTCGACTATAGGGATCTGAATAGGGCCAGCCCCAAGGATGACTTCCCCTTACCTCACATTGATGTCCTTGTGGATAATACAGCTCAGCACAAGGTATTCTCTTTCATGGATGGCTTTTCAGGTTACAATCAGATCAAGATGGCACCTGAAGACATGGAGAAGACTACATTTGTTACTCAGTGGGGCACCTTCTGTTACAAGGTCATGCCATTCGGGTTAAAGAACGCTGGGGCAACCTACCAACGTCCCATGGTTGCTTTATTTCATGACATGATCCATCATGAGATAGAAGTGTATGTGGACGACATGATCGCAAGGTCCCAGACAGAAGAAGAGCACCTAGATCATCTGCAGAAGTTGTTTGACCGTTTGAAACTATACAAGCTGAGATTGAACCCGAACAAGTGCACCTTCGGGGTAAGATCTGGGAAGTTGCTAGGCTTCGTGGTAAGTGACAAGGGTATTCAAGTGGACCCTGCTAAGGTCAAAGCTATTCAAGAGATGCCAGTTCCCAGGACAGAGAAGGAAGTCAGAGGCTTTTTAGGACGCCTGAATTACATTGCTCGATTCATCTTGCATCTAACTGCTACCTGTGAGCCAATCTTCAAGCTGCTGAAGAAAGATCAGGTAGTACGTTGGAATGATGAATGTCAGGCCGCTTTTGACAGAATCAAGGAGTATCTCCAAGAACCACCTATCCTTATGCCACCGGTTGAAGGGAGACCTCTGATACTATACCTGACAGTGCTTGACAACTCAATGGGGTGTGTGCTGGGGCAGCATGACGAGTCTGGCCGAAAAGAGCATGCCATTTATTACCTTAGCAAAAAGTTTACCGACTGTGAGACCCGATACTCACTGCTTGAGAAAACTTGCTGCGCTTTGGTATGGGCTGCTCGCCGGCTGAGACAGTATATGCTGACTCACACTACCTTATTAATCTCAAAGATGGATCCTATAAAGTACATATTCGAAAAGCCTGCTCTGTCTGGGAGAATTGCAAGATGGCAAATGATCTTGACGGAATACGACATCCAGTATACAACCCAGAAAGCCATTAAGGGAAGTGTATTGGCAGACCACTTGGCACATCAGGCCGTAGATGACTACCAATCAATGAATTTCGAGTTTCCGGATGAAAGCATCATGATAATAACTGACTGTGAAGTACCTGGACCGAATGAAGGACCTGAACCAGGATCTCGATGGTCTATGCACTTTGACGGAGCCTCCAACGCTTTGGGAAATGGCATTGGCGCCATAATCATATCACCTCAAGGCACTCATACTCCACTCACTGCCCGACTATGTTTCAACTGTACCAACAACATGGCGGAGTATGAGGCGTGCATCATGGGTCTTCAAGCTGCGATCGACCTAAGGATCAAATTTCTGAGTGTCTTCGGAGATTCCGCTCTTGTGATCAATCAGATCAAAGGAGAGTGGGATACGAAACATCCGAATCTTATCCCTTACAGAGAATGTGTGTTGACCCTGATCCCCCACTTCACAGAGATAACCTTTGAGCACTTTCCAAGAGAAGAGAATCAGTTGGCGGACGCGTTAGCTACAATGTCTTCTATGTTCAAAGTCAAATGGGATAATGAGGCTCCCCGAATCATCATCTGGAAACTGGACGAACCGGCATACTGTTGCGATCTCGAAACTGAATCGGTAACTGAGAAGCCTTGGTACCATGAAGTAAAAAGATATCTGGAAACTCAGGAATACCCTGAAGGTGCCTCTATCAATGATAAGAAGTTCCTGAGAAGGTTCGCAGCCAAGTTCTTCCTTAGCAACGACATCTTGTACAAGCGAAACCATGATTCAACCTTACTGCGTTGTGTGGATAAGACTGAAGCAGAAAAGATCATGGAAGAGCTACATGAAGGGACTTTTGGTACACATTCCAGTGGACATACAATGGCTAAGAAAATCCTTCGGGCAGGGTATTACTGGTCCACAATGGAAGCTGACTGCTACCAACATTCTAGGACATGCCATAAGTGCCAGATTTATGCAGACAAGGTGCATGTTCCTCCAGTTCCCCTGAATGTTCTGACTGCACCTTGGCCATTTGCAATGTGGGGTATAGACATGATCGGCGAGATTAAACCTACGGCATCTAATGGGCATCGCTTCATCCTGGTAGCGATTGATTATTTCACGAAGTGGGTCGAAGCAGCATCCTATGCTACGGTAACCAAGACTGTTGTGGCACGGTTCATTCGGCATAATCTGATCTGTCGGTATGGCGTCCCAGAGAGAATTATTACAGACAATGGTACCAATCTGAACAACAAGATGATCACTGAGCTCTGCGAGCAGTTCAAGATACAGCACCACAATTCTTCTCCTTACAGACCGAAGATGAATGGGGCTGTAAAAGCAGCAAATAAGAACATCAAGAAAATCGTGCAGAAGATGACAGTGACTTATAAGGATTGGCACGAGATGTTACCATTCGCTCTACATGGGTACCGTACCTCAGCTAGGACGTCAACCGGGGCAACTCCCTTCTCTTTGGTTTATGGTATGGAGGCAGTCTTGCCAATCGAAGTACAAATACCCTCTCTCCGGATAATGAAGGATGCAAATCTGAACGAAGATGATTGGATCCAGACACGACTTGATCAGCTCAACCTTATTGATGAAAAGAGACTTGCTGCTATCTGTCATGATCAGACGTATCAGAAACGGATGATCAGGACATTTAACAAAAAGGTCAGACCACAGGAATATCAAGTTGGGGATCTGGTAATCAAGAGAATCATCCTTCCTCAGAGTGATCCAAGGGGCAAATGGACCCCTACGTACGAAGGGCCATTTGTGGTTAAACATGTGTTCTCAGGAGGAGCCATGATTCTAACCAATATGGATGGTGACGACCTTCCTCACCCCGCCAATGCAGACATAGTAAAAAGATACTACGCATGAAAAAAGACCCGCTAGGTTGACATGCCTAGGCAAAAATTAGGGCTTCCTGTCGAACCAAAAGGGTTCGGGCAAAATGAAGGGATGAAATGAAAAAATCTGTACACCCGGCAAGTCGAAAACCTGAAAAGGCGGCTTGGGCAAAAATGGGTATCCCGGTGGACTGAAAACCCGAAAGGGCGGTCCAGGCAAAAATTAGGGATAAAGCGTAATACTATGTCTCATTGGATCACTTTGCATCCAGAATCCGATATCTTCATCAAGTTCAGACGGCATCTATCAGTCAGCTTCACCTTCAACCAAGGTCATCAAGTGATGAGACGCTCGGAGTTATAAAGGCAATAGCAGAGTTGAAACCCAGTGGGATCATTCATTTCACACAGCTGTTTTATTTTCTGTTGTACAAAATTTGTATAAACTCTTTTGCTCGGCGGCGTTCTCTTACTAGGACGTCAGCCTCTTGTACACAAAACGCCTATTCACAGGCCATTCAAAATCAATACAAAGATACTTTTCAGTTAAATGTGCCAATTGTTTTTCTTTTTTCTGTTTTGTTTTGTGAAGAACGTCCAAGGTTCAATTTGTGATATATGCATTGACAATAATTTGCTAACTCATAAATATTTGCATACGAAACAAAGGATTAATTACAGGTGACATTATAAACAGGGGCAATAAAGAGTTGTCTAAGCAATCTAATTATTCCGTCCTCCAAGGTACCAAGGTAGGTTCAGCTAAAGAACACAACCAGATATCCTAATTCCCCAGAGAGTAAGTCAGCAAGTCAGTGCATTTTTCTCCAAACAGAGTTATCAAATCTTAAGGAAGTTGAGTATCCTCCAGTAGATCTCAATACTTCCCCAGCATCATATATTCTTAACGAGCATCCCCGACAATCTTGGTCTAAAGATTGTTCCCCGGCGGCATATCAGCATTCAAAGGAATCACTTCCCCATATTCAAAACTTCCCCAGGAGAGTCCAATTCAGTTTCCCCAGGAAAGATGGAATTCATCTCCCCCAAGCAGTAAGCTTATCCCCAGTAGATTCTGGAAGCTTATCCCTCGCAAAGCGCGAACGCGTCGACCGACTTTATTTAAAGAGTTATGTCCTTAACAGGATATAACTGGGTTATCCTCAGCCAAAAGCCACGGAAAGAGCGTCCTCGACGGAATTTTCTTACCCCCAGTGAAATCTATCAACACTTCCAGTACAACAAAGATACCCCCAGCAAATTATTATCAACAATTCAGCAGAGTATCTCTCTCCTCACAGAGTATCGCTCCCTAGCATGGTTGCTAAAGTATTTTTCTCCCCGCAGAATCTTCCATTCGCCAAGTTTATTCCTCAACGGAGTCATCTTCTCCTACCGGTATTCTTGCAACTCTCATCCCCAGCGGAAGTAAAATCTTATTCTCCAACATCAGCCCAGGAGTGACTTCCCGGCACCCGTCAAGGATTTATATTCCTAGACGAAAGCATACATAACATCACATACATCATTATAGCATGCATGCATGCATCATATCATACAAATCTCATTTATGTTGAGAACATCAGTGCTTGGTTCATATCATGCATTGCATATGACTGACCTTTACCTTTCAGGAAAGATTCAGTTAAATTCTCAATCATATTTCAAGACTCTAAGACCTTATCTGGTTCAGTTAGATCGACTCCAAAGATTTCTCTGGTTATTATCCAGTCCAAGGACCTTCTCTAGTCCAGCTAAATCGACTCCCAACAGATTTTTCTGATGAAGACTCAGTAGAAGTTATCAGGTTATAATCTCCTATGGTTCTCTCCCCGACGGTGCGTGAGATGTAATTTCCTTCAGGTTATAATTTCCTATGGTTCTCTCCCCGACGGTGCGTGAGATGTAATTCCCCTTCAGGTTATAATTTCCTATGGTTCTCTCCCCGACGGTGCGTGAGATGTAATTCCCTTTCAGGTTATAATTTCCTATGGTTCTCTCCCCGATGGTGCGTGAGATGTAATTCCCCTTCAGGTTATAATTTCCTTTGGTTCTCTCCCCGACGGTGCGTGAGATGTAATTCCCTTTCAGGTTATAATTTCCTATGGTTCTCTCCCCGACGGTGCGTGAGATGTAATTCCCTTTCAGGTTATAATTTCCTATGGTTCTCTCCCCGACTGTGCGTGAGATGTAATTCCCTTTCAGGTTATAATTTCCTATGGTTCTCTCCCCGACGGTGCGTGAGATGTAATTCCCTTTCAGGTTATAATTTCCTATGGTTCTCTCCCCGACGGTGCGTGAGATGTAATTCCCTTTCAGGTTATAATTTCCTATGGTTCTCTCCCCAACGGTGCGTGAGACGTAATTCCCTTTCAGATTATAAATTCCTTTGGTTCTCTTCCCGATTCTGCGAAGATGGTAAGTCCCACCAAGATTTTCTCAATGAGCGTTGTTGAAGTTAAAGTCACCCAAGGTTCTCTTACTGTTCATGCTAAGGTAGTAACCATCCCTGGTGCATTCATCATCTTTTGAAGCTCCAGACCCAACTCCTGTAACCAGTCAGGACACATCTATACCAAGCGTCTGAAAATCAGCTCCTGCAACGTGTCAGGTAATCATTTTCTCTTTTGCAGGTATGCAGGTTCTCGCTAAGGAATCTCTTACACGATCAACATCCAGATGGCATCTATAAGCCCATCATCCTATTCATCAACCTCTAAATGGCATCTATAAGCCCATTCCCATCACACTGCAACTATGTGAGTGCAAATTTTTGGGCACTCTAGTGTTCAATCATCTTCCACCTTCGGATTACGAAAGGCACGTCAGCCAATCTGCATCCTCAGGTCTAAGAAGATTGAACAGGGGCAACTGTTGTACCTCAAAATTTTCCCTCCCATATTCTTCAAGAAATTGCCAAGTCATACTTCAAAATTCCCCAAGGGTTGCACAGTGCAAGGGTCTCCTAAACAGTCAAGATTAGGGTTTTTATTCTGATCAAGAAAATGAAGTTTCCAAGGGCCCAATCAAGTCCCATATGCCTACAAATATGGTCAAGCATCCTCACATCAAGTTTCAAGGCTTTCAGCATAAAATTGCACAGTCAAAACCCTAATTGCTCAACAGTCAACTGTAGGGGCAAAATGGTCATTTGGCAGTCAAAAGTTCAAATTTTCGGTCAACATATCATTTTGAAGCCACAAACATCATTTGATCAATGATTGATCATGATTCTCAAAGCTTGGCTCAAAAATCATCAAGATGCAAAAGTTTCCTTATTTGGACAGCTGAAAAAGTCAACTGTAAATTGACCAGGGCATAACTTTCACATGGATTATCAGAAAAATTCTATCCAAAGCTCATTTTGAAGAGAAAGACATTTCCTACAACTCATCTTCATACTTCAAGTCCAAGAAATGCTCTCACAAAAAGTTATCAATTTCAACATTATAGGTCATTTTCAAAAGTCAACAAAAAGGGACTTTAAGTCAAAGGCCATAACTTGAGATTGGTAAATCAAAATGACATGGGACCAAAGACATTGGTTAGAGTACTCAAATACCTTTCCAAAATGTCCCAGAACATGAGAAAAGCTTAAACATTGAGCAAGTTATGCCTTGTGGAAGTTGGGAAATTTTTGGATATTTTGAAAAGTCAACATTGATTGAAATGACCTAAAATTGCTAATGGGCCCATTTTTCTTCCACAATTCATCATCCATGGCATGTGCACGACCAATTGGCCCAAAGGGAAGTATTTCTTCATTTTTTATTTATTTATTTGAATTTTTATTTATAATAATTCATTTAAATCAAATTAAATACATGGAAAATATTTAACCTAAGTTTTACAATCCTTTTTGCATGAAATCCACTCAATAACTCGTGCATGATCCAATATGGAAAGATTTGGAGAGAATTGATATGATTGAGAGCAAAAACACATGGAAAAAGATTTGAAAATCATGGTGGAAAAATCAAATATTGTACTCATGAATTCATGGATTCTAATCAAGTTTTTCAACCCTAATTGGTTCATTACATAAGCCTGAACGAAAACCTAATGCAGGGAACCATTGAGCTGCGCTAGAAACCAATTGAAAAACTTGAAATTTTTGCAAAGAAACTCAAAACTGAAAACCTCATTCTAGGGCGATTCAAGGCACGATTTTTGTTTCATTAGCTTGCTGAAGCTTCACTGAACGATTCCCAATCAAAAACATTCATCAAAACCTCAAGAATCGGTATACAGAACTTAAAATATTTCATGAAAAATGCATATTCGTGTTTTGATTCACAGGCATCCTCATGACATTTTGTTCATTGATTCATACTCCTTATGCAATTCTGAAGCTAACCCATGTGTTTGATTGAATTTTTGCAAGCTATATACGATTTCACCATTGTCAATTTTTAGGGTTTACAGGATTCCAAATTAGGGATTTTAAAACAAGGAAAAATTGGAGCATGAGAATTAGACCATTCACTTCAGCATATTCAGACGATCATGAACCTGTACTCGCGCTCAATTTATGAGCACCTAATGGCTAATCGCTATTTTTCCATAGATGGCCTAGGAGAACGCTAACAAAACCGTTGCCTGTTTCTTTGTATTTTCAGGAAAATAAAATACAACGAAGAAGATGAACTCGTGGCAAGCGGTGGGTGGCTGGTTTGAAAATTCGCGCGCAAAGACTCATTAACGCTTTTGTTTCTTTTATAATATTTGTTGGTTGTTTAATATTAACAACGCGTGAATTGGCTCAGTGGCAAGCATAGCTGGTGATAACGTACATGACCTGGGTTCGAGCCCCAGGTCTTCAGTATTCCCATATTATTTTGCAATTAATGTTCACATGCAGATTCCATATTGAGACGCACCATACACCTCCAAATCAGGCTTGCCACGTCCATCTCAAGATCAATCAGAAGGCCATGGATTGGAGAACACAATGCACCCCGGTCAACGCTTCAGCACGCTACCTGGCAAAGTCCAAACAGGCCAAGGTTAATGGGCCAGATTTCTAAAGATTCACCTCCATGTTGGGGACTACAACCCCCCTAGGTTTGCCATGTTATTTTATTTTATTAATTCTATTTTCTTTTAAGTTAATTAATTAATTATTTTCATAAATATAAAAAATACACATAAAAATAAGAAAAGACCAAAAATCAAATATATTTAATTAGTTAATATTTTGTAAATAAATTTGCATGTAAATTAATTAGTTTTAAATTAGGGTTTAATTTAATATTTTCATAATAAATTTAAAAAACATAGAATTAGGTTTGATTAATTTTCATCTTTTTATTTTTCTTTCATGATAATCAAATATTTAATATTATTTATTTTATTTATTTTTGTAATTAAATTTGCATATAAAAATTAGGATTAATTTTAGGTTAAAACTTCAATATTCTTCTTAATAAATTAAAAATAATTAGAATTAGGGTTAGCATCTTATTTTAATTTTAATTAACTCTCTCTTTTCATTTAAATCCTAAAATATTAAAAAATACCAAAAACATTCCTTTTTCTATTTTAATTAATTCCATGTAATTTTAATTTTGCAAAAGGGTCCAACGCCTTCGTTTCGATTTAATTCTTATTCGCATATTTATTTTATTTCGTTTAAATATCTATGTATCTCTCCCAAGGCCATGTAACCTTTTAATTTTCTCGCACTTTTCCTTTACTTCTTTATTTTCTGTTAAATCGGGTCCTGGTTTAATTTTGGCGATGTGGACCCGCGCCTTTGTAATAGCTTTAGACTTTTACTTTTCGCAATTTCTAAATAATGGCATGAAAGAATGTATGGACAAAAATAAAAACAAGCGTAGAACACCAATAACCTGACAAGACAAAAATAAATGAATCTGACACACAAATCACACACCACCCCTAGGGTACGCCTCACTGTTGCCTTGCCTCAAAAGGTGATCGTCGAGTAGAGTATGTCTTAGTAAGTCCTCATGATCCGGGAACCTGGCATGAGGGTAGCTTCTAAGGTGTCTTCCCATTGCTCTGGTGATCACCATGTCCCTACAAACTCGAATTGACCCGAACACCTCCAACGGTGGTGCTACCTACCTCAATGGTGGGATGGAATTACTTTAAAGGACATCTACACAGACGAATTCCTTAGGGTAGGTAGACGACTCTAGATACTTGCTCTAAAATTCAAAACAAATTCAAAAAATACTTTTCACACCAACACATTTTCAAAAAGCTTTCGAAAGCATTTTTCAAACACTCTTGAGGACCGATACAAGAGTCGAACTGGAATTTTAAAAGAAACTTTTTAAACCCACAGTTGAAAAGCAAACAAACCATTTTTGAAAACACAATGAGCAAGTATCTAAGAGCCCATGGATAACCATGGATAGAAAGGGTGCTAACACCTTCCCTTTCTATAATCTACCTCCCGAACCGAGAGCAATCTCTTTAAGGAATTTTTCTGTGCTTTTGTCCTTTCCATTTGGAGAAAATAAAAGACGGTGGCGACTCTTACTTCCGCGACATTTCGCGAACCAGCGTTAAACAGTCAGTTCCAGATCCACCGATCACATCGGCCCAGATGAAATAATATTCAGCATTCAGGATTTTCAGCGTGTCACGCACTCTGAGCAAAAAACGAAGGCCTTTTGAATACCGTTTGAACTCAATACCTTCTGTGAAAATGTATCCAACTCAATTTGTGAAATTTTGGCGCCGGAACCAGCTCGATACGATGAAAATCGACCAAGTTATGATTTTCTGAACATGACGCAAATAAACTTCTGTCACAAATTTTCTGTATGAAAATACTTGATAAATCCACATTTTTGAAGACCTTCTGATCGAAATTGGCTTCCATCCGTGAGAGATGAAAACGTAGATAATGTCAAGACGGAATTTTGGCCACCGGAACGGGTTCAAAACGAGCCACGATCTTCAAATTATGAATTTTTTAGCGCGTAAAAACTGCACTTTCAGCACACTTTTTCACCATATTTCTTCGAGAAAACTCACACATTCGGATACCTTCTTTAAATAATTGATTCTTGAGCCAAACCTGAATTTGAGAATACGTTATCAGAGATATCTTGGCGAAAGAATACCTGAATATGACGCGCCGGGTTGGACTTGTGAATTTTTCTTGAAATATTTTGAGAAATATGGGAGGGCAAATTTTGGGGTACAACAATGCCAATTGAAAGACTTTGTTTATATTCAAAAAAAATATTATTTTTCTTTAATCAAGTGTTAGTAATCACCTATGTAAGAGAAAAATCTTGGAAAAATATGAGAGGGCAAATTTTGGGGTACAACACATTTGTACTCCCAAATCTTTATAGAAGTCAATGACTATAGTACTGGAGAACTGGGCACCATTGTCGGAGACAATGGCTCTAGGGAGTCCATATATGCATACAATCTTCTATTTATTTCGTGAAGTAGTCAACTCATGCTGTTAAGAATTTCAATTGATCTGATGCCAAGGGAAACAAATCAAGAATGTCCACGCTCCATTAGCAGAAAGGTAGGGACGAAGTCATCGACTGGAGAAGTTCTGTCGGGGCATGGTGAAGGCCAGCATGTCTCTGAAATTGATCATACCTCTTAAAAAAGGAGATTCTATCCTTTATTAGGGTAGGCCAATAATACCCCATCCTTAACAATTTATGTGCGAGAGCTTTTCCGCCTATGTGGTTGTTGCATGCACCTTTGTGTACCTCTGCAATAACTAAGGCGGTTTCATGCTCGCCTAAACATTATAACATAGTAAAGGCTCTCCCCATTTTATATAATTTTCCAAATAGAAAGGTGAACTTATTAGTCTATTTTCCTTCTCGCATCTCACTCGTCTAGTGGTAGTTCGCCCGTCTATAGATAGTGTAGTATGAGCGACATCTAAATAGATTTTATGGTATCTTCCAGGGAGTACATGAAGGTGTGAGAAACACAAGAAAGGGGGTTTGGATTGAGTTTATAGAAATAAAATATTTTCTAAACCAAACACTTGAAGTTAACACAAGAACAAAAATAAATGAACACAACTATTTTTATCCCGGTTCACTATTAACTAAGTTAATCCAGTCCATCCACCAAGGTGATTTTCCTTTCTTAACAAGGACATAGTTAACATTCCTGTTGAAGCTGCTTTGACACAATGCTAAATCAAAGGATCCCTTGCCATGCCAATCGAAAGGCTTGGCCCAGGGTGCAAAACAAAAGGTCTTTTAGAATGCCAATCGAAGGCCTTGATACAATGTCAATCGAAAGGCTTGTCATGAGGCCAACTGAAAGGCCTTGTATCCATTCCAATCGAAGCATTTTTTGGAATGTCAATCGAAAGGCTTGGCCATAATGCCAATCGAAGGGCATTGTCCATGCCAATCGAAAGACTCCTTCAGAATACCAATCGAAGGGTCTTTCAGAATGCCAATCGAAAGGTACTTAAAACATCACTCAAAAATTTTCTTTTTCCTTAGGCAAGGGTTTATGATCAACCATGTAGGGGGAAGACCTTGGAAAACATGAGAGGGAAAATTTGGGGTACAACAGCTGCCCCTGTTCAATCTTCTTAAACCTGAAAATGTAGATTGGCTTGTCTGCCTTTCGTGATCTAAAGGTGGAAGATGATTGAACACTAGAGTGCCCAGAAATTTGCACTCGTCTGAAGTGATACTCTTGGTGAATAATATCGGGAATGGGCTTACAAATTCCATTTGGAAAAGGTGACAGGAGACTGTCGGAGATGGGCTTAAAGATACCATCCACGGAACATGACGAAGAGTCTTCAGAGATGGGCTTAAAGATGCCATCCAGATGAATGTTGATTTCATGAGATATTCCTTGGTGGGAATCCCTATTCCTGTTGTTGAGTATGACTCTATTGAGGAATGTTGATCTTTGTCTTGGAAAATAGAGTTTAGGAGCTTCAGTTGTCCATTACTCTAATAGGGAGTCATTTCTTGATTGAAGAGACGAAAGTGGACTGCTATCTGGTCAAGATCTAGGCTTCACAGATACTTGCAGAGGATAATAAGGCTGACTGTTATCTAGTCATATTCTAGGCTTCACAGCGACTTATTGAGGATAATAAGGCTGCCTGCTATCCGATCGTATTCGCAGCGACTTAATGGGGAAATGAGATTAAGCTGTTATCTGGTCGTGCTCCGGGATTTGCAGTTTCTTTAACTGGAATAGAAATCAGAAGAATATTAGGACCGATTCAACTGAACCAGAGAAAGGTCTTGGGTTGTATTCAACTGGAATAAGAATCAGGGAGATCTTAATGGAGATTTGACTGAACCAGATAAGGTCTTTAATCAACTTTGACTGGAACGACAATCAGAAGAATCTTAGGACTGATTCAAGTGAACCAGAAAAAAGTCTTGGGTCAATCTTCAACTGGAATAAGAATCAGGGGGATCTTAGTGGAAATCTGACTGAACCAGAGAAGGTCTTTAATTAACTTTGACTGGAACGGAAATCAGAAGAATCTTAGGGTCGATTCAACTGAACCAGACAAAAGTCTTGGGATATCTTCAACTGGAATAAGAATAAGGGAGATCTTAGTGGCGATCTGACTAAACCAGAGAAAGTCTTTTATTAACTTTGACTGGAACGATAATAAGAAGAATCTTAGGATCGATTCAACTGAACTAGATAAAAGTCTTGGGTCAATCTTCAATTGGAATAAGAATCAGGGAGATCTTAGTGGCTATTTAATTGAACCAGAGAAGATCTTTAATTAACTTTGACTGGAACAACAATCAGAAGAATCTAGGATCGATTCAACTGACCAGACAAAAGTCTTGGGTCAATCTTCAACTGGAATAAGAATCAGGGAGATCTTAGTGGCAATCTGACCGAACCAGAGAAGGTATTTAATTAACTTTGACTGGAATGGAAATTAGAAGAATCTTAGGATCGATTCAAATGAACCAGACAAAAGTCTTGGGTCAATCTTCAACTGGAATAAGAATTAGGGAGATCTTAGTGGTGATCTGACTGAACCCGATAAGGTCTTCTAAGAACGTCGTTCTGAGGAAGATGATGGAATAACCTTTCATCAGGCATAACTTTTGAGAAAACTACCAGGTCAAATAAGTGGCCGACGATGTTTATTGATTTGATCTTTTCCCTGAAAAAGGTAAAGAGTTAGTCATATGCAATGTCGTGATATATGAAATGCATTTAGATGTTCTCAAAATAAATGAGATTATGTTATATGCGATATGTATGTGTATGCCATAATGTATGAATATGGAACGCTATTGTGATGTTTCTTAGTCTGAGGAAGTAAATCTTGGATTGCTGCTGGAGAGTATAAGGAAACTGAATTCTTCGTTTCCGCTGGGGATGATGAATGGATGTAATTTGTCGGGGATTGATTATGCTTGAGAATAAACTCTGTGGAGGGAGATGATGCTTGATTGAAAAGGTTTTAGCGATGTGGAGAAATAAACTTTGTTGGGGAATAGACTTCCGCAGTTTGAGGAACAAAATCTACCCGGGGAGGAGGTTTTATAAACTGTTTAATATTATAAAGCTCGGTTGAGGAATATAGATTTCAGCTCTCTGAAGGAACTTTGCTGGAGAAGATAATTCCTGCTTGGGGGAAGAAGAGATTGAAACTATGGTTGTTTATACTCTGTGGGGAACATAGACGTCACGAGGTCATATGTAACAGTGACTTTGTCTCAAACCGTCTCTGCCCTGGTACCATGCTGGAGGGAGTAACTGTCGGGGACTTTGTGGATGGATCTATATGTTGAAATAAGTGTCATAATGACATCCATCTATGGATCGTATTTGAATTGTATTTGGAATTTGTATTGAATGGGTGTTAGAATGACATCCGTCTTTGGATCATATCTGAACTGTATTTGAAACATGTATTGAATGAGTGTCAGAATGACATCCGTCTCTGGATCGTATCTGAAATGTATTTGGAACATGTATTGAATGAGTGTCAGAATGACACCCGTCTCTGGATCGTATCTGAACTGTACTTGAAACATGTGTTGAATGAGTGTCAGAATGACATCCGTCTTTGGATCGTATCTGAATTGTATTTGAAACATATGTTGAATGAGTGTCAGAATGACATCCATCTTTGGATTGTATCTGAATTGTATTTGAAACATGTATTAAATGAGTGTTAGAATGACATCCATCTCTGGATCATATCTGAACTGTATTTGGAACATGTATTGAATGAGTGTCAGAATGACATCCGTCTCTGGATTGTATCTGAACTGTACTTGAAACATGTGTTGAATGAGTGTCAGAATGACATCCGTCTTTGGATCGTATTTGAACTGTATTTGAAACATGTGTTGAATGAGTGTCAGAATGACATCCGTCTTTGGATCGTATCTGAACTGTATTTGAAACATGTGTTGAATGAGTGTCATAATGACATCCGTCTCTGGGTCGTATCTGAATTGTATTTGAAACATGTATTGAATGAGTGTCAGAATGACATTCGTCTCTGGATCGTATCTGAATTTTATTTGGAACATGTATTGAATGAGTGTCAGAATGACATCCGTCTCTGGATCCTATCTGAACTGTACTTGAAACATGTGTTGAATGAGTGTCAGAATGACATCTGTCTTTGGATCGTATCTGAACTATATATGAAACATGTGTTGAATGAGTGTCAGAATGACATCCGTCTTTGGATCGTACCTGAACTGTATTTGAAACATGTGTTGAATGAGTGTCAGAATGACACCCGTCTCTTGATCGTATCTGAATTGTATTTGAAACATGTATTGAATGAGTGTCAGAATGACATCTGTCTCTGGATCATATCTTAACTGTATTTGGAACATGTATTGAATGAGTGTCAGAATGACACCTGTCTCTGGATCGTATCTGAACTGTACTTGAAACATGTGTTGAATGAGTGTCAGAATGACATCCGTCTTTGGATCATATCTGAACTGAACCATTTCTAGATGAGAATCTGGAGTAAGTGTCAGGATGACATCCGTCTTTGGATCGTACCTGAACCATTTCTAGATGAGAATCTGGAGTAAGTGTCAGGATGACATTCGTATTTGGATCGTACCTGAACCGTTTCTAGATGAGAATCTGAATAAGTATCAGGATGACATCCGTATTTGGATCATACCTGAACCGTTTCTAGAGGATAATCTGATTTATTCAGAATGTTTCTGTTGGGGAAGGGAAACTCTGTAATCCGCTTGGGGAATCCTGAGAAGCTTGGCGACTTCATTGGGGAATTTTCGTTGGAGCAGTAATTTGGAGATTTTGCTCTGCCGAGGGTATGAGAACACCCGACATCAATATGTTGTAAGCTGAGAGAATGGAAGTGACCTTGTAGTAGAATGCCCCTGTCTCGATACCTGTTGTAGAAAATATCAACCGGGGATTTTGTAGATGGTTTGACTATTATCCCAACTCTTGGAGTCCTTGGTGAATTCAGATCAGGGTAATAAACCTTCTACTGATTAGACAAGTGACGAGATGATAGGACGTAGTCGTACACTTTAATCCCTAACTTTTGTATGGACTGTCTTTTCAAATTTTCAGTCCATCGGGATACCCTTTTTTACTCAAGACGCCTTTTCAGGTTTTCGACTTGTCGGGTGCACAAATTTTTTCCATATGTATATCCCTAATTTTTGCCCGAACCCTTTTGGTTCGTCGGTGTTGTACCCCAAAATTTGCCCTCCCATATTCTCCAAGAAATTGCCAAGTCAGGTCACAAAATTCCCCAAGGGTTGTGCAGTGCAACTGTCTCCTATACAGTCAAAACTAGGGTTTGGGTTCTGATCAAGAAAATGAAGTTTTCAAGGGCCCAATCAAGTCTCATATGCTTATAAAGATGGTCAAGTATCCTCATATCAAGTTTCAAGGCATTCAGCTCAAAATTGCACAGTCAAAACCCTAAATTGCACTACAGTCAACTGTAGGGGCAAAATGGTCATTTGGCAGTCAAAAGTTCAAATTTTTGGTCAACATATCATTTTGAAGCCACAAACATCATTTGATCAATGCTTGATCATGATTCTCAAAATTTGGCTCAGAAATCATCAAAGATGCAAAAGCTACTATATTTGGACAGCTGAAAAAGTCAACTGAAATTGACCAGGGCATAACTTTCACATGGATTATCAGAAAAATTCCATCCAAAGCTCATTTTGAAGAGAAAGACATTTCCTACAACTCATCTTCATACTTAAAGTCCAAGAAATGCTCTCACAAAAAGTTATCAATTTCAACATTATAGGTCATTTTCAAAAGTCAACAAAAAGGGACTTTAAGTCAAAGGCCATAACTTGAGATTGGTAAATCAAAATGACATGGGACCAAAGGCATTGGTTAAAGGACTCAAAGACCTTTCCAAAATGTCCAAGAACATGTGAAAAGCTTAAAAATTGAGCAAGTTATGCCTTGTGGAAGTTGGGAAATTTTTGGGAATTTTGAAAAGTCAACTTTACTTCAAATGACCTAAATTTGCTAATGGGCCCATTTTTCTTCCATGATTCATCATTCCAAGCACGTGCACGACCACTTGGCCCAAAGGGAAGAATTTTCTCATTTTTTATTTATTTATTTGAATTTTTATTTTAGTTCAATTAAATCAATTAAATATGGGGAAAATATCAAAATTGCCTTAACCAATCTTTTTATGCATGTTTGATACTCAATATTTCGTGTAAATACAAATGGGGAAAGATTTGGAGCTGATTGGCATGATTGAACAAAAATGCACATGAAAAGATATGGAAAAGATCTTAAGGAAATCAAATATTGAAAACCATTATGGCCATGGATTGGATTGAGTTTTGTTGCCCTAATACATTCACTACAAAGGCCTGAACCTAAACCTAATCCTTAGAGACAAAAAGCTGCGCTCAAGAATACCTTGCCAACTTGAAAAATTGTCCAAAAAACTCAAATCTGATTTCAAGGTTATAAGGCGATTCAAGGCCTAAAACCTATTCCAAAAGCTTCCTTGACAACCCCTAAACGTATTCCAATCAAAAACAACAACCAAAGCTCCAAGAATTGGTAGATTGAATGCAAACTGCATCAAGAAATTTGCTTAATCGTGTTCTAATTTTGAAGCATAATCATTGCATTTTTTTTATAGATTATTACTCATGGATGATTTCTGATGCTAACTGTATAATTCAATTTTGTTTTTGTGCTCCCAACGCGATTTCACCATGATCAATCTTTAGGGTTTTCAGAGCTTGAATTTAGGGCTTTGGAAACGAGGAAAAATTGGCCTCTGAAACCATTACCATCCAACTCAGCTCATCTAGACGAAGAAGACCAGACCATCGCGCCAAATTTATTGGCCCTATAGCGCTAGTCGCTATTTTCTGGAAACTAGCCTAAGACAACGCTATAAAACCGTAGCCTATGTGTTTTGTATTTCAGGAAAACGGAGAAGACGATGTGTTGTCACGACAGGAGCGGTCCATTTAAATTTGCGCGCTAAACTTATTATTCATTATCGTTTCTTATTTTATTGATCTCCAGTTGTTTAATGTACAAAGTAACAAAATAGCCCGGTTGGCAGGCACGCGCGTTGATGACTTTCAGGACCTGGGTTCGATCCCAGGTCCCCTCACTTTCCTTATGTTTTTATCTTCAATATGTTCTTATGCAGTCATTAGACAGGTGACTACCGTGTGTCCACAAGATCCAAGCGTACATGCGTCCAGGAGATTCAAATCAAAGGCTGAGGTTGGATATGCATCATAGACTTGGTCAAAGGGTTAACACGCTAGTGACAAAAGTCAAACAGACCATGTTTTATTGGGCCAGAATTTCACCATCAACACCTCACAAATTGGGACTACACCCCCACCCTGGTTTGCAAGTGTTTTTTTTATTTTTCTCATATCTTTTTTTAATTATTATTTTTATTTGTTTTATTGTTTTAGTTTAATTCATTATTTTTACAATACATAAAAAATACAGAAAAATCAGAAAAAGATAAAAATATAATAGATTATTTTATTTTAATATTCTCATAAATAAATTAATATGTAATTATTTAGTTTAATTAGGTTACAACATTAATTCTTTTTTAATAAAAAAAATCCAAAAATATGTAGAATTAGGTTTAATGAATTCTTTTTATTCCTTTTTAATTTCCCTTTTTTAATGATAATGTTTATTTTATTTATTTTCTATAATTAAATTTTGCATATAAATTAACTTAGATTTAAATTAGGTTAAAACTTAATATTTTCACAATAAACTTAAAAAACATTAGAATTAGGGTTTACATTTCAAATTTCATTCTAATAAATTCTTCTTCTTTTAAATCTTAAAAAACATAAAATGCTAAAAAACATTTTCTTTTCAATTTTAATTTCAACCCTTCATTAACTTTAAATTTTTTTGCAAAAGGGTCCAACGCCCATATGTTCATAATTTATTTAATTTCGCGCATTTATTTTATGTCGTTTATTATAATTATGTAATTCTCCCAAAGCGTTGTAACAATTTATACTTTTCGCACTTTTATTTCTTTTGCTTTATTTATTTTCCGTCAAATCGGGTCCGGTTTAATTTTGGCGATGTGGACCCGCGCCATTTGTAATAATTTTAGATTTATTTTTCCCGCAAATATTAACTGTTAAACAAGCATGAAAGAATGTATGGCCTTAAAAATAAAATCAAGCGTAGATCACAATGAACATGACAAGACAAATATCAATGAAACTGACACACAAACCGCACACACCACCCCTAGGGTACGCCTCACTGTTGCCTTTCGAAAGGTGATCGTCGAGTAGAGGACGTCTTAGTAAGTCCTCATGATCCGGGAACCTGGCATGAGGGTAGCTTCTAAGGTGTCTTCCCATTGCTCCGGTGATCACCATATCCCGAACCTCGAATTGACCCGAACACCTCCAACGGTGGTGCTACCTACCTCTCAATGGTGGGATGGCATTACTTTAAAGGACATTTACACAGACGAATTCCTTAGGGTAGGTAGGTTCTCAAGGATACTTGCTCTAATTTCAAACAAATAATACTTTTCACACCAACACATTTTCAAAAGCTTTCAAAGCAAATTTTTCAAACACTCTGACGTACGAGTCGAACTGAAATTTTTTTAAAGAAACTTTTTTAAAACCCACAATTGAAAAGCAAACAAACATTTTTGAAAACACAAATGAGCAAGTATCTAAGAGCCCATGGATAACCATGGATAGAAAGGGTGCTAACACCTTCCCTTTCTATAATCTACCTCCCGAACCGAGAGCAATCTCTTTAAGGAATTTTTTTGTGCTTTTGTCCTTTCCATTTGGAGAAAATAAAAGACGGTGGCGACTCTTGCTTCCGCGACATTTCGCGAACCAGCGTTAAACAGTCAGTTCCAGATCCACCGATCACAGAACTGGCGACTCTGCTGGGGATATCTTTATAAAGTGAGGTGTACCTTAGGGCTAGGTCATAACTATGTTTTCAATTGTATTGCTTTGTGTGCTTTAAATTGTGGGTTGCTTGGGAGTTCTATAGATCCTAACCCGGATCTGGGGGATACCTTTCTTAGAAAGTAGCAACAAGGCTGTGAGGGAACTGTGCGGGGTATACCGACATGGTTGAAACAGTCTGCTACGTTGATGTGGCACTTTGGTGTGTACCGGTAACCCTTGAGTTCAGTCAAGGAGAGTACGGGGCCTCCGCGTGGTGTCGTGAAGCATCAACAGACCTTAGGAACTTTAATTGAACTATCTTGGCCTCTTTAGGGTAGTGAGATAACTGACTTTGGTGCAGTCCGAGGTTGGTTGATACTCGATACTACGCTCAATTGAGGGTTGCTTTCCTGGAATATTTCGGTCGCCAGTTCAGTGGCTAAATCGAAACGATGAACAATGAAAGCAATCCCGTGATATTGGGAACCTTAGAACCCGGTTACTTTGATTAGGGCAGGTTGAACCCACCAACTTCAAGAGGGTACTACCCAGACCCCATGCTGGCCTTAAACCCTAAGGGCTTGTCTTGTGTGCCTTGTGTGCCTTACATGTTTGTCTTTGTAAATATCTGTGGTGTGTTTAATCATAGCATCATGACATCATCCAGCATCATATGCATTGACTAACCATTTCAGGGGTTCGGATTTTCATCTTTGTTCTTGTTTTGTAGGACATGGAAACTGTTCGTAGAAAGACAATTCAAATCAATCTTGTAAGGGTACCTCCTCAGCTTAAGGAGCTTATATCCAGGATTCCCGAGAACTCTTCATTCAGTGAAAGGCATGGAAGCCTCATCAGCTTGGTCAACACCAACATTGAGGAAGATATGATAAAGGTCCTGTTCCAGTTCTTTGATCCTCTGCATCACTGCTTTACCTTCTTAGACTATCAGTTGGTACCTAGATTGGAGGAGTTCTCCCGGCTCCTGAAGATCCCTATCCTTGATCAGCTACCTTTCAACGGTACAGAAAGGGAACCTAAGCTTGAAGAGATTGCTAAAGCCTTGCACCTACAGTCATCTGACCTCAAGGGACATTGGGAAGTTAGAAGTGGTATCAAAGGGTTCTTAGCCAGATTTCTGTTTGAAAAGGCCCTTGAATGTTGGAACTCCCTTGACTTGCAAGCTTTTGAAGAGGTGGTGGCCCTCCTTGTTTATGGTTTGGTGTTGTTCCCTAACCCAGATCAGCTTATTGATATCAGTGCTGTCCAGATCTTTATGTCCAGGAATCCCATACCTACATTGCTGGGGGACATCCTTCACTCATGTTACACTCGAACCATGAGAAAAAGAGGTGTCCTTATGTGTTGCACTCCTCTCCTAGGAAGGTGGTTTATTTCGCACCTTCCACAATCAGTCTTGAAGAATGAGCGGGGTTTGAGATGGTCACAACGGTTGATGACTCTTACACATGCAGATATACATTGGTGCCCTAGGTCCAGAGAAGATGTCACTATCATTGATCGTTGCGGGGAGTACCCTAATGTTCCTTTACTTGGAATCAGAGGAGGTATTACTTATAGTCCATGCCTGGCTTGGAGACAATTTGGTTACGCTCGGAGGGATGGTCCTCATGACATGTTAATTCCTGACATAGTTTTTGACTTCGACAACGATACTCAAGGACTTCGCCAGAGATTTATCAGAGCTTGGAGGATGCCCAGTAGGATAGACAGCAAGACACTGGGGCATAGGAACTCCTTCCCTTTGGAGCCTTATCTCAAGTGGGTACGCGCCCGCTCCCAGAAGTTAGTGATGCCTTATCCTCATATGCTCCCAGTAGTCAAAGAACCAGTCTTGGAAGGGGAAGTGTCCTACACTATTCAACACCCTGATATGCCCACATCCTGGGAAGAGATGCAGAAGAGCTGGATCCAGCTTAAGGAGGAAAGGAATTCTCTTGAGACTAGTCTGCATGCCAGTGAAAAGAAGGTCTTGGAGCTCACCCGCCTGTTGCATGAGGAGAGGAATCTCAACACCTACATAGCTCCGAAGAGGATGCGCAGTGTATTTTGGGAGTGATTTGATTTTTGTACTTTTTGCCCATGAGGCCTTGATGTATTAAACAATGATTTCCTTAATGATAACGTGTGTTCCTTTTTGTCTACAACAAATTTGAACTTTCGAACCCTTGAATGCATTGCATACGCATTTCATACATCATGTGCATAGCAGGTTTTTCCTCTTTTCAGGTTGCTTACAGTTCTTCGCTGTTTATTTCAGCATCATGAATCCCGAACCTGCATCAACTGAGACATCGATCAAGGCTCTTCAGGCGCAGAATGCGCAGTTTCAAGAACTAATCAAGGGTTTGGCTAAAGGCCAGGAAGAATTAAAGGCTATGCTCCTGAAGAAGGAGAAGAAGAAGAAGAGAAGAACTGTTCTATTCAACTCGGGCCGAAGGTTTGGCAACACTCTGCAACATGAAGAGGCTGGTTCTTCTGTTGGCAAGAGTCCTTCTCAGGCAGAAGTAAAGGTTCCTAGTCCGGTCGTCTCCGACAACGAGACAGATTTTGATGAAGAGCAATACCCTCCTTCAGATGACAGATATAAACAACTGGAGGACAGGTTGAAGGCTATGGAGGTGCAACAGGCACCTGGGCTGGATTTCGGAGATCTGGGTTTGTCGACTGGTGTGATTATCCCGCATAAATTCAAAGCACCATCCTTCTCCAAATATGACGGGGCGTCTTGTCCCAAGCTGCACTTAAGGTCCTATGTTCGGAAAATTCAGCCGTACTCTGCGGATAAGAATTTATGGATCCACTTCTTCCAGGAGAGTCTTTCAGGGACTCATCTCGAATGGTTCTATCAGCTGGATGGGACCAAAGTTCGTAACTGGGAGGAGTTGGCTACTGCTTTCTATAAGCAGTATCAATATAATGCCGACCTTGCCCCCACACGTACCCAACTCCAGGGTATGGCGTTAGGTGCAAGCGAAGGTTTTAAGGAGTACGCTCAGAAGTGGAGAGACCTGGCTGGCAGGGTGCAGCCACCATTGACTGATAGGGAGCTGGTTGACATGTTCTTGGGGACCCTATCTGGGCCATTCTTCAACCATCTCATTGGGAATTCTTCTGCTGGGTTCACCGATTTGATCTTGACTGGAGAAAGGATTGAAGCTGGGCTGAAGTCTGGGAAGATTGCGAAGGGTGCATCCTCTAGTTCGGAAAAGAAACCATTTAAAAAGGAGTCTAGTGCCGTGTATGGTTCTAGGAAATCAGAGAGACCTGAGCACCGCCAATCTGTCAGCGCGGTGATGATTGCTAAGCCTGCTGCCGCTCCTCGGCCAAACAATTCCCAAAGGGCTGAAAGACCCCGGAGGGAGTTTACCCGGTTAAACATGACCCTATCGCAGATTCTGCCACAGTTGCTAGCCACTAACTTAGTGACTGTCAGGGAGGCTCCAAAGTTCCCTAATACTACATCTCCCAAGTACAACCCGAATGCTCGTTGTGCTTACCATTCAGAAAGCCCGGGGCACTCTACTGATGACTGTTGGGCGTTAAAGAATAAGGTGCAAGACCTTATCGATGCAAAGGAGATACAATTCGAAGCGCCTGCAAAGCCGAATGTGGTTACTGCCCCTATGCCTCAGCACGGGGTAAATGCTGTTGATGAAGACGTTTATGCTGTTTCTGTGGATGATCTAGCCACTCCTCTAAAGATCGTCAAGAAGAATCTACTGCAGGCCGGTTTATTTCCGGGTTGTAGTGAGAGTTGCCTATTCTGTGCCGTGTCCCCATCTGGTTGTCCCTTGCTAAAATTAGGCATCCAAAGCTTAATGGATAGCAAGGAGATTCTATTCAAGAAGTCTGCTGTTCGGTTGGTTCCAATGGAAGAAGTTTCTGTGGTGACTATCTTCAATAATCCGATCCCGGCTCTCCAGAAGAAGCCCACCCAAATTCTGACCGTTGCACCTGTTACTATCACTGTTCCTGGGCCCCTGCCCTATGTATCTAACAAAGCTGTCCCTTGGCACTATGGGGCAGATATATATGTAAACGGGATCAAACAAGAGCTCAACGCTGGCGCCAGCATCTGTGACATCACTGGCCCAGCCAAAGTTACCCGCAGTGGCAGGCTCTTCTCGCCTGACATTGCACCACCTGCTGCCCGAAGACCGCTCCTGATAATTCCTACAAGTACACCTATGCCCATTGCTGATCAAGTTGTTGTTCCTGCTGCTAATCCGATTGTTTCTCCTGCTGCCGAGTCATCCAATGCTCGGGGCAAGGGAATCGAAGTTGAGCCTGCCCAGATGGAGGCACCCATACCCATAGCTGCTGAGGCCTCCCCACAAGAGATGGAGGAGATTCTGAAGATTATAAAGAAGAGCGATTTTAATGTTGTGGAACAGCTAGGGCATACGCCCTCCAAGATCTCCATGCTCTCTTTACTGCTGTGCTCCGAGGCCCATGCAAAGGCCCTAATCTCATTCCTCAAGACGGCCCATGTGCCACATGAAACCTCCGCAGTCCAGTTCACTGATTGCATGGCGAGTCTAACGGCAGACAACGGCTTGGGTTTCTCAGATGCTGACTTGACCGCAAAGGGGAGAGATCATAATGACGCTCTGCATGTCTCAATTGAATGCAGGGGCACCACCTTGGCACATGTGTTGGTTGATACTGGGTCATCTTTGAATGTGCTACCCAAGAAGGCTCTGGATCGTCTAGATTGTGAAAGCCTGGAATTGAAACCCAGCAACATCATCGTCAGGGCCTTTGATGGCTCAAAGAGGATGGTCCATGGGGAGGTTGACATTCCGATTCGTGTGGGCTCTCAGGTGTTCGACTCCACTTTTTATGTGATGGATATCCGTCCATCTTACTCTTGTCTGCTGGGTCGACCCTGGATACATAAGGCTGGGGCAGTGACCTCTACCTTGCATCAGAAGCTGAAGTACCCCGTCAGAGGGAAGATTGTCACCGTGCAAGGAGAGGAAGAATATATGGTGAGCCACCTGAACTCCTTCAGGTACATTGAGATGGATGGGGAGTTTATTGAGACCCCCTTTCAGCATTTCGAGGAGGTGTTTCCAATTGCAGCAGAAACAACAGAAGCAAGTGGTCCTTTGAAGATGGCCTCCCTGAAGGATGCCAGGGCTGTGGTGCAGAAGGGTGAATGTGCCGACTGGGGCAGACTTCCAGACTTCACCCAGAAGACTGATAAACTTGGGCTGGGTTTCACCATAGAAGGTCAGAGAGCTATGAGGAAAGCAAAGATCGGAAGACCTCCGGTATTTATTAAAAGCTCAGGAGTGAATGCTGTTGGGGAGGATCAGGAAGTGGACGAAGCCGAATTCAACAGCTGGATCTATCCGACGGCCGAAGACGGATTGAACAATTGGAGTGCAAAGGACCATACCCCTGTTACCTTTGTGACGCAGTAATGAATTCCTATGTTTTGTTATTTTGTAATAAACAATGATAAACTCTATGGCCCGGCGTCTTACCCGAGGCACCGTGGTTTTATTTGTGAGGGCATACAAACTGTCATTTTATACATCATGAATGAAAATCTTGGACGTTTTTCGCATTGCAAATATTGTGTTCCTTTTCTGTCTTTCTTTTCCTTTACATAAATTTTCAAAACAGCTGTATTTACACACACACTCACTTATACAGGTTCCAATCCACTCTGGATCTCACTGATAACAGCTCTGCTACTGCCAGTTATGACTTCGAAAATCCGATCAACTTAGCCGAAGACGAAGGTGAAGATGATTGCGAAGTGCCTGGCGAGCTTGCAAGACTGTTGCTTCAGGAAGAGAGGGCAATTCAACCCCATGAAGAGCCAATGGAAACCATAAACTTGGGTACTGAGGAAGACAGGAGAGAGGTAAAGATTGGTGCCAACCTAGAGCTCAGCGTGAAGCAACGGTTAACCAAGATGCTGCATGACTATATGGAGATCTTTGCCTGGTCCTACGAAGACATGCCAGGGTTGGATACCGACATCGTGGTCCACCACTTGCCGACTAAGGAAGACTGCCCTCCAGTTAAACAAAAGGTCCGTCGGATGCGTCCAGAGATGTCCGAGAAGATTAAAGCCGAGGTCATGAAACAGTTTGATGCCGGGTTCCTTGCAGTGACTTCTTACCCTCAGTGGGTTGCTAATGTGGTGCCGGTACCCAAAAAGGACGGTAAGGTCAGAATGTGCGTCGATTACAGGGATCTGAACAGGGCCAGCCCCAAGGATGACTTCCCCTTACCTCACATTGATGTCCTTGTTGATAATACAGCTCAGCACAAGGTATTCTCTTTCATGGATGGCTTTTCAGGTTATAATCAGATAAAGATGGCACCTGAAGACATGGAGAAGACTACATTTGTTACTCAGTGGGGCACCTTCTGTTACAAGGTCATGCTGTTCGGATTAAAGAATGCTGGGGCAACCTACCAACGTGCCATGGTCGCCTTATTTCATGACATGATCCATCATGAGATCGAAGTGTATGTGGACGACATGATCGCTAGGTCCCAGACTGAGGAAGAGCATCTAGATCATCTACAAAAGTTGTTTGACCGGTTGAAACTATACAAGCTGAGATTGAACCCGAACAAGTGCACCTTCGGGGTAAGATCTGGGAAGTTGCTAGGCTTCGTGGTCAGTGATAAAGGAATTCAAGTGGACCCTGCTAAGGTCAAAGCTATTCAGGAGATGCCAGTTCCCAAGACAGAGAAGGAAGTCAGAGGCTTTTTAGGACGCCTGAATTACATCGCTCAATTCATCTCTCATCTGACTGCTACCTGTGAGCCAATCTTCAAGCTGCTGAAGAAAGATCAGGTAGTACGTTGGAACGATGAATGTAAGGCTGCTTTCGACAAAATCAAAGAGTATCTCCAAGAACCACCTATCCTTATGCCACCGGTTGAAGGGAGACCTCTGATACTATACCTGACAGTGCTGGACAACTCAATGGGGTGTGTGCTGGGGCAGCATGACGAGTCCGGCCGAAAAGAGCATGCCATTTATTACCTTAGCAAAAAGTTTACCGACTGTGAGACCCGATACTCACTGCTTGAGAAAACTTGCTGCGCTTTGGTATGGGCTGCTCGCCGGCTGAGACAGTATATGCTGACTCACACTACCTTATTAATCTCAAAAATGGATCCGATAAAGTACATATTCGAAAAGCCTGCTCTGTCTGGGAGAATTGCAAGATGGCAAATGATCTTGACGGAATACGACATTCAGTACACGACCCAGAAAGCCATCAAGGGAAGTGTATTGGCAGACCACTTAGCTCATCAAGCTGTAGATGACTACCAATCAATGAACTTCGAGTTTCCGGATGAAAGCATCATGATAGTAACAGATTATGAAGTACCTGGACCGGATGAAGGACCTGAGCCAGGATCCCGATGGTCTATGCACTTTGACGGAGCCTCCAACGCTTTGGGAAATGGTATCGGCGCCATAATCATATCCCCACAAGGTACTCATACTCCACTCACTGCCCGGCTGTGTTTCAACTGTACCAACAACATGGCGGAGTATGAGGCGTGTATCATGGGTCTTCAAGCTGCGATCGACCTAAGGATCAAATTTCTAAGTGTCTTCGGAGATTCCGCTCTTGTGATCAATCAGATCAAAGGAGAGTGGGATACGAAACATCCAAACCTGATTCCTTATAGAGAATGTGTGTTGACCCTGATTCCCCACTTCACAGAGATAACCTTTGAGCACTTTCCAAGAGAAGAGAATCAGCTGGCGGACGCGTTAGCTACAATGTCTTCAATGTTCAAAGTCAAATGGGATAACGAGGCTCCCCGGATCATAATCTGGAAACTGGACGAACCGGCATACTGTTGTGATCTCGAAACTGAATTGGTGACTGAGAAGCCCTGGTACCACGAAGTGAAGAGATATCTGGAAGCTCAGGAATACCCTGAAGGTGCATCTATCAATGATAAGAAATTCCTGAGGAGGTTTGCAGCCAAATTCTTCCTAAGCAACGGCATCTTATACAAGCGAAACCATGATTCAACCTTACTGCGTTGTGTGGACAAAACTGAAGCAGAACGAATCATGGAAGAGTTACATGAAGGGACCTTTGGTACGCATTCCAGTGGACATACTATGGCTAAGAAAATCCTACGGGCAGGATATTACTGGTCCACCATGGAAGCTGATTGCTACCAACATTCTAGGACATGCCACAAGTGCCAGATTTATGCAGACAAGGTGCATGTTCCTCCGGTTCCCCTAAATGTTCTGACTGCGCCTTGGCCGTTTGCAATGTGGGGCATAGACATGATCGGCGAGATTAAACCTACGGCATCCAATGGACATCGCTTAATCCTAGTGGCGATTGACTATTTTACGAAGTGGGTTGAGGCAGCATCCTATGCTACGGTAACCAAGACTGTTGTGGCACGGTTCATTCGGCACAACCTAATCTGTCGGTACGGCGTCCCTGAGAGGATTATTACAGACAACGGTACCAATCTAAACAACAAAATGATCGCTGAGCTCTGCGAACAGTTCAAGATACAGCACCACAATTCTTCTCCTTACAGACCGAAGATGAATGGGGCTGTAGAAGCAGCTAATAAGAACATCAAGAAGATCGTGCAGAAAATGACAGTGACCTATAAAGATTGGCACGAGATGTTACCGTTCGCTCTGCATGGGTACCGTACCTCAGCCAGGACGTCAACCGGGGCAACTCCTTTCTCTCTGGTTTATGGCATGGAGGCAGTCTTGCCGATTGAAGTACAAATTCCCTCTCTCCGGATAATGAAGGATGCAAATCTGAATGAAGATGATTGGATCCAGACACGACTTGATCAGCTCAACCTCATTGACGAAAAGAGACTTGCTGCTATCTGTCATGGTCAGACGTACCAAAAACGAATGATCAGGGAATTTAACAAAAAGGTCAGACCACAGGAATATCAAGTCGGGGATCTGGTGATCAAGAGAATCATCCTTCCTCAGAGTGATCCAAGGGGCAAATGGACCCCTACGTACGAAGGGCCATTTGTGGTTAAGCATGTGTTCTCAGGAGGAGCAATGATATTAACCAACATGGATGGTGACGACCTTCCTCACCCCGCCAATGCAGACATAGTTAAAAAATACTACGCATGAAAAAAAAAGACCCGCTAGGCTGACATGCCTAGGCAAAAATTAGGGCTTCCCGTCGAACCAAAAGGGTTCGGGCAAAATGAAGGGATGAAAATGAAAAAATCTGTACACCCGGCAAGTCGAAAACCTGAAAAGGCGGCTTGGGCAAAAATGGGTATCCCAGTGGACTGAAAACCCGAAAGGGCGGTCCAGGCAAAAATTAGGGATAAAAGCGTAATACTATGTCTCATTGGATCACTTTGCATCCAGAATCCGGTATCTACATCAAGTTCAGACGGCATCGATCAGTCAGCTTCACCTTCAACCAAGGTCATCAAGTGATGAGACGCTCGGAGTTATAAAGGCAATAGCAGAGTTGAAACCCAGTGGATCATTCATATTTCACACAGCTGTTTTATTTTCTTTTGTACAAAATTTGTATAAACTCTTTTGTTCGGCGGCGTACCTCTTACTAGGACGTCAGCCTCTTGTACACAAAACGCCTATTTTCAGGCCATTCAAAATCAATACAAGTATATTTTCAGTTAAAATGTGCCAAGTATTTTTCCTTTTTTTGTTTTGTTTTGCGAAGAACGTCCAAGGTTCAATTTGTGATATATGCATTGACAATAATTTGCTAACTCATAAATATTTGCATACGAAACAAAGGAATTAATTGCAGGTGACACTAGAAACAGGGGCAATAAAAGAGTTGTCTGAACAGTCTAATTGTTCTATCCTCCAAGGTACCAAGGTAGGTTCAGCTAAAGAGCATGACCAGTACATCTCAAATTCCCCAGAGAGTAAGTCAGCAGTCAGTGCATTCTTCTCCAAGTAGAGTTAACAAATCTCAAGGAAATTGAGTATCCTCCAGCAGATCTCAACCTCCCCAGCAGTAGCATATATTCAATACAAGCATCCCCGGCAGTCTTGGCCTAAAGATTGTTCCCCGGCGGTATCTCAATATTCAAAGGAATCACTTCCCCAGCATATCAAAGCTTCCCCAGAAGAGTCCAATCCAGTTACCCCAGGAAAGTTGGAACTCATATCCCCAAGCAGTAAGCTTATCCCCAGTAGATTCTGGAAGCTTATCCCCTCGCAGAACACGAACGCGTCGTCTGGCTTGATTTAAAGAGTTATTTCCTCAATAGGATATAACTGGGTTATCCTCATCCAAAAGCCACGGAAAGAGCATCGTCAACGAAGCTTTCTTACCCCAACGAAGTCCATCAACACTTCCAACGACAAGGGTATCCCCAGCAAATAACTATCAATTCAGCAAAGCATCTCTATCCCCACAGAGTATTGCTTCCCAGCATGGTCGCTAGAGTATCTTTTCTCCCCGCAGAATCGTCCATTTGCCAAGTTTATTCCGCAACGGAGTCATCTTCTCCTACCGGTATTCTTGCAACTATTATCCCCAGCGGAAGCAAAATCTATTCTTCAACATCAGCCCAGGATACGACTTCCCGGAACCCGTCAAGGATTTACTTTCCTAGACGAAAACATTCATAAAACATCACATATATCGTTATAGCATGCATAGACGCATCATATCATACAAATCTCATTTATGTTTAGAACATCATTGCTTGATCCATATCATGCATTGCATATGACTGACCTTTACCTTTCAGGAAAGACGCAGTTAAAATGCTCAAACATATTTCAAAGCCTTCTCTAGTCCAGCTAAATCGACTCCCAACAGATTTCTCTGATAAAGACTCAGTAGAAGTTATGGTCCCCTCTCCAATGGCGAGTGAAGTGGTAATTCCTTCTCCCTATGGTCCCCTCTCCGACAAGTGCGTGAGGTGGTAATTCCTTCTTCAGATGTTTCCCTCTCCGACGATGAGTGTGAGGTGATAGTCTCTTATGGTCCCCTCTCCGACAAGTGCGTGAGGTGGTAATTCCTTTTTCAGATATTTCCCTCTCCGACGATGAGTGTGAGTGGATAGTCTCTTATGGTCCCCTCTCCGACAAGTGCGTGAGGTGGTAATTCCTTTTTCAGATATTTCCCTCTCCGACGATGAGTGTGAGTGGCTAGTCTCCTATGGTCCCCTCTCCGACAAGTGCGTGAGGTGGTAATTCCTTTTTCAGATATTTCCCTCTCCGACGATGAGTGTGAGTGGATAGTCTCTTATGGTCCCCTCTCCAGCAAGTGCGTGAGGTGGTAATTCCTTCTTCAGATGTTTCCCTCTCCGACGATGAGTGTGAGGTGATAGTCTCCTATGGTCCCCTCTCCGACAAGTGCGTGAGGTGGTAATTCCTTTTTCAGATGTTTCCCTCTCCGACGATGAATGTGAGGTGATAGTCTCTTATGGTTCCCTCTCCGACGGCGAGTGAGGTGACAATTCCTTTTCCTATGATTCCCTCTCCAACGGCGAGTGAGGTGATTCCCGTTCAGATTATAATTTTCTATGGTTCTCTTCCCGATATTGCAAAGATGGTAATCCCCACCAAGATTTTTCTCAACGAGCGTTGTTGAGATTAAAATCACCCAAGGTTCTCTTACCATTCATGCTAAGGCAGTAACCATACCTGGTTCATTCATCATCTTATGAAGCTCCAGACTCAGCTCCTGTAACCAGTCAGGACATAACTATGCCAAGCATCTAAAATCAGCTCCTGCAACGTGTCAGGTACTCATTTTCTTTTGCAGGTATGCAGGTTCGCGCTAAGGAATCTCCCACGCGATCAATATCCAGATGGCATCTATAAGCCCATCATCCTATCCAGCAACCTCCCAATGGCATCTATAAGCCCATTCCCCCATCACACTGCTAACATGTGAGCGCAAATTTCAGGGCACTTTAGTGTTCAATCATCTTCCACCCTCGGATTACGAAAGGCACGTCCACCAATCTGCATCCTCAGGTCTAAGAAGATTGAACAGGGGCAACTGTTGTACCCCAAAATTTGCCCTCCCATATTCTCCAAGAAATTGCCAAGTCAGGTCACAAAATTCCCCAAGGGTTGTGCAGTGCAACTGTCTCCTATACAGTCAAAACTAGGGTTTGGGTTCTGATCAAGAAAATGAAGTTTTCAAGGGCCCAATCAAGTCTCATATGCTTATAAAGATGGTCAAGTATCCTCATATCAAGTTTCAAGGCATTCAGCTCAAAATTGCACAGTCAAAACCCTAAATTGCACTACAGTCAACTGTAGGGGCAAAATGGTCATTTGGCAGTCAAAAGTTCAAATTTTTGGTCAACATATCATTTTGAAGCCACAAACATCATTTGATCAATGCTTGATCATGATTCTCAAAATTTGGCTCAGAAATCATCAAAGATGCAAAAGCTACTATATTTGGACAGCTGAAAAAGTCAACTGAAATTGACCAGGGCATAACTTTCACATGGATTATCAGAAAAATTCCATCCAAAGCTCATTTTGAAGAGAAAGACATTTCCTACAACTCATCTTCATACTTCTAGTCCAAGAAATTCTCTCACAAAAAGTTATCAATTTCAACATTATAGGTCATTTTCAAAAGTCAACAAAAAGGGACTTTAAGTCAAAGGCCATAACTTGAGATTGGTAAATCAAAATGACATGGGACCAAAGGCATTGGTTAAAGGACTCAAAGACCTTTCCAAAATGTCCAAGAACATGTGAAAAGCTTAAAAATTGAGCAAGTTATGCCTTGTGGAAGTTGGGAAATTTTTGGGAATTTTGAAAAGTCAACTTTACTTCAAATGACCTAAATTTGCTAATGGGCCCATTTTTCTTCCATGATTCATCATTCCAAGCACGTGCACGACCACTTGGCCCAAAGGGAAGAATTTTCTCATTTTTTATTTATTTATTTGAATTTTTATTTTAGTTCAATTAAATCAATTAAATATGGGGAAAATATCAAAATTGCCTTAACCAATCTTTTTATGCATGTTTGATACTCAATATTTCGTGTAAATACAAATGGGGAAAGATTTGGAGCTGATTGGCATGATTGAACAAAAATGCACATGAAAAGATATGGAAAAGATCTTAAGGAAATCAAATATTGAAAACCATTATGGCCATGGATTGGATTGAGTTTTGTTGCCCTAATACATTCACTACAAAGGCCTGAACCTAAACCTAATCCTTAGAGACAAAAAGCTGCGCTCAAGAATACCTTGCCAACTTGAAAAATTGTCCAAAAAACTCAAATCTGATTTCAAGGTTATAAGGCGATTCAAGGCCTAAAACCTATTCCAAAAGCTTCCTTGACAACCCCTAAACGTATTCCAATCAAAAACAACAACCAAAGCTCCAAGAATTGGTAGATTGAATGCAAACTGCATCAAGAAATTTGCTTAATCGTGTTCTAATTTTGAAGCATAATCATTGCATTTTTTTTATAGATTATTACTCATGGATGATTTCTGATGCTAACTGTATAATTCAATTTTGTTTTTGTGCTCCCAACGCGATTTCACCATGATCAATCTTTAGGGTTTTCAGAGCTTGAATTTAGGGCTTTGGAAACGAGGAAAAATTGGCCTCTGAAACCATTACCATCCAACTCAGCTCATCTAGACGAAGAAGACCAGACCATCGCGCCAAATTTATTGGCCCTATAGCGCTAGTCGCTATTTTCTGGAAACTAGCCTAAGACAACGCTATAAAACCGTAGCCTATGTGTTTTGTATTTCAGGAAAACGGAGAAGACGATGTGTTGTCACGACAGGAGCGGTCCATTTAAATTTGCGCGCTAAACTTATTATTCATTATCGTTTCTTATTTTATTGATCTCCAGTTGTTTAATGTACAAAGTAACAAAATAGCCCGGTTGGCAGGCACGCGCGTTGATGACTTTCAGGACCTGGGTTCGATCCCAGGTCCCCTCACTTTCCTTATGTTTTTATCTTCAATATGTTCTTATGCAGTCATTAGACAGGTGACTACCGTGTGTCCACAAGATCCAAGCGTACATGCGTCCAGGAGATTCAAATCAAAGGCTGAGGTTGGATATGCATCATAGACTTGGTCAAAGGGTTAACACGCTAGTGACAAAAGTCAAACAGACCATGTTTTATTGGGCCAGAATTTCACCATCAACACCTCACAAATTGGGACTACACCCCCACCCTGGTTTGCAAGTGTTTTTTTTATTTTTCTCATATCTTTTTTTAATTATTATTTTTATTTGTTTTATTGTTTTAGTTTAATTCATTATTTTTACAATACATAAAAAATACAGAAAAATCAGAAAAAGATAAAAATATAATAGATTATTTTATTTTAATATTCTCATAAATAAATTAATATGTAATTATTTAGTTTAATTAGGTTACAACATTAATTCTTTTTTAATAAAAAAAATCCAAAAATATGTAGAATTAGGTTTAATGAATTCTTTTTATTCCTTTTTAATTTCCCTTTTTTAATGATAATGTTTATTTTATTTATTTTCTATAATTAAATTTTGCATATAAATTAACTTAGATTTAAATTAGGTTAAAACTTAATATTTTCACAATAAACTTAAAAAACATTAGAATTAGGGTTTACATTTCAAATTTCATTCTAATAAATTCTTCTTCTTTTAAATCTTAAAAAACATAAAATGCTAAAAAACATTTTCTTTTCAATTTTAATTTCAACCCTTCATTAACTTTAAATTTTTTTGCAAAAGGGTCCAACGCCCATATGTTCATAATTTATTTAATTTCGCGCATTTATTTTATGTCGTTTATTATAATTATGTAATTCTCCCAAAGCGTTGTAACAATTTATACTTTTCGCACTTTTATTTCTTTTGCTTTATTTATTTTCCGTCAAATCGGGTCCGGTTTAATTTTGGCGATGTGGACCCGCGCCATTTGTAATAATTTTAGATTTATTTTTCCCGCAAATATTAACTGTTAAACAAGCATGAAAGAATGTATGGCCTTAAAAATAAAATCAAGCGTAGATCACAATGAACATGACAAGACAAATATCAATGAAACTGACACACAAACCGCACACACCACCCCTAGGGTACGCCTCACTGTTGCCTTTCGAAAGGTGATCGTCGAGTAGAGGACGTCTTAGTAAGTCCTCATGATCCGGGAACCTGGCATGAGGGTAGCTTCTAAGGTGTCTTCCCATTGCTCCGGTGATCACCATATCCCGAACCTCGAATTGACCCGAACACCTCCAACGGTGGTGCTACCTACCTCTCAATGGTGGGATGGCATTACTTTAAAGGACATTTACACAGACGAATTCCTTAGGGTAGGTAGGTTCTCAAGGATACTTGCTCTAATTTCAAACAAATAATACTTTTCACACCAACACATTTTCAAAAGCTTTCAAAGCAAATTTTTCAAACACTCTGACGTACGAGTCGAACTGAAATTTTTTTAAAGAAACTTTTTTAAAACCCACAATTGAAAAGCAAACAAACATTTTTGAAAACACAAATGAGCAAGTATCTAAGAGCCCATGGATAACCATGGATAGAAAGGGTGCTAACACCTTCCCTTTCTATAATCTACCTCCCGAACCGAGAGCAATCTCTTTAAGGAATTTTTCTGTGCTTTTGTCCTTTCCATTTGGAGAAAATAAAAGACGGTGGCGAATCTTGCTTCCGCGACATTTCGCGAACCAGCGTTAAACAGTCAGTTCCAGATCCACCGATCACATCCGGGATGCCCATATTTTTGCCTAGGCCAGTCAACCTAGCGGGTCTTGGTTCATGCGTAGTATTTTCCGACTATGTCCACATTCACCGGGTACAGAGAATTTTCACTGTCCATAGTAGTAAGTGTTACCATACTGCTAGAAGATGTTTGTTTGATCGTATAACATTCGTTGCTGGAATTCATGTCCAATGCCCCAAGTGATTCAGATGGAGTTTTGCCCCTGGCTATTTGGAATTTTTGAGAGATCCTTTGCATATTGGCTTGACTGCCCCAGATCAACTGGACACCATGTTATTCCCCTTGATTATTAAAGGCCTATCACTGGAATGTCTTTCCATCTAAGGTGATTCTATCCACTGAGAGGATTTTTGTTCATCGAATATCCATCGTGCGAATTTCTCTGCTATTGAACAAATAGTCATATGCAAACAATGGTATTCGAAGAATGCAAAGCTTATGTCTGTCTTGAAGTTTGAAAATCCATTTTTTTAGTAAAACAAACAAATTTTGTAAAAGTGTGATGTCAGCTCAGGATTTATAGCGAACCCTACAGGAGTCAGGATACCTTTTGTAATAATATGCTTTCGAACTAACCCATGCTTCAACTAGGACTTTTAAGGGTTATAACGTGATATGGTTCATGGTTCAAGAAACAAAGGATAAAGGCTCAAATTTTATTTGTACCCACCCGCTCTTCGTGATGTTCTTCAGTCTTACGCTCAGTTAATTGTGTGTTTAGATCCCAATTAAGTCTGGAATCTTTGCTCTGATACTTTGTGATGGTTCAGAAATTGAACATTTGTTTGAGAAGGCAGTCATTTTTGTAACCTTTTCTTTTGTTGAGGATTTGTAGGACCTCTTTTTTTAAATTATTATCCCTGCTTTTTCCTGAACTGTTTCTTTTGTGATTACAGTCAACAGGATGCCCCAGTTTTTTTCTTAAGTCTCCTTCATAGGTTTTGACTTATCGGGCTTTTCTTTTGAAAAATAATGACTGTCGGTGTTACAACATCTGCTGAAGTTGAAGCTGATCACGTCAAAGGATCCCCCTCAAAATCCCGATACCACCTATTCCAAGTACAATCTAAGCGTAAGGTGTGCCTATCATTCTGATAGTCCCAGACATGACACTGACAGTTGCTGGACTTTGAAGAACAAGATTCAAGATTTGATTGACGCCAAGGAGATCGAGTTTGACCCTCCGGAGACTCCAAACGTGATCACTGCCCCTATGCCGAATCATTGAGAGCGTCTTGTTCATTTTGAATTTTCAATTGTAATTTCTTTTATTGTTCAAACAATTATCTATTAATGTCAAACTTTGTTTCATTAATGAATTGTATATGTTTGTCTTGATTTGATCCACTCATTTTCATTACATTTAAACTATGTTTTTTACTCGCTTTATGACATTTAACTCTTGCTAAAAGTTACAAGCCTTTAGAGGGAGGATGACGAAAACAATGCCATAATCTCATACAATATGCTTTTGAACAGACCTTGCTGACGATGTACAGGCGTTTTTTCAAATCCTAAACACTAGAGTTATAAGGAAGATAATCCCTAGTCAACCCCTTCGAGCCAAAGAAGTAGAATTTTTCTGTTTTAACACAAATTGAAACCTTTAATCAAAACCTGGGGCAGGGTAGTCTCTCAGTTGATTCAAACGCGCGTTTAGCCGCAAACTCTCATTTCGTAATACAACGAATGACATCAAAAACATTCCTCTGGAATCAAAAGATGGTGATGGTTCCCTATCACATAGGCAATCATTATTTCTCAAAAAAAAAAGGAAAGGCCCACTAAGTCAAAAACTATGAAGGAAACTTTAGAAAGAAAACTGGGGCATCCCGCTGACTGTAATCTCAAAACAAGAACAGTCAGGCAAAAATTAGGGATAACAAATCAATCAAAAGAGGTTACTACAAATCCTCAACAACATGAAAAAAAAAGTTGTAAAAATGACTGCCTTCCGACAAACTTAACTTGTCTAAAACATCATCAATATGTCATTCTAGACCCAATTGGAGTTCGAACGTACAATTAACTGAGTTTAGGACTGAAGAGCATCACGAAGAATGGGCGGGTACAAATACACTTTGAGCCTTTATCCTTTGTTTCTTAAACCGTGAACCAAGCCATGTTACAACCCTTCAAAAGTCATAATTGAAGCATGGGTTCGTTCGAAGGCATACTGTTACAAAAGGTATCCTGACTCCTGCAAGGCTTTACTCAAAATCCAGAGTTGAATTTTTCTTGCAAAATTTCTTTACTTGCTAAAAACGCATTTTTCAAAATTTCAAGACAAACATAAACTTTGCATTACTTGAATATCACTGTTTGCATATGGCTATTTGTTTGACAACAGAGAAACTCACACAATGAATATCTAGTGAATGAAAGCTCTCTCAGTGAACAAAATCACCTCAAGTGGAAAAACACTTCCAACCAAGGGGCACAACATGATCATTGTCCATCATCTGGGGTAGTCAAATCAAGATTCAATGAATCTCTCAAAGATGCCAAATAGCCAGGGGAAGATCTCCATCTGAATCACTTGGGAAATTGGGCATGAATCCCAACAACGAATCCTGTACGATCAAACAAACATCTTCTGGTAGTGTGGCAACACTTACTACTATGGACAATGACAATTCTTCGTACCCGGTGAACATGGACATAATTGGAAAATACTACACATGAACAAAGACCCACTAGGTTGATTGGCCTAGGCAAAAATAAGGGCATCCCGGCGAACCAAAAAAGGTTCGGGAAAAAATTAGGGATAAAAACAAAAAATATGTACACCCGACAAGCCGAAAACCTGAAAAGGCGGCTTGAGCAAAAAAGGGTATCCCGGTGGATTGAAAACCCGAAAGGGCGGTCCAGGCAAAAGATAGGGATCAAAGCGCACGACTATGTCCCATCATCTTGTCACTTGCCTATCAGTAGAAGACTTATCATTCTGATCGGCAATTACCAAACACCTCATGAGTTGGGATAACACTCAATCCACAAGGTCTCCGCAGGAACTTTCTCCAGCAGGTACAAGGGAAGAAAAGTCATGATGCAAAGTCATTGTCGTATCCTCAGCATACGACCCTGTGACATCTACACTCCCCACATAGTAGAGGCAACCAAAGTTTTGATCTCTGCTTTCCCAAACAGGAGTTACTTTCCCCAGCCAAGCTCTTTTGGAGAGCCGACGTCTATATTCCCCATCCGAATTTCATAATCGCAAGCGGGTCATAAAGTTTTCTCCCAAGCGAAGTTTATTTCTTTGAATGCAGAAGCTCATCCCCAACAAGTTACTGTGAAACCTGGACCCAACCAGATATCAGTTCAACTTCGACCCCAGTAGAGCAACGGAGAACCGAGACTCCAGAACTCTTCCCCCAAGCAGGAATCAATACTCTCCACAAAGTTCTCATCTTTCCCCGACGGAGTTATCCTCAACAAAACATTATTCCTTGTGGAAATATTCTAAGAAAAGTTTGAAGACTCACCTACTCTTCAACAACAGTCAGGGATTTATTTTCCCAAACTCGGACGTGTCACAATAGCATTTCATGTTCATACATCATGACATGCGCATACATATCGCATACATCATAATCTCATTTATTTTGAGAACATCATCCCACCATGCATTTCATGCATCGCATATAATTAACCCTGTTATCTTCTCAGGAAGGACAATTATCATCAACAGTCCCATCAGTTATACATGTCACATCTGCGGACAACTAATGGAAAATCAGTTCCCGAAACCAAACAGGTCAACTAATCTAACTTATCAAACGAAGCAACCTTACCTAGGTTCCTTCTCCGTTCCGATGTAGTTTTACCCAAACTCATCATGAAGCAACCTTACCTAGGTTCCTTCTCGGTTCCGATGTAGTTTTACCCAAATTCCTCACGAAGCAACCTTACCTAGGTTCCTTCTCGGTTCTGATGTAGTTTTACCCAAACTCCTCACGAAGCAACCTTACCTAGGTTCCTTCTCGGTTCCGATGCAGTTTTACCCAAACTCCTCACAAAGCAACCTTACCCAGGTTGCTTCTCAGTTCAGATGCGATCCAGATATGGCTGACATTCTGATACTTATTCCAGATTCCTTCTAGAGATAGTTCAGATACGATCCAGATATGGCTGACATTCAGATACTTATTCCAGATTCTCTTCTAGAAACAGTTCAGATGCGATCCATGTATGGCTGACATTCTGATACTTACTCCAGATTCCTTCAAATACAGTCCAGATATGATCCAGATTCAGATGTAATTCTGTCACTCATTCAAATACAGTCCAGATACGATCCAGATTCGGATGTCATTCTATCACTCACTCAAATTCCCTCTCAAATACAGTTCAACAATCACCTCTAGATGACATCTTTAAGCCCATCTCCGACAACTATCCATTATCTCTCTAAATGGCATCTTTAAGCCCATTCCCTACATAATCAACTAACACATCTTCGAGTGCAAATTTTTAGGCACTCTAGTGTTCAATCATCTTCCACCTTCAAGTAACGAATGGCAAAATTACCAATCTAACTCTTCAGGTGTAAGAAGATTGAACAGGGGCAGCTGTTGTACCCCAAAATTTTCCCTCTCATTTCTCAAAGAATCACCCTGGATCCTCAAGTTTGCTTCCATCCAATTCCAAGCCTTGAACTGCAATTTTTCAAGAAAATCACTCACAAGGGCAAAATGGTCATTTGCATACTAAGAAGTCAAACTATGAATTTTGAATCAAAAATCAAGTTCCAAGAATAATATTTCATTAAGGAATGAAATTGGTTCATCAAAAATCAAAAGTAAGAAGTTACTTTGAAAATCAAATTTTCTAAACATTTAGAAAATTTTCTAAGTGTCTAGAGAATATGACACTTCAGAACTTCTGAGCCAGCCTCTATGCAAGTGCAGTCAGAAGTTGCAAACATGGTTCAGAACATGACGCTTCAATCAGAACATGCAGAAGCGATGCTCTTTGGTCAGAACATGATGCTTCAGTTAGAACATGATTCTTCAGCATATGGAGGCTATGTTCAATGCTCCGGTCAGAAGATGCCCCTTCAACATTTGGAGGTTACGCTTCTGATCTTCTGCGATCAGAACATTACCTAATCCCAAAACCTTGTTTAAGTAACCTGCTGCCCTGCTATGGCACAATCCTGCAACCAGGTGCCACAACGCTCCAAATTGCTGTTGACCCAGTCCACGCCTGCACTTTCTCAAACCCCATATTTGCATCAAATTAGCATACGAAAACTGTGACTAAAAAGAAATGGAATAGTATACAAAAAAGGCTTGAATCCCTTTTGTTTCCCCCCCCAAAAACCACAACAAACCCATTTATAAATACTTTGCTCCATCACACGTTCAAGGGGCTAGGCTTTGAAGGAGAGGTTGGCTTTTGGAGAGAAGTATCAAAAGAGAAAAAGAAACCTGTGAAACCCTTCATAAAAATCCAGATTTCCCAAACAGAAAACCAAACCTTTGTTCATCCCTTTGAATCAAAGAACTTGGAATTTTCTCTTCCGATTACTCTTGCTGATTCCAGAACATCCAAAGGCAGCAACTCAAAGCTCCAAGCACGCTCCAGGTTCAAGGTAAGTCTTTCTGACTTTCCTTGTTTTTCATTCTGGACATCATTAACATGTAAATATCATAGTATTAATGTTGTATATATCATTGCTTAGGTAGAAAAACTGTGGATTAGAAGTTCTTGATTAGGTCTAAACTCAGATTTAGGATTAGAACTTCTATAAACTGTTGTGCTATTATCCTTCTGATTTGCTGTTTATTAAGAACTGAATAAATTGCTGATGTGCTGATTAAGAAGGATAATTTAGCACTAATATACAAGGTTGCGATAAGATGAAGGATGATTTGCAAGAGATGGTGGATGAGGGCCTCATCTATATAATCAGGCCTAGGGCAGAGTATGAGGAGGAAGTAAACATGGTCTTTGGATGTCTTGGAGAGTTCAGGATCTTTTATGTGGAACACATGAACGATGATCTTGTACAATTGCATGTTACTTTCATCCACATGGTTGGTCAAGTAGAGCACCACTATAGATCTTGTTAGGTTTGACGTAGGGACTCCCGAGGATGTTCAATTGTGATAAAAGGTATTTAGTTGTTATTGGATAATGGAAATATCAAGGTTTCAAGCCAAAGAGATGATTACCACGAAGTTAATGAGATTAAAGTTTGCTTGACTGAGGAAGAATCAGATGATGAATATGCTTCTGCAGACAAATTCTTTTCCTCAGATGAGGGTATGTTCTCTGGAGAAGATTCTTTAATGTCAAAATTTTCTGAAGAAGGTGTACATGTGACTGTGCCATGTTTCAATGATTCGGCCCCTGTTGAAATTGAATACTGTAGCAAGCCAGTTGTTACCCCTGTGGTGATTTGCTTACCATGGCCTGTTCCTTACAAATCAGACAAAGTTTTACCGTACAAGTATAATGCTACAATTTTAGAGGATGGTGTGGAATTTCCCATCCAGCCTTTATCTAATGTTAGAAATATTGCTGAGACTAGTAGAGTGACCCGCAATGCTCGTGTATTTGAACCGGTTGTTCGAGGAAATGATAATGCTGGAAAGAAGGTTGTGGAAAGTGTTGAAGATAAGAAGGATGTAGGGGAATACAATGGTGCCACCTTGGAGAAGGACGTGGGTGATATTTTAAAGAAAATCAAAATGAGCGACTACCAAATTATGGATCAGTTACTGCAGACTCCTTTAGAAATATCTATCTTGGCATTGTTGATGAATTTTGCTGCCCATAGAGAATCTTTAATGAGGGTGTTGGACCAAGCCTTCGTGGAGTATGACATGCCGTTAGATTAATTCAGCAGTGTGATAGGTAATATTACATCTTGTAGTAACCTAAGCTTTTGTGATGATGAATTTCCTGACGAAGGGAAGAATCACAATTTAGCTCTCTACATATCCATAAACTGTAAAAATGATTCATTCTTAAATGTGTTGATTGATAATGGATCCGTCTTGAATGTGATACCGAGAAGTATGCTGATGAAGGTTAAATATCAGGGGGCTCCTATGCACCCAAGTGTTATTATTGTCAAAGCTTTCGATGGGTCAGGGGAGTTGGTTATGGGGGAGGTTGATCTGCCTATTCATATAGGTCCGCATCTGTTCCAGATCACTTTCTAAGTCATGGATATTATACCCGCATATAGTTGTTTACTTGGAAGACCATGGATACATGAAGCACGGGTTGTCACTTCCACTCTGCACCAAAAGATTAAGTTCGTGCGTGAAGGCAAAGTGGTTATTATAAATGGAGATCAAGCATTACTGATATCTCATCTATCATATTTCAGTGTTGTAGAGGCGGGCGAAGCTGCTGTTGGGACGCAGTTCCAGGCTCTGTCTGTTGATAACGTAAGAGAGAATGATAACTCTATGACTTCATCCAAGGATACTCAGAAGGTTGTGCGCAATGGTCCAAGTAAAGCATGGGGACAGGTCATTGATCCTCTAGTGAACAAGAACATGGCTGGTTTAAGATTCTCTACAAAGAATGGAAAAGGTGAGGGTTTGAAGCCAAAGTCTACTATGAGCAACTATCATGAAGTTTTCTGCAGCGGAGGCTACCTCCATCCAACTGTTTCTGGATTTAATGCTATTGAAGAGGATGAAGAAGATCAGGAAGTGCCAAATTATGTGATGCCTGGAGTCAGAATCCAGAACTGCGTCACTTATGATGTTCCCTCTTGCATCCATGTCTCAAAGTAATTTGTTTTTTCTTTGCAAAAAGCTTTCATTCTGCCCAAAATGAAAGTTAATATTGTATGGGCTTATCTGTTTCCCGTGATCATTAAAATCATAAATAAAAGTTGTCTTTGATTCTCAAAATTGTGTCTTTTATTTTGTCTTTTTTTCATGGAAAATGGTAATAAAAAAAACTTTTTTGAATAAAATATAATTGAAAATAAATATGCATAATCACTTGATATATGTGTCAGTTTCTAAAAGCAATCATAAATCACATGTGCAGATTAATTAATAAACCTGTTGAATACAATGACCCTGTACCCTCTCCCAACTTTGAATATCATGTGTTTGGGACAAAGGAAGAAGAATATGATGAGATTCTAGAAGAGGTTTCACGGTTGCTCGAGCACGAGGAAAATTCCATCCAGCCATATAAAGAGTCATTGGAAATGATCAATTTGGGTTCAGAAGAGGAGCCAGAGGAAGTCAAGATTGGAACATCGTTGCATCCTAATGTGAAGAACAAGGTGACCGAACTATTGAAAGAGTATGTGGACATCTTTGCTTGGTCTTACCAAGATATGTCGGGTCTAGATACTGATATTGTGGAGAATTATTTGCCTTTGAAGCCAGAGTGCCCGCCCGTCAAGCAGAAGTTGAGGAGAACTCACCCTGATATGACAGTAAAAATCAAAGAAGAAGTCCTAAAACAGATAAATGCCGGTTTTCTTGTGACATTGGTGTATCCTCAATAGATAGCCAACATTGTGCTCGTACTGAAGAAAGATGGAAAAGTCCGCATGTGCGTGTAGATTACAGAGACCAAAATAAAGCCAATCCAAAAGATGATTTCTCATTGTCGCATATTGATATGTTGGTTGATAACACAACAAAATTTAAAGTATTCACGTTCATGGATGGATTTTACGGATATAATCAAATAAGAATGGATCCCGAGGACATGGAAAAAACAACGTTTATCACACCTTGGGGAACATTCTTTATAGAGTGATGCCCTTCGGGTTGAAGAACGCTGGTGCAATGTACCAGAGGACTATGACAACCCTATTGTTGAAGTTATTCCAGTGTTTCAGGAAGTACCGTCTCCGCTTGAATCCAAATAAATGCACCTTCGGTGTCCGATCAGGAAAGTTGTTGGGTTTTGTTGTCAGCCAGAAAGAGATTGAGGTTGACCTAGATAAAGTAAAAGCTATTCAAGAAATGCCTGCACCAAGGACTGAGAAGCAAGTTAGAGGCTTCCTTGGACGCCTGAATTATATTTCCAGATTCATCTCCCACATGACCGCAACATGTGAACCGATATTTAAGTTTCTAAAGAAAGATCAGGGTTGTGTATGGATAGATGACTGCCAAAAGGAATTTGAAAGAATCAAATAATATCTTCTTGAACCTCCTATCTTGCTCCCTCCCGTTGAAGGAAGACCATTGATCATGTATCTAACTGTGTTGGATAGTTCTATGGGCTGTATTTTGGGACAACAAGATGAAACAGGAAAGAAAGAATATGCCATATACTATCTCAGTAAGAAATTTACTGATTGTGAGTCATGGTATTCTATGTTGGAGAAGACATGTTGTGCTCTGGATTGGGCGGCAAAGCGGTTGTGATAATACATGTTAAATAATATTACTTGGTTGATTTCCAAAATGGATCAAATTAAGTATATTTTTGAAAAGCCTGTCCTCACAGGGAGAATTTCCCGCTGGCAAATGTTATTGTCCGAATACGACATTGAGTACCACACTCAAAAGGCCATAAAAAGATGTGTGCTGGCGGATTATCTTGCTCACCAACCATTAGATGACTATCAGTCTGTCAAGTTTGATTTCCCTGATGAGGATGTAATGTTCTTAAAAATGAAAGATTGTGATGAACCTTTACCTGGGGAAGGTCCAGATCTTGAATCTCGCTGGGGCATGGTATTTGATGGAGCAGTGAATGCTTACGGAAAAGGAATTGGTGTGGTGATCATCACTCTGCATGGTCACACATTCCTTTTACTATAAGGCTGGAATTTGATTGCACTAATAATATGGCAAAGTATGAAGCTTGTATTATGGGTCTCGAGGAGGCCATTCATCTTAGAATCAAGGTCCTAGATGTGTATGGTGATTCGGCTTTAGTTGTTAATAAGATTAAAGGAGAATGGGATACTCGTCACCCTGGCTTGATCCCTTACAAAGATTATGCTATAAGACTATTAACCTTCTTTAACAAAGTTGAATTCCATCATATTCCAAGAGATGAAAGTCAGATGGTGGACGCTTTGGAAACTCTAGTTTCTATGTATCAAGTTAATACTTGGAATGATGTGCCTCATATTATGATACGACATTTGGATAGACCGACTCACGTGTTCACAATAGAGGATGTGGTAGATGAAAAACCTTGGTATTTTGATATCATACATTTTCTTCAGACTCAAGAATACCCAATTGGTGCATCAAATAAATACTGAAAGACATTGCGATGGTTGGTAGGCATATTTTTCCTTAATGAAGATGTACTGTATAAAATAAATCATGACATGGTCTTGCTCAGATGCATGGATAAACACGAAGCAAATATGTTGATGCATAAGGTTCATGAAGGTTCATTTGGTACCCATGCCAATGGACATTCAATGGAGAAAAAGATGCTTAGGGCAGGTTACTATTAGCTGACAATGGAATCTGACTATTATAAATTTTCTAAGAAGTTCCATAAATGCCAAATTTATGCTGATAAAATTCATGTACCTCCAACACTGCTCAATGTTATTTCCTCCCCGTTGCCTTTCTCTATGTGGGGTATTGACATGATTGGAATGATTGAACCAAAGGTGTCAAATGGGCATCGTTTTATCTTGGTGGCAATTGATTATTTTACCAAATGGGTGGAGGTATCTTCATATGCTAATGTCACTAAACAGGTAGTAGTGCGTTTTATCAAGAACAACCTCATATGTCGGTATGGTGCGCCAAGCAGGATTATCACCGACAATGACTCAAATATGAATAGCAAAATGATGTCTGAACTTTGTGAGGAATTTAAGATTGTCCATCATAATTCATCTCCCTACAGGCCAAGGATGAATGGGGTTGTTGAAGCGGCCAATAAGAATATCAAGAAGATCATCCAAAAAATGGTTGTTACTTACAAAGACTGGCCTGAAATGCTCCCTTTCGCTCTACATGGGTATCGAACATCTGTAGGCACTTCAACAGGGGAAACCTCGTTCTCTCTTGTATATAGCATGGAAGCAGTGCTCCCCATTGAAGTTGAGATTCCCTCTTTGCGTGTAATAATGGAAGCCAAGTTGTCAGAGGCTGAATGGGTCCAGAACAGGTTTGACCAGCTGAATTTAATAGAAAAGAGAAGAATGACGGCCTTGTGTCATGGCCAATTATACTAAAAGAGAATTAAGAAAGCTTTTGATAAGAAGGTCAAACCTCGTGAATTCAGAGAAGGCGACCTCGTACTCAGGAAGATCATGTCTTTTAACACTGATTCTAGGGGCAAGTGGACTCCCAATTTTGAAGGCCCATGTGTTGTCAAGAAAGCCTTCTCAGGTGGTGCATTGATTCTTGAAACAATGGATGGCGAGAAGCTCCCACGTCCTGTGAATGTTGATGTAGTCAAGAAATACTTCGCCTAGAAAAAATAAAAGAACAGCTCGCTAAGACGAAAACCTGAAAGGGAGGCTTAGGCAAAAAGGAGTGTCTCGGTAGGCCGAAAACCCGAAAGGGCGGTCTAGAAAAAGATTAGAGACATAAACAGAATAAATGTTCCCGGTAGATTGAAAACCCACAAGGGCAACCTAGGCAAAAGTTAGGGATTTTCTGGCAAGTAACTGCATCAAACAAGACATGATCAATGGAGCAACAATCTGCTTGGATCTTACTACTCTTCCACTGAAGTCTCTGCTCAGGAATTCAAATTTGTTAGGGAGAATAGTGGTCATTGTAACTTAATGTATCTTTCCCAATGTATATTACCATGTTCCAAACTTTGTAATTATCTATGGAGTCTTGCCATTCGTGGACTACCATTCTATTAATAAAGTTTGAGCCTTTTGTCCAATTCCTTGCAATTCTTATTTTATTCAGCTTATAAATATTTCATTTATTATTTATAGTAATGATCAAAGTAAACAAATTAAATAACAAATTTATTTTTGAAAAGAATTTACAAATTACTCATTGCTTTAGATTTTGTGACACAAGGAGAACAAAATAGTGACTTCAGGGACAGATAAACTCAAAGGTTTGCATGACATGAAGACTTTGTCTAAGATTCCCAAATGAAGGCTTCACTCATATAATAAAATTTTTTCTCCCCGTGCATGCTAAGTTGGACTCATTTGTGAAGCATCTCCTTTCGGCAGTACCGACGTATTGTTTGTTTTCCCGACAGTCAGGCAAGGACAATGACTTATTTAAGAAGTGTTGAAACGATTATCGACTTTTTGGGTGTTCTCCCGCCAAGTGCTGGATTGGATTTAAAATCCCCACAAGTTTTCTTACTGTAGTGTTTGATTTCTTGAATTCCTCGAGTGAAGCCGAGGTAACATATTCTTCTGAAGTTACTACCCCCGTAAGGTCTCATAATTTCTCCCCAGAGAAGTTGGTGCAATCATCACTCTCAGTATTAAATAATGTATCTTGGTGTCCCTTCAACAGTGTGGTGTGGCCCTCCCCAATGAAGTAAATATGTTATCCCGAGTTGATGTCTCGGCAATATGGTATTGTTTTCCCTAGTGAAATCAGCATTGCAATCCCCAGCAGATGTGAAGACCTAAAGGCATTTGTTTCCCCACTGAAGTTTGTATGGTATTCCCTAGTTAAGACTGGAGGAGGACGATATATCCCGGTATCTGTACTGGTTTATTGTTATAATGTGATCATTTTCAGATTATATTCCTTCCCAGTGAAGTTAAGCAGTGAAATAGGAATTTGTTTCCCCAGTTGGTGCTTACTTTCTTATGGAGTTTTCATCTTGGACGTAATTTAGCCGAGTATTGACTGTACCCATTTGGTTTTATCTGGTTATCCCCAATGTTATGTGTTTTTTGTCAACATATACACGATGACATTCATACATTCATACATATTTCATGCATAACTGAACTTAGAGATTTACTGCTCATTTGCATTTTTATCGTTGACATATTACCTTGTTGTGCAGAGTTGTAACATCCTCTCTCCAATAGAATGTCAACCTTAAGTAGAAAGTGTTTATCCTTTCACTTTCTCCACTGAGTTATCCCTCGTGGAAGGATTTTGTTTCAGCCTTCATTTCAGCTTGTCGCCTGGATGGAATGGGGTTCCCTCTTGAGTTTATTTCTCATGAGGTATGTTTTGGTTGATTGTTTCATTCCGGTTTATTTCTGGTTTGAATGGGTGCCCCCAACAATATTATTATTTGAATTTCTGCAAGCTTTGAGCCCTAGTTTGAGAATGTGCATTTATTTTGCACAAGAAATTTTTTTCTCCTTAACAGGGATTATTGGCATTTCCCAAAGAAGTTCTATCTCTTTCCCAAGAAGCCATATTTCTCTCTTCAGGAAGTCTTTATTGCAATTCCTTCTCATGGCAGCAAGAAGCAGGTCTCTTTATTTGAGCAACCTATACTTCCCCTAGTGAATCTGATAGTTCCCAGAGAAGATTCAGATTTTGTTACTCCAATGGATGGTAGCCTTGTCATTATGGAAGGCAGTTCGTTGTTGAGATTTATTACTCCAATGGATTGTAGCCTTGTCATTATGGAAGGTAGTTTGTTGCTGAGATTTGTTACTCTAATGGATGGTAGCCTTGTCATTATGAAAGGTAGTTTGTTGTTGAGATTTTGTTACTCTAATGGATGGTAGCCTTGTCATTATAGAAGGTAGTTCGTTTTTGAGATTTTGTTACTCCAATGGATAGTAGCCTTGTCATTATGGAAGGTAGTTCGTTGCTGAGATATGTTACTCCAATGAATGGTAGCTTTATCATTATGGAAGGTAGTTCGTTGTTGAGATCTTTCTCCAATGGATGTTAGCCTTGTCATTATGGAAGGTAGTTCGTTGCTGATATTTGTTACTCCAATGGATGGTAGCCTTGTCATTATGGAAGGTAGTCCATTGTTGAGATTTGTTACTCCAATGGATGGTAGCCTTATCATTATGGAAGTTAGTTCGTTGCTGAGATTTGTTACTCCAATGGATGGTAGCCTTGTCATTATGGAAGGTAGTTCATTGTTGATATTTTATTACTCCAATGGATGGTAGCCTTGTCATTATGGAAGGTAGTTCGTTGTTAAGATTTTGTTACTCTAATGGATGGTAGCCTTGTTATTATGGAAGGTAGTTCGTTGCTGATATCTTTTACTCCAATGAATGGTAGCCTTGTCATTATGGAAGGTAGTTTGTTGTTGAGATCTTTTTCTGATGAATAATAGCCTTGTCATTATGGAAGGTAGTTCATCATTGAGATTCTATTGCTCTGAAGAATTTCATTTATTTCCAGTCGTAAGTACTGGTGCTAATCATTTATTACCTACCCTAATATTGGTATTTACCGACATTATCTTACTACTTCTTTCCCCGGTAGGTCGACGTTACTTTTTTGCTATCTCCTCATTGAGTTGGTAGTTTACCGTCATCTGTGAGTCTGTATCTTTTTAATCTTATACCTTCAACTATTGAGTGGATAGTTCACAGTCATCTATCGATCACTTTTATCCTTTATTGTCTCTCCTCAATCTTTGAGTTGATGACCTCTTATCCCCTCCTTGGGCTTTACCCCAATAGATTCAGGTCTTTTGTTCACCAGTGATTTATTTTCATGGTCGGGTTTCTCCTTTGATCCTCGTTTCCTTTGCTACATCCCCAGTGGTGTCTTGCGTACTTTTTGAATTCGTTCATCTGCATTTACAATCATAAGCATTGCATGATATCTTAGGGCCAAAAATAAGGCTTATTTTATATTTAAGTATCTTCAATTGCATCGACACGAATATTTTTAACCTTCGCATCTCCGAATAGAAGACACTTAAATAAGGGCAGCTGTTGTACCCCAATTTTTACCCCTAAGATTCCTCTATCATAACATATCAACTCAATCATAACAAGATCACACTATGGTTTGGTTATTCTCCTTATCTTTAGCTTTTCTCCTGAGAAATCACCAAGCACTTTGAATCGTGTGCCTCATATATATGTATTTTATATTTTACTGATTTCTAACCAAAATTCCAAAATATGTTTTATTTGTTTTGTGTATTGAAAGACAGGGTTTGCGACCAAGAAATTCAGGTGATAACTCTCCGGTTAGGGCTATGGTTTGTTCAAGCCAAAAATACTTCCTAAAATCCTATGGCTCAGAGTGGTGATCTATAATCTTAGGTCACATTATCCTCAAGTTTCATTCAACATAGTTAAGAGGAGTCTAGTTGCTTAATTCCCAAGATTCTTCAAGATAGGTTCATGTGTTTATTTCCATGCCTTATTCGACGTCTCAAGTTCATTGTGATTAATAGTATCTTGGGCTGTGAAAAAGGTCAAGTTCGCGAGTTGATTTGAAGTTGTTGGACCAAAAGTCAATGTTTGCCAGTTTGAGTTTGAATGATCATAACATCCTTATTATTCAATATTTTTGAGCAATTCTTTGAGCATATGAATCTCCTTGACGTCATCTTCAACTTCTCTTTACAAGTCAAGAGCTAATGATGTGAGGAACAACTTTGCTTCAGAAGGTTTCTCAAAATGATTTCAGCTGTTGCACCCTAAATTTCGATCCTAATTTTTTTAGTCGCATTATTATATCATACTTTTTCATTTGGTCAAAATCGTCAATAAACATCTTCATTCATCACATTTCGCATCATTAGTCGTATTTAAGTTGACCAAAAGTCAATTTAAATCGAAGTTTGCATTGTTTTTTAGTTAAAAAATACCTGATATTTCACTTCACGCATTTTTATCTCTTTACTCGTTTCTTGCATTTCTCCAAGTTGTTTATATGTCAATAATATTAATATTTCGATTTTGCAGACAAATTGTTAAAAGAGATTCGACACTGTATGGAAAATAGGCGAGAAAAATATTTCAAGTTTTCACCTTTTGCTGATCATTTTATGAATCTTCGTTTTGCGTAGACCGTGACGGTATGCTCGCTTCATTTTTCGGTACAGTTTGAAGTCTCGTTTTCAACTGTAAACGTTTGTTTAGCCTGCTATTTTTATTCTCATTTTTTTCGATTTTGATCTTTTGAATATTTTTTCGTTAATCTTTGAGACAAGTAGTTTATTTTAATGTGTTCATTTCTTTTTTTCAGATAGATTTTTGTCCATTTCTTTTTATCGTTTTTAGTCTTTTCCGGTCTCTAGTTTTTATTCAGAAAAATTAAAAAAAAAATTTAATTGAGTTAATTTATATACTTTCAGATTTTTGAGTTGATTTTATCATTGAGGTTCATTTTGTCTAATGTAAAAATTAGTCAAAAACTAATATTTTGTATATAAATAAGAGTTAGCACTTCAGTAGCAGAAAACAGAATGAAAACGCCGAGAAAATTGAATCTCTTCCCTCAACCTTCATCACCATCTTGATGCTTCCTCTCTTCCTCACGTAACTCTCTCTCCATTGCAAGACAAATTATTCTTCTCTCTTTCTCTCTCAAGCAAGCATCCTCCATTTTTTTTCTTCTCCAAGCTTCCTTCATCCTTCTATTGAATCATTAGTGAAGCTTCAAGTCAAGTATTTCTGGAGTGCTAGCTTTTATTTGAGCTCAAATATCAACTATTCTATTTCACAAGGTAGATTTTCCATACTTTCTCTCTCATGATTGCAACTTGCATTTTTTTATTCATTGATCATCTGAAAAAATAAATAGCATATTCATGTTTCTTGCATTTTTTTGATGGATTTTTATGTTTGGATCGTTTGATTTGGTGGAGAATTGAAAGAGAAATCTTAAGATGAAAACTGTTTGATGAATTGTCCAACTTAAAACCGTTTTCATACAGCAACCTTCACGCGCGAATTTCTCCATCATGCATGCATCATTTTGTGAATTTTTTGACTCCATGATGTTCTACTCATTTTGATCTTGAGGTTTGATGTTTACATTTTTTATTTTCATGGACAAATGAAAGAGATATCGTGACATGAACATTGCCTTTCAAACCTGAAAAAAAACAGAAAACATCATTGGTGTTGTGGTAGGGACGATGACGTGTCCCATTCTGATTGAGCATGATCTTCATTTTCTTTTACAACGCATTCTAAAATAGAAGGTGTAATAACTTTTTGTTAATTTTTTTTCTTTTGTTTTCTCAAATTTTGTTTTGATACTTTTCTTCCTTCAAAAATTTTCATAAAAATATTTTAAACTCCATTTTTAATATATTTTCATATTTTGATTTTGATTTCATTTTTTTTTTATCATTTTACTTGATTAAATACATTCATGTAGTTAAGTAGGATTTTAATAATATTTTAAATTTTAAAATTTTATTTTCCTATTTCTACTAAATCAAAAAAAATTATAAAAAATATTTTATAGCTTCTCTCAGAGTCTAATTCCTAAATATATATTTTTTTTCCAATTTTATAAAAATTTTGAGATACGGATTAGCTCATTTGATTGGATATACCATCTTTCTCTTGTTTCTTTTTAATGTTTGAAGTAAATAATTTTTGTTTAATTTTTTTCTTCTGAGATAAAATTCAAGAAAAATATTATTATTGATTCTTAGGGATCAAACTAATTCTTTATATTTTTTATTTGAGTTTATAGGTTGGCTAACTCTATTTTCAAATTTTTTGAAGTTAATTGTTGATTGTGAGGCCTTTTCTTGTTTAGGCATGAAGAAAGATTTAATTCTCCAATTTCCCTAACTTCTAAAAACCAAAGGAAATACATTCAAAGTTTCAGGATGATTCAATATCATTGAAATCTTTTTTGTTTATTTTTTAAGTATGATCTCCCATTTTATTCAAAATATTTTGTAAATGATGCCTAGTTTTGGTCTTTGATCAACTAGTTTTGATGTTTGAATATCAAAAACATATTTTCTCTTCTTTTCAGGAACTTTGAATCACGCCTCTTACTTTTAGAAGTCTTTAGGAGTTTAGAATTAAATGTAAATATTTTTTCAAGTTACTTTCCTATTTTTAACCTATTTTTTAACTTGAAAATATATTTAGGGTTTTTCTTTTGATCAAAGTATGTAATTGAAAACTTGTGTACATAATTCTTGTTCAACTTTTGTTATGGCATGTGATACTGACTTGGAAGTCATAATGGGACAAATTCTTCAACCTCATTGGATCTTGGATGTTGATAGGTTGAAAAACCAAATCCACCAAAATGGATGAATGATGTTGACGATATTTGAAACCATGTTTTCATTTAATATATCTCCTCCCTCTTCATCTTATCTCATTCTTATTGTACCAAATATTATTGGAGCATGATTTACATATCATGTCTCAAAACATGAGGTGCATAGATTGCTATTGATCGGCCTCAAAATAGGTACGACTTCTATATAAGTCCACTTACGATTGCTTAACATAGCACTAAATTTTGTCCCGATTTGAAAAAATGATCATTCGTGGCCCAAACCTATGTTTGCAATCCCAAGTATGTTAATTTGAACCCTTTGATCCAATAACCTTGAGATTCATTGTTAGGAGGCTTTGGTTCTACCAATCCTCCAATGGAACTTCATCAAATTTGGTCAAAGTGGATCACTTAAACATCATTGATCATTAAGTGTCATCTTGAGAATTCTTAAATGGATGATATACTTGACAAAAAGCAAATTAAACTTGTTGTTGAGAGGCTTTGGTTCTACCAGTCCTCTAATGAGTTCCCAATGCAAGTTTCAAGATGGTCATCCAATTAACCACTAATTCCTAACAATTGACTTTATCTTATGCTTTTATCTTATGCTCTTTACTTTATGTACCATTTACTTTAGCATTTACATTTCATGCTATTTTTATCTTTGCTCACTTGAGCATTTACTTTTATTTAATTTTTATTTTGCTCATTTGAGCTTCTCATTTCTTTTTGAAGATACTTAATAATCAACTTGAACCATAAAAAACTTTAATGTTACTTGGAATATTTGGATACTACCCTTGGCATAATGGAGTGATGGACTTATTGGACTTAAGATTAGAGACCTTGGCCTACCTTGAGACCTTAATTGTCATTCTGTCTGGATTTTTTAGGGTTTACCCCAAGACATTGGGTTGCTTATTTGTTTTGTGTGCAGGTTATTGAGATTATACACTTTGTCTGTAATCTGGAATTCATTTGTATACAACTGTTACTCTGTCAAATTTTTGTGAAGACTTAATGCAAATTAAAGCTTGATATTCTTAAGAGGTTTATTAATTGTTTGCTTGGTTTCAAATCCAAAGGATGGAATTCTATATTGACTTATTATGTCAAGTGTTGGCTTATTGTTGGTTAGATGGTTCTTATCCTTAGCTCTTATCTTATGCTCTTGGATAGTCCCTTCTTCTCCTCCCATCTTCTTTAGTTTAAAAATCTTCTCCCTCCTTCTGAAAACTCTTCTTGTTTCTAAACTTGAACGACTTTCATAATAAACTTGGTCTTATGTCCATGCATTTTCAAAATATTTTCTTATCAAAACTTTAATCAACTTAACAATAATTTGAATTTTTTTTGTGAGAAGACTAAAAGTCAATCAATCTCATTTTAAACCATTTTTCCACTTTGGCTTTTTACCTTAAAAACTTTTCTCAAAATATTAGACTCTTGTCAATCCTCGTAGTGATGTGAGCTACTATACTTCTACAATATGTAGTGAAGTGAGATATTTTCCACTTGGTTGTTGAGTGAGGCTTTGTTGATTTTAAAATCCAAGCCATATCCTCCACTTTGAGATGACACAAATTCTCATTTCTCATAATTGTGGGTAGTAAGTATATTTTCCACTCGGACAATAACAATAATGTCTTGTCTCTTAAAATTAACCAACACACTTGTGTTTTAAAATTCTTAAAGGTGAACTACGTGTACCCCGATCCCCTATTGCACGGAAGGTGGTACGTAGGAACTAAAGGTTCACAACAGCGACGGATGCAAAAATCATAAAAAATACTTCTTTTCTCATCACCACAATCTATTTTTTACACAACATCTTTATAGCCAAAATATACAGATTTTTCAAAGAGGTTCATGCGGAGTACCGTAGATGTTTAGGGTGCTAATACCTTCCATTTGCATAACCGACCCCCTTACTTAGATCTTCCTCCCCTTTTGGGTTATTCTCTCTTTTCCCATTCCTTTGGAAACAATAAAGCGCGGTGGCGATTTTTATTTTGATATGTGCGAGTTAAGTCAATCCAATGGCTTAGTCTTAATATTTCTACTGCTACAGTGGGGCATAGATTTCATGGGCCCTTTTCCACCATCATTTAGGAAGCATTATATCCTAGTGGTTGTTGACTATGTTTCTAAGTGGATGGAAGCGGTGGCGATGTCCACTAATGATGCCAAGGTTGTGGTAAACTTCCTGAAGAATACTATTTTCTCAATGTTTGGGGTACCAAGAGCGCTCATCAGTGATGAAGGAACCCACTTATTGAACAATTTTATGGAGAATCTGTTGAAAAAGTACAATGTGAAGCACAAGATTACCACTCTATATCACCCTCAGACGAGTGGACGGCTGGAAGTGTCTAACAGGCAGATAAAGTAGATCATTGAAAAAACTGTTAGTGCTTTTTGGAAAGACTGATCAATGAAGCTCGATAATGCACTGTGGGCTTACAGAATTGCTTTCAAAATACCAATAATTATGTCACCTTATCAGTTGGTTTATGGTAAAGCATGTCATTTACCGCTCGAAGTCGAGCATAAAGCATTTTGGGCTTCCAAATTCCTGAACTGTGATCTTTTGAAAGCTGGCAAATCCTGAATTCTTTAACTCCAGGAGTTAGAAGAGTTTAGGAATCACGCTTATGAAAATGCCAAGATTTATAAGGGAACAAACAAAGTAATGGCATGATCAAAATATCCATAAGAAGGAATTTTAGGAAGGACAGTTGGTCTTGCTATTTAATTCCAGGTTGAAGTTGTTTCCTGGAAAACTAAGGTCCAGATGGTCTGGACCATTTGTGGTCCACAAAGTGTTCCTGCATGGAGAAATTGAGATGAAAAATCAAGAAAATAGGGACCTTTTTTAGGTGAATGGACAACGGCTATCAAGGCCAAGAAAGTGGTTTGATAGATGATGTTCGTCTTACATGATAAAATGGACGACTGTTGAGCCATGCGACGTTAAATGAAGAGCTTCGTGGGAGGAAACCCATGTGTTTTATTACTAATTAATTTCTTTGTTTTTGTTAAGTTTATTTTGTAGGGTGTGTTTAGATTTATGAAGTGTCCTGTACAGGAAGGAGAAGATGAAATTCGGGAAAGGGTCATGGAAAGAAGCTGTGTTGGAAGAAGCGAGAAAGAAAATGAAAAATAATTTTTTTTGAAGGAAAGTCATCTTTGTAACACGGGTGTCTGTGTCCTGTAACACGACCTATGTTGCTTCTCATTAAGCATGGAGCCAACAAATTTTTTTAATGGAAAAAGTGTCGTTCCAGTTTTTCAACACTGGCGGCCGTGTCAGGCAACACGGCCCGTGTTGCTCATCCTGAAGCTTGCATGGAATTTCAATTATTTTGGAACAAGATTACTAGTCCAACACGGGTGGCTGTGTTGGCCAACACGACCCGTGTTGGCGCATGCGTACTGGATTTTGAATTTTTTTTTCTTTTAAGTGGTGGACCCCCCTTATGATTATGACACTTTTAGCCATCTCAACCATTCATTCACTAAAATTCTATCACTTCCTCTCATATTATTCATCTTCCATCTCTCTCTCACACCAAAACCTAAGCCTCCATAGCCACCACCACCACCAAAATCTCCCTCTTTTACCATCAAAATCACTCCAAAACCCAAAAGCTCATTCACAAAAGCTTCTCTAAATTCCATCCTCTACCATAATTCCGGGTTGTTTTTCTCTAATTTCTCGATTTTAGTTCTCTAATTTTTCAGATACCCAAAATGCCCCCAAAGAGGATCAGAAAAGGAAAGCATGTAGCCGAGAGATCCTGTACCCGCAAGAGACCTCTCAGGCATCTGGATGCTCATGATATCCTTTTCGAGGATAATGCCCATCACAAGAGGTATATGGCTCATGTAAAGAGAAAATTAACCCCTAGCAGGTATACATGTGAACCTACTATGAATGCTTCAGGGATTAAGAATGAGGTTGATATGCTATTTCATAGTCTTGGTATGTTAGAATTTATGTATCTAGAGGCGCCCTCTTATGAGCGTCTAACTCTCGAGTTTTTGAGCATGATTGAGTTTAAGCTAGAAAAAATGGAATGGCACGATGAGATTCTACTGTGGTACTCTCACTTTCTGTATGTTTAATGAGACTCATCAATTGATGGTGGAAGAGTTGGGTGGCATCCTCTGGTTACACATATATGAGCCCAGAGCTATTCCGAAGGAGTTTCCGGTTAAAATTTTTTGGAAGATATTTCAGGTTTTGACAAGTACGTGGCTGCAGGAGCGAAGTCTTAAGTTATTCAGAACCCCTGCATTCGTTATTCCCAAAAAGGGCTTGCATACACAATCTTTGGCAGGGGTGACAACCATGGAGTGGCAACCATGAGGGAATTATTTTTCCTCCATGACATGTTAAATAATAATGTTATTAATGCAACTGCCTTTGTAGCTGATTTTTGGGAAAGGTAGGTCGAGCCCCTTCTAGTGGAATTTATGTGAGGGTATTATCACCCAAATTGTTAAACATTTCGATTATGAAACTTTGTTGGAGGAGGATACCCCTATTCAAGGTAAGAAAAAAATTGACATGGAATCACTGATACATCAAGGCATGATTTCTATTACTAATGGTCGTTATTAGTTGATGAGTAGAAACATGTTCCTTCTTGAGTTGCCTAACCCGACTAAGGTGGGCACTACTGATCATGCATATTGGCTATATGTAAGTTTCCGTCCCTGATAACGAGGATGGCCTATTTGATGATTTTGATGCAAGTGATCATGCAGAGGAGGAAGCCACTAACAACCACAGTGTGTACCACCACCCACGCACTGTGCATCTCAAGAATATGGATCCTTTTATATGGATCAAAATCAATGGGTGTGGGTCCAATCAGAGCTCGGTTACCTGAGAGCTGAGCAGACAAGACAAAGGGAGGAGCAAAGTCTTTAATGGAATATGATGAGTGAGATGCACAGAATGATGCAGTGGATGATGTTACATTATCCTCCTCCTCCGCCGCCTCAGTAGGTGTTGTGAGTACCCCTCTCCATCATGTTCTAAAACATTGAGGTCAATGTTTAGTTCAGGTGTGTGTGTGGGGGGTTATTTCTTTTGTGTTATTTTTGTTTAATTATTTCGATTATTTATTTTGTTATTGTTTGTGTGTTGTTGTGTATGTGATGCAGGATCATGGAAGTGTTGTCTGGATAAGTGATGAGAATCCGTGATAGTGGATTAGGAGATTACTCCCCTTATGGTGCTTGATGTGAATGATCCTCAAAAGTTGATACCGTTGAAAAAATTGATCGGGGGCAACCTGAAAGAGCTGACCAACAAAGATACCATGTGCACCCCAAGTTGAGAGGAAATCCGCATCACACTTAGAGGTATTATGGAAGCTGTTAACATTACCCGACATGGTGAGAGCATAAAAATCCAAACACGCATTTATCATCATGAGAGCTAAGTTAGGTATGTTTCTATCACTCTGAGTTTGTGTATGTTCTATTTTGAATATTACTACATAATGACACACACTGAAGCAAGTTGTTTATTTTTACCCCTGAGCCTTTCTATCCATCCCGTTTGTATCGTTATCCCTCGTTAACCCCATTGAGCCTTACATCTATTTGTTTGTTTTTATCACCGCATCTATTTAAACCATAGCCAAAATTCTCATTAGCCTGCTCAATTAGGTGTTATGTATCTTAGAGCTTTAAAAATTCTAAGTTTGGGGTTGAGACACTGGGAATAAAATAGGTAAGTGAAACAAAAAGAAAAGAGAATATAAAAAATTGAAAGTTGAATGATGAAAAAGAAAGAAAGAAAAAAGAGAGAATAAAAGTGCACTTACCTAATGATTAGGCCCGAGTTAGAAAATAAAGATACAGGCTCAAATTGAGACGAAACCGAGAAATTAAACTAACGCGGTGTCTAAGCAGTCCCATGTGGTAAGTTATGGAAAATAAAAAAAAGAGTAACACAGTGAAAGGATGATAACACCGAGCTGAGCCAAAAAACCCTTTGTTTTCCCTATTTTGTTGTTTATCCCACCGTACCCTAAGTCCCCTTACAACCCAAAGACCTCAAAAAGTGTGTGGAATATGTATATGAAATGAATTTAGAATTTATTCAAATTTGTGAGTTGATAGTTCATACTGTGATATTTTGAGTGAAACACTTTAACCCTCAAAGAATTTATGAGAGTGTGAAATAAGTTGACAGGTGAAGTAGTGTTTTGATGTGGAAGTGTGGTGGAACACTTGGTTCGGGGAACTTTGAAAGGAAAGCAAAAGCGAGTTGCGAAAGATCTAGGCGGAATTGTGGTAATTTATTTTAGGGGTGTCCGGTTCGTTTTGTCTTGAACATTGCTTGAGGACAAGCAACGAGCTAAGTTTGGGGTTGTGATCAGTCACCATTTTCACTATGTTTTTGTCACTTTTCTAACAACAATCCAGGTATTCTGCACTGCTTTGTTTCATATTAAGTCGTTTTGATGTTCTTTTAAGTTTTCTCCTCATTTTATGTTTTTGAGTTGTTTCAAGTTATTTTCCTATTTTATGGGTCAGTATGTTGTTTATGGATTGTTATCATGTTCAATTTGAAGATCTGCTGGACACGGTGTGAGAAAGTTGCAAAGACCTGGAAGTTCTAGGCAAATAATATGAAGGATCAGTGAGCAACACGGGCAGCCGTGTCACAGGACACGACTCGTGTTGCAACCTGCAGCATTAGACGTGAAAGAGGAAATCAGGGCGTGCAACACAAGTGGTCATGTCGCCTGACACGGGCCGTCTTGCTACCCCTGGAACTTTAGAAGAAACAAATATTGATGAGGGCCAACATGGGTGCCGGTGTTTCCTAACACGGCCCGTGTTGGCTAATGACGCTGATTCTGGTATTTTTTTTATGATTTTGCCCAAAAATTAATCTGCAAAGGTGTTTTGGTACTTTCCAAATGAGTCAAGGGTTTTTCACTTTATAGAGAAGTTTTCACGAGAGATAGAGGGACCTTTTTGCACACTGATCCACTGTCACGCACCAATCAAAAACGAGTATTTTTGAAAACTGTAGTTTAGCGACAATGACTCGAGTATCATATCACGAAGATTCTTGTATTATTATTAATTAATAGAAATAAAATTGGGGGGAGGGAGTTTGGTTTTAGGGTCGAATTAAAAAAACAAATTAAAATAAGTGATTATTCAATAAGCTAAAACGACTAATCCAACTGATTTGGGTTCTGACTTATCATCGGTTATGATAACACCAATCCCTAAACGGCTTCGATCATATTCAATTATGAGATCAATAAGCAAGCTCTTATCAAAATCATACGAATTATGTTCCTTTTTACCGGATTAAACAAACGGTTAAGAATATGACGAGTTAGCAAATTAAGCAAACGATAACATGCAATTAAATTTAGGAACATGCATACAATCAAATTTAATCAATTTTATCCTATGAACAAAAATTAAATTAAGCAAACAATTGCAATCAAATTAAGCAAATAATTTCATAGAGAATGATTGAACAGAAATCAAATTTAAATTAGTGTTAGAATAACCTCAAAGTAATGGAACCCGTAAGCAGCAGGATTTTCCTTCAGGAATTAGTTCTCCATAGCAAGCATATAAAGCAAAATATTTTTTGTGAACATTATGTAACATACTCTCTAGCAGCTGCAAGCCTTATAAAATAAAATAAGGGTTTCCACTTACAAAATGAGTCGGGTCAAAAACATAACCCAAACCCACTAAAAAGGCCCCAAAACAAATTATTCTAATGTTGCAACTTCAACGAATTATTTAATCCTTCTACAGTCCGAATTAGATTCTGGCTCCAAATGAAAGTTGTATCTCTTTTTCTTAGCTTTCCAACGCATATTAGAATGTCTCAATCCGATTCTTGTATCTCCAGTTATGAATATTTCAATGAAAGCTGCCAATGCTGAAAATTAAATACGAAAATCAAATTAAACCAAAAATAAAATAAATTAGAAAAACATTATAAAATATAAAAATAAACAAAGAAAAACATAGAAATGCTTAAGTACAAACATGGAAGAATGTGCATCAAAATTCACTGATCAAATTCCCCCATACTTAAACTTTTACACTCCGAGCTAAATAAAATAAAAAACTTAAGAAACACAACAACATCATCAGTTACTCATTCCAGGCTACAAACTCTTTTTCAGTTAAGACTGCATCGATATGTACTAATCTTACACACTAAGGATATCATAGGAACACTACTCCATAATTGTGTAGTCATAAGCCTCCTGAATATACAACCCAATACGAATCATGTTATCATGTCAAAGCCTAACTTACCCATCCTCCTTTTTGCTCTCTTTCATTCTGGCGCAATCATATTAAACCCGTTATCTCCATACACTCATAGTAAGGCGATTCTGGTATATGAGTGGTATAACCCTTTTCTTAACCAATTGTAGTTGTGGGGAATCAGACCGTAATCTTCCCTACTAAGTTCAGCACCAGAGACCTCTAAACCAACCAACAACGAGTCTGATAATCAAATTTTGTAGGTTCCATAACCGTTGGGTTAAGTGACCGGGTGAGGGTTACCAAACTTAGAAGGTGCATTCCCTATTTTTTTCAAATAAAAAACTGGATCATTCACTTATATTCATCGGCTTCCCTACGTAGAGCATATATGAGATGGTGCTGACTGCTAAGATAAACTACTCAAGAGCTGTTAGAGAATAAGAATTCAAGGTTATGTCATAATAATCATTCAAATTAATTTCCATATGCAGGAGACTTACGATGTTAATACGATACTGATCTTGTGAACTTTTCCCAAGTCTCCACAACTAACCTCAGATTAATCTTATAACCCAAAACTTACACAAAGATGCATTTTTTTTATAATAACTGAAAACAAAACAAACCAACAAACAAAAGCAAAGAAAATAAAGAAAATAAACGATTCCCTCCCCCACATTTAAAACATGCATTATCCTTAATGAAAAGACATAACTATTAAATAAGAGTGAGAGAAAGGAAAGAGCACACCCGAATAGTCAAGGAGGATAAGTGATCACATTAGCAGCCTTTTCCCAAGAGATATCTTCTACATTCTCTTCTTCCAAAGTGAGGCTCTCATGGAGTAGCTTTGTGTAATGTCCATTGAGCTTGAAATTTTTATTAGTGGCTTCGCCTTTTATTCCAGGATCAAAGAAGAATCTTTGATAAGTAAAAGTGTGGAATGGGAATGTAATCTTCTTTTCCACAACACCAAAGATCAAAAGATTGAGGGGTTGTCTCACTACTTTTGTTTCATCTTCAAGTGAGATCTTATGCATACACATGGACAGACTAATATCATAAATATTATTCAAGATCCATCCAATTCCTTTCTCATGCTTCTTCAAAACCTGCAAAAATTTACTTTCTTGATCAAAGTAAAGTTTAGAAGAAATTATAACCGGAAGTTTTTCATTCATTTCTATATAAGCATATTTAAGATTTTCAAGAATTGGTTTCCGCTCTCCGGATGGTGGTTGTTTGATGGATGGTTTGTTTCGGGCAGTCGGGGTGTCGAGAGCTTCATCTACATGAAAAATTTCATTTACAACCTCATGTGCAGTAAGAATATCAACTTGCAAGGCAACCTCAATTTCAGCACAAACAAAGCAAATTTTAGTGCCAGTACAAACATCACAAGAGTAAACATCATCAAAATAAGACAATAATGGAAAATCAGATGCAAATAAATCAGTACAAGTATCATCAACAGTTTCAGAAAGAAACTCTATTGGAAAAATAGAATTCTCTTCCAAGGGTTGTTGGTTAGATCCTTGAGCTTGTTGCATGGCATTCATCAAAGAGGCAAGTTGTTCAATATGTGTTTGCAAAGTCTGGAGAGTAGAATTTATTTGTTGTTGAAACTGGAGATTATTTGCAGCTATTTGTTTGACCATGTCCTCTAGCGAAGGCCTGGAAGGTGCAGAGCACACAACCTGAAATTCCTTCAGATGCTTATGCGGATCCTCACCTGCAAGACCATTAAATTTGGCAACAAGTGTATTAAATCAAATTTCAATTCATAAGGTGTATCAGCTGCAGGATAGTCAATACATACACCATTATAGTTTAAATCAGGGACAACCAACTGCCTTAAAGTTCTTTGTTCAGTCATGTTATCAACAAACACAGAAATATCAGCAATGTCTCAAACATGCAGAAACAAATAGAAAGAAGGAAAATGATTAAAATAAATTCAAAGAATATAAAAACACCAAATTTAATCTAATGAACTCAAATAAGAATTTTGAGGATTTTTTTAACACTGCGAAAGAAGTAAAAAATTAATTAAAAATAGAAAAAAAGAGGAATTTGCGATTTTGAGGGTTGAAATATTCTAAAGGGGTACTGTTCGTCGATTTTTTTCTGATTTACATAAAAAAATTCGGATCAATTCGAAACAGTAGCTTCCAAACTTACCTAACAGGCTGAAATAGTTACCCCTATAATGCAACCAGTATTGCAACCCTGAAAATCAACAAACACAACAAAAAATAAGGAAACAAACTAGCAAGAACACTATACATGTGACTATAATATCATCTAATAAAAATAAGAATCCCCAACAACGGCGCCAATTTGATCCGCTATCGCGCACAGATAAAAAATGAGTATTTTTGAAAACTCTAGTTTAGCGACAATGGCTCGTGTACCGTATCACGAGGATTCTTGTATTATTATTAACTAATAGTAATTGAATTGGGGGGATTGGTTTTAGGATCAAATAATAAAAATAGATTAAAATAAGTGATTATTAAATAAGCTAAAATGGCTAATCCTACTGATTTGGGTTCTAACTTATCATCAGTTATGATAACACCAATCCCTAAACAACTTCGATCCTATTAAATTATGAGATCAATCGGACAAGCGCTTATCAAAATCATACGAATTATGTTCCTATTTACCGGATTAAGCAAACGGTTAAGAATATGACGAGTTAGCAAATTAAGCAAACGATAACACACAATTAAATTTAGGAACATGCATACAATCAAATTTAATCAATTATATCCTATGAACATCAATTGAATTAAGCAAACAATTGAAATCAAATTAAGTAAATGATTTCATAGAGAAGGTTTAAACAGAAATCGAATTTAAAATAGTGTTAGAATAACCTTAAAGTAATGGAACCCGTAAGCAGTAGGATTTGCCTTCGGGAATTAGTTCTCCATAGAAAGCGTACAAAGCAAAATATTTTTCATGAATATTGTGTAACAACCTCTCTATAGGCTGCAAGCCTTATAAAATAAAATAAGGGTTTCCACTTACAAAATGAATCGGGTCAAACACATAATCCAGACCCACTAAAAAGACCCGAAAACAAATTATTCTAATGCTGCAACTTCAATGAATTATTCAAGCCTTCTACATTCTGAATTAGCTTCTAGCTCCAACATGAAAGTTGTATCTCTTTCTCTTTGCTTTCCAATGCATATTAGAATGCCTCGATCCGATTCTTGTAGCTCCAGTTATGAATTTTTCAATGAAAGCTTCCAATGCTGAAAATTAAATACGAAAATCAAATTAAACAAAAAATAAACTAAATTAGAAAAACATTATAAAACATAAAAATAAAAAAATAAAAAATAAAAAAATGCTTAAGTATAAACATGAAAGAATGTGCATCAAAATGCACTGATCAAACACGAAGAATTCATGTGATTTGATATTGAAGTTTATGTAATTATTGGAGGACAGAAGACTTTTCATTAGCGGAAGCAATTGAAAATCAAAGTTCACCACAAATTGTAATGTCTATTTCTATTAAATTTGAAATTATTTTGAACAATATTATGAGTAGCTAAACCCCCCAATGCTAGGGGGTGTCCCTGTTTTGTATTTGTAATGGTTTTGAATTCTTGATTACATTACAATAGTTTCTTTTCAATTTAATCGTTCAATGTGTTTAAGGTTTTCCTGATCTGACCAATTAGGATTGTTTTATGATTAACAATTAGAGTTGGAACTCCATTGTTAAGGTTTGTGTATGATTAAACTATATTAGATATACTTAGGACTAGCGATACCATATAGTTACGGGTATAATCTTGATAAAATTAAAAACTTGGTGTCATCATAATTATCTAAGGACTTAGGTATTAGGATGATTGATGAAAGGTTTTCCCACTAAGGACTTGGCGGAAAACAACCTAAAGATCTGATAGCTGAAGGTTATGAATTTGTTGAAGAGATCAAAATTCAGGATTATTACAGGGAAAATCACACACTTATCCCTAGCATGTTGCTCACACTTGTAAAAAAGCCATAATTTACATACTACTTATTTTATTAATTGTTAAGGATCATTTCCAAACAAACCAAACATAAGTTTTTATTTAATTAAATAACATTTCAACTCAATATTTCTATGCATTCCTTGAGATCAAAATTTAAAGAATTTCTCCATTATTACTGCATAGGCAAAATAATACACTTGTTATTTTTCCGATCATAGGGTAACGATGATAAACACCAAAAGATATAAGAATGAATATCATTCTATTAAAGGCCTGGTAGGATAACAATGATAAACACCAAAGAATATGAGAGTGAATATCATTCTAACAAAGGCCTGATAGGATAACATGATAAACACCAAGAGATATAAGAGTGAATATCATTCTATCAAAGGTCTGATAGGGTAACAATGATAAACACCAAGAGATATAAGAGTGAATATCATTCTATCGAAGGTCCAATAGGGTAACGATGATAAACACCAAAGGATATAAGAGCGAGTATCATACTATCAAAGATCTGATAGGGTAACAATGATAAATACCAAAGGATATAAGAGCGGATACACCCACGTTATTGAAAGAGGACTACCAACTTCCAACTGAAGGTAGAACAAGTATTAACATTAACAAGTTTCCCAAAATTCCGGCATTCTACCTAGAACGGGTCTTGACTTCTTCTTTAACCAAGGCATTCAACCTGGAAAGCGTAATAAACTTCACCTGACTTCTAGATTTCGCTAAGAATGATAACAGTTTCTTCTTTGATCGAGATATCACTTGAAAAGAGTAATAAACTTCACTTGACTTCTAGATTTCATCGAAAACAGGGATATTTTATTCTTTGATCAAGATATCACTTGAAAAGGGTAATAAATTTTTATAAGGATCTCCAAACAAACTATCCCTATGACATTGAAGCGACCAACCATCCATCAGAGTAAACAACCTCAATAAGGAACTGTCTCTATCATATCAAAAAGACCAACCATCCATCAGAGTAAAACTTTGATATAATCTTCTGTGGGAACTAACATACTACTCAAAAGAGATATCCATTTGAAGAAGGAAAACTAGTAACAACCTTACTGGGGAAATTCATGTTGCTCAAATAAAGAGACCACCTCTTGCCATTATGAAAAGTATTGAAATAGCGCTGATGAGAAATGAATTTAGACTTCATGGGGAAATATAAACACATTCCTGCTGAGGAGATAAAGTCTTCACATGCAAAATAAACGCACTCTCAATCTAAGGCTCACTACTTAGAGAGATAAAAATAATATTGATATAAGGGACCAAAGTTCAAACCAGGAATAAATCGGAATAAAACGGTCAAAGGAGGTGAATACCATCTATCAAAGGTCTGATAGTCTAACAACGGTAAGAACCAAAAGATATAAGAGTGAATACCATATATCAAAGGTATGATAGTCTAACAATGGTAAACAAAAAAGTTATGGATAAACCAATCTTGAAAGCAAGACAACAATTTCTAACAAGGACCAAAGTTCAATCTAGGAACAAACTAGAGAGAAACGGCCAAATAAGACTCTACTTAATGAGGAACAATCTTAAATGGGGATTAATTCCATCTAGGTAATGCATTGGGTAGGAAGGCTAAAACAAAATTCTTCCACGAGGAATAACTCAGTGGGGAAGGTGAAAGGATATACATTTCCTACTTAAGATTGAAACTCTATTGGAAAGAGGATAACACAACCCTGCAATGAGGATAAGATATCAACAGAAACATCGATGAATGCAAATGAGCAATGAATTTCAATTCATCTATGCATGTTGTATACATGAACGAATGAATGATGTCATGTATGCTGACAAAGCATACATACAACATTGGGGATAACCAGACAAAACAAACTTGGGTACAAACAACACTCGGCTAAATCACATCCAAGATGGAAATCCCATGATTGAGTAAGTAATTAACTGATGAAAAACATCCTTCTTCAAGGCTTAACCTCTCTGGGAAGGAAACGTCTTCTCAAAGCACAATCGTACAACACTAAACCATAAAGCTGCAGGGACATGACAAACATCTTTTAATTGTCATTGGGAGGTAATATATGGACTTTTCTAGGGAAGATGATATCACATCTGTTGGAAAAAAATGCAATGCACTAAAAATAGTTGTTGCACAAATTCCGTTGGGGAAGATCAAAGAAACTTCACGGGGATATAAATCTCAAAGGGAAACATCACCCTTGGTTTATATGATAAACTAAGAAGTCAACACTACAGCAAGAAGCCAATTTTATGGGATTTTAATTCAATCTCAACACAAGGTGAGAGAAAACCCAAAAGTTAGAAGCTGTCTCAACACTTCTTAGAAAAGATACTGCTCTCGTCTGTCTATTTGGGGAGCATACAAAAGCAATAATTTCATAAATGGAAAAGAGTAATATACTGTAGGAGATTCCTCATCAAATCTAAACACAGAGGGAGAAAGAATCCAACCGTTGAGTAAAAGCTTCTTAACTTTGAAAAATATGCTTGATCACAGCCTGGCTGGGGAGAGAATCACACTCAGCTGGAGAAATTTGAATCAAGACTTAACTGGGGAATATGGGGGTGACAAGCCCAACACCACATAGCAATCAGGAGGGAATCCACTATCTAACTAACACTCATGGAGATACCATGCGCATAATCTGCAAGAGTAACCAAAGAAGGATCCTTGAATGAGAAAGAGAAAATTCCACGCTTTGGAAACCGTCCATTCTTAGACCAACTACTTTTATCCCTTTGATTCACAAAATCAAAGTAAAAACCTTTTTGAATTTTTTTCTTCAAAAAACATGTTTTATTATTAACTTCTTTAAGTCTTTTTGTTTTGAAAATTACTATCAATAATAAATGAAATTTTTATAAGCAGAAATAAGAATTGTAAAGAATTGGATAAAGGCTCAAAATTTATTAATAGAATAGTAGTGCGCAAATGGTGTGACTCCATAGATGATTAAAAAGTTTGAAAATGATAAATACATGGAAAAGATACATTAAAATACAATCAACACTATTCTCCCTAACAACTTTGAATCCCTATGCTTGAGCTTCAGTTGAAGAGCGATAAGAATCTGATAAGATTGTTGCTTAAATGATCAAGTATTTCCTGATGCAGTTACTTGCCATAATCCTTAACTTTTACCTAGATTTCCCTTGCGGGTTTTCAATCTACCGAGATGGTTTATTCTGTTTATGTCTCTAACTTTCCTAGACCACCCTTTCGAGTTTTCAGCCTACCGAGACGTTCATTTTTTCCTAAGCCGTCCTTTCAGGTTTTCAACTTAGCTTGTTGTTCTTTTATTTCTTTAGGCGAAGTATTTCTTGACAGCATCGGCATTCACAGAATGTGGGAATTCCTCACCATCCATAGTTTCAAGAATCAGTGCACCTCCAGAGAAGGCTTTATTGACAACATATGGGCCTTCATAATTGGGAGTCCATTTTCCCCTAGAATCAACATTAAAAGACATGATCTTTCTAAGTACGAGGTCTCCTTCTCTAAACTCAGGAGGTTGGACCTTCTTATCAAATTCTTTCTTCATTATTTTCTGATATAACTAACCATGACATAAAGTAGTCATTCTATTTTTCTTCAATTAAATTCAGCTAGTCAAACCTGTTCTGGACCCATTCAGCCTCTGACAACTTAGTTTCCATTATTACACACAAAGAGGGAATCTCAACCTCAACGGGGAGCACTACTTTCATGCCATAAATAGGAGAGAAATGGGTTGGCCCTGTTGAAGTGCGTACAGATGTACGATACCCATGCAGAGCAAAAAGGAGCATCTCATGCCAATCCTTATATGTAACAACCATCTTTTAAATGATATTCTTAATATTCTTATTAGCAGCTTCAATAGCCCCATTCATCTTAGGCCTATAAGGAGACGAGTTATGATGGACAATCTTGAATTCTTCACAAAGGTCCTTCATCATCTTATTATTCAAATTTGAGCCATTATCAGTGATAATCCTGCTTGGCACACCATACCGACTGTGATACGGTGGGAGAACTGACTTGGTATTTTGCATTTGATTGCAAATGCTGCGGATAGCAAGAGTCGCCACCGAATTTTATTTTATCCAACAAGGAAAGGGTGAAAAGAACAGGAAAGACCTTTAAGATTTTTTCTTGAGTTTGGGGGGTAGGTTATGAAAAAGTAAGGTGTTAACACCCTTTTCATCCGTAGTTATCTATGGGCTCTTAGTTGCTTACTAGATCATTTTTGCTTTGTTTGAAATGTGCTTTGTGGTGTAAGTTTGAAAGTATTTTGAAAATACCTTTGTTTCAGCAAACTTTATAATGATTCTCGTCTCTATAAGAATGCGTACAAAGTGTTGGTTTTGAAAATAGTTCAAAGAGATGTTTATTTTTGAAGATGTTTTTGAAAGTGTAAGTGTGGAAATGGTTTTATTTTGAGAGCAAGCAACTACGAGCGTCCTACCTACTCAAAAGGTCTATGTTCTTTTCCTCCTCCTTTAGATGTTGCTATCTTACCATTGATTAATAAGAATCCCCATCGTTGGATGTGAAGGGACGGGCGTGGGTCAATTGTATAGTCATAGAAGGCAACTTATGAGACGTTTTATCAATTTTTGTAAGGGACTAGATCGTTTATCGAAGGTAACATCAAGCGACATCGAGGGACTACGATCTTTTTATCAAGGGTCTTTGGAAAAATGCCCATATTCTAGAGACATGACAATTTTATGAGGCAACAAGCGAGGTTACCCTAGAGGTGCACGTGTGTGAATAGTGTGTTTGATTTCATGCATTTTGTCTTTGAAATTAGGGTTTTCTACTTGTTGATTTTATCTTTCCATACACATCCTAATTTCTAACAATTTATATTAAAGCGGTAAATTGCGGAAATTAAAATCCTAAGCTATTACATCATTAGGGGATGGGGGATAGAAATGTACAAATGGGGGTTGGAAAGCAATAAAAGTACTAATTATTACAACCATATTGAATAGCAAGAAAAATGTAAAAAAAACAACAACACAAAAGAGAGAAAAACAAGTCTTCGATTCATACAGTATGTTCGAAGCATATGTCCTTCAATTCATACACCCCTTTTGCTTTCATTCGTTTGGGCCTGCAAATCAGTGCATATCGAAACATACACCCTTCGATTCACACCTTTTTTTTGTTTTCTTCCGTTTGGGATTGTAAAGCAGTGTGTTCGAAGCCTAAGGCTTTGTGTCGAACCATGCTATTATTTTTTACTCCAACATTGTTTTATGGTCTCTACAGGTTAGTTCTTAACATATAATTGACAAGAGAGGAAGACAAACAAAAAGTTAGCTTCGAAGGAAATGGTTATTTACATGTTATGCTTGAAATGAAGGGTTTAAAACCTGAGTTCGAAGGATAGGAAAACACAGATTCGAAAGAGAGAACAAATAGAGGTGTTGTATTTTTTTGTTCTGGGTTTAAGAGTGTTTTAAGTGTTATCTCCTCTCTCTTTTTTTCCTCCTCTTCTCCCTTTACCTTGCCAAAAAGCCTCTCTTTGTTTATAAAAAATCCATCTCCAAAAGCCCCCTTAGATGTGTTGTGAAGCAAACTATTTATAGAAGAGTCTTGCTGGGGTTTTGGGGGGGAAACAAATGAAATTTGAACAATTTAGGTATGTTCTTTTCATAGATATCGAGGTGCAACTCTTATATGCTAGTTTGGTGCAAATTAGGAGCAGCATAGCAGGACTACTTTGCAGCAGTTTTGGAGTGTTATGTCAGCTTGGTGCAAGACTATTTCATAGCAGTACAATAGACTTGGGCTTGGCAGCATATAAGACTTTGTTCAGCAGCCTTCAACCAAACTCAAGAAAAGAAAAAACAATACTTGTTTCCACCAATTGTGTGTTCTTCGAATGGACCCGTTGTATGTCCTTCAAATGGACCAATTGTATGTTCTTTGAATGGGCCATATTGTATGTCCTTCAAATGGACCATATTGTATGTTCTTCGAAACCACCAATTGTATGTTCTTCAAATGGACCATTTGTATGTTCTTCGAATCCACCAATTATGTGTTCTTCGAATGGACCATTTGTATGTTCTTCGAATAAACCAATTGTGTGTTCTTCGAATGGGCCACCAAATGTATGTCCTTCGAATTGACTATTAATTGTACGTCCTTCGAATCCACCAATGTATGTTCTTCGAATGGGCCATTTGTATGTTCTTTGAATCCACCAATTGTGTGTTCTTCGAACGGGCCACCAAATGTATGTTCTTCGAATCCACCAATTGTATGTTCCTCGAATCCACCAATGGTAATTCATAGTGTAGAAACTATGTGTTCTGAAGAGTTTCGAGGTGGAATTGAAGTAGGCTGTTTCGAAGGGAGCCATTGCCTTGTGGATAGAAGCAAGCATGAAGGAAGCCATTTCCTTGTGGATCGAAGCAAGCATGAAGGAAGCCACTGCTTTGTGGATCGAAGTAAGCATGAAGGAAGACATTTCTTTGTGGATCGAAGCAAGCATGAAGGAAGCCATTGCTCAGTCGAAGCTTGTGGATCAAAGCTTCTTCTTCGATTTTCCCAAATCTTCCAACCACTCATTTCGATTAGTTATGTAGCCTGAACCAGATTTTGAATTCAACGTAGTTACCTGCATCTGCACACCCTTTTTGTCTGCTTTTATACTTCTGCAAACTTGAGCTTTTGGAAATCTTTGTGAGAAATGTCTTGAGAAAAGAGAGGGTAAATTTTGGGGTACAATAGCTGCCCCTGTTCAATCTTCTTAAACTTGAAGAGTTAGATTGGCGAGTCTGTCATTCGTGACTTGAAGGTAGAAGATTATTGAACACTAGAGTGCCCAGTAATTTGCACTCGACCATGTGTTAGTTGATTGTGTAGGGAATGAGCTTAAAGATGCCATTTGGAGAGATGCTGGAGAGTTGTCAGAGATGGGCTTGAAGATGCCATCCAACAGTGATTGTTGATAGAAATTAGACTAAGTCTAAGCTTGACTAAAATTGGGAGGAGTATCAGAATAAATATTTGGTCGATTTAATTCTGAATGACGTGCTGGAATGGACCCACGTTAAAATATGTTTGGAAATGTATTAGAAGGAATCCGTGTAAGACTGCTTCAGGATGAATCCGTGTGGGACTATATCTGGAAATTCATGAGAAGGAACATGTGTAGGGCTGCTTCGTGATGAGTTCAGATGAAATTTCATCTGGAAATGTATGAGAAGGAACCTGGGTAGGGCTGCTTCAGGACGAGTCTGTGTGAAACTTCATCTGGAAATACATGAGAAGGAGCCTGGGTAGGGCTGCTTCAGGATGAGTCTGTGTGAAAATTCATCAGGAGATATATGAGAAGGAGCCTGAGTAGGGCTGCTTCATGATGAGTCTGGGTGAAACTTCATCTAGAAATGTATGAGATGGAACCTGAGTAGGGCTGCTTTAGGATGAGTCAGTGTGAAACTGCATCTAGAAATGTATGAGAAGGAGCCTGGGTAGTGCTGCTTCAGGATGAGTCCGTGTGAAACTTCATCTGGAAATATATGAGAAGGAGCTTGGGTAGGGATGTTTCAGGATGAGTCCGTGTGAAACTTCATTTGGAAATATGTGAGAAGAAACCCGGGTAAGGCTGCTTTGGGATGAGTCAGTGTGAAATGTCATCTAGAAATATATGAGAAGGAGCTTGGGTAGGGCTGCTTCAGGATGAGTCTGTGTGAAACTTCATATGGAAATGTATGAGAAGGAACCTGGGTAGGGTTGCTTCAGGATGATTCCGTGTGAAACTTCATCTGGAAATGTATGAGAAGGAACCTGGGTAGGGCTGCTTCAGGATAAGTCTGTGTGAAACTTCATCTGGAAATGTATGAGAAGGAACCTGGGTAGGGCTGCTTCAGGATGAGTCTGTGTGAAACTTCATCTGGAAATATATGAGAAGAAATATGTGTAAGATTGATTCATGATGAGTCCGTGTGAAACTTCATCTGGAATTTATAAGGAACCCGCTTTTTGTTGGTTGTAGAGATAGTTGCCCTGGCTTGTTTTAGGAATTAATCTCTGACCTATTTGAGAAAGAAAGATAGTTTCCCCGACTTGTTTCGGGAGTTAATCTTCAATATTCCCATGTAGATAGTTATATTGTCTTGTTTCAGGTATTAATATACCATCAGTTGTTCATAGATAGTTGTCCTGTCTTGTTTCAGGTATTAATCCGGAACCTGCTTTTTGTTGGTCGTAGAGATAGTTGCCCTGGATTGTTTCAGGAATTAATCTCTGACCTATTTGAGAAAGAAAGATAGTTTCCCCGACTTGTTTCAGGAGTTAATCTTCAATCTTCTCATAGAGATAGTTGTCCTGTCTTGTTTCAGGTATTAATCTACAATCAGTTGTTCACAGATAATTGTCCTGTCTTGTTTCAGGTATTAATCTGGAACTCGCTTTTTGTTGGTCGTAGAAATAGTTTCCCTGGCTTGTTTCAGGAATTAATCTCTGACCTTTTTGAGAAATAAAGATAGTTTCCCTGGCTTGTTTCGGGAGTTAATCTTCATTATGCTCATGTAGATAGTTGTCCTGTCTTGTTCCAGGTATCAATCTACAATCAGTTTGTTGTACCCCAAAATTTTCTCTCTCATTTCTCAAAGGATCATTCTAGACCCTCGGGTTTGCTTCTGGCAAGTTTCAAGTCTCAAATCATAATTTTCTAAAGAAAGTCATTCACAAGGACAAAATGGTCAAAAGCACATTGAAAAGTTAAACTTTGACTTTTGGATCAAAAATAAAGTTTCAACAATTATATTTCATCAAGACATGAAATAATTCATCAAAATAAAAAGTCAGAAATTGCCTTAAAAAATCAAATTTCTAAACATTTAGAAAATTTTCTAAGTGTTAAGAAAATATGATACTTCAGAACTTCTGGGCCAGCCTTCATGCAAGTGCCATAAGAATTTGCAAACACGGTTCAGAACATGATGCTTCAATTAGAACATATGGAAGCGATGTTCTTTGGTCAGAACATGACTCTTCAGCATATGGAGGCTACGCTTCCGGTCTTCTGCGATTAGAACATCACTAAATCCCAAAACCTCGTTTAAGCAGCCTGCTACAACACAGTCCTGCAACCAGCTGCTGATCCAGTCCACGCCTGCACTTTACCAAACCCCATATTTGCACCAAATTAGCATACAAAAGTTGTGATTAAAAAGCAATGGAACAGTATGCCAAAAAGGTTTAAATCACATTTGTTTTCCCCCCAAAACCACAACAAATTCACCTATAAATAAATTTCTCCATCACACTTTCAAGGGGATGGCTTTTGGAAAGAGAGAATTATCAAGGAGAGAAGAGAAAAACAGTCAAACATTCGTAAGCACATAATTCCCAAACAAAACCAAACCTTTGTTCTTCCCTTTTGAATCAAAGAACATAATATTATGTTCCACTCCTTGCTAACCCTAGAACATCTGAAGGCAGCAACTCAAGTCCCAAACACACGTTCAAGATTCAAGGTAAGTCTTTCTAACTTTGAATCTTTTCATTCAGAACATCTTAAAATATGTAAATATCATAGTATTGATGTTGTCCATATCATTGCATAAATATAAAAAAATTGTGGATCAGAACTTCTTGAATATAGGCTCAGAATTAGGATTAGAACTTCTATGAACTGTTGTTGCTTTTATCTTTCTGATTTGCTGTTGTTAAGAACTGAACAAGTGGATGATGAGCTGATTAATGCAAGGAAGGAGTTGAAGTGTAACATAATACTTCTGGGTCTTTCTTTCCCACTGTTTAACACAACACATAACTTCTGAGTTCTCCTCATTGTTTTAACACACAAAACTTCTAGGCTTTCTTACTGTTTTAACACACACAAAATTTCTAGGCTTTCTCATTGTTTTAACACAGCACATAACTTCTAATTTCCACTCACTGTTTAACACAAACACATAACTTCTGACTTTTTGCCCAATGTCTAAACACAACCCCAAAACTTATGTTTTTACCCTCTAACGTTTCTTTCAGGATTACAATGGCATCAACCCAGAACTTTTGATCACCTCTGACGTTTCATTCTGAACCACAGCGCGCCTGGCATCAGAACTTATGATCCCCTTTGTTTTTCTTTCAGCAACATGTTGATCCTATTTCTCTTTATTTTTACTTTTTTCTCTTTTATTTTATTATTAATTCTATTTTTATTAATATAAAAAAAGACAAAAATATTTTCTTTTTATTGACTATTTATTTCCTTTTTTCTTCTAATTCATTAAGACAAAAAACATTTTTAAAACAAGTCTTTTCCTTTTCTTATATTGTACAATTCAATATGGTTGTAATAGATAATTAGGATTTAAATTCTTGCAAATCCCCATTTGTAATTATGTACCCCCATCCCTAAATGATGTAATAGCGTAGGACTTTACATTTATGTAATTTATCACTTTCAAATATAAATGTTAGTAATTAGGGTTTGTATGGAAAGACATAAAATCAACAAATAGATAACCCTAATTATGATACGGTGGGAGAACTGACTTGAGGTTTTGCGTTTGTTTTCGCAAATGTTTCGGTTGAGCAAGAGTCACCATCGACTTTTTATTTTATCCTAAGGAAAGGTTAAAAAGCACAGCAAAAACCTTTGAGATGTTTTCTTGGGTTCATGGAGTAGATTATAGAAAGGGAAGGTATTAGCACCATTTCTATCCATGGTTATCCATGGGCTCTTAGTTACTTGCTTAGATCACTTGCCTTGCATTTTCAATTGTTTTAAATGGTGCTTTGTGTGTGGGTTTTGAAAATGTTTTGAAAAGAGGCCATTTGTTGTGGCAACCTTTGTAATGATTCATGTTTGAATGTATACAAAGGTGTACTTATCTTTTGAAAAAGTTTTCAATGTTTTTGAAAGTTGTTTTGAAAGTGTGTTGTGATGTGTGTTTTGAAAAAAATAGGCAAGTGTTTTTGTTTTGCAAGATGGCAAGTAACCAAGAGCTATCTACCCTAAATTTCTCAAAGATCTTTCCTATGTTTTAACCCTTTTAACAATTTTGTTCCACCATTGTATTTGGTGGACAATCTTATGTTAGGATGTTAACGGGACGGGCGCGGGTCATCATTTAGACCATGATTGCAATGGTGCCAAGTGTCTTTGGAAACTTTTTCCTTTAAGGGACTTGATCATTTTTAGGCAACTTTCGAAAGCGTCATCGAGGGACTATGATCATTTGATATTGTTTTGTTTTGCCAAAGAAACTCAACATGCAACATGGCCCATTTATTGAAGGCAACAAGTGGATTAACCCTAAGGGGTGCAAGTGTGATTGGTGTTGTCCATTTTCATGCTTTTTGTCTTTTGTTTAGTCAAGCTATTTGTTGTTTTTGATTTGCATACAAAACCCTAAGTCTATCATGGTATAATTAGAAAGCTTTAAAATGCGGAAATTAAAGTCCTAAACTATTACAACATAATTATGGGATGGGGGATACAAATGTTCAAATGGGGATATTTAGCAAGAAATTTAAATCTAAACTATTACATCCAAATTGAATATACAAGTATTAGAATTGTACAATTAATTAAATAAAATAAAATAAATATGCAAGATGCAAAAAATGATTTTTATATGTATGTAAAAGGTATTTTTTATGTGACAAATAAACAAAAATAAAAAGGATTAATTTTTGGGTATTTTCATGTTTTTTAGGGCAAAACCCTAATTTGCTAAATAAAAGTAATTATTATGTATTATATACAAACATTTATTAATTATATATAAACAATAAATAAAAAGGAAGTATATTATAAAATAGTGATTTTTGAGGTTAAATATTAATAAAAATAAAAATGTATTATTTTTGTATTTTTATCCTAAATATTCTAAATATATAAGTATTTGTATTATATATTAAATATATTAAATATACACAAAAATAAAATATTAATTATTTACAAAAAAAAAGTATATTTTTCAGAAAATGTTTTCAAAAGATAAAATAAAATGAAATCAGAAAATAAAAAGTATTTGTATTATTTTTAGTATTTTAAATAAGAAGTATATATATATATATATATATATATATATATATATATATATATATATATATATATATATATATATATATATATATATATATATATATATATATATATATATATATATATATATATATATATATATATATATATATATATATATATATATATATATATATATATATATATATATATATATATATATATATATATATATATATATATATATATATATATATATATATATATATATATATATATATATATATATATATATATATATATATATATATATATATATATATATATATATATATATATATATATATATATATATATATATATATATATATATATATATATATATATATATATATATATATATATATATATATATATATATATATATATATATATATATATATATATATATATATATATATATATATATATTTATTTACATATGGAACTAAATGAAACAAATAAATACCAAATAAAATGCAAAAAATGTGAGAAAAATATTTTTAGTGTTTTTTCATGTTTGAATAAAAATATAAAATCAGAATCAAAAAGAAAAAAATCAAAAATGACAAATATATCACATAATGGGCCAGGGGGGTGTATGTGAAATAAAGTGGTGCAAACAGAAAAAATGAAGCAAGCCCAGCCCAAAAGGAGTTGTCTTCAACCTCCAGCACCATTCAAACAAAAAAAAATGCGCGTTCTTCCTCCATCTCTACAAACTCTTGATTCCTTGACTTTTAACAAAAACTCACAACACAAACATTATAGAGCATAATGTCACGAGTTCATACATATAAAAAACTTGATCCAACTCTCAGAAATGAGAGAGAATTTTTTCTCTCTCAATTTCTGACCTAAGTTTTTTCTAATGTTCAGGTTCCAAATTCTCTTAACACACATAATATAAATGAAAAGTAATTATATGGGTAGCTTCAGGGCCATGAGTAGAACATACTTTCTTCACAAACTTAAGCCTAAATATGCCTGGATAGAGAGATAGAAGTTCAAACTTTTACCTGTTCAGCTTGAATCGTGTGCAACAATGGAGGCACTTTCCATGCAATGTGAGGACTTGTACAACTTGCTTGAAGTTCAGGGATGCTTCTCCAACCTCTAGCTTGCTTTGAAACTAGCTGAATCGAGCTATGGAAGTTCACCTGCAAAGTTGAAAACTGAAAATGGAAAATGATGTTAGGGATGTTACAGTTTGTGTTCAATGCTTGGGATAACTTCAGTGGGTGATATGGAACATGTTTGAACTCCTTTTGGCCAAAGTGCACGAGTGGAAAGGTTTATAGAAGTCAAGTTGCAGAGGGGACTCTGTTTTTTGCAGTAGGATGGTGTTTCTGGGAATGAGAAGGTATTGAAGGTGTTTAGGTCGTGCATTAGGTCAGTTATGAAGTATGCAATGTGTGGAGACAATTTGCTTTGGTTAGTTCTTGCAGTAATGAGCGATGATGTTCAATATGCAAGTTTTCTTCTTATCTAAGCTAAAGTGGTCAAGTTGGGTTATAGGCCAAGGCAGGTCCCTCAAGCATGCTGCATAATCTCTCCTTGATCAGTGGGATTAGTCCATAAACTTGTGCCTCAAAGATCTACATTGTACTTCTTTGATTTGTGTTTTGACATAAAGTGCACCTTTTCAAAAATGGTTAAGTTACTTTTTCTAATTATGGATTAAACTTCCATGTAATGACCTAATGAGCAAAATAACATCTTGGCACAAAGGTTTAGCATTGAATTATTGAGTGAAAATGGGATTAGAGGCCTGTAACCTAACTTGTGCAAGCTGAGTTTGAAAATGCATAGTGTATGAACATGAAATTGGCTCATGAACAAAGTGACTTTTGCCCATATTGACAAATTCGATTCTCCCTAACCACAAGGGTGTTTGAGAAGTTCTTGGACAATTTGGAAAGCTTGGAATGTGTACTACAATCCATCTTTGTAATGCAAGTTGAATTCCAAGTGGAAGCATGTGAAAAGTGGCCATGAAGTTGGGCAAAAATCCTGCCTAAAATAGGTCAAAAAATTTCTAAGTTAAGAATGTTTTGCACCCCTATTCCAAAAATCATAACTTGAGCTACAAGCTTCTTTTGAGGAAACTTTGTGAATCAAAGTTGTATATTTTTCCATGGACTACAACTTTCATGTTTTGAGTTTTGTTTGAATCCAAATGTATCTTGATGAAAAGATGGGACAAAGTTAGGAAAAAATTAGGAAATTTCATAACTTAGAAAATTTCTAAGTTATGAAATTTCTTCATTTCAAACCCTAATTTGTAATTTTTGATTTCTTGATGAACAAGTTTCATAATTTGACATGTCTTGATGAAAAATGAATCTTGGCACTTGATTTTGACCAAAAAGTCAAAGTTTGACTTTTCAGTATACAGTCAAATTTGACCAGTTGACTGGAAAATTCATCTGTCAATCTTGTGCATTTGGGATCTTTTGAACTTGTTGAACATGTCAAGACAATGCCATTGGGTCCTTGAGTCCATATGTGAGCTTGGTTTTCCATTGGCTAGGTCAAACAGTCAAAAATTGTCTTTGTGCAGTCAAAACCCTAAAAATGACCATTTTGCCCTTTTGGTGTTTTGATCAAATTTCTTGTGGAATTGTGATCCAAACTTGATCAAATGGTCCATATGAGTTCATAATGTTGATGTGGGTCAAAAATCATGAGGTTTGACTGTCCATTGGCCACAATTGACTTTTCCCCCAATACAGCTGATTTCTAGGTCAACTGTCCAAATGACTGGGCAAAGATTGGAATCAAGGCTTGAAACTTGGTATGGATAAACTTGTGAGTCCAACATGAAGCATGAAAGTTATTTTGGGCATTTTAGGTCAAAACATCTTTGTGCAAACTCAAACCCTAATTTGGGTCAACAGTGCAAGGAGGAGTCTTGAGCAGAGCAAATCCTAACTTGTTTTTGAGCTCCAAGGGTCTTGTGGTGAGAAAATGTTGATGAAATAGGAGGGCAAATTTTGGGGTACAACAGTTGCCTCTGTTCAATCTTCTTAGACCTGAGGATGTAGATTGGCTTGTGTGCCTTTCGTGATCCGAGGGTGGAAGATGATTGAACACTAGAGTGCCCAGAAATTTGCACTCGCATAATGGAGTATCAGCAATGTGATGTCGGGAATGGGCTTATAGATGCCATTTGGAGAGATGGTGGATAGGAGGATGGGCTTATAGATTCCATCTGGAGACGTGACAGAACCTTGTCGGGAATGGGCTTATAGATGCCATTTGGAAGTGTTGATCGCGTAAGAGATTCCTTAGCGAGAACTTGCGTACTTTGAGAAAGAAAGATGGTTTTCTGGCTTGCTACAGGTGTTGATCTTCCGTCTCTTCATGCAGATATGCCCTGGCTAGATACAGGTATCGAATCTACAATCAAACGCTCACAGATATGCCCTGGCTAGATACAGGAATTGAATCCAGAACTTCAAAAGGTTGCTTACAGACGTGCCCTGGCTGGATACAGGTATCGAATCTCTAAACTCTTCATGCAGATATGCCCTGGCTGGATACAGGTATCGAATCTGGAATTTTTTGTCTACAGATATGCCCTGGCTGGATACAGGTATCGAATCTGGAAACTCTTCATGCAGATATGCCCTGGCTAGATACAGGTATTGAATCTGGAATTTGTCGTCTACAGATATGCCCTGGCTGGATACAGGAATCAAATCTGGAATGGTCGTCTACAGATATGCCCTGGCTGGATACAGGTATCGAATCTGGAAATGGATCACTCACAGATATGCCCTGGCTAGATACAGGTATCGAATATGGAATTGCGATAGTTGATAGTAATCGTCTTTGGATTGACCTTTTCCTGAAAAGGCAAAACATCAGTTGTATGCAATGTCATGATGTATGAAATGCATGATGTCATGATGCTCAAAATGAGATAGTGTTGTATGCACTTTATCATGTATGTAAACAAGATGTGTGAAATGTCTATGAATGTATTTTCGTCTAGGAAAATAAATCCTTGACGAGTGCCGGGAGTTTGTGGAATCCTGGGCTGATGTTGAAGAGTGGAGTTCTTCGTTTCCGCTGGGGATGATGGTTGCAAGAATAAACCGGTAGGAGAAGATGACTCCGTTGGGGAATAAACTTGTTGGAGAGATTACTCTGCGGGGAATTACTCTGTGGGAAGAGATACTTCGCTGAGATTTTGATGAGAGCTCCGCTGGGGATTCCACTGATAAGTTATGTTGGGGAATTTGACGAACTTCGCTGGGGATAGGAAGAACTTCGCCGAGGACGAACTTTCCGTGGTTATTAGCTGAGGATAACCCAGTTATAAGCTCTGGTGGGGAAATAACCTTTGAATAAAGTCGGGGAGAGACGTAAGTACTCTGCAGGTGATAAGCTTCCAGAATCTACTGGGGATAAGCCTCCGGAATCTACTGGGGAGGACGATTCAACTCTCCTGGGGAAACTTTTCAGACTGTACTGGGGGAATGGCTCCACTGGGGTGTCTGGTATTCCGCCGGGGAACTATCTTATATTAAGGCTGCCGAGGAAGCTTGCTGAGGAATGTCTATACTCCGCTGGGGAATGTTGAGATCTTCTGGGGATACCCAACTTCCTTAAGGCTGATAGTAGACTAACTCTGCTTGAGGAGAGTATCGCTGACTTGCTAGGGGAACATTGTGCCTTTTTAGGGCTGATGGGAAATCAAACTTTGCTTGAGGAGAGTATTGCTGAAATCTGGTCTTACTCTATGGGGAGTTGAGGTAACTTGGTTACGTTCTTCAGCCGAACCTACCTTGGTACCTTGGTGGACAGAGCAACTAGATCGCTTAGACAATTCTAAATTGCCCCTGTTTCTGATGTCACCTGTAATCAGTCCTTTGTTTCGCATGCAAATATTCATGATTAGAAATTAATGTCAAATGCATATATCAAAAATGAACATTGGACGTTCTTTGCAAAACAAAATAGATAAAGGAAAAACAATTGGCAATTTGTCTGGAAAATGAAACTTGTATTGATTTTGAAGTTTGCCTGTAAATAGGCGTTTTATGTACAGGAGGCTGACGTCCTAGTAAGAGAACTCCGCCAAGCAAAATAGAGTTTATACAATTTTGTGAAAAGGAAACAAAACAGCTATGTGAAAAATAATCCCACTGGGTTCCAACTCTGCTATCGCCTTTATGTCTTCAAGCGTCTCATCACTCTGCTGCTTAGTTGAAGATGAAGTTGATTGATTGGCATCGTCTGAGCCCGATAGTTGATGCCGAATTCTGGACGCAAGGTGATCCAATGAGACATAGTATTACGCTTCATCCCTAACTTTTGCCTGGACCACCCTTTCGGGTTTTCAGTCCACCGGGATACCCATTTTTGCCCAAGCCGCCTTTTCAGGTTTTCGACTTGCCGGGTGTATAGATTTTTTCATTTCGTCCCTTATTTTTGCCCGAACCCTTTTGGTTCGCCGAGAAGCCCTTATTTTTTCCTAGGTGTGTCAACCTAGCGGGTCTTTAATTCATGCGTAGTATCTTTTTACTATGTCTGCATTGGCGGGGTGAGGAAGGTCGTCACCATCCATGGTAGTTAGAATCATAGCTCCTCCTGAGAAGATATGTTTAACCACAAATGGCCCTTCATACGTAGGGGTCCATTTGCCCCTGGGATCACTTTGAGGAAGAATGATGCGCTTGATTACCAGATCTCCGACTTGATACTCTTGTCGTCTGACCTTCTTGTTAAATGCCCCGATCATCCGTTTTTGGTACGTCTGACCATGACAAATAGCAGTGAGTCTCGTTTTGTCAATTAGGTTTAATTGATCAAGCCGAGTCTGGATCCAGTCATCCTCGCTCAAATCTGCATCCTTCATTATCCGGAGAGAGGGTATCTAGAATTCAATAGGCAAGATTGCCTCCATGCCATAGACCAAGGAAAAGGGAGTTGCCCCTGTTGACGTCCGTGCTGAGGTACGGTACCCATGAAGAGCAAACGGTAACATTTTGTGCCAATCTTTGTAGGTCACTGTCATCTTCTGCACAATCTTCTTGATATTCTTATTCGCCGCTTCTACAGCCCCGTTCATCTTCGGCCGGTAGGGAGAAGAGTTGTGGTGTTGTATCTTGAATTGCTCGCAGAGCTCAGTGATCATCTTGTTGTTAAGATTGGTACCATTGTCCGTAATGATCCTCTCAGGTACACCGTATCGACAGATCAGGTTGTGCCGAATGAACCGTGCCACGACGTTCTTGGTCACGGTAGCATAGGAAGCTGCTTCAACCCATTTTGTGAAGTAATCAATCGCTACCAAGATGAAGCGATGACCGTTGGATGCCGTAGGTCTGATTTCGCCGATCATATCAATGCCCCACATTGCAAAAGGCCAAGGTGCTGTCAAGACGTTCAGAGGTACCAGAGGAATGTGCGCCTTATCAACATAGATCTGGCATTTGTGACACGTCCGAGAATGCTGGTAACAGTCAGCTTCCATTGTGAACCAGAAATATCCTGCCCGAAGGATTTTCTTTGCCATGGTATGTCCACTGGAATGTGTTCCGAAGGTACCTTCATGTAGCTCCGCCATGATCTTTTCTGCTTCAGTCTTATCCACACAACGCAGTAAGGTCGAATCATGGTTTCGCTTGTAGAGAATGCCATTGCTGAGGAAGAACTTTGCCGCAAACCTTCTCAGGAACTTCTTGTCATTAACAGATGCGCCTTCGGGGTATTCTTGAGCTTCAAGGTACCTCTTCACTTCATGATACCAGGGTTTTTCTGTTACCTGCTCAGTCTCGAGATCGCAGCAATGTGCAGGTTCATCCAATTTCTAGATAATGATCCGGGGAGCCTCGTTGTCCCATTTGACTTTGAACATAGAAGACATCGTAGCTAACGCGTCCGCCAACTGATTCTCCTCTCTTGGGAAGTGTCCAAAAGTTATCTCCTCGAAGTGGGGAATCAATGTCATCACATACTCTTTGTAAGGAATAAGATTTGGGTGTTTCGTATCCCACTCGCCTTTGACCTGATTGATCACGAGAGAGGAATCTCCGAAGACACTCAAAAACTTGATCCTTAAGTCAATTGCAGCTTGAAGACCCATGATGCATGCCTCATACTCCGCCATATTGTTGGTGCAGTTGATACATAGCCGGGCAGTAAGTGGAGTATGAGTGCCTCTAGGGGATATGATCACAGCGCCGATACCATTACCCAAAGCGTTCGAGGCTCCGTCAAAGTGCATAGACCATCGGGATCCTTCCTTAGGTCCTTCATCCGGTCCAGGTACTTCACAATCAGTCACTACCATGATATCCTCGTCTGGAAATTCAAAGTTCATCGACTGGTAATCATCCACTGCCTGGTGTGCCAAATGGTCTGCCAATACACTTCCCTTGATTGCTTTTTGAGTCGTGTACTAGATGTCATATTCCGTCAAGATCATCTGCCATCTTGCTATTCTTTCGGACAAGGCAGGCTTTTCTAATATGTACTTGATTGGATCCATTTTTGAAATCAACTGAGTAGTGTGAGTCAACATATACTGTCTCAGCCAGCGAGCAGCCCATACCAAAGCGCAACAAGTTTTCTCGAGAAGTGAGTACCGGGTCTCACAGTCGGTAAAATTTTTTCTAAGGTAATAAATGGCGTGTTCTTTTTGGCCAGACTCGTCATGCTGCCCCAACACACACCCCATTGAGTTGTCCAGTACTGTCAAGTATAAGATTAGAGGTCTCCCTTCAACCGGCGGCATAAGAATGGGTGGTTCTTGGAGATACTCTTTGATTCTTTCGAAAGCGGCCTGACATTCATCGTTCCAACGTACTACTTGATCTTTCTTCAGCAGCTTGAAGATTGGTTCACAAGTAGCAGTTAGATGCGAGATGAATCAGGCAATGTAGTTCAACCGTCCTAGAAAGCCTCTGACTTCTTTCTCTGTCTTGGGAGTTGGCATCTCTTGTATGGATTTCACTTTGGCAGGGTCCACTTGAATGCCTTTGTCGCTTACGACGAAGCCTAGCAATTTTCCAGATCTTACCCCGAAGGTGCACTTGTTCGGGTTCAACCTCAGCTTGTACAACTTTAGACGGTCAAACAGCTTCCGTAGATGGTCAAGGTGTTCCTCCTTAGTTTGGGACCTTGCAATCATATCGTCGACGTATACTTCTATCTCGTGATGGATCATGTCATGGAACAAAGCAACCATGGCACGTTGGTAGGTTGCCCCAGCATCTTTCAACCCAAAAGGCATGACCTTGTAGCAAAAAGTGCCCCACTGAGTGACGAAGGTGGTCTTCTCCATGTCTTCAAGAGCCATCTTGATTTGATTATAACCGGAGAAGCCGTCCGTGAAGGAGAATACTTTATGCTGAGCAGTGTTGTCAACCAGAACGTTGATATGAGGCAGAGGGAAATTATCCTTAGGGCTTGCCCTGTTCAAATCCCTGTAATCAACACACATTCGGACCTTACCATCCTTCTTCGGCACTGGAACCACGTTGGCAACCCACTGAGGGTAAGAAGTCACTGCTAGAAACCCAGCATCAAATTGTTTCATAACCTCAGCTTTGATTTTCTCGGACATCTCTGGACGCATACGGCGGACCTTTTGTTTAACCGGAGGGCAGTCTTCCTTGGTAGGCAAGTGATGAACCACAATGTCGGTATCCAACCCAGGCATGTCTTCGTAAGACCAAGCAAAGATTTCCACATAGTCATGCAACATCTGAATCAACCGTTGTTTCACACTGAGATCTAGATTGGCACCAATCTTGACTTCCTTTCTGTCTGTCTCAGTACCCAGATTTACCGTTTCCACTGGCTCTTCATGTGGCTGAATGACCCTCTCTTCCTGGAGTAACAGTCTTGCGAGCTCACCAGGCACTTCGCAATCATCTTCACCTTCGTCTTCGGCTAAGTTGATCGGATTTTCGAAGTCATAACTGGCAGTAACAGAGTCGTTACCAGTGAGATCCAGAGTGGATTGGAACCTGTATAGGTGAGTGTGTGTAAATATAGCTGTTTTGCAATATATAATAAAGAAAGAAAAGGAGCACAAGATTTTGAAATGCAACAAACGTCCAATGTTTTTATTGATGATATATGAAAATGACACACAAAAGCCCTCACAAATGAAGCCACGGTGCCTCGGGTAAGACACCGAGCCATAAAATTTTCAAAATATTGTCTGTTACAAATTGAAAACAAAAGAGTTCATTACTGAGTGACAAAAGTAATAGGTGTGAAGTCTTTGGCAGTCCAGTTGCTTGGTCCACCGTCGGTTGTTGGGTAGATCCAGCTGTCGAATTCAGATTCCTCCATGCCGTCTTCAATAGCATTTACTCCCGGGTTGGTGATGAACACATGAGGTTTTCCAATTCTTGCCTTACGAACAACCCTCTGAGCTTCTGCAGTGAAACCCAGACCAAACTTGTCAGTCTTTGGAGTGAAATTAGGAAGTCGGCCCCAGTTTGCACATTCACCCTTCTCAATAACAGCCCGGGCATCCTTTAAGGAAGCCATCTTCAAAGGAGGGTCTTCTTTAGTCACAGTGTCAGCTGATGCCAGTGTCTGAGGCACCTCTTCAAAGTGCTGGAATGGAGTCTCAATGAATTCCCCATCCATTTCTATGTACCAGAACGAGTTGAGGTGGCTGACCATATATTCTTCCTCCCCCTGAACTGTAACAATCTTCCCTCTGACCGGGTACTTTAGCTTCTGATGTAGTGTGGAGGTCACAGCTCCAGCCTTGTGGATCCATGGACGACCCAGCAAACAAGAATAGGATGGTCGGATGTCCATCACATAGAAAGTAGAATCAAAAACTTGAGAACCAACCCTGATTGGAATGTCAACTTCCCCATGTACCATCCTTTTCGAACCGTCAAAGGCCCGGACAACAATGTTACTAGGCTTGAGCTCTAAACCCTCACAATCCAACCTGTCTAAGGCCTTCTTGGGTAATACGTTCAATGAAGAACCGGTGTCTACCAACACATGGGCATGAGTAGTGCCCCTGCATTCAATGGAGACATGCAGGGCGTCGTTACGGTTCTTTCCTTTGGCAGTCAGGTCGGCGTCAGAGAAGCCCAACCCATTATCGGCAGTCAAGTTAGCCACACAATCGGTAAATTGATCAGCAGACGTTTCTTGTGGCACATGGGCCGTCTTCAGGAAGGAGATCAGAGCCTTGGCATGGGCCTCTGAACACAACAACAGTGATAGCATAGAAATTTTTGATGGGGTGTGCCCCAACTGCTCAACTACATTGAAATCACTCTTCTTAATGATTTTGAGAATCTCTTCCATCTCTTGCTGGGAAGCTTCAACAGTGGTTGTCTTTGGTGCCTCCGTCAGGGCAGGCAAATCAGTAGCAATCCCTTTGCCCCGAGCGTCAGATGACTCGGCAGCAGGGGTAGAAACATGAACTTGATCAGGAAGGGGAGCAGGCACACTTGTAGGTGTGATGACAAGAGGTCTCTGAATAGCTGGTGGCGCAATATCTGGCGAGAACAGCCTACCACTGCGAGTAACTTTGGCAGGCCCGGTGATGTTGCTGACGCCGGTACTAGTATCAAACTCTTGTTTAACTCCAAGCACATAAACATCTGCCCCATAGTGCCATGGGACAACTTTGTCGGATGTATAAGGGAGAGGCCCTGGAACAGTGATGATGATAGGAGCAATCTTCTGAGTGGACATGATTTTGACAGGCTTCTTTGAGAGAGCCTTAGGAGGTTTGTTGGAAATAGTAACAATAGACACTTCTTCAGCAGGGACAACAGGAACATCAATCTTCTCGAACAAGATTTCTTTGCTATCCATCAGGCTTTGGATACCTGACTTCAGCAAGGGACAACTAGCAGGTGAAACAACACATAGAAGGCAATCTTTACCATATCCCGGAAATAAACCGGCTAGCAACAGGTTCCTTTTGACAGTCAACAACGGAGTAACGATATCTTCCACAGAGGCTACATACAAGTCTTCTTCCACAGCATTCACTCCATGCTGGGGCATGGGAGCAGTCACAGCATTGGGTCTTTCGGGCGCCTCAAACTGTATTTCTTTAGCATCAATAAGGTCCTGAACCTTATTCCTCAGAGCCCAGCAATCATCCGTAGTATGCCCCGGGCTATCAGAGTGATAAGCGCAACGGGCGTTGGGGTTGTACTTTGGAGAAGCTGTGTTCACTACCTTCGGAGCCTCTTTGACAGTTACCAGATTGGTCGACAGTAGTTGCGGCAATATCTGAAACAGGGTCATACTGAGCCGAGTTTACTGCCTTTTGGGTCTCTCACCCCTTGGTTGGTTATACTGCTGAGGAGAAGCAATAGGCTTTGAAATTACCAACGCGTTGACAGCTTGGCGGTGTTCCGGTTTAATTTGTCTTCTGGGACCATACACAACACTAGCTTCCTTCTTGAAGGGCTTCTTTTCAGTACTCGCGGAGGCACCTTTCTGTATCTTCCCCGACTTGATACCAGCTTCTATCCTCTCACCGGTTAAGATCAGGTCTGTGAACCCAGCAGAAGAATTACCAATCAGGTGGTTGAAGAATGGACCAGACAGGGTCCCCAGGAACATGTCCACAAGCTCACGATCCGTCAAAGGTGGCTGCACCCTACCAGCCAGGTCTCTCCACTTTTGCGCATACTCCTTGAATCCTTCGCCCGTCCCCAGTGACATACCCTGGAGTTGGGTACGTGTGGAAGCAAGGTCGGAATTGTACTGATACTGCTTATAAAATGCAGTAGCCAAATCCTCCCAGTTTCGGATACTGGCTCCATCCAGCTGATAGAACCACTCGAGTTGAGCCCCTGAAAGGCTATCCTGGAAGAAATGGATCCATAGGTTCTTGTCTGCAGTGTAAGGTTGGATCTTCCTTACATATGATCTGAGATGCAGCTTAGGGCAGGAAGCCCCGTTGTACTTCGCAAAGGCAGGTGCCTTGAACTTGTGTGGGATCACCACCCCAGAAGATAAACCTAGATCTCAAAAATCCAACCCCGGCACATGTTGGATCTCCATGGCACTTAAACGGTCCTCTAGTTGTTTGTACCTGTCTTCAGCAGGAGGGTACTGTTCATCATTGTAATCCGTCTCGTTGTCGAAGACCACAGGACTAGGAGCCCTTCCCCCTTGGGGACTGTCTTTCTCTGCAGAGGAAGTAGCCTGATCAGCCTCATTCTGCAGTGTATTCCCAAACCTTCGTCCAGTGTTAAACAGCGCAATTCTCTTCTTCTTCTTCTTTTTCAAGAGCAGAGTCTTCAACTCCTGTTGACCCTGGGCTAAGCTCATGACCAGCTCCTGAAACTGGGCGTTCTGGGCCTGGAGAGCCTTGATAGCTTGTTCGGTAGTAGGCTCGGAAGACATGATGATTGAGTGCTGAAATAAACAGCGAAGAAAATTAAGCAACCTGTAGAAGAAGGGTACCTATCATGCATATGATGAATGATATGCTTATTTATGCAATGCATTCAAGGATTTAGAAAATTCAAAATTGTTGCAAACAAAAAGAACGCACGTCATATTAATAAGAAGAAATTTGTCAGTACATAAATGCCCCATGGGCCAAATATTACAAAAAAACTTATCAAGGTAAAAAGACGTTGCGCATCCTCTTTGGTGCGATGTAGGTGTTGAAGGTCTCTTCCTCATGGAGTCGGCGGGTAAGCTCCAAAACCTTCTTCTCACTGGCGTAAAAGATGGCTTCAAAAGTATTCCGTTCCTCCTTGAGTTGGATCCAACTCTTCTGCATCTCCTCCCATGATGTTGGCATGTCAGGATATAGGATGGTGTAGGGAACCTCTCCTTCCTTAACGGGCTCTTTAATCACAGGGAGAACATGAGGGTAAGGCATCATTAGACTCTGGGCTCGGGTTCGTGCCCACTTGAGATAAGGCTCAAGATGGATGAAGTTCTTGTGCCCCAGTGTCTTGCTGTCTACCTTGTTAGGCATCCTCCAAGCTCTGATGAATCTTTGGAGAAGTCCTTGCGCATCGTTGTCGAAGTCAAAAACTAGGTCAGGAATCAAAATGTCATGAGGGCCATCCCTCCGTGCATATCCAAATTGTCTCAAAGCTAGACAAGGGTTGTAGGTAATGCCTCCTTTAATGCCAAGTAACGGAACATTAGGGAACTCTCCACAATGATCGACGATGATGACATTTTCTCTGGACCGAGAACACCAATGTACATCAGAGTGAGTGAGGGTCATCAACCCTTATGACCACCTTAAGCCTTGGTCATTCTTCAAGACAGATTGTGGAAGGTGCAAAATAAACCACCTTGCAAGGAGAGGAGTACAACACATGAGAACACCCCTCTTTCTCATTGTTCGTGTGTAAAATGAGTGAAGAATGTCCCCAAGCAATGTTGGTATTGGATTCCTGGATAAGAAGATTTTGACGGCGTTGACATCTACAAGCTGGTCAGGATTTGGGAACAGGACCAACCCATAAATGAGGAGTCCTACAATTTCTTCAAAGGCTTGTAGGTCCAATGAATTCCAACACTCTTGTGCCTTCTCAAACAAGAATTTTGCCAAGAAGCCTTTGACACCGCTTCTAGTTTCCCAATGCCCCTTGATGTCAGATGGTTGTAAGTGTAGTGCTTGACCAACATCTTCAGGCTTTGGTTCTTTTTCCGTACCGTTGTAGGGTAGTTGATTAAGAATAGGAATTCTCAAGAGTTGAGAAAATTCCTCCAAAGTGGGCACCAATTGATAGTCAGGGAATGTGAAACAATGGTGAAGGGAGTCAAAGAACTGGAACAACACCTTTACCACGTCCTCTTCATTGCTGGTGTTGACTAGGCTGAGCAGTCTACCATGTCTTTCACTAAAGGGAGAGCTTTCCGGAATTCTGGATGTGAGCTCCTTGAGTTGAGGAGGGATTCTCACAAGGTTGACCTGGATAGTTTTCCTGCGAAGAATTTCCATGACCTACAAAACAAGAACAAAGATGAAGATCCAAACCCTTGAAATGGTTAGTGAATGCATATGATGCTTTATGATGTTCATGATGTATGCACAAAACATATGTACAAGAAATTCACACAAAACCCTAGTTTCAGGCTTGCATGAGGTTTCATAGGTAAGTACCCTCTTGAGTGTAGTTGGCTTAAAAACCTGTCCTATAAATAGTAACCGGGTTCTAAGGAGCTCAATATCACTGGATTGTTTTCCATGTTCATTGTTTTGGTTTAGCCACTTAACTAGCGACCAAAATATTCCAAGAAAACAACCCTCAATGAGTGTAGTATCGAGTATCTACCAACTTCGGACTGCACCAAAGCCGGTCATCTCACTACCCCTAATAAAAGGCCAAGATGGTCAAGTAAGGTTCTAGGTCATTAGTGCTTAGTGACATCACTCAGCGGCCCCGTACTCTCCTTGATTGAACTCAAGGGTTACCGGTACTCACAAATATGTCGCACTAATATAGCTATTGCTTCAACTGTGTCGGTATACCCCGCACAGTTTCCACAACGTATTGCTATCTATGAATGTTTCCCCAAATCCGGGTGTAGGATTTCAAGCCAAAACAAGAGAGCCAAGATATAAAGCAATCAAAGCAAACAATTAGTCATGCAAGAGGGTGAGCTAAGCCCTAAGGTTACTCCACTTTAAAAAATTCCCCAGCAGAGTCGCCAGTTCTGTGATACGGTGGGAGAACTGACTTGAGGTTTTGAGTTTGTTTTCGCAAATGTTTCGGTTGAGCAAGAGTCGCCACCGACTTTTTATTTTATCCTAAGGAAAGGTTAAAAAGCACAGCAAAAACCTTTGATATGTTTTCTTGGGTTCGGGGAGTAGATTATAGAAAGGGAAGGTATTAGCACCCTTTCTATCCATGGTTATCCATGGGCTCTTAGTTACTTGCTTAGATCACTTGCCTTGCATTTTCAATTGTTTGAAATGGTGCTTTGTGTGTGGGTTTTGAAAATGTTTTGAAAAGAGGCCATTTGTTGTGGCAAACTTTGTAATGATTCATGTTTGAATGTATACAAAGGTGTACTTATCTTTTGAAAAAGTTTTCAATGTTTTTGAAAATTGTTTTGAAAGTGTGTTGTGATGTGTGTTTTGAAAAAAATAGGCAAGTGTTTTTGTTTTGCAAGATGGCAAGTAACCAAGAGCTATCTACCCTAAATTTCTCAAAGATCTTTCCTATGTTTTAACCCTTTTAACAATTTTGTTCCACCATTGTATTTGGTGGACAATCTTGTGTTAGGATGTTAACGGGACGGGCGCGGGTCATCGTTTAGACCATGATTGCAATGGTGCCAAGTGTCTTTGGCAACTTTTTCCTTTAAGGGACTTGATCATTTTTAGGCAACTTTCGAAAGCGTCATCGAGGGACTATGATCATTTGATATTGTTTTGTTTTGCCAAAGAAACTCAACATGCAACATGGCCCATTTATTGAAGGCAACAAGTGGAGTAACCCTAAGGGGTGCAAGTGTGATTGGTGTTGTCCATTTTCATGCTTTTTGTCTTTTGTTTAGTCAAGCTATTTGTTGTTTTTGATTTGCATACAAAACCCTAAGTCTATCATGGTATAATTAGAAAGCTTTAAAATGCAGAAATTAAAGTCCTAAACTATTACAACATAATTATGGGATGGGGGGTACAAATGTTCAAATGGGGATATTTAGCAAGAAATTTAAATCTAAACTATTACATCCAAATTGAATATACAAGTATTAGAATTGTACAATTAATTAAATAAAATAAAATAAATATGCAAGATGCAAAAAATGATTTTTATATGTATGTAAAAGGTATTTTTTATGTGACAAATAAACAAAAATAAAAAGGATTAATTTTTGGGTATTTTCATGTTTTTTAGGGCAAAACCCTAATTTGCTAAATAAAAGTAATTATTATGTATTATATACAAACGTTTATTAATTATATACAAACAATAAATAAAAAGGAAGTATATTGTAAAAAAGTGATTTTTGAGGTTAAATATTAATAAAAATAAAAATGTATTATTTTTGTATTTTTATCCTAAATATTCTAAATATATAAGTATTTGTATTATATATTAAATATATTAAATATACACAAAAATAAAATATTAATTATTTACAAAAAAAAGTATATTTTTCAGAAAATGTTTTCAAAAGATAAAATAAAATGAAATCAGAAAATAAAAAGTATTTGTATTATTTTTAGTATTTTAAATAAGAAGTATATATATATATATATATATATATATATATATATATATATATATATATATATATATATATATATATATATATATATATATATATATATATATATATATATATATATATATATATATATATATATATATATATATATATATATATATATATATATATATATATATATATATATATATATATATATATATATATATATATATATATATATATATATATATATATATATATATATATATATATATATATATATATATATATATATATATATATATATATATATGGAACTAAATGAAACAAATAAATACCAAATAAAATGCAAAAAATGTGAGAAAAATATTTTTAGTGTTTTTTCATGTTTGAATAAAAATATAAAATCAGAATCAAAAAGAAAAAATAAAAAATGACAAATATATCACATAATGGGTCAGGGGGGTGTATGTGAAATAAAGTGGTGCAAACAGAAAAAATGAACCAAGCCCAGCCCAAAAGGAGTTGTCTTCAACCTCCAGCACCATTCAAACAAAAAAAACGCGCGTTCTTCCTCCATCTCTGCAAACTCTTGATTCCTTGACTTTTAACAAAAACTCACAACACAAATATTATAGAGCATCATGTCACGAGTTCATACATATAAAAAACTTGATCTAACTCTCAGAAATGAGAGAGAATTTCTTCTCCCCCAATTTCTGACCTAAGTTTTTTCTAATGTTCAGGTTCCAAATTCTCTTAACACACATAATATAAATGAAAAGTAATTATATGGGTAGCTTCAGGGCCATGAGTAGAACATACTTTCTTCACAAACTTAAGCCTAAAAATATGCCTGGATAGAGAGATAGAAGTTCAAACTTTTACCTATTCAGCTTGAATCGTGTGCAACAATGGAGGCACTTTCCATGCAATGTGAGGACTTGTACAGCTTGCTTGAAGTTCAGGGATGCTTCTCCAACCTCTAGCTTGCTTTGAAACTAGCTGAATCGAGCTATGGAAGTTCACCTGTGTTGTACCCCAAAATTTGCCCTCCCATTTCCTCAACATTTTCTCATCACAAGGCCTTTGAAGATCAAGATCCAGTTAGGGTTTCCTCTGCTCAAGACTTCTCCTTGCACTGTGGACTCAAATTAGGGTTTGTGTTTGCCCAAGGATGTTTTGACCTAAAATGCCTAAGATGACTTTCATGCTTCATGTTGGACTCCCAAGTTTACCCATACCAAGTTTCAAGTCTTGATTCCAAGTTTTGCCCAGTCAATTGGACAGTTGACCTAGAAATCAGCTGTATTGGGGAAAAAGTCAACTGTGGCCAATTGACAGTCAAACCTCATGAAATTTGATCCACATCAACATTATGAACTCACATGAACCATTTGATCAAGTTTGGATCACAATTCCACAAGAAATTTGATCAGATCACCAAAAGGGCAAAATGGTCATTTTTAGGGTTTTGACTGCACAAAGGCAATTTTTGACTGTTTGACCTAACCAATGGCAAACCAAGTTCACATATGGGCTCAAGGACTCAATGAAATGGTTTTGACACATTCATCAAGCTCAAAAGATCCCAAGTGCACAAGATTGACAGTTGAATTTCCCAGTCAATTGATCAATTTTGACTGTATACTGAAAAGTCAAACTTTGACTTTTTGGTCAAAATCAAGAGTCAAGATTCATTTTTCATCAAAACATGCCAAATCATGAAACTTGTTCACCAAGAAATCACAAAATGCAAATTAGGGTTTGAAAATGGAATTTTTCATAACTTAGAATTTTTCTAAGTTATGAAAAACCCTAATTTTTTTCCAACTTTGCCCCATCTTTTCACCAAGATCCATTTGGATTCAAACAAAAGTCAAAACATGAAAGTTGTAGCTTGTTGTATAATCTACAACTTTGATTCACAAAATTTTCTCATTTGAAGCTTGTATCTCAAGTTACAATTTTTTGAATAAGGGCACTAAACCATTTTTAACTTAGTGAAATTTTAACCTATTTTGACAAGGTTTTCTACCCCACTTCAAGGCCACTTTTCATACCCTTCCACTTGGAATTTTGATTTGCATTTCAAAGATGGATTGTAGTACACATTCCAAGCTTTCCAAAATGTCCAAGAACTCATCAAACAACCTCATAACTTGAGAGATTCGAATTTCACAAGTTGGCAAAAATCCACTTTTGAATGGTTCATGAACATGTTCATAACTTGGACCATTTTCAAATCAGCATAGTTTGTGCTACATTGCAGGCCCTAAAACCCTTTGACACTCATAAATTTAATGCAAAACCATTGAACCAAGTTGTTATTCTAAGCCTTTGGTCATTACACAAGGAATTAAGCCTAAACTAGAAAAAGCACTATTTCCATTCTTGAAAAGAAGAACTTTATGTCAAGTTTGCAATCCAAGTGGTACAATCAAGATCTTCTTGGCACAAGTTTGTGAGCAAATTGCACTGATCAAGGCAAGGGATAGCAGCATAGTGGGAGGGCCTGTACAGGCTAGAACCATCAACTTGCTTTTGTTGCTTAACATAGAAGAAAAGATCCATAACTTATCACAACTCTCTCTTCAGCATAGGGACACAACACAAAAGCTATCAAACACATTCCAAACTACCCAACCAAGCTTTTGCACGAGTCCTGAACCTCTCAAGCACCCTCCATCTCAGAATCACCTTGAAACTGCACAAACAGGGGAACCCCTGCAGATTGAGTGCTATCTCTCAATCCCTTCGAGCATTCTTGTCCAAACTTGTTCCTCTACCTTCCTTACAACATATGCAAGCTAACCATGTCCTGAAACCTGACCTGTAACACCTCCAAGCCACTTCACCATTTTTAAATTTCTGTTTTGCAGTTGGAGTTCACTAGCTCGATCCAGGGAGTTTCAAGACAAAGTAGGACTTGGAAAAGCATCCTTACACTTCAAGGAAGCTATACAAGTCATCATTTCACTCTGAAACATCCTCCATTGCAAAGCTAGATTCCAACTGAACAGGTATATTCATGGAGTTCTATCTCCCTTATTAGGCATTGTTAGCTTTAGGTTTTTGAAGAAAACATGTCACAATCATAGCCCTGAACATGCTCATATGATTAGATTTCATTTATATTTCGTGTGCTTAGAGAATTTCATGTCTGAACATTGATGAAAAGTTAGGTCAGAAATTGGGGGAGGAGAAATTCTCCCTCATCTTAGAGAGATAGGTCAAGTTCTTTATATGGTTGAAACCGTCTCTTAATGCTCTACACTTTTCATGTTATGAGTTTTGCTTGAAAGTCCAGGAATCCAGAGATAAAAAACGCGTGTTTTGCTTGAAGGATGTTGTACAGAGGTTGAAGAAGAAGTGGTCTGGGCTGGGCCTGGAACTATTTTCTTTTCACACCCTATTTCCATATTTACACCCCCTGAGCCCATTTGCTTCATTTTTGACTCTTTTTGACTTTTTCTTTTTTGGTTGACTTTGTTTATTTTTTCTCATGGCATTAAAAAATTAAAAATATTTTTTCCATCATTTTTTGAATATATGGCATATTTATTTGATTTATTTCTTTTGTTTGCATATAAATATTATATATATACTATTATTAGAATAAAGAGAAAAATAGTGTAAATACATTTTTTTATTTTTATTTACCTTCTGAAAATATTTCACATAAAAAATACTCTTTTTATTTATTTTATTAAAATAGTAAATAAATATTTATTTTGTGTATAATGCATATTTAAGAAATTAATATATGTATATATATATGTTTATTAATATATTTAAGATAAAATATAAAAATACTTAATTTTTCATCTTTATTAATATTTGATACCAAAATACTTTTTTTTCATAATATACTTCATTTTATTTTATTTTTATAAATAATAAACAAATAGTTGTATTAAATTAGATAATAAGGCATTTTCTTTTAAAATTAGGGTTTTTGCCCTAAAATCAAAATACTCCAAAAAATAATATTTTTTATTTTTTCTTTTCTCTTTTACATAAATAATATTTCTCTCATACATATACAAAACATTTTCTTTTGCATCTTGCATTGTTATTTAATTTTTGTACATTGATTAATTGCAAATATTCAAAATGATGTAATAATTTAGATTTAAATTTTTGTCAATATCCTCATTTGAACATTTGTACCCCCTTCCCATATTTGGTTTTGTAATAGCTTAGTAATTTAAATTTCTCACTTTATTGCTTTCTAATGATAACATGTTAGAATTAGGGTTTGTATGCGAAAAAGCGATAAAAAAAATAGTTTGACCTAATACAAGATAAACAAGCATGAAAATGGACACACAAATCACACTTGCACCCCCTAGGGTATTCCACTTGTTGCCTTCAAATAATTGGGCCATATTGTATGTTGAACTTCTTTGGGCAAAGCAAACAATTTGAATGATCATAGTCCCTCGACAAAACTTTTCAAAAACAAACAAAAACAAATGATCAAGTCCCTTAAAGAAATTGCCCAAAGACATTTAACGTCGTTACAATTATGGTCTAAACGATGACCCGCGCCCGTCCCTTTCACATCCTAACACAAGGTTGTCCACCAAATACAATGGTGGAACAAACTTGTTAAAAGGGTTAAAACATAACAATAATCTTTTGAGAAATTTAGGAGTAGATAACCTCTTAGTTACTTGAACTTGCAAAACAAAACACTTGCCTAATTTCAAAATCACACATCACTACACTTTCAAAACAACTTTCAAAAACAAATGAAAACTTTTTCAAAAGACATACATCTTTGTATACATCCCCACATGGATCATTACAAAGGTTGCCACCACATTGGCTTCTTTTCAAAAACATTTTTCAAACCCACACACTCAAGCACCATTTCAAACAATTGAAAGTAAAAGGCAAATGATCTAAGCAAGTAACTAAGAGCCCATGGATAACCATGGATAGAAAGGGTGCTAATACCTTCCCTTTCTATAATCTACTCCCCGAACCCAAGAAAACATCTCAAAAGGTTTTTGCTGTGCTTTTTAACCTTTCCTTAGGATAAAATAAAAAGTCGGTGGCGACTCTTGCTAACCGCAACATTTGCGAATACGAACGCAAAACACAAGTCAGTTCTCCCACCGTATCACAGAACTGGCGACTCTGCTGGGGAGAACTTTAAAAGTGGAGTAACCTTAGGGCTTAGATCACCTTTGTTTTCAATTGATTGTCTTTATTTGCTTTTACATTTGTGGGCTTTGCATCGGAGTTCATAGATCCTAACCCGGATCTGGGATATGCCCTTTTTAGGTAGCATAATCTGTGAGGGACCTGTCCGGCGTAGACCGACATGGGTGAAGCAGTGGCTACGTTGGTGTGGCATCTTAGTCTGTACCTATATCCCTTGTGTTGTAACGGGGAGAATATAGGTCTTCTAAGGGGTCATTAAACACCAACCAACCTTAGAACCCTAAATTGACCAACTTGGCTATTAGGACAGTAGCAGTATGCTACACTCATTGAGGCTAAACTCTCGAGATGGTTCTGGCCGCGAGAAAAGATTGCGATGCTGGAGTTATGACCGATTGAGGGTAGCCAATGATTTGAGATCCTCTAGAACCCGGTTACTTTTGATAGGACAGGTTTTAACCAACAAAACCAAAAGAGGGTAATACCTGAAACTCATGCTGGCCTGAAACCTAAGGGTATCTTGTGTGACTTGTGTGCCTCATTTGCCTATGTGAATACTTGTGGTGTGTTTCATCATAGCATCATGCCATCATACCATTGCATGCATCCTGTACCAAGGACTAACCCATTTCAAAGACAAAAAGGTTTCATCTTTGCTCTGTTTTGTAGGACATCATGATGCCCGTGCGTAGAAATACTGTCCGGCTCAACTTTGTTCAACCACCAGTTTTACTCAAGGATTTGGTTGGAAGGATTCCAAACACTACCTCCTTCATCAACAAACATGGCTCTCTCCTTGGCTTGATCACTGCAAAATGGGACCAACAACTGATAAGTGTTCTGACCCAATTTTATGACCCTCTATACCATTGTTTCACCTTTCAAGACTTCCAGCTGGTTCCTACCCTGGAAGAATTTTCTTATTTGCTTGGGATCCCTGTCTTGGAACAAACTCCATTCACTGGTTTGGAAAAGACTCCTAGGCCTGAGGAGATTGCTGCAATTCTCCCCTTGACCTAGGAAGAGGTTTTGTCCAACTGGGAAACTAGAAATGGGATCAATGGTTTTTTGGTCAAATTTCTGGTTGGCAAGGCTAATGATTTCTGGAATGACTTGGACTTCAAGGCATACGAGGATATTCTGGATCTTTTGATCTATGGTCTGGTATTGTTTCCCAACCCTGACACCTTTATCAGTATCCATGTCATAAGGATCTTCATGTCTCGGAATCCGGTACCCACTCTTTTGGGTGATATTCTACAACAACTCTATGCGCGTACTGCTCGAAAACGGGGAACTCCGTGGTGTTGTGCTCCTTTGCTAGTAAGGTGGTTTATTTCGCACCTTCCTAAGTTCGTGCTGAAGAATGAAGAAGGAAAAGGTTGGGCTCGGAGGTTAATGTCTCTCACTGATAATGACATCATCTGGACTCTCAGAGGTTTGGATGAGGTAGCTGTTATTGACCGTTGCGGAGAATACCCTAATGTTCCATTGATTGGTATCCAAGGAGGAATCTCTTACAATCCATGCTTAGCCCTCCGACAGTTTGGAAGAGCCAGAGGAGATGGGCCTCATGAAATGCTGGTTCCCCACTTCCATTTTGAGTTTCAGGCAGACAGTGACAAACTACGCCAGGGATTCATTAAAGCTTGGGACAGAATCCACAAAGCTGACCCACATGAGTTGGGACCAAAGACTTCTCTACCATTGGAGCCCTATTGCAAATGGGTCCGCATCCGTGCTCAAAAGTTAGGTATGCCCTACGAAGCTGTCAGACCCCTCATTCTTGAGTCTCCTGATGAAGATGGGGTTCCTCCAACTGTCCTCCCTCCTCAGATACCTACTGATTTTGACACCATGAAGAGATCTTGGGCGCAGCTAAAGGAAGAACGGGATTTCTATCGGGAGAAGTTCAACGAGCAGGAACGGAAGATTCAGAGGCTGACTAAGCAATTGGAAGAAGAACGGGTCCTGAACAACTACATCAGCACTGAAAAGAGGAGGCCATGGGAGCATTGATGAGCTTTGATTATTTCCTTTTGTAGTTTTATTTCCTTTTCCGTATTTTTCATTCCTGTAATGCCTAAGGGCAAATTGTTGAACAATTGAAAATTTTAATCTAATGAAGTGTGTTTCCCTTTTTTGTCTACAAAGTTGAATTTTGTTTTTCTTTGAAAACATAAAACATACGCATTCCATTGCACCATATGCATAGCAGGTACCCTATTTCACAGGTTGCTTAATCTTCTTCGCTGTTTGTTTGAACAGTCATCATGAATCCAGACTCCTCCAGTGAGCAAGCAATCAAGGCCCTTCAGGCCCAAAGTGCACAGTTCCAAGAGATGGTCCTAAGCCTAGCCCAAGGTCAGCAAGAGTTGAAGACTCTACTCCTCAAGAAGAAGAAGAAAAAGAGGACTGCATTGTTCAACACCGGACGCAGATTTGGGAACACACTCCATAATGAAGCTGATCCAACCACTTCTTCTGCTGAGAAGAACAATCCCCAAGGGGGAGGAGCTCCTAGTCCCGCAGTCTCCGACAACGAGACGAACTATAACGACGAACAATACCCACCTGCTGCTGACAGATACAAGCAATTGGAGGACCGCTTGAGCGCCATGGAAATTCAGAACGTGCCGGGGCTAGATTTCGGAGATTTGGGGTTGTCTTCTGGAGTAGTAATTCCACACAAGTTTAAGGCACCCGCCTTCGCCAAGTATGATGGGGTTTCCTGTCCAAAGCTACATCTAAGGTCGTACGTAAGGAAAATACAACCTTACACGGCAGATAAGAACCTCTGGATTCACTTCTTCCAAGATAGCCTCTCGGGGTCACAACTTGAATGGTTTTACCAATTGGATGGAGCTAGCATCCGACACTGGGAAGATTTGGCAACCGCATTCTACAGGCAATACCAATACAATTCTGATCTCGCTCCTACGCGTACCCAACTTCAGGGTATGTCTCTAGGAACGGGTGAAGGGTTCAAAGGGTACGCTCAAAAATGGAGAGATTTGGCTGGAAGGGTGCAGCCTCCATTGACTGATCGGGAGCTGGTTGATATGTTCCTTGGGACATTGTCTGGTCTGTTTTTCAATCATTTGGTTGGTAACTCCTCCGCTGGGTTTACAGATTTGATATTGACGGGAGAAAGAATTGAAGCTGGCATCAGGTCAGGCAAAATACAAAGGCTGCCTCCACAAGTGCTGAGAAGAGGCCGTTTAAGAAAGAAGCAAGTGCCGTCTATGGTCCTAGAAGACCAGTCAAGCCCGAAAGTCGCCAAGCCGTCAACGCTTTGGTCATCTCCAAACCTGTTGCTGCTCCTCAGCAGTACAATCAACAAAGAAGTGAAAGGCCCAAGAGGCAGTATACTCGGCTGAGTATGACTTTATCTCAAATTTTACCCCAACTGTTATCCACCAACCTGGTGACCCTCAAAGAAGCTCCTAAGGTCGTCAACACTGCGTCTCCTAAGTATAACCCAAATGCTCGGTGTGCTTATCATTCTGATAGTCCCGGGCACACTACTGATGATTGTTGGGCCTTGAGAAACAAAGTGCAAGATCTGATCGACGCAAAGGAAATTCAGTTTGAAGCGCCAGAAAGACCAAATGTTGTAACTGCTCCTATGTCCCAGCATAGAGTAAATGCCATTGAGGAAGAATTGTATGCTGTTTCGGTAAATGAAGTTGTCACCCCTCTGAAGACTGTTAAGAAGAACCTACTGCGGGCCGGTTTATTTCCAGGTTGCGGTAAAGGTTGCCTGTTCTGTGCTGTTTCCCTATCTGATTGTCCCTTGCTGAGGTTAGGCATCCAAGGCCTAATGGATAGCAAAGAAATTCTATTCAAAAAGTCTGCTGTTCAGTCGGTTCCGATAAAAGAAATTTCTGTGGTTACCATCTTCAAAAATCCAATCAAGGCTCCCCCCAAGAAGCCTGTTCAAATCATGACTGTTGCACCTGTGATTATTACTGTCCCGGGGCCTCTCCCCTACATATCTGATAAAGTTGTCCCCTGGCATTATGGGGCAGACGTGTATGTAAATGGAATCAAACAAGAATTCGACACTGGCGCCAGTATCTGCGATATCACTGGTCCAGCCAAGGTCACCCGCAGTGGCAGGCTCTTCTCGCCTGACATTGCACCGCCCGCTATTCGAAAACCCCTCCTTATAAAACCTGCAAGTTTACCTGTTCCTGTTGCTGATCAAATTGTTTCCCCTGCTGCTGAGTCATCAAATGCTCGGGGCAAAGGGATTGAAGAAGAGCCTGCCCGGATGGAGGCACCAATACCCATAAATGCTGAGGCCTCCCGACAAGAAATGGAGGAGATTCTGAAAATAATAAAGAAAAGTGATTTCAATGTTGTCGAGCAGCTGGGGCATACGCCCTCCAAGATCTCCCTGCTCTCCTTATTGCTATGCTCCGAGGCCCATGCTAAGGCCTTGATCTCATTTCTCAAGACGGCCCATGTGCCGCAAGAGACGTCTGCAGTCCAGTTCACCGATTGCATAGCAAATCTGACAGCAGACAATGACTTGGGTTTCTCAGATGCTGACTTGACTGCGAAGGGAAGAGACCACAATGATGCCCTGCATGTCTCTATCGAATGCAGGGGCACTACTCTGGCACATGTATTGGTGGATACTGGTTCTTCCTTGAATGTCCTACCGAAGAAGGCTTTGGATCGTTTGGATTATGAAGGCCTAGAACTGAAGCCCAGCAATATCATCGTCAGGGCCTTCGACGGTTCCAAAAGGATGGTTCATGGAGAGGTTAACATCCCTATTCGTGTGGGCTCTCAAGTGTTTGACTCTACTTTTTATGTGATGGATATACGTCCATCGTACTCTTGTCTACTGGGTCGACCTTGGATCCATAAAGCTGGGGCAGTGACCTCCACCTTGCACCAGAAGCTGAAGTATCCCGTCAGGGGGAAGATCGTCACTGTGCAAGGAGAAGAGGAGTATATGGTGAGCCATTTGAATTCCTTCAGATACATTGAGATGGACGGGGAGTTTATTGAAACCCCCTTTCAGCATTTCGAGGAGGTGCATCCAATTTCAGCAGCTGCAGAGACAATAGCCGAAGAGAATGATTCCTTGAAGATGGCTTCCCTAAGGGATGCCCGGGCTGTGGTTCAGAAAGGCAATTGTGCACACTGGGGTCAGCTTCCTGACTTCACTCAGAAGAACGACAAGTTTGGGCTAGGCTTTACTGCAGAGGCTCAGAAGGCTGTGCGCAAAGAGAAGATCAGAAAGGCTCCGGTGTTTATCTCCAGCTCAAGGGTGAATGCTATCGAGGAGGATGTAGAAGAAGCAGAGTTCGACAGTTGGATCTACCCGACTACCAGCGACGGACCAAGCAACTGGACGGCAAAGGATTTTACCCCTATCACATTTGTCACGCAGTAATTAATTTCTTATTGATTTCCAATTTGTAACAAACAATATGTTAAAACTTTGTTGGCTCGGTGTCCTACCCGGGGCATCGTAGCTCCATTTGTGAGGGCTTTTGTATGACATTTTCATATATCATCAATCAAAACATTGGACGTTTGTTGCATTTCAAATCTTGTGCTCTTTTCCTTTCTGTGTTATATATATTGCAAAACAGCTATATTTACACACACTCACTTATACAGGTTTCAATCCACTCTGGATCTCACTGGTAACAGCTCTGCTACCGCCAGTTATGACTTCGAAAATCCGATCAACTTGGCCGAAGACGAAGGTGAAGATGATTGCGAAGTTCCTGGTGAACTTGCGAGACTGCTACTCCAGGAAGAGAGAGCTATTCAACCACACGAAGAGCCAGTGGAGACAATTAACCTAGGTACTGAGACAGATAGGAAAGAGGTCAAGATTGGTGCCAATCTAGAGCTCAGCGTGAAGCAACGATTGATCCAGATGCTACGAGACTACATGGAGATTTTTGCTTGGTCCTATGAAGATATGCCTGGTTTGGATGCCGACATTGTGGTTCACCACCTGCCAACCAAGGAAGATTGCCCTCCGGTAAAGCAAAAAGTCTGACGGATGCGTCCAGAGATGTCTGAAAAGATCAAGGCCGAGGTTATGAAGCAGTTTGATGCCGGGTTCCTCGCAGTGACTTCTTACCCTCAGTGGGTTGCCAATGTGGTGCCAGTGCCGAAGAAGGACGGTAAAGTCAGAATGTGTGTCGACTACAGGGACTTGAACAGGGCAAGCCCCAAGGATGACTTCCCCCTACCTCACATTGATGTCCTTGTTGACAATACAGCTCAACACAAGGTGTTCTCCTTCATGGATGGTTTTTCAGGGTATAATCAGATCAAGATGGCTCCAGAGGATATGGAGAAGACTACCTTTGTGACTCAGTGGGGCACCTTCTGTTATAAGGTCATGCCATTCGGATTGAAAAATGCTGGGGCAACCTATCAACGTGCCATGGTTGCTTTATTTCATGATATGATCCATCATGAGATTGAGGTATACGTTGATGACATGATTGCAAGGTCTCAAACTGAGGAGGAGCACCTTGACCATCTGAGGAAGTTATTTGACCGACTCAAGTTGTACAAGCTGAGATTGAATCCCAACAAATGCACCTTTGGGGTGAGGTCCGGAAAATTGCTAGGTTTCATTGTAAGTGATAAAGGTATTCAGGTGGACCCTGCCAAGGTAAAAGCCATACAAGAGATGCCGACTCCAAGAACAGAGAAAGAAGTCAGAGGCTTCCTGGGACGACTGAATTACATTGCCCGATTCATCTCACATCTGACTGCTACTTGTGAGCCAATCTTCAAATTACTGAAGAAAGATCAAGTAGTACGCTGGAATGATGAATGTCAGGCTGCCTTTGAAAAGATAAAGGAATATCTCCAAGAGCCGCCCATTCTTATGCCACCGGTGGAAGGAAGACCTCTGATACTATACTTGACAGTACTTGATAATTCAATGGGGTGTGTGCTGGGGCAGCATGACGAGTCTGGCCGAAAAGAGCACGCTATTTATTACTTGAGCAAAAAGTTTACCGACTGTGGGTCTCGTTACTCACTGCTTGAGAAAACTTGCTGCGCTCTTGTATGGGCTTCTCGCCGGCTGAGACAGTATATGCTGACTCACACTACTCTATTGATTTCAAAAATGGATCCCATCAAGTACATATTTGAAAAGCCCGCTCTGTCTGGAAGAATAGCGAGATGGCAAATGATCTTGACAGAATATGACATCCAGTATACAACTCAGAAAGCAATTAAGGGAAGTGTACTGGCCGATCATTTGGCACACCAACCTGTGGACGATTACCAATCATTGAACTTTGATTTTCCGGACGAAGACATCATGGTGGTAACTGACTGTGAAGTACCTGGACCGGATGAAGGACCTGAGGAAGGATCCCGATGGTCTATGCATTTTGATGGAGCCTCCAATGCTTTGGGTAACGGCGTCGGCGCTATAATCATATCTCCGAAAGGAACTCATACTCCCCTCACCGCCCGATTATGCTTCAGCTGCACCAACAATATGGCAGAATATGAGGCATGTATCATGGGTTTACAAGCTGCAATCGACTTAAGGATCAAATTTCTAAGTGTCTTCGGAGATTCCGCTCTCGTGATCAATCAGATCAAAGGCGAGTGGGATACGAAACACCCGAATCTTATTCCTTACAAGGAGTATGTATCGACCTTGCTTCCCCACTTTGAAGAGATAACTTTTGAGCACTTCCCTAGAGAGGAGAATCAGCTAGCGGACGCACTAGCCACGATGTCTTCAATGTTCAAAGTTAGATGGGACAATGAGGCTCCCCGAATCATAATCTGGAAGTTAGATGAACCGGCATACTGCTGCGAGCTCGAGGTTGAGAAGGTCACTGAGAAACCCTGGTATCATGAGGTGAAGAGGTACTTGGAAGCTCAGGAATACCCTGAAGGGGCATCTGTCAATGATAAGAAGTTCATGAGGAGGTTTGTTGCAAAATTCTTCCTCAGCAACGACATTCTCTACAAACGGAATCATGATTCGACTCTGCTACGTTGTGTGGATAAGGCTGAAGCGGAGAAAATCATGATGGAACTGCATGAAGGTACATTTGGAACACATTCCAGTGGACACACCATGGCTAAGAAAATCCTTCGGGCAGGATATTTCTGGTCCACAATGGAAGCCGATTGTTACCAACACTCCCGAACTTGTCATAAATGCCAGATCTATGCTGACAAGGTGCATATCCCTCCGGTTCCTTTGAATGTCCTAACGGCACCTTGGCCTTTCGCAATGTGGGGCATCGATATGATCGGTGAGATCCGACCAACGGCATCCAATGGGCATCGCTTCATCTTGGTGGCGATCGATTACTTCACGAAATGGGTTGAGGCAGCTTCCTACGCCACAATAACCAAGAGCGTCGTGGCACGTTTCATCCGGCATAATCTGATCTGTCGGTACGGCGTCCCAGAAAGAATCATTACGGACAATGGTACCAATCTCAACAACAAAATGATCACTGAACTCTGTGAACAATTCAAGATACAGCACCACAATTCTTCTCCCTACCGGCCGAAGATGAATGGGGCTGTAGAGGCAGCCAATAAGAATATCAAGAAAATTGTGCAGAAGATGACAGTGACCTATAAAGATTGGCACGAGATGTTACCATTTGCTCTTCATGGGTACCGCACCTCAGCAAGGACGTCAACCGGGGCAACTCCCTTCTCCTTGGTTTATGGCATGGAGGCAGTCTTGCCAATTGAAGTCCAGATACCCTCTCTTCGGATAATGAAGGATGCAGACTTGAATGAAGATGATTGGATCCAGACTCGACTTGATCAATTAAATCTGATTGACGAAAAGAGGCTCACTGCTATCTGTCATGGTCAAACGTATCAGAAACGGATGATCAGGGCATTTAACAAGAAAGTCAGACCGCAAGAATATCAAGTTGGGGACCTGGTAATCAAACGCATCATCCTTCCTCAAAGTGATCCCCGGGGCAAATGGACCCCTACTTACGAAGGGCCATTTGTGGTTAAACGTGTGTTCTCAGGAGGAGCCATGATCCTGACCACCATGGATGGTGACGACCTTCCTCACCCCGCCAATGCAGACATAGTGAAAAAATACTACGCATGAATAAAAGACCCGCTAGGTTGACATACCTAGGCAAAAATAAGGGCTTCCCGGCGAACCAAAAGGGTTCGGGCAAAAATAAGGGATGAAATGAATAAAAATTTGTACACCCGGCAAGTCGAAAACCTGAAAAGGCGGCTTGGGCAAAAATGGGTATCCCGGTGGACTGAAAACCCGAAAGGGCGGTCCAGGCAAAAGTTAGGGATAAAAGCGTAACACTATGTCTCATTGGATCACTTCGCATCCAGAATTCCGCATCAACTATCTGGCTCAAGATTTCGGCATCGACCAATCAGCTTCATCTTCAACTAGGCAGCAAAGCGATGAGACATTCGAAGACATAAAGGCAATAGCAGAGTCGGAGCCCAGTGGGATTGTTCACATAGCTGTTTTGTTTCTTTTTTCAAATTGTAAACTCTATGTTATTTGGCGGCGTCCTCTTACTAGGATGTCAGCCTCCTGTACAAAAACGCCTATTCACAGGCGAAGTTTAAATCAATACAAATTCACTTGTCCATACAAATTACCATTGTTTCCCTTTTTTCTGTTTTGTCTTGCGAAGAACGTCCAATGTTCATTTTTGATATATGCATTTGACATTAAACTGCCGATTCATAAATGTTTACATATGAAGCAAGAGATTGATTACAGGTGACATCAGAGACAGGGGCAATGTGGAGTTGTCTAATGCAGTCTGGTTGTTTTGTCCGCCAAGGTACCAAGTTAGATTCAACTGAAGAATGTGACCAAATCATCTCAACTCCCCGCAGAGTAAAACAAGGTTCAGTAGTACTTCCCTCAAGCAGAGTTGACTCCCCGTCAATCCTAAAAAAGCACAACATTCCCCGTTAGGCCTTAAAGCTCATCCCCAGTAGATTCTGGAAGCTTATCCCCTGCAGAGTACGGACGTCTCTCCCGAGTTTATTTAGAGTTATTTCCTCACAAGGACTTATAACTGGGTTATCCTCAGCTAAAAACCACGGAAGATCGCCCTCGGCAAGTTCCTTCAATCCCCGGCGGAATTTATCTTTGGTGCTCCCTAGCAGAGTTTATCATCATTGTCCTCAGCGGAATCCATCATTAAAGTCCTCAACAGGCCTCTCATCAAAACTTCGGCCAAGTATCTCTTCCACAGAGCAACTCCCCGGCCGTTTTGTCAAGGATTTATTTTCCTAAGACGAAATTACATCCATGAACATTTCACATTTTCATACATCTTGCTTACATACATGATGAAACGCATACAACACTATCTCATGTTGAACATCATGATATCATGCATATCATACATCATGACATTGCGTACAACTTACGTTTTGCCTTTTCAGGAAAAAGACAATCCCAAAAACAATTACCGTCAACTGTCGCAATTCCAGATCCGATACATGTATCTAGCCAGGGCACATCTGAGAGTGATCAGTTTCCAGACTCGATTCCTGTATCTAGCCAGGGCACGTCTGAAAAGTTCAAAGATTCGATTCCTGTATCCAGCCAGGGCATATCTGTTGACCACGTTTCCAGACTCGATTCCTGTATCTAGCCAGGGCACGTCTGAAAAGTTCAAAGATTCGATTCCTGTATCCAGCCAGGGCATATCTGTTGACCACGTTTCCAGGCTCGATTCCTGTATCTAGCCAGGGCACGTCTGAAGAGTTCGAAGATTCGATTCCTGTATCCAGCCAGGGCACATCTATTAACGACTATTTCCATATTCGACTCCTGTATCTAGCCAGGGCACGTCTGAAGAGTTCGAAGATTCGATACCTGTATCTAGCCAGGGCAATTCTATCAACTACAACATCTCCAGATTCGATTCCTGTATCCAGCCAGGGCATATCTGTTGACGACTATTTCCAGATTCGACTCCTGTATCCAGCCAGGGCACATCTGTGAACAACCGATTATAGATTCGATACCTGTATCTAGCCAGGGCATATCTGCATAAGGAGATTGAAGATCAAACACCTGTAACAAGCCAGGAAAACATCCGTCTTTCTCAAATACACAAGTTCTCGCTAAGGAATCTCTTATACGATCGACACTTCCAAATGGCATCTATAAGCCCATTCCCGACCAAGTTCTGTCACATCTCCAGATGGCATCTATAAGCCCATCTCCCTATCCACCACCTCTCCAAATGGCATCCGTAAGCCCATTCCTGACATCACATTGCTGATACCTCAGCATGCGAGTGCAAATTTCCGGGCACTCTAGTGTCCAATCTCCTTTTACCCTCGAGTCACGAAAGGCAAACTTGCCAATCTAACTCTTCAGGTTCAAGAAGATTGAACAGGGGCAACTGTTGTACCCCAAAATTTGCCCTCCCATTTCCTCAACATTTTCTCATCACAAGGCCTTTGAAGATCAAGATCCAGTTAGGGTTTCCTCTGCTCAAGACTTCTCCTTGCACTGTGGACTCAAATTAGGGTTTGTGTTTGCCCAAGGATGTTTTGACCTAAAATGCCTAAGATGACTTTCATGCTTCATGTTGGACTCCCAAGTTTACCCATACCAAGTTTCAAGTCTTGATTCCAAGTTTTGCCCAGTCAATTGGACAGTTGACCTAGAAATCAGCTGTATTGGGGAAAAAGTCAACTGTGGCCAATTGACAGTCAAACCTCATGAAATTTGATCCACATCAACATTATGAACTCACATGAACCATTTGATCAAGTTTGGATCACAATTCCACAAGAAATTTGATCAGATCACCAAAAGGGCAAAATGGTCATTTTTAGGGTTTTGACTGCACAAAGGCAATTTTTGACTGTTTGACCTAACCAATGGCAAACCAAGTTCACATATGGGCTCAAGGACTCAATGAAATGGTTTTGACACATTCATCAAGCTCAAAAGATCCCAAGTGCACAAGATTGACAGTTGAATTTCCCAGTCAATTGATCAATTTTGACTGTATACTGAAAAGTCAAACTTTGACTTTTTGGTCAAAATCAGGAGTCAAGATTCATTTTTCATCAAAACATGCCAAATCATGAAACTTGTTCACCAAGAAATCACAAAATGCAAATTAGGGTTTGAAAATGGAATTTTTCATAACTTAGAATTTTTCTAAGTTATGAAAAACCCTAATTTTTTCCCAACTTTGCCCCATCTTTTCACCAAGATCCATTTGGATTCAAACAAAAGTCAAAACATGAAAGTTGTAGCTTGTTGCATAATCTACAACTTTGATTCACAAAATTTTCTCATTTGAAGCTTGTATCTCAAGTTACAATTTTTTGAATAAGGGCACTAAACCATTTTTAACTTAGTGAAATTTTAACCTATTTTGACAAGGTTTTCTACCCCACTTTAAGGCCACTTTTCATACCCTTCCACTTGGAATTTTGATTTGAATTTCAAAGATGGATTGTAGTACACATTCCAAGCTTTCCAAAATGTCCAAGAACTCATCAAACAACCTCATAACTTGAGAGATTCGAATTTCACAAGTTGGCAAAAATCCACTTTTGAATGGTTCATGAACATGTTCATAACTTGGACCATTTTCAAATCAGCATAGTTTGTGCTACATTGCAGGCCCTAAAACCCTTTGACACTCATAAATTTAATGCAAAACCATTGAACCAAGTTGTTATTCTAAGCCTTTGGTCATTACACAAGGAATTAAGCCTAAACTAGAAAAAACACTATTTCCATTCTTGAAAAGAAGAACTTTATGTCAAGTTTGCAATCCAAGTGGTACAATCAAGATCTTCTTGGCACAAGTTTGTGAGCAAATTGCACTGATCAAGGCAAGGGATAGCAGCATAGTGGGAGGGCCTGTACAGGCTAGAACCATCAACTTGCTTTTGTTGCTTAACATAGAAGAAAAGGTCCATAACTTATCACAACTCTCTCTTCAGCATAGGGACACAACACAAAAGCTATCAAACACATTCCAAACTACCCAACCAAGCTTTTGCATGAGTCCTGAACCTCTCAAGCACCCTCCATCTCAGAATCACCTTGAAACTGCACAAACAGGGGAACCCATGCAGATTGAGTGCTATCTCTCAATCCCTTCGAGCATTCTTGTCCAAACTTGTTCCTCTACCTTCCTTACAACATATGCAAGCTAACCATGTCCTGAAACCTGACCTGTAACACCTCCAAGCCACTTCACCATTTTTAAATTTATGTTTTGCAGTTGGAGTTCACTAGCTCGATCCAGGGAGTTTCAAGACAAAGTAGGACTTGGAAAAGCATCCTTACACTTCAAGGAAGCTATACAAGTCATCATTTCACTCTGAAACATCCTCCATTGCAAAGCTCGATTCCAACTGAACAGGTATATTCATGGAGTTCTATCTCCCTTATTAGGCATTGTTAGCTTTAGGTTTTTGAAGAAAACATGTCACAATCATAGCCCTGAACATGCTCATATGATTAGATTTCATTTATATTTCGTGTGCTTAGAGAATTTCATGTCTGAACATTGATGAAAAGTTAGGTCAGAAATTGGGGGAGGAGAAATTCTCCCTCATCTTAGAGAGATAGGTCAAGTTCTTTATATGGTTGAAACCGTCTCTTAATGCTCTACACTTTTCATGTTATGAGTTTTGCTTGAAAGTCCAGGAATCCAGAGATAAAAAACGCGTGTTTTGCTTGAAGGATGTTGTACAGAGGTTGAAGAAGAAGTGGTCTGGGCTGGGCCTGGAACTATTTTCTTTTCACACCCTATTTCCATATTTACACCCCCTGAGCCCATTTGCTTCATTTTTGACTCTTTTTGACTTTTTCTTTTTTGGTTGACTTTGTTTATTTTTTCTCATGGCATTAAAAAATTAAAAATATTTTTTCCATCATTTTTTGAATATATGGCATATTTATTTGATTTATTTCTTTTGTTTGCATATAAATATTATATATATACTATTATTAGAATAAAGAGAAAAATAGTGTAAATACATTTTTTTATTTTTATTTACCTTCTGAAAATATTTCACATAAAAAATACTCTTTTTATTTATTTTATTAAAATAGTAAATAAATATTTATTTTGTGTATAATGCATATTTAAGAAATTAATATATGTATATATATATGTTTATTAATATATTTAAGATAAAATATAAAAATACTTAATTTTTCATCTTTATTAATATTTGATACCAAAATACTTTTTTTTCATAATATACTTCATTTTATTTTATTTTTATAAATAATAAACAAATAGTTGTATTAAATTAGATAATAAGGCATTTTCTTTTAAAATTAGGGTTTTTGCCCTAAAATCAAAATACTCCAAAAAATAATATTTTTTATTTTTTCTTTTCTCTTTTACATAAATAATATTTCTCTCATACATATACAAAACATTTTCTTTTGCATCTTGCATTGTTATTTAATTTTTGTACATTGATTAATTGCAAATATTCAAAATGATGTAATAATTTAGATTTAAATTTTTGTCAATATCCCCATTTGAACATTTGTACCCCCCTTCCCATATTTGGTTTTGTAATAGCTTAGTAATTTAAATTTCGCACTTTATTGCTTTCTAATGATAACATGTTAGAATTAGGGTTTGTATGCGAAAAAGCGATAAAAAAAATAGTTTGACCTAATACAAGATAAACAAGCATGAAAATGGACACACAAATCACACTTGCACCCCCTAGGGTATTCCACTTGTTGCCTTCAAATAATTGGGCCATATTGTATGTTGAACTTCTTTGGGCAAAGCAAACAATTTGAATGATCATAGTCCCTCGACAAAACTTTTCAAAAACAAACAAAAACAAATGATCAAGTCCCTTAAAGAAATTGCCCAAAGACATTTAACGTCGTTACAATTATGGTCTAAACGATGACCCGCGCCCGTCCCTTTCACATCCTAACACAAGGTTGTCCACCAAATACAATGGTGGAACAAACTTGTTAAAAGGGTTAAAACATAACAATAATCTTTTGAGAAATTTAGGAGTAGATAACCTCTTAGTTACTTGAACTTGCAAAACAAAACACTTGCCTAATTTCAAAATCACACATCACTACACTTTCAAAACAACTTTCAAAAACAAATGAAAACTTTTTCAAAAGACATACATCTTTGTATACATCCCCACATGGATCATTACAAAGGTTGCCACCACATTGGCTTCTTTTCAAAAACATTTTTCAAACCCACACACTCAAGCACCATTTCAAACAATTGAAAGTAAAAGGCAAATGATCTAAGCAAGTAACTAAGAGCCCATGGATAACCATGGATAGAAAGGGTGCTAATACCTTCCCTTTCTATAATCTACTCCCCGAACCCAAGAAAACATCTCAAAAGGTTTTTGCTGTGCTTTTTAACCTTTCCTTAGGATAAAATAAAAAGTCGGTGGCGACTCTTGCTAACCGCAACATTTGCGAATACGAACGCAAAACACAAGTCAGTTCTCCCACCGTATCACAACCTGCAAAGTTGAAAACTGAAAATGGCAAATGATGTTAGGGATGTTACAGTTTGTGTTCAATGCTTGGGATAGCTTCAGTGGGTGATATGGAACATGTTTGAACTCCTTTTGGCCAAAGTGCACGAGTGGAAAGGGTTATAGAAGTCAAGTTGCAGAGGGGACTCTGTTTTTTGCAGTAGGATGGTGTTTCTGGGAATGAGAAGGTATTGAAGGTGGTTAGGTCGTGCCTTAGGTCAGTTATGAAGTATGAAATGTGTGGAGACAGTTTGCTTTGGTTAGTTCTTGCAGTAATGAGCGATGATTTTCAATATGCAAGTTTTCTTCTTATCTAAGCTAAAGTGGTTAAGTTGGGTTATAGGCCAAGGCAGGTCCCTCAAGCATGCTGCATAATCTCTCCTTGATCAGTGGGATTAGTCCATAAACTTGTGCCTCAAAGATCTACATTGTACTTCTTTGATTTGTGTTTTGACATAAAGTGCACCTTTTCAAAAATGGCTAAGTTACTTTTTCTAATTATGGATTAAACTTCCATGTAATGACCAAATGAGCAAAATAACATCTTGGCACAAAGGTTTAGAATTGAAATATTGAGTGATAATGGGATTAGAGGCATGTAACCTAACTTGTGCAAGCTGAGTTTGAAAATTCATAGTGTATGAACATGAAATTGGCTCATGAACAAAGTGACTTTTGCCCATATTGACAAATTCGATTCTCCCTAACCACAAGGGTGTTTGAGAAGTTCTTGGACAATTTTGAAAGCTTGGAATGTGTACTACAATCCATATTTGTAATGCAAGTTGAAATTCCAAGTGGAAGCATGTGAAAAGTGGACATGAAGTTGGGCAAAAATCCCGCCTAAAATAGGTCAAAAAATTTCTAAGTTAAGAATGTTTTGCACCCCTATCCTAAAAATCATAACTTGAGCTACAAGCTTCTTTTGAGGAAACTTTGTGAATCAAAGTTGTAGATTTTTCCATGGACTACAACTTTCATGTTTTGAGTTTTGTTTGAATCCAAATGTATCTTGATGAAATGATGGGACAAAGTTAGGAAAAAATTAGGAAATTTCATAACTTAGAAAATTTCTAAGTTATGAAATTTCTTCATTTCAAACCCTAATTTGTAATTTTTGATTTCTTGATGAACAAGTTTCATAATTTTACATGTCTTGATGAAAAATGAATCTTGGCACTTGATTTTGACCAAAAAGTCAAAGTTTGACTTTTCAGTATACAGTCAAATTTGACCAGTTGACTGGAAAATTCATCTGTCAATCTTGTGCATTTGGGATCTTTTGAACTTGTTGAACATGTCAAGACAATGCCATTGGGTCATTGAGTCCATATGTGAGCTTGGTTTGCCATTGGCTAGGTCAAACAGTCAAAAATTGCCTTTGTGCAGTCAAAACCCTAAAAATGACCATTTTGCCCTTTTGGTGTTTTGATCAAATTTCTTGTGGAATTGTGATCCAAACTTGATCAAATGGTCCATATGAGTTCATAATGTTGATGTGGGTCAAAAATCATGAGGTTTGACTGTCCATTGGCCACAATTGACTTTTCCCCCAATACAGTTGATTTCTAGGTCAACTGTCCAAATGACTGGGCAAAGATTGGAATCAAGGCTTGAAACTTGGTATGGATAAACTTGTGAGTCCAACATGAAGCATGAAAGTTATTTTGGGCATTTTAGGTCAAAACATCTTTGTGCAAACTCAAACCCTAATTTGGGTCAACAGTGCAAGGAGGAGTCTTGAGCAGAGCAAATCCTAACTTGTTTTTGAGCTCCAAGGGTCTTGTGGTGAGAAAATGTTGATGAAATGGGAGGGAAAATTTTGGGGTACAACACTAATCAAGACTAAATGCATGAAAATCAAACACACCGTTCACACTTTCACCCTTAGGGTAATCCCGCCTTGTTGCCTTTCGGAAAATAGTCATGTCCCTCGAATATGGGCATTTTATTAAAGACCCTCGATAAAAGATTGTAGTCCCTCGATGAACCCATAATGTTGCCTTCGGTAAAAGATCTAGTCCCTAAATGATATTGCTAAAACGTCCCATAGGTTGCCTTCTATGACTATACAAACGTTCCACGGCCGTCCCTTCACATCCAACGATGAGGTTTTTGTTACAAAAACAATAGTAAGATAACAACATCTAAAGGAGGAGGAAAAGAACATTTCAGACCTTTTGAGTAGGTAGGTTACTCTTAGTTGCTCGCTTGCTCACAACAAAATCATCATACACCAACACTTCACTTTGAAACATTTTTCAAAAGACAAAACACTTTGTACGCGTTCTTATAGAAACGAGAAGCATTACAAAGACATTCTTTTACAAAATACTTTCAAAACCCACACCACAAGCACATTTTCAAACAAAAGCAAGTGATCTAGCAAGCAACTAAGAGCCCGTAGATAACTACGGATGAAAAGGGTGCTAATACCTTCCCTTTTCATAACCTACCCCCCGAGCTCAAGAAATAATCTCGAAAGGTCTTTCCTGTTCTTTTCAGCCTTTCCTTATGGGATAAAAGAAAAGTCGGTGTCGACTCTTGCTAACCGTAAAAAATGGGATCAAACGCAAAACACCCAAGTCAGTTCTCCCACCGTGTTACAGAACTGGCGACTCTGTTGGGGATTTTACTTAAAAGTGGGTTTACCTTAGGGTTAGATCACCTTTACTTGATTTTCATTGGTTTGACTTGCTTGCTTTATATTTTGGGTCTTTGTTTGGGTTACTAAAAGATCCTATACCCGGATCCGGGGCACCTTTTTAGGTAAGTAGCAATAAATCATGGAAGTTGTACGGGGTATACCGATATGGACGAAGTGATAGCTATGTTAGCGTGATACTTTGGTTTGTACTAATGTTCCTTGAGTCAGTCAAGGATAACATTAGGCTTCCTTAGTGTCATTAAGCGCTAACTGGCTTTTAGAACCTTTTAATTGACTCATCCTTGGCCATTAGGAAGTAGTGAGATAGTCGGCTTTGGTTTTGACCGAAGATTAGTTGATACTCGATACTATGCTCATTGAGATCAGACTTTCAGGATATTTAGGTCGCCATTGAAGAGGCTTGTGCTGAAACAATACCCGATGAAGAAAGATCAGTGGTATTGAGATCCCCTAGAACCCGTTACTTTTAATAGGACAAGTTGAGCCAACTAAACTTCAAGAGGGTACTTACCTGCAAACTCCATGCAAGCCTAAACCTAAGGACTTGTCGGCTTTGTGTGTATATAATTATTTGTACATAACAACTTGCTTACTTTGCATACTTGTACATAACATCATTACATCATACCATAGCATTTTCAATAACCATTTCAAGGATCTCAAGGGTCAATGATGCAGGGTCCTATTGTACCAGACTCCTGTCAAGGGGCAAGAGGACTTATTTTCCTCTAACCAAACGCCGTCAATGATCAACAACTTGAGTCAAGGGATATGACCCACTTGACATGGTGGGCTTAATTCTTGTGGAAAAACATCCGCAGATACAAAGCTGTAAGTAACTTCTAACATTTACCCCGCGAGATCCTTGAAAACATGCATCCACATACCATGCATCATATCATGACAGGATTTTCCACATAGGTCTCTCATCTTCTTACTATTTATTTCAGTAGAGATGGCTCTAGAGCAGACTATCAAAGGCATTCATACTCAAAACGCTTAACTTCAGGAAATGTTTTTGAACCTGTCCAAGGGACAAGAAGAGGTGAAAGCACTCCTCACTAGGGGCATGATCATGGGGAATCCTGAAGACAACAAGGATGACCAGTTGGAATGGCTACAAACTGAAATGGCAACTGTGATCGGTGGATCTGGAACTGACGACTCTGCTGGGGATAAGAGGACTTCGCCGAGGATGATCTTTCTGTGGTTATTGGCTGAGGATAACCCAGTTATATCCTGATGGAGAAATAACCTTTGAATAAAGTCGGGAGACGCGTTCGTGCTCTGTAGGGGATAAGCTTCCAGAATCTACTAGGGATAAGCTTACTGCTTGGGGAGATGGATCCCAACTTTCCTGGGGAAACTGGATTGGACTCTCCTGGGGAGGTTTTTGAACTGCATCGGGGAAGTGACTCCATTGAATGTTTGATATACCGCCGGGGAACAGTTTTAGACTAAGACTTCCGGGGATGCTTGTTAGGAATGTCTGTTATGATGTGCTGGGGAATGTTGAGATCTGCTGGGGATACCCAACTTCCTTAAGGCTGATAGCTTTGCTTGGGGAGAGTGTATTGACTTACTGGCTCACTCTCTAGGGGGTTAAGATATACTGGTTGTGTTCTTCAGCTGAACCTACCTTGATACCTTGGTAGATATAGCAATTAGATCGCTTTAGACAACTCATTATTGCCCCTGTTTCTGAGGTGGGAGAGGAAGACCTGTGAGGTGCTGATAGTTGTTGATGGGCAAACCTTCTTCTGGTAGGCAGGTGACAAGATGACAGGACATAGTCGTATGCTTTGATCCCTAATTTTTGCCTGGACCGCCCTTTCGGGTTTTCAGTCCACCGGGATACCCATTTTTGCCCAAGCCGCCTTTTCAGGTTTTCGACTTGCCGGGTGTACGGATTTTTTATTTTCATCCCTTATTTTTTCCCGAACCCTTTTGGTTCGCCGGGAAGCCCTTATTTTTGTCTAGGTGTGTCAACCTAGCGGGTCTTTGATTACGCGTATTATTCTTTTCGACTATATCCACGCTCTCAGAATGTAGGGAGTTGCCCCTGTTAGAAGTGTTTTGTCATGCCCCAGAAGGTGTTTAACCAGGCAAGATTCGTTGTTGGAATGCCCCAAGTGACCCAGGCGGAGATTTGCCCCAGGCTGTTTGGCCTTTGAGAGATTCTCTGAATCTTGATTTAACTGCCCCAGATGGTGGACGATGATCATGCCTGCCCCCTTGATTGGAAGTGCTTTTGTTCACTAGGTATTCATCGTGCGAATTTCCCTGCTGCTCAAACAAATATTCATATGCAAACAAAGTTATGTTAAAAATGCAAAGCTTATGTCTGTTTCAAAGTTTTTGGAAATGCATTATTTTCAATAAGACAAGTGATTGTTTGTAAAACGTGATGTCAACTCCGTATTTACCGTAGGCCTTAAGGAGTCAGGATACCTTTGTAACAGTATGCTTTCGAACTAACCCTTGCTTCAGCTAGGACTTTTAAGGGTTATAACGTGGCCTGGTTCACGGTTTAAGAAACAAAGGATAAAGGCTCCAATTTTATTTGTACCCACCCGCTCTTCGTGATGTTCTCCAAACCTAAACTCAGTTGATCGTGCGTTAGACCTTATTGAGTCTTTGCTTTGATATAGTGATGGCTCGGATACTGAAAGTTTATTTTGAATGGGCAGTCATTTCCTTTTTTATTGAGGGTTTGTATGACCTCTTTTTTTCTTGATTTTGTTATCCCTGTTTTTTGCCTGAGCTGTTTCCTTTTTGGAATTACAGTCAGCGGGATGCCCCAGTTTTGTAAGTCTCCTTCATAGGTTTTGACTTAATGGGTTTTTATTTTGAGAAGTAATGACTGCCTGTCTTTATGATTGTTCGGAACCATCGCTGTCTTTTTTTTTGTAAGGACCTCTTTGGTGCCATTCGTTATGCACTTGGATCAACTGAGAGAACTACCCTGCCCCAGGTTATGATTAAGGGTTTTAAATTTAGAAAAGAAAAACTCATACTTCTTTGGCTCAGAGGGGTTGACGAGGGATTATCTTCCTTATAACTCTAGTGTTTAGGAATTGAAACAATGCCTGTACCTCATCAGCGGGGTCTGTTCAAAAGCATACTGTAAAGATCGTGGTATCATTTTCGTCATCCTCCCTCAAGAGGCTTAGAATTATTAATCGAGCGTTGATCATCAGAAAAAATATGAAAATAATTTGCATATAGTGGATACGAATATATTGCTTCAAAACAGACATATGCAATGCATTAATGAAATAACAACGCTTAACATGAGTAAAATGTTTGAACAAAAGAAAATTACAACTTTGAAAATCCTAATGAACAAAAGTCTTTTCATCTCAGGGCTTGTTACTTCAAATGGTGAGCCTTGGAGGGATGATAGAAAAACTCAGCCTGGCCATCTTGTGTGAACTCCAATGCTCCTTCATCAATCAGGTCCTGGATTTTGTTCTTCAGAGCCCAACACTCATTTGTGTCATGTCCTGGGCTGGCAGAGTGATAGGCACACCTTTTATTGGGATGATAGGTAGGAGATGCTGTGTTGGGGTTCCGGGGATGAGCCCTTAATGTGATCAGATTCAATCTCAACAGACGTTGTAAAGCTTGAAACAGCGACATATTGAGCTGGGTGAATTGCCTCTTGGGCTTGTCTGGCTGAAGCTGGTGAGGTTGATGCTGAATTAGTGACATTGGAGCCATTTGAGGAGCTCTCCCCTTATCTCCTTGTTTCAAAGATGGTTGAATGATGACTGGCTCTTTACCCTTAGATGTTTTCCCCAGTTGGTTACCCTGAAGCAGTTGGTTGATGAGAACTCCGAGCTCATCTTGTCTTTGAGCTAAGTCTTGGATGATAGTCACCTGCCCCAACATCTGGGCTCTCATTGCATCCACTTCAGCTTGCAGATGTTTCAGCCGTTCGTACTCAGCGCTGTTCCTGACCAAAGTCTCCATGAGAAGTGTCCTCAGCTCCTCCTGCCCCTTGGATAGATTCAGGAGGATTTCCCCGAACCGAGTCTCTTGAGCAAGAAGGTCCTGGTTATCTTGTTGGGAAGCCATTGCTGAAATAGACAGCGAGAAAGGTAAGTGACCTGCAACAAGGGTACCTGTTATGCCATGATGTGTATGATATGCATGTAATGTTTTCAAGGACCTCGCGGGATAAACAAGAAAATTTGTTAGAGTTAGGATCCAGTAGCTTGAAGGAACTTCATGTTTGTTCAGAGTTCTTCTTCAAGGGTCAAAGGCTCACCATATCCAGTGGGTCATAGCCTCTGACTCAGATCCTCAACCTGGCTAGAGGAAAATAAATCCCCTTTGCCCCTTGCTAGACATTCTGGTTCATCATGACCTGCATCACAAGCCCTTGAGATCCTTGAAATGGGTTAGGATGTATGCAATGGTATGATGTTATGGTATGCATGGAGTGATGTAAGTAAACCCTGTTATGAGTCCCCATTAAGGACTATAAACAAAACCTGCAAGAAACTTAGTAAACCCTGTTATGAGTCCCAATTAAAGACTATAAACAAAACCTGCAAGTAGTTCATGTGTCAGATGACAAGCATGCAAGTAGTCAAGTATGAAGGCACACAAGTCACACAAGAGAAGCCCTTAAAGTTTAGGCCAGCATGAGTGTGATCGGTGGATCTGGAACTGACTTTTTAACGCTGGTTTCGTGAAATGTCGCGGAAGCAAGAGTCGCCACCGTCTTTTATTTTCTCCAACATGGAAAGGACAAAAGCACAGAAAAATTCCTTATTGAGATGTCTCTCAGTTCGGGAGGTAGATTTATAGAAAGGGAAGGTGTTAGCACCCTTTCTATCCATGGTTATCCATGGGCTCTTAAGTACTTGCTCTTATGTTTTCAAAATGTGTTTGCTTTTCAAGTGTGTGTGGGTTTTGAAAAAGTTCGTTTGGAAAACTTCTAAGTAACTCTTGTATCAGTCCTCAAGAGTGTATGAAGTGTTTTGTTTGAAAACTTTTTGAAAGTGTGGGGTGCAAAAAGTTGTTTTTTTGTTTGAAAAGAGCAAGTACCCATGAGATCTACCTACCCTAAGGAATTAGGCTGTGTAAGAGTCCTTTAGATAGTGCCATCCCACCATTGAGAGGTAGGTAGCACCACCGTTGGGGGTGTTCGGGTCAATTCGAGTTTAGGGACAGTGTGGTCACCGAAGCAACAGTAGGATACCTTAGAAGCTACCCTTATGCCATTGATCTTTTTATTCCGAGGCGACCGTTCCGAGGCAACTTATTCGAGGCAACTAGATCAATGGAACATAAGGACTTACTAAGACGTCCTGTACTCAACGACCACGTTTCGAGGGGCAAGGCAACAGGGTGATCACCAGAGCAACAGTAGGATACCTTAGAAGCTACCCTTATGCCATTGATCTTTTATTCTGAGGCGACCGTTCCGAGGCAACTTATTCGAGGCAACTAGATCAATGGAACATAAGGACTCACTAAGATGTCCTATACTTGATGACCACCTTTCGAGGGGCAAGGCAACAGTGAGGCGTACCCTAGGGGTGGTGTGTGATTTGTGTGTCGTTTTCATATATTTTTGTCTTGTTCATGCATTGGTGATCTACGCTTTATTTTTATTTTTTGGGCATTCATTCTTTCATGTTATTGTTTAACAGTTAAAAGGTGCGGGAATTTAAAGTGCGGGAAAGATAAAGGTCCTACGCTATTACAAAGGCGCGGGTCTACAACGCCAAATTAATCCAGACCCGATTTAAAATAAAATGCAGAAAATAAATGCCTAATTAACTATTACAGGGCTTTGGAGCAAGTACATTATATTCACAAAAAGAAATAAATAAAACGCGCGAAACGAAGATGTAATCGAATGCGAGGGCGTTGGACCCTTTAACGGAATTAAAATAAAATTATTGAAATAATTAAGTTAAATAAAGGAAATGACTTATTTTTTATGTTTTTTGGATTTGTGGATTTAAAGAAAATTAAATTAATTAAAAGTCAAATAATTCTAGTTCTAATTGTTTTTTTAATTTATTAAAGAAAAATTGCCTAAGTTAAATCTAATTTAAACCTAATTGATTAATTACAAGTATTTACGAAATTAATTAATGGTTAATAATAATTATAATAAGAAAATAAAATATTTATTTAAAAAGATGAAAATGTGCTAAAGACTTATTTTTTTATATTTTTTAGTTATTAAAAAAAGCATTAAAGTTAATAACCTAAAATCAAAACTAAATTAATTATTGAATTTTATTTACAAAAATGGAACTATTAATTGATTAAATAAAATATTTTTATACCTCTTTTATGATTTCCTGATTTTTTTGGTTTTTATATTAAGAAATAAAACTAATTAAATTAGTATTTAGAATCTAATTAAGTCTAATCAATTTTAATATTGCAAAATAATTTAGAGTTTCCTAGAATAAAAAAACCTAATTAATTAATTAAATTTAGAAAAAAAAGAAAAATCTAAAATTTATTTGGGTAAGAATATTTTTGTGATTTTTTGAAATAAAAAGAAAAATTAATTTTGTTAATAAAAAAGCAAATTAAATAAATTAAAATAAAATAGAAAAGAAAATAAATTCAAGGGAAAAAGGAAATGGGCCTGTTTTCATCAAAACGCAACTCCACATAATCTGAACCCTAGCCATGGAGGTTCACGTTTTGGCCACGAAAAATCCCAAGCGATAGCCCAGACCTGCTCTAAACATCCACTGGAACTCAAAGGTATGGTTAGTAGGGATTAAATCAAGCTATAATCAAAAATACGATCCATGGAAATTCTGCAAAATGGATGTTCATGTAGCTACAGTTTCAGCATGCATGGTTATATGAAAAGAGTGTGTTTATACCTTATTTTGCCTGTAGATCACGATAGGATGGGTGGGAGGTCTTGTGGATGGCTGAATCCTTGAGTTCGATCTTAGTGCAATTCTTTGGAATTTTTGAAAAGAAATTTCTCTTGGCTGCCTCTCTCTCACGTTTTTTTCTTATGCCTTGTGATAGTTTTCTCTAGGTTATGTAGGTGATTCTGATCAACATTAAGGCTCATCATACCATGCATTCAAGCTTGAGATTTTAACATAAACTCCCTTAACAAACTTTCCTTTTTGAACCAATTTTTGAAATATTGCTCCATTTGGCCTTGAAACGAAATTGGGAAGTTGCATAATGATGAGTCAAAGTTAGTTAAGACCAAATATTCCTTTTAATTAAACTTTTTGATTTTCCTTTGATTTTAAAAGATTTAAAGTTAATTAAATCCAATAAAATCAATTAAAAATGAAACAATTAAATTAAAAATTTGAAATAAAAGGTGGGACACGTGGGAAGCATGGACAAGTTAATTCAAGTGGAAAAAGTGGGCCCCTTTTGTCAAAAAATGAAATTTCAAGGATAAATGATTTTGGCCATTTCACAAAAATTTCCCAACTTCTCCAATACATATCTTGCTCAATTTTTAAGCTTTGATCATGCTCTTGGACATTTTGGAAAGGTCTTGAAGTCCTCTAACCAATGTCTTTGGTCCCATGTCATTTTGATTTACCAATCTCAAGTTATGGTCTTTGACTTAAAGTCCCTTTTTGTTGACTTTTGAAAATGACCTATAATGTTGAAATTGATAACTTTTTGTGAGAGCATTTCTTGGACTTGGAGTGTGAAGATGAGTTGTAGGAAATGTATTCCCCTTCAAGATGAGCATTGGATGGAATTTTTCTGATGAACCATGAAAAAGTTATGCCTTGGTCAAGTTACAGTTGACTTTTCAGCTGTCCAAAAATAGAAACTTTTGCATCTTGAGACTTTTTGAGCCAAACTTTAAGAATCAAGATCAAGCATTGATCAAATGATGTTTGTGGCTTCAAAATAAGATGTTGACCAAAAAATTTGACTTTTGACTGCCAAATGACCATTTTGCCCCTACAGTTGACTGTTGAGCAATTAGGGTTTTTGACTGTGCAACTTGACCTTGTGAGCCTTGAAACTTGACATGTAGGTACTTGACAATGTGTATGAGCATGGGAGACTTGATTGAGCCCTTGAAAATTTCATCTTCCTTGTGAGAACCAAAACCCTAGTTTGACTGTCTTAGGAGGATGGTTTGACTGTGTGGCCCTTGAGTAAACTTGAACCAATTGTGGATGATTCTAGTCAAAACTTTGAAGATTATGGGAGGGAAAATTTTGGGGTACAACAGTTGCCCCTGTTCAATCTTCTTAGACCTGAGGATGTAGATTGGCGTGTGTGCCTTTCGTGATCCGAAGGTGGAAGATGATTGAACACTAGAGTGCCCAGAAATTTGCACTCGCATAGCAGAGTATCAGCAGTGTGATAGCGGGAATGGGCTTACAGATGCCATTCGGAGAGGTGGTGGATAGGAGGATGGGATTATAGATGCCATCTCGAGGTGTCGATCGCGTAAGAGATTCCTTAGCGAGAACTTGCGTACCTGAGAAGGAAAGAAAATTACCTGGTCTGTTACCGAAGTTGACTTTCAAACTCTTTATGTAGACGTGCCCTGGCTGGATACAGGAAACGAATCTTTAAACTCTTCAGACGTGCCCTGTCAAGATACAGGAATCGAGTCTGGTAATATAGTCGTCAACAGATACTCCCTGGCAAGATACAGGAATCGGATCTTTGAACTCTTCAGACGTGCCCTGTCAAGATACAGGAATCGAGTCTGGTACTGTAGTCGTCAACAGATACTCCCTGGAAAGATACATGAATCGGATCTTCGAACTCTTCAGACGTGCCCTGTCAAGATACAGGAATCGAGTCTGGTACTGTAGTCGTCAACAGATACTCCCTGTCAAGATTCAGGAATCAGATCTTCGAACTCTTCAGACGTGCCCTGTCAAGATACAGGAATCGAGTCTGGTACTGTAGTCGTCAACAGATACTCCCTGGCAAGATTCAGGAATCGGATCTGGAATCACGACAGTTGATAGCAATTATCTTTGTATTAACTTTTGTCCTGAAAAGACAAAACGTTAGTTGTATGTGATGTCATGATGTATGACATGCGAGGTGTTCTCAGAATGAATGGGATTGTATGTTCATGATGCGTATATGCATGCTATAATGTATGAAGATGTGTTGTTTATGAATGTATGTTTTCGTCTTAGGAAAATAAATCCTTGACGGATGCCGGGAAGTTGAATCCTGGGCTGATGTGGAAGAAAAGAGCTTCTTGTTTCCGCTGGGGATAATGGTTGCAAGAATACCGGTAGAAGAAGATAACTCCGTTGGGGGATAAACTTGGCGAATGGATTACTCTGCGGGGAGAAAATCACTCTGACGATCTTGCTGGGGAACAATACTCTGTGGGGAGAGAGGTACTTTGCTCGGATATTGATGGTAACTTCGCTGGGGATACCATTGTTATGTTGGAAGTGTGATGAACTCCGCTGGGGATGGGGAGACTTCGCCGAGGACAATCTTTCCGTGGCTTTTGGCTGAGGATAACCCAGTTATATCCTGGTAGGGAAATAACCTTTGAAGAAAGTCGGGAGACGCGTTCGTGCTCTGCGGGGAAGAAGCTTCCAGAATCTACTGGGGAAATTTTTGAGATGTATTTTTTGTAAGTTGAAAGAGGGAACCTATGTAGGGTTACTTTGAGGTTGGGCTCGCGTGAAGCTGCATTTGGAGTTGAAGGAAACCTGTGTAGGGTTTCTTGATGACGAGTTCGTGTAAAACTTCATCTTTGGAAAGAGAGGACCTGTGTAGGGTTTCTTGATGGCGAGTTCGTGTAAAACTGCATCTTTGGAGGGAGGAAACCTGTGTAGGGTTTACTGACAATGAGTCCGTATAAGACTGTATCTAGAGCTGAGAAGGAAACCTGTGTAGGGTTTACTGATGACGAGTCCGTGTAAAACTGCATCCTTAAAAATAGAGAACCTGTGTAGGGTTTCTGGGTGACGAGTCCGTGTAAAACTACATCTGGAGTTTTGAGAAGGAAACCTGTGTAGGGTTTACTGATGACGAGTCCGTGTAAAACTACGTCTGGAAAGAGATAACCTGTGTAGGGTTATTTCAGGATAAGTCCATATAAAACTTCTTGATGAACCAGGGTAAGGTTATCTTTGAGGTAAGTCCGTGTAAGACTTCCGGATGAACTGGGGTAAGGTTACCTTTGAGGTAAGTCCGTGTAAGACTTCTGGAGGAAACCGGGGTAAGGTTACTTGTGGAGGGTGAGTCCGTGTAAGACTTCGTGATGAACCGGGGTAAGGTTATCTTAAGATGAGTCCGTGTGAGACTTCGTCTGAAAATTGAGAAGGAACCGGTGTAGGGTTACTTTGATGATAAGTCCGTGTAAGACTTTTTTGAAAGAAAAGGAACCGGTGTAGGGTTACTTGTGGATGAGTCCGTGTAAGACTTTGTCTGAAAGTTGAGAAGGAACCGGTGTAGGGTTACTTTGATGATAAGTCCGTGTAAGACTTTTTCTGAAAGAAAAGGAACCGATGTAGGGTTACTTGTGGATGAGTCCGTGTAAGACTTTGTCTGAAAGTTGAGAAGGAACCGGTGTAGGGTTGCCTGATGATGATCAAGTGGATGATTGTCCTGTTTGGTTTCGGATGTTACCCCTTGATCTGGAATTTGTAAAGGTAGATGGTAATCATCTTTGTATTAACCTTTCCTTGGTACTTTGGTTGACAGAGCAACTGGATCGCCTGGACGACTCATTATTGCCCCTGTTTCTGAGGTGAGGGGAAAAGATATCTTGTGGAGGTGCTGGATGACTGCCGATTGACAAATCTTCCTTTTGGTAGGCAAGTGACGAGATGCCGGGACATAGTCGTACGCTTTGATCCCTAACTTTTGCCTGGACCGCCCTTTCAGGTTTTCAGTCCACCGGGATACCCATTTTTGCCCAAGTCGCCTTTTCAGGTTTTCGACTTGCCGGGTGTACAAATTTTTCTTTTTCATCCCTTATTTTGCCCGAACCCTTTTGGTTCGCCGGGAAGCCCTTATTTTTGCCTAGGTGTGTCAACCTAGCGGGTCTCTGATTATGCGTAGTATTCTTTTTCGATTATGTCCATGCTCTCAGGGTGTAGGGGGGTGCCCCTGTTGATAGTGTTGTGTTGCCCTGCTACCAGAAGATGTCTGATCGTGCAAGATTCGTTGCTGGAATGCCACCAGTGACTCGGGCGGAGGTTTGCCCCAAGCTAGTTGGCCTTGAGAGATTCCTCGAATCTTGACTGGACTGCCCCAGATGATAGACACTGATCATGCCATGCCCCTTGATTGGAAGTGTTTCTTCCACTTGAGGTGATCTCTTTGTTGAGAGGACTTTTGTTCATTAGATGTTCGTCGTGCGAATTTCTCTGCTGTTCAAACAAATAGTCATATGCAAACAAGGTTATTTTAAGAATGCAAAAGCTTATGTCTGTCTTGAAGTTTTTTGAAAAATGCATTTTTTCAGTAAAAACAGCAAATTTTGTAAAATGTGATGTCAACTCGTTATTTTACCGCAAGCCTTAAGGAGTCAGGATACTTTTTGTAACAGTATGCTTTCGAACTAACCCATGCTTCAGCTAGGACTTTTAAGGGTTATAACGTGGCCTGGTTCATGGTTCAAGAAACAAAGGATAAAGGCTCAAATTATTTGTACCCACCCGCTCTTCGTGATGTTCTTCAATCCTAAACTCAGCCGATCGTGCGCTAGACTTTGTTTGAGTCTTTGCCTTGATGTTCCAATGATGATTCAGATATTGATGATTCATTCTGAATAGGCAGTCTTTTTTTTTTGTTGAGGGTTTGTGCGACCTCTTTCTTTTTGATTTTGCTATCCCTAAATTTTGCCTGAACTGTTTCTTTTGTGATTACAGTCAGCGGGATGCCCCAGTTTTGTAAGTCTCCTTCATAGGTTTTGACTTATTGGTTTTTTATTTTTGAGATATAATGACTTCCTATCTTTATGGTTATTTAGAACCATCACTGTCTTTTGTTTCAGAAGGACTTCTTTTGATGCCATTCGTTGTGCACTTGGATCAGCTGAGAGAACTACCCTGCCCCAGGTTATGATTAAGGGTTTTAATTTTCGAAAAGAAAAACTCCTCCTTCTTTGGCTCAAAGGGGTCGACGAGGGATTATCTTCCTTATTACTCCAGTGTTTAGGGATTGAAACAATGCCTGTACCTCATCAGCGGGGTCTGTTCAAAAGCATACTGTAAAGATCGTGGTATCGTTTTCGTCATCCTCCCTCAAGAGGCTTAGAATTTTCAGTCAAGAGTTGATCATCACAAAAATATGAAAGCAGTTTTAAGTACAGTAAACATAATTAATTCAAGACAGACATGTGTAATGCATTCATGAAATAAAAGAGTTTAACATGATAATTGTTTGTTTGAACAAGAAAAGAAAAATACAACTTGAATTCAAATGAACAAAAATCTCTCAATCCTAGCCATGTTTTGGCAAAGGAGCAGTGGTCACAACGGGAGTCTCAGCAGGCTCGAACTCGATCTCCTTAGCGTCGATCATATTCTGGATCTTATACTTCAGCGCCCAACAGTCCTCAGTATCGTGCCCCGGGCTATCAGAATGATAAGCACACCTCGCTTCTGGATTGTAGTTTGGAGAGGAGGTCTTGGGATTTGCAGGAGGGTTGATCACCGCAATCAGGTTCATTTTCAACATGTGCTGCAATGCTTGTGACCATGGCATGTTGATGTTGGTGAATTGTCTTTTAGGCTCGTCCGGCCTTCGCTGATTTCCCTTTTGTGGTTGGCGGCGTGGTGCAGAACCAGAGATCATGACTGCCCCTGCATGTTGGTCATGACGACTCTTTTGACTGTATGCAGCATTAGATTCCTTCTTGCCCATGTAAGGCTTTTGGTGAGTATCCGAAGGTGTGGCCTCCTGAATCTTCCCACTCTTGATACCAGAATGAGGTCGGTAAACCCTGCAGATGAATTACCAATGAGATAATTGAAGAACGGCCCGGATAGGGTCCCTAAGAACATATCAACGAGTTCCCGGTCGGTCAAAGGTGGTTGTACCCTCCCAGCAAGGTCCCTCCATCTCTGCGCATATTCTTTGAAACCTTCTCCCGATCCTAACGACATACCCTGGAGTTGGGTACGTGTAGGAGCGAGGTCGGCATTATACTGATACTGCTTGTAAAAAGCAGTAGCCAACTCCTCCCAGTTACGAACCTTGGTCCCATCCAGCTGATAGAACCATTCGAGGTGAGTCCCTGAAAGACTCTCCTGGAAGAAGTGGATCCACAAGTTCTTGTCCACAGTGTATGGTTGAATCTTCCGCACATAAGATCTGAGATGCAGCCTGGGACAGGATGCCCCATCATACTTAGCAAAAGAAGGAACCTTGAATTTGTGTGGGATCACCACACCAGAAGATAGACCCAGGTCCCCGAAATCCAACCCAGGCACTTGTTGAATTTCCATGGCATTCAGACGATTCTCTAGTTGCTTGTACCGGTCCTCAGCAGGGGGGTACTGTTCATCATTGAAGTCTGTCTCGGTGTCAGAGACCATAGGGCTAGGAACCTCTCTCCCTTGGTGACTGCCTTCCCCCCACAGATGGAGTAGTCCTATCAGCTTCATTCTGCAGTGTGTTCCCAGATCTGCGTCTAGGGTTGAACAAAATAGTCCTCTTCTTCTTCTTCTTCTGAATCAGAGTCTTCAATTCCTTTTGACCCTGGGCTAGGCTCATAATCAGCTCCTGGAACTGGGCATTCTGGGCTTGGAGGGCCTTGATAGCTTGTCCATCGGATGATTCAGGATTCATGATGACGGCTGTAATAAACAGCGAAGAAGGTAAGTGACCTGCAACAAGTGTACATGTAATGAAATGATATGTATGATATGCATGCGATGTTTTCAAGGATCTCGCGGGGTAGACAAGAAAAATTGTTAGAGTTGAATTTCGTAGCTTGGTTGAAGGAACTGCATGTCGTTGAGAGTCCTTCTTCAAGGGTTAAAGGCTCACCATATCCAGTGGGTCATAGCCTCTGACAACCTTGGCTTAGAGGAAAATAAATCCCCTTTGCCCCTGGCTAGGCAGTTTGGTCCATCGTGACCTGCACCACAGACCCTTGAGATCCTTGAAATGGATTAGTCCTTATGTAGGATGCATGCAATGGCATGATGTCATGATGTTATGCTATGCGTGGGGTAATGTAGGTAAACCCTGTTATGAGTCCCATTTAAGGACTGTAAACAAAACTTGCGAGAAACTTAGTAAACCCTGTTATGAGTCCTAATTAAGGACTATAAACAAAACCTGCAAGAAACTCAAATGTCAGATAACAAGCATGCAAGTAGTCAAGTTGGAAGGCACACAAGTCACACAAGGGAAACCCTTAGAGTTCAGGCCAGCATGGGGTCTGGGTATTACCCTCTTGAAGTTGGTGGGCTCAACCTGTCCTATTAGAAGTAACCGGGTTCTAAGGATCTCAATATCATTGGATTGCTTTCATTGTTCATCGTTTCGATTTAGCCACTGACTGGAGATCAAAATATCCCAAGAAAACAACCCTCAATTGAGTGTAGTATCGAGTATCAACCGACTTCGGAGTACACCAAAGTAGTTATCTCACTACCCTAAAGAGGCCAAGATGGTTCAATTAAGGTTCCTAAGATCTGTTGATGTTTCACGACACCACGCGGAGGCCCCGTACTCTCCTTGATTGACTCAAGGGTTACCGGTACACACCAAAGTGCCACATCAACGTAGCAGACTGCTTCAACCATGTCGGTATACCCCGCACAGTTCCCTCACAGCCTTGTTGCTACTTTCTAAGAAGGTATCCCCAGATCCGGGTTAGGATCTATAGAACTCCCAAGACAGTACCCACAATTTAAAGCAAACAAGTCAAAGCAATTGAAAACACAGTGATCTTAGTCCTAAGGTACACCTCACTTTAAAGATATCCCCAACAGAGTCGCCAGTTCTGTGATCGGTGGATCTGGAACTGACTGTTTAACGCTGGTTTCGTGAAATGTCGCGGAAGCAAGAGTCGCCACCGTCTTTTATTTTCTCCAACATGGAAAGGACAAAAGCACAGAAAAATTCCTTATTGAGATGTCTCTCAGTTCGGGAGGTAGATTTATAGAAAGGGAAGGTGTTAGCACCCTTTCTATCCATGGTTATCCATGGGCTCTTAAGTACTTGCTCTTATGTTTTCAAAATGTGTTTGCTTTTCAAGTGTGTGTGGGTTTTGAAAAAGTTCGTTTGGAAAACTTCTAAGTAACTCTTGTATCAGTCCTCAAGAGTGTATGAAGTGTTTTGTTTGAAAACTTTTTGAAAGTGTGGGGTGCAAAAAGTTGTTTTTTTGTTTGAAAAGAGCAAGTACCCATGAGATCTACCTACCCTAAGGAATTAGGCTGTGTAAGAGTCCTTTAGATAGTGCCATCCCACCATTGAGAGGTAGGTAGCACCACCGTTGGGGGTGTTCGGGTCAATTCGAGTTTAGGGACAGTGTGGTCACTGAAGCAACAGTAGGATACCTTAGAAGCTACCCTTATGCCATTGATCTTTTTATTCCGAGGCGACCGTTCCGAGGCAACTTATTCGAGGCAACTAGATCAATGGAACATAAGGACTTACTAAGACGTCCTGTACTCAACGACCACGTTTCGAGGGGCAAGGCAACAGGGTGATCACCAGAGCAACAGTAGGATACCTTAGAAGCTACCCTTATGCCATTGATCTTTTATTCTGAGGCGACCGTTCCGAGGCAACTTATTCGAGGCAACTAGATCAATGGAACATAAGGACTCACTAAGATGTCCTATACTTGATGACCACCTTTCGAGGGGCAAGGCAACAGTGAGGCGTACCCTAGGGGTGGTGTGTGATTTGTGTGTCGTTTTCATATATTTTTGTCTTGTTCATGCATTGGTGATCTACGCTTTATTTTTATTTTTTGGGCATTCATTCTTTCATGTTATTGTTTAACAGTTAAAAGGTGCGGGAATTTAAAGTGCGGGAAAGATAAAGGTCCTACGCTATTACAAAGGCGCGGGTCTACAACGCCAAATTAATCCAGACCCGATTTAAAATAAAATGCAGAAAATAAATGCCTAATTAACTATTACAGGGCTTTGGAGCAAGTACATTATATTCACAAAAAGAAATAAATAAAACGCGCGAAACGAAGATGTAATCGAATGCGAGGGCGTTGGACCCTTTAACGGAATTAAAATAAAATTATTGAAATAATTAAGTTAAATAAAGGAAATGACTTATTTTTTATGTTTTTTGGATTTGTGGATTTAAAGAAAATTAAATTAATTAAAAGTCAAATAATTCTAGTTCTAATTGTTTTTTTAATTTATTAAAGAAAAATTGCCTAAGTTAAATCTAATTTAAACCTAATTGATTAATTACAAGTATTTACGAAATTAATTAATGGTTAATAATAATTATAATAAGAAAATAAAATATTTATTTAAAAAGATGAAAATGTGCTAAAGACTTATTTTTTTTTATATTTTTTAGTTATTAAAAAAAGCATTAAAGTTAATAACCTAAAATCAAAACTAAATTAATTATTGAATTTTATTTACAAAAATGGAACTATTAATTGATTAAATAAAATATTTTTATACCTCTTTTATGATTTCCTGATTTTTTTGGTTTTTATATTAAGAAATAAAACTAATTAAATTAGTATTTAGAATCTAATTAAGTCTAATCAATTTTAATATTGCAAAATAATTTAGAGTTTCCTAGAATAAAAAAACCTAATTAATTAATTAAATTTAGAAAAAAAAGAAAAATCTAAAATTTATTTGGGTAAGAATATTTTTGTGATTTTTTGAAATAAAAAGAAAAATTAATTTTGTTAATAAAAAAGCAAATTAAATAAATTAAAATAAAATAGAAAAGAAAATAAATTCAAGGGAAAAAGGAAATGGGCCTGTTTTCATCAAAACGCAACTCCACATAATCTGAACCATAGCCATGGAGGTTCACGTTTTGGCCACGAAAAATCCCAAGCGATAGCCCAGACCTGCTCTAAACATCCACTGGAACTCAAAGGTATGGTTAGTAGGGATTAAATCAAGCTACAATCAAAAATACGATCCATGGAAATTCTGCAAAATGGATGTTCATGTAGCTACAGTTTCAGCATGCATGGTTATATGAAAAGAGTGTGTTTATACCTTATTTTGCCTGTAGATCACGATAGGATGGGTGGGAGGTCTTGTGGATGGCTGAATCCTTGAGTTCGATCTTAGTGCAATTCTTTGGAATTTTTGAAAAGAAATTTCTCTTGGCTGCCTCTCTCTCACGTTTTTTTCTTATGCCTTGTGATAGTTTTCTCTAGGTTATGTAGGTGATTCTGATCAACATTAAGGCTCATCATACCATGCATTCAAGCTTGAGATTTTAACATAAACTCCCTTAACAAACTTTCCTTTTTGAACCAATTTTTGAAATATTGCTCCATTTGGCCTTGAAACGAAATTGGGAAGTTGCATAATGATGAGTCAAAGTTAGTTAAGACCAAATATTCCTTTTAATTAAACTTTTTGATTTTCCTTTGATTTTAAAAGATTTAAAGTTAATTAAATCCAATAAAATCAATTAAAAATGAAAAAATTAAATTAAAAATTTGAAATAAAAGGTGGGACACGTGGGAAGCATGGACAAGTTAATTCAAGTGGAAAAAGTGGGCCCCTTTTGTCAAAAAATGAAATTTCAAGGATAAATGATTTTGGCCATTTCACAAAAATTTCCCAACTTCTCCAATGCATATCTTGCTCAATTTTTAAGCTTTGATCATGCTCTTGGACATTTTGGAAAGGTCTTGAAGTCCTCTAACCAATGTCTTTGGTCCCATGTCATTTTGATTTACCAATCTCAAGTTATGGTCTTTGACTTAAAGTCCCTTTTTGTTGACTTTTGAAAATGACCTATAATGTTGAAATTGATAACTTTTTGTGAGAGCATTTCTTGGACTTGGAGTGTGAAGATGAGTTGTAGGAAATGTCTTCCCCTTCAAGATGAGCATTGGATGGAATTTTTCTGATGAACCATGAAAAAGTTATGCCTTGGTCAAGTTACAGTTGACTTTTCAGCTGTCCAAAAATAGAAACTTTTGCATCTTGAGACTTTTTGAGCCAAACTTTAAGAATCAAGATCAAGCATTGATCAAATGATGTTTGTGGCTTCAAAATAAGATGTTGACCAAAAATTTTGACTTTTGACTGCCAAATGACCATTTTGCCCATACAGTTGACTGTTGAGCAATTAGGGTTTTTGACTGTGCAACTTGACCTTGTGAGCCTTGAAACTTGACATGTAGGTACTTGACAATGTGTATGAGCATGGGAGACTTGATTGAGCCCTTGAAAATTTCAGCTTCCTTGTGAGAACCAAAACCCTAGTTTGACTGTCTTAGGAGGATGGTTTGACTGTGTGGCCCTTGAGTAAACTTGAACCAATTGTGGATGATTCTAGTCAAAACTTTAAAGATTATGGGAGGGAAAATTTTGAGGTACAACAATGAGGTCTAGGTATTACCCTCTTTCAGTTTGTTGGTTCATACCTGTCCTATCAAAAGTAACCGGGTTCTTAGAGGATCCCAATATCATTGACTACCCTCAATCGATCATAACTCCAGCATCGCAATCTTTTCTTGCGGCCAGAACCATCACGAGAGTTTAGCCTCAATGGGCGTAGCATACTGCTACTGTTCTAATGGCCAAGTTGTGTCATTTAAGGTTCTAAGGTCTGTTGGTGCTTAATGACTCATTGGAAGACCCATATTCTCCTCGTTGCAACACAAGGGATATCGGTACAGACCAAGGTGCCACACCAACGTAGCCACTGCTTCACCCGTGTCGGTCTACGCCGGACAGGTCCCTCATAGCTTATGCTACCTAAACAGGGTATCCCCAGATCCGGGTTAGGATCTATGTAACTCCCATGCAACCCACAATTTAAAGCAAACAAGTCAATACAATTGAAAACACAGTTATGAACTATCCTAAGGTACACCTCACTTTATAAATGTCCCCAGCAGAGTCGCCAGTTCTGTGATCGGTGGATCTGGAACTGACTGTTTAACGCTGGTTCGCGAAATGTCGCGGAAGCAAGAGTCGCCACCGTCTTTTATTTTCTCCAAATGGAAAGGACAAAAGCACAGAAAAATTCCTTATTGAGATTAGTTCTAGGTTCGGGAGGTAGATTTATAGAAAGGGAAGGTGTTAGCACCCTTTCTATCCATGGTTATCCATGGGCTCTTAGATACTTGCTCATTTGTGTTTTCAAAATGGTTTGTTTGCTTTTCAACTGTGGGTTAAAAAACTTTCTTTGAAAATTTCAGTTCGACTCTTGTATCAGTCCTCAAGAGTGTTTGAAAAAGTTGCTTTCGAAAGCTTTTTGAAAGTGTCGGTGTGAAAAGAAGTTTTTTTTTGGATTGTTTTGGAATTAGAGCAAGTATCTACGAGTTGTCTACCTACCCTAAGGAATTCGTCTGTGTAAATGTCCTTAAAGTAGTGCCATCCCACCATTGAGAGGTAGGTAGCACCACCGTTGGAGGTATTCGGGTCAATTCGAGGGTTCGGGACATGGTGATCACCAGAGCAATAGGAAGACACCTTAGAAGCTACCCTCATGCCATGTTCATGGACATGAGGACTTACTAAAACATCCTCTACTCGACGACCACCTTTCGAGGGGCAAGGCAACAGTGAGGCGTACCCTAGGGGTGGTGTGTGATTTGTGTGTCATGTCCATTTATGTTTATCTTGTTCATGCATTGGTGATATACGCGTTGCTTTTATTTTGGCATTCATTCTTTCATGCAAAGTAATTAACAGCTAAAAGGTGCGGAATTAAATGTCCTACGCTATTACAAAGGCGCGGGTCTACATCGCCAAATAAATCCAAGACCCGATTTGAAAATAAAATAAAATGCGGAAAATAAATGTCTAATTAATCTATTACATGGCTTTGCGATAGTTACATGAAATTTATAAAAAGGAAATAAAATAAGCGCGCGAAATAGAATTATGATCGAATGCGAGGGCGTTGGACCCTTTTAAAGAAATTAAATTACAATTAATAAATTAATTAAGTTAAATAAAAGAAAGAAATTGTTTTTTGGAGTTTTTTGTATTTATGGATTTTGGTAAGAAAATTAAATGAAATTAAAACCCTAATTCTAAACTATTTTAATTTATTAAAAAAAAATGTTTAAATTTAACCTAGTTTTAACCTAATTATTTAATAGCAAATTTATTTACAAAATAAATAATTAATTATTAATAATGGTAAAATAAAAGAAAAAAGAATAAAAGTGTCTAAAACCCTAATTCTACATTTTTTATTTTATTAAAAAACCTTAAAATTAAATCTAGAATTAAAGCTAAATTAATTGATAAAATTTATTTACAAAAAAAACATTTAAATAAAATATATTTTTTTATTTCTATAGTTTCTGATTTTTTTGGTATTTTTATGTTGTGAAAAATTAATTTAAAGAATTGAAATAAAACTAAATAAAATAAATAAAATAGAAAAAATAAAAAGAATGAAAAAAAGAGTGCAAACCAATGGGGGGTGTTGACCCCAATTTGGAGGTATTTTCCAGCACTTTTGGCCCATTTGAAGGAGGCCTGGTTGACTTTTCTGGGATGCGTGTGGCTCCATTGACCTATGCACATGGTGTTGTTCAGATCATGGCCACTGGATTGATATGGTGGGACGTGTGGCAAGCCAAGATATGAGGCTGCATGGTAGACCTCAGGAAGCACGCTACGTAGGAACATGGAAAACAAAATAATATGAGAAAGGGAGGGGACCTGGGAATCGAACCCAGGTCCCAATGCTTACCAAGCCTTTTGTACACCAACTGAGCCATTAGCGCATTTGTAATATAATATGACAAATAAACAACATAATGTAAAACAACGATTAGTGGTGTTTTTCGCGCGAAATTCAAACGCGCCTGTGAGCAATGGACACGTCCTCCATCTTCTTCATGCTGCCTGCAAAATAAAAAGAGATAGCGGGGGTTTTAAACCCCCACTAAGTGGTAAAGGTGAAAATAGCGAATAGGCCCTGGTTGCTCATAAATTGAGCGCGACATGTGTAATGGATTTGTATGAAGGTCGTGAGTTCAGTGGTCCAGGTCTTGTTGGCCAATTTTTCCCCAAGCGCAAAGCCCTAATTTTTGACCTCTGAAACCCTAAAGAGCTTCCATGGCAACTTCCTATTCAGACCACCATTCTCCAATTGAATCACATCATTAGCTTTAGAATCATCACATTAGTATAGTTCAAACATTAAAATGCATGAAAAGTATGTATAAATTCAAACACGAATATGCAATTTTTAGAAGAAAGTCAAGTTCCCATCTACCAATTCTTTGAGTATGGAAGTGTGATTCTGATTGGAAACGATTCCTGGCAACCTTGGAAAGCTTTTGGGATAGTTCTTTCGCCTTGAAACTCCCTGCAATATCGTTTTCAGTTTTGAAAAATTTGATGAAAAATGCAAAGTTGGTTTTGGTTCTTAGGCGCAGCTTTCTGGTCGTGTGCATTAGGGTTCTCATCTGCTTATGTATGCCAATGGATTAGGGTAGAAATTTGAGTCAAAAAGCCTTTGCATTGATGTATCAAATATTTGATTTTCAATGAATATTTTTTCAATCTTTTTCATGTCTTTTGATACCAATCATGGCCAAATCTTTCCTTTTTTGATGTGTACGAGATCTTGAGGTTTTGATGAGTGATTATACTGCATAAAAAGATTCAAACACATTTGTTTAGTATTTTTGTCATATTTTATTTAATTAAATGAATTAATGGTGATAAAAATTCAAATAAATAATAAAAAATGATGAAATAAATCCCCTTTGGGTCAAATGGTCGTGCATAGCCTTTGGATAATGATTCTTGGAGGAAAATGTGGCCCATTAGCAATTTTGAGGCATTTGAAGCAAAGTTGACTTTTCAAAATTCCCAAAAATTTCCCAACTTCCACATGGCATATCTTGCTCAATTTTTAAGCTTTGATCATGTTCTTGGACATTTTGGAAAGGGCTTGAAGTCCTCTAACCAATGCCTTTGGTCCCATGTCATTTTGATTTACCAATCTCAAGTTATGGTCTTTGACCTAAAGTCCCTTTTTGTTGACTTTTGAAAATGACCTATAATGTTGAAATTGATAACTTTTTGTGAGAGCATTTATTGGACTTGAAGTGTGAAGAGGAGTTGTAGGAAATGTCTTTCTCTTCAAAATGAGCTTTGGATGGAATTTTTCTGATGAACCATGTGGAAGTTATGCCTTGGTCAAGTTACAGTTGACTTTTTCAACTGTCCAAATATGGAAACTTTTGCATCTTGAGACTTTTTGAGCCATGCCTTGAGAATCATGATCAAGCATTGATCAAATGATGTTTGTGGCTTCAAAATAATATGTTGACCAAAAATTTGAACTTTTGACTGTCAAATGACCATTTTGCCCCTGTAGTTGACTGTTGAGCAATTAGGGTTTCTGACTGTGCAATTTTGTGCTGTAAGTCTTGAAACTTGGCATGAGGATGCTTGACCATGTTTATGGGCATGTGGGACTTGATTGGACCCTTGTAAACTTCAATTTCTTTGTCAGAACCAAAACCCTAGTTTTTGACTGTTAGGAGGCCCTTGAACTGTGCAACCCTTGGGGAGATTTTGAAGCATGCTCTTTGCAAATCTTGAAGAATATGGGAGGGCAAATTTTGGGGTACAACAGCAACAATGAGGATCCGGATGATGGGATAACTAGTGGGCCAGATGGCTCTTATCCAAAACATAGCTCGGGGACAAGACGAGCTAAGGACCCTCGTCAACAAACTTCATCAAGACAGTTGCAACCATATGAAGCAAACAATCGAGATTGGGGATCAAGTCATTATGAAGCCTCCCATGAGACCAAAAATAGGTTTGAGAAAGGGAAGAACTTCCAAAATTACTGCCACGTCACGGGCCCAACATCGACCTCGTCAACATCAACAGGAAAATCAGCAAAGGAAAAATAAGCCCGAGAGACAGTTTACTAACATCAACATGCCACTGTCTCAAATTTTGCAACACATGTTGAGGATGAATCTGATCACGTTGATAAGACCTCATCCAAACCCCAATACTGCTTCCCCCTGCTATGATCCCAAGGCAAGGTGCACCTATCACTCCGACAGTCTTGGGCATGACACAAACTATTGTTGGGCGTTGAAGTACAAGATTCAAAATCTGATCGACAGAGGAGCGTGGGAGTTCACACAAGATGGTCAATCAGAGCTCTTCTACCACCCCTCAAGGGCATATAATTGAAGCAACGGTCTGGGTGAGGAATTTTTTCTGTTTATTCAAGTTTTCAGTTGTAATTTTATTTGTTTGCTTAAACATTTATCTATTAATGTCAAACTTTGTTTCATTAATGCATCACATATGTTTGTCATGAATTCATCCATTTGTTTCCATTAAACTGTGTTATCTTTACTCTTTTTTATAATATTCAACTCTTGCTAAAAGTTACAAACCTTTAGAAGGAGGATGACGAAAACAATGCCATAATCTCATACAATATGCTTTTGGACAGACCTTGTTGGTGATGTACAAGCGTTCTTTCAATTCCTAAACACTGGAGTTATAAGGATGATAATCCCTAGTCAACCCGTTTGATCCGAAGAAGCAGGAGTTTCCTTTTTACACAAACTGAAGCCTTTAATCAAAACCTAAGGCAGGGTAGTCTCTCAGTTAATTCAAATGCGTGTTCAGTCGCAAACCTTCACTTCATATACAACGAATGTCATAAAAACATTCCTCTGGAATCAAAAGACGGTGAGAGTTCCCTACCAAATAGGAAGTAATTATCTCTCAAAAGAAAAACCTACCAAGTCAAAACCTATGAAGGAGACTTAAGAAAAATTGGGGCATCCCGCTGACTGTAATCTCAAAAACAAAAACAGTCAAGCAAAAATCAGGGATAATAAATCAAAAAAGGGTCACTACAAATCCTCGACAACATGAAAAGTGTTGCAAAAATGACTGCCTTCTGACAAACTTAACTGGTCTGAACCATCACCAAGACGTCATTCCAGACTCAATTGGAGTTCAAACGCACAATTAACTGATCTTAGGACTGAAGGACATCACGAAGAACAGGTGGGTACAAATAAGCTTTCAGCCTTATCCTTTGTTTCTTAAACCGTGAACCAAGCCACGTTACAACCTTTCAAAAGACCTAATTGAAGCATGGGTTAGTTTGAAAGCATACTGTTACAAAAGGTATCATGACTCCTGTAAGGCCTTACTCCAAATCTTGAGTTGAATTTTCCTACAAAAAATCTTTTATCTACTAAAACGCACTTTCAAAATTTCAAGACAAGCATAAACTTTGCATTATTTGAAAATCACTGTTTGCATATGGCTATTTGTTTAACAGTGGAGAAATTCACACGACGAATATCCAGTGAACAAAAACTCTCTCAATGAATAAAATCACATCAAATGGGATGACCCTTCCAATGACAGATCTCTTATAAACAAGGGGCATGACATGTCACTGTCCAACTCGCCTGGGGGGCAGTCAAGTCAAGATTCCAAGAAATCTCTCAAGAAATGCTGAATAACCAGGGGCAGGTCTGTATCTGAATCACTTGGGGCATTGAACTTGAATTCCAATAAAGGGTTGCGTACGGTCAGGCAAGCATTTCCTGGAAATACTACAAACACTTACTACTAAGGGCAGTGATGAATCCCCCACAAAGTCTTCTTCACAAGGTGATACCCAACCAAAATTTCAATCTCTGAAAACTTCTCCCCAACTGAGTTGATTTTGAGAACCCTTGAGGAGTTATGCCAAAAGAAAGCACCTCTCCAACAGATTGGCGACATGGTTTATTTCCCCAACAAACGGAAAGATCCCCCAACTTGAATTTGCCTCCCAGACTATCACAAATCAAGGGACCATAACTCCTCTTCCCCAATAGACTTTCCTACAATCCCCAGTAAGTTGCTGCAAAACCTGGAAGACAACCAGATAACAGTTAACTCCTTTATCCCCAACAAGTTGTTAGCTTCCTTTCTCTTCCATCAAGAGATAACTCTCCAGTAGAGCAACAGACAACTAAGACTCCTAAACTCTTTTCCCCAAGCAGGAATCAATACTCTCCACAAAGTTTTCCTCAAGCAAAATCAACATCCCCCAGCGGATTTCTCCTCAAACAACAAAAACAGGAATCCCCAGTGGAAACTTTCTAAGCAAACTTGAACACATGCATACTCTTCAACAGCAGTCCAGGATTTAATGACTCCCCCAGCATTTGTCAAGGATTTACTTTCCAAGGCAAAATTACATTCCAACAACATTTCACATTTCATGCATCATATTACATACATGATAAGCGCATACAACACAAATGCATACGACATAATCTCATTTATTTTGAAAACATGATTACATCATGTATTTCATACATCATGACATTGTATACAACTAATTCTTTACCTTTTCAGGAAAAGAGCAACAGATAAATGTCATTAAACTTCTCCAGGATAAAATCAAGCTTGGATTTCTTCATCACCTTTTGAGGTAGTAATCATCCTAGATTCCTTCATTATCCGCTGAGGTAGTAATCATACAAGATTCCTTCATCATCCGATGAGGTAGTAATCGTCCAAGATTCCTTCATTATCCTCTGAGGTAGTAATCCTCCCAGATTCCTTCATTATCCGTTGAGGTAGTAATCGTCCAAGATTCCTTCATTATCTGCTGAGGCAGTAATCATCCATGATTCCTTCATCATCCGTTGAGGTAGTAATCGTCCAAGATTCCTTCATTATCCATTGAGGTAGTAATCTTCCAATATTCCTTCATCATTCGCTGAGGTAGTAATCGTTTCAGATTCCTTCATCATCCTTTTGGAGTAGCAATCATCTCAGATTCCTTCATCATCTTTTTGAGTAGAAATCGTCTCAGATTCCTTCATCATCCGTTGAGGTAGTAATCATCACAGATTCCTTCATCATCTTTTGGAGTAGTAATCGTCTCAGATTCCTTCATCATCCATTGAGGTAGTAATCGTCTCATATTCCTTCATCATCCTTTTGGAGTAGTAATCGTCTCTGATTCCTTCATCATCCGTTGAGGTAGCAATCATCTCAGATTCCTTCATCATCTTTTGGAGTAGCAATCGTCTCAGATTCCTTCATCATCCATTGAGATAGTAATCGTCTCATATTCCTTCATCATCTTTTGGGGTAGCAATCATCTCAAATTCCTTCATCATCCATTAAGGTAGTAATCGTATCAGATTCCTTCATCATCTGTTGAGGTAGAAATCGTCTCAGATTCCTTCATCATCCTTTTGGAGTATAAATCGTCTCATATTCCTTCATCATCCATTGAGGTAGCAATCATCTCAGATTCCTAATCATCTTTTTGGAGTAGTAATCGTCTCAGATTCCTTCATCATTGGTCAAAGATTAACACCTGTAATAAGCCGGGAAAACTATCTACATGAAGAGATTGAATATTAACACCTGAAGCAACCCTACCCAGGTTCCCTCCCATTTCCAGATGCAGTTTTACATGAACTCATCATGAAGCACTCCTACATGGACTTATTCAGATTCAGCTTTCAGATACAGTTCAGAAACGCTCCAGATACGGATTCCATTCTGATGCTCATTCAGCACATATCTCAAATACAGTCCAGATACGATCCAGATACGGATGTTACTCTGATGCTCATTCAGTACATCTTTCATATACGAGTCAGATACAATCCATTTATGGATATTTTTCTGATGCTCATCCCATTACATCTACTATTTCAGTATAAATCAACTAGAGATTTATTCTGATACTTCTTCAAATTTTCGCCACCAATCACTTTTGGATGGAATCTATAAGCCCATCTCCGACAACTCTCTATCGTCTCTCTAAATGGCATCTTTAAGCCCATTCCATGCACAATCAACCACCACATCATCGAGTGCAAATTTCTGGGCACTCTAGTGTTCAATCATCTTCTACCTTCAAGTCACGAATTGTAGATTCGCCAATCTAACTCTTCAGCTTTAAGAGGATTGAACAGGGGCAGCTGTTGTATCCCAAAATTTGTCCTCTCATTTCTCAAAGGATTATTCTAGACCCTCGGGTTTGTTTCTGGCAAGATTTAAGTCTCAAATCATAATTTTCTAAAGAAAGTCATTCACAAGGGCAAAATGGTCAAAAGCATATTGAAAAGTCAAACTTTGACTTTTGGATCAAAAATCAATTTTCAACAATTATATTTCATCAAGACATGAAATTAATTCATCAAAATCAAAATTCAGAAATTGCCTTGAAAAATCAAATTTCTAAACATTTAGAAAATTTTCTAAGTGTTAAGAGAATATGATACTTCAGAACTTCTGGGCCAGCCTTCACGCAAGTGCCATCAGAATATGATACTCCAGAATATGGAAGCGATGTTCTTCGGTTAGAACATGACTCTTCAGCATATGGAGGCTACGCTTCTGGTCTTCTGCGATCAGAACATCACCAAATCCCAAAACCTCATTTAAGTAGTCTGCTGCCCTGCTACAACACAGTCCTGCAACCAGATGTTGATCTAGTCCATGCCTGCACTTTCCCAAACCCTATATTTGCACCAAATTATCATACAAAAGATGTGATTAAAAAGCAATGGAACATTATGCCAAAAAGGTTTAAATCTCATTTGTTTTCCCCCCAAAACCACAACAAACTCACCTATAAATAAGTTGCTCCATCACACTTTCAAGGGGCTTTATTTTGGAAAGAGAGAATTATCAAGGAGAGAAGAGAAAAACAGTCAAACATTCGTAAGCACAGAATTCCCAAACAAAACAAAACCTGTGTTCTTCCCTTTTGAATCAAAGAACATAATATTATGTTCCACTCCTTGCTAACCCCAGAACATCTGAAGGCAGCAACTCAAGTCCAAAACACACGTTCAAGATTCAAGGTAAGTCTTTCTAACTTTGAATCTTTTCATTCAGAACATTTTAAAATATGTAAATATCATAGTATTGATGTTGTCCATATCATTGCATAAATATAAAAAAATTGTGGATCATAACTTCTTGAATATAGGCTCAAAATTAGGATTAGAACTTCTATGAACTGTTGTTGGTCGTAGAGATAGTTTCCCTGGCTTGTTTCAGGAATTAATCTCCGACCTTTTGAGAAAGATAGTTTCCCTGGCTTGTTTCAGGAGTTAATCTTCAATCTGCTCATGTAGATAGTTGTCATGTCTTGTTTCAGGTATTAATCTACAATTAGTCGTTCACAGATAGTTGTCCTGTCTTGTTTCAGGTATTAATCTGGAACTTGTTTTTTGTTGGCCGTAGAGATAGTTGCCCTGGTTTGTTTCAGGAGTTAATCTCTGACATTTTGAGAAATGGTTGTGGTATTTGCCAATAGAGGATTTTTGTTGATTGACTTTTTTCCTACAAGGAAGAGGATTAGTTGCATGCAGATGTATGCATGGCTTGATGGTGTTGTCAAAATAAATGAGATTATGCATTTATCATGTATGTAATATGATGTATGAATATGAAATATTTGTTGAAATGCATATTTGCTTCAGAAAATAAATCCTTGACAAGTGCTGGGGAGCTTTGGGAAGTTAAATCTCGGAATGTTGTTGGGGATGAAGAGTATGCACATCTTCAAACCTTGTTTAGAATGTTTCCACTGGGTATTCCCATTTTATTGTTTGAGGAGAAACCCGCTGGGGAAGATTAGCTTTGGCTTGAGAAATCTTTGTGGAGAGTGTTGATTTCTGCTTGGGAAAAGGAGTTTAGGGGTTTTAGTTATTCGTTTCTCTACTGGGGAGTTATACTCTTGATTGGAGAGAATGAAAGTTAACAACTTGTTGGGGATAAAGAATTTAACTGTTATCTGATCGGATTTCAGGCTTTGCAGCAACTCACTGGGGATAGTAGCAAACTTTACTAGGGAAGATGAGTTTTGTTAGTGATTTGAAGAAGTTAAACTACTATCTGGTCGGGTCTAGGTTTTAGTAAATTTTGGGGATATAAATAACTCCACCGGGGATTAAAGGGTATTGTCTGTTGATTTGTATTGTTCTGGAGGATTCGTAGTTTGTTGGGGAAATAAAACCATTTAACAATCTGTTGGGGAAGTGTTTTCTTCTAGCATAAATCCTCAAGGCTTCCTATTAATACCAATTCAGCTGGGGAGAGGTTTTCCGGAGGTTGGGACTCTGGATGGTAATTGCATGGATCCAACTTTGTGGGGATATCCATGAACTTGGCCTTGTAGAGTTTGTACCCTTATCCGTGAAGATTACTTTGTGGGGATAACCTTATAGAGGCGGCTCTGGCGACTTCAACGGGGATCACCTTATGAAAAGGACTTTGTGGGGATTTATCATTATCCACAACAATAAGTGTTGTAGTTACTTCCAAAAATTATTTTGCTTGATTGTACATTCCCATTTGATGGGATTTATGTTCAATGCCCCAAGTGATTCGAATGGAGACCTGCCCCCGACTATGAGAGATTTCTTGGAATCTTGACTTGACTGCCCTGGATGGGTTGGACTATAATATGTCATGCCCCCTTGATTATGGGAGAGTTTGTCATTGGAACTATTTTTCCATTTGAAGTGAATCTGTTTATTGAGAGATTTTTCGTTCACTGGATATTCGTCGTGAATTTCTCTATTGTCAAACAATTAGCTATATGCAAACAGCGGTATTCAAATAATGCAAAGTTTATATTTGTCTTGAAGTTTTGAAAATGCAGTTTTAACAGATAAGAGAATTTTGCAAGAATATGAATTCAACTTAAGATTTACAGTAAGCCTTACAGGAGCCGTGATACCTTTTGTAACAATATGCTTTCGAACTAACCCATGCTTCAATTAGGACTTTTGAAGGGTTGTAGCGTGGCCTGGTTCACGGTTTAAGAAACAAAGGATAAGGCGCAAAGTTTATTTGTAACCGCCCATTTTTCATGATGTTCTTCAGCCCTATACTCAGTTAATTATGCATTTTGAGTTCCAATTAGGCCTGAAATGACATTTTGGTGATGGTTCAGATACTGAAAGTTTATTCATGAAGGAAATCATTTTTTCAACATTTTTCATGTTTGTCGAGGATTTGTAGCACCCTCATTTTTTGATTTATTGTCCCTAATTTGAGCCCGACTGTTCTTGTTTTAAGATTACAGCCAGCAGGATGCCCCAATTTTTTCTTAAGTCTCCTTCATAGGTTTTGACTCAGTGGGCTTTTATTTTGAGAGATAATGACTGCCTACTTCACGGGGAACCATCATCGTCTTTTGATTCAGAAGGATGTTTGCATATGAAGTGAAAACTTGTGACTGAACACGCTTTTGAATTAACTGAGAAACTAACCCTACCCCAGGTTCTGATTAAAGGTTTCAATTTGTGTGAAAAAGAAAACTCCTACTTCTTAGGCTCAAAAGGGTTGACTAGGGACTATCTTCCTTATAACTCCAGTGTTTATGGATTGAAAGAACGCATGTACATCATCAGTAAGGTCTGTCCAAAAGCATAGTGTATGAGATTATGGTATTGTTTTTGTCAACCTCCCTCTAAAGACTTTAGACTTGTAGTTAAGAGTTGAATATCATACAAAAAGAGGTAAAAGCATAAATTCAGTATAGTGAAAACGAATGGATTAACTCAAGACAAACATATGCAATGCATTAATGAGAATAAACCAAAGTCTGACATAAGGACAAATGTTTAAGCAAACAAAGAAATTACAACTGAAAATTCGAACAAACAAAAGTTTCTCCGCCTAAACTTCTCGCTTCAGACGGTGTGTCTTTGAGAGGTGACAGAAGAATTCCAATTGACCGTCTTGTGTAAACTCTAACACTCCTTCATCGATTAGGTCTAAAATTTTGTTCTTCAACGCCCAACAGTGGTTAGTGTTATGTCCTTGACTATTGGAATGTGTGATCGGTGGAAATAGAACTGACTGTTTTTTAAGCTGGTTTCGCGAAATGTCGCGGTAAGCAAGAGTCGCCACCGTCTTTTATGTTCTCCAACATGGAAAGGACAAAAGCACATCAAAATTCCTTCTTTGAGAATGTTTCTCAGTTCGGGAGGTAGATTTATAGAAAGGGAAGGTGTTAGCACCCTTTCTATCCGTGGTTATCCACGGGTTCTTAGGTACTTGCTCTTATGTTTTCAAAAAGATGTTTGCTTTTCAAGTGCGTGTGGGTTTTGAAAAAGTTTCGTTTGAAAGATTTCTAAGTAACTCTTGTATCAGTCCTCAAGAGTGTATGAAAAATTTGTTTGAAAACTTTTGAAAGTGTAGGTGTGAAAAGATGTTTTTGTTTGTTTGAAAAGAGCAAGTACTTAAGAGAATCTACCTACTCTAAAGAATTAAGCTGTGTAAGAGTCCTTTAGATAATGCTATCCCACCATTGAGAGATAGGTAGCACCATCGTTGGAGGTGTTCGGGTCAATTCGATTAAGGGGACTGTGTGGTCACTGAAGCAATGGTAGGACAACTTAGAAGTAACCCTAATGTCCTAGATCTTTTTATCCGAGGCAACCGTTTCGAGGCAACTGGATCTTTAGACAAAGGGTGACCTCTAAGACGTCCTATACTTGATGACCACGTTTCGAGGCAACGAGTGAAGCGTACCCTAGGAGTGGTATGTGCTTTGTGTGTTGTTTTTCAGTTAATGTTTTTGTACATGTTATTTGTGAGCTACGAGTTGTTTTTATTTACCATACATTCTTTCATGCATTTATAGGTTAGGGGGTGCGGAAAGTAAATTGCGGAAACATAAATCCTACGCTATTACAAGGCGCGGGTCTATACATCACCAAAAATACAAAGACCCGTTTTGGTAAATAAGTACAAAGAATTAAAATAAAGCGGTAAACCTATTTACTATTACATTCTTGGAAGCAATTACATAATAATCAAAATAAAGTAAATGCGCGCGAATAAAAAATCGAGAACGTTCTAAGGGTTTTGACCCTCCTAAGAAAAGAAATTGAATTTTTTTTGTCTTTTTTGTGATTAAATGGAATTAATAACTAATAATTAAACTAATTAATTAATTTATTAAAAGAAAATATTTTTTGTGTTTTTTATGTTTTTATGAAATAAAATAAAAGAATTAAAATTCTAAGTTAACCTAATTCTAAATTATTTTAGTTATTCAAAAAAGTTAAAATTGCCTAATTAAAGCTAATTCAATTATTTAATATTTATTTACAAAAATAAAATAATAATAATAATAATAATAATAATGTTAGTTCTTTTTTGGATTTTTTATGAAAATATTAATTAAGTTAATTGTTAATAATAAAGATAATTAAAAAAAGGTTAAAAATTAAATTAGAAAATATAAAAAGGGAAAAGAAAAGAATAAACCAAGGGAAGGGGGTATGGGCCAGAATGGAAGGGTGTATGTGGAATTTGAGGCCCATTGAAGCTTTCAGCCATGTTGACTCTTTCTGGTTGCCTACGCCCATGTTGACTCTAGAGCACCATGGTCCTCATGCTTTGGCCACTGGATTTGTACTGATGGACACTTGGAAGGCTGGGATGTGAGGTCTATGGTGGAAGTTGTTTGAGAGCCTACACGTGATTACCCTAGAAAAAATTGAAACAAGGAAATTGGGGATCTGGGAATTGAACCCAGGTCCCAAGGGTCCACACACGTCCATCCAAGCCACTGAGCCAAGCGCGTTTATTTGTAAACCTAATAAACAAAGAAAAACAAATATGAAAACAAGTGTTATTCTGGAAACTAACAAAAATCCGCGCGCTTATTTGAACTGGCCAATCACATGGAGGCACGTCCTTCATCTTCTTCGTTCCTGTAAAAACATAAAACACATAATGGGGGTTTTAAACCCCCACAAAATGCAAGCATTCAAAAAATAGCGATTAGACGCTCGTTGCATATAAATTGGGCGCGAGGTGTGTTTTAGCTTCGTCTCATCCTGCTGGGTTTGGCCATGTAAGTCTTTAGGCTTAATTTTACACTATGTGAAAAACCACAAATTACAAGCTCTGAAAAACCTAGAAATCAACAATGGCATTTTGCGTTTTAAGGCGCCATAATCAAATTAAGTCCTATGGAAAGCTTTGTATGGATCCTGTAAGCATAATGCAATCAACAAAAAGTGTTGAAAATGCATAAATGGAGGTTTGTGATTTTGGAAAAGAATGCAAACCGTATGAGTTGTGTAGCGTGATTTCTTGAGTGATTTGGCTTGTTTGTGCTTGCAAAAGGTTCCTGGCAATGTAAGGAGTGTGTTTGGATCAAGAGGGAGGCTTGGATTGTGTTGGAAAATGGTTTTCAGTTTAACACTTTTCTCTTGAAATTTTGAAATTGGTTTGGCCGTTTCTGAGTGTTCTCGGTCGTCAATCAAGTATGGAAGGCTTGTATGTATGTCTAGCAATGAGAATCAATCACAATAAGGAGCCTTGAAGCCTTGCAATGAAGTTTTGATTTCCTCCATAACCACCATTGAACAACTTGCCTTTTTTCCTTCAAATTTGAATTTCATGCTTGGAATAGGTCTTACACGAAATTGGTATGTGAATTATGGTGTATCAAAGTTATTCAAACTCAAAGATATCCCTTAATTAATTTCTTTGATTTTTATTTGAATTTTAAAGTTTTAAAATGAATTAAATCAAATAAAATTAAATAAAAATAGAAAAATTAATTTTTAATCTTGAAATAAATCATGGGACACGTGGGAGGCATGGCAAAGCTGAACCAAGTGGAAAAAGTGGGCCCCTTTTGTCAAAAATGAAGTTTCAAGGATAGTTGACTTTGGCCATTTCACAAAAATTTCCCAACTTCTCCAATGCATATCTTGCTCAATTTTGATCATATGAACATGTTCTTGGACATTTTGGAAAGGTATTGAAGTCCTATAACCAATGTCTTTGGTCCCATGTCATTTTGATTTACCAATCTCAAGTTATGGTCTTTGACTTAAAGTGCCTTTTTGTTGACTTTTGAAAATGACCTATAATGTTGAAATTGATAACTTTTTGTGAGAGCATTTCTTGGACTTGGAATGTGAAGATGAGTTGTAGGAAATGTCATCCCCTTCAAAATGAGCATTGGATGGGATTTTTCTGATGAACCATGAAAAAGTTATGCCTTAGTCAAGTTACAGTTGACTTTTCAGTTGTCCAAAAATAGAAACTTTTGACACCTTGATGATTTTTGAGCCATTCTTGTGAAATCATGGTCAAGATTTGACCAAATGATGATTGTGGCTTCAAAATAAGATATTGACCAAAAATTTTGACTTTTGACTGCCAAATGACCATTTTGCCCCTACAGTTGATTGTGAAGCAATTAGGGTTTTTGACTGTGCAACTTGACCTTGTGAGCCTTGAAACTTGACATGTAGATGCTTGACAATGTGTATGAGCATATGGAACTTGATTGAGCCCTTGAAAGCCTCAACTTCCTTGCAAGAACCAAAACCCTAATTTGACTGGCTTAGGAGGGTGCTTGGCTGTGTAGCTCTTGAGTAAACTTTGAACCCTTTGAGGTGATGCTTGTCAAAACTTTGAAGAATATGGGAGGGAAAATTTCGGGGTACAAAAGAATGGTATGCACACCTTTCATTGGGATGGTAGCTAGGAGAAGAAGTATTAGGATTTTGAAGAGGCTCCTTTAATGCAACCAGTTTGGCTTCCAGCATATGATGCAATACTTGAGCCAGGGACATGCTGATCTCAACAAATTGTCTTACTTGCTTACGTCGGCCACCTTGTCGTGATTAGCAAGGTTGTTGTTGGACTCGTGATGTGGCAACAATTTGGAAAGGTCTACTCTCCACCAGGCCAACTTCTTGTCTCTCAGGGGGCTGATTAATGACTTGATCCCCAGTCTCGACTGTTTGCTTCATACGGTTGCATCCGTCTTGACAAAGCTTGTTGACAAGAGTTCTCAACTCTTCTTGTCCCCAAGATAAGTTTTGGATAAGAGCCATCTGACCCACCATTTGTCCCATCATATGGATTCTCATGGTTGCCATTTCAGTTTGTAATTGTTCCAACTGGTTATCCTTGTTATCTTCAGGATTCCTCTTGATCATGCTGCTAGTGAGGAGTGCTTTCACTTACTATTGCCCCTTGGATAGGTTCAAGAATATTTCTTGAAGTTGAGTGTGATGCGGTGGGAGAACTGACTTGAGGTTTTTCATTTGTGTTCGCAAATACTTCGGTTTAGCAAGAGTCGCCACTGACTTTTTATTGATCCAAAGGAAAGGTCAAAAAGCACAGGAAAGACCTTTGAGATATTTTCTTGGGTTCGGGGGGTAGATTATGAAAAGGGAAGGTGCTAGCACCCTTTTCATCCATGGTTTTCCATGGGCTCTTAGTTACTTGTTTTAGATCACTTGCTTTTACTTTTCAATTGTTTGAAATGGTGCTTTGTGTGTGGTTTTTGAAAGTATTTTGAAAAGAGGCCACCGTTGTGGAAACCTTTGTAATGATTCTTGTTTGAATGTATACAAAGGTGTTTTGTCTTTTGAAAAATGTTTCATTGTTTGAAAGTTTGTTTTGGGAAATGTTTTGAAATTATGTTGTGATGTGTTTTTGAAAATAGCAAGGATGTTTGCAAGTTTGATCAAGTAACTAGGAGCATCTACCTACCTACTCAAAGATCTTTCCTACACATTTTTAACCCTTTGACATTGTTGTTTTACCATTGTATTTGGTAAACAACCTTGTGTTTAGATGTTAAACGGGACAGACGCGGGTCATCGTATGACCATGATAGCAATGGTGCTAAGTATCTTAGCAAGTTTTTGTTTGAGGGACTAGATAATTTTTTGTATAGGCAACCAAGATAGCGTCATCGAGGGACTATGATCTTTTTATTTTGATTTTTGTTTTTCCAAGACACCTAGCATGCATACCATGGACATTTTAAAGGCAACAAGTGGATGAAACCCTAGGGGTGCTTGTGTGCATTGTGTTGCCATTTTCATGCATTTTTGTCTTGTTTTAGTCAAGCTATTTGTTGATTTTTGATTTTTGCATACAAACCCTAGTTTTGCTATCATGGCATATTTGAAAGCAATAAATGCATAAAAATAAATCTACAACTATTACAACATTAATATATGGAGGGGGACTATTACAACCCAATTGAATTCAATGTACAAATAATAAATTGACAAATATTTAAATGAACAATTAAATAAATATGCAAAAGATTTTTTTTGTATTATTTTTATGTATATAAAAAAAATTATTTAATGTATCAAAAATAAGAAAATAAGAGATTATTTTTATTAAGGGTAAAAGCCCTAATTTGTTTTAAGAAAATACATATATTATAATTATTTATTTATGTACAAGAAAATAAAATAAAATATATAAAATATGTTAGGAAAAAATAAAATATGTATGACAAAATATTATTTAAGTATATAAAATAATAAAAATAAAAACATAATATTTTTTGTAATATTTACAAGTTTTTATTTAAGAAAATACAAGTATATTATTTAAGAAACTATTTTTATGCTAGAAAAAATAATAAAAATAATAAAATAAAATATGAAAATTTATGAAAATATTTTTAATAATTTTTAATATTTAGAAAAATAAATAAAAGTCAGAAACTAAAAAAGAAATGAAAAAAATATGAAAATATAAAAACAATGGGCCAAGGGGGTGTGAACAGCAAGCCCAGGGATGCAAATAGCATGGAATAGCCAGGCCCAGCCCAGATGGCCTTTATCTTCAACCTCGTGACAAGAAAAACGCGCGCCTCGTATTCAAAATTGGAAATCCTGCATTTGTGCTTAAAAACAAAAACTTGCAACATGAAAGTTATAGAGCATGATCATACGATTCTAACCATATAAAAAACTTAATCTAACTCTCAAATACCAGAGAGAATTTCTCTGGCCCTAATTTCTAACCTAGATTTTTCAAAAAGTTCATCATTCAAATTCTCCCAATTCAGTTAACTTAAATGAAATCTATGCATATGTACAGCTCAAGGGCAATGAGGACTACATTTTTTATTCACAAACCTAAGCCTAATGATTCCTAAATAGAGAGATATAAGTTTGAACTTTACTTGTTTCAGTCAAGCTCGAGTATGGAAATGTAGGGGTTGTGAGTGAGGCCTGAGATGCTTGTGAGCTTGCTTGAAGTGCCTTTGAGCTTTCCCAATGCTTAGCGAGCTTTGAACTTGCTTGAATCTCTCTATAGAACTCAACCTGAAAACTCAAAATTCAGAAATGGGGAAGTGTGTAAATGTAGTTACAGTGACTTGGGAATGGTTGGGATAGTTGAGGTAGGTTGTATAGAGTGTGTTGAAACTAGTTGCAAGCAAAACACACGAGTGGTTTGTGATTTGGAAATCAAAATGCAGAACCTGCCCTGTTTTGCAAGAAAATGTGATTTTTGTGTTTTGGAAGGCTTGAGGACTTGCTAGCTCGTGCTTCTGACTTAGTATGATATGCCAAAACTTGTTTGAAATGTTTACAAGCTTTGGTTTTATCAGATACAAGAGTTATGCGTTTTTTGCAAGTTGACCTGGTTTTGAAGGAAAGTGTGAAGTGATCAAGGCCAGGCCTGTACAGGCTAGCTCCAAGCATGCACATAGTTGGTGTACTTTCCCTGATGTTTGTGGATGTTGTTTGCTGCAAAAGGCTTGGTGCAATGCTCAAGAGAAACAAAATTGCATAAAGCAACCTTTATTAAAATGGCATTGTTAACTTTTTGCCATTTTTAGATTAATTCAATGTGTAAACTTATATAGATCAGAACAATGCCTTAATCCATTGTATTTGCATTCAGTTTTTGAGTGTGGAAGGGTTTAAGGACCTGTAAACAAGTACAAGCAAGGCTGGACAAAAATGGCAACTTGTATCAACATGAAAAATGCCATGGATCAAAGTGATATTTTGCCAAATTCAAACCTTCGATTCTCCCTAACCATAAATGATCTTGGAGAGTTCTTGGACATTTTGGAAAGCTTGTAAAATGCTCTACAATCTATATGTGAAATGAATTTTGAGATTACAATTGGAACTATTTGAAAAATTGCCATGAAGATAGGTCAAAATCATGCCTAAACTAGGGCAAAATTTCACTAAGTTAAAAGTTCCATGGACCCTTGTTCACAAAATCATAACTTGAGATCCAAGCTTCTTTTAGGAAAACTTTGTGAATAAAAGTTGTAGATTTTGTGTAGGAATACAACTTTCATGTTGGAAGTTTTCTTTGAATCCAATTGCGTCATGGTGAAAATGTTGGGCAAAGTTGGGAAAAAATAAGAAATTTTCATAACTTGGAAAATTTCTAAGTTATGAAAATTTTCCACTTTAAACCCTAATTTGCAAAATTAGGTTTCTTGGTGAACAATTTTCATGTTTTGACACATATTGATGAAAAATGACCCTTGGCACTTGATTTTGACCAAAAAAGTCAAAGTTTGACTTTTCAGTGTACAATTGATTTTTGATCAGTTGACTGGAAAATTCATTTGTCAATCCAATGCTTTTGAGATCTTTTGAGCCTTGTGATTAGGTCAAGATGATGCCATTGAGTCCTTGAATCCATGATTGAACCCAATTTGCCATTGGCTAGGTTAAAAATCAGAAATTACCCTTCTGCAGTCAAAACCCTAAAAATGACCATTTTACCCTTTTGATGATTTGATCAAATTTCTTGAGGAATTATGGTCCAAACTTGATCAAATGGTTAATATGAGCTTATAATGTTGATGTGGATAAAAAATTATGAGGTTTGATTGTAAATTGGCCATAGTTGACTTTTCCCCAGTACAACTGATTTTTAGGTCAACTGTCCAATTGACTGGGCAAAAATTTGATTCAAAGATTGAAACTTGGTAAGGGCAATATTATAAGTCCAACATGAAGTATGAAAGTCACTTTGAGCATTGAAAGTCCAAAAATCCCTGTGCAAACTCAAACCCTAATTTAGGTCAATAGTGCAAGGAGATGTCTTGAGCAGAGCAAACCCTAATCCTGTCTAGAGTCCAAAGAGTCTTGTGAGGGGAAATCTTGATAAAATGAGAGGGAAAATTTTGGGGTACAACAGCTGCCCCTATTCCATTTTCTTGAACCTGAAGAGTTAGATTGGCGAGCTTGCCTTTCGTGACTCGAAGGTGATGATTGGACACTAGAGTGCCTGTAAATTTGTACTCGTCAAAAATGTAGTTGAGGGAATGGGCTTAAAGATGCCATTTGGAGATGGTAGAATCTTGCTGGAGATGGGCTTAAAGATGCCATCTAATACTGTTTGTTGAAAATCAGGAGAATGAACATCAAAATGGTATCCGTATCTGGAACGTATCTGAGTTGTATTTGGAGATTGGATCTGTATGAGCAATGGAATGGCGTCTGTGTCTTGGAGTGTATCCGAGTTGTAACTGTATTTGATTCTTGAATGAATAACAGAATGACTGCCGTGTCTGGAGTGTATCTGTATTGTATCTGAATCTGAAATCTGAATAAGCGACAAAATGACATCCGTGTTTGGAGCATCTCTGGGATGGTGAAAAAGGTTGAATGAGTGGCAGAATGGCTACCGTGTTTGGAGCGTATCTGGACTGTATCTTGAGTTGAGATCTATATGAGTAGAAGAATGACTTCCATGTCTGGAGTGTATCCGTACTGTAACTGGGATCTTAATAAGTGACAGAATGACTTCCTTCTCTGGAGTGTATCTGGACTTGAAATTGATAGTTGAATCTGAATGAGAAAAAGAATGGCTTCCGTGTCTGGAGCATATCTAATATGTATTTGATTGCTGAAGTCTGAATGAGTGACATAATAGCATCCGTGCCTGGAGCGTATCTGTACTGTATCTTGAGATTGAATTTGTATGAGCAGGGGAATCGCGTCCGTGTATGGAGCGTATCCGAGTTGTAACTGTTTTTGATTCCTGAATGAGTAACATAATGACTGTCGTGTCTGGAGTGTATCTGTATTGTATCTAAATCTGAAATATGAATGAGTGACAGAATGGCTACCGTGTCTGGAGCGTATCTGGACTGTATCTGAAGTTGAGATTCTGAATGAGTAATAGAATGGCTTTTGTGTCTTGGAGCGTATCCGTACAGTATCTGAAATCTTTGAATATTTGTTAAAGATAGCTTTTAATCTTATACTGAAAAGGGTAAAATGTTAGCTAAAACACAAAGTTATGTTGCATGTACGTATGATGCAATAAATGTGTTTTATCAATGTTTATTATATATGAATATAATGTATGCGCATGTAAGCTGATTAGCTGTCTTGCTGAGGAAAATAAATCCTTGACTGCTGGAGATAATAAAATCCTTGACTACTGCCGGGGAAAATAAATCCATGACCGCTGTTGGAGATTCAAAATCTTTGATTGCTGAGGATGAGAAATCCTTGGACCACTATTGGGGATAGAAAATCCTTGGCAACTTGTGGGGATTATCAGAACCTTGACAACTTCCGTGGGGATATAGGGATCCTTTAAGTCTTTGGGAAACCTGCTTGGGGAATGCAGAGATCTTTGATGACTATGGTTGGAGATTACACAAGGGGAATGCTTATTCGTCTGGGGAATAAGGAAGCTCTGATGATCTCTATGGGGGATTAAATGAAAGAAAACCTCGATCTGCTGAAGAATAAGGAAGACTTCAATGGCTTCTGCAGAGAATTAAGAATGAGAAACTTCGACCTTCTGGGGAAATTGAAACCTTGTGGCTTCATTGGAGAAGTGAGAATGAGAATCTGTAGGGGATTAAAAATTCTGACAAACTCGTGCTGGGGAGTCATGAAGGATCTGTCAACTTCACTGGGGAATCCAGACTGAGAATCTTCAATCTGCTAGGGGAATTTGAATCCTTGGGGACTTCAAACTTGGGAGTTAAGAATGAGAATCTTCATTCTGTTGGGGAGTAAAAACTCTGTGGGGAATAGCTATACTGTTGGAGAGTAAGCTATCCTGCTGGAAAGTAAGTTCAAGACTCTGGGGGAAGAGGTTTATTCCTGTTTGGGAAAAAGTTCAGGAGTTTGGGTTGTATGCCAATCTACTGGGAAATTATCCTTAGTTGGGGATAAAAGTTAACTGTTATCTGGTTGATTCTCAGATTTTAAGATAACTTGCTGGGGAGTATGGAGAAACTGGATGGTTTCTACTGTGGATTGGTAGTTGGAAATTTGACTTCGCTGGGGAAGAAGGTTTCTGCTCCGCTGAGGATTGGGAGTTTGAAAATTTCACTCTGATGGTGGGTTAAGGGTTTGAAAATATAACTCTGCCGAGGATTGGGAGTTTGAAGATTAGACTCTGGTGAGAATTCTGAAATTTAATTCCGCTGGGGGTATGTATTTCAAGGTTTTAGTTCCGCTGGGGATGCAAATGATGTGCTGCAGGGGATTTCTCTTGGAATAGCCTGAAGACTTTTTCCTATTCTTTCAACCTGTCAGTAACTATTCTTTCACATTTCTTTTATTTGTAAACAGTGATTATATCCAAATGCATATGCTCATTTAATAAATCATTGGACGTTTTCAAATAAAACACAAGTGTAAAGAAAAAAAAAGAAAAGGCAAATAGTTTTCTGCACTTTGAAGTATCTTTGTATTAACTTTGTGTAAGTATTTTGTACAAAGGAGACAAACATTCTAGTAAGAGAATGTTGTCATAAAATTGAGAAAAATCTATACAAAGAAAGATGGCTATGTGTAAAAATTTCATGGGGTTCCCATTCTTCTATAGCCTTCGTAACTCTGGATATCTTGTCCATTCGTTTCTTCGTCCGACGATGATTAGATTGATCAGAAGCCAGGAGCTTGTCTGGTGAAGAGATTGTCCTTAAAGTGATCCGACGAGACATAGTCATACGCTTTAATTCCCTAATTTTTTCCTGGACCGCCCTTTTGGGTTTTCAGTCCACCGGAAAACCCTTTTTTGCCCAAGTTGCCCTTTCGGGTTTTCAACTTGCCGGGTGTACAGATTTTTTATTTATATTTATCCCTAATTTTTGCCTGAACTTCCCTTTCGGGTTTTCGATTCACCGGGATGCCCATTTTTGCCCAAGTCGCCCTTTTAGGTTTTCAACTTGTCGGGTCATTTATGCGTAGCATCTTTTGACTATGCTTGCGTTCACAGGGTGTGGCAGGTCGTCACCGTCCATGGTGGTCAGGATCATTGCCCCACCAGAAAAGATGTTTTTGATCAAAAATGGTCCTTCGTAAGTAGGAGTCCATTTTCCCCTGGGATCACTTTGCGGCAAGATGATCCGCTTGATTACAAGATCCCCAACTTGATATACTTGGCGCCTGAATTTCTTGTTGAATGCCTTGATCATTCGTTTCTGATACGCCTGGCCATGGAAAACAACAGTAAGTCGCTTCTCGTCAATCAAGTTAAGTTGATCAAGCCGGGTCTGAATCCAATCGTCTTCACTCAAACCAACATCTTTCATGATTCTCAAGGAGGGAATCTGAACCTCGATAGGTAAAACAGCTTCCATGCCGTATACCAAAGAAAAAGGTGTTGCCCCAGTTGAAGTGCATGCCGTGGTACGGTACCCGCGCAGAGCAAACGGTAACATCTCATGCCAGTCCTTGTAGGTAACTGCCATCTTTTGTATGATCTTCTTGATATTTTTGTTCGCAGCTTCGACAACACCGTTCATCTTTGTCCGATAGGGAGATGAATTGTGATGTTGAATCTGGAACTGCTCGCACAAGGAAGTGATCATAGTGTTGTTCAGGTTTGTACCGTTGTCAGTGATGATCCTGTCAGGGATACCATACCGGCAAATGAGGTTCTGCTTGATAAAATGGGCAACCACATTCTTTGTAACGAATGCGAAGGACGCTGCTTCGACCCACTTGGTAAAGTAATCAATGGCTACCGGGATGAAGCGGTGTCCATTGGATGTTGTAGGCTTGATCTCTCCAATCATGTTGATTCCCCACATAGCGAATGGCCAAGGAGCTGTTAAGACATTGAGAGGAACTGGAGGTATATGTACCTTGTCAGTATAGATTTGGCATTTGTGGCAAGTACGGGAATATTGATGGCAGTCAGCTTCCACGGTAGACCAGTAATAGCCTACCCTTAGAATCTTCTTAGCCATCGTATGACCGCTAGAATGAGTGCTAAAGGTACCATTGTGCAGTTCAGCCATGATCTGCGCAGCTTCAACCTTGTCCACACAACGGAGCAGAATGAAATCATGATTGCACTTGTATAAGATACCATTGCTCAAGAAGAACTTAGCTGAGAATCTCCTTAAGAACTTTTTGTCATTGACGGAAGCTCCTTCAGGGTATTCTTAAGTCTCGAGATACCTTTTGACGTCATGAAACCATGGTCGGTCCACTACTTCTTCGGTATTAATCTCATGACAATGTGCAAGTTCGTCCATCCGCTCAATGGTGATTTAAGGAGCCTCATTATCCCAGTTAAATTTAAACATGGATGACATTGTAGCTAGCGCATCTGCTAGCTGATTCTCTTCTCGCGGGAAGTGCTCGAAGGTAATCTGCTCGAAATGAGGTAACAATGTCAGGACATGTTCTTTGTAAGGGACGAGGTTTGGATGTTTAGTATCCCACTCTCCTTTGATTTGACTGATAACCAAAGCTGAGTCCCCAAATACAATCAAAGATTTGATTCCCAAGTCGATAGCGGCCTTGAGACCAAAGATACAAGCTTCATACTCGGCCATGTTATTGGTACATCTGAAGCAGAGTCTGGCGGTGAAAGGTGTATGGCAACCTTCTAGAGAGATAAGTACCTCACCGATACCGTTGCCAAGTGCGTTGGAGGCATCATCAAAGTACAGGGTCCATCAGGATCCTTGTTCGGGTCCGTCATACAGTCTGTTCTCTTCAATGTTGCTCAAAGTCATGATATCCTCGTCGGGGAAGTCGAACCTCATGGATTGGTAATCTTCGACAGCTTGATGGGCCAGATGATCAGTCAGTACACTCCCCTTTATGGATTTTTGGGTTGTGTATTGTATATCATACTCTGTGAGGATCATCTGCCATCTAGCGATTCTTCCGGATAGAGCAGGCTTCTCAAAGATGTACTTGATCGGATCCATCTTAGAGATCAGCAAAGTGGTATGTGTCAACATATACTTCCTTAGCCGGCGAGCAGCCCATACCAAAGCGCAACAAGTTTTCTTGAGCAGTGAGTATCAAGTCTCACAGTCGGTAAACTTTTTGTTAAGGTAATAAATGGCATGCTCTTTTCGGCCAGACTCGTCATGTTGGCCTAGTACGCACCCCATTGAATTCTCTAGGACAGTCAGATACATAATTAACGGCCTTCCTTTGACGGGTGGCATCAAGATAGGAGGTTCCAACAAACACTCGATTTTATCGAAAGCAACTTGACAGTCATCATTCCATTTAACCACCTGATCTTTCTTCAACAACTTGAAGATTGGCTCACAGGTAGATGTCAGGTGAGAAATGAACCTTGCAATGTAGTTTAGGCGTCCCAAGAAACCTCTGACCTCCTTCTCAGTGCGAGGGGCAGGCATTTCTTGTATAGCTTTGAATTTGGCATGATCAACCTCGATGCCTTTGTTGCTGACGATGAAGCCCAAGAGTTTACCGGACCTGACTCCGAAAGTGCACTTGTTAGGGTTCAGTCTGAGCTTGTACTCTTTCAACCTGACAAACAGCTTTTGCAGATGGTCGAGGTGTTCTTCTTCAGTTTGTGAACGGGATATCATGTCGTCTACGTAGACCTCTATCTCATGATGTATCATGTCATGCAACAAAGCTACCATGGCGCGTTGATAGGTTTCCCCAGAATTCTTCAGTCCGAATGGCATCACCTTATAACAGAACGTACCCCACTGTGTAACAAAAGTAGTTTTCTCCATGTCTTCAGGGGCCATTTTGATCTGGTTGTACCCTGAAAATCCGTCCATGAAAGAAAATACCTTGTGTTGAGCTGTGTTATCAACCAAGATGTCAATGTGCGGAAGTGGAAAGTCATCCTTAGGGTTGGCCCTATTTAAGTCTCTGTAATCCACGCACATTCTGACTTTGCCGTCCTTCTTAGGCACGGGCACAATGTTAGCAACCCATTGTGGATAGGATGTAACTGCAAGAAAGCCAGCATTGAAACGCTTCATCACTTCAGCTTTGATCTTTTCAGACATGTCGGGCCTCATGCAGCAAACTTTCTGTTTAATTGGTGGACAGTCTTCTCTTGTAGGGAGACGGTGAACCACAATATCTGTATCAAGTCCCGGCATGACTTCGTAGGACTAGGAAAAGATTTCAACATATTCATTCAACAACTGAACTAAGCATTCCTTGACACTTGGCTCTAGGTTGGCACCCACTCTAACTTCTTTCTGTCTTCCTCTGTACCCAAGTTGATAGTCTCTAACGACTCCTCGTGAGGTAGAATAGCCCTTTCTTCCTGTTGCAACAGTCTAGCCAACACTCCAGGCACTTCACAGTCTTCATCATCTTCGTATTCGGCATGATTGACCAGATCTTCAGAGTCACTGAAGGCCATAGCAGAATTGTTACCCATGGAATCCGGAATGGATGGGTACCTGCATTGGTGAGTGTGGGTGTGTGTAAGGGATAACCACCTTTAAACAAATAAAATGTAAAAAGAAGGAAAATGAACACAAAAGTTTATATGTGAAAACATCCATGATTCATTAAAATGGCATATGAAGGTGAAAAATCAAACCCTTACAAATGGACCTATGTACCTCGGGTAAGGCACAAGGTTAAAAGTGTACAAATTGTTTAGGAATTATTACAAACCAACAGAAATTTTTGAAAGATAAATTATTGATTGATGAAAGTAATGGGAACAAAGTCCTTTTCTTCCTAATTGTACAATCCTCCATCAACGATAGGGAAAATCCAGTCTTCAAGGTTTCTATCCTCTTCACCATCCTCCAAAGCGTTGACTCCATGATGGGTGATCTTCAATGGTGGTCCTCCAGCCCGAGAGCGACGCACAGCCTTTTGAGCAGAAGCAGTGAAACCCAAGCCAAATGTATCAGACTTGAAAGAAAAATCGGGAAGCTGCCCCCAGATTGTGCTTCCTCCTTCTTCAATCACAGCCTTTGCATCTTTGAGTGACGACATCCAAGGCGAAGGTCGGGCAATCATGGGTACAGAAGGCACTTCCGCAATCTCCTGAGCTACCTCTTCAAAATGCTGAAAGGGGGTTTCGATGAATTCACCATCCAATTCCACATAGCAGAAAGAATTAAGATGGCTTATCATGTATTCCTCTTCACCGTGAACTGTCACAATTTTCCCCTGAACAAGGTACTTGAGCTTCTGATGCAGAGTTGAAGTGACGGCTCCAACATGATGAATCTAGGGTCTTCCCAACAAGCAAGAATAGGAGGGACGGATGTCCATGACATAGAATGTGGAATTGAAGGTTTCAGTTCCCACTTTAATCGGGATGTCCACCTCCCCGTGGACCATCCGTTTAGAACCATCAAAGGCTCTAACAATGATGTTGCTGGGTGTTGTACCCTAAAATTTTCCCTCTCATTTCCTCAACATTTTCTCATCACAAGACTCTTGGAACTCAAGATCAAGTTAGGGTTTGCTCTGCCCAAGACCCCTCCTTGCACTGTTGACCCAAATTAGGGTTTGAGTTTGCACAAGGATGTTTTGACCTAAAATTCCCAAAATGACTTTCATGCTTCATGTTGGACTCACAAGTTTATCCATACCAAGTTTCAAGCCTTGATTCCAATCTTTGCCCAGTCGATTGGACAGTTGACCTAGAAATCAGCTGTATTGGGGAAAAAGTCAACTATGGCCAATTGACAGTCAAATCTCATGAATTTTTACCCACATCAACATCATGAACTCACATGAACCATTTGTTCAAGTTTGGATCACAATTCCACAAGAAATTTGATCAGATCACCAAAAGGGCAAAATGGTCATTTTTAGGGTTTTGACTGCACAAAGGCAATTTTTGACTGTTTGACCTAACCAATGGCAAACCAAGCTCACATATGGACTCAAGGACTCAATGGAATTGTCTTGACCCATTCAACAAGTTCAAAAGATCTCAAATGCATAGGATTGACAGATGAATTTTTCAGTCAACTGATCAAAATTTGACTGTATACTGAAAAGTCAAACTTTGACTTTTTGGTCAAAATCAAGTGCCAAGATTCATTTTTCATCAAGACATGTCAAATTATGAAACTTGTTCATCAAGAAACCCAAAATTGCAAATTAGGGTTTAAAATGAAGAAATTTCATAACTTCGAAATTTTCTAAGTTATGAAATTTCCTTATTTTTTCCTAACTTTGTCCCATTTTTTCACCAAGATACAAATGGATTAAAACAAAACTTTAAACATGAGAGTTGTAGTATATTGCAAAATCTACAACTTTGATTCATAAAGTTTTCTCAAAGGAAGCTTGTATCTCAAGTTATGATTTTTGGAACAAGGGTGCAAAACATTTTTAACTTAGAGAAAATTTGACCTATTATAGGCAGGATTTTTGTCCAACTTCTTGGCCCTTTTTCACATGGTTCCACTTGGAGATTCAATTTGCATTACAAAGATAGATTATAGTACACATTCCAAGCTTTCCAAATTGTCCAATAACTTTTCAAACACCCTTGTGGTTAGAGAGAATCGAATTTGCAAAGTTGGCCAAAACTCACTTTTGTTCATGGCCAAAGCATGTTCATAACATTGGCATTTTTCAAATCAGCATGGATTATGCTATCTTGCAGGCCTCTAAACCTCTTTACACTCAACAATTAAATGCCTAACCATTGTGTTAAGATGTTATTTCATCCCTTTGGGCATTGCACATAAAACTAATCCCTAACTAGAAAAAGCAAAGTTCCCATTTTTGGCTTAATGTCACTTTATGTCAAAAGTGAATCCTTGAGGCATGGGGCCAGATCTTTGAGGCCAGATAGAGTCCACAAATTTGTGTTACCAAGAGCAAGATATGCAGCATACATAGAGGGTGGTACAGGCCTGCATTAAAAACACACACTATCATTGCTTACATTTGAAGAAACCTTGCAAAAACTCTCCATCTTTCATTCCTGTCAACACAGCCAAACACAAACTTTGTTCTCATCTTCCATACATCCCAACTGACCTAAGGCACGATTAAACCATCCCTCATACCTCCCAAAACATAAAAACACCATCTTATTGCCAAAACAGGGTACCTGCTGCAGATTGAGGTCCACAACTCAATCCACTCGTGCACTTTGGCTAAAAACCTTGCAAACACATTCCATACCATCCATTGAAGCTATTCCAAGCCCTAAACACCAGCTGTAACACCCCTAACCTCATCTTCCATTTTCAGTTTTCAGTTTTGCAGGTGAATTTCCAAAGCACGATATAGAGTGATTCAAAGCAAGCTAGGAGTTGGAGAAGCTTCCTTGGACTTCAGGCAAGCTGTACAGAAGCTCAAACTCCATTGAAGTTAGCCACATTGTTGTACACGATTCAAGCTGAAACAGGTAAAACCATGGACTTCTATCTCTCAATCTAGGAAGAGTTAGGCTTAGGTTTGTGAATGAAACATGCTCTACTCATAGCCCTGAAGCCATATATATGATTACTTTTCATTTATATTAAGTATGCTGTGAGAATCTTAGCCATGAACATTGAAGAAAAATTAGGTCAAAAATTGGGGATGAAGAAATTCTCCCTGGTTTCTTAGAGTTAGGTCAAGTATTTTATATGTCTGAATTCGTCTCTTGATGCTCTACAATGTTTGTGTTATGAGTTTTTGCTAAAAGTCAAGGAATCAGGAGATGGTAGTTGTACAAGGAAACGCGCGTTTTTGATTCAAACAGAGCTGGAGGTTGAAGAAGGTTGGCTTGGGCTGGGCCTGAGTTTGTTTTGCTATTTGCACCCTTTTTTTTCAATTTACACCCCCTGGCCCATTGTGTGAAATACTTGTCATTTTTTGAATTTTTCCTTTTGATTCTGACTTAATATTTTTTGCTCAAATATAAAAAACATCAAAAATATTTTTCCACACATTTTTGCATTTATTTGCCATTTATTTGTTTTATTTAGCATATACATGTAAATAAATATATTTTCTTTTATTCAAAACCCTAGAAAATAATACAAAAATATTTATTTTTCAGTTATTATTTTTTATTTACATTTTGAAAACATTTTCTAAATTATACGTTTTTTGTAAATAATTAATATTTTATTTTTTGTACATATTTAATATATTTAATATATAATATATAAATACTTGTATATTTTATTAAATATTTAGGACAAAAATATAGAAATAATACATTTTTATTTTTATTTAATATTTGACATTAAAAATACTTTTTTACAATATACTTTTTATTTTTTGTATATAATTAACAAATATTGTATATAATTAATAAATAATACTATTTATTCAAAAAACTAGGGTTTTGCCCTAAACCATAAAAATAATCAAAAAATGACTTTTTCTTATTTTATTTATACTTCAAGCATGAAAAACTTTTACATACACAAAAAAATCATTTTGTGCATAATACATTTTGCATATTTATTGTATTAATATTATACAATTAAATATTTGTATATTCGATATGGTTGTAATAATTTAGCTTTTATTTCCTTGTCAAATATCCCCCAAATCCAAATTTGTACCCCCCTCCCTATATCATGTTGTAATAGCTTAGCATTTAAAATTCCGTATTTAAAAGCTTTCAAATTATGCCATGATAGACCTAGGGTTTGTATGCAAATAAAACCAACAAATAGCTTGACTTAATTCAAGATAAACACGCATGAAAAAAAAACACAATGCACACTTGCACCCTTAGGGTTACTCTACTTGTCGCCTTCAAAAATGGGCCATAGTTGCATGTTAAGTGTCTTTGGCAAAACAAAAACAAATCAAATGATCATAGTCCCTCGATGACGCTATCAAGTTGCCTAAACAAAAATGATCAAGTCCCTTAAAGAAAAAATGCCAAAGATACTTGGCGTTATTGCCTATATGGTCTAAACGATAACCCGCGCCCGTCCCGTTAACATCCTAACACAAGGTTGTTCACCAAATACAATGGTGAAACAACACTGTTAAAAGGGTTAAAACATAAGAAAGATCTTTGAGAAATTTAGGGTAGATAGCTCTTGGTTACTTGACCAATCTTGCAAAACAATCCTTGCCATTTTTCAAAACACACATCACAACACAACTTCAAAACAAACTTTCAAAAACATTGAAACATCTTTTCAAAAAGACAAACACCCTTGTAAAACATTCAAACAAGAATTGTTACAAAGGTTGCCTAGACTAGGCATCTTTTTCAAAACATTTTCAAAACCACACACACAAAGCACCATTTCAAACAATTGAAAAGCAAAGGCAAGTGATCTAAGCAAGTAACTAAGAGCCCATGGATAACCGTGGATAGAAAGGGTGCTAATACCTTCCCTTTCTATAATCTACTCCCCGAACCCAAGAAAACATCTCAAAGGTTTTTCCTGTGCTTTTTAACCTTTCCTTAGGATAAAATAAAAAGTCGGTGGCGACTCTTGCTCAACCGAAACATTTGCGAACACAAACGCAAAACCCAAGTCAGTTCTCCCACCGTATCACAGAACTGGCGACTCTGCTGGGGAATAAAATTGAAAGTGGAGTAACATTAGGGCTTAGATCACCCTTTTGCATGACTAATTGTTTGCTTTGATTGCTTTACATTTTGGTTCTTTTGTTTGGGCTTGAAATCCTACACCCGGATTTGGGAAACATTCATAGATAGCAATACGTTGTGGAAACTGTGCGGGGTATACCGACACGGTTGAAGCAATATCTATATTAGTGCGACATATTTATGAGTACCGGTAACCCTTGAGTTCAATCAAGGAGAGTACGGGGCCACTGAGTGATGTCACTAAGCACTAATTACCTAGAACCTTACTTGACCATCTTGGCCTTTTATTAGGGGTAGTGAGATGACCGGCTTTGGTGCAGTCCGAAGTTGGTAGATACTCGATACTACACTCATTGAGGGTTGTTTTCTTGGAATATTTTGTCGCTAGTTAAGTGGCTAAACCAAAACAATGAGCATAGAAAACAATCCAATGATATTGAGCTCTTTAGAACCCGATTACTATTTATAGGACAGGTTTTTAAGTTAACTACACTCAAGAGGGTACTTACCTATGAAACCTCATGCAAGCCTGAAACTAGGGTTTTGTGTGACTTGCTTGTACATATGTTTGTGCATACATCATGAACATCATAAAGCATCATATGCATCCACTAACCATTTCAAGGGTTTGGATCTTCATCTTTGTTCTTGTTTTGTAGGTCATGGAAATTCTTCGCAGGAAAACTATCCAAGTCAACCTTGTGAGAATCCCTCCTCAACTCAAGGAGCTTACATCCAGAATTCCAAAAATCTCTCTCTTCAGTGAAATACATGGTAGACTGCTCAGCCTAGTCAACACCAATATTGAAGAAGACATGGTGAAAGTGTTGTTCCAGTTCTTTGACCCCCTTCACCACTGTTTCACATTCCCCGACTACCAATTGGTGCCTACTTTGGAGGAATTTTCTCAACTCCTGTGAATTCCTATTCTTAATCAACTACCCTACAACGGTACGGAAAAAGAGCCAAAGCCTGAAGATGTTGCTCAAGCACTACACTTGCAACCATCTGACATCAAGGGGCATTGGGAAACCAGAAGTGGTGTCAAGGGCTTCTTGTAAAAATTCTTATTTGAGAAGGCACAAGAGTGTTGGAATTCATTGGATCTGCAAGCCTTTGAAGAGATTGTGGCACTCCTCATTTATGGGTTGGTCTTGTTCCCAAATCCTGACCAACTTATAGATGTAAATGCTGTCAAGATTTTCCTATCCAGGAATCCCATACCTACATTGCTTGGGGACATCCTCCACTCATTTTACACACGAACAATGAGGAAGAGAGGTGTTCTCATGTGCTGTACTCCTCTCCTTGCAAGGTGGTTTATTTCTCACCTTCCACAATCTGTTTTGAAGAATGAGCAAGGTTCAAGGTGGTCATAACGATTGATGACCCTCACACATTCTGATGTACATTGGTGTTCTCGGTCCAGAGAAAATGTCATCATCATCGATCGCTGTGGTGAGTTCCCTAATGTTCCATTACTTGGCATTAGGGGAGGCATTACCTACAACCCCTGTCTAGCTTTGAGACAATTTGGATATGCACGGAGGGATGGCCCTCATGACATGCTGATTCCTGGCCTAGTTTTTGACTTCGACAACGATGCGCAAGGACTTCGCCAACGATTCATCAGAGCTTGGAGGATGCCTAAAAAGGTAGATAGCAAGACACTGGGGCACAAGAACTCCATCCCTCTTGAGCCTTACCTCAAGTGGGTACGAACCTGAGCCCAGAGTCTTATGATGCCTTACCCTCATATTCTCCCTTTGATTAAAGATCCTGTTATGGAAGGAGAGGTTCCATACACCATCCTACATCCTGACATGCCAACATCATGGGAGGAAATGCAGAAGAGTTGGATCCAACTCAAGGAAGAAAGGGATACTTTTGAAGCCAACTTCTACGCCAGTGAGAAGAAGGTTTTGGAGCTTACTCGCCGACTTCACGAGGAGGAGACCCTCAACACTTACATCGCACCAAAGAGGATGCGCAACGTCTTTTTACCTTAAGAAGTTTTTGTAATATTTGGCCCATGGGGCATTTATGTACTGACAAAATTTCTTCTTATTAATATGACGTGTGCTCTTTTTGTTTGCAACAACTTTGAATTTCTAAATACTTGAATGCATTGCATGAATAAACATATCATTCATCATATGCATAAACAGGTCTTCACGCCAGGTTTCCTTATCTTTCTACTGTTTATTTCAGTAAGATGGATCTTGAACAGACGGTCAAAGATCTGCAGGCACAAAACTCGCAGTTTCAACAGCTCCTTATGACCTTGGCAAAGGGTCAGGAGGATCTTAAAGCACTGTTAGGGATTAAAGAGCAAGAAAAAGGAAAAAAGAAGAAAAAAAGAGTTGGGGTAGCTACATTGGGAAGAAGATTTGAGAATGAAGCTAGGAGAGTTCTTGAATTCCCCTCCACATCCGATGAGGGGACCGGTAAAGGAAAAGGAGCTGCATTACCTTCTGAGTCCGAGGCTGGAGAGGAAGAGGTTGAGGAAGATGAAGATTATTCAGAGCATCAATACCCGCCAGCAAACGACAAATACAAAAACCTGGAGGATAGACTGGCAGCTATGGAGCTGTAATGGGTTCCCGGGCTAGATTTTGAAGAATTGGGATTGATTGCTGGGATTGTGATCCCTCCAAAGTTTAAGGTGCCAACTTTTGCAAAATACGACGGTCTGTCTTGCCCGAAGATTCACCTGAGGTCGTATGTCAGAAGAATTCAACCTCATTCATCCGATAGAAATCTTTGGGTACACTTCTTCCAGGACAGCCTGTCTGGTACACAACTAGATTGGTTTTACCAGCTTGAGAGGTCAGAAGTGCATGGTTGGGAGGATTTGGCAGCTACCTTTTATCGCTAGTATCAATACAACGCCGACTTGGCGCCAACCCGTACTCAGCTACAAAGTATGGGAATGGCCTCAAACGAGGGGTTCAAAGAATACGCCCAGAAATGGCGCGACTTGGCCGGAAGAGTGCAGCCACCTCTTTCAGATAGGGAGCTAGTTGATATGTTCTTGGGGACTCTATCTGGCCCTTTCTTCAACCATTTGATCGGGAGCTCTTCCGCAGGGTTTACCGAACTGATTCTGACTAGCGAACGGGTGGAAGCTGGTATTAAGAGCGGAAAGATTCAAAGGGACGCCTCTGCCTCCACAACTGTTAAAAAACCATTCCCGGCCAAGAAGGAAGCAGCTGTTATATACTCTCAGAAAGGATCGGGAAAAACTGAGCGCCGGCCGACTGTAGGGGCCGTGATGATTCAAAATTCGTCAAATGATCAGCCTCGTAACAATCAGCCTAGACCTAAACAACAATGGGGAGAACGGCCACAACGGCAGTTCACCCGCATCAACATGACGCCTGCACAAGTTCTTCCCCATTTGTTGAAGCTGAATCTCACCAATATTAAGGAAGCGCCAAAGAATGCGAACACCACTTCCCCGCATTATCATCCCAATGCTAAATGTGCCTATCATTCTGACAGCGCCGAGCATGACACAAACGATTGTTGGGTGCTTAAGAATAAAATTCAAGATTTGATAGATGCAAAGGAGGTTGAGTTCGATGCCCCTGAGAAACCGATTGTAATCTCCATTCCAATGCCAAAGCATGGTCGCAATGTCCATGCTGTTGAAGAAGATCTGTTTGTTTCTACTGTTGATGATCTAATGACTCCATTACTGACAATCAAGTTGAATCTGTTGAAGGCTGGGATTTTCCCAGGTTATAAAGAAGATTGCTACTTTTGTTCCTCCCTACCAATCGACTGTCCATTGCTGAAGATAGGCATCCAACGCCTAATGGACAACCAACATATTCTTTTCGAAAAGACTCATGTTACTCCAACTCCTATCAAAGATGTTTCAATAATCACCATTTCCGCCAATCTTTCCAAGGTCCCCAAAAGGCCTGTTAAGATTACATCCGCTCCGAAGATTGTACCCTTGAAAATAACCATGCCTGGGCCCGTCCCATACAAATCTGACAAGTTAATACCGTGGAATTATGGTGGAGAAATCTACTACCACGGTGTTAAGAAAATTGAGATAACTAAAGAGAGCTCTGACGAAGAAACTGCCGACATTGGAAACATTTCCGGTACGAGCAAGATTACCCGAAGTGGGAGAATTTTCTCTCCAGAGATTGCCCCTCCAAAGGCAATCTTTGGACCCTCAGCTGCTCCCAAGGTTACCCCTGCACCGGTAAAACTATCTGCAAGAACTCTGTTGATTGAAGAAGTTGTTACTCCTGTGGTTGTCCCTTCTCCTGCTGCTGCTGATAAAGGAAAAGGGATTCAAGAAGATCTCGTCAGGACGAGGGCTCAGCCATTGGTCATCCCCGAAACCTCTAAAAAAGAAATGGAGGAGATTTTGAAAATAATAAAGAAAAGTGATTATGATGTGGTAGAACAACTGGGGTAAACCCCCTCAAAGATCTCCATGTTAGCTTTGCTGCTTTGTTTGGAGGCTCATGCCAAGGCCTTGATAAGGTTTTTGAAGACAGCCCATGTGCCCCAAGAAACCTCAGCCGATCAATTCCAGGATTGTGTAGCCAGCCTTACCGCCAACAACGGCCTGGGTTTCTCTGATGCTGACCTGACTCCTAAGGTAAGAAAGCACAATGACGCACTGCATGTGTCAGTTGAATGCCGAGGAACCACTCTCGCCCATGTCTTGGTCGATACTGGTTCTTCTCTAAATGTGCTGCCTAAGAAAGCTCTGGACTGGTTGGATTGTGAAGGCTTGGAGCTGAAACCAAGTAATATCATTGTCAGGGCCTTTGACGGGTCTAAAATAATGGTGCATGGGGAGGTCGACATCCCCATCAAGGTAGGCACTGAGGTGTTCCACTCCACATTCTATGTGATGGACATTCGCCCATCATACTCTTGCTTGTTAGGAAGACCTTGGATTCATAATGCTGGGGCCGTCACTTCCTCTCTACATCAGATGTTGAAATACCCTGTTAAGGGAAAAATCATAACTGTACACGGTGAGGAGGAGTACATGATCAGCCATCTGAATTCCTTTCGGTATGTGGAAGTGGAGGGTGAATTCATCGAAACACCGTTCCAACACTTCGAGGAAATTGCTCCCGAGGTTGCAGTAGCAAAAGTAGTAGCTGAGGTACCCAAGCAGGTGGCCAGGATGGCATCTCTGAAAGACGCAAAGGCTGCATGAAGGAGGGGAAGAGCTTGACATGGGGACAATTGCCTGACTTTCCTCACAAGACAGACAAGTTTGGGTTGGGATTCACCGCTGCGGGGCAAAAGGCTATGCGTCGCTCAAAAATTGAAAAGGCACCCATCAAGATCTCTCCTCATGGAATCAATGCTTTAGAAGACGAAGACGAAGAGGGTAATATTGAAGATTGGATCTTCCCAACCATTGAAGGGGGACTGCACAACTGGGAGGCGAAAGACTTCGTTCCCATTACTTTCATCAATCAGTAATTTATCTTTCGAACATTTTCTGTTGGTCTGTAATAATTACTCTTAAACAATCTGCACACTATTTTTCACCTCATGTCTTGCCCGGGGCATGTAGGTCCATTTGTAAGGGTTTTGATTCTCTTCATAATCATATGCCATGTTTAATGAGTCATTGGACGTTTTTCATTTATAAACTGTTGTGTTCATTTTCTTTCCTTTTGCATTTTTGTTCGTTTAAGGATGGCTATCCCTTACACACACCCACACTCACAAATGCAGGTACCCATCCACTCCGGATTCCATGGGTGACTATTCTGTTGTATCCTTCAATAACTCTGAAGATTTGGTCAATCAGGCTGAGTACGAAGATGACGAAGATTGTGAAGTACCGGGGGAGCTAGCCAGACTTCTACAACAAGAAGAGAGGGCCATCTTACCTCATGAAGAGTTGTTGGAAACTGTCAACTTAGGAACAGAGGAAGACAGGAAAGAAGTACAAGTGGGTGCCAATCTGGAACCAAGTGTCAAAGAGCGCTTAATACAACTGTTAAATGAATACGTTGAAATCTTCGCCTGGTCTTATGAAGACATGTCGGGGTTAGACACAGACATCGTGGTTCACCGTCTCCCTACAAGAGAGGACTGTCCACCGATCAAACAAAAAGTCCGCCAAATGAGGCCCGACATGTCTGAGAAGATTAAAGCTGAAGTAATGAAGCAATTCAACGCTGGTTTTCTGGCTGTTACATCCTATCAGCAATGGGTTGCTAACATTGTGCCCGTTCCCAAAAAAGACGGCAATGTCAGAATGTGTGTGGACTACCGGGATTTGAACAGGGCCAGCCCTAAAGATGATTTTCCGCTACCGCATATCGACATTTTGATTGACAACACGGCTCAGCACAAAGTGTTTTCTTTCATGGACGGATTCTCGGGCTACAACCAGATCAAAATGGCCCCCGAGGACATGGAGAAAACAACCTTTGTTACACAATGGGGTACCTTCTGCTACAAGGTGATGCTGTTCGGACTGAAGAATGCTGGGGAAACCTATCAATGCGCCATGGTAGCTTTGTTTCATGATATGATACATCATGAGATTGAAGTTTACATAGACGACATGATAGCTCAATCACAAACGGAAGAGGAACACCTTGAACATTTGCAGAAGCTGTTTGCCAGGTTGAAGGAGTACAAACTCAGGCTGAATCCAAGTAAGTGCACTTTTGGAGTTAGGTCTGGTAAACTTCTGGGATTTATTGTCAGCAACAAAGGCATTGAGGTCGATCCAGCAAAAGTAAAGGCTATACAAGAAATGCCTGCCCCCCGTACTGAAAAGGAGGTTAGAGGGTTCTTGGAACGCTTGAACTATATTGCCAGATTCATCTCTCATCTGACGTCTACCTGTGAGCCAATTTTCAAACTATTAAAGAAAGATCAGGTGGTCGAGTGGAACGATGATTGTCAAATTGCTTTTGATAAGATCAAGGAGTACTTGCTAGAACCTCCTATTCTGATGCCACCCGTCGAAGGAAGGCCGCTAATCATGTATCTGACTGTTTTGGACAACTCAGTGGGGTGTGTATTGGGCCAGCATGACGAGTCTGGTCGAAAAGAGCATGCCATTTATTACCTTAGCAAAAAGTTTACCGACTGTGAGACTCGCTACTCACTGCTCGAGAAAACTTGTTGCGCTTTGGTATGGGTTTCTCGCCGACTAAGGCAGTATATGTTGACTCATACCACTTTGTTGATTTCCAAAATGGATCCTATCAAGTATATCTTCGAGAAACCTACTCTATCTGGAAGAATTGCTAGATGGAAAATGATCCTGACCGAATATGACATCCAGTATACTACCCAAAAAGCTATAAAAGGGAGTGTACTAGTTGACCATCTAGCTCATCAAGCTATCGAAGATTATCAATCCATGAGATTCGACTTCCCGGACGAGGACATCATGACTTTGGACAACATTGAAGGTAACAGACCGTATGACGGACCTGAAAATGGATCCCGATGGACCCTGTACTTTGATGGTGCTTCAAATGCACTTAGAAACGGTATCGGTGCGGTACTCATTTCCCCGGAAGGTTGCCACACACCTTTCACTGCCCGACTTTGTTTCAGCTGTACCAACAACATGGCCGAATATGAAGCTTGCATCTTTGGTCTCAAGGCTGCTATAGACTTGGGGATCAAATCTTTGATCGTATTTGGGGACTCGGCTTTGGTTATCAGTTAAATCAAAGGAGAGTGGGATACCAAACATCCTAATCTTATCCCTTACAAAGAACATGTCCTGACATTGTTGCCTCATTTCGAGCAGATCACCTTCGAGCACTTCCCGCGAGAAGAAAATCAGCTAGCAGGTGCTCTGGCTACAATGTCTTCCATGTTTAAACTCAACTGGGATAACGAGGCTCCCCAAATCATCATCGAGCGAATGGATGAACCTGCGCATTGTCATGAGATTAATACCGAAGAAGTAGTGGAACAACCATGGTTTCATGAAATCAAAAGGTATCTCCAGACTAGAGAATATCCCGAAGGAGCTTCCGTCAATGAAAAAAAGTTCTTAAGGAGATTTGCTGCCAAGTTCTTCCTGAGCAATGGCATCCTTTACAAGCGCAGCCATGATTGTGTTTTACTCCGATGCGTAGACAAAGCTGAAGCAGAGTTTATCATGATGGAGATACACAGCGACACATTTGGCACCCACTTGAGCGGACATACGATGGCTAAGAAGATTCTAAGGGCAGGCTATTACTGGTCTACCATGGAAGCTGATTGCCATCAACATTCTCGTACCTGCCATAAATGTCAAATCTACGCCGACAAGATTCATATTCCTCATGTTCCTCTCAACATTCTGACAGCTCCTTGGCCATTCGCAATGTGGGGCATTGACATGATTGGAGAGATCCAGCCCACGACATCCAATGGATATCGCTTCATCCTGGTCGCTATTGACTATTTCACCAAGTGGGTCGAAGCAGCTTCCTTTGCCTCTGTTACAAAAAATGTGGTTTCCCGCTTCATCAAGCAGAATCTCATATGTCGGTATGGTGTCCCTGACAGGATCATCACGGACAACGGTACAAATCTGAACAATACTATGATCACCGCTCTATGCGAGCAGTTCAAGATTTATCATCACAAGTCATCTCCCTATCGGCCGAAGATGAACGGTGCTGTTGAAGCTGCGAACAAAAACATCAAGAAGATCATTCAGAAAATGACAGTTACCTACAAGGACTGGCATGAGATGTTACCGTTTTCTCTGCATGGATACTGTATCACGACACGTACTTCAACAGGGGCAACCCCATTTTCTTTGGTATATGGCATGGAAGCTGTCCTACCCATGGAAGTTCAGATTCCTTCTTTAAGGGTTATGAAAGATGCTGGTTTGAGTGAAGACGGTTGGATTCAAACCCGACTTGATCAACTCAATTTGATCGATGAGAAGCGACTCACTGCTGTTTGCCATGGTCAGACGTACCAAAAACGGATGATCAAGGCTTTCAACAAGAAAGTAAGACGTCAAGTATATCAAGTCGGAGATCTTGTAATCAAGCGGATCATCTTGCCGCAAAGTGATCCCAGGGGCAAATGGACTCCTACTTACGAATGACCATTTGTAATCAAGAGCATCTTTTCTGGTGGTGCAATGATTCTAACCACCATGGACGGCAACAATTTGCCACACCCTGCGAACACAAATATAGTCAAAAGATACTACGCATAAAATCACCCGACAAGTCGAAAACCCGAAAGGGTGGCTTAGGCAAAAATGGGCATCCCAGTGAACCGAAAACCCGAAAGGGCAGTTCAGGCAAAAATTAGGGATAAAACAAAAAAAAAATCTGTACACCCGGCAAGTTGAAAACCCGAAAGGGCGGCTTGGGCAAAAACGGGTTTCCCGGTGGATCGAAAACCCGAAAGGGCGATTCAGGAAAAAGTTAGGGAATTAAAGCGTATGACTATGTCTCGTCGGATCACTTTAAAAAACAATCTCTTCGTCAACAAGCTCCGAACTTCTGATCAATCCAATCATCAGGGGACGAAGCATTGAATGGACAAGATATTCATAGTTGTGCAGGTTATAACAGAATGGAATCCCATGGAATTGTTACACATAGCCATCTTTCTTTTGTATAAAATTTTCAATTTTTTACGACAACATCCTCTTACTAGGATGCCTGTCTCCTTTGTACAAAGATACTCATAAAAAGTTAATACAAATACTTTTCCAAATACAGAAATTTGCTTTGTCTTCCTTTTGCTTTTTACACTTATGTTTTATTTGAGAAACGTCCAATGTTTTGTTAAATAGGCATATGCATTTGAACTTAATCATTTTCTTACAAATCAAGAAAGATGATTGCTGATAGGTTGAAGGTACAGATAGATATCTTGATGCCCTTTCAGAAGAAATCCCCAGCGGAATTAAACTCCAATTCCTCAACAAAGTTAAGATCCAGAACTTAATTCCCCAAACAGAGTTAAACTTCAGGATCCTCAGCAGAGCAAAAGCTTTCTCAAAACTGACTTCCCCAGCTAAGAGAGCCTTCCAGAACTTAATTCCCCTCAGAGTTAAGTTTCAGTATCCCCAGTGGAGCCCTAAAATCTGAAAATCCTATCCCCAACGAAGTCAAAGCTGTTAAACCCCAGCGGAGCTAAAACTTCCAGCTATCAATCCCCAGCGGAACCAGACTAGTGAGCATTCTCCCCATAGAGATACTTCTCTTCAGATTGAAGATTCTCAGTCTCACTCCTCCAGCATGAGTCTCCCAGGTTCTGAAATTCCCAGTAGAGATCGTCAGAATTCTCATTCCTCACAAGTCACCAAGGATTTTCAATCCCCAACAGTGGTCCTAAGATCCCTCAACAACTGAAGATTTTGTTCCCCAAGAAGTCAGCAGTCAACAAGGATGTCTCAACTTCAACAATCAAAGATTCTTGCAATCTCCTGCAGCAGTCAAGGATTCACTTTCCCCGACAGCAGTCAAGATTCTATTATCTCCGGCTATCTAGGATTCATCTATCCTCAGCAAGACAGCTCATCAGCTTACATGCGCATTCATTACATTCATATCATAAATATTGATATAATATATATTGCATCATACATTTCATGCAACATGACTTTGTGTTTCAGCTAATATTTTACCCATTTCAGGATAAGATTAATAAGCTTCAACTTCAACTTCTGAAAATAGTTTACGGATTCTCCAAACACGGATGTTAATTTATCGCTTGTTCAGACTCAACTTTTGAAAACAGTTTACGGAAGCTTCCCAACATGGATGCTGATCTATTGCTTATTCAATTTCAAGACTTTTGAAAACAGTTTACGGGTTCTCCAGACACGGATGTTAACCTATCGCTTGTTCAGATTCTTCAACTTCTGAAAACAGTTCACGGATTCTCCAAACCCGGATGTTAATCTATCGCTTGTTCAGACTCAACTTTTGAAAATAGTTTACGGACGCTTCCCAACATGGATGCTGATCTATTGCTTATTCAATTTCAAGACTTCTGAAAACAGTTTACGGGTTCTCCAGACACGGATGTTAACCTATCGCTTGTTCAGATTCTTCAACTTCTGAAAACAGTTCACGGATTCTCCAAACACGGATGTTAATCTATCGCTTGTTCAGACTCAACTTTTGAAAACAGTTTACGGACGCTTCCCAACATGGATGCTGATCTATTGCTTATTCAATTTCAAGACTTCTGAAAACAGTTTACGGGTTCTCCAGACACGGATGTTAACCTATCGCTTGTTCAGATTCTTCAACTTCTGAAAACAGTTCACGGATTCTCCAAACACGGATGTTAATCTATCGCTTGTTCAGACCCAACTTTGAAAACAGTTTACGGACGCTTCCCAACATGGATGCTGATCTATTGCTTATTCAATTTCAAGACTTCTGAAAACAGTTCATGGGTTCTCCAGATACGGATGTTAACCTATCACTTGTTCAGATTCTCCACTTCTGAAAACAGTTTACGGATTCTCCAAACACGGATGTTAATCTATCGCTTGTTCAGACTCAACTTTTGAAAACAGTTTACGGATTCTCCAAACACGGATGTTAATCTATCACTTATTCAATTTCAACACTTCTGAAAATAGTTTACGGATTCTCCAAACATGGATGTCAATCTATTGCTTATTCAGACCCCCAGTTCAGAGATGTTCCAAAACATGGACACCTTTCTGATACTCATTTCTTTCACCTACAACATGCATTCCAGATGGCATCTTTAAGCCCATCCCCCGACAGGATTCTGTCACATCTCCAAATGGCATCTTTAAGCCCATTCCCGCATCCATGTTGACGAGCGCAAATTTACGGGCACTCTAGTGTCCAATCTCCTTTCACCTTCGAGACGCGAAAGGCAAACTTGCCAATCTAACTCTTCAGGTTCAAGAAGATTGAACAGGGGAAACTGTTGTACCCCAAAATTTTCCCTCTCATTTCATCAACATTTTCTCATCACAAGACTCTTGGAACTCAAGATCAAGTTAGGGTTTGCTCTGCCCAAGACCCCTCCTTGCACTGTTGACCCAAATTAGGGTTTGAGTTTGCACAAGGATGTTTTGACCTAAAATGCCCAAAATGACTTTCATGCTTCATGTTGGACTCACAAGTTTATCTATACCAAGTTTCAAGCCTTGATTCCAATCTTTGCCCAGTCAATTGGACAGTTGACCTAGAAATCAGCTGTATTGGGGAAAAAGTCAACTATGGCCAATTGACAGTCAAATCTCATGAATTTTTACCCACATCAACATAATGAACTCACATGAACCATTTGGTCAAGTTTGGATCACAATTCCACAAGAAATTTGATCAGATCACCAAAAGGGCAAAATGGTCATTTTTAGGGTTTTGACTGCACAAAGGCAATTTTTGACTGTTTGACCTAACCAATGGCAAACCAAGCTCACATATGGACTCAAGGACTCAATGGAATTGTCTTGACCCATTCAACAAGTTCAAAAGATCTCAAATGCATAGGATTGACAGATGAATTTTTCAGTCAACTGATCAAAATTTGACTGTATACTGAAAAGTCAAACTTTGACTTTTTGGTCAAAATCAAGTGCCAAGATTCATTTTTCATCAAGACATGTCAAATTATGAAACTTGTTCATCAAGAAACCCAAAATTGCAAATTAGGGTTTAAAATGAAGAAATTTCATAACTTAGAAATTTTCTAAGTTATGAAATTTCCTTATTTTTTCCTAACTTTGTCCCATTTTTTCACCAAGATACAAATGGATTCAAACAAAACCTGAAACATGAAAGTTGTAGTCCATTGAAAAATCTACAACTTTGATTCACAAAGTTTTCTCAAAGGAAGCTTGTATCTCAAGTTATGATTTTTGGAACAAGGGTGCAAAACATTTTTAACTTAGAGAAAATTTGACCTATTCTAGGCAGGATTTTTGTCCAAATTCTTGGACATTTTTCACATGGTTCCACTTGGAGATTAAATTTGCATTACAAAGATGGATTGTAGTACACATTCCAAGCTTTCCAAATTGTCCAAGAACTTCTCAAACACCCTTGTGGTTAGAGTGAATCGAATTTGCAAAGTTGGCCAAAACTCACTTTTGTTCATGGCCAAAGCATGTTCATAACATTGGCATTTTTCAAATCAGCATGGATTATGCTATCTTGAAGGCTTCTAAACCTCTTTACACTCAACAATTAAATGCCTAACCATTGTGTTAAGATGTTATTTCATCCCTTTGGGCATTGCACATAAAACTAATCCCTAACTAGAAAAAGCAAAGTTCCCATTTTTGGCTTAATGTCACTTTATGTCAAAAGTGAATCCTTGAGGCATGGGGCCAGATCTTTGAGGCCAGATAGAGTCCACAAATTTGTGTTACCAAGAGCAAGATATGCAACATACATAGAGGGTGGTACAGGCCTGCATTAAAAACACACACTATCCTTGCTTACATTTGAAGAAACCTTGCAAAAACTCTCCATCTTTCATTCCTGTCAACACAGCCAAACACAAACTTTGTTCTCATCTTCCATACATTCCAACTGACCTAAGGCATGATTAAACCATCCCTCATACCTCCCAAAACACAAAAACACCATCTTATTGCCAAAACAGGGTACCTGCTACAGATTGAGGTCCACAACTCAATCCACTCGTGCACTTTGGCTAAAAACCTTGCAAACACATTCCATACCATCCATCGAAGCTATTCCAAGCCCTAAACACCAGCTGTAACACCCCTAACCTCATCTTCCATTTTCATTTTTCAGTTTTGCAGGTGAACTTCCATAGCACGATATAGAGTGATTCAAAGCAAGCTAGGATTTGGAGAAGCTTCCTAGGACTTCAGGCAAGCTGTACAGAAGCTCAAACTCCATTGAAGTTGGCCACATTGTTGTACACGATTCAAGCTGAAACAGGTAAAACCATGGACTTCTATCTCTCAATCTAGGAAGAGTTAGGCTTAGGTTTGTGAATGAAACATGCTCTACTCATAGCCCTGAAGCCATATATATGATTACTTTTCATTTATATTAAGTATGCTGTGAGAATCTTAGCCATGAACATTGAAGAAAAATTAGGTCAGAAATTGGGGGATGAAGAAATTCTCCCTGGTTTTTTAGAGTTAGGTCAAGTATTTTATATGTCTGAATTCGTCTCTTGATGCTCTACAATGTTTGTGTTATGAGTTTTTGCTAAAAGTCAAGGAATCAGGAGATGGTAGTTGTACAAGGAAACGCGCGTTTTTGATTCAAACAGAGCTGGAGGTTGAAGAAGGTTGGCTTGGGCTGGGCCTGAGTTTGTTTTGCTATTTGCACCCTTTTTTTTCAATTTACACCCCCTGGCCCATTGTGTGAAATACTTGTCATTTTTTGAATTTTTCCTTTTGATTCTGACTTAATATTTTTTGCTCAAATATAAAAAACATCAAAAATATTTTTCCACACATTTTTGCATTTATTTGCCATTTATTTGTTTTATTTAGCATATACATGTAAATAAATATATTTTCTTTTATTCAAAACCCTAGAAAATAATACAAAAATATTTATTTTTCAGTTATTATTTTTTATTTACATTTTGAAAACATTTTCTAAATTATACGTTTTTTGTAAATAATTAATATTTTATTTTTTGTACATATTTAATATATTTAATATATAATATATAAATACTTGTATATTTTATTAAATATTTAGGACAAAAATATAGAAATAATACATTTTTATTTTTATTTAATATTTGACATTAAAAATACTTTTTTACAATATACTTTTTATTTTTTGTATATAATTAATAAATAATACTATTTATTCAAAAAACTAGGGTTTTGCCCTAAACCATAAAAATAATCAAAAAATGACTTTTTCTTATTTTATTTATACTTCAAGCATGAAAAACTTTTACATACACAAAAAAATCATTTTGTGCATAATACATTTTGCATATTTATTGTATTAATATTATACAATTAAATATTTGTATATTCGATATAGTTGTAATAATTTAGCTTTTATTTCCTTGTCAAATATCCCCCAAATCCAAATTTGTACCCCCCCTCCCTATATCATGTTGTAATAGCTTAGCATTTAAAATTCCGTATTTAAAAGCTTTCAAATTATGCCATGATAGACCTAGGGTTTGTATGCAAATAAAACCAACAAATAGCTTGACTTAATTCAAGATAAACATGCATGAAAAACAAACACAATGCACACTTGCACCCTTAGGGTTACTCCACTTGTTGCCTTCAAAAATGGGCCATAGTTGCATGTTAAGTGTCTTTGGCAAAACAAAAACAAATCAAATGATCATAGTCCCTCGATGACGCTATCAAGTTGCCTAAACAAAAATGATCAAGTCCCTTAAAGAAAAAATGCCAAAGATACTTGGCGCTATTGCCTCTATGGTCTAAACGATGACCCGCGCCCGTCCCGTTAACATCCTAACACAAGGTTGTTCACCAAATACAATGGTGAAACAACACTGTTAAAAGGGTTAAAACATAAGAAAGATCTTTGAGAAATTTAGGGTAGATAGCTCTTGGTTACTTGACCAATCTTGCAAAACAATCCTTGCCATTTTTCAAAACACAAATCACAACACAACTTCAAAACAAACTTTCAAAAAAATTGAAACATCTTTTCAAAAAGACAAACACCCTTGTAAAACATTCAAACAAGAATTGTTACAAAGGTTGCCTAGACTAGGCATCTTTTTCAAAACATTTTCAAAACCACACACACAAAGCACCATTTCAAACAATTGAAAAGCAAAGGCAAGTGATCTAAGCAAGTAACTAAGAGCCCATGGATAACCATGGATATAAAGGGTGCTAATACCTTCCCTTTCTATAATCTACTCCCCGAACCCAAGAAAATATCTCAAAGGTTTTTCCTGTGCTTTTTAACCTTTCCTTAGGATAAAATAAAAAGTCGGTGGCGACTCTTGCTCAACCGAAACATTTGCGAACACAAACGCAAAACCCAAGTCAGTTCTCCCACCGTATCACACTGGGCTTCAAAGTTATACCTTCACAATCTAACCTGTCCAATGCCTTCTTTGGTAGGATGTTCAGCGATGAACCAGTGTCCACCAGAACGTGTGCCAGAGTAGTCCCTCTACATTCTACCGAGACATGCAAAGCGTCATTATGATTTCTCCCTTTGATGGTTAGATCAGCATCGGAGAACCCTAAACCATTGTCGGCTGTTAGGCTAGCTACACGTTCCTGGAACTGGTCCACGGAGGTTTCCTGGGGCACATGGGCCGTCTTTAATAATTTGATCAAAGCTTTGGCATGAGCTTCTGAATAAAGCAGCAAGGCCAGCATAGAGATTTTTGAGGGAGTTTTCCCCAGTTGCTCCATAACATTATAATCGCTTTTCTTGATTATTTTCAAAATCTCTTCCATTTCTTTTTGAGAGGTTTCAGGGATGATCAACGACTGAGCCCTCGTCCTGACGGGCTCTTCTTGGATCCCTTTCCCTCTATCATCAGCAACAACAGAGGGTACAACTTCAGGAGTCAGAACTTCTTCAATAACTGGAGTTCTCGCAGATATGTTGACCGGTACAGGGGTAACTTTAGGAACAACTGAGGGTCCGAAGATTGCCTTTGAAGGCGCAATCTCCAGAGAGAAAATTCTTCCACTGCAGGTGATTTTACTCGTTCCGGCAATGTTTCCAATGTCGGAAGTCTCTTCATCAGAACTTTCTTTGGTCGATTCAATTTGCTTAACACCGTGGTAAAAGATCTCTCCCTCATAGTTCCATGGTATTGATTTGTTGGACTTGTACGGGATAGGCCCCGGCATAGTTATCTTCAAAGGTACAATCTTCGGATTGGATGTAATCTTAACAGGTCTTTTGGAGACCTTGGAAACATTAGGGGATATGGTAATTATAGAAACATCATTAACATGAGTCGGTGTAACATGAGTCTTCTCAAAAAGGATCTCTTGGTTATCCATTAGGCGTTGGTTGCCTAACTTCAATAATGGACAGTCGGTTGGTAAGGAGGAACAAAGGTAGCAATCTTCTTCACGGCCTGGGAAAATCCCGGCCTTCAGCAAATTCAGTTTGATTATCGGTAGCGGAGTCATCAAATCATCAACAGTAGCAACAAAAAGATCTTCTTCAACAACATGGACATAGTGACCATGTTTTGGCATTGGAGCAGAGATTATGTTAGGCTTTTCAGGGGCATCAAATTCAACTTCTTTAGCATCTATCAAGTCCTGGATCTTATTTTTGAGGGCCCAACAATTTTTGGTGTCATGCCCCAGGCTGTCTGAATGATAAGCACACTTGGCATTAGCATGGTAGTAAGGAGAAGATGTATTCGGATTCTTCGGCGCCTATTTCAAACTGGAGAGGTTTAACTTTAACAGATGAGGGAGAACCTGAGCAGGTGTCATATTGATCTGGTTGAATTGCCGTGCAGGGATTTCCACCCTTGCTTGGTTGGTTCTGGGTTGATTGTTTCTAGGCTGATCAACTGCGGACTTCTGAATCATTATAGCCCCCACCACTGGCCGACGCTCAACTCTTCCTTGACTTCTTTGAGAGTAGACAACTGATACCTCTTTCTTTGCTGGAAATGTCTTTTTGACGGCAGCGGAAACAAATGCATCCTTTTGAATTTTTCCGCTCTTGATTCCGGCTTCAACTCTCTCACCAGTCAGAATTAACTCGGTGAACCCTGCAGACAAACTTCCAATCAGGTGATTGAAAAAGGGGCCTGACAGTGTACCCAAGAACATATCTACCAGCTCCCTCTCAGATAGAGGTGGTTGTACTCGTCCCGCCAAATCTCTCCATTTCTGGGCATACTCTTTGAAACCTTCATTTGGGACCATGCCCATACTCTGTAATTGAGTACGGGTTGGTGCTAAATCTGCATTATATTGATATTGTTTGTAGAAGGCAGCAGCCAAATCCTCCCAATTGTGCACATCAGACTTCTCTAGCTGGTAGAACCAATCTAACTGCGTCCCCAAAATATTGTCCTGGAAGAAATGAACCCACAGGTCCTTATCAGAAGAATGCGGTTGGATTTTTCTGACGTAGGACCGTAGATGCATCTTTGGACAAGACAAACCATCGTATTTAGCAAAAAGAGGCACCTTGAACTTAGGGGGAATGACAATCCCAGCAACCAACCCTAACTCTTCGAAATCCAGCCCAGGTACTCTTTGCACCTCCATAGCTGCCAGACGCTCTTCCAGATTCTTGTATTTGTCGTCTGCAGGAGGGTACTTCTGCTCAGAATAATCTTCATCCTCTTCATCTTCTTCTTCCTCAGACTCAGATTGCACGACAATTCCTTTACCCTTTCCAACCCCTTCATCAGATGTTGAGGGGAAATCCAGAACCCTTCTAGCTTGACCTTCAAATCTTCTACCCATGGTAGCCACACCAACCCTCTTCTTTTTCTTCTTCTCTTTTTCCTTTTCCAGTGGACCTTTGAGCTCCTCCTGACCCTTTGCCAAGGTCATGAGTAGCTGTTGGAACTGTGAATTCTGCGCTTGTAAGTCTTTGACCGTCTGCTCTATATCCATCTTGCTGAAATAAACAGCAGAGAGATAAGGTAACCCGGTGTGAAGACCTGCTTATACATATGATGAATTATGTGTATTCATGTAATGCATTCAAGGATTCATAAATTTTCAAAGTTGTTGCAAACAAAAAGAACACAGGTCATATTAATAAGAAGAATTTGTAAGTACATAAATGCCCCATGGGCAAAATAATACAAAATTATAATGTAAAAAGACGTTGTGCATCCTCTTTGGTGCTATGTAGGTGTTGAGAGTCTGCTCTTCATGAAGTTGGCGAGTAAGTTCCAAAACCTTCTTCTCACTGGCGTAGAATTGGGCTTTAAAAGTATCGCGTTCTCCCTTGAGCTGTATCCAACTCATTTGCAAATCTTCAAGTGATGTTGGCATGTCAGGATGTAGGAGGGTGTATGGAACCTCTCCGTCCATAACAGGCTCTTTGATCACAGGAAGAATGTAGGGGTAAGGCATCATAAGACTTTGGGCACGGGTTCGTACCCACTTGAGGTATGGCTCAAGGGGGATGGAATTCTTGTGTCCCAATGTCTTACTGTCAACCTTGTTGGGAATTCTCCAAGCTCGGATAAACCTTTGTTGAAGTCCTTGATCGTTGTTGTCGAAGTCAAAAACCAAGTCTGGAATCAGCATGTCATGTGGGCTATCCCTTCGGGCATACCCAAACTGTCTCAGAGCCAAGCAGGGGTTGTAGGTAATGCCTCCCCTAATGCCTAGTAGAGGGACATTAAGGAATTCCCCACAACGATCAATGATGATAACATTTTCTCTGGATCGAGAACATCAATGAACATCATAATGTGTAAGAGTCATCAATCATTGTGACCACCTCAAACCCTGCTCATTCTTCAAAACTGATTGCGGAAGGTGAGAAATAAACCACCTTTCTAGAAGAGGAGTACAACACATGAGAACACCTCTTTTCCTCATTGTTCGTGTGTGAAATGAGTGGAGGATATCCCCAAGCAATGTAGGCACCGAATTGCGAGCCATGAAAATTTTGACAACACTGACATCTATAAGCTAGTCAAGGTTTGGGAACAAGACCAACCCATAGATGAGAAGAGCCACAATCTCCTCAAAAGCTTGTAAGTCCAATGAATTCCAGCAACTTTGGGCCTTCTCAAACAAGAACTTTGACAAGAAACCCTTGACACCACTTTTGGTTTCCCAATGACTTATGATATCAGATGGTTGCAAGTGTAGGGCTTGAGCAACATCTTCAGGCTTTGGATCTCTTTCCGTACCATTGTAGGGTAGTTGATGGAGAATAGGAATCCTCAAGAGTTGAGAAAATTCCTCCAAAGTAGGCACAAGCTAGTAATCAGGAAATGTGAAGCAATGGTGTAGGGGGTCAAAGAACTGGAAGAGAACTTTCACCATGTCTTCCTCAGTGTTGGTGTTGACTAAGTTGAGAAGACGACCATGCCTCTCGGTGAATGGAGAATTCTCAGGAATCCTTGAAGCTAGCTCTTTGAGTTGAGGAGGAATTCTTACAAGGTTAACTTGGATAGTTTTCCTGCGAAGTGAATCCATTACCTACAAAACAAGAACAAAGATGAAGATCCAAATCCTTGAAATGGTTAGTGGATGCACATGATGCTTCATGATGTTATGATGTTATGCACAAGTATATATGTACAAACAAGTCACACAAGATCCTAGTTTCAGGCTTGCATGGGGTTTCATAGGTAAGTACCCTCTTGAAGTTTAGTTGGCTCAACCTGTCCTATAAATAGTAACTGGGTTCTAAGGAGCTCAATATCACTGGATTATTTTCTGTATTCATTGTTTCAGTTTATCCACTTTATTGGCGACCGAAATATTCCAAGAAAACAACCCTCAATAAGTGTAGTATCGAGTATCTACCAACTTCGGACTGCACCAAAGCTGGTCATCTCACTACCCCTAAAAAGGCCAAGATGGTCAAGTAAAGGTTCTAAAAGTCCATTAGTGCTTCATGACATCACTCAGCGGCCCCGTATTCTCTTTGATTAACTCAAAGGCTACCGGTACCCACAAATATGTCGCACTAATATAGCTATTGCTTCAACCATGTCGGTATACCCCACACAGTTTCCACAATGTATTTCTATTTGCCTATGAATGTTTCCCAAATCCGGGTAGAGGATTTCAAACCCAAACAATAGAACCAAATATAAAGCAATCAAGTCAAGCAAGATAAGCATGTAAAGGTGATCTAAAACCCTAAGGTAACCCTACTTTTATTATTTTCCCCAATAGAGTCTCCAGTTATGTGATGCGGTGGGAGAACTGACTTGAAGTTTTGCATTTGTGTTTGCAAATGTTTCGGTTTAGCAAGAGTCGTCACCGACTTTTTATTTATCCAAAGGAAAGGTCAAAAAGCACAGGAAAGACCTTTGAGATGTTTTCTTGGGTTTGGGGGGTAGATTATGAAAAGGGAAGGTGCTAGTACCCTTTTCATCCATGGTTTTCCATGGGCTCTTAGTTACTTGTTTTAGATCACTTGCTTTTGCTTTTCAATTGTTTGAAATGGTGCTTTGTGTGTGGTTTTTGAAAGTATTTTGAAAAGAGGCCATCGTTGTGGCAACCTTTGTAATGATTCTTGTTTGAATGTATACAAAGGTGTTTTGTCTTTTGAAAAATGTTTCATTGTTTGAAAGTTTGTTTTGGGAAATGTTTTGAAATTGTGTTGTGATGTGTTTTTGAAAATAGCAAGGATGTTTGCAAGTTTGATCAAGTAACTAGGAGCATCTACCTACCTACTCAAAGATCTTTCCTACACATTTTTAACCCTTTGACATTGTTGTTTTACCATTGCACCTTGTGTTTGGATGTTAAACGGGACAGGCGCGGGTAATCGTATGACCATGATAGCAATGGTGCTAAGTATCTTAGCAAGTTTTTGTTTGAGGGACTAGATAATTTTTTGTATAGGCAACCAAGATAGCGTCATCGAGGGACTATGATCTTTTTGTTTTGATTTTTGTTTTGCCAAGACACCTAGCATGCATACCATGGCCATTTTAAATGCAACAAGTGGATGAAACCCTAGGGGTGCTTATGTGCATTGTGTTGTCATTTTCATGCATTTTTGTCTTGTTTTAGTCAAGCTATTTGTTGATTTTGGATTTTTGCATACAAACCCTAGTTTTGCTATCATGGCATATTTGAAAGCAATAAATGCGTAAAAATAAATCTGCAACTATTACAACATTAATATGGGGAGGGGGATACAAATTTGGATAGGGGGATATTTGCAAGAAATTAAAACACTAATTCAACTATTACAACCCAATTGAATTCGATGTACAAATAATAAATTGACAAATATTTAAATGAACAATTAAATAAATATGCAATATATTATAAATATGCAAAATATTTTTTTGTATTATTTTTATGTATGTAAAAATAAATTATTTAATGTATCAAAAATAAGAAAATAAGAGATTATTTTTATTAAGGATAAAAACCCTAATTTGTTTTAAGAAAATACATATATTTTAATTATTTATTTATGTACAAGAAAATAAAATAAAATATATACAAAATGTTAGGAAAAAATAAAATATGTATGACAAAATATTATTTAAGTATATAAAATAATAAAAATAAAAGCATAATATTTTTTGTAATATTTACAAGTTTTTATTTAAGAAAATAAAAGTATATTATTTAAGAAACTATTTTTATGCTAGAAAAAATAATAAAAATAATAAAATAAAATATGAAAATTTATGAAAATATTTTTAATAATTTTTAATATTTAGAAAAATAAATAAAAGTCAGAAACTAAAAAAGAAATGAAAAAAGTACGAAAATATAAAAACAATGGGCCAAGGGGTGTGAACAGCAAGCCCAGGGGTGCAAATAGCATGGAATAGCCAGGCCCAGCCCAGATGGCCTTCATCTTCAACCTTGTGACAAGAAAAATGCGCGTCTGGTATTCAAAACTGGAAATCCTGCATTTGTGCTTAAAAACAAAAACTTGCAACATGAAAGTTATAGAGCATGATCATACGATTCTAACCGTATAAAAAACTTAATCTAACTCTCAAAGACCAGAGAGAATTTCTCTGACCCTAATTTCTAACCTAGATTTTTCAGAAAGTTCATCATTCAAATTCTCCCAACTCAGTTAACTTAAATGAAATCTATGCATATGTACAGCTCAAGGGCAATGAGGACTACATTTTTTATTCACAAACCTAAGCCTAATGATTCCTAAATAGAGAGATAGAAGTTTGAACTTTACCAGTTTCAGTCAAGCTCGAGTATGGCAATGTAGGGGTTGTGAGTGAGGCCTGAGATGCTTGTGAGCTTGCTTGAAGTTCCTTTGAGCTTTCCCAATGCTTAGCTAGCTTTGAACTTGCTTGAATCTCTCTATAGAACTCAACCTGCAAACTCAAAATTCAGAAGTGGTGAAGTGTGTAAATGGAGTTAAAGTGACTTGGGAGTGGTTGGGATTTTTCATGTAGGTTGTATAGAGTGTGTTGAAACTGGTTGCAAGCAAAACACACGAGTGGTTTGTGATTTGGAAATCAAAATGCAGAACCTGCCCTGTTTTGCAAGAAAATGTGATTTTGGTGTTTTGGAAGGCTTGAGGACTTGCTAGCTCGTGCTTCTGACTTAGTATGATATGCCAAAACTTGTTTGAAATGTTTACAAGCTTTGGTTTTATCATATACAAGAGTTATGTGCTTTTTGCAAGTTGACTTGGTTTTGAAGGAAAGTGTGAAGTGACCAAGGCCAGGCTTGTACACGCTAGCTCCAAGCATGCACATAGTTGGTGTACTTTCCATGATATTTGTGGATGTTGTTTGCTGCAAAAGGCTTGGTGCAATGCTCAAGAGAAACAAAATTGCATAAAGCAACCTTTATCGAAATGGCATTGTTAACTTTTTGCCATTTTTAGATTAATTCAATGTGTAAACTTCTATAGATCAGAACAATGCCTTAATCCATTGTGTTTGCATTCAATTTTTGAGTGTGGAAGGGTTTAAGGACCTGTAAACAAGTACAAGCAAGGCTGGACAAAAATTGCAACTTGTATCAACATGAAAAATGCCATGGATCAAAGTGATATTTTTCCAAATTCAAACCTTCGATACTCCCTAACCATAAATGATCTTGGAGAGTTCTTGGACATTTTGGAAAGCTTATAACATGCTCTACAATCCATATGTGAAATGCATTTTGATATTACAATTGGAACTATGTGTAAAATTGCCATGAAGATAGGTCAAAATCATGCCTAAACTAGGGCAAAATCTCACTAAGTTAAAAGTTCCATGAACCCTTGTTCACAAAATCATAACTTGAGATCCAAGCTTATTTGGGGAAAAATTTGTGAATAAAAGTTGTAGATTTTGTGGAGGAATACAACTTTCATGTTGGAAGTTTTCTTTGAATCCAATTGCATCATGGTGAAAATGTTAGGCAAAGTTGGGAAAAAATAAGAAATTTTCATAACTTAGAAAATTTCTAAGTTATGAAAATTTTCCACTTTAAACCCTAATTTGCAAAATTAGGTTTCTTGGTGAACAAGTTTCATGTTTTGACACATCTTGATGAAAAATGACCCTTGGCACTTGATTTTGACCAAAAAATTCAAAGTTTGACTTTTCAGTGTACAGTTGATTTTTGATCAGTTGACTGGAAAATTCATCTGTCAATCCAATGCTTTTGAGATCTTTTGAGCCTTGTGATTAGGTCAAGATTATGCCATTAAGTCCTTGAATCTATGATTGAACCCAATTTTCCATTGGCTAGGTTAAAAATCAGAAATTGCCCTTCTGCAGTCAAAACCCTAAAAATGACCATTTTGCCCTTTTGATGATTTGATCAAATTTCTTGAGGAATTATGGTCCAAACTTGATCAAATGGTTCATATGAGCTTATAATGTTGATGTGGATAAAACATTATGAGGTTTGACTGTAAATTGGCCATAGTTGACTTTTCCCCAATACAGTTGATTTTGAGGTCAACTGTCCAATTGACTGGGCAAAAATTTGATTCAAAGATTGAAACTTGGTAAGGGCAATCTTATAAGTGCAACATGAAGTATGAAAGTAACTTTGAGCATTGAAAGTCCAAAAATCCCTGTGCAAACTCAAACCCTAATTTAGGTCAACAGTGCAAGGAGATGTCTTGAGCAGAGCAAACCCTAATCCTGTCTGGAGTCCAAAGAGTCTTGTGAGGGGAAATCTTGATAAAATGAGAGGGAAAACTTTGGGGTACAACACTGAGCATTTTGGGTCTGAAGATCCTTGGTAGTCTGTTCTAGAGCCATCTCTACTGAAATAAACAGTAAGCAAATGAGAAAACCTGTATGGGGAAAACCTGTCATGATATGATGCAGGGTATGTGGATGTAATGTTTTCAAGGATATCGTGGGGTAAATACAAGAAAATGTTATAAGTTAAACTCTGATCATAGCTTTGATTGGAGAACTTCGTATCGTTGGATGTCCTTCCACGAGAATCAAGCTCACCATGTCAAGTGGGTCATACTCCTTAACTCAAGTTATCATGCTTTGGTCTTTGACAACATTTGGTTAGAGGAGAATAAATCCTCTTGCCCCTTGATAGACGTCTGGTTCATCATAACTCTGCATCACAAGCCCTTTGAGATCCTTGAAATGGTCAGTGGAAATGACATGGTATGATTTCATGATGTTATGTACAAGTAAACATATACGCACAAAGCAAACAAGTCTTTATGTACAAATAATCATATACAAACAAAGCACACAATTCCTTAGGTTTAAGCTTGCATGGAATTCATAGGTAAGTACCCTCTTGAAGTTTAGTTGGCTCAACCTGTCCTAGAAAGTAACCGGGTCCTAGGGGATCTCAATATCATTGATATTTCTTCATTAGGCATTGTTTTAACGCAAGCCTCTTTATTGGCGACGGAAATATCCCAAAAGTTAGATCTCAGTAAGTGTAGAATCAAGTATCAACCAACTTCGGACTGCACCAAAGTCGGCTATCTCACTACTTCCTAATGGTCAAGTTGTTCAATTAAAGGTTCTAAGGTCAGTTAGTGCTTCATGACACCATACAACGATCCCATATTCTCCTTGACTAAACTCAAGGGCTACCGGTACCAACAAATATGTCACACTAACATAGCCATCGCTTCAACCATGTCAGTATACCCCGAACAGTTTCCATAATCTATTGCTACTTACCTAATGATGTTCCCCGATCTGGTTAGAGGATCAATACAAACCCAAACAAGGACCCAAAAATGTAAATCAGACAAATCAAACAATGAAAGAAAATAAATGTGATCTAAATCTAAGGTAACCCCTCTTTTATGTATAAATCCCCAGCAGAGTCACCAGTTCTGTAATACGGTGGGAGAATTGACTAGGTGTTTTGGGTTTGATCATAAATGTTGCAGATAGAAAGAGTCGCCACCGACTTTTCTTTTATCCAACAAGGAAAGGGTGAAAAGAACAGGAAAGACCTTTGAGATTTTTTCTTGAGTTTGGGGGGCAGGTTATGAAAAGGGAAGGTGTTAGCACCCTTTTCATCCGTAGTTATCTACGGGCTCTTAGTTGCTTGCTAGATCATTTTTGCTTTGTTGAAATGTGCTTTGTGGTGTAAGTTTAAAAGTATTTTGAAAAGGCCTTTGTTTAGGAAAAATTTGTAATGATTCTCGTCTCTATAAGAATGCGTACAAAGTGTTGGTTTTGAAAATAGTTCAAAGAGATGTTTGTTTTTGAAGATGTTTTTGAAAGTGTAAGTGTGAAAATGGTTTTAGTTTGAGATCAAGTAACTACGAGCGTCCTACCTACTCAAAAGGTCTATGTTCTTTTCCTCCTCCTTTAGATGTTGTTATCTTACCATTGATTGGTAAGAAGCTTCATCGTTGGATGTGAAGGGATGGTGGATTAATCGTATAGTCATAGAAGGTATCTTATGAGACGTTTTAGCAATTTTCATAAGGGACTAGATCGTTTACCAAAGGCAACATCGAGCGACATCGAGGGACTACGATCTTTTTATCGAGGGTCTTTGCAAAAATGCCCATATTCGAGGGACATGACTATTTTCCGATGCAACAAGCGAAGTTACCCTAGAGGTGCACGTGTATGAATAATGTGTTTGATTGCATGCATTTTGTCTTTGAAATTAGGGTTTTCTACTTGTTGATTTTATCTTGCCATACACATCCTAATTACTAACAATTTATATTAAATCAGTAAATTACGGAAATTAAAATCCTAAGTTATTACATCATTAGGGGATGTGGGATACAAATGTACAAATGGGGGTTGGAAAGAAATAGAAGTCCTAATTATTACAACCATATTGAATAGCAAGAAAAATGTAAAAAAAAAAAAACAACACAAAAGAGAGAAAAACAAGTCTTTGATTCATGCAGTATGTTCGAAGCATATGTCCTCCGATTCACACACCCCTTTTGCTTTCTTTCGTTTGGGCCTGAAAATAAGTGTGTATCGAAACATACACCCTTAGATTCACACCTTTTTGTTTTCTTTTGTTTGGGAATGTAAAGCAGTGTGTTCAAATCCTAAGGCTTTGTGTCGAACCATGCTGTTATTTTTTACTCCAACATTGTTTTATGGTATGTATAGGTTAGTTCTTAACATATAATTGACAAGAAAGGAAGACAAACAAAAGGTTAACTTCGAAGGCAATGGTTATTTACATGTTATGCTTGAAATGAAGGGTTTAAAGTCAAGAAGACTTACCTTGAATCTGGAATTGGTGTTTTGAACTTTGAGTTGCTGCCCTGAATATTCTTGAATTCGAAGGAAGTAAGGAACCTGAGTTCGAAGGATAGGAAAACTTGGATTCGAAAGAGAGAACAAACAGAGTGTTGTATTTTTTGGTTATAAGTTTAAGAGTGTTTTAAGTGTTTTATCCTCTCTCTTTTTTATCTCCTCTTCTCCCTTTTCCTTGCCAAAAAGCCTTTCTTTGTTTGTCAAAGAGCCCTCTCCAAAAGCCCCCATTAGATGTGTTGTGAAACAAATTATTTAAAGAAGATTCTTGCTAGGGTTTTGTGGGAAAAACAAATGAAATTTGAACAGTTTGGGTATGTTCTTTTCATAGCTTTCGAGGTGCAGCTCTTATATGCTAGTTTGGTGTAAATTAGGAGCAGCATAGCAGGACTGCTTTGCAGTAGTTTTGGAGTGTTGTGGCAGCTTGGTGCAGGACTATTTCATAGCAGTACAACAGACTTAGGCTTGGCAGCATATGGGACTTTGTTCAACAGCCTTCGACCAAACTCAACAAAAGACAAAATAATACTTATTTCCACCAATTGTGTGTTCTTCGAATGGACCCATTGTATGTCCTTCAAATGGACCAATTGTATGTTATTCGAATGGGCCATATTGGATGTCCTTCAAATGGACCATATTGTATGTTCTTCGAATCCACCAATTTTGTGTTCTTCGAATGGACCACTTATATGTTCTTCGAATCCACCAATTGTGTGTTCTTCGAATGGGCCACCAAATGTATGTCCTTCGAATGGATTATTAATTGTATGTCCTTCGAATCCACCAATGTATGTTCTTCGAATGGGACATTTGTATATTCTTTGAATCCACCAATTGTGTGCTCTTCGAATGGGCCACCAAATGTATGTTCTTCGAATCCACCAATTGTATGTTCCTCGAATCCACCAATGGTAATTCATAGTGTAGAAACTATGTGTATTGAAGAGTTTAGAGGTGGAATCTAAGTAGGTTATTTTTAAGGTAGTCATTGCCTTATGGATCGAAGCAAGCATGAAGGAAGATATTGCCTTGTGGATCGAAGCAAGCATGAAGGAAGCCATTGCTTTATGGATCGAAGCAAGCATGAAGGAAGCCATTGCTTTGTGGATCAAAGCAAGCATGAAGGAAGCCATTGCTCAGTCGAAGCTTGTGGATCGAAGCTTCTTCTTCGATTTTCCCAAATCTTCCAACCACTCCTTTCGATCAGTTATGTATCCTAAACAAGATTTTAAATTCAACATAGTTACTTGCATCTGCACACCCTTTTTGTCTGCTTTGTACTTGTGCAAACTTGAGCTTTTGGAAATTTTTGTGAGAAATGTCTTGAGAAAAGAGAGAGAAAATTTTTGGGTACAACACCGACATATAAGATTGTTCTTAATAAATCACACCACCACATGTGTGGTCACATTAGCATAAGAAGTTGCTTCCACCCATTTGGTGAAGTAATCCATTACCACTAAGATGAAACGATGTCCATTCGAAGCCTTGGGTTCAATCATCCCGATCATATCAATACCCCACATAGAGAAAAGCCACATGAAGAAATAACATTAAAAGGAGTTGGAGGCACATGAATCTTGTCAGCATAAATCTGACACTTATGTCACTTCCTGCATATTTTTAACAATCAGATTCTATTGTCAACCAATAATAACTTTCCCTTAGCATCTTCTTTGCCATCGAATATCCATTGGCAAGAGTACCAAATGAATCTTCATAGATCTCATGCATTAACATGTCTGTTTTGTGTCTATTCACGCATCTGAGCAAGACCATGTCATAATTCCTTTTATTCAACACATCTTCATTGAGGAAGAAAATACCTGCCAACCTTCTCAATGTATTCCTATCCTTGTTTGACGCACCAAATGGGTAATTTCGAGTCTGAAGGAAGTGCTTGATATCATAATACCAAGGTTTATCATCTGATGTCACCTCTGTAGCAAATACATGAGTTGGCCTATCAAGGCGTTAGATGTAATCTGAGGTACATCATTCCAAGAATTCACTTGGTACATAGAAGACAATATGGATAAAGCATCTGCCATATGATTCTTGTCTCGAGGAATGTGATGGAATTCAAATTTATTGAAGAAAGTAAACAACCTTCTTATGTAGTCTTTGTAGGGAGTCAAGCCAGGGCGGCGAGTCTCCCATTCTCCTTTAATCTGGTTTATCACTAAAGCTGAACCACAATATACATCAAGAGTCTTAATTTTGATATCTATAGCTTCTTCAAGACCCATAATACATGCCTCATATTCTGCCATGTTATTGGTGCAATCAAATGTCAACATTACGGTGAAAGGGATATGAGACCCATGAGGAGTGATGATCAAAACACAAATCCCCTTACCATAAGAATTCATGGCTCCATTAAATACCATACCCCATCGAGATTCAGGATCTAGACCTTCCTCAGGAAATGGTTCATCATAATCTTTAACTTTCAAATACATCACATCTCCATCAGGGAAATCATACTTGACAAATTGATAATCATCAACCGAATGGTGAGCAAGGTATTCAGCCAACACACTGCTTTTAATATCCTTTTGAGTACGGTATTCAATGTCATATTCAGACAATAACATCTGCCAACGGAAATTCTTCGAGTAAGAGCAGACTTTTCAAAGATATACTTAATTGGATCCATTTAGGATATCAACCAAGTAGTATGATTCAACATATATTACCGTAGACGCTTTGCAATCCAAGCTAAAGCACAACATGTTTTTATAGCATAGAATACAGTGACTCACAGTCAGTGAACTTCTTGCTCAAATAATAAATTGCATACTCTTTTCTTCCTGTTTCATCTTGTTGTCCCAAAATACAACCCATGGAGCTATCCAACATAGTCCGATACATAATCAATGGTCTACCTTCAACATGAGGGAGCAAGATAGGAGGTTTAAGCAGATATTCTTTAATGCTTTACAAATCCTTATGACAATCATATGTCTATACAACCTTTATCTTTCTTTAGAAGCTTGAAGATAGACTCATAAGTTGCAGTCATGTGAGAAATAAACCTGGAGATATAATTCAATCGTCCAAGGAAGCCCCTGACTTGTTTTCTAATTCTTGGGGCAGACATATATTGAGTTTCCCTAACTTTATCGGGGTCAACCTCAATGCCTTTCTGGTTAACAATGAATCCTAACAACTTTCTAGAATGGACACCAAAAGTACACTTATTTAGATTCAAGCAGAGACGATACTTCCCTCAAATGAAATAACTTCAACAACTCCTCTAAATGCCCTTCCTCAGTCTGATATTTTGCGATCATATCATCAACATATAATTTGATTTCCTTATGCATCATATCATGGAATAGGATTGTCAAAGCCCTCTAGTACGTTGCACCAGTGTTCCGTACCCGAAGGGCACCACTATGTAATAGAATGTTCCCTAGGGTGTGATAAACGTTTTTTTCCATGTCCTCAGGAGCCATCTTAATTTGATTATATCCAGAAAATCCGTCCATGAACGAGAACACTTTGAGTTTTGTTGTGCTATCTACCAACATATCAATATGTGGCAAAGGGAAATTATCTTTTAGACTAGCTTTATTTAGATCTCTGTAATCAATGCACATGCATACTTTTCCATCTTTTTTTGGAACTGGGACAATATTGGCAATTCACTGAGGATACACTGATGTCACGAGAAAACCGACATCAATCTATTTCAAAACCTCATATTTAATCTTAATTGCCATGTCAAGATGAGTTCTTCTTAACTTCTATTTGATAGGTGGACATTAAGGCTTCAATGAAAAATAATACTCTACAATATCGGTATCCAACACAGGCATGTCTTGATAAGATCACGCAAAGATGTCAACATATTCCTTCAATAACTCAACCAACCTATTTTTCACATCAGGATGAAGCAGTTGTCCAATTTTGACTTCCTTCAAATCCTCTTCAGAACCCAAGTTAATAGTTTCCAACGGCTCTTTATAAGGTTGAATGGTACTTTCCTCGCGCTCAAGCAACCAAGAAACCTCCTCCGGGATTTCAGTAAACTCTTCTTCTTCTTCATCCACATACACAGGATATTCAAAATTGGGAGGGGACTAAGGGTCATTGTTTTCAACGTGTTTTTTAATTAATTTTCACATATGATTATGCTTGATTTTAGAAACTGATAAATACAACAAGTAATTATGTAGATTTATTTGAAGTTATTATTTATTTTGAAAGGTTTTTTATGATTACCATTTTTCAATAATAAAGTAGAAAATAAAAACACAATTGGAAATCAAAAACAATTTTTATTAATGATTTTAAAGTTCAAAACAAAAGACACACCCATACAATATCACTTTCACCTTGGGCAGAGTGAAAAGATTTTGAAAAACAAGCAAAGACAAATTACTTTGAAATGTGAATGCAACTGAGAACATCAACAGTGATCCAGTTCTGGACTCTCACTCCATGCGTCACAAAATTCGGCGCCTCCTGCTCTTGCTCATCTTCAATGATAGCGTCGACCTCTAGAGTAGTTATATGAAGATAACCCGCACTGTGGAAGATATCTTGATATGGACGGAAAGCATACTTTGGCTTTACCATTTCATTCTTATCCTTCTTTATAGAGAAACCCATACATGTCTTGTTTTTATTCAAGGGTGGATCAATAATCTAACCCCACACGCTTCTAGAACCCTTTTGAACCACTTGTTGTGCATCTCTAAAAGAGGTAATGTAGTCGTCATTCTTCTAGATGTTATCACAAAGGTTGGAACTAAGTTCCAACATCAGCTTCATCAGCTTCTACAATACTGAAAGAAGACAAATGGGATACCAACTAAGCTTGTTCACCATTCACAATCACTACTTTTCCTTCACCGATAAATTTCAATTTCTGATGTAAGGTGGAAGTGACGACTCCTACCTCATGGATCCAGGGTTGTCCCAACAAATAGTTGTAGGTTGGGAAGATATCCATGACCTGAAAAGTGATTTGAAACATGTGTGGACCTATGTGTATGAGCAAGTTCACTTCTCCAATGACAAATTTCCTTGAACCATCAAAAGCTTTCACTAAAATACCACTATAGCGCATAAGATCTCCTTCATATTTGAGCTTCGACGGAGTACTCTTTGGTATCATATTTAGAGAAAAACCATTATCTATCAGTACATTAAACAAGACATCATTCTTGAAATTCAGAGACATGTACAATGCCATGTTGTGATTTCTTCCCTCATCAAACAGTTCATCATCATAAAAACTTAGATTATTGCAAGCTGTGATATTTCCCGCAACACCATTAAACTGGTCAATCGAGACATCTTGTTCAACAAAATCTTGGTCCAAGACCCTCATAAGAGATTCTCGATGAGCTGCAGAATTCATTAATAAAGTTAGAATGGAAATTTTGGATGGAGTTTGAAGCAATTAGTCAACAATTTTATAATCACTCATCTTAATGATCTTCTTAAGATCATCAACATCCTTCTCCAACGCAACGCTACTAGTCTGTCCTACTACCTTCTTAGGTTCAACACTACTTTCAACAATTTTCTTACCAGAGTCAACACCTCCTTAAAAGGTGAGAGCAAACACACGATCACTATGGGTCCCTCGACTGGCCTCATCAATATTTTCAACATGAGATAAAGGATGAATTGGAACTTCCACGCTGTATTTAAGAATAGTTGCATTATACTTGTAAGGTATAGTCCTATCAGACTCATACAAAATGAGATCAAGTAAATAGATAACCGCGGGAGTCACTGCAGGTTTACTGTGGTATGCAATTTCCACAGGAGTGGGAATGTCAAAATGGGGGACAATGACATTCACCTCAGCCTCTTCAATACGTTCAACAGGTATTACAAAATCATTATCAGAAGTTTCACCTTCATCAGCATACTCAAGCTCATCAGAAGACATAAACTCATCAGAAGACATAAACTCATCTGAAGTCTCAGACTCAACATCATGATCTTCAATCATATCAACCTCTTCATACTCATCTTTTGGTCGGATGATATGGATAAGGCCCTCTTCCATCATTTCTTAGAGATCACTTCTCACTTTATCACATCCATGAATATTTGTACTTTAGACATTGCAACATGCATGATCATGTGTATAATAATTGATCTCACAAAGATCCATATGCATTTGTACCAGATTACCTCTTATCAGGTTTATATAAAAAATTCAGAACTCTCCAGGACATCCAAAAACCATGTTCACAATATTCCCTCCTCCATGCTTGAGTAGCGGACTGGCTTGTACGTTTGGACCTATATCCTTGAAAGACAGGATACCAGATCTCACTAGCTTCTGAACTTCAGCTTTCAATGGATAATAATGTTCGATACTATGCCCCATGGCTCCCTGATGAAAAGCACAGGTCAAATCAGCTTTGTAGTACCAAGACAGTTTTTCAGGTATGACAGGAGGAGACCTAGTCTGAACTAGGTTCTTCTGGATTAATGCGAGAAATAACTCAGTATAAATCATTGGGATAGGATCAAAAGCTTCTCTTTTTGGATGTTACCCTGGGTTACCTTGTTAATGTGTTTTGTGATAAGCAACAGTGGTTGGAGCTGCGTTAACAACTGGGGTTACTGAAGCAACATGTTGTTGGTGTTGGTGATGTCTGCTTGGAGGCCTACTTCTTTTCTCTTGAGTAATAACATTTATATCTCCTTCCTTCTTCCTGGAGAAACCATATACCTGCTTCTTCGTACCACTGGAACCTTGATCCCTTGACAAACATCCTTCACTAATAGCCTCTTCCAATCGAATGCCGATACCAACCATCTCAACATGCACGACAAACTTTAATGTGGATGTACTATCACTTTGTTTAAAGCAGTTGATAAAAACATATGTTTAATATTGATCTATTTCATATCTTTAAATGTATTTAATCACTAAGGTGCATTTGATCTCAATAACGTTATTTATGGACAGTTCTCCATTTTGATTATAAGTTTTTATATTCTCAGTATATTTAAATGCAACTGTAACTTTTCATCCCAAGCCAAACACCATTTGCTTATAACCCATAACTCACATTAAAAACATGTCTTAAAACTTAAAACTTAAATAATATATGTTATCCTTTATGTTCTTCTTATTTTTAACTTAACCAATAGTTATTGGAAATTGTTTTCTTCTCTACCTAACTAACTCATTCATCTTTTTTAGCTTCAGAGATTGCAGTCATTAGTGTTGGAACAAACTTCATGGATAAAGCAGACTGGAAGCCCTTACTTTTGGTAAAGCCCTTCCTTCTTTAGTATTCATTTATGTTAAATATATTAATCATTTGGTTCTGATTAGAGGTTTTCATGTAGTGTCTTGAAATTAAATTTGTATAACCATTGTAGTAGGTTCCTTTTAAAAGTGATAACTCCAATACTAAAATAAGCATATAAGGCTGTAAGTGTAATTACTATATATTATTAACATGTGACTCATGCATTTGAACCAGGTATTTATTGTTGTTATGTATGTTACTGATATAGATGAATACATACTAGACTGGTCAGGAGAGATTTAGAACACTCACAAGTTCTTACTGCATATGGGCACATGGAATCATCATGGGCAAGTTTTTTTTTTTTACTCTGCATTTTCCCAATTGAATATTTAATATTGCAAAAGGAATGTTATCTAACGGAAACATTTCTTAGGATTTGTACAATGTAAAGATTTTGTGAAATGTTATCCCAGGTGATGAAATTGAGGAAGAAGAGAGAAATAAAGATGACGGCGACTAATGATTGAAAAGAAATTGAAAATTATATTAATGAAACATAGATACACTTATTTATACATAAAGATAACAAAGATAAGAATGTCCCATAGGTCCTAAAAGTGGATAAACTTCCAAATATAGCAAATATTAAATTACCTTTTAATACCATCATTTAATTTAGTATCTATCAGAAACTGACAACACCAATTTCATTCCTTAAATGAAAAAACTGGTCTGTTTTGATTGCCTTCATCAGAACATCTGCCAGCTGTTTCTGGGTGCTATAGTGCAGAACTTCTAACACTCATTTCTGCACTTGACTTCTCACAAAGTGATACTTCCTCTCAATATGCTTGCTTCTTCCATGCAACACTGGATTCTTGGTAAAATTGATTGCAGACTTATTATCAATCAACAGCTTCAGAGGTTTCTCTATCTCAATCTTCAAATCCTCCAGAAGATTCAGAAGCCAAACAGCTTGACATGCAGCTACAACACCTGCAATGTACTCAGCTTCACACGTTGACAGAGCCACATCAGTCTGTTTCTTGGAACTCCAAGAAATAAGACCTCCCAGAAACTTGAACAAGTAACCAGAAGCACTTCTTCTGTCAACTCTATCTCCACACCAGTCAGAATCGGAATAACTCACTAATTCTGATTCTGTCTTTCTTCCAGAAGGAAATAACACTCTATATTTCAGAGTTCCCTTGATATACCTCAGAATCCTGATAGCAACTTGGTAATGAGACCACTTTGGTTTACTCGTGAATCTGCTAACCATTCCAACTGTATAGCAAATGTCAGGTCTGGTATTGCACAAATACCTAAGAGAATCAACCAACTGTTTGAAGGTTGTAGCATCCACAGAATCACCATCAGAATCAGAATCCAATTTATGATTGGTTTCTGATGGTGTCACAATAATTTTACAATTCTGCAGCTTAAATCTCTTCAGAAGTTCAAGTTCATACTTCAGTTGATTTAGAATAATATCCTTCTTTGAGTAGAGAATCTCCATTCCAAGAAAATATATCATATTTCCCAGATCTGTCATCTCAAATCCATTCATCAGAACTTCTTTGAACTTGATTATATCTTCTGGACAACTTCCTGTTAGCAATATGTCATCAACATATAGACACACCAGAATCATATTGCCACCAGAATGCTGCACATACACGTCATATTCCATCTCACATTTCTGAAAATTCTGCCTCTTGAAAAACGAATCAATTTTCAGATTCCAAGCTCTGGGCGCTTGTTTCAATCCATACAAGGATTTATGTAACTTGTATACCATCCCTTCCTGATTCTTTTTCACAAATCTAGGAGGTTGTGACACATATACCTCTTCTTGTAATAGACCATTCAGAAATGCAGACTTCACATCTAGATGTATCAAAGGCCAATTTCTGTTTGCAGCTAAAGCAATCACCAGTATGATTGTTTCATGTCTAGCTATATGCACAAACACTTCAAAGTAATCTAACCCAGGTTTCTGAAGAAAACCTCTAGCCACTAGTCTCGCTTTGTGTTTTCCAATTGATCCATCTAGCTTCAACTTCACCTTGAAAACCCATCTGACGCTGATGGCTTTCTTCTTTTCTGGAAGCTTTGTCAACTTCCAAGTTTTGTTTCTTTCAATAGCCTCGAGTTCTTCCTTCATGGAATTCAACCATACTCTCTTCTTGAGAGCTTCTTCAATACCCACTGGTTCAGAATCTACTAACATGGCATACTGAACGACTTCTCCTTCAGAATCTATTTCAGTGTCATGCAACATATCAAAATCTGCAAACCTACTTGGTATTTGTCTGATTCTTTGTGGCCTCTGAACATGTTTTGAAGCTTCTCCAGAACTTGGAACAGTGCTAGCTTCTGGACCTTGTCCATAACTACTTCCTTCAGAATTACCACCTTCAGAGTTACTTCTGGAAGCTTGTCCTCCAAACCCTATGTCTTCTTATTTTTCCCTTCCAGAAATATAATTACCACTAGATTATGGATCATCATCAGAATCTGGATCAGAATCAGATCCACTATCATAATTTCCCTGAGATTCCGACTCATCTTCAGAGTCTTCAGAATCAGATTCATCTTCTGACTATGACTCGTCTTCAGAACTTTCTGAAGAATCTTCAGAAACTAACTCTGGTGTTGGCGCTACACCAGAATCTGATTGAGACTTGTTCCAATCCCATGTTTCTGACTCTTTCACAATAACGTCTCTGCTGATTTCAACTTTGTTCGTTTCTAGAGAATAAAGCTTATAGGCACCTGTATTGTGGTACCCCACTAGTAACATTACTTTGCTTCTATCACCCAGTTTCTGTCTTCTAGCTTCTAGAACGTGTTTGTAACATACAGAACCAAACACCCTCAGATGGATAACACTTTCCTTATCTCCAATCCACTTTTCTAAAGGAACAATTTCCTTCAGCTTCTTTGTTGGACACATATTCAGAATATACGCTGATGTGGAAATAACTTCTCCCTATAACATGTGTGGTAGCTTATTCTCTTTCAGCATACTTCTGGACATATCAAGCAAAATTCTGTTTCTTCTTTCAGCAAGACCATTGTGCTGAGGAGTATATGGAGAAGTAACCTCATATTCTATTTCATTCTCCTCACAGAACTTCTGGAACTATGTAGAGTTAAACTCACTTCCACCATCCATTCTCAGAATCTTCAACTTCTGACCACTCTGCTTCTCAGCCTTCACCTTGAACTTCTGAAACTCAGTAAACACTTCACGCTTGAACTTGATGAGTGTTACCCATGTCATTCTTGTGAACTCATCCACAAAAGACACAAAATGTATGTTTCCTCCAAGTAAAGATACTGGAAATGGTCCACACACATCAAAATATACTACTCCCAAAGCATGTTTCGCTCTGGGGGCTACTTCTGATGCAAATGGCAATCTGGGTTTCTTGCCTTTCATGCATATCTCACATGACTTTTCAGGCTTAAAAATCTTCGAAATGACATGTACAAGCTTCTTAGAACTTAGATTACCTAAGCTTCTATAGTTCAAGTGCCCCAACCTCTTGTGCAACAGCTTACTGTCACCTTCAGCGTCTTCTGCACTAAGACACTCTGCTTCAGCTATTTCTACATTCACCTTGAATGTTCTGTTGCTTCCCTGCTCAGACTTCATAATAAACTTCTAATTTGAATCATATAATGTCAAGAGGTTATCCTTCATAACAACTGAGAAACCTTTCTCAATGAGCTGACCCACACTCATCAAATTGCTTTTAATTCCAGGAACATACCAAACATCTTTGATCAAAATGTTTTTTCCATTCTTCACTCTGACTGACATTTCCCGTACCTTCTGCATTAAGATACTTATCATCATCACATCGGATCTTTGTTCTCCTTCTGGAGTCAAAGTCTATCAGCCATTGTTTGTTTCCAGTCAAGTGATTTGAACAGCCAGTGTCCATATACCACCAATCTTCTGAACACTTTCCATCAGAATCAGAATCCATCAGTAGCACAGGTTCATCATCGGAATCTCCTCTGGCTATATTTGCTTCTTCTGATTTCCTTCCTTTGTTTCTACAATCTCTGGAAAAATGGACAAATTATTTACAACAGTAACATTGAACCTTCTTCTTGTCATACCTTTTCTTTCCCATCTGATATTTCTTTTCATCAAAAGTTGAGGTTTCTGACCTCTGGAATTTATCATCACGTCTATTCTGCTTCTGGTCCTTCTTGACAAAAGAAGCCTTCAGAGCTTGCTCAACTTCCCTCTCAGAAGTTCTTTCAGTCAGACACAACTCATGCGCTTCTAGAATGCTTTGCAACTCTTCTATTCTCATGGTTTCCAGATTTTTAGAATGTTCAATAGAAACAAAAATGTAATAAAACTGAGGAGTAAGCGACCTCAGAATCTTCTCTATGATTAGCTGTTCAGAAAGTGTTTCTCCATAAGCTTTCATCTTATTAGTGATCAGAATCATTCTGAAGATGTACTCAGTAACTTTCTCACTGTTCTTCATGTTGAGATTCTCATATTGCTTTCGCATGGACTGAAGCTTCACCTTCTTTACTGAAGCGTCACCACCATAACATCTGACCAGTATATCCCATGCCTCTTTCGATATCGTCAAATCAGCAATCTTCTCAAACACATTTTCATCCACACACTGATGGATATATAACAAAGCTTTTTGATCCCTCTTCCTCGTAGATCTTTCTGCAGATCTCTGTTCTTCAGTAACATCTGCTACAATTGGAACATAACCATTGGTAACAAGATCCAGAACATTCTTGAGCACCAAACAGTACACGCATCTGTATCATCCATTTGTTCCGGTTTTTGCCATCAAAAACTGAAAGTTTAGTGTTCAAACTACTACCTCCACTCATCTTAAACCTTGCACAAATCTCATATCTAACTCAGTGTTTCCCAAACCCACAAAATCAGTGTGATTCTGTTCAAATTTTATTCAAGATTCAACATAAATCAAGAACCAAAATCAAACACACAACTCACTTTCACTCGTGTTTCCCAGAAATTCAGAAGAACCAAGAGCTCTAGATACCAATTTGTTGGTGTAAGGTGATGAAATTGAGGAAGAAGAGAGAAATAAAGATGACGACTGTTAATTATTGAAAAGGAATTGAAAATTATATTAATGAAATCTAGGTACACATATTTATACACAAAGATAGCAAAGATAAGAATGCCACATAGGTCCTAAAAGTGGATAAACTTCCAAATGTAAAAAATACTAAATTACCCTTTAATAATCCCCTTAAGTGTATTTAATTTCTATTGTATGATTATGCATCAGCTTTGGTTTACCGAATCCTTTTTCGTTAATTTTTTATTTTCCTGATTAAAAGATTCTTTATGTATAGCTACTATAGTACTATATACTATATGGCTGGAGAAAAATAAGCTTTAAGTTTGTTTAATTGAATAAGCTTGAAGTTTGTTCAAAGAGACTAAAGTATGATTCTATTTTGATATTTTTGGCATGCTTCCCTTTACATTAAAAGCCGGTACAGTATATTACATTCGCATAAATGATTAATAATAAAAAAAAATCTATTATAATATTAATATTGATCCATGTAGATGTACGAGTATCTCATTAATTCAAAGAATAAAATATTAGAAAATTAAGTTAATTTAATTTTTTTGATAGGAACCACGTGTTTTTACTATTTTTTTTTTGTTGCAAATCGACCATTTTTTCTCAATTTTTTTCCTCTTTTTATACTCTCTTTTCTATTTATTCTATACAAACACACTCTTAATGAATTAGAATAACGATCGTAATTGTTTAGTTGTTATAATCATTTAGTTCTTGTAAAACAATTATCAAATGTTTTTTTATATATTAAAAATTGATTTTTAATCTCAAAACTATTGACCATACAATCACATAATTGGTAAATAATAGATGTGTCATCACTGATTTCTGTCAGCCACTAAAATGGTGTCATCCGCGAATTTTATTTTATTCTTCGTGGCTTGATTGATTTAGACAAACCAACCATTTCTCTCTGTCATATGCATAGAACAAACGAAATCCAAATACCATTCCTCAATGCATCAAACTCCTTCTCTCACAGTCACCGTAATATTTTCTTTTGCATACGTTTCTACAACATTTTCGGAGCTGTCACTATTGTTGTCTCGCAGCCTGCTGCTGCTCTATTCACCTTATGTGATCATGACCAATAGTGTATTCTCTTCAACAATCTCTTGTCTTGCAACCTTGGCTTCATTTTCTTGAGATTTTCTCTTATTTGCGTTGCAATCTCTTGCAAAATAACCAAATTTTTGGCAATTGTAGCATTGTGCCCTGCTAATGTCAATCGTTCCTCTTTCGCCTCTAAAGTTGGCTTGACCACCATTTTTGTTGCAGTTTCTCTCACCCTTTTTACAAGTCAAATTCTTCGAATTTTGAGACTCTCTTCTACCAAAATTCTAAAACTTCCATTTACTCTTCATGAGCCATTTTCCTTTCGACTTCTTGTTCTTCTCATTGACCCGAGTTTGCAAAGCGATCCCGTCTTTGCCTTATCGTTATTTCTCTCATCCATCCTTTGTTCATGAGCCTCAAGAGATCTTTAAAGCTCGTCTTTTCTCATTGTCGCAAGATCCTTTGATTCTTTAATCGCCACTACAATGTTGTCAAATCTTGTCGTCAAAGAACATATGATTTTCGACAAAACATTCTGCTCCGTAATAGTTTCTCCACATGACTTGATTTGGTTCACCAATCACGTAATTCTTGTCACATAATCGTTGATCATCTCTTTTTCCTCCATTTGAATCAGTTCCAATTGACATTTGTAAGTTTGTAACCTCACCACCATTGTCTTATCAGCCCGTGCGTATGCATTTTCCAAGATTTCCCACGCTTGTTTTGACGAATCGCAATCACTAACTTTCTCAAAGTTGTCACCATCTACACATTGATGGGTAAAAAATAACGCCTTATATTTTTTCTTCTTTTCTTCCTTATGCGTTGGCCGCTATGTACCCGTTGCACCTTCGACAAGGGGATTCATGCAATTCTTGATCACTTCAAGAACATCTTGGTAGCCAAACAGCACCTTCATTTGCTTACACCATTTGTCGTAATTTTTCGCATCAAGGAGAGGTAGGTTTGTAGGGACTCTATCATTGGAGACAAAATTTATGTTACACACCATGTGTTTGTGGATCAGAACCAGACTCTTGATGCCAAATATTGAAACATACAATCACACAATTGATAAATAATGGAATGTTTGAGTGTGGAGAAAGAGGTAGTGAGAGAGAAGAGAGTTAGATATAGATAATTGAGGGTGAGAATTATGATTATATTAATTCTACATTACAAACACACCATCATGGTGTTTATACAACAATTGTGATACAAAAACACCAAGTCAAAAGCTAGAAAAATCAAAAACTCGGAGCTGTAATTGGTTAATACAAACTTGTAATCGGTTACAACTGACACAAACCCAAAAAATACAATCAGGTATAAGTTACTGCGAATGCCTAACCGGTTACAACAATTTCAAAAGTGATTTTATGTAGTTTATTTGACTCTTTTTGATACCTGTAACCAGTTACACACCCGTATTAACTGGTTACAACACTTAAAATACTTAAAATTCTCTTAACAAAAACATATAATAAAAAGCACACAAGAATAAAGATGTAGAAGAAAAACTTAAGATATTCTTTCAATATCAAGATTTAAGACCATCATTGTCATGATAAAAATGAACAGATGCTTCTGAAACTCTCAGATCAGTTCCAGTGATTACCACAATTCATAATCACCAGTTTTTCATGTTCAAAAACAGTATTAACATTAATAACAAATACCATTAAGGATATACACATACACCTTCAATGCTTCATCTGATTTACTATTTGCCCCACTGATATATATGTGCCTTGTATTCCAATCAATGTACCAATGACAAGAATTCCCATGATGATCATCATCTCTAACTCAAATTTCTTACCAGCTTTATTCATCTTTAAATAGCAAACACAAGGGAACAACAACGATATTGCCACACTCAAAAAAGCACCAGTAAATGCCATAATGTATGCAAAAAAGGGAATGCATAGTGCCACAAGTACACTACTAGCAACAATAGTTGTTCTAACTATAATGCTAATAGGTCTTCTCATGCATAGATTCCATTTGTCCTCAATAGCAATTGTTATGGGGCTGATTTCAATAGCATACTTAGTGAAAGGATTAATTACGGTGGAATAGATTGCTATTTTTGTACTTATAGTGTTTTTGGGTAAATTTAATGTGATTTGAGACTTTAGATTATCTCCAAACATCATGTAGCCTAGAATGGCAATGGTTCCATATATAATAGTGCTTATCACAAAGCAAACCAATACAACCTGCATTTAGAGAAACGTCATATCTATAAGAAAAATCAAGACAAAGAGTTAAGCATTGTTAACAACATCTAAGCCATACACACAGAAAATTTAAGAGACTAAATTGTTTGATAATTATTCATTTTAAAATTTCAGATATCAAATTTCTCAACATCTACCATTTTGAAGTGTGTTTAGATGAAAGAATGGAAAAATTCATATAATTACTCAACTACTTATTATTAATAATAAGGTTATTTTAGTAAATGAGATTTATTTTATCATTGAAATCAACATAATTAATTGTTTTCTTAAAAAGTGTGAATATTTCAAAAAAAAAAAACACCTATTGTAAAACGAAAGGAGTAATATTTTTATATGTCATGTCTTAATAGATCCAGACCCTATCTCTTATTATTTTTGTCAAGGATTTATATGGTTTCTCTCGCATCTCTTTGTTACATGTGGGGTGATCACTAGCTTGTGTAATAAATTTTTAGGTGGTTTGAATGAGAATTTGTTCTTCTTAGTCAACTATCTTTATTGGTTTAGTTGCTTAGATTCTTAAGGATTAGATCTAAGATTAGAGTTGACTTGATTCTTGTGATGGGTCATGAGGAGAGTTATTACAATGAACCAAGAACAATCATATAAGGGAGAAAGACACCACATATTCACTCAAACACTTAAAACACTAGGTAAATTAGTCATATCTTTTATAAAACGTTCAACCTCTACTTTTTCAAAAAATGTGAGGCTTCTAACTCACAACAAACCCTTCAAGTGTGAATCTAGTCACTTATATGTTTCCATTAAAGTAGAAGCTAATTCATCCACATATACTTGTACACATTCACATACACTTTTGCCTCCTTTGACACCCTTACCACGTCACAAGAACTTCATCAAGACATGTCGCCTGAGAACCGCATTTTCAGAAAAACTTTCAATACCAGAAAACATTCTCTTAGTTGAACCATTGATTTTGATACCACTGATGGATCATGAGACATCATTTTTATTAGATTAAGAACAATCACATAAGTGAGAGTGACGCTAAATATTCATCAAAAACCTTAAAACATTATGTATGTAGTCATATCTCTTATAAAATGTTCATCGTCCAATTTTTAAAATAATGTAAGACTTCTAACTTACGCTTGAATCCCAACAATCATATTTTTTATCAAAAAAAATATTTTATTACTCAATTTGTGTTTTTATAAGGACAAAATTACAAATTCTTTCATACAATTACAATTTTTAAAAAGAGAAAATTGCAAAATCTCTTAACTCCAATTTTTAGACGGAAAAACTATAAACCCTCTTAATTACAATTTTTACCAAAAAAATTATAAACCCCCTCAACTATTATTTTTTAATATAAAAATTACAATTCCTCTTAATTAAAATTTTTGCACAAAAATTGCAAACTCTCTACTATCTAAATCACACTAAATTGATACAAACTCCCAATAAATAAGAAAATTTTTCCACAAAACTAAAATGTGATAAGAAGAACATAGAAATTACCTTAGAAAACTGTTTTGTGTCAGTCATGGAACTGCGTATTGTAGGCATCAAAGAATGAGCACTATAACAAAAAGCAAAAATGCTCATAGAAGTAGACAATCCACTCCAATGTATCACATCACCTCTTTCATGAAATCCCACACCATCAACTTCACCCACCCACATAACACAACCAATCAAAATAACTGAAGTAAGCACCCCGCCAACAGAAATATAAGCCAAAGCTCCCAAGTTTCTCAGCCATGTTGTTGGCAATATCGCCAAAGCAGTGAGAAAAACAAAACCACTTTTACCACCAATTTTTACCCCAAAGATCGTGAATCTCATATTCGGAAAAAGCTTCTCCAAATTATCTGCTTCTAATATAAGAAGCTCCACACATATTAAAAATGCCTCTAAATATATGAAAACAGCTATCATAGCTCTTCCTTTGTACCCAAATGCAACCTCACCTATATCAGCGTAAGATTTTATTTTTGGATTTAGGTTCATGCATTTTTCCAAAAGTAAAGCTGTGTAACAACTTATCACACCAAAAATTATTAGCAGCATGAAACTAAACCAGCCTCCTTGATAAACTGCATATGGCATTGAGAGTATTCCAATACCTGTTAAGGTATTGAGTACATTGAAACATGTTTTGAAAAAATTGGTTCCTCCATTTTGTTTTTGAAGTTGATTTTTACTCTCTAATTCCATATTCTTTCACTTGAGTTTTACAAGACAATGTTCTGGGACCTATATTGTGTTTTATGTTATAGATTCCAATATTTGTAACAAAAATGCAGTACCTTATTAATAGAGAAGAGACAGAAAGTGTTACAGTGACTTTTGGTGAGGTTGAACATATGATTATTATGGTTATAAATAATAAATAGTTCTTTAAAAAAAATAACTTTTGGTGAGCTTGATTAGATTATTATAGTCATAAACAATAGTAATTAATTATTTTCAAATAGTGATATGATGGTTTCAACGATCGGCTTAAGAGGTAGAGCATGGCATTTTTTTCTTCTTTGTACTGGGTAGCTATTTCATATGTGAAGATGTAACACCAAATTACACTAATGTTGATTTTTGAAATTAACAGTAGAAACACCAGTTTAAAAAATGTCTCTTTCTCAATTTCTGATTAAAGCAAAAGTGTATTACAACGAAAGTAACACTGTTGTTGAATTTCAAGCTTTCAGTTGACACCACATCCTTTGTCAACTTGAAAGAAAAGTTGAATGAATTGTTGCCTGATACCGATAACAGAAGAGTGAGAAAGATCGAGTTTTGGAAAGATTGAATTGATACAAATGAAAGGGTAAAATACAATCTGATTGAGTTGAAGACCGACGAAGATGTGAAGGCCATGTGGAAATCATTTCGGCGTAGGATAACCAAGAGTCCGATCGAGTTAGATACACAAATAACAAGATCCATCAACGATATAATGAAGATGCTGAAACATTTGCAATAAAAGAAAACAAAATATAATACCTCGCCCTGCCATATCTTATATGCGACATGCTCAGAAATCCTGTCAGCACAGACTTGTATGAAGGTCCTCCTGGAAATACTCTATCAGTGTTAACCGATGGCTCTATAAATGCACGAGTTGTGGCGTCTGTATCATTGGGAGACACCTCATCAGTCTTCTCAACAACAACCTGTTCAACAACCGTCTCCACAAAAGACTCCTCAACAACCTCCTCATCCACAACAGCCTCCTCAACAGCCACAACCTCCTCAGCAGCCAGCTCCACAACAACCTGCTCAATCACAGGAGCAGGTAACTCTACAAAATCATGTACCTCATCGATAGTAGAAACTCTAACAGTGCGCCATTGGGAAGCACAGAACTGCGCCTACTGCTCAACCAATTATTTCCGATGATAACAAGTCATAGCACGTCGTTTTTCCCATAGCTCGGAAGCTTGTGCCTCTTCAGCCGAGGCCTGAGCTTCCGCTCTATCAGTCAGCTGAAGAAAAATTGTGATTCAAAACACAGTGGAAATTAAAATTTTGGCTTAAATGCACTTTTAATTCCCCTATAATTAGTTTGCTAACTTTTTAGCCCCCTTTAAAAAAACAGTTATTAGGTCCCCCTATTTCATTTTTGATGAATTTTTGTTGGTCCTTGACTATTTGTCTCATATTTTAATGACATGAAACCCCAATATGAATCCAGTCACATGCCACATCATTTAAAAATATAATTATTATTTTTTTTTGTATTTTTATTTTTTACTTTTCTAGAAATGATTTATATAATTATATTGAATATAATAAGATTAAAATTAGGTTATAAATTTGTATATGTCCTTCTTCTTCCTTGTAAATCTTCGGTCCTTCTCCTTCGTTGCAAGTATTCCATACTTCTTCTTCCTCCTTCTCTTACGTTTCTGTCTTCCATACTTCTTCTTCGTTGCAAGTATTTCATACTTCTTCTTCCTCCTTCGATTACATTTTCGTCTTCCATACTTCTTCTTCCCTTTTCGTTTTACACTATCGTGTGTTGAAGATGTCTCAATACACGAAAGCTAGTAGTGTCGGAGCTACGCGTTCATGTCATTTTTGAAGCGAGTGCAGGTGTGGGCTTGAAGCTCCGTTAATGACTTTATGGACCGATTCCAACTCAGGTCGACGTTTTTTTGGGTGTGGGATGTATAAGGTATTGTCCATGTCTTATTTACAAGTTTTTTTTGGGTGTAGGTCTTTTGTGTTTGGGCATAGATTCACTCATTTGTGTTGTTTTACTTACAGGTACATGGTTATAAAAGGTGTAGCCATTTTTTTGGTATGATGTTGAAATGTCTTCAAGAGCTAAGGATATTATCACTTCACTACAAAAAAAGTTAGATCAAGAAAGGGCAAAAGTGGATGAAGCTAATATCAAAGTAGCTGAAGTGAAGACAAAGTTTAATTTAATGAACTTAATAATGAAATTCTTTGTTTCAATAACATTTGTTTTGGCAATAGGATTAGTGTTATCAAATGTAATGAAGTAGTGTTTTCAATTGGTGTAAACTTGGGCTTAAGTTTATGTTGTCAACTTAGGATTAGTGTTGACAGTTGTTGGATAGTTGTAATCAACTAAGTGTTTTTATTGGTTTGAAATGAAATGGAGGTGTTGATTTTTGTTAACCTTGTACTAGTTTGAAGTTAATTGTAATGAATATAACTAGTGGATTGAACAAAGTAACATAAATGAAATCATAACTCATAATAAAAATAACAACTTCATTAGATTCATTAGCTTGTTTTTACAAGGCAAGTTAACATGATACATACACAAAATAACATCATGACATAAGACATTCATAAGCAGAACATAACTTAATAAGATAATACCAAAATAAGATAACATAAGTTCATGACAGAAACTTGTTCATGACTTTACAAAACACTTAACATTATAGTCATGTCATACAACTACTCTTGAGTTGGTTGTGTAACAGGAGGACCCTGAGATGATGTTCCAATTTCAGTTACAGCATTAGTCTTATTCTTTACATTTGCCTTTGTCTTAGTCTTAGTCTTTGCCTTTTCCTTTGTCTTAGTCTTTTTTTTTTTTGCCTTTGCCTTTGTCTTGTCCTTGGTCTTTTCCTTCTTGTTCCCACCAAGAGTTATGGCTCTATCTGCAGCTCTTTTGCCTTTGCAATATAACACTGTTGTTAGGGTTTGAATTCAATAATTCTTGTGCATAACTCCTTAGATGTGTAAATTGAACCCTCTCAGCACCTTGTATCAATCTTATTGCTCTTCTCTTAGCTATGTAAGCTTGATCAATTGACAGCTTCACACCTCATCTTTCAATTTCTACAGCTATTAACCCACTTGGTTTCATGTTTGGAGTGTGTCTAAGTATATGGGAAAATTTCTTTGCCAACCATCCAGTCTTGGCTTGTCTGTTGCTTGCAAACCTAGAAAAGTATGCTTATCAAACAAACTAGTAATTTGCCAAAATTTATTTCCAAGCCTCTTACAAAACCTCATGTAGAATTTACACCCCTCTTGGAAATTGACCACCATCCTTTTTCCATCATTCTTTTTGAACCACACATTTTTTGTGGACCAATGCATACTCTTTGACAACATCCTTTATGACATCCTTATTGTTAAATGTCAAGCCTAATTTGAACAATTGTGTCTCAAAACTTTGGAAATTAGGAAAGTGTTCATACTCTTGTTCGTCTTTACTAGCAGGTGGAGTGTATAGCTAATCTGAATCCTCATACACAACTTTCTCAATTGGTACTTATGATGTCTCGATAGGTAAGCATGCAGTCCAATCAAAGTATATAGAATCATCATTAGAATCACCCAGAATGTCAACATCATCATCAGAATCACCCTCCATCTCAACATTATCACTATCACACTCAGCAGTCTTAACAACCTCATCATTCTTATCACCCTCAGCATTTTTTGGAACCTCATCATCCTTATCGCTCTCAGCATTATTAGAAACATCATCATCATTTTCAAACTCAAGAGTCTTATCAACCTCATCATTCTTATCACCCTCAACATATTTTGGAACCTCAACATCCTTATCACCCTCGACATTATTATGACCCTCATCCACATCCATATCATCATTATCATAGGTTGGTCCATCCTGTCCCAACTCAGCCTCATCTAGTATATCAGGGATATAAACACCATGCTCAACATAGAAATCAACCAACTCAAATCCCTCAACCCCTTTAGCAAATTTTATAACATCCTTATCATTTTCTATAGGTGTAAGACCACTAGCAAAGCTAAGCCTAGGATTGAAATACCAAAGACGCTTTATGCTTGTATATCCCACCTCATGAATCAATTTCTCCAACTCCATGTAAGACATATAATCAACATCCCAACCCCAAGTCATTTCTATTACTAATCCGTCTAGATACCATTTAACAGGATGATGCACAAGTGTGCCCCGATGGTGAATTTTGAGCCTAACTTTATGTTCAGTAGGCGACCTATATACAACAAATTTCATTGTTAGAGTTTTAGATTAAACAATTACGGTTGACACACATTGGGACCACAGTCAACTTTTAGGATAAATAAATAGGGTTAAAAATGTTGGGACCACAGACAACAATTAGGGAACAAGACACTTTGGGACCACTTGCATAGACATCAAACAAAAATACATACCTGAAACAGAACTTGTCATCTTCGTGCGTCTTGGATGAAGGTGGTGGTTGATACACTGCAACAAGTTATGGATTTTGCTGATGATCTTCTCCGATTCTGAAAGCTAACAGTTTTAGGGTTTCCACTTGGAGAAGAAGAAGTAACGACAATGGTAGAATGAGGAATATGAGGAGTTGGAGTGAAGTAATCTTATTATATTTAATATAATTATATAAGTTATTTCTGGAAAAATAAAAAATAAAAATAAAAACAAAAATGAATAATTATATTTTTAAATGATATGGCATGTGACCGAGTTCATATTGGAGTGTCATGTCATTATAATATGAGACAAATGGCCAGGGACCAACAAAAATTCACCAAAAATGAAATAGGGGGACCTAATAGCTGGTTTTTTTTAAAGGGGGACTAAAAATTTAAGGAAATAATTATAGGGGGGCTAAAAGTGCATTTAAGCCTAAAATTTTCCTTTAGTGATCATTACGAATGGGCATGGTCGGTGATAGAAACTATTACCTCTTGTGGTGATTCAGACCTTTGATGTTATGGTCACGAGTGTTGATGAAGCCTCTACTCAGTCCACACGAACAAATCGATTCCGGTCATAATGCTAGCTGCTTACGAACGAAAACTTTGAGTGAGAGAGTGAGTGAAAATACGACTAGGATTTCAAGACCGAATTTTCATCCAATGAAAATGCTTCATCACAAGGGTTCTATTTACAAAACCACTTGTGTGGGCTGCAATCTAAAAGCTCAATTAAGGCTGCAAGCTAAAAGCTCAATTAAGCTTACAGGGATCATACCTTATGATGTACCTGTTGTAACCGATTTTAAAATAAGAGTCGTCGCCCTTAATTTTTATCCTTGGGAGGGGAATATAAAGGATAACCCTAATTTGGTCAGAGATAATAAGTTGTTGAACTCGTTCTTAGACGAAGGGAAGGTGCTAGGCACCCCTTATCTACTTTGTTAACAAGGATACTAGAGTTTAGAATTTCGGCATAGAAAATAGGGTTTTAATTTTATTAGGGGAACTTGCCACGATTTTAGTCGTATGCCTACATATCCTCTGATGAGGAATTAGAGTCCCAATTCGTAGTTCGCGGTTGGTTGGTGCTTTTATGGCTTGCATAGAATTGATTTCGAATTATCCTTGAACCTTGTCTAGGTTGTAAATTGAGTGATCGTAGACGCGGTTCGCAATTAATTTTGAAAGTAATTCTATTTAATCCTTTTTCTAAAATATCTTTGGTTTTTGATTATGTTAGTAGAAAATGATTTGATGTTGGTTAGCTGTTTTGATGTTTGATTGATTAGTTATATTAAGACGTAGAGCAGAGAAAATCTGATAAAGTCTTTCTCCTCACGTGGCCAGATATTGGTCACGTGTCGCTCGTCATGAAGGATACGAAGGGAGTCTGATAAAGTCTCCCTTATCACGTGGCCAAATATTAGCCATGTGTCGCTCGTAGATGGAGTATTTGATTAGTCGCGTGAGTTTAAATATTTTGATGTAAAATATTAAATTAATTTTATTTTTGATAAGAATTTATTATTATTATTATTATTTCTAAATTAAATCTAAATTTAGTCAAGAATAAAATTAACCCAAACTAAATAAAATTAACTAAATAACATTAGGGGTGCATATATTAAATTGTCGATACTACTAGGTAAATAAGAGAATGGGCTTAACTCTAATTAAAGTCCCAGTTACTAGACCAAAACCTAATATTCTAACACTAATCAAACATCAGAAAAATTATATATAAAATAAAAAAATAGGAACACCTAAAAAAAATGTTTAACCTCTATGTTACACAAATTTTCCTTTCTACTGTTTCTATTTAAAGAGATCATGTGAACCATAAAAAAAAACACACCAATCATGATATGACACGTGGCTAAAGATATAAATAATAAAAAAATTAAATAATACAACGTTGAAATATAAAGAGATAAAACAAACCCTTTATTACCCAAGTCTTGTACCGTCCTCATCTTCTCAATCTCTCGTTGCGGAGAACAGAGTAGTCGGAGAAAGCGCCGAAAACGATATGGGTGCGGATCGGAGTTATCGTGATCGAATCTGTGATACTATGCAAAGGATGAGTGTGGTGGAGTAGAAGCTTCATTGGTTGCAATGGTTTTACGGCGGTTATGGATGAACGGTGACGTATTGGACGGTGAAGAGGACCGTATGTGGATACGTTGTAAACTTCCATTTTTTTGTTTCTCTGTTCTTGCCACTTCTGTTTCGTCTTGCTTTCCGATCTCGCATCCGTTTCAGATTCAATTCTAACCTTGATTTTGAGTTGTTGCAACAAAGCAAAAAAAAATTATAAACAAATGTTATTGTAATTGTTTGTTAGAACAGGTTAGTATTCTTATGAAAAATATGAGTTTAGTTCTGAAGGATTGTTTGTGAAAACAGATTACCGGTTTGGTGGTTTGGGAATAAAAAAATGATTGGAAGTTGATGAATATGTTGATGGTCTTGGGTGTTTGATTTTCTGTTGAGTTGATTGTGATTTTGGTTGAAAGATTTGAATGATTTGTGAATAGATTTGTGTAAAAAGTATGTATCTTCAGAACAAAGGTTTTGACTAAAAAAAATCATACTAAGGAAAAGTGATTTATTTTGATGATAAAAATTGTGATTATTTTGACAAAGTAAAAAAAACACAGGTTTTTGTGTGTGGAATATACAATAGTATTCTATAAGAGAATGTTAGTTTTATCGATTTTTAAAAACATATAATTTCGAAAACATTCATTAGGATTCATCATATAGTTGAAACAACTACAAATTTAAAAAAAAAAGTTGAAAATATCAGGGTGGCCTCAATTTAATCATCGGCTAAAACATATAAATAGAAAATTGTGATTTGTGAGAAATTTTAGATGAGAAATTAGGACAACAATAGTCCTATTTATAGAGGAGATTCGCAAGCTTCATTCTTTTCCAATTGTGTTATGTTACCCATTTGTAAATAAATCCAATTGAAAGTATATGAAAGGTCGTAGATGTTTGCTATTTTAAAAATAAATTATTATATTTTTAACTGGACTTGAGAACGAATATTTATAAAACCTCAAAATATTAATGTAAATCAAAAGAATTTTATAAAAATTCAAGTTTGAAATTAATTTCAACCGTAGTGATAAAGGGCATGTAAATTTGGGGTATGACAATACCGTATATCACTTAAGCGTGTGGTACCTTATCACATTCCGTATTCCACTTAAGCATATTGTATCTTACGGTATTCTACAATTCTCTTAAGTGCACCGTACCTTACAATGTTCCTTATTTAGTCTATCTCTCATTAACATGTCATTATGTGTGTGACCCAGTAGGTTTTCGTGACATTGACAGTTATATTAAATCACACATTTAACATAATAAACAGTGAGTGGTATCTAGCAACACATCTCTGCTACCTAAGTCACGGAAATGTCATGGATATGACAAAACCTTTATGTGATAATATTTGCGTGTACAATTACCTTTTTCCCCTTATGTCTATATTAAACACAAGGCATAGACCGTGTCATCCTTGTCCAGTTCAATATTGGGCCCTTAGACATTTATCATGTTATACAGGATGGGAAAATTCTTTTTAGGTCACCCATGTCCCTCAACATGTTTTGTGAAGTACCCATAAACTGTCTTTATGGTCATCTAGTTACAAATAATGTTTGATCAACAATAAAGTACTTAACTCTACATCTAGGGTCCATAGTGGTTTCAGGTCGAAGGGTGGTATACACAATTATCACCATGAGAATAACTTATGACACCTTGCATAATATTCTATGTAGTATTCTCATAGCGGGTCAATCTAGTATAAATATTACTCCTAATATTCATACCTATGTCAAGACTTGATAACTCCTTATCCATGATCCATGAGATGTGATCATCGGTCTATCTACATAATAATCTCAATGCTTTAATGTTATCCCACTTTGCAATAAAGATCGACTACGGATACTTTAAGAATAATGTCCTTATGTTTAATGGGATCTCATGATTAAGTCACACTTAATATTTCATTAAGCAGACGAACTATTCTAGGAATTTTATTATTTTGGAAAAGCAAACATAATAAAGAAATTCCTTTTATTATTAATAAATAATTTGATACAAGTACAAAAAGTATTGGCCTCTAGAGCTTATACCAATAATCTCCCACTAGCACTAGAGCCAATCAGACATACCCCTAATGACCATAGATCTAGTATGGCCATCATGCTTCTGCTACGCAAGAGGCTTTGTTAGTGGGTCAGCAATATTATCAAGTGTAGGTACTCTTCATATCTTCACATCTCCCGGATCGATTATCTCTCGAATGACGTGATAACTCCTAAGTATATGTTTGGATCGTTGGTGAGAGTTAGACTCCTTAGCTTGTGCGATAGCACCATTGTTATCACAATAGAGATCAATGGTATCCACAACGCTAGGAACTATGCAAAGTTCACTAATGAACTTCTTGATCCAAATAACTTCCTTTATTGCATTTGAGGCAGTAATATAATCGGCCTCAGTTGTAAAATCAGTAACTGTATATTGCTTTGAACTTTTCCAGCTCACGGAGCCACCATTTAAGCAGAACACATAACTAGATTGCGATCTAAAGTCATCCTTATATGTCTGGAAGCTAGCATCGTTGTATCCAATTACAACAAGCTCTTCCCGACCTCCATATATCAAGAATGAGTCCTTAGTCCTTCTCAAGTACTTAAGGATATTCTTGACAACTACCCAATGAGCATCACTCGGATCAGATTGGTACCTACTCGTTGCACTTAAAGCATACGAGACATCTGGTCGAGTACATAATATGGAATACATGATAGGTCCAATTTCAGATGTATATGGAATCTTATTCATGCGATCCTTTTCTTCCTTAGATGAAGGGGATTGTGTTTTTGATAAACAAAGGTCATGTTGCATATGTATGAATCCTTTCTTGGAATCATGCATATTAAAGCGTCTTAACACTTTGTCTATATATGTACTCTGACTTCGGCCAAGCAGTTTTTGTGATCTATCTATATAGATTCTGATTCCTAATATATATGCTGCTTCACCTAGGTCCTTCATAGAAAATAATTTCCCCGACCAAGTCTTTACTTGTTGCAAGGTAGGGACATCGTTTCCAATGAGTAATATGTCATCTACATATAATATCAAGAAGATGAGCATGCTCCCACTAACCTTTTTGTAGATACAAGGCTCATCTTCATTCTATATGAATCCATATTGTTTTACTGTTTCATCAAAATGAATATTTCAGCTTTTGGAAGCTTGCTTCAATTCATAGATTGATCGCTCTAACATGCATATATTTTGGGCTTCTTCTGGTATTCCAAATCCTTCAAGTTGTGTCATGTACACATCCTTAAGAAGTTTCCCATTAAGGAAAGCAGTTTTGACATCCATCTGCCATATTTCATAATCATGATATGCAGCGATAACAAGTAAAATTCGAATAGATTTAAGCATTTCAACTGATGAAAAGGGTTCATCATAGTCAACCTCATGATTTTTATAGCCTTTTGCAACTAGTCTTGACTTATACGCATGTACCTTACCATCCATGTCAGTCTTATTTTTGAGGACCCACTTGCATCCTATAGGTTTAACTCCTACAGGAGGCTCTACCAAGGTCAAAACTTGGTTTGTGTACATGGAATCCATTTCAGATTTCATGGCTTCTAGCCACTTCTCAGACTCAGGACCAATTATAGCCTCTTGGTAGGTCACAAGCTCATCTTGATCCATGAGTAATACATCACCTTGATCACTTATGAGATATCCATATCTATCAGGTTGGTGACGTATCCTGATTGACCTACATCGATCTTGTTCTACTTGAGCAGGTTACTCTTCCACAACTTCTTGTGTTTCCTGCTCTAATTCCTCCATAGGTGTATCAATTCTTTGTGATTCTTGAATTTCTTCAAGCTCTAATTTCCTCCCACTGATTCCTTTGGAAATAAATTCCTTTTCCAGAAAAACTCCAGTTCGAGCGACAAACACTTTTCCCTCAAAAGGATTATAGAAGTAATACCCTCTTGTTTCTTTAGGATACCCCCACAAATAAGCATTTGTCAGATTTGTGCTCAAGCTTAGTCAAAATTTGTCATTTCACATAAACTTCGCAACCCCAAATCTTCATGTAAGATATATGTGGTTTCTTACCACTCTATATCTCATATGGTGTCTTCTCAACCTTTTTGGATGGAACACAGTTAAGTGTGTAAGCTGATGTCAATAGTGCACATCCCTAAAAGGAGTTTGGAAGATTTGTGTGACTCATCATGGATCAAACCATGTCTAACAAGGTTCGATTTCTTCTCTCAGATACGTCATTCCATTGTGGTGTTCCTGGAGGAATAAGTTGGGATAGAATCCCACATTCCTTTAGATGGTCATCAAACTCTAGGCTTAAATATTCACTTCCTCGATCGGATCTAAGAACTTTAATATTCTTACCTAGTTGGTTTTGTACTTCATTCATGAATTCCTTGAATTTTTCAAAGGTTTTGGATTTGTGTTTCATTAAATACACATAACCATATCTACTGAATCATTAGTAAATATGATAAAGTATTGAAAACCTCCTCTGGCTGGTATGTTCAGTGGTCCACATACATCAGTATGTTGAGGTCCAATAGATCATTATTCCTTTCACCTTTTCTTGTGAATCAGGACTTTGTCATCTTTCAAATTAAACAAGATATGCATGCCTCATATGATTCATAATCAAAAGAGTCCAAGAGTACATCTTTATGGAGTTTGGAAATGCCTTTCTCATTTATGTGGCCTAAGCGACAATACCAAAGGTAATTTGGATTTAACTCATTAGGGTTAATCATTTTAGTATTAATGTTATAAATTGGCATTTCAAGATCAAGGACATACAATCCATTGTTCATTTGTGCATAAGCATATAATATATCATTCAAATAAATGGAGCAACAATTGTTCTTTTATGAATGAAAAACCAAACTTGTCCAAACAAGAAATGTAACATCCTGAATTCTAGATTAATTAATTATTTAATTAATTTAACGTGAATATATGAGTCATTGTGAAGAATTTGATATATATGATGTTTTGAGTGTTTTTATGTGAGTCCTTGTGACGATTTATGATGATGAGATGAATATGATGGTTAATACGATGTTAGATATGGTGATATGTGTAGGGTAGTGGAATTAAGAGGATTATGAGCATTTTCTAATAATTAGAATTATTTTAATTAGATAATTAGAAAAAAAATATGAGGTAGAAACTATAAGGACATGGTAGCCACTTAAGAAGAGTTAAGTGAGGCCGATAAGGGAAAGACCGATTAAGGGTCCAAGGGTTAAGTGAGACAAAAGAGAATTGGGATTTTAGAAGCATTCATTCTGTATCATAGTTTTTGGGAGAGGAGTAAGAGGTAGAGTAAAAGCTAGGGCACAGAGAGACAAAGAGGAATTGTAGAACACAAAGAGGAATCAGAAGCTAGCAATAATCTTAAGGTAATGGGTGTTTATCATTGTTATTATAATTCATATAAGGTTTAGATAATTGTAGAATTGTGTTAGGTTTTGGTTGATGATGATTATGTGGTTTTTGATGATGAATTGATGAAATTGTGATGTTTAATCGCAAAGAATTGATGCATACGAAGTATGGTATTTTGGGATGTTGTTATATGAAGAAACCATGTGAAATACTGATGTTTAGAGACTTGTGATATGGTTAACTCGCAAGAAATTAAGACTGGTTTATGCAGGAAATCGCAACAGGAAAACCCTATATGCACATCATCGCCGGGCAATGAGGATGTGTCGCCGGGCGATGATGACATCGCTTAAGAGTCGCCAAGTGAGAGACAGAGTGAAAGGTAGGGGAAGAAATGTGACGCTACTGGAGTGCGTCGCTCCAAGCGTCTCCAGGCGATGCAAGAGGCAGTGGAGGCTTCGCCATGCAATGAAAGTAGTGTCGTCGGGTGAATGCGTCCATAATTGAATGGCTATTTTGGCTTTTCATAAAAGTTCCATAACTTGAGTTTTAGAACTCGGTTTGAGGTGCCGTTTGAAGCGTTGGATAGATAACACAATGAAATTTAATTAGATGAAATAAAATGAAAAATAAGAAGTATATTCCCAATACCTAAGTTAGGATAAAGTTAGGATTCCCCGTGTTGGATCATGATAATGCCTTTTTTATGATGATGTTATGATTATGCTTTGTTTTCATGATGATGCTTTGTGTATTATGATGATATGATGATATGATGATGTTGTGATGAATTCATGAATGGTGATGCATTTTAACTAGCCGTGGTCGTATTTATTATGTTTGTGCACATCATACATTCATGGCATAGTTTAGGACTTTAGTCCAGTGATGTTATTAGGACCTCGATCCATTGATGGTGATATAATGATAGTCCAGTGAAGGCATCAATCACATAGTGTGGATTGAATGCAATATTATGAAGTACTCCGGTTCTAAGTGGGAATAAATCCTATTGGTGGGGATCTTTGGAGAAAGCGATGATTGAGTCATCAGTGAAGTTTTGGTACCACATGCATGAGTCTATGATGTTGCATTACATTCTTGTGTCATTGAATAATAATTTGATGATACTTGATGATAAATGGCGTGTAATGATTATGTTGATGTGTATTGATGAAGTTGTGAAGGTGTAAGTATAGCATGAAGTTTCAATGATGTGTGATGCCTTGCCTAAGTGAATATCTACTATGTTTATTCCTAATGTCTTTTATAATAATTATGATTTGCTCACCCTTTCTGCTTGGAAATGTTGCCTCTATCAATGGGTAACTTACAGGTGATCAAGATTAGTGCAGGAAGCTTAGAGGATAGATTCAGAGCGTGCTTATTAGTTTTCCGTAGAATAAATGGAGTCTTACTCTAATATCTAACATTCGGGTTGGGATTGTTTGATTGTGAACTTTATGTATTTAGTTTATTTTGAGATTTATAAACTACCTTTCTTGGTATTGTGAACTGTTTTAAATTATGAAGTTTAATTGATGAATTATGATAGGGATTTTTGTGAAGTACCTTAGTGTTGTACCCCAAAATTTTCCCTCCCATATCTCCCAAAACATTTCAAGAAAGATCCTCAAGTTGCTCAAGGAAGTCCAAGGGTTTACCAGACAAGCTCTCTCCTAAGGCAGTCTACCTCAAATTAGGGTTTCATGTTGCATCAAGATACTTGAGTCCAAGGGATCCAAAATGCTCACCATTGTCCTAATATGTTCTCAAGATCATCCATGTCAAGTTTCAAGCCTTGCAGAGGAAGTTTGCTCAGTCAATTTCTCAAAGGCCTGAAAATCGACTATGCTAGGGCAAAAGTCAACTGTGGCCTACATACAGTCAAACTTCAAGATTTTTGGTCAACATACTCATTTTCAAGTACCATTCATCATTTTATCAAGGGTTGATCATGATTCCTCAAGGATTGCTCACAATTCATCAAAACCCAAAAGTTGCTAAATTAGGGTTTTGTAGGAAAAGTCAACTCAACTTTGACCAAGCATAACTTTCTCATACTTTATGAGAAATTAACCATACAAAGATCATTTTTAAGAGGATGAAATTCCCTACAATTCATCTTCATCTCCCAAGTTTAAAATATTCACTCACAAGAAGTTATGAATTTGGACATTATAGGTCATTTTGAAAAGTCAACAAAAACACCTTTTTTGTCAAAGCTTCATACATGAACATGGAAGACCCAATTGAGATGAAACCAAAAAGGTTGCTTAGAGGACATCTAAAGCTTTATAAAAAGTCCAAGAACACCTTCAAAGAGTCAAAATTGAGGAAGTTATGCATTGGTGAAGTTGACCCTTTTTGCAAAATTGTCAAAAGTCAACTATGCCTCAAATTGCAATTTTTGCTAAATGGGCCTAACTTTTTGCACTTGTTTTGAGTTGGTAGCATGGTCCACGAGCCATAGCTCTTTCCACTTGTCTTTATCTTATTTTTATTATTTATTTTGATTTTTATTGCAATTAAATCAATTTAAATCAAAACAAATCATGAAAAATCCAAATCATTGAAATCTCAAGATCTTGTGCATATTTCAGATCCTATATCCAGTTGGCAAGTGATTGAATTCGTGCAAGGAAAAAGTGGGCACAAAAAGATTGATTTTGGCCTATTTTGGAAAGAATTTCAAGTGAATCAAATCAAGATCAAAAGCAATAATTGACAAAGATTGAATGGACTTTTGTAAACCTAGTTCATTCCTCAGTATATAGGGAACATTTGCAGACAAAAATCAGAAGGCTAGAGAGGCGTGAAAAGGCAGAGCAAAACTTGAAAAAACAAAGAAAAGTGGCAATCTGTTTTGGTACTTCTAGGCATTTTCAAGGTCTCCTAGCCATCTCATTCACTTCCTGGGATCACAAGCAAGCTATAACAATCAAGAACAAGGACTTTCCAACACTAGAACACACTGTAAGTCAGCCACGACCATGGCTTCTTCTTAAAATCGAATTGCATGATTCTGGCATCTATAGCATGAAATACTTATATATTCTTACTCCTTGAAACATTTGCAAACTATCTATAACATTCAATTGCATTTTTGTGGACTATATCATAATTTGCCATTGTTAGGGTTTTTTGCTTCGATTTAGGATCTTTGTATGCAGGAAAAATTGGCCCCCATGAAGGGCATCATGATGCTCAGAATGCCAAGGCGGTTTGATTCATGGCATTAGATGTTATTTATTGGGCCCATATTTGATTTTGAGAAATGCAGGGTGTATAGCTACAGGCATTTGTCCGTAGGTAAAAGTCTCTGACTTTTACCAACGGAGAGAGGAAGAAGATGACATGCGTGGCTCCATCTCATTCGTTCATTTAAATTCTGGCGCGTGTTTTACAACTAGCGTCATTTTATTCATTTTATTATTTTTGTTTCATATACTAACAAACTGAACCAAATGGCCCAATGGTGGCCAAGGAAGCACTAAGGCGTTAGAAGGCGTGAGGTCAGGGGTTCGACCCCTGCCTCCAACATTTGCATTTTTCTTGAGTTTTCTTTACAGATTCCATACCCCACAAAGCAGGAGGACTACCATGTGCCCTCAGAATCCAACCATCCAGGTGTCCAAGAAGCCAAATCTGATGGCTATCACATGAAGGACCATCATGTAGCTTAGTCAACGCATAGCATTGGAACGGGCAGGTCAACGTGGACCAGCTGTTTTGGGCCCAAAAAAGTGCTATTCACCCCCCCCCCCCCCATTTTGCTGACTTCTCAGGCCCAATTCTTCCTCTTCTTTTTTATATTTTGTCTTTATTAATTGTTTTAATTATTTTCACTAACATAAAATTAATTCTTTTTTATCAAAAAAATCACAAAAAACAATATTTTCATCCAATTAGATTTAGAATTTATTTTTTATACAAAAATTAATTTAATTAGTTTGTTTATTTTTAGGGTAACTTTAATTATTTTGTAAATAAATTAAAATTAATTAGAATAATTAGGGTTTTTGTTTCTAATTTAATTTAATTTTCTTTTTTTCTTTCTTAAAAAATAACAAAAATACAAAAAATAGGCCATGTAAATTATTTTCTTTAATTAATTTAATTACTAATTAATTTTGTATTTAATTTAAAAACCTTATTCTTTTTTCTTAAAAATTCACAAAAACAACAAAAATAATTTTTTCTTTTAATTAGGTTAGACGGGGTCAAAACCCTAATTTCCTTTCGTCTCTATTCGTGCGCGCTTTATTTATTTTTTATCATATTGATGTAATTGCTCACAAGTTGTAATAGATTAATTAGGATCTTTTACTTTCATTTATCTCTTTTTTTTATGGGTTGTTTTTGGCTATGCAATTAATACCTGAAGCCTTGTAATAACGTAGCTTTACTTTCCACACTTTAAAATTCCGCAAAATATTAACTGTTAGATGTATGAATAATAGGGATGCATGACAAGAATGTATGTAAACTTTAAAACGGTTAGCAAACCCTAAATGTACAAAGATAATAACTTGAAATTGAATCACTCGCACATGCGCACTCCTAGGGTACACTCCCACTTCGGTTGCCTTCGGTAAACGATCATTAAGTATAGGGTATTTTAGTGGTCACTCTCTTGTCTAAACAAAGGTCAAAGTTCCATTCGGAAAAGTTGCCTCGGAAAGGTTGCCTTGGATATTGTTGCCTCGAATAATTGATCTAAGACATTAGGGTTATTACTAAGACGTCCTAACATTGCTTTAGTGATCGTACGTCCCTTTTGAATTGACCTTTAAAACTCCAACGACGGTGTTACCTACTCACTAATAGTGGGATAGCAGTGTCTAAAGGAAAAAAGAATGGAAACATTCTCTTTTTCGAGTAGGTAGATTAGTTCTTAAGTACTTGCTCAAACAAACAAACTCATTTTTTTACACTTACACTCCTTTCAAACAAAGTTTTCAAAACAACTTTGTAACACTCTTAAAGACAGAAGCAAGAGTTAAATCGAAGTAAAACAAAAAAAATTCAAAACACACAAACACGAAAGCAATTTTGAAAATGATGAGCAAGTACCTAAGAGCCCGTAGAAAACTACGGATAGAAAGGGTGCTAATACCTTCCCTTTCTATAATCTACCCGTCGTACTCAAAATCTCGAAAAAGGGAATTTTTCTGTGCTTTTTTCCTTTCCTATTGGATAAAATAAAAGTCGGTGGTGACTCTTGCTTACCGCGATATTTTGCAAACACAAACGCAAAACACAAACCAGCATTCCTAAATTAGTCCGGTTGTGGCCACCATATCACAGAACTGGCGACTCTACTGGGGACTTAATAAGTGGGGTATACCTTATGATTAGTTCATCATATTGCTTCTATTGTTTGATTTGATTGCTTTATCTTTGTGGGCTTTGTATCGGGAGTTACTATAGATCCTAACCCGGATCTGGAGGCACCTTTTAGGTAAGTAGCAATAAACTATGAGGGAACTGTATGGCGTATACCGATACGGTTGAAGCAGTAGCTACATTTATGTGGCACATTGGTTGGTACCGGTATCCCTTTTGGAGAAACGAGGAGAAGACGGGGATGCTATATGGGTCGTTAAGCATCAATTGACCTTAGAACCTATAATTGACCAACTTGGCCATAGGAATTAGTGAGATAGCCGGCCTCGGCATAGAGCTGAGAACTGGTTGATACTCGATACTAAACTCATTGAGACCATACTCTCGAGATAGTTTCGGCCACAAGAAAAGATTGCGTGAGCTGAAACCATGACCGATGGAGGATGGTCAGTGATATTGAGAACCTCTAGAACCCGGTTACTATTATTAGGACAGGTTGAAACCAACTGAACTTCAAGAGGGTAATACCTAGACCCCATGCAAGCCTGAAACTTAAGGCCTATTGTGTGACTTGTTTTCCTTTACCATGTCTGCTATATGTGATACCCGTTGTGTGTTTTATCATGACATCATGCATCATAACATAGCATGCATACTTCATTAGACTAACAATTTCAAAGACCGAGGGGATTTATCTTTGTTCTGTTTTGAAGATCATGACTTCTATGTGCAGAAACACCATCCGAGTTAACTTTGTGCAAATACCTGCTCAACTCAAAGATTTGGCCTCGAGAATTTCTGATACTTCTTCGTTCATTAGAAGACATGGTCAGCTTCTTGGTTTGGTTACCTCCGGGTTTGATGAGCAAATGATGAGTGTGTTATTCCAGTTCTTCAATCCAGTGCATCATTATTTCACCTTCCCAGACTATCAACTAGTTCCTAATTTGGAAGAGTTTTATCATTTGTTGGGTATATCCATTCTCGAGCAGATGCCCTTCACAGGTTTAGAAGAGACTCCGAGGCCAGAAGACATTGCTTCAGCTTTACACTTGAAAAAGGCTGATGTAGTGTCTAATTGGGAGACACGAAGCGGGGTTAAAGGTTTCTTGGCCAAGTTTCTAATGGATCAAGCTCAATAGTTCTGGGATGATTTGGACTTTCAAGCTTTTGAAGACACGTTGGCTCTCCTCATCTACGACTTGGTTCTTTTCCCGAATCCAGATTCCTTCATAGATATGAATGCGGTCAATATCTTCTTGTCTCGTAATCCAGTGCCTACTCTTCTGGGTGATATTTTACATGCTCTCTATACTCGTACTGTGTGAAGGAGGGGGACCCTCATGTGTTGCACGCTGCTGCGGGCGAGGTGGTTTATTTCGCACCTCCCCAAGTATGTATTGAAGAATGGGGAAGGTATAGGTTGGGCTTATAGAATCATGTCCCTTGCTCATACGAACATTCTTTGGAGTTCTAAGGATATGGAAAGAGTAGCTGTCATTGATCGATGTGGGGAATACCCTAATGTACCGTTGCTTGGAATTAGAGGGGGTATAACCTACAGTCCTTGCTTGGCTTTACGACAGTTTGGTCGTGCTCGGAGAGACGGTCCCCATGAGCTGCTTCTTACAGATATTGTCTTTGACTATAAGGAGGACGTTAAAGAGCATCGCCAAAGATTTATACGATTCTGGAGTGTTGTACCCCAAAATTTGCCCTCCCATTTCCTCAACATTTTCTCATCACAAAACCCTTGGAGCTCAAGATCCAGTTAGGGTTCCCTCTGCTCAAGACTTCTCCTTGCACTGTTGACCCAAATTAGGGTTTGTGTTTGCACAAAGATGTTTTGACCTAAAAAGCCTAAGATGACTTTCTGCTTCATGTTAGACTCCCAAGTTTATTCAATCAAAGTTTCAAGTCTTGATTCCAAATTTTGCCCAGTCAATTGGACAGTTGACTTAGAAATCAACTGTATTGGGGAAAAAGTCAATTGTGGCCAATTGACAGTCAAATCTCATGAAAATTGACCCACGTCAACATTATGAACTCACATAGACCATTTGATCAAGTTTGGATCACAATTCTAAAAGAAATTTGATCAGATCATCAAAAGGGCAAAATGGTCATTTTTAGGGTTTTGACTGCACCAAGGCAATTTTTGACTGTTTGACCTAGCCAATGGCAAACCAAGCTCACATATGGACTCAAGGACCCCATGGATTTATCTTGACATGCTCAACAAGTTCAAAAGACCCCAAGTACACAAGATTGACAGTTGAATTTCCCAGTCAATTGATCAATTTTGACTGTATACTGAAAAGTCAAACTTTGACTTTTTGGTCAAAATCAAGGTTCAAGATTCATTTTTCATCAAAACATGCCAAATCATGAAACTTGTTCACCAAGAAATCAAAAAATGCAAATTAGGGTTTGAAATGGAAATCTTTCATAACTTAGAATTTTTCTAAGTTATGGAAAACCCTAATTTTTTCCCAACTTTGCCCCACTTTCTCACCAAGATTCATTTGGATTCAAACAAAAGTCAAAACATGAAAGTTGTAGCTTGTTGCATAATCTACAACTTTGATTCACAAAGTTTTCCCAAATGAGGCTTGTATCTCAAGTTACAATTTTTGGAATAAGGGTACTAAACCATTCTTAACTTAGTGAAATTTTGACCTATTTTGGCAAGGTTTTCCACCTAACTTCAAGGCCATTTTCCATACACTTCCACTTGGAATTTCACTTTGCATTTAAAAGATGGATTGTAGTACACATTCCAAGCTTTCCAAAATGTCCAAGAACTTCTCAAACAACCTCATGGTTAGGGAGAATCGAATTTTGCAATATGGCAAAAACTCACTTTTGATTAGGCCAAGTTACATGTTCATAGCATTATGCATTTCAATCTCAGCTTGCACAACTTGATTACAGGCCTTTTATCTCAATTACACTCATAAATTTAATGCCAATCCTTTGTGCCAAGATCATGTTTTGTGTGTTCAAGCATTGCCTAAAGGATTAATCCCAAAATAGATAAAGCATTTCTTCCATTTTTGCAAAAGGTAGCTTTATGTCCAATTGAAAATCCAACAAGTACAGATACAATCTAATTGGCACAAGATTATGAGCATAACACACTGATCAAGGAGGAGTTTTGCAGCATGATTAGGGGCCCTCTACATGCCTAGAACACAATTTGACTTTGCTTGCTTAAGTGTGAAGAAAAGTATCATAACACCACATAACTTTCATCTCAGCATTAGTAACCTTAAGCAAATATTGTAGACACTCTCTAATCATCCTAACCAAGCTAGAACACGAGCAAGCAAGGTCCCAAACACTCTCATTCCCAGAATCACCATCAAACTGCCAAAACAGAGTGACCTCTGCCGATTGAGTGCCAACTCTCATCCCTTGCATGATTTCTTGCCCAAAGCTCATCAAACACATTTCCTAGCATCAATGCAAGCTAACCAAAACCTAAAACACGACCTGTAATTCCTCTAACCAGTTCCACCATTTTCATTTTCTTGTTTTGCAGTTGAAGTTCTCTAGCACGATTCAAGAAGTTTCAAGACAAAGTAAAGCTTGGAATAGCACCCCTGGACCTCAAGGAAGCTATACCAATCATCACCTTGCACTGAAAGCTTCTCCATTGCCAGATAGAAGTTCAACTGAACAGGTAAGTTCATGAACTCGTATCTCTCTTATTAGGCATTGTTAGTTTTAGGTTTGTGAAGAAAACATGTCACAATCATAGCCCTGAACATGCCCATGTAATTAGATTTCATTTATATTATGTGTGCTGCAAGAATTTTGAGTCTGAACATGGCATAAAAACTAGGTCAGAAATTGGGGGAGAAGAAATTCTCCCTCATCTTAGAGAGTTAAGTCAAGTTCTTTACATGGTTGGATTCGTCTTCTCATGCTCTACACTTTTCATGTTATGAGTTTTGCTTGAAAGTCCAGGAATCAAGAGATGGAAAACGCGTGTTCTTTGTTCATACAGGTCTGAGGTTGAAGACAAAGTCTTCTTGGGCTGGGCCTGAGTTGACTTTCCTATTTGCACCCTTTTGCTACTTTTACACCCCCAAGCCATTTTGCTTATTTCTTTGACTTTCTGACTTTTTCTTTTTTTGGATTGACTTATTTATTTTTTCTCATGATATTAAAAATATAAAAAATATTTTTCTCACCATTTTTGAATTTATTAGGCATTTATTTGGTTTTCTTTTAGTTTGTACATAAATAAATAAATACACATACTTTTATTTAAAATATTAAAATAGGGCAAATACATTTTATACATTTTTTTATTTTGTTTTACCTTCTGAAAATATTTTATAGAAAAATACCTTTTTTTATTAAATATTAAATATTATTAATTTGTATATATAATACATATTTAGCAAATAATGCATATATATATATATATATATATATATATATATATATATATATATATATATATATATATATATATATATATATATATATATATATATATATATATATATATATATATATATATATATATATATATATATATATATATATATATATATATATATATATATATATATATATATATATATATATATATATATATATATATATATATATATATATATATATATATATATATATATATTTAGGTTAAAATACAAAAATATATATATACATTTTTATTTTATTAATATTTGATATGAAAAATACTTTTTTATGAATATACTCCATTTTATTTTATTTTTGTATATAATTATTAAATATTATACATATTAAATAAGATATATGTTTACTTAATAAAAATTAGGGTTTCACCCTTAAAATACAAAAACTCCAAAAATAACACTTTTTTTATCTTACTTATTTGACATAAATAATACCTTTTTTCATATACATAAAAACCTCTTTTTTGCATTTTTGCATCTTTATTGTATTTTCTATTTAATTTATGCAATCAATTATTTGTAAATATTCCAAAATGATGTAATAGCTAGGTTTAATTTCTTTGCCTAAATATCCCCCCATTTGAACATTTGTACCCCCCTTCCCATATTGTGTTGTAATAGTGTAGGAATTTTAATTTTCGCACTTTACCGCTTTCTAAATATACCATGCTCGAATTAGGGTTTGTATGCAAATAAAAAGAACAAAATAGCTTGACCTAATTTCAAGATAATCAAAGCATGAAAAATGGACAACACATATCACACTTGCACCCCCTAGGGTATTCCACTTTGTTGCCTTCAAATAAATGGGCCATATTGCATGTTAGGTCTCTTTGGGCAAAACAAACAAATCAAATGATCATAGTCCCTCGACGACGCTTTCAAAATGTTGCCTAAACAAATGATCAAGTCCCTTAAAGAAAATGCCCAAAGATACTTAGCACCATTGCAATTATGGTCTAAACGATGACCCGCGCCCGTCCCTTTCACATCCTAACATGAGATTGTCCACCAAATACAATGGTGGAACAAACTTATTAAAAGGGATAAAACATAGCAATAAACTTTGAGAAATTTAGGAGTAGATAACCTCTAAGTTACTTGAATCAAACTTGCAAAAAACAAAACACTTGCCTATTTTCTAAAACCACACCTCACAACACTTTCAAAACAAACTTTCAAAAACAAATGAAAACCTTTTCAAAAAGACATACACCTTTGTATACATCCCAACATGGATCATTACAAAGGTTGCCACCACATTGGCATCTTTCCAAAACATTTTCAAACCCACACACACAAGCACCATTTCAAACAATTGAAAACAAAAGGCAAGTGATCTAAGAAAGTAACTAAGAGCCCATGGATAACCATGGATAGAAAGGGTGCTAATACCTTCCCTTTCTATAATCTACTCCCCGAACCCAAGAAAACATCTCAAAGGTTTTTGCTGTGCTTTTTAAACCTTTCCTTAGGATAAAATAAAAAGTCGGTGGCGACTCTTGCTCAACCGAAACATTTGCGAAAACAAACGCAAAACCATAGTCAGTTCTCCCACCGTATCACAGAACTGGCGACTCTGCTGGGGAATATTTTAAAAGTGGAGTAACCTTAGGGCTTAGATCACCCTCTTGCATGACTAATTGTTTGATTTGTTTGCTTTATATCTTGGCTCTATTGTTTGGGTTTGCAATCCTACACCCGGATTTTGGGAAACATTCATAGATAGCAATACGTTGTGGAAACTGTGCGGGGTATACCGACACGGTCGAAGCAATAGCTATATTAGTGCGACATATTTGTGAGTACCGGTAACCCTTGAGTTCAATCAAGGAGAGTACGGGGCCGTTGAGTGATGTCACTAAGCACTAATGACCTAGAACCTTACTTGACCATCTTTACCTTTATTAGGGGTAGTGAGATGACCGGCTTTGGTGCAATCCGAAGTTGGTAGATACTCGATACTACACTCATTGAGGGTTATTTTCTTGGAATATTTTGGTCGCTAGTTAAGTGGCTAAACCAAAATAATGAACAATGAAAACAATCCCGTGATATTGAGCTCCTTAGAACCCGGTTACTATTTATAGGACAGGTTTTTAAGCCAACTACACTCAAGAGGGTACTTACCTATGAAACCTCATGCAAGCCTGAAACTAGGGTTTGGTGTGATTTGCTTGTACATATGTTTTATGCATACATCATAGACATCATAAAACATCATATGCATTCACTAACCATTTCAAGGGTTTTGGATCTTCATCTTTGTTCTTGTTTTGTAGGTCATGGAAATTCCTCGCAGAAAAACTATTCAAGTCAACCTTGTGAGAATCTCTCCTCAACTCAAGGAGCTCACCTCAAGAATTCCGGAAAGCTCATCCTTCAGTGAAAGACATGGTAGACTGCTCAGCCTAGTCAACACCAACATTGAAGAAGACATGATGAAAGTGCTATTCTAGTTCTTTGACCCTCTTCACCACTGTTTCACTTTCCCTGACTATCAGTTGGTGCCCACTTTGGAGGAGTTTTCTCAACTCCTAAGAATCCCTATCCTTAATCAACTACCCTTCAACGGTACGGAAAAGGAACCAAAGCCGGAAGATGTTGCTCGAGCATTACATCTACAACCATCCAACATCAAGGGGCATTGGGAAACCAGAAGCGGCGTCAAAGGATTCTTAGCAAAATTCTTGTTTGAGAAGGCACAAGAATGTTGGAACTCATTGGACCTACAAGCCTTTGAAGAAATTGTGGCACTCATTATCTATGGGTTGGTCTTGTTCCCAAATCCTGACCAATTGATAGATATCAACGCCGTCAAAATCTTCTTGTCCAGAAATCCAATACCAACATTGCTTGGGGACATTCTTCACTCATTTTACACACGAACAATGAGAAAGAGGGGTGTTCTCATGTGTTGTACTCCTCTCCTTGCAAGGTGGTTTATTTCGCACCTTCCACAATCTGTCCTGAAAAATGACCAAGGCTCAAGGTGGTCCCAACGGTTGATGACTCTTACTCATTCTGATGTACATTGGTGTTCTCGGTCCAGAGAAAATGTCATCATCGTCGATCGTTGCGGACAATTTCCTAATGTTCCTTTACTTGGAATTAGAGGAGGTATCACCTACAACCCTTGCCTAGCTTTGAGACAATTTGGATATGCCCGGAGGGATGGCCCTCATGACATGTTGATTCCTGACCTAGTTTTTGACTTCGACAATGATGTGCAAGGACTTCGCCAAAGATTCATCAGAGCTTGGGGAAAACTCAACAAGGTTGATAGCAAGACTCTGGGACACAAGAACTCCATCCCTCTTGAGCCTTATCTCAAGTGGGTACGAGCCCGAGCCCAAAGTCTGATGATGCCTTATCCTCATGTTCTCCCTGTAATTAAAGAGCCCGTCAAGGAAGGAGAAGTTCCCTACACCATCCTACATCCAGACATGCCTACATCGTGGGAGGAAATGCAGAAAAGTTGGATTCAGCTCAAGGAAGAACGAAATACTTTTGAAGCTAGCTTCTACGCCAGTGAGAAGAAGGTTCTAGAGCTTACCCGCCGACTCCATGAGCAAGAGGCCCTCAACACCTACATCGCACCAAAAAGGATGCGCAATGTCTTTTTGCCTTAAGAAGTTTATTTTGTAATATTTGGCCCATAGGGCATTTATGTACTGACAAATTTCTTCTTATTAATATGACGTGCGTTCTTCTTTGTCTGAAACAATTTTGAATGTCCTAAATCCTTAAATGTATTGCATACATAAGCATACCATTCATCATGTGCATAAGCAGGTCTCATTCCAGGTTTCCTTATCTGTCTGCTGTTTATTTCAGTAGGATGGATCTCGAGCAAACAGTCAAAGACCTACAAGCTCAAAATGCACAGTTACAGCAACTCCTGATGACCTTGGCTAAGGGCCAGGAGGATATCAAGACTCAATTGGGGAACAAAGACCCAGTGAAAAAGAAGAAAAAGAGACTCGGGGTGGCTACTTTGGGGAGAAGATTTGACGGAGAAGCTCGGAGAGTGCTTGGATTTCCTCCTACTTCTGATGAAGGAACCAGCAAAGGAGGAGGAGCTGCGATACCTTCCGAGTCTGATGCGGAAGAAGAAGAGGTCGAAGAGGATGAAGATTATACTGATCAGCAATACCCTCCAGCTGATGATAAATACAAAGGGCTAGAAGACAGGTTGGCCGCCATGGAGCTACAAAGAGTACCGGGTTTGGATTTTGAAGACTTGGGTTTGGTTGCCGGGATTGTGATTCCCCCAAAATTCAAAGTGCCAGTGTTTGTAAGGTATGATGGGTTGTCCTGTCCAAAAATGCATCTTAGGTCCTATGTGAGAAAGATCCAGCCCTATACGGCAGATAAAAACCTTTGGATTCATTTCTTTCAAGACAGCCTTTCTGGAGCTCAATTGGAGTGGTTTTATCAGCTAGAGGGAAGCAACGTTCGAAATTGGGAAGATTTGGCTACCGCTTTCTACAAACAATACCAATACAATTCTGACCTTGCCCCTACTCGTACCCAACTTCAGGGTATGTCGCTAGGAACAAGCGAGGGATTCAAAGAGTACGCACAAAAATGGAGGGATTTGGCTGGCAGGGTGCAGCCTCCTTTAACCGATCGTGAACTTGTTGATATGTTTCTAGGGACCCTATCTGGGCCATTTTTCAATCATCTGATTGGTAACTCTTCCGCGGGGTTTACCGATTTGATCTTAACGGGCGAAAGAATAGAAGCTGGCATCAAGTCAGGAAAGATTCAGAAGGGTGTTGCTGCAAGTACTGATAAGAGGCCTTTTAAGAAAGAAGCAAGTGCCGTCTATGGTCCTAGAAGACAAGTCAAGCCAGAAAGTCGCCAAGCCGTCAATGCTTTGGTCATTTCCAAACCTGTTGCTGCTTCTCAGCAGTACAATCAACAAAGAGGTGAAAGGCCCAAGAGACAGTATACTCGATTGAGTATGACCTTGTCACAAATTTTACCCCAACTGTTATCAACCAACTTGGTGACCATCAAAGAAGCTCCTAAAGTCGTGAATACCGCATCTCCTAAGTATAACCCGAATGCCCGTTGTGCTTATCATTCCGATAGCCCCGGGCATACTACTGATGATTGCTGGGCCTTGAGAAACAAAGTGCAAGATCTTATCGACGCAAAGGAAATTCAGTTTGAAGCGCCTGAAAGACCGAATGTTGTAACCGCTCCTATGCCCCAGCATAGAGTAAATGCCATTGAGGAAGATTTGTATGCTGTTTCGGTGAATGAGGTTGCTACCCCTCTTTTGACTGTTAAGAGGAACTTACTACTAGCCGGTTTATTTCCGGGTTGTGGTAAGGATTGCCTCCTGTGTGCTGTTATCCCTACCGGTTGTCCACTGCTGAAATCAAGCATCCAAAGCCTGATGGATAGCAAAGAAATTCTGTTCAAGAAAACTGCTGTTCCGTTTGTTTCCGTTGAAGAAATATCTGTTGTCACAATTTACAATCCTGCCAAAGCTCCCATGAAGAAACCAGTCCAAATTATGTCTGTTGCACCCATTACTATTACTGTTCCGGGGCCTCTCCCCTATGAGTCTAATAAAGCGGTCCCATGGCATTATGGGGCCGACGTGTATGTGCTTGGGGTGAAGCAGGAGTTCAACACCAATACCAGTATCAGTAACATCACTGGTCCCGCCAAGATTACCCGCAGTGGCAGGCTCTTCTCGCCTGACATTGCACCGCCAGTTATCCGAAAACCTCTCACCATCACACCCGCAAGTGTGCATGTTCCAATTCAAGTTCCTGTGTCTACTACTGCCGCCGAGTCCTCTGATACTCGGGGCAAAGAAGTTGCTACCGATTTGCCTGCCAGGACGGAGGCACCAAAAAAGACTGCTGTAGAAGCCTCCCAACAAGAAATGGAGGAAATTCTTAAAATCATCAAAAAGAGTGACTTTAACGTTGTTGAACAGTTGGGGCATACTCCCTCCAAAATCTCTATGCTATCATTACTGCTATGCTCAAAGGCCCATGCAAAAGCCCTGATTTCATTTCTGAAAACGGCCCATGTGCCGCAAGAGACCTCCGCGGATCAATTCACCGACTGTGTGGCTAATTTGACGGCTGACAATGGCTTGGGGTTCTCAGATGCTGACCTTACCGCTAAAGGGAAAAATCACAATGATGCCCTGTACGTCTCCATAGAGTGCAGGGGCACTACTCTCGCACACGTGTTGGTGGATACCGGTTCTTCCCTGAATGTTTTGCCCAAGAAGGCATTGGATCGTCTGGATTGTGAGGGTTTGGAGCTGAAACCTAGTAACATCATTGTTAGAGCCTTCGACGGTTCTAAGAGGATGATGCACGGTGAGGTAGACATTCCTATTCGTGTGGGTTCCCAAGTTTTCGACTCAACATTCTATGTAATGGACATTCTTCCATCTTACTCCTGCTTATTGGGTCGACCCTGGATTCACAAGGCTGGGGCAGTAACATCCACTATACACCAAAAGCTCAAATACCCTATCAAAGGGAAGATTGTTACTGTGCAGGGTGAGGAGGAATACATGGTTAGTCACTTGAATTCATTCCGGTATATCGAGATGGACGGGGAGTTTATTGAAACCCCCTTTCAGCATTTTGAGGAGGTACCTCCAACGTTGGCATCGGCTGAGGCAGTGAGTGAAGAAGACTTTCCGTTGAAGATGGCGTCCTTGAAGGATGCCCGGGTTGTAATCGAGAAAGGCAGTTGTGCAAACTGGGGTCAGCTTCCTAACTTCACTCAAAAGAACGACAAGTTTGGGTTGGGCTTTACTGCTGAGGCTCAGAGGGTTGTGCGCAAGGAAAAGATCAGAAAGGCTCCGGTGTTTATCTCCAACCCAAGGGTGAATGTTGTCGAGGAGGATGTAGAGGAAGCAGAGTTTGACAGTTGGATCTACCCGACTACCAGCAACGGACCAAGCAACTGGACGGCAAAGGATTTTACACCTATCACATTTGTCACGCAGTAATTATTTCTTTTGATTTCCAATTTGTAACAAACAATATGTTAAAACTTTATTGGCTTGGTGTCCTACCCGGGGCATCGTAGCTCCATTTGTGAGGGCTTTTTGTATGACATTTCCATATATCATCAATCAAAACATTGGACGTTTGTTGCATTTCAAATCTTGTGCTCTTTTTCTCTCTGTGTTATATATTGCAAAACAGCTATATTTACACACACTCACTTATACAGGTTTCAATCCACTCTGGATCTCACTGGTAACAGCTCTGCTACCGCCAGTTATGACTTCGAGAATCCGATCAACTTGGCCGAAGACGAAGGTGAAGATGATTGCGAAGTGCCTGGTGAACTCGCAAGACTGCTACTCCAGGAAGAGAGGGCTATTCAACCACATGAAGAGCCGGTGGAAACATTTAACCTGGGTACTGAGATAGATAGGAAAGAGGTCAAGATTGGGGCTAATCTAGAGCTCAGCGTGAAGCAACGATTGATCCAGATGCTACATGATTACATGGAGGTCTTTGCTTGGTCATACGAAGATATGCCTGGTTTGGATGCCGACATTGTAGTTCATCACCTGCCAACTAAGGAAGACTGCCCTCCGGTAAAGCAAAAGGTTCGCCGCATGTGCCCAGAGATGTCTGAAAAGATCAAGGTTGAGGTTATGAAGCAATTCGATGCCGGATTTCTAGCAGTAACTTCTTACCCTCAGTGGGTTGCCAATGTGGTGCCAGTGCCGAAGAAGGACGGTAAAGTCAGAATGTGTGTTGACTACAGGGATTTAAACAGGGCAAGCCCCAAGGATGATTTTCCTCTACCTCACATTGACGTTCTCGTTGACAATACTGCTCAACACAAGGTTTTCTCCTTCATGGATGGTTTTTCAGGGTATAATCAGATCAAGATGGCTCCGGAGGATATGGAGAAGACTACCTTTGTGACTCAGTGGGGCACCTTCTGTTACAAGGTCATGCCATTCGGATTGAAAAATGCTGGGGCAACCTATCAACGTGCCATGGTTGCTTTATTTCATGATATGATCCATCATGAGATTGAGGTATACGTTGATGACATGATTGCAAGGTCTCAAACTGAGGAGGAGCACCTTGATCATCTGAGGAAGTTGTTTGACCGACTAAAGTTATATAAGCTGAGGTTGAATCCCAACAAATGCACCTTTGGGGTGAGGTCTAGAAAATTGCTAGGTTTCATCGTAAGTGATAAAGGTATTCAGGTGGACCCTGCCAAGGTAAAAGCCATACAAGAGATGCCAACTCCAAAGACAGAGAAAGAAGTCAGAGGCTTCCTGGGATGACTCAATTACATTGCCCGATTCATCTCACATCTGACTGCTACTTGTGAGCCAATCTTCAAATTACTGAAGAAAGATCAAGTAGTACGCTGGAACGAGGAATGTCAGACTGCCTTTGAAAAGATAAAGGAATATCTCCAAGAGCCACCCATTCTTATGCCGCCAGTGGAAGGAAGACCTCTGATACTATATTTAACAGTACTTGACAATTCAATGGGGTGTGTGCTGGGACAGCATGACGAGTCCGGCCGAAAAGAGCACGCTATTTATTACTTGAGCAAAAAGTTTACCGACTGTGAGTCTCGTTACTCACTGCTTGAGAAAACTTGCTGCACTCTAGTATGGGCTGCTTGCCGGCTGAGACAGTATATGCTGACTCACACTACTCTATTGATTTCAAAGATGGATCCCATCAAGTACATATTTGAAAAGCCCGCTCTGTCTGGAAGAATAGCGAGATGGCAAATGATCTTAACAGAATATGATATCCAGTATACAACTCAAAAAGCAATTAAAGGAAGTGTACTGGCAGATCATTTGGCACACCAACCTGTGGACGATTACCAATCATTGAACTTTGATTTTCCGGACGAAGAGATCATGGTGGTAACTGACTGTGAAGTACCTGGACCAGATGAAAGACCTGAGGAAGGATCCCGATGGTCTATGCATTTTGACGGAGCCTCCAATGCTTTGAGTAATGGCGTCGGCGCTGTAATCATATCTCCTAAAGGAACTCATACTCCACTCACCGCCCGATTGTGTTTCAACTGCACCAACAACATGGCAGAATATGAGGCATGTATCATGGGTCTACAAGCTGAAATCGATTTAAGGATCAAATTTCTGAGTGTCTTCGGAGATTCCGCTCTCGTGATCAATCAGATCAAGGGCGAGTGGGATACGAAACACCCGAATCTTATTCCTTACAAGGAGTATGTGTTGACTTTTCTTCCCCACTTTGAAGAGATAACTTTTGAGCACTTCCCGAGAGAGGAGAATCAGCTAGCGGACGCACTGGCTACGATGTCTTCAATGTTCAAAGTTAAATGGGACAATGAGGCTCCCCGGATCATTATCTGGAAGTTGGGCGAACCGACATACTGCTGCGATCTCGAGGCCGAGAAGGTGACTGAAAAACCCTGGTGTTGTACCCCAAAATTTGCCCTCGCATTTTTCCCCAAGAAATCTCAGCTTCAGACATTTCCTGATTTTTCAAACTGGCTCAAGAATCGGACAAACGGACTTTTCTTGACAGTCAAGCAAAATTAGGGTTTTTTACTGATTTTCAGAGCTCTGGATTGTTTCACAGTTGGCTTAGGGTTTTGGTTGATTTTGGCTCAGTTTTGATCAGGCGAATGTTATTTGGCGTTTAAACAGGAATTAGGGTTTTATGGGCATATTCTCAGAAAGGCTAAAGTTCCACAGTACTTTGCGGTTTATTCCGAAATTCGGGTTGAATTTGCATTGTTCGTAATTTAATCAGTAAGAGGAGGCAATTGGTTTGAATTCACCAGTCAAAAGATATGTGCAGTATTGGATTCACAGTGTTTATGGCAAATCAGTGAAGAAGGAGTGCGTTTGATCAGTCTATTTGGGTTAACTACTGCTTTATTTTGGATATTGGAAGAGACAGGTTTAATTGATCAATATTGTTTTTATTTAAGTTATTTATTATTCTAAAATTGAATGATTGAAATTTATTTTTCAATTGTTTTAATTCAAAGAATTTTAAATAAATAAATAAACAATAAAGAAAATTAGAATTAATTGGATAATTTAGATTTTATTGATATTTGAATTATTTGTACAAATTGTTGTTTATAATTTAAATTATGAACAATAATATACATTAATTTAAAATATTACATAAAATAAAAGCTATCCTATTTCTAATATTCTTCACTCTTCGCTCCGCTCCGGTGCTCCATTTTTTATCTGCAAAAAGAACAAGAAAAGTCAGAAAGCAGTTAATTAAAGACAGTTAAAATTTGCTCATCATTAGAGGCCACTGACTGGGATCAGTTGACCCTCTCTGCAAATCACGGGATTTCTCCCGGTTCACAAAGAGGGAAGAATTCCATTTTTTTATCCATGAATGTCAAATGCATAATTTCTAAAAGTTCAAACTGCAAACTTCCAATTCAAACTAAACTGAAAAGTCCAATTCCCACTTAAATGCCAAAGATATCAAAGAAAATCAAGAAAGTACAATTGCTGTCAAAATCTATCCCAAGCTGTCAAAGAAGATATGGAAGATATTACAAAATCCCAAGATATCAAGGAAAAGTCAGCACACAAAGCACAAAAGCTGGATAAAGATGCAGAGAAGTGGTATGCAAGTAACTTGAATCTTTTTCATCATTTCCCATCAGTAGGGCCCCTTCAGAGAAAGTACAAGAAATAAAATTATATAAAATTCTTTACTGTACTATAGAGTCAGAAGAAGAGAGAAAGAAGCATAGGCAGGTTTAGGCTTAGGAGAAGACAAGAAAAGATATAAAGAACAAAGACACGGTTCAGGAGGCATATAACAAGACAGAATATATACAAACTCAAAAAAGCTTGCTAAGAGAGAATACTCTGCCTCAATATACAAACCTACAAGCCAGTACAGCACAGTAAAAGAGAGAGAGGAAGAAATATACAAAACCAAGAGCCTGCATCCTCCTTACAACCACCTAACATAAACACACTAAACCTTCTGCAAGCATCAACCTGCTCCAGCCCATAAACCAGTTCAAAAGGCCTGAAACCATCATCCTGTCAATAAACCATAAAACAAGCAAACACATGCACTGAATGACCAAACTGATAAAACCTGATACCCTGTAAAAAACAATAACAACAAAAAGCCTACTGTTAAACTCCAACCTGTTGAAGCTTTATCAGTCAAAAAACCTATTCAAACCAATGAAAAATGCCTTAACCTGTCAAAGATATTACCAACCAACCTAAAACATGTCAAAGACCTTGTGCCCATCAACAAGCCAATAACCATAATAAACCTGCCTAAGTTTTTTGAAGCAAACACAAAACCTCACATAACCTGCTAAAGTTCACCTCAGCAAGCATAACCTGTAAGACCAGCATATGCCCAGAAAACCCTTAACCTTAACAAAAAAACAGTTCAGGCCATTCAAGAACCCTGTCAAAGAAATATCAAGAGGCCTTACTATTCTTAGAATCAGAGGCAACATCAAAGCATCAGAAATGCCTTCAGAACCTTTTCATCATTAGGCAATACGAGGCAACAACTGTTCAAAAACGTTCAAGACAAGCAGAAGTAGCATCTCAAAGCAAGCCAAATTTCTCAAACCCACCCTAGGTCTCAGAAGGGGGCTTCATCATAGGCAAATCAGAAAGGCGTATCCAACAACATACTCAAGCATACTAGATACACAAGTCCTCAGAATCCTGGATTCATCATAGGACGAAGAAGAAACATGTCAAATTAGGCAAGCAACTCAAGTCAGTCAGAGGCAATATCAAGGCAAATCCATCAGGCCCTCAGTGTACACATCACTGGGCAATAAGGCAGTCAAACAAGAAGCATACAAATACTCAGGCAACAATACATAGGCAACAGTGGCATGGAAGAAGAAGATAAAGAAGTGAATTAGAAAGAAGGGTTTTCAGGCAAATCTGAAATCATCATAAAACCCTCACACAGCAAGAGGTAAGAACGAAAATACCAGGAAAGCATCAGAAGCAAAGCAAGCATCACGTTCACGCCGTCCCGGCCTCCTAAGCGTCTCCACCCCTCTTCTCTCCTCCTTCTCCAAGGTCAGGTAATGAACTTTCTACCTCTTCTCCTTCACCTCATAATAGCGAAAGATCAGTCAAGATTCAAATCAAAACAAAACACGCAAGTTCGTAAAAGATAAAGGAAACGTAAACGCTGAAAAACTAACCTTAAGTCAAGAGGACGCTAAGCTTACGCCTTGGAGGGAAGAAAGGTCTGGAGGGCGACGCTGGTGGCCGGAGTGAGTTGCTCAGGAAGCTTGATCGGAGAAGACGAACACGAACGGCGCGCCGCTGCTAACCTAATTTCCTTCACTCAACTGAATAACATCCCCAACCCTAACTGTGCTTCAAGATCATTGGGCCTGACCCGTTCTCATTTTCTCTGAAGCCCAAGTTAACATTTTCACAATTAACCATTTTTTATAATACTAACTTCTTTATTTTTATATGTATATATACATAACATCTTAAATATAATATTTTTAATTAATTTAACCTTTCTTTTACACTAATTTCTTTATATAAACACCTTATATTTTTCTAATTTAATACATTTGTCATAATAATACATTAATATTAAAAATACTAAGATACTTAAAATTACTTCCTTTTAATCTTTTTATTTTTAAGCGCATAATTAAAATACATTTTGCCATATATTAAAATTGAAAATACTTTCTTTTTTTACTTTATTTTACTCTTTAAATAAAATACATTTGTACATACTAAAATAAATATACATTTTCTTGCATAATTTAAACTTCTTAAAAACATTTTATACATAATTGAATTAGAAAATTAAAACATTTGATTAAAACATTTTTCTTATTGTACATATCTAAATACAAATCAAAGATTCATTTAAAACATTTCTCTAGGTCAAAAACCCTAATACGTTTCAATTCGCACCTGTAAATAATTACATACTCATGTACATGTACACTTACACAAATACATTCACATTGCCCTATACACACTTTTATCTTATATCTGTATATTCGATATTTACATTTGATCGCACATTCGATTTGGTTGTAACTTATTGGATACTATAAGTCTCATCCCCATTCATATACTTGTACCCCCACTCCCGGATACTACTTTGTAATAGCGTAGATTTTACATTCCGCAATTTACAGTTTTCCAATTATACCATGGTTAGACCTAGGGTTTGTATGTACATAAAATCAAACGCTAGATAACCTAATACAAGACAAATACATGTAATCAATACACAATCACACTTGCACCCCCTAGGGTAATCCCACATGTTGCCTTCCAAAATGGGCCATGCTTGCACGTCGAGTATCTTTGGCAAAACAAAATCAAATGATCATTAGTCCCTCAAAGTGTTGCCTAAACGGAATGATCATAGTCCCTTCAAAGCAAATTGCCAAGGACACTTGGCATCATTGCATTCATGGTCCATACGATGACCCGCGCCCGTCCCGAATAAACTTCCTAAACGCAAGATTGTCCATCAATTTCAATGGTGGAACAAAATTGTTAAAAAGGGGTTAAAACATGACAAAAACCTTTGAGTACAATAGGGTAGACAAAACTCTTAGTTACTTGAGATCAAACTTGCAAAAAAAACATTTGCCTTCTTTTCAAAAACCACAATCCACAACACTTTCAAACAAACTCTCAAAAACATTTGAAAACATCTTTTCGAAAAGATCCACACTTTTGTAAAACACTCAAACACGAGTCAAATACATTAGTTGCCTAAGACAAGGCATTTTTTTCCAAAACATTTTCAAAAGCACCCACACACACACACCATCTTCAAAGCAATCGAGAAACAAGGCAAGTGATCTAAAAACCAAGTAACTAAGAGCCCATGGATAACCATGGATGAAAAGGGTGCTAATACCTTCCCTTTTCATAATCTACCCCCCGTACCCACGAAACATCTCAAAAGGTTTTTGCTGTGCTTTTTTAAACCTTTCCTTTAGGATAAAATAAAAAGTCGGTGGCGACTCTTGCTCAACCGCACATTTGCGAAAACAAACGCAAAACTCATAGTCAGTTCTCCCACCGTATCACAGAACTGGCGACTCTGCTGGGGATATTTTTTTTAAGTGGGGTTACCTTAGGGTCTAGATCACCTTTACTTTCAATTGATTGCTTTGTTTGCTTTACATTTATGGGCTTTGTATCAGAGTTTTATAGATCCTAACCCGGATCTGGGGAAACCCTTTTAGGTAGCAACAAGGCTGTGAGGGAACTGTACGGGGTATACCGACATGGTTGAAGCAGTCTGCTACGTTGATGTGGCACTTTGGTGTGTACCGGTAACCCTTGAGTTCAGTCAAGGAGAGTACGGGGCCGCCGCGTGGTGTCGTGAAGCATCAACTGACCATAGAACCTTAATTGACCATCTTAGCCTTTTTAGGGTAGTGAGATAACTGACTTTGGTGCAGTCCGAGGTTGGTTGATACTCGATACTACACTCAATTGAGGGTTGCTTTCCTGGGATATTTCGGTCGCCAGTTCAGTGGCTAAATCGAAACGATGAACAATGAAAGCAATCCAGTGATATTGGGACCCTTAGAACCCGGTTACTTTTGATAGGATAGGTTTTAACCAACAAACTGAAAGAGGGTAGTACCTGAACCTCATGCAAGCCTAAACCTAAGGCCTTGTGTGCTTTGTGTGAATATTGTTTGCCTGTATATACACTTACTTGCTTGTGCATACATGTACATAACATCATGACATCATACCATAGCATTTTAGCATTTTCAATAACCATTTCAAGGATCTCGAGGGTTCTGTTGATGCAGGATTACGTTGAGCCAGACGTCCATCAAGGGGCAAGAGGTCTCTCCTCTAACCAATCCAGTCAAAGATCAAGTGCAACAACTTGAATCAGTGGCTATGACCCACTCGACATGGTGAGCTTGATTCTCGTGGAAAGACATCCACCGATACAAGGCTCTCCAATCAAAAGATCAAGTGCAACAACTTGAATCAGTGGCTATGACCCACTCGACATGGTGAGCTTGATTCTCATGAAAGGACGTCCATCGGTGCAGAGATCTCCAATCCAAGAGCAAAGTTCAACCTCTAACATTTTCTTGTGTTTACCCCAAGAGATCCTTGAAAGCATGCATCCACATATCATGCATTGCATTTTGACAGTCTTTCCTTTTTCAGGTTTCCTTACTCTCCTGCTGTTTATTTCAGCAAGAGATGGCTCTAGAAAGGTCTGTCAAAGACATCCAAGACCAGACTGCTCAGCTGCAGGAGATGTTCCTGAACTTGTCTCTGGGGCAAGAAGAGATGAAAGCTCTCCTCACCAAAGGCTTGTGGAGTTCCAACAATGCCAGGAGTGATCAGATTGCGGAGCTGCAGTTTGATCTGACAACACTGAGGACTCAAATGATGGGACAGTTGGTGGGCCAGATGGCTCTCATCCAAGACCTATCTCAAAGACAAGAGGAACTCAGAGTTCTTGTCCGCCAACTGCTTCCAAACAACCAACTGGGGCAAACGTCTGAGGTTGAAGAGCAAGTCACCGCTCAGCCTCCATCCACTCAAGAAGACAAGGGGAAAGCTCATTTGCTAGCTTCAGGGTCACAAACCCATCAACCACCTCGCCAACATCAACGGGGGAATCGGCATAAACAAGAAAAGTCGGGAAGACAGTTTACGGAGACTGAAATACCATCATTCTTCATACTGAAGCGCCTGTTGGAGGTCAATTTGCTTACTGTAAAGGACCCTCCTCAGAAGCTCAACATCTCCTCTCCTCACTTTAACCCCGACGCATTCTGTGTTTACCACTCCTACAGCCCGGGACACAGCACCAACGACTGTTGGGCCTTGAAGAACAAGATTCAAGATCTGATCGACATTGGGGTGCTGGAATTCATGCCAGACGGCGAGATGAAGATCTTCCGTTAAAGGGTTCTCCGCTTGAAGTGACGAAGCTCAAACTGAAAGACTGTTGCTTCTTTTTGAATTTTTCAAAGTTGTAATTTCTTTTGCTGTCAAACAATTATCTGTTGATGTTAAACTCTGTTTTCATTAATGCATTGCATATGTTTGTCTTGAATTCATCCATTCGTTTCACTACTCTTATGCTTTTCTTTATGATATTTGACTCCTGATAAAAAGCTGTAAGCCTTTAGAGGGAGGATGACGAAATAATACCGTGATCTTATACAGTATGCTTTTGAACAGACCATGCTGATGATGTACAGGCATTTCTTTCAATTCCCAAACACTGGAGTCATAAGGAAGTTAATCCCTAGTCAACCCCTTCGAGCCAAAGAAGTAGGAGTTCTCTGTTCTAAACAATCAAAACCTTTGATATAAACCTGGGGCAGGGTAGTCTCTCAGTTAATTTAAAAGAAAATGCGCATTAAAGTCGCAAACTCTCAGTTCGTAATACAACGAACGACGTCGACAAAGAAAGTGTTCCTTTGGAATCAAAAGACAAGGGTGGTTCCCTATCACATAGACAGTCAATCTCTCAAAAGAGAAAATCCCACCAAGCCAAAACCTATAAAGGAGGCTTAAGAAAGCTGGGGCATCCCGCTGACAGTAATCCCGAAAACGGTAACAGTCAGGCAAAAGTTAGGGATAACAAATCAAAATCAAAATAGTGAGGTCGTTACAAAACCCTCAACAACATGAAAAGTGTTGAAAAAGAAAAAGGAGATGATGACTGTCTCCCAAAATTCAAACTGGTGAACCATCGCCCAAAAGTCGTTCCGAACTCAAAATAGAATGCGACGCACAATTAACTGAGCTTAGGTTGAAGAACATCACGAAGAGCGGGTGGATACAAATATACTTTGAGCCTTTATCCTTTGTTTCTTAAACCGTGAGCCAGGCCACGTTACAACCCTCCAAAAGTCCTAATTGAAGCATGGGTTAGTTCGAAAGCATACTGTTACAAAAGGTATCCTGACTCCTGTAGGGCTTTGCTCTAAATCTTGTGTTAACTAGTCTTATGAAAAGTTTTCTGCTAAAAACGCATTTTTCAAAACTTCAAAGACAAACATAAACTTTGCATTATTCGAATATCACTGTCTGCATTTGACCCCTTTTGTTTGACAGCGAAGAAGTTCATACAGCGAATGTTCGGAGGAACGAAAACTCTCTCAGCAAGTCAAAATCACTTCAAGAGGATAACACTTCCATCAAATCTCCTATCAGCAAGGGGCATGACATGTCACCATTCAATTAACCTGGGGCAGTCCAGTCAAGGTCCAACAGATCTTTCAAAGTTCAATTAACCTGGGGCAGTCCAGTAAAGATTTCAAGAAATCTCTCAATATGCAGAGTAATCTGATTCAAGACTCCTTCTTCACCACTTGGGGCATTCAAATGTCAAAAGTGTTCAACAAATCAACTACAACATCTCCAGATTCGATTCCTGTATCCAGCCAGGGCATATCTGTTGACCACATTTCCAGACTCGATTCCTGTATCTAGCCAGGGCACGTCTGAAGAGTTCGAAGATTCGATTCCTGTATCCAGCCAGGGCATATCTGTTGACGACTATTTCCAGATTCGACTCCTGTATCCAGCCAGGGCATATCTGTTGACCACATTTCCAGACTCGATTCCTGTATCTAGCCAGGGCACGTCTGAAGAGTTTGAAGATTCGATTCCTGTATCCAGCCAGGGCATATCTATCAACTATCACCTTTCCAGATTCGATTCCTGTATCCAGCCAGGGCATGTCTGAAGAATTCCAGATCAACACCTGCAACAACCCAGGAAACATCTGTGAACGACCGATTGTAGACCAACACCTGTAATAAGCCAGGAATTTATCTACATCACCACTTGGGGCATTCGAATGTCAAAAGTGTTCAAAACCGATGCAGTTTTACACAAGCTCATCATCAGGAAGCCCTACACCGGCTCCTCTTCAAGACTTCTGAAACAAGTTTACGGATTCTTCCCAACAACGGATGCTAATCTACCAACTTGTTCAGACTCTTCTCAACTCTGAAATTAGTTTACGGACGCTTCCCAACAACGGATGCGGCTCTATTGCTGATTCAACTTCAAGACTTCTGAAAACAGTTCACGGGTTCTCCAAGTAAACGGATGTTAACCCATCACTTGTTCAGATTCTTCTCAAGACCTCTGAAAACAGTTTATAGATTCTTCCCATGTAACGGATGTTAATCTATCAGCTTGTTCAGATGCAACCTTTGAAATTAGTTTACGGACGCTTCCCAACAACGGATGCGACTCTATTGCTGATTCAACTTCAAAATTTCTGAAAATAGTTTACGGGTTCTCCAAGTAAACGGATGTTAACCTATCGCTTGTTCAGATTCTTCTCAAGCTAACAACCACGGAAGATCGCGCTCGCCAAAATTCTCCCTATCCCCAGCGGAGTTCATCAAATCCCCAACCAGGGAGTCCTCCGGAGTTCAATTCCCCTCAAAGTTTAAGCTTCAGTATCCCCAGCGGAGCCAAACCATTGAACCTTTGCCCCACAGAGTTTTAGGAAGACAAATCTTGAGTTCCCCAGTGAAGTCACCAGAGTTACTTCCCATCAAGCTGAAGATTCTCAATCTGGTCTCCCCGGCATGAGTCTACTAGTTTGGAACCCCCCAGTAGAGGTCATCAGGAATTCTCTTCCCCAGCGACAGCCAAGGATTTATTTTCCCCGGCAGCAGTCAAAACGCTTTTATCTTCAGCCATCTCGGATTCATTTATCCTCGACAAGATTAGCTCCTCAGCTTACATGCGCATTCATCGCGTTCATTCATAAATATTGATGTCACGTACATTGCATCATGCATCATGACATTGCATACAACTAACCCTTTGCCTTTTCAGGTAAGATCAGTCGACAGACACAGATCATCTCCCGAGATTCATCCAGAAATAGTTCAGATGTAACCCAGACACGGCGACATTTTGATACTTATTCCAGATTCATTCAAGCGCATCATCAAGAAACCCTACACCGGTTCCTCTTCAACTTCAAGACTTCTGAAATAGTTTACAAATTCTTCCCAACAACGGATGTCAATCTACCAACTGATTCAGACTCTTCTCAACTTTTGAAGACAGTTTACAGATTCTTCCCTACAACGGATGTCAATCTACCAACTGATTCAAACCCTTCTCAACTTCTGAAACAGTTTACGGATTCTTCCCTACAACGGATGTCAATCTACCGACTTATCCAGACTCTTCACAATTTCTGAAAATAGTTTACGGACACGTCCCAACAACGGATGCTGCTCTATTGCTTATTCAATCTCAGATAACTTACAGATTCTCCAGATATGGACGTCAATCTGTTGCTTGTTCAGACCCCAATTCAGAGATGTCCCAAAACATGGAGGCCCCTCTGATACTTGTCCACTCACCATTGACCTACAGTTCAACGTGTCCATATGGCATCTATAAGCCCATCCTCCTACCAGCAGTCGCCGAATGGCATCTGTAAGCCCATTCTCAGATGGCATCTCTAAGCCCATCCCCCGACAAAATTTCTCTCGCACCAGATGGCATCATTAAGCCCATCACCAAATGGCATCTTTAAGCCCATTCACATCTACCATCACACCGCCGAGTGCAAATTTTCTGGGCACATTAGTGTCCAATCTCCTTTTACCTTCAAGTCGCGAAAGGCAAACTTGCCAATCTAACTCTTCAGGTCAAAGAAGATTGAACAGGGGCAACTGTTGTACCCCAAAATTTGCCCTCGCATTTTTCCCCAAGAAATCTCAGCTTCAGACATTTCCTGATTTTTCAAACTGGCTCAAGAATCGGACAAACGGACTTTTCTTGACAGTCAAGCAAAATTAGGGTTTTTTACTGATTTTCAGAGCTCTGGATTGTTTCACAGTTGGCTTAGGGTTTTGGTTGATTTTGGCTCAGTTTTGATCAGGCGAATGTTATTTGGCGTTTAAACAGGAATTAGGGTTTTATGGGCATATTCTCAGAAAGGCTAAAGTTCCACAGTACTTTGCGGTTTATTCCGAGATTCGGGTTGAATTTGCATTGTTCGTAATTTAATCAGTAAGAGGAGGCAATTGGTTTGAATTCACCAGTCAAAAGATATGTGCAGTATTGGATTCACAGTGTTTATGGCAAATCAGTGAAGAAGGAGTGCGTTTGATCAGTCTATTTGGGTTAACTACTGCTTTATTTTGGATATTGGAAGAGACAGGTTTAATTGATCAATATTGTTTTTATTTAAGTTATTTATTATTCTAAAATTGAATGATTGAAATTTATTTTTCAATTGTTTTAATTCAAAGAATTTTAAATAAATAAATAAACAATAAAGAAAATTAGAATTAATTGGATAATTTAGATTTTATTGATATTTGAATTATTTGTACAAATTGTTGTTTATAATTTAAATTATGAACAATAATATACATTAATTTAAAATATTACATAAAATAAAAGCTATCCTATTTCTAATATTCTTCACTCTTCGCTCCGCTCCGGTGCTCCATTTTTTATCTGCAAAAAGAACAAGAAAAGTCAGAAAGCAGTTAATTAAAGACAGTTAAAATTTGCTCATCATTAGAGGCCACTGACTGGGATCAGTTGACCCTCTCTGCAAATCACGGGATTTCTCCCGGTTCACAAAGAGGGAAGAATTCCATTTTTTTATCCATGAATGTCAAATGCATAATTTCTAAAAGTTCAAACTGCAAACTTCCAATTCAAACTAAACTGAAAAGTCCAATTCCCACTTAAATGCCAAAGATATCAAAGAAAATCAAGAAAGTACAGTTGTTGTCAAAATCTATCCCAAGCTGTCAAAGAAGATATGGAAGATATTACAAAATCCCAAGATATCAAGGAAAAGTCAGCACACAAAGCACAAAAGCTGGATAAAGATGCAGAGAAGTGGTATGCAAGTAACTTGAATCTTTTTCATCATTTCCCATCAGTAGGGCCCCTTCAGAGAAAGTACAAGAAATAAAATTATATAAAATTCTTTACTGTACTATAGAGTCAGAAGAAGAGAGAAAGAAGCATAGGCAGGTTTAGGCTTAGGAGAAGACAAGAAAAGATATAAAGAACAAAGACACGGTTCAGGAGGCATATAACAAGACAGAATATATACAAACTCAAAAAAGCTTGCTAAGAGAGAATACTCTGCCTCAATATACAAACCTATAAGCCAGTACAGCACAGTAAAAGAGAGAGAGGAAGAAATATACAAAACCAAGAGCCTGCATCCTCCTTACAACCACCTAACATAAACACACTAAACCTTCTGCAAGCATCAACCTGCTCCAGCCCATAAACCAGTTCAAAAGGCCTGAAACCATCATCCTGTCAATAAACCATAAAACAAGCAAACACATGCACTGAATGACCAAACTGATAAAACCTGATACCCTGTAAAAAACAATAACAACAAAAAGCCTACTGTTAAACTCCAACCTGTTGAAGCTTTATCAGTCAAAAAACCTATTCAAACCAATGAAAAATGCCTTAACCTGTCAAAGATATTACCAACCAACCTAAAACCTGTCAAAGACCTTGTGCCCATCAACAAGCCAATAACCATAATAAACCTGCCTAAGTTTTTTGAAGCAAACACAAAACCTCACATAACCTGCTAAAGTTCACCTCAGCAAGCATAACCTGTAAGACCAGCATATGCCCAGAAAACCCTTAACCTTAACAAAAAAACAGTTCAGGCCATTCAAGAACCCTGTCAAAGAAATATCAAGAGGCCTTACTATTCTTAGAATCAGAGGCAACATCAAAGCATCAGAAATGCCTTCAGAACCTTTTCATCATTAGGCAATACGAGGCAACAACTGTTCAAAAACGTTCAAGACAAGCAGAAGTAGCATCTCAAAGCAAGCCAAATTTCTCAAACCCACCCTAGGTCTCAGAAGGGGGCTTCATCATAGGCAAATCAGAAAGGCGTATCCAACAACATACTCAAGCATACTAGATACACAAGTCCTCAGAATCCTGGATTCATCATAGGACGAAGAAGAAACATGTCAAATTAGGCAAGCAACTCAAGTCAGTCAGAGGCAATATCAAGGCAAATCCATCAGGCCCTCAGTGTACACATCACTGGGCAATAAGGCAGTCAAACAAGAAGCATACAAATACTCAGGCAACAATACATAGGCAACAGTGGCATGGAAGAAGAAGATAAAGAAGTGAATTAGAAAGAAGGGTTTTCAGGCAAATCTGAAATCATCATAAAACCCTCACACAGCAAGAGGTAAGAACGAAAATACCAGGAAAGCATCAGAAGCAAAGCAAGCATCACGTTCACGCCGTCCCGGCCTCCTAAGCGTCTCCACCCCTCTTCTCTCCTCCTTCTCCAAGGTCAGGTAATGAACTTTCTACCTCTTCTCCTTCACCTCATAATAGCGAAAGATCAGTCAAGATTCAAATCAAAACAAAACACGCAAGTTCGTAAAAGATAAAGGAAACGTAAACGCTGAAAAACTAACCTTAAGTCAAGAGGACGCTAAGCTTACGCCTTGGAGGGAAGAAAGGTTTGGAGGGCGACGCTGGTGGCCGGAGTGAGTTGCTCAGGAAGCTTGATCGGAGAAGACGAACACGAACGGCGCGCCGCTGCTAACCTAATTTCCTTCACTCAACTGAATAACATCCCCAACCCTAACTGTGCTTCAAGATCATTGGGCCTGACCCGTTCTCTTTTTCTCTGAAGCCCAAGTTAACATTTTCACAATTAACCATTTTTTATAATACTAACTTCTTTATTTTTATATGTATATATACATAACATCTTCAATATAATATTTTTAATTAATTTAACCTTTCTTTTACACTAATTTCTTTATATAAACACCTTATATTTTTCTAATTTAATACATTTGTCATAATAATACATTAATATTAAAAATACTAAGATACTTAAAATTACTTCCTTTTAATCTTTTTATTTTTAAGCGCATAATTAAAATACATTTTGCCATATATTAAAATTGAAAATACTTTCTTTTTTTTTACTTTATTTTACTCTTTAAATAAAATACATTTGTACATACTAAAATAAATATACATTTTCTTGCATAATTTAAACTTCTTAAAAACATTTTATACATAATTGAATTAGAAAATTAAAACATTTGATTAAAACATTTTTCTTATTGTACATATCTAAATACAAATCAAAGATTAATTTAAAACATTTCTCTAGGTCAAAAACCCTAATACGTTTCAATTCGCACCTGTAAATAATTACATACTCATGTACATGTACACTTACACAAATACATTCACATTGCCCTATACACACTTTTATCTTATATCTGTATATTCGATATTTACATTTGATCGCACATTCGATTTGGTTGTAACTTATTGGATACTATAAGTCTCATCCCCATTCATATACTTGTACCCCCACTCCCGGATACTACTTTGTAATAGCGTAGATTTTACATTCCGCAATTTACAGTTTTCCAATTATACCATGGTTAGACCTAGGGTTTATATGTACATAAAATCAAACGCTAGATAACCTAATACAAGACAAATACATGTAATCAATACACAATCACACTTGCACCCCCTAGGGTAATCCCACATGTTGCCTTCCAAAATGGGCCATGCTTGCACGTCGAGTATCTTTGGCAAAACAAAATCAAATGATCATTAGTCCCTCAAAGTGTTGCCTAAACGGAATGATCATAGTCCCTTCAAAGCAAATTGCCAAGGACACTTGGCATCATTGCATTCATGGTCGATACGATGACCCGCGCCCGTCCCGAATAAACTTCCTAAACGCAAGATTGTCCATCAATTTCAATGGTGGAACAAAATTGTTAAAAAGGGGTTAAAACATGACAAAAACCTTTGAGTACAATAGGGTAGACAAAACTCTTAGTTACTTGAGATCAAACTTGCAAAAAAAACATTTGCCTTCTTTTCAAAAACCACAATCCACAACACTTTCAAACAAACTCTCAAAAACATTTGAAAACATCTTTTCGAAAAGATCCACACTTTTGTAAAACACTCAAACACGAGTCACATACATTAGTTGCCTAAGACAAGGCATTTTTTTCCAAAACATTTTCAAAAGCACCCACACACACACACCATCTTCAAAGCAATCGAGAAACAAGGCAAGTGATCTAAAAACCAAGTAACTAAGAGCCCATGGATAACCATGGATGAAAAGGGTGCTAATACCTTCCCTTTTCATAATCTACCCCCCGTACCCACGAAACATCTCAAAAGGTTTTTGCTGTGCTTTTTTAAACCTTTCCTTTAGGATAAAATAAAAAGTCGGTGGCGACTCTTGCTCAACCGCACATTTGCGAAAACAAACGCAAAACTCATAGTCAGTTCTCCCACCGTATCACACCTGGTATCATGAGGTGAAGAGGTACTTGGAAGCTCAGGAATACCCTGAAGGTGCATCTGTCAATGACAAGAAGTTCATGAGGAGGTTTGCGGCAAAATTCTTCCTCAGCAACGACATTCTCTACAAACGGAATCATGATTCAACTCTATTGCGTTGTGTGGATAAGGCTGAAGCAGAGAAGATCATGATAGAACTGCATGAAGGTACATTCGGAACACATTCCAGTGGACACACCATGGTAAAGAAAATCCTTAGGGCAGGATATTTTTGGTCCACCATGGAAGCCGATTGTTACCAACACTCTCGAACTTGTCACAAATGCCAGATCTATGCTGACAAGGTGCATATTCCTCCAGTTCCTCTGAACATCCTGACGACACCTTGGCCTTTTGCAATGTGGGGTATTGATATGATCGGTGAGATCCGACCGACGGCATCCAATGGGCATCGTTTCATCTTGGTGGCAATCAATTACTTCACGAAGTGGGTTGAGGCAGCTTCCTACGCAACGGTAACCAAGAGCGTCGTGGCACGTTTCATCCGGCATAATCTGATCTATCGATACGGCATCCCGGAAAGAATCATTACGGACAATGGTACCAATCTCAATAACAAAATAATCACTGAACTCTGCGAACAATTCAAGATACAGCACCACAATTCTTCTCCCTACCGGCCAAAGATGAATGGGGCTGTAGAGGCAGCCAATAAGAATATCAAGAAAATTGTGCAGAAGATGACAGTGACCTATAAAGATTGGCACGAGATGTTACCGTTCGCTCTTCATGGGTACCGTACCTCAGCAAGGACGTCAACCGGGGCAACTCCTTTCTCCTTGGTCTATGGCATGGAGGCAGTCTTGCCAATTGAAGTTCAGATACCTTCTCTCCGGATAATGAAGGATGCAGACTTAAATGAAGATGACTGGATCCAGACTCGACTTGATCAATTAAACCTAATTGACGAGAAGAGGATCACTGCTATCTTTCATGGTCAGACGTACCAAAAACGGATGATCAGGGCATTTAACAAGAAGGTCAGACCACAAGAGTATCAAGTTGGGGACCTGGTAATCAAACGCATCATCCTTCCTTAAAGTGATCCACGGGGCAAATGGACCCCTACTTACGAAGGGCCATTTATGGTTAAACATGTGTTCTCAGGAGGAGCCATGATCCTAACCACCATGGATGGCGACGACCTTCCTCACCCCGCCAATGCAGACATAGTGAAAAGATACTACGCATGAATAAAAGACCCGCTAGGTTGACATACCTAGGCAAAAATAAGGGCTTCCCGGCGAACCAAAAGGGTTCGGGCAAAAATAAGGGATGAAATGAAAAAAAATCTGTACACCCGGCAAGTCGAAAACCTGAAAAGGCAGCTTGGGCAAAAATGGGTATCCCGGTGGACTGAAAACCCGAAAGGGCGGTCCAGGCAAAAGTTAGGGATAAAGCGTAACACTATGTCTCATTGGATCACTTCGCATCCGAAATTCGGCATCAACTATCTGGCTCAGATTTCGGCATCGACCAATCAGCTTCATTTTCAACTAGGAAGCAAAGCGATGAGACGCTTGGAGACATAAAGGCGATAGTAGAGTTGGAACCCAGTGGGATTGTTCACATAGCTGTTTTGTTTTCAAAATTGTAAATTTTGTGTTATTCGGCGGCGTCCTCTTACTAGGATGTCAGCCTCTTGTACAAAAACGCCTTTTCACGGGCAAAATTCAAATCAATACAAAGTCACTTGTCCATACAAATCGCCATTGTTTTTCCTTTATCTGTTTTGTCTTGCGAAGAACGTCCAATGTTCATTTTTGATATATGCATTTGACATTAAATTGCTGATTCATAAATATTTGCAAAAGATTAATTACAGGTGACATCAGAAACAGGGGCAGTGTAAGGTTGTTTGATGCAGTCCGGTTGCTCTGTCCGCCAAGGTACCAAGGTAGATTCGACTGAAGAATGTGACCAAATCATCTCAACCCCCCGCAGAATAAGACAAGATTCAGCAATGCTTTCCCCAAGCGGAGTTGACTCCCCGTCAATCCTGAAAAGGCACAACATTCCCCGGCAGGTCTTAAAGCTTATCCCCAGTAGATTCTGGAAGCTTGTTCCCTGCAGAATACGGACGTCTCTCCCGAGCTTTATTCAGAGTTATTCCTCACAAGGGCTTATAACTGGGTTATCCTCAGCTAATTGCCACGGAAGATCGCCCTCAACAAAGTTCTTTCAATCCCCAGTGGAGTTTATCTTTGGTATCCCCAACGGAGTTTATCATCATTATCCCCAGCGGAATCCATCATTGAAGTCCTCAGCAGGCCTCTCATCAAAAACTTCAGCAAAGTATCTCTTCCACAGAGCAATTCCCCGGCCGATCGTCAAGGATTTATTTTCCTAGGACGAAAATACATTCATAAACATTTCACGTTTTCATACATCCTGCTTACATACATGATAAAGTGCATACAACACTATCTCATGTTAAAACATCATGCATATCATACATCATGACATTGCATACAACTTATGTTTTGCCTTTTCAGGGAAAAAGACAATCCCAAAGACAACTACCTTCAACTGTCACAATTCCAGATTCGATACCTGTATCTAGCCAGGGCATATCTGAGAGTGATCAGTCTCCAGACTCGATTCCTGTATCTAGCCAAGGCACGTCTGAAGAGTTCGAAGATTCGATTCCTGTATCCAGCCAGGGCACATCTATCAACTATAACATTTCCAGATTCGATTCCTGTATCCAGCCAGGGCACATCTATCAACTACAACATCTCCAGACTCGATTCCTGTATCTAGCCAGGGCACGTCTGAAGAGTTCGAAGATTCGATTCCTGTATCCAGCCAGGGCACATCTATCAACTACAACATTTCCAGACTCGATTCCTGTATCTAGCCAGGGCACGTCTGAAGAGTTCGAAGATTCGATTCCTGTATCCAGCCAGGGCATATCTATTGACGACTATTTCCAGATTCGACTCCTGTATCCAGCCAAGGCACATCTGTGAGCAACCGATTGTAGATTCGATACCTGTATCCAGCCAGGGCATATCTGCATAAAGAGATTGAAGATCAAACACCTGTAACAAGCCAAGAAAACATCTGTCTTTCTCAATTACACAAAGTTCTCGCTAAGGAATCTCTTGTGCGATCAACACTTCCAAATGGCATCTATAAGCCCATTCCCGACAAGGTTCTGTCACATCTCCAGATGGCATCTATAAGCCCATCTCCCTATCCACCACCTATCCAAATGGCATCTATAAGCCCATTCCCGACATCACATTGATGATACTCCAACATGCGAGTGCAAATTTCCGGGCACTCTAGTGTCCAATCTCCTTTTACCCTCGAGTCACGAAAGGCAAACTTGCCAATCTAACTCTTCAGGTTCAAGAAGATTGAACAGGGGAAACTGTTGTACCCCAAAATTTTCCCTCCCATTTCCTCAACATTTTCTCATCACAAAACCCTTGGAGCTCAAGATCCAGTTAGGGTTCCCTCTGCTCAAGACTTCTCCTTGCACTGTTGACCCAAATTAGGGTTTGTGTTTGCACAAAGATGTTTTGACCTAAAAAGCCTAAGATGACTTTCTGCTTCATGTTAGACTCCCAAGTTTATTCAATCAAAGTTTCAAGTTTTGATTCCAAATTTTGCCCAGTCAATTGGACAGTTGACTTAGAAATCAACTGTATTGGGGAAAAAGTCAACTGTGGCCAATTGACAGTCAAATCTCATGAAAATTGACCCACATCAACATTATGAACTCACATAGACCATTTGATCAAGTTTGGATCACAATTCCACAAGAAATTTGATCAGATCATCAAAAGGGCAAAATAGTCATTTTTAGGGTTTTGACTGCACCAAGGCAATTTTTGACTGTTTGACCTAGCCAATGGCAAACCAAGCTCACATATGGACTCAAGGACCCCATGGATTTATCTTGACATGCTCAACAAGTTCAAAAGACCCCAAGTACACAAGATTGACAGTTGAATTTCCCAGTCAGTTGATCAATTTTGACTGTATACTGAAAAGTCAAACTTTGACTTTTTGGTCAAAATCAAGGTTCAAGATTCATTTTTCATCAAAACATGCCAAATCATGAAACTTGTTCACCAAGAAATCAAAAAATGCAAATTAGGGTTTGAAATGGAAATCTTTCATAACTTAGAATTTTTCTAAGTTATGGAAAACCCTAATTTTTTTCCAACTTTGCCCCACTTTCTCACCAAGATTCATTTGGATTCAAACAAAATTCAAAACATGAAAGTTGTAGCTTGTTGCATAATCTACAACTTTGATTCACAAAGTTTTCCCAAATGAGGCTTGTATCTCAAGTTACAATTTTTGGAATAAGGGTACTAAACCATTCTTAACTTAGTGAAATTTTGACCTATTTTGGCAAGGTTTTCCACCTAACTTCAAGGCCATTTTCCATACACTTCCACTTGTAATTTCACTTTGCATTTCAAAGATGGATTGTAGTACACATTCCAAGCTTTCCAAAATGTCCAAGAACTTCTCAAACAACCTCATGGTTAGGGAGAATCGAATTTTGCAATATGGCAAAAACTCACTTTTGATTAGGCCAAGTTACATGTTCATAGCACTATGCATTTCAATCTCAGCTTGCACAACTTGATTACAGGCCTTTTATCTCAATTACACTCATAAATTTAATGCCAATCCTTTGTGCCAAGATCATGTTTTGTATGTTCAAGCATTGCCTAAAGGATTAATCCCAAAATAGATAAAGCATTTCTTCCATTTTTGCAAAAGGTAGCTTTATGTCCAATTGAAAATCCAACAAGTACAGATACAATCTAATTGGCACAAGATTATGAGCATAACACACTGATCAAGGAGGAGTTTTGCAGCATGATTAGGGGCCCTCTACATGCCTAGAACACAATTTGACTTTGCTTGCTTAAGTGTGAAGAAAAGTATCATAACACCACAGAACTTTCATCTCAGCATTAGTAACCTTAAGCAAATATTGTAGACACTCTCTAATCATCCTAACCAAGCTAGAACACGAGCAAGCAAGGTCCCAAACACTCTCATTCCCAGAATCACCATCAAACTGCCAAAACAGAGTGACCTCTGCCGATTGAGTGCCAACTCTCATCCCTTGCATGATTTCTTGCCCAAAGCTCATTGTGATCGGTGGATCTGGAACTGACTGTTTAACACTGGTTCGCGAAATGTCGCGGAAGCAAGAGTCGCCACCGTCTTTTATTTTCTCCAAATGGAAAGGACAAAAGCACAGAAAAATTCCTTAAAGAGATTGCTCTCGGTTCGGGAGGTAGGTTATAGAAAGGGAAGGTGTTAGCACCCTTTCTATCCATGGTTATCCATGGGCTCTTAGATACTTGCTCATTGTGTTTTCAAAAATGGTTTGTTTGCTTTTCAACTGTGGGTTTTAAAAAGTTTCTTTGAAAATTTCAGTTCGACTCTTGTATCGGTCCTCAAGAGTGTTTGAAAAATTGCTTTCGAAAGCTTTTTGAAAAGGTGTCGGTGTGAAAAGTATTTTTGATTTGTTTTTGAAATTAGAGCAAGTATCTTAGAGTTGTCTACCTACCCTAAGGAATTCGTCTGTGTAAATGTCCTTTAAAGTAGTGCCATCCCACCATTGAGAGGTAGGTAGCACCACCGTTGGAGGTGTTCGGGTCAATTCGAGGTTCGGGACATGGTGATCACCAGAGCAATGGGAAGAAACCTTAGAAGCTACCCTCATGCCAGGTTCCCGGATCATGAGGACTTACTAAGACATCCTCTACTCGACGATCACCTTTCGAGGCAAGGCAACAGTGAGGCGTACCCTAGGGGTGGTGTGTGCGATTCGTGTGTCATTTTCATTTATTTTGTCTTGTCCATGTCATTGGTGATCTACGCTTGTTTTTATTTTGTCCATACATTCTTTCATGCCATTATTTAACAGTTAAAAATATTGCGGGAAAGTAAAAATTCTAAGCTATTACAAAAGGCGCGGGTCCACATCGCCAAAATTAAACCAGGACCCGATTTGACAGAAAAAATAAAGAATAATGAAAATAAAAGAATTAAAAGTGTGACAGATAATTAATTACATGGCTTCGGGAGAGATACATCAAAATTGTAAAGAATAAACATGCGAATTTAATAAGAATTAAACGAGGGCGTTGGACCCTTTTTGCAAAATTAAATTAATGAGGAATTAATTAAAATTAAAAGAAAGAGAGAAATTGTTTTTTGGGTATTTTATGATTTTAATGGAAAAAGAGAGTTAATTAAAATTAAAATAAGATGCTAACCCTAATTCTAATTATTTTTAATTTATTAAGAAAAATGTTGAAGTTTTTAACCTAAAATTAACCCTAATTTTTATATGCAATTTAATTATAAAAATAAATATCTAATATTTAATTATTATGGAATAAAAGAAAAAAGGATAAAAAATTAATATGAACCCTAATTCTATGTTTTTTAGATTTTTATTAAAAGAATTAAAATTAAAACCTAATTTAAAACTAAGTTTAATTATATACAATTTAATTACAAAACATATTAAAATAAAAATATTTATTATATTTTTCCTCTTTTCTGACTTTTATGTGTTTTTTTATATTTTTTGTGAAAATAATTAATTAATTAAACAAATAATAATTAAAAGAAAATAGAATTAATAAAAAAATAACATGGCAAACCTAGGGGGGTATCAGTCCCCAAAGTGGAGGTGAAGCCCATTAACCTTGAGCCCAAATCAGCATGGCCTTGTTGATTTTTTCTGGGAGCATACACACGCGTTGACTTGGATTCATGATGTTCTCTAACTCTCAGCCTTGTGATTGATCCCAACAAACGCGTGGCACGCTTGTGATCGTGGGTGTATGATAGAGCCTTGTATTGAACCTGCATGGGAACATTGTTTGCAAAATAATATGGGAATAATGAAGACCTGGGGCTCAAACCCATGTCATGTACGTTGCCAACACTCTCGCTTACCACTGAACCAATTCACGCGCGTTTACTATATAACAACTAACAAATATTATAAAAGAAACAAGCGTTAGTGGGGCCTCCGCGCGCGAACTTTCAAACCAGCCACCCATCGCTTGCCACGAGATCATCTTCTCCATTGTTTTATTTTTTCCTGAAACATAAACATCATAAGCAACGGTTTTCAAATGTTCTCTTAGGCTAGCTTCTGAAAAATAGCGACTAGCCCTGTGATGCTCATAAATTGAGCGCGAGAGTTCCATTGTCTTCGTCCAAGTCCCCTGAATCCATTCTTGGCATCGTGGTGGTCTGATTTTACTGTATTCCAAAACCCCCAATTTGAAGGTTGAAGAACCCTAAATATTATCAATGGTAGATTCGCATACAATGCCCAAAACTTCAATCAAGTTATGTGGTTAGCTTCAGAACAAAGTAATTAGTACAAAATCATGAACAAAATCCAATGATATGGTCTAAATCATAGAATACGATTATGCAAAAAGAGTGATACAGTTCACCCTCGATTTACCAATTCTCTGAGTATGAGGCCAAGTTTTTGATTGGAATCGTTTACTAGCAACCTTGGCAAGCTAATGGAATAGGTTTGGAGACTTGAATTGACCTGCAAGTCTATTTTCAGTTATGGAGTTTTTTGACAAATTTCAAGTTTGGTTTTCCAGATTTCTGAGCAGCTGCGTGGTCTTTTGAATTAGGGTTGTGTTCTATGTATAAGTAAGAGTGAATTAGGTCAAGAATTCTGATCAAAATCCATGCATTGATGGTTTATGAGATTTGATTTTCTTCAAGATCTTTTTCAATCTTTTTCCATGCTATTTGATACCAAATCATGCCAAAACTTTCCCTAATTGATCATGCACGAATTTGAGTGTCCAATGAGAATAATTTCTGCACAAAAAGATTTTATTTCATTAGTTTTGTATTTTTCATGCATTTTATTTAATTAAATGAATTATAAATGATAAAAAATCCAAATAAATAAATAAAAATGGAGAAAAACTTCCCTTTGGGCCTAATGGTCGTGTGCATGCTTGGGACAATGAATTGTGGAAGAAAAATGGGCCCATTAGCAATTTTAGGTCATTTGAATCAATGTTGACTTTTCAAAATATCCAAATATTTCCCAACTTCCACAAGGCATAACTTGCTCAATTTTTAAGCTTTGCTCATGTTCTTGGACATTTTGGAAAGGTCTTTGAGTACTCTAACCAATGTATTTGGTCCCATGTCATTTTGATTTTCCAATTTCAAGTTATGGCCTTTGACTTAAAGTCCCTTTTTGTTGACTTTTGAAAATGACCTATAATGTTGAAATTGATAACTTTTTGTGAGAGCATTTCTTGGACTTGAAGTATGAAGATGAGTTGTAGGAAATGTCTTTCTCTTCAAAATGAGCTTTGGATGGAATTTTTCTGATACTCCATGTGAAAGTTATGCCCTGGTCAATTTACAGTTGACTTTTTCAACTGTCCAAATAAGGAAACTTTTGCATCTTGATGATTTTTGAGCCTAGCTTTGAGAATCATGATCAAGCATTGATCAAATGATGTTTGTGGCTTCAAAATGATATGTTGACCAAAAATTTGAACTTTTGACTGTCAAATGACCATTTTACCCCTACAGTTGACTGTAGTGCAATTAGGGTTTTGACTGTGCAATTTTGTGCTGAAAGTCTTGAAACTTGGTATGAGGATGCTTGACCATATTTGTAGGCATGTGGGACTTGATTGGACCTTTGGAAACTTCATTTTCTTGATCAGAACCAAAACCCTAATTTTGACTGCTTAGGAGGCCCTTGCACTGTGCAACCCTTGAGGAGATTTTGAAGCTTGACTTGGCAAATCTTTGAAGAATATTGGAGGGCAAATTTTGGGGTACAACACTCATCAAACACATTTCCTAGCATCAATGCAAGCTAACCAAAACCTAAAACACGACCTGTAATTCCTCTAACTAGTTCCACCATTTTCATTTTCTTGTTTTGCAGTTGAAGTTCTCTAGCACGATTCAAGAAGTTTCAAGACAAAGTAAAGCTTGGAATAGCACCCCTGGACCTCAAGGAAGATATACCAATCATCACCTTGCACTGAAAGCTTCTCCATTGCCAGATAGAAGTTCAACTGAACAGGTAAGTTCATGAACTCGTATCTCTCTTATTAGGCATTGTTAGTTTTAGGTTTGTGAAGAAAACATGTCACAATCATAGCCCTGAACATGCCCATGTAATTAGATTTCATTTATATTATGTGTGCTGCAAGAATTTTGAGTCTGAACATGGCATAAAAACTAGGTCAGAAATTGGGGGAGAAGAAATTCTCCCTCATCTTAGAGAGTTAAGTCAAGTTCTTTACATGGTTGGATTCGTCTTCTCATGCTCTACACTTTTCATGTTATGAGTTTTGCTTGAAAGTCCAGGAATCAAGAGATGGAAAACGTGTGTTCTTTGTTCATACAGGTCTGAGGTTGAAGACAAAGTCTTCTTGGGCTGGGCCTGAGTTGACTTTCCTATTTGCACCCTTTTGCTACTTTTACACCCCCAAGCCATTTTGCTTATTTCTTTGACTTTCTGACTTTTTCTTTTTTTGGATTGACTTATTTATTTTTTCTCATGATATTAAAAATATAAAAAATATTTTTCTCACCATTTTTGAATTTATTAGGCATTTATTTGGTTTTCTTTTAGTTTGTACATAAATAAATAAATACACATACTTTTATTTAAAATATTAAAATAGGGCAAATACATTTTATACATTTTTTTATTTTGTTTTACCTTCTGAAAATATTTTATAGAAAAATACCTTTTTTTATTAAATATTAAATATTATTAATTTGTATATATAATACATATTTAGCAAATAATGCATATATATATATATATATATTAGTATATTTAGGTTAAAATACAAAAATATATATACATTTTTATTTTATTAATATTTGATATGAAAAATACTTTTTTATGAATATACTCCATTTTATTTTATTTTTGTATATAATTATTAAATATTATACATATTAAATAAGATATATGTTTACTTAATAAAAATTAGGGTTTCACCCTTAAAATACAAAAACTCCAAAAATAACACTTTTTTTATCTTACTTATTTGACATAAATAATACCTTTTTTCATATACATAAAAACCTCTTTTTTGCATTTTTGCATCTTTATTGTATTTTCTATTTAATTTATGCAATCAATTATTTGTAAATATTCCAAAATGATGTAATAGCTAAGTTTAATTTCTTTGCCTAAATATCCCCCCATTTGAACATTTGTACCCCCCTTCCCATATTGTGTTGTAATAGTGTAGGAATTTTAATTTTCGCACTTTACCGCTTTCTAAATATACCATGCTAGAATTAGGGTTTGTATGCAAATAAAAAGAACAAAATAGCTTGACCTAATTTCAAGATAATCAAAGCATGAAAAATGGACAACACATATCACACTTGCACCCCCTAGAGTATTCCACTTTGTTGCCTTCAAATAAATGGGCCATATTGCATGTTAGGTCTCTTTGGGCAAAACAAACAAATCAAATGATCATAGTCCCTCGACGACGCTTTCAAAATGTTGCCTAAACAAATGATCAAGTCCCTTAAAGAAAATGCCCAAAGATACTTAGCACCATTGCAATTATGGTCTAAACGATGACCCGCGCCCGTCCCTTTCACATCCTAACATGAGATTGTCCACCAAATACAATGGTGGAACAAACTTATTAAAAGGGTTAAAACATAGCAATAAGCTTTGAGAAATTTAAGAGTAGATAACCTCTTAGTTACTTGAATCAAACTTGCAAAAAACAAAACACTTGCCTATTTTCTAAAACCACACCTCACAACACTTTCAAAACAAACTTTCAAAAACAAATGAAAACCTTTTCAAAAAGACATACACCTTTGTATACATCCTAACATGGATCATTACAAAGGTTGCCACCACATTGGCATCTTTCCAAAACATTTTCAAACCCACACACACAAGCACCATTTCAAACAATTGAAAACAAAAGGCAAGTGATCTAAGCAAGTAACTAAGAGCCCATGGATAACCATGGATAGAAAGGGTGCTAATACCTTCCCTTTCTATAATCTACTCCCCGAACCCAAGAAAACATCTCAAAGGTTTTTGCTGTGCTTTTTAAACCTTTCCTTAGGATAAAATAAAAAGTCGGTGGTGACTCTTGCTCAACCGAAACATTTGCGAAAACAAACGCAAAACCATAGTCAGTTCTCCCACCGTATCACATGGAGCATGGTGAACAGGTCTGACCCTCAAGAGTTAGGACTAAAGACTTCTCTCTCTATGCAACCTTATCTCCAGTGGGTTCGAGCCCGTGCTCAAAAGCTGGGGATGCCTTATAAAGCTGTTTTGCCAGTGATTGTAGAGCATACTAATGAAGAAGGGGTTCTTTATACGATGCTTTATCCCTACATGCCTACTGATCTTAGGGCATTAAAGAGATCCTGGATTCAGCTAAAGTAAGAAAGGGATACTTACAGGGAGAAGTATCATGAGCAATAGAGGAAGATCTTGAAGCTCACGAGGCAACTTGAGAATGAAAGGATGATCAATGATTATGTCAGCACGAAGGGAAAGCGACCATGGGATTTCTGATTTTTACTTGTTTCTAGTTCAGATTCATTTCCAGTTTATTTCTTTTGTAACGCCTTAAAGGCATTGTTAAACATTTTCATAAGTTAATCTAATAAAGTGTGTTTTATTTTGTTTTACAAATTTGAATCTCCCAAAGTCTTTGAAATCATTTCATACATATTCCATCACCATGCACCTCATTACAGGTATCATTACAGGTTTCTCATCTTCTTCGCTGTTTATTTCAGCACATAATGTCTTCTGAAATACCTACCGATCAAGCCATCAAGGCTCTTCAAGCACATAATGCTCAATTCCAAGAGATGTTTTTGAACTTTGCCAAAGGGCAACAGGATTTGAAGACTCTCATCCTGAAGGAGAAGAAGAAGAAGAAGAAGAAGGTGGTCCTTCTGAACATGGGTCACAGATTTGGGAATAGGTTGAGACAAGAAGCTGCTTTGTCTCATTCATCTAAAGGAGGAGAGAATCAAGAGGAGGAGAAGGGTCCTAGTCCTGTAGTCTCTGATAATGACACTGATTTTGATGAAGAACAGTATCCTCCTGCTGAGGATAGGTACAAGTAACTCGAAGACCGGCTGAATGCAATGAAGATTCAGAAGATACCTGGGTTGGACTTCGGAGATCTGGACTGGCATCTGGGGTGGTGATCCCTCACAAGTTTAAAGCTCCTATATTTTCTAAGTACGATGGAGTATCTTGTCCAAAGCTTCATCTCCGCTCATACGTCAGAAAAATCCAGCCGTATACTGTTGATAGAAACCTGTGGGTTCATTTCTTTCAAGATAGTCTGTCAGGGACTCAACTTGAATGGTTCTATCAATTGGAAGGAGATAATGTCCGCAACTGGGGGGACCTTGCTGCTGATTTTTATAAGCAATACCAGTATAACGCTGACCTTGCTCCCACGCGTACTCAGCTTCAGGGTATGTCTATGGGTACATGTGAAGGCTTTAAGGACTATGCTCAAAAGTGGAGAGATCTGGCGGGAAGAGTCCAACCCCCTCTGTCTGATAGGGAGTTGGTGGATATGTTTCTTGGGACGTTTCCTGGTCCATTTTTCAATCATTTGATCGGTAGTTCATCATCCGGGTTTACTGAACTGATTTTGACTGGGGAGAGAGTAGAAGCTGGTATCAAAAGTGGCAAGATACAAAAAGGTGCTTCATCAAGTACAGAAAAGAAACCTTTCAAGAAAGAAGCTAGTGCTGTTTACAGCTCAAGGAGCCAAAACTGACCTGAATGCTGCCAAGCAATTAATGCAGTAGTAATATCAAGACCCACTGTTTCCCCATAACGTAACAATCAGCAAAGAGTAGAGAGGCTGCAAAGACAGTATACTCGGCTCAGTATGACCCTGTCTCAAATTTTATTGCAGTTATTGAAGACCAACTTGATAACTCTGAGGGAGGCCCCGAAGAATCCCAGTACTACATCACCGCTGTATAATCCGAACGCCCGCTGCGCCTATCACTCCGATAGCCCAGGGCATGATACCAACAACTGCTGGGCCTTGAGGAATAAGGTGCAGGATTTAATTGAAGCTAAAGAAATTGAGTTTGATGCTCCAGAGAAACCCAACGTCATAACTGCTCATATGCCCAAACATGATCAGGGAGTGAATGCAATTGGGGATGATGAAGAAGAGTCAGATATTGACAGCTAGATTTAGCCGACTACCAACGGTGGATTGAACAATTGGACGGCGAAGGACTTCGTGCCCATTTCTTTTATTACACAGTAATAGACTTTTGTTTTGAGTTTTGTAACAGACAATTCGAAACTTTACGGCCCGGTGCCTTGCCCGAGGCACCGTGGCTTTGTTTGTGAGGGATTATTATGTGTCATTTCCATATATCATCAATAAAGCATTGGACGTTTTCTTGCATTACAAATTTTGCGCTCCTTGTTTTTATTTTTGCACATTATCAAAACAGCTTTTGTCTTACACACACTCACATATCATAATGCAGATCCACATCCACTCTGGATCCCATTGATAACGACTCTGCTACTTCCAGTTATGACTTCGAAAATCCGATCAACCAAGTCGAGGACGAAGGTGAGGATGATTGTGAAGTGCCTGGGGAACTTGCTAGACTGTTACTACAGGAAGAAAGGGTCATACAACCCAATGAAGAGCCAATGGAATCAGTGAATCTGGGTACAAAGGAAGACAAGAAAGAGGTCAAGATCGGTGCAAATCTGGAGCCTAGTGTCAAGCAACGGTTGATTCAAATGCTACGCAAGTATGTTGAGATCTTCGCTTGGTCTTATGAAGACATGCCTGGTTTAGACACCGTTATTGTGGTTCACCGTGTTAGAACAATGTTTGAATCTAGTACCCTATATTTAAGTTTTGATGATAACAAAGTGAAAAGATATAGTAGTTAAATATTTCATGATTGAATTATATGCTGCCTAAAATTACTATGCTCTGATTTGCAGATATGCTGATTAAAATAAGCAAGATCACGTTTTCAGCATCAGAATATGATTTCATACACCAGCATCAGAAGTTGCTGAATCAGAACGTCAAGATCAGATGATCAACGCTTGCACATGCTGAAGCTTGATGAACAAGAACTGCGCGTAAAACACTCTGATACAGAATCAATAGTTCATCAGCAGCGAAGCAGAATCAGAATGAGCCAAGCCAGAACGTGCATTGAAGAAGCAACGGTACTGTGCATTGAACGCTAATTAATTCCAACGGCTTCATTCTAGACAAGATCTGCTCAAAAAGGAAAGCTTGTTATTAGCATTGAATCAAGAATATTTGCTTCAACGTTCATCTTCTCAAGTGCTATATAAACCAAGCTTCGAAGATTATCACGGCTAATCCTTCCAAACTCTCTACACGCAAAAAGCTGAACAATAATCTTCATCTACCAGTTTTGCTAAACCAACAAACTCTGATACTCCATTAGTGTTTAGCATTCTAAGTTTCTAAGCTTCATTTGTGTAAACATCACAGTTGTGATATAGTTTTTGTAGAAAACATTCACACACATTTGTTTTATACCTTTGTAAGAAAGTGTTGCCTTGACAAACCGGATTGTGGTTTGAATCAAGAAGGCTTTAGCAGTTGTTAAAGCAGATTTGTATTCAGTTGAATATAGTGAATTAAGACCTCGTTGGAGAGAGGCGAAATCACCTTGACGGGTGGACTGGAGTAGTTTGAGATCAAACGAACCAGGATAAAAATATCTTGTCATTTGCTTTAAGTTTCCAGTTTTACAATTCAACCCCCCCTTCTTGTGTTTTTCACCCCTTCAATTGGCATCAGAGCGCCTGGTTCTGAGCTAAAACACTTAACCGTGTCAGTACAAGATCCAGCGTCAGAAAAACACAATGGCAGGAAACAACTCTCATTTCAGCAATGACACCAATGAGGACAGAGACAGATTCAGCGGCAAACCTCCAGTCTTTGATGGAGAAAACTTTGATTACTGGAAAGACAGAATTGAAAGCTTCTTTCTAGCACATGATGCTGATCTGTGGGATATGGTGACAGATGGATACACGCACCCTGTGAATGCAACTGGTCAGAAGATTGAAAGAAAATCAATGACTGATCAACAAAAGCGTGATTTCAAGAATCACCATAAGGCCAGAACCATCCTCCTCAGTGCCATCTCCTATACTGAGTATGAGAAGATCTCCAACAGAGACACAGCTAAGAACATCTTTGATTCTCTCAGAATGACGCATGAGGGCAACGTTCAAGTCAAAGAAACAAAAGCTCTGGCGCTCATTCAGAAGTATGAGGCGTTTAAAATGGAAGAATCTGAATCCATTGAAACAATGTTCTCTAGATTCCAGATTCTGGTAGCTGGTCTCAAAGTTCTGGACAAGGGATACTCTACTGCTGACCATGTCAAGAAGATAATCAGAAGTTTACCCAAGCAGTGGAGGCCTATGGTTACTGCTCTGAAGCTGGCGAAAGATCTCAACAAAATCACTCTGGAGGAACTTATAAGCTCCCTCAGAAGTCATGAGATAGAGCTGGAAGCTGACGAGCCTCAGAAGCAAGGTAAGCCTATAGCTTTAAAATCTAACAGAAAATCTGAATCTAAAGTTTTGCAGGCAGTTGAAGAAACATCTGATGGATCCTCATCAGAAGAAGACGAGCTTTCCCTTCTCTCCAGAAGAGTAAATCAACTGTGGAAGCAAAGACAAAGGAAGTTCAGGAATCCCAGAAGATCTGAGCAGAACGAGTCTTCTTCCAGATACAGAAGGACAGATTCTTCCTCTGGATACAGAAGATCTGAAGGCTCCTCCGGTAGCAAAAAGCCAAATACAAAAGACATCATCTGCTACGAGTGCAATGAGCAAGGACACTACAAGAGTGACTGTCCAAAGCTTCAGAGGGAAAAGCCCAAAAAGAAGTTTGGAAGAGAGAAGAAGAAAAGTCTCATGGCCACATGGGATGACTCTGACTCGTCTGAAGCTGACTCAGAATCAGATGATGAAAGGGCAAACATAGCGCTCATGGCTAACATTCCAGATGACAGTGAAGCTTCTGACTCAGACTCAGAATCAGACACAGAAGAGGTATTCCCTAACTTCGCTGTTAATTTTACAAAGGCTGAACTTGCTGAAAGCCTCAATGAAATTCTGGAACGTTATAAGCAGATTAGAGCTAAATTCAGAGACCTGAAAAGGACTCTTGAATCTGACTCTAATAAGTCTGAGAGTCTCAAATTGGAAAACTCTGAGCTGAGAGATAAAATTTTAAAATTAGAAAACTCTTTACAAAACTCTCAGAAGGAACCAATTGCTGAAACTCCCAGCAACGCTGATGAGATCATCAAGGAGTATGATCATAGTTTCCAGAAGTTCCTTGCTAAAAGCATAGATAGAAGCAGAATGGCTTCAATGATCTATGGAGTTGGCAGAAACGGCAGGAAAGGAATAGGATACCTAGGTAAGGTTCCTACACCTAAAAATGTCATGGATTTAACCATTAAACACACTCCTCTAAATTCACACTTTGTGTATGGTCACACACATGACATCAAATATACTAGTAGTAATCACTTTGTGAAACCAAAATTCAACCAGAGTTTTGGTAAAACTAACAAATCAGGACCCAAGAAGATCTGGGTACCTAAGGATAAAATAATACATGTTGCAGATATCTTTAGCAGCAAATCAGAAACACCAGTCATGGTACCTGGACTCTGGCTGCTCACGACACATGACGGGAAGAAGGCATATGTTCCAAAGCCTGGAACTTAAGCCTGGAGGCCACGTTTGCTTTGGAGGCAATCAGAGGGGAAAGATTATTGGCTCTGGAACTGTAGGTAACGGAAATCTTCCCTCTATTAATAATGTTCTGCTAGTTGATGGATTAATGCATAATCTGTTATCCATAAGTCAATTAAGTGATAACGGTTATGATATAATCTTTAATCAAAAATCATGTAAAGCTGTTAGTCAGAAAGATGGGACTATCCTATTTAATGGTAAGAGGAAAAACAACATTTACAAAATCAAACTTTCTGAACTAAAGAGTCAGAACGTAAAATGTCTTCTGTCTGTTAACAACGAGCAGTGGATCTGGCACAGAAGATTGGGGCATGTTAGTATGAGAAGAATATCTCAGATTAACAAACTCAATCTGGTCAGAGGACTTCCAAATTTGAAGTTCAATTCAGATGCTCTGTGTGAAGCATGTCAGAAAGGCAAATTTGCAAAACCTTCTTTTAAATCCAAAAATGTTGTTTCTACCTCTAAGCCATTAGAACTTCTGCACATTGACCTATTTGGACCAGTTAAAACTGCTTCTGTCAGTGGCAAGAAGTATGGGTTAGTAATCGTAGATGACTATAGCAGATGAACATGGGTAAAGTTCTTAAGACACAAGGACGAGTCACACTCTGTGTTTGTTACCTTCTGTAACCAAGTTCAGAATGAAAAAGATCTTAGAATCGTTAAAGTCAGAAGTGATCATGGTGGAGAATTTGAAAATAAAGATTTTGAGTCATTCTTTAATGACAAAGGCATTCTGCATGATTTCTCTTGTCCTAGAACTCCCCAACAAAATGGAGTTGTAGAACGAAAGAACAGAACATTGCAAGAAATGGCCAGAACCATGATCAACGAGACAAACGTTGCTAAGACTTTCTGGGCAGAGGCAATAAACACAGCGTGTTACATTCAGAATAGAATCTCAATAAGACCTATTCTGGAAAAGACTCCATATGAATTGTGGAAGAACAGAAAGCCCAACATTTCGTATTTTCATCCATTTGGATGTACTTGCTATATGTTAAATACTAAGAATTATTTGAACAAGTTTGATTCTAAGGCACAGAAGTGTATTATGTTAGGATACTCTGAACGCTCAAGAGGGTACAGAGTATACAATATAGAAACACAGATTGTGGAAGAATCAATCAGTGTTCGTTTTGATGACAAGCTTGACTCTGAAAAGTCAAAGCAGAATGAAAATCTTGCAGGTATAGAAATTGAATTTGCAGGTTCTGAAGACAAGTCATCAGAAGCTCTCAACACAGACATTCCTTCAACGTCTGAAAGAAGCAATGCTAGAAATCCTACAACTGCTGCTGATCAACCTCAGAAGAGATTACCCAGAAGCAGTTTGGATCACCCAGAAGAGACTATCCTAGGAAGAAAGGAAGATCCAATCAGAACAAGAGCAAGCTTCAGAAACTCTGAAGAAACTCTGATGGGACTTGTGTCTCTGATTGAACCTTCTTCTATTGATGAAGCACTTCTGGATAATGACTGGATTCTGGCAATGCAAGAAGAGCTGAATCAATTCACCAGAAACGACGTATGGGATCTCGTTCCAAGACCAAAAGGATTCAACGTCATTGGAACAAGATGGGTGTTCAGAAACAAGCTCAATGAACAAGGTGAAGTCGTCAGAAACAAGGCACGACTGGTTGCACAAGGTTATAGTCAGCTAGAGGGGATAGACTATACAGAAACCTTTGCCCCAGTCGCCAGGTTAGAATCTATCAGACTTTTAATTTCATTTGCTGTTAATAGAGGCATCACTCTGTATCAGATGGATGTCAAAAGTGCATTCTTAAATGGTTATATAGAAGAAGAAGTATATGTTCACCAACCCCCAGGTTTTGAAAATACAAAACATCCAGAACATGTTTTCAAACTGAAAAAGTCACTGTATGGTCTGAAACAAGCTCCCAGAGCTTGGTATGAAAGGCTAAGTAACTTTCTGCTTGAAAATGAATTCACCAGAGGGAAAGTGGACACTACTCTATTCTGTAAAACAGTTAAGAGTGACATTTTAGTCTGTCAAATTTATGTTGATGATATTATTTTTGGTTATACTAATCCTTCTCTTGGAAGAAAATTTGCTAAGTGTATGCAGGCAGAATTTGAGATGAGCCTCATGGGGGAACTGAAATTCTTTCTAGGAATTCAGATCAATCAAACTCCAGAGGGAACTTACATTCATCAGAGCAAATACATCAGAGATCTTCTGAAGAAATTTGACCTCTCAGAATGTAAGCCATCAAAGATTCCAATGCATCCCACGTGCATTCTGGAAAGAGAAGAGGTAAGCAAAAGTGTAGAACAGAAAGTCTACAGAGGTATGATTGGTTCTCTCCTTTATCTGACTGCTTCAAGACCTGATATTTTATTCAGCGTATGTATTTGTGCTAGATTCCAATCAGATCCTAGAGAATCTCACTTAACAGCTGTTAAGCGAATTTTCAAGTATCTGAAAGGTACTACTAATCTGGGTTTGTTTTATAGAAAATCTAGTGATTACAGCTTAGTAGGCTACTGTGATGCTGATTTTGCTGGAGATAGAGTGGAACGTAAAAGTACTTCTGGAAGCTGCCAGTTTCTGGGAGAAAATCTGATCTCGTGGTCCAGCAAAAGGCAATCAACAATTGCTCTGTCAACAGCAGAAGCTGAGTACATAGCAGCAGCTGGATGTAGCACACAAATGCTCTGGATGAAAAGTCAGCTTGAAGACTTCCAGATTTTTGAGAGTAACATTCCTATTCTTTGTGATAATACTTCTGCTATTTGCTTAAGTAAGAATCCTATTTTACATTCTAGAGCTAAGCATATAGAAATAAAACATCATTTCATTAGGGACTATATTCAGAAAGGTATTTTAAACTTGAAATTTATAGATACAGACCATCAATGGGCTGATATCTTTACTAAACCCCTTTCAGAAGATAGGTTTAATTTCATTCTGAAACATCTCAGCATGAAAGTATGCCAAGAATGAAAATGTTTTAATTCCATGTATTTATCTTCAGAATGTAATTATATCACTGTGAACTTCTGATCAATCTTCTTTCAGAAAGATAGAACATGCAGATTGTATCAGATGCAAGTCTAAAGATCTGAGAGTCTAATCTCAAAGACAGACGTGCTGATCACTACATCAAACAAGTGTCATCCAATCATCAGCAAATCCCTGAAGCAGAACGCGTGCACGTTTCTGAGAAGGCAAAGCGCTGATTGGGTGCATTGAGACACATGTCTGGTAACCGTTTTTAAGTATCTTTCTCAAATCCCCCAAAATCAGCAAGCATTTAATGCAAAGTAATCACGCTTGTTAATGGCAATCATTATTTTTTTCTCTCTCTTAAAAACGTTTAATTTTTCAAAATAATTTTTGAAATCTTTATTTAAGCACATTATTCTTCAATCTTAATCTTTACGCTTTCTCATAATCTCTTAAGTATTCTCTGCATATTTCTGAGTTATCTTCTTAAAACCCTTTTTTTTCTCTCAAATCATTCTCAAGCTTTTGTGTGAGAACAATGGCATCCTCCAGCATTTCTGCAGGAAATCAGAAGAAAGAAACCTCTGAGCAATATCAGGTGCCTACCAGAACTCTTCTCACACCGGTAAAGAATCTCGAAGTTCTCTCTGAGTTAATCGTCGATTTCGAAAGTTTGAAGGATAATGGATTTGACCTAACTGAGGAAATTAAAGCTCAAAAGTGGGAGAGGTATTTTGATAGACTGGTTGGACCAACCTTCCCAGAGCTTGTCAAGGAATTTTGGATTCACGCCAAGATTCATAAACATCTAGTCATCTCTTCTGTCATGGGAAAGAAGATAGTAATTTCTGAAGACCTCATTGCTAGGTTAATCGGTCAAAGTGGTGGTGGAGTCCGTTGTGTGGACATGGCTGATAGATGCCCTGATATAGGTGTGGTAGCCAACTGCATTTTCACTCTTGGATTTCCCAGCAGCAAAATTAAGGATCTGAAAGATCACTGCAGAGTATGGGCCAAGATTGTTCTGGGCTGTTTCAATCACAGGAAGCCAACAAGCTCTCCTGATTATATAAACGTGGATCAGCAATTTCTGATCTACTTTATTGATCAGAGGGTGAAGATCAATCTGGCACACTTCCTGTTCAACCATCTGAAGACTAGTGTGAAAGAGACTAGAGAAGAAGAAAGGACCAAAAGGGACTGGATACCGTTTGGGAGGCTCATATCAGATATTCTGACAGTGAATAAGCTGATAGATTATCTGAGCGAAGCTAAAGTACTGGGCAATTTTGAACCAACTGTTGGAAAACCGCTGAACGCTAAGAACCTGAAAAAGATGAAGCTGATAGAAAATATTAGGAAGGAACCCAGAGCTGCTTCAACTGCTGACATCTCCAGAAGAAGAGTGCCTCTGAGTGATTTCCCAAGATTTTCTGAAATGGAATCCCAACCGGATATGTTTCTCAAGTATCCAGATTCATACAAGGAAGAAGATGCAGGTTCAAAGCTGAAGATCAAAGATCTGAGTCAACCCCAACCTGAAGTGACTCAGAAGAAGACAAAGAAGAGGAAAGCAGAAGGATCATCTCATCAGACTCCAAAGAAAAGAGGTATTTCATCTGCTGCTCCTATTTCAATTTCATCTACTATTCCAACATCTGTTGCCCCTCCTCAAACCTCTCACAGAATTTCAATCCCAATCCCTACTATTGATGAAACCATACCAGAAGACCCTTCTGAGGCCTTACAACTCAGAAGAACCAGAATTAAAATTCCCATTAAAATTACCAAACAACCAACTGTTTCAACAACACCAGCACTTGATAGAGTGCTAGCTGATATTGAGCGTGAACATGCTTCTGTTCAACCTCATTCTGAACCACCAAATATTCCTCCTCCACAACCAGAACCACAACCTGAACCAGAAATTCAACCAGAACCAGAATCAGAACCACAACAACAACAACCACTCACAGAAGAACCTCTGATCCCTGAGCAATCAGAGATTCCACCTCCTCAACCAGAAAATAATCCACCCTCACCACAAACAGAGTTTCACCGCTATGAAACCCCATCTCCTCATCATTCTGATCCCCACTCACCTCAACCTTCACCGCTGGCAATACAGTTGCCATGTGGAACCACCATTGTCAGACCCCAGTTACCATCATCAGAGGAATCAACACCTCCAAAAACTCCAACCACTCCAATAGATATATCCTCTGACTCTGATAACCATCCACCAAAACAAACAGCACCTCAGCACACCTCTGAAAACCAATCCTCTGAAAACCCCAGCAAAACTTTCATTGACTTAACAAGTCTTGAACGTCTTGCTGATTTAAGACACAAATTGGCCATTCCCAAACCAAAGCAACTAGATGTTGGCTCTGGTATTTTGGACTTTGAAACAGGTATGCTGCAATGGATTGCTTCTTTGAAGCAAGTCTGTCCGGGGATGATCGACCCTGCTGCTTCTGATCAGCTCTGGTCACAGTTCAGAGTATGGGTTCGTGCTGAAGCACTCAAGCTGCAGGACGTCAACTATGAGCAGGCTCAACAAAACTTTAGCAAGCTGCTGAAGGAAGTTGAGAGTCAGCTGCCTCAAGAAGTTGTGCTCCCTCTGGACTCAGAATCTTGGTCTGAGAAAGAGCAAGCTGCACAGGTGCAACCATCAGAAGAAGACAAGACCCTTCAGGAAGAAAATCCAGCAGAAGATGTAGCTGAAAGTTCTGAGAAACTTCCTCCTGCTGAAAGTTCTCAAGCTGCCTTGGACAGGCAGGCTCTGGAAGAATTAAGGCTGAATGACTTGCGTCTACAACAGCGGATGGAAGAGAATGATCAGAAGATGGAAGCAAGAATGAATGTTCAGGACAGCAAGATTGACACTGTTGTCAACATGGTTCAGAAGCAGAATGAAACTTCTGAAAAGATTCAAGCAATGTTGGAAAGCCTGTTCTCACGCATGCCCCCTCAACCATAAATCTTTTTCATGCATAATTTTTCATGTTTTCTTCACTTTCTGATGTACTTTTGACTATGTTTTGACTATGTTTGTGTAATGCTCTTTTGCTCTGAACTATTTTAATATAATTTGTTTTTCTGATCTAAATTGTTTTAGCACATCACTAACACTTTTTGATTGCTGACAAAAAGGGGGAGAACAAGAATGATATTTAAACTCAATAACGGCTAACTAGACAGAAACTCTCAAACATTCTAACTCTATTACTTGAAATGTTTTTCTGTTTTGTTTTTAAGTCTACAGGCACAAGGAAGCTCTTGAACACTATGAAGACTAGAAGCTAGAAGATCTGATCAAAATGTAGAAGCTCATGTTGCTCTGATCAAATATGAAGTTCTGATATATGAAGCTCTGATCATCCTAACACTCTGATCTGAAGCAAAGCTCTGACAGGAAAAGCTCTGAAGCTCTGCTCTCTGATAAGTCAAAGACCTATAATCTGATGCTCAAAGATAGAAAAAGATCTGATCCTGAAGAACACGCATATCAAAGGGAAGTAACAAACTCAGGGGGAGTATCTCTTAACTCTGACTTCTCCGTACTTCTTATTCTGATACATAGCTCTGATACCTTTTCACGTTATTCTTTCATTTAAAATATCGAGTTTTTGTCATCATCAAAAAGGGGGAGATTGTTAGAACAATGTTTGAATCTAGTACCCTATATTTAAGTTTTGATGATAACAAAGTGAAAAGATATAGTAGTTAAATATTTCATGATTGAATTATATGCTGCCTAAAATTACTATGCTCTGATTTGCAGATATGCTGATTAAAATAAGCAAGATCACGTTTTCAGCATCAGAATATGATTTCATACACCAGCATCAGAAGTTGCTGAATCAGAACGTCAAGATCAGATGATCAACGCTTGCACATGCTGAAGCTTGATGAACAAGAACTGCGCGTAAAACACTCTGATACAGAATCAATAGTTCATCAGCAGCGAAGCAGAATCAGAATGAGCCAAGCCAGAACGTGCATTGAAGAAGCAACGGTACTGTGCATTGAACGCTAATTAATTCCAACGGCTTCATTCTAGACAAGATCTGCTCAAAAAGGAAAGCTTGTTATTAGCATTGAATCAAGAATATTTGCTTCAACGTTCATCTTCTCAAGTGCTATATAAACCAAGCTTCGAAGATTATCACGGCTAATCCTTCCAAACTCTCTACACGCAAAAAGCTGAACAATAATCTTCATCTACCAGTTTTGCTAAACCAACAAACTCTGATACTCCATTAGTGTTTAGCATTCTAAGTTTCTAAGCTTCATTTGTGTAAACATCACAGTTGTGATATAGTTTTTATAGAAAACATTCACACACATTTGTTTTATACCTTTGTAAGAAAGTGTTGCCTTGACAAACCGGATTGTGGTTTGAATCAAGAAGGCTTTAGCAGTTGTTAAAGCAGATTTGTATTCAGTTGAATATAGTGAATTAAGACCTCGTTGGAGAGAGGCGAAATCACCTTGACGGGTGGACTGGAGTAGTTTGAGATCAAACGAACCAGGATAAAAATATCTTGTCATTTGCTTTAAGTTTCCAGTTTTACAATTCAACCCCCCCTTCTTGTGTTTTTCACCCCTTCACACCGCTTGCCAACTAAAGAAGACTGTCCTCCAATAAAGCAGAAAGTTCGCCGCATGCGCCCAGAGATGTCTGAGAAAATCAAAGCTGAAGTCATGAAACAGTTTGATGCCGGTTTTCTGGCAGTTACTTCTTACCCGCAGTGGGTTGCCAACGTGGTTCCGGTACCAAATAAAGATGGAAAGGTGCGGATGTGTATGGATTATAGGGATCTGAATAGGGCAAGCCCCAAGGATGATTTCCCCCTCCCTCACATCGATGTTCTGGTTGACAACACCGCGCAGCATAAGGTCTTCTCCTTTATGGATGGTTTTTATGGTTACAATCAGATTAAGATGGCTCCCGAGGACATGGAGAAGACAACGTTCGTTACACAGTGGGGTACCTTTTGCTACAAAGTTATGTCGTTCGGATTGAAGAATGCTGGGGCAACGTATCAGCGCGCCATGGTCGCTTTGTTCCATGATATGATTCACCATGAGATTGAGGTATACGTTGACGACATGATTGCAAGGTCCCAGACTGAAGAAGAACATCTCGACCATCTCCAGAAACTATTCGACAGGTTGAAGATGTACAAGCTGAGGTTAAACCTGAACAAGTGCACCTTCGGAGTAAGGTCGGGTAAGCTGCTGGGTTTCATTGTTAGTGATAAAGGTATTCAAGTGGATCCTGCCAAGGTAAAGGCTATACAGGAAATTCCAGCTCCCCGAACGGAAAAAGAAGTCAGAGGCTTTTTGGGACGTCTGAACTATATTGCCCGATTCATTTCACACCTGACTGCTACTTGTGAGCCAATCTCCAAGCTGCTGAAGAAAGATCAAGTGGTAAGATGGAATAATGAATGTCAGGCCGCTTTTGAAAGGATCAAAGAATATCTCCAAGAGCCTCTTATTCTAATGCCTCAAGTTGAAGGAAGACCTTTGATCTTATACTTGACACCACTCGACAATTAGATAGGGTGTGTGCTGGGGCAGCATGACGAGTCTGGCCGAAAAGAGCATGCTATTTACTACCTTAGCAAAAAGTTTACCGACTGTGAGACTCGATACTCACTGCTTGAGAAAACTTGCTGCGCTTTGGCATGGGCTGCTCGCCGGCTGAGACAGTATATGCTGACTCACACTACCCTATTGATATCAAAGATGGATCCAATCAAGTATATCTTCGAAAAGCCTGCCTTGTCCAGAAGAATAGCAAGATGGCAGATGATCTTAACTGAGTATGACATCCAATATATAACCCAAAAAGCAATCAAGGGGAGTGTATTGGTAGATCATTTGGCGCATCAGGCCGTGGATGATTACCAGTCTATGAACTTCGAGTTTCCGGATGAGAACATCATGTTGGTGACTGACTGTGAAAAACCTGGACCGGATGAAGGGCCTGAGGAAGGATCCCGATGGTCTATGTATTTTGATGGAGCTTCAAACGCATTGGGTAATGGCATTGGCGCCGTGGCCATATCTCCTGAAGGCTGTCATACTCTGTTCACTGCCCGATTATGTTTTAACTGCACCAACAACATGGAGGAGTATGAAGCATGCATTATGGGCCTTCGAGCAGCTATTGATCTGAGGATTAAGTTCTTGAGTGTATTCGGAGATTCCGCTCTAGTGATCAGTCAGATCAAAGGCGAGTGGGATACGAAGCACCTAAATCTTATTCCTTACAAAGAGTATGTATTGACGTTGCTCTCTTACTTCGAGGAGATAACCTTTGAACACTTCCCGAGAGAGGAGAATCAGTTAGCGGACGCGCTAGCTACCATGTCTTCTATGTTCAAGGTCAGGTGGGACAATGAAGCTCTCCAGATTACCATCGAGAGGTTGGAAGAACCTGCACATTGCTGTGACGTCGAGACTGAAGAGGTAGCAGATAAACCCTGGTTTCACGAGGTAAAGAGGTATCTTGAGGCTCAAGAATACCCCGAGGGTGCATCTGTTAACGATAAGAAGTTCTTGAGGAGGTTCGCTGCTAAGTTCTTCATCAGCAACGGTGTCCTTTACAAGCGTAACCATGATTTAACCTTACTGCGATGTATGGATAAGAACAAGGCAGAAATGATCATGGCAGAGGTACATGAAGGTACTTTCGGAACTCATTCCAGTGGACACACCATGGAAAAGAAGATCCTACGGGAAGGATATTATTGGTCCACCATAGAAGCCGACTGTTATCAACATTCTCGAACTTGTCATAAGTGTCAAGTCTATGCTGATAAGGTGCACATACCTCCAGTTCCTTTGAACGTCTTGACAACTCCTTGGCCCTTTGCAATGTGGGGCACCGATATGATTGGTGAGATCAGACCTACTGTGTCCAACAGGCATCGTTTCATTCTGGTAGCTATTGATTACTTTACAAAGTGGGTTGAAGCAGCTTCCTTTTCTACAGTAAGTAAGAAAGTTGTGGCGCGGTTTATTCGGCACAATTTGATATGTCGATATGGTGTACCAGAGAGGATCATTACGAACAATGGTACAAATCTCAACAATACGATGATCACCGAGCTCTGCAAGCAGTTCAAGATACAACATCACAACTCTTCTCCTTACCGGCCAAAGATGAATGGGGCTGTTGAAGCAGCTAATAAGAACATCAAGAAGATTGTGCAGAAGATGACAATGACATACAAAGACTGGCATGAGATGTTACCGTTTACTCTTCATGGGTACTAAACTTCAGCGCGGACTTCAACAGGGGAAACACCCTACTCTTTGGTGTATGGCATGGAAGCAGTCCTACCCATTGAAGTCCAGATACCCTCTCTTTGGATTATGAAGGATGCAGGTTTGAGCGAGGACGACTGGATCCAGACCCGACTTGATCAACTGAACTTAATCGACAAAAAGAGACTTACTGCTATTTGTCATGGTCAGACGTATCAAAAGCGGATGATCAAGGCATTTAATAAGAAAGTCAGACGACAGGAGTATCAAGTTGGGAATCTGGTGATCAAACACATCATATTACCTCAAGGTGATCCCAGGGGAAAATGGACCCCTACGTATGAAGGGCCATTTGTGGTTAAGAACATTTTATCAGGAGGAGCAATGATTCTAACCACCATGGATGGTGACGACCTTCCTCACCCCGTCAATGCAGACATAGTGAAAAAATACTACGCATGATCAAAGACCCGCTAGGTTGACTGGACTAGGCAAAAATAAGGGCTTCCCGGCGAACCAAAAGGGTTCGGGCAAAAATAAGGGATGAAAATGAAAATATGTACACCCGACAAGTCGAAAACCTGAAAAGGCGGCTTGGGAAATAAAGGGTATCCCGGTGGACTGAAAACCCGAAAGGGCGGTCTAGGCAAAAATTAGGGATTAAAGCGTAACACTATGTCTCATTGGATCATCTTGCAGCCAGACTTCAGTATCAACTATCAAGCTTAGATGGCGCCAATCAGTTTGATCTACCTTCAACCAAGTAGCAAAGTGATGAGATGCTCGAAAGACATAAAGGCAATAGCAGAGTTGGAACCCAGTGGGATTGTTCACATAGCTGTTTTTCTTTGTTTTTCACAAATTGTATAAATCCTATCTTTCGGCTGTGTTCTCTTACTAGGACGTCATCCTCTTGTACAAAAACGCCTATTTACAGGCCGACTTCAAAATCAATACAATTCCTTTTCACAAAGAAATTTCAAATTGTTTTTCTTTTTCTGTTTTGTTTTCCAAGAACGTCCAATGTTTCATTTTGATATATGCATTTAACAATAATTGCTACTCATAAATATTTACATACGAAACAAAAGACGATTACTCGTAATATCAGGAACAGGGGCAAACAAGAAATGTCCAAACCTTACAGTTGCTCTGTCCACCAGGTATAGGGATAGACCTAGCTGGAGAATACGATTAAAGGTACATTCACTCCCTGTAGAGCAAAAGGTATCTAAAAACATTGATTCTCCCCAAGCAGAGTTTATCTATCACCAGCACTAGAAGATTATCCCCAGTGGAGTTTATTTCTTCCATAAGAAGAAACTCAATCACCGACAAGTTTCATTATCGCCAGCAACGATAATTCATCCACAACCGAGGTTATTCCTCCAAATCAACAAGATCCTCTAGCAGAGCATCTCTTCCCCACCGAGTCATTTTCTCGTCAGTTTATTCTCTAGCAGGATTATTCTCTCAATCATCTTCGGTCGTTATCCCCAGCAAGCGAAGCTCTTTTTCTCCAGCAGTAGTCCGAGATTTATTTTCCCCAGCTAGAGAATATCATAAAAACATTGCATATCCATACATCATGACATATGCATAAGCATCATACAACACAGTCTCATTTATTTTGAGAACATCATTGCTTGATATATGTCATGCATTACATACGACTAACCTCTACCTTTCAGGAAAGATACAATCAAATTCTCATAAAGTTCAAGCTATGAAGCCCGGATCCGACCGAATAGTATCTTGATTTCTACATCATATTGTGAATCCCGGAGAACGACCGGATAATAGTATCAAACACCGCGAAGCCTGGATTCGACCAGATAGTGGTTTATCTCTAAGCTATGAAGCCCGGATTCGACCGGATAATAGTTTAATCCCTAACAAGCCGTGAAGCCCGGATTACAACCAGATAACAGCTCAACAAGTTACTGTGAAGCCTGGATTACGACCAGATAGCAGTCTGAGACACCATGAAGCATGGATTCGACCAGATAGTGGTATGTCATAAATACAAGCCGTGAAGCCCGGATTACAATCGGATAACAGCTCAGTAAGTTATTGTGAAGCCTGGATTACGACCAGATAGAAATACAAGTTTCTGTGAAGCCTGGATTACGACCAGATAGCAGCCGAGACACCATGAAGCCTGGATTACGACCAGATAGTGGTATATCTTTAATACAAGTTATGAAGCCCGGATTCGACCGGATAGTATCTTGATTTCTCCAAACACCATGAAGCCTGGATTCGACCAGATAATGGTATGAGACATCGCGAAGCCTGGATTACGACCAGATAGCGGTAAAAAACACTTAAGCTTGGATTACGACCAGATAACAGTGAGGGACACTGTGAAGCTTGGATTACGACCAAATAGCAGTTCACCCGGCCAATTACTATAAATCCCGGATTCGACCGGATATTAGTAGGCCCAAAAATCAAATGGAAGCCCGGAGGCGACCGGATAACCACTTGATTTTCTTCTGAAGCCTGGATTACGACCAGATAAGAAGTAAGGTATTGTGAAGCCTAGATTCGACCAGATAGCAGTACAAGACACCATGAATCCTGGATTCGACCAAATAATGGTATAAAACATCGTGAAGCCTGGATTACGACAAGATAAAGAGAAAAGGACTGAAGCCTGGATTACGACCAGATAACAGTACAAGACATTGCGAAGCTTGGATTTTGACCAAAAAGCAGTTTACCTGGACAAATACTAAGAAGCCTGGAGTCGACCGGATATTAGTATGCCCTAAATTCAAGTTGAAGCCCGGATGCGACCGGATAACAACTTAAATTCCTTCTGAAGCCTGTATTACAACCAGATAAGAATCGAGAAATTGCGAAGCTTAGATCACGACCAGATAGCAAGTTTAATCTCATCTCCCCAGTAAGTCACTGTAAAGCCTAGATTACGACCAGATAGCAGTCGGTCTTATCACTATGAAGCCTGGATTATGACCAGATAATAGTTCATTTTCACATCTTCGACCAAGAAACGATTCCCCAGTAGAATAACTGTTGTACCCCAAAATTTGCCCTCCCATATTCTTCGAGATTTGCCAAAGATCAATCTCTAGATGATTCAAAATCACTCAAGGGTTGCATAGTCCAATTGCCTCCTAGCACAGTCAAAACTAGGGTTTTGGTTCTGGCAAAGAAATGGAAGTTTCCAAGGGTCCAATCAAGTCCCACATGCCTACATACATTGTCAAGAATCCATATGTCAAGTTTCAAGACTCACAGCATCAAATTGCACAGTCAAAAACCCTAAATGCTCCACAGTCAACTGCAGGGGCAAAATGGTCATTTGACAGTCAAAAGTCAAAATTTTTGGTCAACATCTTATTTTGAAGCCACAAACATCATTTGATCAATTCTTGATCATGATTCTCAAAGCATGGCTCAAAAAGTCTCAAGATGCAAAAGTTTCTATTTTTGGACAGTTGAAAAAGTCAACTGCAAATTGACCAGGGCATAACTTCTTCATGGTTTATCATAAAAATTCCATCCAAATCTCATTTTGAAGAGAATGACATTTCCTACAACTCATCTTCACACTTCAAGTCCAAGAAATGCTCTCACAAAAAGTTATCAATTTCAACATTATAGGTCATTTTCAAAAGTCAACAAAAAGGCACTTTAAGTCAAAGACCATAACTTGAGATTGGTAAATCAAAATGACATGGGACAAAGGACATTGGTTATAGGACTTCAAGACCTTTCCAAAATGTCCAAGAACATGATCAAAGCTTAAAAATTGAGCAAGATATGCCTTGTAGAAGTTGGGGAATTTTTGGGAATTTTGAAAAGTCAACTTTGCATAAAAAGCCTCAAAATTGCTAATGGGCCTCAATTTCTTCCATGAGTCATTACCCAAAGGCTATGCACGACCCATTAAGCTAAAAGGGAGTTATTTTCTTATTTTTAATTAATTAATTGAATTTTTAATCTTATTAATTCATTTAATTAAAATTAATTATGAGAAAAATACTAAATCATGTTTTTTAAATCTTTTTATGCAGCAAATATGTCCATTATGAGCTAAATATTTCGTGCACATGCTCAAGGGAACAAAATCTTCCATATTTGGCATGATTGGCATGAAAAAGATTGAAATTGATATGCTTGAAAATCAAATCTTCAAAACATGAATGGATGGATTATGGGCTGGTTTTTTAACCTAATTCCATTCATATACATATGCACAATTGAAACCTATTCCATTGGACACAAGAGCTGCGCAGAAAACCAAGAACCAACTTGCAATTTTGGCCAAAAAACCTTGAAACTGTTTTCATACCTAGAAGGCGTTTCAAAGCTTCAAAAGCATTTCAATACGTTGCCAAGACATCCAGGAAGCGATTACAATCAAAACCAGCTCTCCATACCTCAAAAATTGGTAGAACAGCATTGCACTTTTCATGAAATTATCCATTATCGTGTTTTGATTTTTAAGCATTGTTCATGTGTTTTGTTGATTGATTCTTACTCACAATGATGTTCTGAAACTAATAGCACCATTTAATTGAACTAATGATGCCTATATCAAGATATGCCATTAACATCTTCTAGGGTTTCAGAAACTTGGAATTAGGGGTTTACACGTCTGGAAAAATTGGACAACCAAACCGGTAGCATTGAAATCAGGACATCCAGACGAAATCAATCCACACCTCGCGCCCTTTTTATATTTGCTCAGGCTCTAATCGTTATTTTCATGGTTTGTACTTAGTGGGGGTTTAAAACCCCCGCTATCTGTTTTCTATTTGCAGGCGAAGACGAAGAAGATGCTAGCGTGTCTGAGTGTGGTTGGTCCGTTTAAACATTGGCGCGTTTTTTTTATTATCTCAGCATAATATTGTTTTTCTATTATAATAATCATGTCCCATTAATATTACAAAGAAACGCATTAGCTTGGATGGTTGCTGAGGTGTTTGATAAGCATTGGGACCTGGGTTCGATTCCCAGGTCCCCTCTCATATTTCATAATTTTGTCTTTAACATATTTCCATGCAGCGTCTCCTTCAAAGACCACCATACACCTTCACATGCTAGCTTGCCACATAATCTGGAAGATCAATCCAATGGTTAGAATATGCAATCCACGATACACACTCAGTCAACCACATGTACGCAAGCATAGAAAGTCAAAAAAGGCTTGCATTCTTGGGCCAAAAATCACTTCAACTCACCTCCAAATTGGGTCAGACACCCCCATTGTTTGTATTCTTTTTTAATTTCCTTTTCTTTTATTTTTAATTATTTTAATTGTTTTCTCTTTAAATTCCAATAGTTAATTTTCATAACATAAAAAAATCAGAAACAAAAATATATTTAATTAATATCTGATTCATTATTTATTTTTGTAAATAAACTTTAAACCATTAATTTAGTAAAATTAGGTTTTCAATTTTAATCTTTTCTTAAATAACTAAAATATGTAGAAATTAGGGTTTTTAGCGTTTTTATCCTTTTTCTTAATAAATAATTTTCTTCTTCTTCTTATTATCATTATTATTAATTACTAATTTATTTTGTAAATACCCATGTAATTAATTAATTAGTGTAAATTAGGTTAAATTTGAATATTTTTTATAAATAATTAAAAACAACTTAGAACTAGGGTTTCGTTTAACTTCTAATTTTAATTAATTTTCTTTATTCTCATTAAATACCAAAAACATAAAAAATATTTCTTTTCTTCAATTTAATAATTAATTAACTTTTAATTTCAATTTAATTTCAAAAGGGTCCAACGCCCTCGAACATTCGATTCTAATTTCTTTTTGCGCATTTATTCTTATTTATTTTCTTTGTAAATATTATGTAACTGTTCAAGCCATGTAATAGTAATTAGGAATTTATTTTACTTTCTGCATTTTTATTCAAAATGGGTCTTTGTTAATTTGGCGATGTATAGACCCGCGCCTTGTAATAGCGTAGGATTTTACCTTTCCGCATTTAAATTTCCGCACTCTTAAACTGCTAACTTGCATGAAAGAATGAATGCCTAAATTAAAAATAACTCGTAGCTCACAAATGCATGATCAAAGACAAATATTAACATGAAAATAACACACAAATTAACACACCACTCTTAGGGTACGCCTCACTGTTGCCTTGCCCTCGAAACGTGGTCGTCGAGTATAGGACGTCTTAGTAAGTCCTTATGTCCATTGATCTAGTTGCCTCGAAACAAGTTGCCTCGGAAAAGTTGCCTCGGAATAAAAAAGATCAATGGCATAAGGGTAGCTTCTAAGGTGTCCTACTGTTGCTCTGGTGGCCACATTGTCCCTACACTCGAATTGACCCGAACACCTCCGACGGTGGTGCTACCTACCTCTCAATGGTGGGATGGCACTACCTTAAGGACATTTATAAAGCCTAATTCCTTAGGGTAGGTAGATGACTCATAGATACTTGCTCTAAAAAAACAATCAAAACTCTTTTCACACTGACACTTTCAAAAAGCTTTCAAAATAATTTTTCAAACACTCTTGAGGACTGATACAAGAGTCGATATGAAATCTTTAAACGAAACTTTTTCAAAACCCACTCACGATTGAAAAGAAAACAAACATTTTGAAAACACAATGAGCAAGTATCTAAGAGCCCATGGATAACCATGGATAGAAAGGGTGCTAACACCTTCCCTTTCTATAAATCTACCTCCTGAACCGAGAAACTATCTCATAAGGAATTTTGCTGTGTTTTTGTCCTGTCCATGTTGGAGAAAATAAAAGACGGTGGCGACTCTTGCTTCCGCGACATTTCGCGAACCAACGTTAAACAGTCAGTTCTAAATCCACCGATCACAGAAATGGAGACTCTGCTGGGGATAACTTATAAAGTGAGGTGTACCTTAGGATAGCTCATACTTATGTTTTCAATTGCCTGTTTTGTTTGCTTTATTATTATGGGCATTTGTCTTGGAGTTTCATAGATCCTAACCCGGATCTGGGGATACCCTGTTAGGTAGCATAAGCTGTGAGGGACCTGTCCGGCGTAGACCGACACGGGTGAAGCAGTGGCTACGTTGGTGTGGCACCTTGGTCTGTACCGATATACCTTGTGTCGCAACGAGGAGAATATGGGTCTTCTGAGGAGTCATTAAGCACCAACCGACCTTAGAACCTTAAATGTCCCAACTTGGCCAATAGAACAGTAGCAGTATGCTACACTCATTGAGACTAAACTCTCGCGATGGTTCTGGCCGCAAGAAAAGATTGCGATGCTGGAGTTATGACCGATTAAGGGTAGTCAGTGATATTGGGATCCTCTAGAACCCGGTTACTTCTGATAGGATAGGTCTTAACCAACAAACTAAAAGAGGGTAGTACCTGAACTTCATGCTGGCCTAAACTCTAAGGGTTGTCTTTGTGTGACTTGTGTGCTTTTCAACTTGACTATTTGCATGCTTGTTATCTGACACTTAAGTTCCTTGCAGGTTTTGTTCACAGTCCTTAATCTGGACTCATAACAGGGTTACTTACATTACCCCACGCATAGCATAACATCATACCATTGCATACATCCTACATAAGGACTAACCCATTTCAAGGATCTCAAGGGCTTGTGATGCAGGTCATGATGAACCAACTGTCCAGCAAGGGGCAAAGGGGATTTATTTTCCTCTAGCCAAGGTTGTCCAGAAATCCAAGCATGATGACCTAAGTCAGGGGCTATGACCCACTCGATATGGTGAGCCTTGACTCTTGAAGAAGGACTCTCAACAATATGCAGTTCCTTCAATCAAGCTACAAGATTCAAATGCTAACAATCTTCTTGTTTACCCTGCGAGGTCCTTGAAAACATTGCATGCATATCATACATATCATTGCACTACAGGTACCCTTTTGACAGGTCACTTACCTTCTTCGCTGTTTATTTCAGCCGATCGTCATGAATCCTGAATCATCTACCGAGCAATCCATCAAGGCCCTCCAGGCTCAGAACGCCCAGTTCCAAGAGTTGATCATGAGTTTAGCCCAGGGCCAGCAAGATTTGAAGACTCTGCTTTTGAAAAAGAAGAAGAAGAGGACTGTGTTGTTCAACCCTAGGCGCAAATCTGGGAATATATCACAAAATGATGTTGATCAAGCTACTTCCTCTGTTGGGAAAGACAGTCCCCAAGGGAGAGAGGTTCCTAGTCCAGTGGTCTCCGACAACGAGACTGATTTTAATGATGAGCAGTACCCTCCAGCTGAGGACCGGTACAAGCAACTAGAGGATCGTCTGAATGCCATGGAAATTCAACAAGTGCCTGGGTTGGATTTCGGAGACCTGGGTCTATCTTCTGGTGTGGTGATCCCACACAAATTCAAGGCTCCTTCTTTTGCTAAGTATGATGGGGCATCCTGTCCCAGGCTGCATCTCAGGTCTTATGTGCGGAAGATTCAGCCGTATACTGCAGACAAGAGCTTATGGATCCATTTCTTCCAGGAGAGTCTTTCAGGGACTCATCTCGAATGGTTCTATCAGCTGGATGAAACCACCATTCGTAACTGGGAGGATTTGGCTACTGCTTTTTACAAGCAGTATTAGTATAATGCCGACCTCGCTCCTACACGTACCTAACTCCAGGGTATGTCGGTAGGATCGGGAGAAGGTTTTAAAGAGTATGCGCAAAAATGGAGAGACCTTGCTGGGAGGGTACAACCACCTTTGACTGACCGGGAGCTCGTTGATATGTTCTTGGGGACCCTGTCTGGTCCATTCTACAACCATCTGATTGGGAATTCTTCTGCTGGGTTTACAGATCTGATCTTGACTGGGGAAAGGATTGAAGCTGGTATCAAGTCTGGGAAGATACAGAAGGATGCTTCATCGAGCACCGATAAAAAACCTTTTAAGAAGGAATTCAGTGCTGTCTATGGTTCAAGGAGATAGAATAGACCAGAACGCCGCCAAGCTGTCAATGCAGTGGTGATCTCAAAACCTGCTGGTGCTCCTCAGCATCACAATCAACAAAAGAGCGAGAGAAGGCAGTTCACTCGGCTTAGCATGAACTTGTCCCAGATGTTGCCACAGTTGCTGGAGACCAAGCTGGTGACTCTAAAAGAAGCTCCAAAGAATCAAAATACAACGTCACCCAAGTATAATTCCAACGCCCGCTGCGCTTATCACTCTGACAGCCCGGGGCATACTACAGATGATTGTTGGAGCTTGAAAAATAAGACCCAAGACTTGATTGAATCAAAGGAGATTGAGTTCGAGGCGCCCGAGGCTCCCAATGTGATCACTGCTCCCTTGCCAAAACATGGCTAGGATAGAAAGCACTTTTTGTTCATTTGAATTCAAGTTGTATTTTTCTTTGTTTATTCAAACAATAATATTCATGTCAAACATTGTTATTTCATTAATGCATTACACATGTCTGTTTTGAAGTAATTATTTCGTGTTCACTATATGCAAACTGCTTTCATATTTTTGTGATGATCAACTCTTGATTGAAAACTCTAAGCCTCTTGAGGGAGGATGACGAAAACGATACCATAATTTACAGTATGCTTTTGAATAGACCCCGCTGATGAGGTACATGCATTGTTTCAATTCCTAAACACTGAAGTTATAAGGAAGATAATCCCTCGTCAACCCCTTCGAGCCAAAGAAGTAGGAGTTTTTCTTTTCGAAAATTAAAACCCTTAATCATAACCTGGGGCAGGATAGTCTTCTCAGCTGACCCGAGTGCACAACGAATGGCATCAAAAGAAGTCCTTCTGAAACAAAAGACAGTGATGGTTCCGAATAATCATAAAGACAGGCAGTCATTACCAAAAAAAAGAAGATAAAAGCCCAATAAGTCAAAACCTACGAAGGAGACTTACAAAACTGGGGCATCCCGCTGACTGTAATTCCAAAAGAAACAGTCAGGCAAAAACAGGGATAATAATAATCAAAAAGAAAGAGGTCCAACAAATCCTCAACAAAAAAAAGAAATGACTGCCTGGTCAAAATAAACTATCAGTATCTGAACCATCACTGGTATATCAAAGCAAAGACTCAACAAGGTCTAACGCACGATTAGCTGAGTTTAGGATTGAAGAACATCACGAAGAACGGGTGGGTACAAATAAATTTGAGCCTTTATCCTTTGTTTCTTAAACCGTGAACCAGACCACATTATCACCCTCAAAAGTCCTAGCTGAAGCATGGGTTAGTTCGAAAGCATGCTGTGATACGGTGGTAGAACTGACTTGAGGTTTTGCGTTTTTTATTCGCAAATGTTTCGGTTGAGCAAGAGTCACCACCGACTTTTTATTTTATCCTAAGGAAAGGTTTAAAAAGCACAGCAAAAAACCTTTGAGATGTTTTCTTGGGTTCGGGGAGTAGATTACAGAAAGGGAAGGTATTAGCACCCTTTCTATCCATGGTTATCCATGGGCTCTTAGTTACTTGCTTAGATCAACTTGCCTTAATTTTCAATTGTTTGAAATGGTGCTTTGTGTGTGTGGGTTTGAAAATGTTTTGAAAAGAAGCCAATGTGGTGGCAACCTTTGTAATGATCCATGTTTGGATGTATACAAAGGTTTATGTCTTTTGAAAAGGTTTTCAATGTTTTTGAAAGTTGTTTTGAAAGTGTATTGATGTGTGGTTTTGAAAAAATAGGCAAGTGTTTTGTTTTGCAAGTTTGATTCAAGTAACTAAGAGTTTTGTCTACCCCTAAATTTCTCAAAGATCTTTGCTATGTTTTAACCCTTTTAACAATTTTGTTCCACCATTGCATTTGGTGGACAATCTTGTGTTAGGATGTGAAAGGGACGGGCGCGGGTCATCGTTTAGACCATAATTGCAATGGTGCCAAGTATCTTTGGGCAATTTCTCTTGGAGGGACTTGATCATTTTTTAGGCAACTTTCGAAAGCGTCATCGAGGGACTATGATCATTTGAATTATGTTTGTTTTGCCCAAAGAGACCTAACATGCAATATGGCCCATTATTGAAGGCAACAAGTGGAATACCCTAGGGGTGCAAGTGTGATTAGTGTTGTCCATTTTCATGCTTGTTTATCTTGAATTTAGGTCAAACTATTTTGGTTAATTGATTTGCATACAAACCCTAATTCTAGCATGGCATATTTAGAAAGCATTAAAGTGCGAAAAATAAAGTTCCTAAGTTATTACAACACAATATATGGGAAGGGGGGTACAAATGTTCAAATGGGGGTATTTTGACAAGGAATTTAAACCTAGACTATTACATCAAATTGGGAATTATACAAATTATTTAATATGCAATAATTAAATAAAATAAGATAAATATGCAAAGATGCAAAAAATGATTTTTTATGTGTATGTAAAAAGTGTTTTTTATGTGTCAAGGAAAAAGTATTAATTTTTGGGTATTTTTCATGTTTAGGGCAAAACCCTAATTTATAAATAAAATGTATTAATTATTTAATATGTATAATATTTATTAGTTATGTACAAAAATAAAATAAAAATGAAGTATATTTGTAAAAAAGGTATTTTTAATGTTAAATATTAATAAAAATAAAAATGTATATATTTTGTATTTTTTAACCTAAATATACTAATATACATATATGTATTTGTATTATTTACTAAATATATATTATATATACAAAATAATAATATTTAATATTATATAAAAAAAAGTGTATTTTTATTACAAAATGTTTTCAAGAGATAACATAAAATAAAAGTCAGAAAAATATGTTTGTATTATTTTTAGTTATTTTAAATAATAGTATATAAGTATTTATTTATGTACAAAAACTAAATAAAGACTAATAAATATCAAAATAAATGCAAAAAAATGTGGAAAAAATGATTTTTATATTTTTTCATACTTAAATAAAAATATAGAAATAAAATCAAAAGGAAAAAATGGAAAATGATAAGTAAAAATCAAAATGGGTCAGGGGGGTTCAAAAGTAGAAACAAGGTGCAAATAAGAAAAATGAAACAAAGCCCAGCCCAAAAGACCTTCTTCAACCTCTGGCCAGAATTTTTCAAAAAACGCGCGCCTCCTACACTGATTCAAACATCTGGATTCCTGGACTTTTAGCACAAACTTACAACATAAGAAATGTTAAGCATCAAGCCACGATTCTGGACATATAAAGAACTCATCCTAACTCTCAGAAATGAGAGAGAATTTCTCCATTCCCAATTCCTGACCTAGTTTTTGTTCCATGTTCAAACATCAAATTCTCATAGCACATATAACATAAATGAAAACTAATTACATGGGCATGTTCAGGGCTATGAATGTGACATAATTTCTTCACAAACCTAAAGCTAACAATGCCTGGATAGAGAGATACGAGTTCATGAACTTACCTGTTCAGTTGGAATCGTATCTGATGATGGAGGTGTTTTCAATGCAAGGTGATGATTGGTATAACTTCCTTGATGCCCAGTGACGCTATTCCAAGCTTTAGTTTGCTTTGAAACCAAGTGAATCGTGTTATGGAACTTCAACTGCAAAACAAGAAAATGAAAATGGTGATGTTGCTTGGGAGTGTTACAAGTCGTGTTTGAGGCTTGGAATAGTTTCAAGGGATGATGTGGGATATGTTTGAAGTGGTTTTAGCAAGAATGCATGAATGGATTGAGTTATGGAACTCAATCTGCAACAGGTACCCTGTTTGGGCAGTTTTGTGGTGATTCTGTGTTAGAGAGGGCAATGGAGATGGTTAGCTCGTGCTTTAGGTCAGGGTGGATGTTTAGAATGTGTTTTACAAGTTTGCTTAAGTTGGTCTTGGCAGAAATGAGAGTTGTGTCTTGTTATGCTATGTTTCTTCAACTTTAAGCAACAAAGTGTCCACTTGAGTTTTAGACTGATAGAGGCCCCCTAATGTGCTGCTAACCTTCCCCTTGATCAGTGTGTTTTGTTCATAAACTTGTGCCAAAAGGATTTGCACTGTACTTGCTTGGATTTGCATTTGACATAAAGTTCTACTTTTCAAAAATGGCTATTTTGCTTTTTCTACTTATGGCTTAGTTTTCCATGTAATGCTTAAACACATAAAACAAGGCCTTGGCACAATGAGTTAGCATTAAATTATTGAGTGCAAATGGGATATAGGACCTATAATCAAGTTGTGCAAGCTGATTTCAAAATGGCTTAGATGTATGAACATGTAACTTGGCCATAAACAAAGTGACTTTTTCCCAACTTGCCAAATTCGATTCTCCCTAACCATGAGGTTGTTTGATGAGTTCTTGGACATTTTGAAAAGCTTTGAATGTGTACTACAATCCATCTTTGAAATTCAAATTGAAATTCCAAGAGGAAGTATGTGAAAAATGGTCTTGAAGTTAGGCAAAAATCCTGCCTAAAATGGTTCAAAATTTCTTTAAGTTAAGAATGGTTTGGTACCCTTGTTCCAAAAATTGTAACTTGAGCTACAAGCTTATTTTGGGAAAACTTTGTGAATCAAAGTTGTAGATTTTGCAATGGACTACAACTTTAATGTTTTGACTTTTGCTTGAATCCAAATGAATCTTGGTGAGAAAGTGGGACAAAGTTAGGAAAAAATTAGGGTTTTTCATAACTTAGAAAAATTCTAAGTTATGAAAAATCCTCATTTCAAACCCTAATTTGCAATTCTTGATTTCTTGATGAACAAGTTTCATGATTTGGCATGTTTTGATGAAAAATGAATCTTGACACTTGATTTTGACCAAAAAGTCAAAGTTTGACTTTTCAGTATACAGTCAAAATTGATCAATTGACTGCGAAATTCAACTGTCAATTTTGTGCATTTAGGATCTTTTGAACTTGTTGAGTATGTCAAGGCAATTCCATGGGGTCCTTGAGTCCATATGTGAGCTTGGTTTGCCATTGGCTAGGTCAAACAGTCAAAAATTGCCTTTGTGCAGTCAAAACCCTAAAAATGACCATTTTGCCCTTTTGGTGATCTGATCAAATTTCTTGTGGAATTGTGATCCAAACTTGATCAAATGGTCCATGTGAGTTCATAATGTTGACGTGGGTCAATTTTCATGAGATTTGACTGTCAATTGGCCACAATTGACTTTTCCTCAATACAGTTGATTTCTAGGTCAACTGTCCAATTGACTGGGCAAAATTTGGAATCAAGATTTGAAACTTGGTATGGATAAACTTGGGAGTCCAACATGAAGCATGAAAGTCATCTTAGGCATTTTAGGTCAAAATATCTTTGTGCAAACACAAACCCTAATTTGGGTCAACAGTGCAAGGAGAAGTCTTGAGCAGAGGAAACCCTAACTGGATCTTGAGCTCCAAGGGTCTTGTGATGAGAAAAATGTTGAGAGAATGGGAGGGCGAATTTTGGGGTACAACAGTTGCCCCTGTTCAATCTTTTTGAACCTGAAGAGTTAGATTGGCAAGTTTGCCTTTCGTGACTCGAGGGTAAAAGGAGATTGGACACTAGAGTGCCCGGAAATTTACACTCGCATGTTGGATTATCAGCAATGTGATGTCGGGAATGGGCTTATAGATGCCATTTGGAGAGATGGTGGATAGGGAGATGGGCTTATAGATGCCATCTAAAGACGTGACAGAAACTTGTCGGGAGTGGGCTTATAGATGCCATTTGGAAGTGTTGATCGCATAAGAGATTCCTTAGCGATAACTTGCGCACTTTGAGAAAGACAGATGTTTTCCTGGCTTGTTACAGGTGTTGATCTTCAATCTCTTCATGCAGACATGCCCTGGCTAGATACAGGTGTCGAGTCTACAATCGGTTGCTCGCAGATATGCCCTGGCTAGATACAGGTATCGAATATGGAATTAGTCGTCTACAGATATGCCCTGGCTGGATACAGGTGTCGAATCTTCAAACTCTTCAGATGTGCCCTGGCTGGATACAGGAATTAAATCCGGAATTGTGACAGTTGATAGATATGCCCTGGCTGGATACAGGAATCGAATCTTCGAACTCTTCAGATGTGCCCTGGCTAGATGCAGGAATCGAATATGGAATTCTCTTCAGACGTGCCCTGGTTGGATACAGGAATCGAATCTGGAAATGTGACAGTTGATAGATATGCCCTGGCTGGATACAGGAATCGAATCTTCGAACTCTTCAGATGTGCTTTGGCTAGATGCAGGAATCGAATCTGGAATTCTCTTCAGACGTGCCCTGGCTGGATACAGGAATCGAATCTGGAAATAGTCGTCAACAGATATGCCCTGGCTGGATACAGGAATCGAATTTTCAAACTCTTCAGATGTGCCCTGGCTGGATACAGGAATCGAATCTGGAAATAGTCGTCAATAGATATGCCCTGGCTGGATACAGGAATCGAATCTTCAAACTCTTCAGACGTGCCCTGGCTGGATACAGGAATCAAATCTGGAAACTGATCACTCACAGATGTGCCCTGGCTAGATACAGGAATCGAATATGGAATTGTGACAGTTGAAGGTAGTTGTCTTTTGGGTTGTCTTTTTCCCTGAAAAGGCAAAACATCAGTTGTATGCAATGTCATGATGTATGAAATGCATGATGTCACGATGTTCAAAATGAGATAGTGTTGTATGCACTTTATCATGTATGTAAGCAAGATGTATGAAATATGAAATGTTTATGAATGCATTTTCGTCTAGGAAAATAGATCCTTGACGACCGGCCGGGGAATTAAATCCTAGGCTGACGTTGAAGAGTAAAATTCTTCGCTTCCGCTAGGGATGATGTTTGCAAGAATACACCGGTAGGAGAAGATAACTCCGTTGGAGAATAAACTTGTTGGAGAGATTACTCTGAGGGGAATTACTCTGCTGAGGAATTATCCTGCGGGAAAAGATACCTTGCTGAGGTTTTGATGAGAGCTCCGCTGAGGATTTCGATGATGGACTCCGCTGGGGATAACAATGATAAACTCCGTTGGGGATTGTGTTGATAAGTTGTGTTGGGGAACATTGATGAACTCCGCTGGGGATTGAAAGAACTTCGCCGAGGGCGATCTTCCGTGGCAATTAGCTGAGGATAACCCAGTTATAAGTCTTTGTGAGGAATAACTTTGAATAAAGCCCGGGAGAGACGTTCGTACTCTGCAGGGGATAAGCTTCCAGAATCTACTAGGGATAAGCTTCAAGACCTGTTGGGGATATGGATTCCAAATTTCCTGGGGAAACTTTCGGACTGTACTGGAAAATGGTTCCACTGGAGTGTCTGTATTCCGCCGGGGAACAATCTTAGATCAAGACTGCCGGGGATGCTTGTTGTTGAATGCCTATACTCCGCTGGGGAATGTTGATATCTTCTGGGGCTAACCAACTTCCTTTAGGCTGACCGTAGACTAACTCTTCTGGGGGAGAGTATTGCTGACTTGCTAGGGGAACAGGGTGCCTATTGTAGGGATGATGATAGACTAAATCTTCCCTAGGAGGGTATTGCTGATTCTCGTCTTACTCTGCGGGGAGTTGAAATAACTTGGTCACATTCTTCAGTTAAATCTACCTTGGTACCCTGGCGGACAAAGCAACTAGACTGCCTGGACGATTCTACATTGCCCCTGTTTCTGATGTCACCTGTAATTAGTTTTTTGTTTCGTATGCAAGTATTTATGAATTAGCAATTTAATGTCAAATGCATATATCAAAAATGAACATTGGACGTTCTTCGCAAAACAAAACAGAAAAAGGAAAAACAATTGGCAATTTGTTTAGAAAAGTGAACTTGTATTGATTTTGAAATTTGCCTGTAAATAGGCATTTTTGTACAAGAGGCTGACATCCTAGTAAGAGAACGCCGCCGAATAACACAAAGTTTATACAATTTTGAAAAGGAAACAAAACAGCTATGTGAACAATATTCCCACTGGGTTCCAACTCTGCTATCGCCTTTATGTCTTCAAGCGTCTCATCACTTTGCTGCTTAGTTGAAGATGAAGCTGATTGATCGATGCCGAAGTCTGAGCCAGATAGTTGATGCCGAATTCTGGATGCAAGGTGATCCATTGAGACATAGTGTTACACTTTATCCCTAACTTTTGCCTGGACCGCCCTTTCGGGTTTTCAGTCCACCGGGATACCCATTTTTGCCCAAGTCGCCTTTTCAGGTTTTCGACTTGCCGGGTGTACAGATTTTTTTCGTTTCATCCCTTATTTTTGCCCGAACCCTTTTGGTTCGCCGGGAAGCCCTTATTTTTGCCTAGGTATGTCAACCTAACGGGTCTTTGATTCATGCGTAGTATCTTTTTACTATGTCTGCATTGGCAGGGTGAGGAAGGTCGTCACCATCCATGGTGGTTAGAATCATGGCTCCTCCTGAGAACACATGTTTAACCACAAATGGCCCTTCGTACGTAGGGGTCCATTTGCCCCTGGGATCACTTTGAGGAAGGATGATGCGTTTGATTACCAGGTCCCCAACTTGATACTCTTGTGGTCTGACTTTCTTGTTAAATGCCCTGATCATCCGTTTTTGATACGTCTGACCATGACAGATAGCAGTGAGTCTCTTTTCGTCAATTAGGTTTAATTGATCAAGTCGAGTCTGGATCCAGTCATCTTCATTCAAGTCTGCATCCTTCATTATCCGGAGAGAGGGTATCTGGACTTCAATCGGCAAGACTGCCTCCATGCCATAGACCAAGGAAAAGGGTGTTGCCCCGGTTGACGTCCTTGCTGAGGTACGGTACCCATGAAGAGCAAATGGTAACATCTCGTGCCAATCTTTGTAAGTCACTGCCATCTTCTGCACAATCTTTTTGATATTCTTATTTGCTGCTTCTACAGCCCCATTCATCTTCGGCCGGTAAGGAAAAGAGTTGTGGTGCTGTATCTTGAATTGCTCGCAGAGCTCAGTGATCATCTTGTTGTTAAGATTGGTACCATTGTCCGTAATGATTCTTTCTGGGACTCCGTACCGACAGATCAGGTTATGCCGAATGAAACGTGCCACGAAGCTCTTGGTTACGGTGGCGTAGGAAGCTGCCTCAACCCACTTCGTGAAGTAATCAATTGCCACCAAGATGAAGCGATGCCCGTTGGATGCCTTCGGTCGGATCTCGCCGATCATATCAATCCCCCACATTGCAAAGGGCCAGGGTGACGTCAGGACGTTCAGAGGAACCGGAGGGATGTGCACCTTATCAGCATAGATCTGGCATTTATGACAAGTTCGAGAATTTTGGTAACAGTCGGCTTCCATTGTGGACCAGAAATATCCTGCCCGAAGGATTTTCTTTGCCATGGTGTGTCCACTGGAATGTGTTCCGAATGTACCTTCGTGTAGTTCTACCATGATCTTCTCTGCTTCAGTTTTATCCACACAACGCAGTAAAGTTGAATCATGGTTTCGTTTGTAGAGAATGCCGTTGCTGAGGAAGAATTTTTCCGCGAACCTTCTTAGGAACTTCTTGTCATTGACAGATGCACCTTCAGGGTATTCCTGGGCTTCCAAGTATCTCTTCACCTCATGATACCAAGGTTTTTCGGTTACCTCTTTGGCCTCAAGATCGCAACAGTATGCAGGTTCGTCCAACTTCCAGATAAGGATACGGGGAGCCTCGTTGTCCCATTTGACTTTGAACATTGAAGACATCGTAGCTAGTGCGTCCGCTAACTGATTCTCCTCTCTTGGGAAGTGTTCAAAAGTTATCTCTTCAAAGTGGGGAAGTAAATTCAACACATACTCCTTGTAAGGAATAAGATTTGGGTGTTTCGTATCCCACTCCCCTTTGATTTTATTGATCACGAGAGCGGAATCTCCGAAGACACTCAGAAACTTGATCCTTAAGTCAATCGCAGCTTGAAGACCCATGATGCATGCCTCATATTCTGCCATGTTGTTGGTGCAGTTGAAACACAGCCGGGCGGTGAGTGGGGTATGAGTTCCTTTGGGGGATATGATTACAGCGCCGATTCCATTACCCAAAGCGTTGGAGGCTCTGTCAAAGTGCATAGACCATCGGGATCCTTCCTCAGGTCCTTCATTCGGTCCAGGTACTTCATAATCAGTTACTACCATGATATCTTCGTCTGGAAATTCAAAGTTCAATGATTGGTAATCGTCCACAGGTTGGTGTGCCAAATGGTCTGCCAATACACTTCCCTTGATTTCCTTTTGAGTTGTGTACTGGATGTCATATTCTGTCAAGATCATTTTCCATCTTGCTATTCTTCCAGACAGAGCAGGCTTTTCGAATATGTACTTGATGGGATCCATTTTTGAAATCAACAGAGTAGTGTGAGTCAACATGTACTGTCTCGGCCGGCGAGCAGCCCATACCAGAGCGCAGCAAGTTTTCTCGAGCAGTGAGTACCGAGACTCACAGTCGGTAAACTTTTTGCTCAGGTAATAAATAGCGTGCTCTTTTCGGCCAGACTCGTCATGCTGCCCCAACACACACCCCATTGAATTGTCAAGCACTGTCAAGTATAGTATCAGAGGCCTTCCTTCCACTGGTGGCATAAGAATGGGTGGTTCTTGGAGATATTCCTTTATCTTTTCGAAAGCAGCCTGACATTCATCGTTCCAACGTACTACTTGATCTTTCTTCAGTAATTTGAAGATTGGATCACAGGTAGCAGTTAGATGTGAGATGAATCGGGCAATGTAATTCAGTCGTCCCAGAAAGCCTCTGACTTCTTTCTCTGTCTTGGGAGTCGGCATCTCTTGTATGGCTTTCACCTTGGCAGGGTCCACCTGAATACCTTTATCGCTTACAATGAAACCTAGCAATTTTCCAGACCTCACCCCAAAGGTGCATTTGTTAGGGTTCAACCTCAGCTTATACAATTTCAGTCGGTCAAACAGCTTCCGCAGATGGTCAAGGTGTTCCTCCTCAGTTTGGGACCTTGCAATCATATCATCGACGTATACTTCTATCTCATGATGGATCATATCATGAAATAAAGCAACCATGGCACGTTGGTAGGTTGCCCCAGCATTTTTCAACCCGAATGGCATGACCTTGTAACAGAAGGTGCCCCACTGAGTAACGAAGGTAGTTTTTTCCATATCTTCAAGAGCCATCTTGATCTGATTATACCCCGAAAAACCATCCATGAAGGAGAACACCTTGTGTTGAGCAGTATTGTCAACAAGAACGTCGATGTGAGGCCGAGGGAAATCATCTTTAGGGATGGCCCTATTCAAATCCCTGTAGTCGACACACATTCTGACTTTACCATCTTTCTTCGGCACTGGCACCACGTTGGCAACCCACTGAGGGTAAGAAGTTACTGCTAGAAACTCGACATCGAATTGCTTCATAACCTCATCTTTGATCTTTTCGGACATCTCTGGACGCATACGGCAGACCTTCTGCTTTACCGGAGGGCAGTCTTCCTTGGTAGGCAGGTGATGAACTACAATGTCGGCATCCAAACCAGGCATGTCTTCGTAAGACCAAGCAAAGATTTCCATGTAGTCATGCAGCATCTGGATCAATCGTTGCTTCACGCTGAGCTCTAGATTGGCACCAATCTTGACTTCTTTTCTATCTGTCTCAGTACCCAGGTTCACTGTTTCCACCGGCTCTTCATGCGGTTGAATGGCCCTCTCTTCCTGGAGTAGCAGTCTTGCGAGTTCACCAGGCACTTCGCAATCATCTTCACCTTCGTCTTCGGCCAAGTTGATCGGATTTTCGAAGTCATAGCTGGCAGTAGAAGAGCTGTTACCAGTGAGATCCAGAGTGGATTGAAACCTGTATAAGTGAGTGTGTGTAAATATAGCTGTTTTGCAATATATATAACACAGAAAGAAAAAGAGCACAAGATTTGAAATGTAACAAACGTCCAATGTTTTGATTATGGAAATGTCATACAAAAAGCCCTCACAAATGGAGCCACGATGCCCCGGGTAGGACACCGAGCCAATAAAAGTTTCAACATATTGTTTGTTACAAATTGAAAATCAAAAGAGTTCATTACTGCGTGACAAATGTAATAGGTGTAAAATCCTTTGCCGTCCAGTTGCTCGGTCCGTTGTCGGTTGTCGGATAGATCCAACTGTCAAATTCTGCTTCCTCTACGTCCTCCTCGATAGCATTCACCCTTGGGTTGGTTATGAACACCGGAGCCTTTCTGATCTTTTCTTTGCGAACAGCCCTCTGAGCCTCTGCGGTAAAGCCCATCCCAAACTTGTCGTTCTTTTGAGTGAAGTCAGGAAGCTGACCCCAGTTTGCACATTTGTCTTTCTCGATCATAGCCCGGGAATCCTTCAAGGAAACCATCTTTAAAGGAAAGTCTTCTTCAACCACTGTCTCAGCCGACGCCAACGTTGGAGGTACCTCTTCAAAATGCTGAAAGGGGGTTTCAATAAACTCCCCGTCCATCTCGATATACCGGAATGAATTCAAGTGACTAACCATGTATTCCTCCTCACCCTGCACAGTAACAATCTTCCCTTTGACAGGGTATTTGAGCTTTTGATGTAGAGTGGATGTTACCGCCCCAGCCTTGTGAATCCAGGGTCGTCCCAGCAAACAGGAATAAGATGGACGAATATCCATCACATAGAACGTTGAGTCGAAGACTTGGGAACCCACACGAATAGGAATGTCTACTTCACCGTGCACTATCCTCTTAGAACCGTCGAAGGCTCTAACAATGATGTTACTAGGTTTCAATTCCAGGCCCTCACAATCCAACCGATCTAAGGCCTTCTTGGGCAATACATTCAGGGAAGAACCGGTGTCCACCAACACGTGCGCGAGAGTAGTGCCCCTGCATTCTATGGAAACATGCAGGGCATCATTGTGGTTTTTTCCCTTGGTGGTCAGGTCTGCATCCGAGAAACCCAAACCATTGTCCGCTGTCAAATTAGCCACACAGTCAGTGAATTGATCTGCAGAGGTCTCTTGCGGCACATGGGCCGTTTTCAGAAATGAAATCAGGGCCTTAGCGTGGGCCTCTGAGCACAGCAGCAATGATAGCATAGAGATTTTGGAGGGGGTATGCCCCAGCTGTTCAATGACATTGAAGTCACTCTTTTTAATGATTTTAAGGATTTCCTCCATCTCTTGATGGGAGGCTTCGACAACAGTCTTTTTTGGTGCCTCTGTCCGGGCAGGCAAATCGGTAGCAACTTCTTTGCCCCGAGCATTAGAGGACTCGACGACAGTAGTAGACACAGGAACTTGATTTGGAACATGCACACTTGCGGGTGTGATGATAAGAGGTTTTCGGATAACTGGTGGTGCAATGTCAGGCGAGAAAAGCCTGCCACTGCGAGTAATCTTGGCGGGACCAGTGATGTTACTGATACTGGTACCGGTGTTGAACTCCTGCTTCACTCCAAGCACATACACGTCTGCCCCATAGTGCCATGGGACAGCCTTGTCAGACTCATAGGGGAGGGGCCCCGGAACAGTAATGGTAATGGGTGCAACAGACATAATTTTGACTGGCTTCCTTGGGAGATCCTTTGTAGGGTTGTTGAAAATTGTGACGACAGATACTTCTTCAGCGGAAACAAACGGAACAGCAGTTTTCTTGAACAAAATTTCTTTGCTATCTATCAGGCTTTGGATGCCTGATTTCAGCAGCGGACAACCGGTAGGGATAACAGCACACAGGAGGCAACCCTTGCTACAACCCGGAAATAAACTGGCTAGTAGTAGGTTCCTCTTAACAGTCAGTAGAGGGGTAGCAACATCATTCACCGAAACAGCATACAAATCTTCTTCGACGGCATTTACCCTATGCTGGGGCATATGAGCAGTTACAACATTTGGCCTCTCAGGAGCCTCAAACTGAATTTCCTTCGCATCGATAAGGTCTTGAACCTTATTTCTCAGGGCCCAGCAATCATCAGTAGTATGCCCGGGGCTATCAGAATGATAAGCACAACGGGCATTTGGGTTATACTTAGGAGATGCAGTATTCACGACCTTTGGAGCCTCTTTGATGGTCACCAAGTTGGTTGATAACAATTGCGGTAAGATTTGTGACAAGGTCATACTCAGCCGAGTGTATTGCCTCTTGGGCCTCTCACCCCTTTGTTGATTGTACTGCTGAGGAGCAGCAACAGGTTTTGAAATTACCAAGGCATTGACGGCTTGGCGGCCTTCTGGCTTGACTTGTCTTCTAGGACCATAGACTGCACTAGCTTCCTTCTTGAAAGGCCTCTTCTCAGTACTTGCGGAGGCAGCTTTCTGTATCTTTCCTGACCTGATGCCAGCTTCTATCCTTTCACCCGTCAGGATCAATTCCGTAAACCCAGCGGAGGAATTACCAACCAGATGATTGAAGAATGGACCAGACAAGGTCCCTAGAAACATGTCAACCAGCTCACGATCAGTCAATGGAGGCTGCACCCTGCCAGCCAAATCTCTCCATTTTTGCGCATATTCTTTGAACCCTTCGCCCGTTCCTAGAGACATACCCTGAAGTTGGGTACGCGTAGGAGCGAGGTCAGAATTGTATTGATATTGTCTATAAAATGCGGTAGCCAAATCTTCCCAATGTCGGATACTGGTTCCATCTAGTTGATAGAACCACTCAAGCTGTGACCCGAAAGGCTGTCTTGGAAGAAGTGGATCCAAATATTTTTGTCTGCCGTGTAAGGTTGAATCTTCCTTACGTACGATCTGAGGTGCAGCTTTGGACAGGAAGCCCCGTCGTATTTGGCAAAGGCAGGCGCCTTGAACTTGTGTGGGATTACCACCCCAGAAGATAACCCTAAATCTCTGAAATCCAGCCCCGGCACATTTTGAATCTCCATGGCACTCAAGCGGTCCTCTAATTGCTTGTATCTGTCAGCAGTAGGAGGGTATTGTTCGTCATTGTAATCTGTCTCGTTGTCAGAGACTGCGGGACTAGGAGCCCCTCCCCCTTGGGGACTATCTTTCTCAGCAGAGGAAGTAGTTGGATCGGCCTTGTCATGGAGTGTGTTCCCAAACCTGCGTCCAGTATTGAACAACGCAGTCCTCTTCTTCTTCTTCTTCTTTAAGAGCAAAGCCTTCAACTCTTGTTGACCTTGAGCCAGGCTCATTACCATCTCTTGAAACTGGGTACTCTGGGCCTGGAGGGCCTTGATAGCTTGCTCACTGGATGATTCAGGATTCATGATGACTGTTCAAAATAAACAGCAAAGAGGATTAAGCAACCTGTAGAAAAAGGGGTACTTGTTATGCACATGATGCATGAGATGCTATCTATGCAATGCATTCAAGGATTTTAGAAATTCACAATTGTTGCAGACAAAAAGAACGCACGTCATATTAATAAGAAAAGATTTGTTAGTACATAAATGCCCCATGGGCCAAATATTACAAAAACAACTTCTCAAGGTAAAAAGACGTTGCGCATCCTCTTTGGCGCAATGTAGGTGTTGAGGGCCTCTTGCTCATGGAGTCGACGGGTGAGCTCTAGAACCTTCTTCTCGCTGGCGTAGAAGCTGGCTTCAAAAGTGTTTCGTTCCTCCTTGAGCTGGATCCAACTCTTCTGCATCTCCTCCCACGATGTAGGCATGTCAGGATGTAGGATGGTGTAGGGAACCTCTCCTTCCTTGACGGGCTCTTTAATCACAGGGAGAACATGAGGATAAGGCATCATTAGACTCTGGGATCGGGCTCGTACCCACTTGAGATAAGGCTCAAGAGGGATGGAGTTCTTGTGCCCCAGTGTCTTGCTATCAACCTTGTTGGGCCTCCCCCAAGCTCTGATGAATCTTTGGCGAAGTCCTTGTGCATCGTTGTCGAAGTCAAAGACTAGGTCAGGAATCAACATGTCGTGAGGGCCATCCCTCCGTGCATATCCAAATTGCCTCAAAGCTAGGCAAGGGTTGTAGGTGATACCTCCTCTGATTCCAAGTAAAGGAACATTAGGAAACTCTCCACAATGATCGACGATGATGACATTTTCTCTGGACCGAGAACACCAATGTACATCAGAGTGAGTAAGAGTCATCAACCGTTGGGACCACCTTGAGCCTTGGTCATTCTTCAAGACAGATTGTGGAAGGTGCGAAATAAACCACCTTGCAAGGAGAGGAGTACAACACATGAGAACACCCCTCTTTCTCATTGTTCGTGTGTAAAATGAGTGAAGGATGTCCCCAAGCAATGTTGGTATTGGATTTCTGGACAAGAAGATTTTGACGGCGTTGACCTCTACAAGCTGGTCAGGATTTGGGAACAAGACCAACCCATAGATAAGGAGTGCCACAATTTCTTCAAAGGCTTGTAGGTCCAATGAATTCCAACATTCTTGTGCCTTCTCAAACAAGAATTTTGCTAAGAAGCCTTTGACGCCGCTTCTAGTTTCCCAATGCCCCTTGATGTCAGAAGGCTGTAGATGTAATGCTCGAGCAACATCTTCCAGTTTTGGTTCCTTTTTCGTACCGTTGAAAGGTAGTTGATTAAGGATAGGAATTCTCAGGAGTTGAGAAAATTCCTCCAAAGTGGGCACCAACTGGTAGTCGGGGAAAGTGAAACAGTGATGAAGAGGGTCAAAGAACTAGAATAGCACCTTCATCATGTCCTCTTCAATGTTGGTGTTGACTAAGTTGAGCAGTCTACCATGTCTTTCACTGAAGGATGAGCTTTCCGGAATTCTTGATGTGAGCTCCTTGAGTTGAGGAGGGATTCTCACAAGGTTGACTTGGATGGTTTTTCTGCGAGGAATTTCCATGACCTACAAAACAAGAACAAAGATGAAGATCCAAACCCTTGAAGTGGTTAGTAAATGCATATGATTCTTTATGATGTTCATGATGTATGCACAAACATATGTATAAGCAAATCACACCAAACCCTAGTTTCAGGCTCGCATGGGGTTTGTGATCGGTGGATCTGGAACTGACTGTTTAACGCTGGTTCGCGAAATGTCGCGGAAGCAAGAGTCGCCACCGTCTTTTATTTTCTCCAACATGGACAGGACAAAAGCACAGCAAAATTCCTTATGAGATAGTTTCTCGGTTCGAGAGGTAGATTTATAGAAAGGGAAGGTGTTAGCACCCTTTCTATCCATGGTTATCCATGGGCTCTTAGATACTTGCTCATTTGTGTTTTCGAAAGTGTTTGCTTTTCAATCGTGAGTGGGTTTGAAAAAGTTTCGTTTAAAGATTTCAGATCGACTCTTGTATCAGTCCTCAAGAGTGTTTGAAAAATTGTTTTGAAAGCTTTTTGAAAAATGTCGGTGTGAAGAGTTTTTGTTTTGTTTTTGAATAGAGCAAGTATCTATGAGTCATCTACCTATCCTAAGGAATTAAGCTGTGTAAATGTCCCTAAGGTAGTGCCATCCCACCATTGAGGGGTAGGTAGCACCACCGTTGGAGGTGTTCGGGTCAATTCGTTTGTAGGGACAGTGTGGTCACCAGAGCAACAGTAGGACACCTTAGAAGCTACCCCTATGCCATTGATCATGGACATAAGGACTTACTAAAACGTCCTATACTCGACAACCCCGTTTCGAAGGCAAGGCAATAGTGAGGCGTACCCTAAGAGTGGTGTGTGAATTTGTGTGTTATTTTCATGTTATGTTTTATCTTGTACATGTATCATGGTGATCTACGCTTGTTTTTATTTCAGGCCATACATTCTTTCATGCAAAGTTTAGCAGTTAAGAGTGCGAAAATTTAAATGCAGAAAGTAAAGTCCTACGCTATTACAAGGCGCGGGTCTATACATCGCCAAATTAACAAAGACCCGTTTTAATAAAAATGCGGAAAGTAAATAAATTCCTAATTACTATTACATGGCTTGAACAATTACATAATATTAAAAAAGGAAAATAAGAATAAATGCGCAAAAAGAGTAAAAAATGGAGCGTTCGAGGGCGTTGGACCCTTTTGGAATTAAATTGAATGAAAAGTTAATTAATTATTTAATTAAGAAAAAGAAATGTTTTTTAGGTTTTTTGTATTTATGAAATAAAGAAATTAAAATTGAAGAGAAACCCTAATTCTAAGTTGTTTTTAATTATTAAAGAAAAATATTAAAGTTTAACCTAATTTACTAAATATTTAATGTACATGTTTATTTATAAAATAAATTAGTAATTAATAATAATGATAATAAGAAAAAATTATTTATTAGGAAAAGGATGAAAATGCTAAAAAAACATAATTTCTACATATTTTAATTTATTAAGAAAAAGATTAAAGTTTTAACCTAATTTAACTAAATTAATTATTTAACATTTATTTACAAAAATAATAATAGTGAAATTAATATTAATAACAATAAACATTTTTGATTTTTTCTGTATTTATTATTGTGAAAATTATTTTATGGTAAAGAGAAATAATTAAAACATAAAAAAAGAATTAGAAAAGAAAATCAAATAAAAATTAAAAATGTACAAACCATGGGGGGTATTCAGACCCAAAGGGAGGTTTTTTGAAGGATTCTGACCCATTAGACAAAAAGCCTTGTTTGACTTTCTGGCATCACGTGCGTGTTCATTGACTCCTGAGTACCGTGGTCTGCATTCTTTGGCCATTGGATTGGGTTTCATGGCCATTTGTGTTCTGGCTGTTGGCCATTTGTGTTCTGGCCTCAACGTTCCTTAATCTTCTCAGGATGTCTGTCTCGTCATGCATAAGTTGTTCTTTTGGCCATTTGGCTTTTGGCTTTTGGCCATTTGGCTTTTGGCTTTTGGCCATTTGGCTTTTGGCCTCAACGTTCCTTAATGAACCTGCATGGGATTTTGTCTAAATCTGCAGTGTTGAATCTCACGAACACATTAAATGAAATCATAAAATGCAAATAAAGCCAATATATGAAGAAATTTAATGTTTAGGCACAATATGGCATGTATGAATGATTATACCCTTTTGATCATGGAGATCAAATCAATCTTACCCTTACTGGAAAATTGGTGACCTGAATGCTTTTATGCCCTTTGGATCATGGAGATCAAGCCAGCCTTATCCTTACTGAAGAAGTAGTGAGATGTTGGTTTGTAACTGTGATGGTTTGTTTGTAGTGAGAGAGGGATTTGTAATAAGGATTTCAAGGTTTTAGGGTTCTTGAAAGAATTTGATATTCTAACAGTGTTGTGGCAAGGTTTTTTCTCTCTTTTCCCTCTTTTTCCTCCTCCCTGGTTTGTGTGAAAAGAAAGTGATTATATAATGGAAATTAGGGTAAAGAAAATGGGCTTTGAATGTGCAATTGGGCCTCTAATGTTCACTTGAGTTCGTCACTTTCCAGGCTAAATCGCAGGGACTTAAGTGCAATTTTTGAAGTTGAAATGTGAAAACAAAATGTAGCCGACATCGATAACTAACTCCTGTCCGAAAATCGGCTCAATCGAATAAATGGTGAATTAGTTATGAATTTTTGAAGTTTCAGCTCATACAAACTTATTTTGGGCTCCAGTGTCGACTCTGGCACGTTCTTCAATATAAAACTGGTATTGATCGGAGCATAATCCTATCTCGACTTTTGAAGCAAAGTTGTAGATCTATGAGTCAGGGACCTTGTGTAAAAATATGAGCCCAATCTGATAAAAATTGACCGAGTTATGAATTTTCGAAGTTTCGGCCCAGATGAAATAATATTCAGCATTTAGGATTTTTAGCGTGTCACGCACTCTGAGCAAAAAACGAAGGCCTTTTGAATACCGTTTGAACTTAATACCTTCTGTGAAAATGTAGCCAACTCAATTTGTGAAATTTTGGCGCCGGAACCAGCTTGATACAATGAAAATCGACCAAGTTATGATTTTCTGAACATGACGCAAATAAACTTCTGTCACAAATTTTCTGTATGAAAATACTTGATAAATCCACATTTTTGAAGACCTTCTGATCGAAATTGGCTTCCAGCCGTGAGAGATGAAAACGTAGATAATGTCAAGACGGAATTTTGGCCACCGGAACGGGTTCAAAACGAGTCACGATCTTCAAGTTATGAATTTTTTAGCGCGTAAAAACTGCACTTTCAGCACACTTTTTCACCATATTTCTTCAAGAAAACTCGCACATTCGGATACCTTCTTTAAAGAATTGACTCTTGAGCCGAACCTGAATTTTTGAGAAATATGGGAGGGAAAATTTTGGGGTACAACAGTTGCCCCTGGTCAATCTTCTTAAACCTGAGGATGTAGATTGGCTTGCGTGCCTTTCGTGATCCGAAGGTGGAAGATGATTGAACACTAGAGTGCCCAGAAATTTGCACTCGCATAGTAGAGTATCATCAACGTGATGGTGGGAATGGGCTTACAGATGCCATTTGGAGAGATGACAGATAGGAGGATGGGCTTATAGATGCCATTTGGAGTTGTGACAGAGCCTTGTCGGGAATGGGCTTATAGATGCCATTTGGAGACTGTTGGTATGTGGATGGGCTTATAGATGCCATCTAGGTGTCGTTCGCGTAAGAGATTCCTTAGCGAGAACTTGCGTACCTGAGAAAAGAAAATAATTACCTGGCCTGTTACAGGAGTTGATCTTCAAACTCTTTGTGTAGATGTGCCCTGGCTGGATACATGAATCGAATCTTTAAACTCTTCAGACGTGCCCTGGCAAGATACAGGAATCGAGTCCGGAGAATATAGTCATCAACAGATACACCCTGGCAAGATACAGGAATCGGATCTTCGAACTCTTCAGACGTGCCCTGGCGAGATACAAGAATCGAGTCTGGTAATGTTAGTCGTCAACAGATACACCCTGGCAAGATACAGGAATCAGATCTTCAAACTCTTCAAACGTGCCCTGGAAAGATACAGGAATCGAGTCTGGTAATGTTAGTCGTCAACGGATACACCCTGGCAAGATACAGGAATCGGATCCTCAAACTCTTCAGACGTGCCCTGGCAGGATACAAGAATCGAGTCTGGAATATAGTAAGGTTGGTGAGTTGTCTCTACTGACAGGTTATCCTCATGGACGAGTGGTCTTTAACGACGAGTGTCTATAACGACGAGTGTCTATAACGACGAGTGTCTATAACAACGAGTGTCTATAACGACGAGTGTCTATAACGACGAGTGTCTATGACGACGGGTGTCTATGACGACGAGTGTCTATAACGACGGGTGTCTATAACGACGAGTGTCTATAACGACGAGTGTCTATAACGATGAGTGTCTATAACGACGAGTGTCTATAACGACGAGTGTCTATAACGACGAGTGTCTATAACAACTGGTTGTATCAGAGAAATCTTTAGGCATTGATTTAACTGGATTTGTATTCTTTGACTGGGTTGGTCTCTTTTGACTGTATTCGTCTACATAGCTGATCATTTAACTGTATCCTTCCTGAAAGGTAAAGGTCAGTTATATGCAATGCATGATATGAATCAAGCAACGATGTTCTCAACACATGAGATTGTATGATATGAGAATTTTTTTTATTAATAACCATGTATTAAAAAAATATTTCGCAAATAACCGGGTTTCGGAAAAAATTACGCAAATAACCATGTTTCAGATGGCTCCACAAAGGAGGAGCCATCTCATTTGGCGCATGCACCTAGGGTTTTGCCCTAGGCGCCATCTCACTTGGCGCCTCCCTTGGCATTTAGCCAAGTGAGATGGCGCATGCTCCTTAAAAAGAAGAGGAGGCGCCATCTCACTTGGCGCCTAGGGCAAAACTAGGGTTTTTTGCTGTTTTATAAATAATTCGTCCGTTTCTTTGAAATTTCTCACACTTTCTCGCACTGTATTTTTATTTTGTACTCCCTTATTTACGTAATGACTTCGCCTATGATTTTTAGCAGAGATGGTTACGTTATATTCTCCGCCACGAAACCTGCGATGAAAATGAAATTCTGGCACATTCACTCCATGGAGCGTCTGAAGCGGGAGTTGATGCGGTGGCTAGATGGAGACATCGCCGAGGGGGAAAAATTCGAAGGATCCAGCGAAAACGAACAACAACCTCGAATGCGACAGGAAGACCTAATGTGTGGTTGGAGGAAGTCAAAACAGACAGTGATGTAATGCTGATGATGCATGGGTCAGATGAAATTGTGTTAACAGTTGTAATTTCCTAGATTGAATATCGTTAATCATTGTTGTACGCGAAAACCCTAATGTAATTTCCTATATTGAATTTCTTAAATTGTGTGAACAGTTTTATTAACGGAAAACCCATAATGTTTACAACACAAATATTGAAAAGATTTAATGTATTACAAAATTTATGTGGTCGAGCCAGACGCCCGATTCGGACAGTTTTTGCGATTGTGTCTGACCTGACGGCATAAACCACACTTTCTTTCCAACCTGTCAAGATCGTCCATTTCTGTTGTTATGCGCCTGCTTTTGGGACGACCCTTCTTGTTCCTTCGCATTTGGTCATTGTGCCAAACTATATCACCGTTGTATTCAGGCCAATAGTCCGGTTTTGCCACCAAAGGAAAGTTGTTATTGTAAACAGTGAGCAACGTTTCAGATTTATAAACGTTTGAGAGCAGTTGAAGCGCGTCTTGATGGGTATGCGCACAAGCGGCAATGACATGAGAGCAAGGCATACGAAAAGCTTGAAACCTGCCACAATCGCACCATTGAGAAGGTAAAATGACCCTGTATTCTTGTCTTGCCAGGCCTTCATTGTGGTCAATTGTCTCTTTCACAATGAAGTTGTGGCTATGGCGGTCAAACCGTGTAACCATGTGAGTGTTGGCTTTAGCACTTTCAGCCTTAATGTATTTCATACAGCTTTCACTCCATAGTTGTCCTGATTGCAAGACCGCATACCACATTTCACCTCTTTTGGCAAATAACGCAGCCATCCTAAAATACGTGGATTTCACCAAGGCAGTGATGGGGAGGTTTCGTATGCCCTTGAATACCCCATTCATTGATTCAATAAGATTTGTTGTCATATGCCCCCATCTTTGGCCATTGTCGTATGACCTAGTCCACTTTTCGACCGGTATATTATCGATCCACGTACCGGCTTCTGGGTTAGACAAACGGATCTCGTTGCGGTAATATTTGAATGTGGGCTGTGTCAGTGCGTATCCCGCATTCATCACCGCTTTCCTCAATGTTTTGTCCTTGACCTCCCTCGAGAAATTCTGGACGATATGCCTGACGCAATAGACATGCGTAGAAGGAGGGTCATGCCAACCATTTTCCGGATTATTATAGGCACTTTCAATGGAGGCATGTCTGTCCGAGATCAAACAGAGATCTGGTTGAGGAGCCACGTGTGTACGAAGATTTTTCAGGAAAAAGCTCCAAGCACCACCGGTCTCCCCCTCGACAAGGGCAAACGCAACGGGGAAAATGTTATTGTTGCCATCTTGTGCAACTGCCATCAAAAGCGTGCCTTTGTACTTCCCATACAACCAAGTCCCGTCTATTTGTAGAATTGGTTTGCATGAAGCAAACCCTGTGATGCATGGTTGAAATGCCCAAAAGACGCGACTGAATATTCCGTTGCCATGTAGTAGACTACCATCTTGGGCGTACGCTGGCAATGTTTCCAGAACATAAACACTACCTGGAGAATATGTCTTGAGTGCATTTAGGTAGCGTGGAAGTTCTCGGTATGACTCCTCCCAGTTCCCGTACACCCTTTCAATCGCCTTAGTCTTTGCTAACCACGCCTTACGGTAAGACGGAGTGTAGTTAAAAACCGTGGTGATGTGGGAGATGATTGTTTTCACCTTCAAAGAAGGGTCGTTGCTGACCAGGGGTAGGATTTCTTGACAGATTAGATCATGGTTGAGTTTTCGGTGGTCTTGTGATTGAGTGGAACTTACACAAGTATGGGTAGTCATGGAACCTATGACCCAGCAGTCACCCCTTAGTCTGTATGAAGCGGTCAGCTTGAACATACAGTCAGGGTGGACACACTTGATCTTGTACCTTTCCGGGTTTACACGATCCACCTTATAATCAACCGAGTTGAGCATGTGAAATTTTTTGATGGCCCTTATGCATTCCTCTCTATTACGAAACTTGTCCTTCTCTTTTAAATTTTCATCCGATTGCATATACGGTTGGAAAAACAAGTCCGTAGAAGGTTCATCTCCGCCCATGTTGAAGTTTGTCATGTGCGTAGGTGGTGTGTAGATTTTGTCGGTAGGAATACTTGGGATGCCATCATCGTCAGAATCGTCGTTCACCATTTCATCAAACTCTAACTCGTTATCTTCTTCTTCATCATCAACTGCATCCACCTCATCTTGCTCATTCTCCAAAGGATCAACCTCCTGTGTCACCGGAGGCTCTACCTCCTGTGTCACCGAAGGCTCTTGAAACAGAACGTACAACTCAATAGAGTCGTTTCCAGAATAGACATGGCTGGAAATCATGTTCTGGAAATCCTCGTCATCTTGAATTGCAACCTTATAAAAAATAACTTGGTTGTTTCCAAAAAAGACTGGACTCTGATAAAATATCTGGGATACCGGGCCTCGTTCAAGTTTGGCCTCCAATCTTTTCTTAAAGTACGAGAAATTTGCTTTCCCATTTAAGAGAAATCGGACATTGTCGGTGTTTCTAAACAAAAACCCAACTGTGGGACACATGTATGTCTCACCGTTGAAATGTGCTTTGACAACAAATTATGGTGAAGAGGCCATTGTGTAGAATTGTTTTAGGTATGAAGGTGGGAATGTTTTGGGTTTATGGATTGTATGAAGGTATGAATGCTGGAATGTTTGAAGGTTAGATGACTGATTCGAAGGTTGGAAAATTTTACAGTTTATGTGAATGAATGTTATGTTCAACGTAAGGCAAAAAATTTCAATTAAGTAAGTGATGCAACCCCCCAAGGCTGCCAATAATATTACATGCATGGGCTTATGCAGCCACCTAGCCTGCCACCCATCAACTCCAATGGCCTTGCATGCAACAAAGAAAGGAATCCCAAAGGCTGTCACGTAGCCTGAGCCAATGCTGTAAAACGTGACACCTCTTATTCGCCAAATGGGGTGGCGACACCATTCATTTTTGTACTATTTCGCCAAGTGAGATGGCGCCTCCCTTACTGTCCAATCGTGATACATGCATGGGCTTATGCTGCCACCTAGCCTGGCCCTATTCTGCACACATAAATGTTTTGTGTAAGCCTGCCACCCATCAACTCCAATGGCCTTGCATGCAACAAAGAAAGGAATCCCAAAGGCTGTCACGTAGCCTGAGCCAATGCTGTAAAACGTGACACCTCTTATTCGCCAAATGGGGTGGCGACACCATTCATTTTTGTACTATTTATCCAAGTGAGATGGCGCCTCCCTTACCGTCCAATCGTGATACATGCATGGGCTTATGCTACCACCTAGCCTGGCCCTATTCTGCACACATAAATGTTTTGTGTAAGCCTGCCACCCATCAACTCGAATGGCCTTGCATGCAACAAAGAAAGGAATCCCAAAGGCTGTCACGTAGCCTGAACCAATGCTGTAAAACGTGACACCTCTTATTCGCCAAATGGGGTGGCGACACCATTCATTTTTGTACTATTTCGCCAAGTGAGATGGCGCCTCCCTTACTGTCCAATCGTGATACATGCATGGGCTGCCACCTAGCCTGCAAGAGTGACACCTTACATGTTTTGTAAATGCATGCATGCATATGTGTAACACCCTAAGCATGCAAATGTGACACATCGCAGGCATGCAACCACTACATCAAACTTATTTGACTATAAATACATACCTTATGAAACATCTCTCACACCCACACAACTCTCTCACTCTCTGCTACGAAATATTTCTTAAGTCTATCATACTCTCTATTTCTTCCTAAGTCTTTCATTCTCTCAAGCGTTCTGAACAATGGCCCTTCTAACAATGGGAGATACTCACAGAGGCACAAGGGAAAACATTGCTGCATTTGTAAGTCTCTTCTTTGGTTATACATTTTTCGTACTTCAAATAACGTGTTGTTCATCTTAATTAATCTTACTCTTGTTTAATTATGATCTCAGGATACACAAAGATTCAGAATCCGTTCGCACAAATACCTTGCTCCTGACCCATTTATCGTCCCTTATCTGGAATATGCAGGTTTCGGACACGTGATAAAGATCTCCAACTGCACCATTGACTCCAAATTCATTCTTGCAATGTTGGAGAGGTGGAGACCGGAGACCCATACATTTCACCTACCAATAGGTGAATGTACCATCACTCTCGAAGATGTTTACATGCTACTGGGCCTCCCTATTGACGGTAAGGCGGTGAACGGGTCGGTTCAACAACCGAACTCACAGTGTGAAGAACTGTTGGGAAGGGACATGGTAGAAGGTGGTGGAGCAAGAGGGCAGGGAATACTACTCACTGACCTGAAACGGCATTATGCAAGTATGGAATTAAATGAAAATTCCTCAGAGAATGACCGAGTAGTAAAAGCCCGAACGTATATTATGATACTTTTTGGTACATTTTTATTTCCCGAAAGTACGGGAAATAGTGTAAATTTCATGTACTTACATTTACTAACAAATTTTGATAAAACTAGAAAATTTAGTTGGGGTTCTGCAGTATTAGCCCACCTGTACAGTTACTTGTGAAAAAACGCAGTCAAGGAAAAATGTACATTTTATGGGTGCGCATTTTTACTACAAGCCTGGGGTTGGTGGAGGATGGAGTCCTTAAACCCCATCAACAACAACACTTTTGGTTTCCCTTACGCAACAAAGTAAGTCATTAAGTTATAGCATTTATAACTATTCTTCTCTTTCCAAAATATATGCTAAAAATAACATGTTTCTCATTTCCTTTAGGTACTGCGTGAGGGGTATGGATTACGGCAAGAATCCCAGATTCAATGTCGCACTCTACCGGAATCTGTTGGATCACTTAGGCCCAGATGACGTACGTCGTAGCTTTTAACTTTTGTTCATTTTAATTATTTATACATTACTTTTGCGCTTACCTGATTTAAATTTTATCGCAGTTCGTCTGGAGACCATATTTGGGTTTGGACCATTCTCCAAATCCAGAGGATGCAGCAACTTGGACTGCAAAGACTGCACTCATTCGGTTCAACATTGTGGAGATGCACCACAGCGGCCGTGTGAAGATGCAGTTCGGAATGATCCAGGAGATACCAAGTGATCCAACAGATTTATCCCCCTGGCATCTAAAAAGGGTCGACGCTGTTGTACCCCAAAATTTGCCCTCCCATATTCATCAAAAAATTGCCAAATCAAGGTCACAAAATTCCCCAAGGGTTGTGTAGCTCAACTGTCTCCTATACAGTCAAAACTAGGGTTTGAGTTCTGGTCAAGCAAATGAACTTTTCAAAGGCCCAATCAAGTCTCATATGCCTATAAAGATGGTCAAGCATCCTCATGACAAGTTTCAAGGCATTCAACTCAAAATTGCACAGTCAAAACCCTAGATTGCACTACAGTCAACTGTAGGGGCAAAATGGTCATTTGGCAGTCAAAAGTTCAAATTTTTGGTCAACATATCATTTTTGAAGCCACAAACATCATTTGATCAATGCTTGATCATGATTCTCAAAATTTGGCTCAGAAATCATCAAAGATGCAAAGGTTGCTATATTTGGACAGCTGAAAAAGTCAACTGAAATTGACCAGGGCATAACTTTCACATGGATTATCAGAAAAATTCCATCCAAAGCTCATTTTGAAGAGAAAGACATTTCCTACAATTCATCTTCATGTTCCAAGTCCAAGAAATGCTCTCACAAAAAGTTATCAATTTCAACATTATAGGTCATTTTCAAAAGTCAACAAAAAGGGACTTTAAGTCAAAGACCATAACTTGAGATTGGTAAATCAAAATGACATGGGACCAAAGGCATTGGTTAGAGGACTCAAAGACCTTTCCAAAATGTCCAAGAACATGTGAAAAGCTTAAAACTTGACCAAGTTATGCCTTGTGGAAGTTGGGAAATGTTTAGGAATTTTGAAAAGTCAACATTGATGCAAAAGGCCTAAAAATGCAAATGGGCTCATTTTTCTTCCAAGTTTCTTCATGCCAAGCCTATGCACGACCACTAGGACCAAAGGGAAGTATTTTCATATTTTTTAATTATTTATTTGAATTAATATTAATTTATATTCATTTAAATCATTTTAATACATGAAAAATATAAACCTAACCCAAAAAAATCTTTTTATGCACATTCTAATCTCAATATTTCGTGCTTGATTGATTATGGCAAGTTTTGATAAGATTTGAGCTGATTGAACACAAAAACCATGAGAAAAAGATTCAAAAAAATATCTTGTAAAATCAAATCTTGAAACCATTGAATACAAGAGATTTTGTGGAATTTTGTTAACCTAAAATGATCACTACATATTCAGGAATGCAAACCTAATGCCCTTGGACTCTTAGCTGCGCTCAGAAGTAAAACACAAACTTGAAAAAATTGTCCAAAAATTGAAAACTGATTTCAAGGTTATAGGTAGATTCAAGCTTCAATCTTGATTCCATTAGCATCCTGAGACATCCTTGGACATATTCCAATCATTAACAACAGCAAAAACATCCTGAATTGGTATCAAGAACTCAAACTGAACCTCAAAAATCTTGAAATCGCATAACATGATTTAAGCATTCTTTTGCATTTTTTTTCATGGATTCATGTTCATATTGATGTTTCTGAGCTAACCATTACATTCAATTGCTTTTTTGTGCTATATATACGAATTCACCATGATTGAAATTTAGGTTTTCAGAGTTCTTGATTTGGGGTTTCTCACCCAAGGAACAATTGGGACTCAAGATTGTTACCATTGCATTCAGCGTGTTCTTCTGAACAAGACACATACCTCGCGATGGATTTATGGATCAAGGAAAGCTATTCGCTATTTTCTTGAATCCCCCCTAATGCAACGTTTCTAAAACCGTGGCCATACGCTTGTGTTTCAGAAAGAACGAAGAAGACAACCTCGTTGTCACTACGTGATTGGCTAGTTTGAAAATCCGCGCCAGATCGTCCACTAACTTTATTTTTCTTTTATATTATTTATGTTATATTATATATTAAATGAAATTGAATAGCTCAGCTGGCCAGGGGACGCGCTTGTAATCTTCAAGACCTGGGTTCAAGTCCCAGGTCTGGCAAAAATTCCATATTGTTTTTCAAACCAATTTCCTATGCAGCGCTCATAATGATGTACACCATATTCCCTCAAAAATCAGCTAGCCACGTGTCCTGGAGAGCAAATCAAAGGCGTAGATCAAAGGTGTACCACATGCGCCAGTCAATGCATCATACCTAATTGGAAAAGTCAACGAATTCAAGGCTTCCTGGACCTGAATTGCTGGGCTTAAACCTCCTTATTTGGGGCAACACCCCACCATGGTTTGCCAATCTAATTTTATTTTTCCTTATATCTTTTTTAATTTTGATTTTAATTATCATGTTTATTGTTTGTTTAAATTTTAATCAAAATATAAAAACATCATAAAGATCAAAAAATGCCAGAAAATATAATATTTATTTTATTGTAATTATTTTCATCAATAAGTTAATATATGTAAATATTTAGTTTAATTAGGTTATAGTTTTAATCTTTTTTATAAAAAAATCCAAAAAAATAGAATTTAGGTTTAAATAATTTTTTATTTTCTTTTTTTAATTTTCCCTTTTTTTTCAGAATAACAATATTATTTATTTATTATTTTATTTTCATAAATTAAAAAATGGTACATAAATTAATTTAGAGTTTAATTTAGGTTTTAATTTAATTCTTTCATAATAAACTTAAAAAATATTAGAACTAGGGTTTAGTATTTTAATTTTAATTAATATTTCCTTTTTCTTTTAAATCTAAAAAACACAAAAAATAACAAAAACATTTAATCATTTAAGTTTTAATTCTCATTAAACTGTTAATATTTTGTAAAAGGGTCCAACGCCCGTCGTTAATCATTTAATTTCGCATGATTTATTTTTTATCGTTCGTTATAATTATGTAATTGTCCCAAGGCCATGTACATTTATTTATCGCACTTTTGTTTGCTTCGCTTTATTTATTTTCCGCTAAATCGGGTCCGGTTTAATTTTGGCGATGTGGACCCGCGCCTTTGTAATAGCCTTAGATTTACCTTTCCCGCAAACTTTATAACTGTTAACAAAAAGCATGAAAGAATGAATGTCTTAACAAAATCAAGCGTAGAACACGACAAACATGACAAGACAAACAATTGAAATATGACACACAATTCGCACACACCACCCCTAGGGTACGCCTCACTGTTGCCTTTCGAAAGGTGGTCGTCGAGTAGAAAACGTCTTAGTAAGTCCTCATGATCCGGGAACCTGGCATGAGGGTAGCTTCTAAGGTGTCTTCCCATTGCTCTGGTGATCACCACGTCCCTAAAATCGAATTGACCCGAATACCTCCAACGGTGGTGCTACCTACCTCTCAATGGTGGGATGGCACTACTTTTAAGGACATCTACACAGACGAATTCCTTAGGGTAGGTAGGTTCTCAAGGATACTTGCTCTCTTCAAAACAAACTGAAATCTTTTCACACCAACACATTTTCAAAAGCTTTCAAAGCAAATTTTTCAAACACTCTGACGTACGAGTCGATCTGAAATTTTTCAAAAGAAACTTTTTTAAACCCACATTGAAAAGCAAACAAACCAATTTTGAAAACACAAATGAGCAAGTATCTAAGAGCCCATGGATAACCATGGATAGAAAGGGTGCTAATACCTTCCCTTTCTATAATCTACCTCCCGAACCGAGAGCAATCTCTTTAAAGGAATTTTTCTGTGCTTTTGTCCTTTCCATTTGGAGAAAATAAAAGACGGTGGCGACTCTTGCTTCCGCGACATTTCGCGAACCAGCGTTAAACAGTCAGTTCCAGATCCACCGATCACAGAACTGGCGACTCTGCTGGGGACGAACTTAAAGTGAGGTGTACCTTAGGGTTAGTTCATAACTGTGTTTTCAATTGTATTGACTTGTCTGCTTTAACTTTGTGGGTTGCATGGGAGTTACATAGATCCTAACCCGGATCTGGGGATACCCTGTTTAGGTAGCATAAGCTGTGAGGGACCTGTCCGGCGTAGACCGACATGGGTGAAGCAGTGGCTACGTTGGTGTGGCGCTTTGGTCTGTACCGATATCCCTCGTGTTGAAACGGGGAGAATATGGGTCTTCCAAGGAGTCATTAAGCACCAACAGACCTTAGAACCTTAAATGACCCAACTTGGCCATTAGAACAGTAGCCGTATGCCACGCCCATTGAGGCTAAACTCTCGTGATGGTTCTGGCCGCAAGAAAAGATTGCGATGCTGGAGTTATGACCGATTGAGGGTAGTCAATGATATTGGGATCCTCTAAGAACCCGGTTACTTTTGATTAGGACAGGTATGAACCCAACAAACTGAAAGAGGGTAACACCTAGACCTCATGCTGGCCTAAACTCTAAGGGCTCTTTTGTGTGACTTGTGTGCCTTCGTACTTGACTACTTGCATGCTTGTTATCTGACCCTTGATGTCTTGCAGTTTTTGTTCATAGTCCTTAATTGGGACTTATAACAGGGTGTACTAACTACTTGCAGGTCTTGTTCATAGTCCTTAATTGGGACTCATAACAAAGTATACTGAATTTCTTGCAGGGTCTGTTTATAGTCCTTAATGGGGACTCATAACAGGGTTTACCTACATCACCCCATGCATAGCATGACATCATACCATTGCATACCATTGCATACATCCTAACCCATTTCAAGGATCTCAAGGGCTTGTGATGCAGGTCATGATGAACCAACTATCTAGCCAGGGGCAAAGAGGATTTATTTTCCTCTAGCCAAGGTTGTCAGGGGCTATGACCCACTGGATATGGTGAGCCTTTGACCCTTGAAGAAGGACTCTCAACAACATGAAGTTCCTTCAATCAAGTTACCGGTTCTCAACTCTAACAATTTTCTTGTTTACCCTGCGAGGTCCTTGAAAGCATTGCATGCATATCATACATCTCATTGCATTGCAGGTATCCCTTTGACAGGTTGCTTACCCTTCTCCGCTGTTTATTTCAGCCGATCATCATGAATCCTGAATCATCAGCCGAGCAGACTATCAAGGACCTCCAGGCTCAGAATGCCCAGTTCCAAGAGCTGATCCTGAATTTGACCCAGGGGCAGCAAGATCTGAAGGCCTTACTTTTGAGGAAGGACAAGAAGAAGAAGAGGACTGTCTTGTTCAGCCCTAGACGCAGATCTGGGAATACACCACAAGTTGAAACTGAGAGGACAACCCCATCTGTGGGAAAAGGCAGTCATCATGAGAGAGAGGTTCCCAGTCCAGAGGTCTCTGACAATGAAACAGATTTCGACGATGAGCAGTACCCTCCGGCGGAGGACAAGTACAAACAGTTGGAGGATAGGATGAAGGCTATGGAGGTGCAACAGGCACCTGGGCTGGATCTTGGAGATTTGGGTCTGTCAACTGGTGTGGTTATTCCTCGGAAGTTCAAAGTACCACCCTTCTCTAAGTATGACGGGGCGTCTTGTCCCAAGCTGCATCTAAGGTCCTATGTTCGGAAGATTCAGCCATATACGGTGGACAAAAATTTATGGATCCACTTCTTCCAGGAGAGTCTTTCAGGGACTCATCTCGAATGGTTCTATCAGCTGGATGGGACCAAAGTTCGTAACTGGGAGGAGTTGGCAACTGCTTTCTATAAGCAGTACCAGTACAATGCCGACCTTGCCCCCACGCGTACTCAACTCCAGGGTATGTCGTTAGGCGCAAGCGAAGGTTTTAAGGAGTACGCTCAGAAATGGAGGGATCTTGCTGGAAGGGTACAACCACCTCTTACTGATCGGGAACTTGTGGATATGTTCTTGGGGACCTTGTCTGGTCCATTTTATAATCACCTAATTGGGAATTCGTCTGCTGGATTCACAGATCTTACCTTGACTGGAGAGCGAATTGAAGCTGGTATCCGGTCTGGGAAAATTCAAGAGGCTGCACCTTCGGACAAAAAGCCTCATCAGGGGAAGAAAGAATCCAATGCTGTGCACGGTAAAAAAGGCCGTCATGAGGCAGGGGCAATCCAAATCTCCAATCCTGGACCTACTCAACAAGGACAGGGGCAACAACGCAAAGAGAAACGGCAGTACACCAAACTCAACATGTCGCTGGATCAAGCACTGCAACAACTGTTGAAGACAGGGCTGATCACCTTAAGGGCTCCTCTCCGGAATCCGAACACTTCTGCTCCCAACTATCACCCCAACGATAGGTGCGCGTATCATTCCGATAGCCCGGGGCATACTACAGACAATTGCTGGCCTCTCAAGAACAAAATTCAAGACATGATCGACGCTGGAGAGATTCAGTTTGAAGTGCCAGAAACTCCGAACATAATCTCTGCTCCATTGCCCAATCATTGAAGACTTTTGTTTATTTGAATTTCTTGAGTTGTATTTTTCATTGCTTATACAAACAATTAATGTCATAGCAAACTCTTTTATTCAATCAATGCATCGCATATGTCTGTTTTGAGGAATTAATACAATTATTTTTGTTATATTCTTTTCATATTTTTTCTGATGATCAACTCTGAGTTAATAATTCTGAGCCTCTTGAGGGAGGATGACGAAAACGATACCGCAATCATTACAGTATGCTTTTGAACAGACCCCGCTGATGAGGTACAGGCATTGTTTCAATCCCTAAACACTGGAGTTATAAGGATGATAATCCCTCGTCAACCCGTCAGAGCCAAAGAAGTAGGAGTTTTATTTTCGAAAATTAAACCCTTAATCATAACCCGGGGCAGGGTAGTCTTCTCAGTTGATCCAAGTGCATGACGAATGGCACCGAAAAGATCTTTACAAAACGAACAAAGACAGTGATGGTTCAGAACAATCAAAAGGACAGGCAGTCATTATCAAAAAAAATTTCATAAATGAAAAGCCCAAAAAGTCTAAACCTACAAAGGGGACTTATGAAACTGGGGCATCCCGCTGACTGTAATTCCAAAAAGGAAACAGTTCAGGCAAAAATAGGGATAACAAAAATCAAGAAAGAGGTCTCACAAACCCTCAACCAAAGCAAAAAAGACTGCTTAGTCAAAATAAATCATCAATATCCGAACCATCACCGGAAAATCAGAGCAAAGACTCAAGCAAGGTCTAACGTATGATCAACTGAGTTTAGGTTTGGAGAACATCACGAAGAGCGGGTGGGTACAAATAATTTGAGCCTTTATCCTTTGTTTCTTAAACCGTGAACCAAGCCACGTTATAACCCTTAAAAGTCCCAGCTGAAGCATGGGTTAGTTCGAAAGCATACTGTTACGAAAGGTATCCTGACTCCTGAAGGCCTACGGTAAATACGGAGTTGACATCACATTTTACAAACATTAATTTGTTTTATGGAAAAGAAGGCATCTTCAAAATCTTCAAGACAGACATAAGCTTTGCATTTTTAACATAACTTTGTTTGCACATGACTTTTTGTTTGAACAACAGGGAAATTTGCACGAAGAATACCTAGTGAACAAAAACACTTCTAACAGGGGCAACTCCCTACATGCTGAGAGCATGGACATAGTCGGAAAAATACTACGCAAAATCAAAGACCCGCTAGGTTGACATACCTAGGCAAAAATAAGGGCTTCCCGGCGAACCAAAAGGGTTCGGGCAAAATGAAGGGATGAAATGAAAAACCTGTACACCCGGCAAGTCGAAAACCTGAAAAGGCGACTTGGGCAAAAAAGGGTATCCCGGTGGACTGAAAACCCGAAAGGGCGGACCAGGCAAAAGTTAGGGATTAAAGCGTACGACTATGTCCTGACATCTTGTCATCTGCCTACCAGAAGAAGGTTTGTCCATCAACAACTATCAGCACCTCACAGGTCTTCCTCTCCCACCTCAGAAACAGGGGGGCAATGATGAGTCGTCTAAACAATCTAGTTGGTCGGTCCTCCAAGGTACCAAGATAGGTTCAGCTAAAAAGCATGACCGAGTATCTTAATTCCCCCAGAGAGTAGTAAAACAGTACATTCCTCTCCAATCATCAAATATCAAGGAAATTGAGTATCCTCCAGCCGATCTCAATACTTCCCCAGCAGCAATACACATATTCTTAACAAGCATCCCCGGCAGTCTTGGTCTAAAGATTGTTCCCGGGCGGCATCCTAACATTCAAAGGAATCACTTCCCTGTAGTTCAAACTTCCCCCAGGAGAGTCCAATCCAGTTTCCCCAGGAAAGTTGGAATTCATATCTCCCCAAGCAGTAAGCTTATCCCCAGCAGATTTTGGAAGCTTATCCTCAGAGCACGAACGCGTCGTCCCGGCTTGATTTAAAGAGTTATTTCCGTAACAGGATATAACTGGGTTATCCTCAGCCAAAAGCCACGGAAAGAGCGTCCTCGGCAAAGTATCTTCCTACCCCCAGCGAAGTCTATCAACACTTCCGACAACAAGGATATCCCCAGCGGAGTTATCTTCATCAACTCAGCAAAGCATCACTATCCCCACAGAGTATTGCTTCCCAGCATGGTCGCTAGAGTATCTTTTCTCCCCGCAGAAGCCTCCATTGGCCAAGTTTATTCCCCAACGGAGTTATCTTCTCCTACCGGTATACTTGCAGCTATCCTCCCCAGCGGAAGCAAAGCTATTTTTTCAACATCAGCCCAGGATGCGACTTCCCGGCACCCGTCAAGGATTTATTTTCCCTAGACAAAAACATACATTCATAAAACGTCACATCTTCGTACATTATAGCACGCATATGCATCATATGGCACGAATCTCATTAATTTTGAAGACATACAGTTCATGCATCATGATTTTGCATACAATTATGTTCTGCCTTTTCAGGAAAAGATCAATACAAAAATGATTATTATCAACTAATGCAATTCTTTCTAGATATAGTTTCGGATGTAAACCCAGCGATGGTGACGTTCTGATACTGCTTCAAGAATTCCTTCTAGATATAGTTTCAGATGTAAACCCAGCGATGGTGACGTTCTGATACTGCTTCCAGAATTCCTTCTAGACATAGTTTCAGATGTAAACCCAGCGATGGTGACGTTCTGATACTGCTTCCAGAATTCCTTCTCGATATAGTTTCAGATGTAAACCCAGCGATGGTGACGTTCTGATACTGCTTCCAGAATTCCTTCTCGATATAGTTTCAGATGTAAACCCAGAGATGGTGACGTTCTGATACTGCTTCCAGGTATCCTTCAGATATAGTTTCAGATATGATCCAGATATGGTGACGTTCTGATGCTGCTTCCAGATCTCCTTCCAGATATAGTCCAGATGTAAACCAGATATGGCAACATTCTGTCACTTATTCCAGTTGAAGATATTTCAAGACCTCCTCTAGTCCAGCTAAATCGATGCCCAACAGATTTTTCTGATAAAGACTCAGCAATCCCCTATGGTTCCCTCTCCAACGGCGTGTGAGGTGGTAATTCCTTTTTCAGATGTTTCCCTCTCCGGCATGAGCGTGAGGTGATATTCTCTTATGGTCCCCTCTCCAATGGCGCGTGAGGTGGTAATTCCTTCTTCAGATGTTTCCCTCTCCGGCATGAGCGTGAGGTGATATTTCCTTTCAGATTATAATTTCCTATAGTTCCCTCTCCAACGGTGAGTGAGGTGACTCCCTTTGAGATTATGATGTCCTTTGGTTCTCTTCCTGACACTACGAAGATGGTAATTCTCACCAAGATTTTCTCAACGAGCGTTGTTGAGGTTGAAATCATTCAGGATTCTCTTACCATTCATGCTAAGGCAGTAACCATCCCTGGTTCTTTCATCAGCGTTTGAAGCTCCAGACCCAGCTCCTGTAACCAGTCAGGACATATCTATATCAAGCATCTAAAATCAGCTCCTGCAACGTGTCAAGTACTCATTTTTCTGTTTTGCAGGTATGCAGGTTCTCGCTAAGGAATCTCCTACGCGATCAACGTCCAGATGGCATCTATAAGCCCATCATCCTATCCAGTAACCTCTAAAATGGCATCTATAAGCCCATTCCCTCATCATCACTGCTACTATGTGAGCGCAAATTTCTGGGCACTCTAGTGTCCAATCATCTTCTACCCTCGGATTACGAAAGGCACGTCAGCCAATCTGTATCCTCAGGTCTAAGAAGATTGAACAGGGGCAACTGTTGTACCCCAAAATTTGCCCTCCCATATTCATCAAAAAATTGCCAAATCAAGGTCACAAAATTCCCCAAGGGTTGTGTAGCTCAACTGTCTCCTATACAGTCAAAACTAGGGTTTGAGTTCTGGTCAAGCAAATGAACTTTTCAAAGGCCCAATCAAGTCTCATATGCCTATAAAGATGGTCAAGCATCCTCATGACAAGTTTCAAGGCATTCAGCTCAAAATTGCACAGTCAAAACCCTAGATTGCACTACAGTCAACTGTAGGGGCAAAATGGTCATTTGGCAGTCAAAAGTTCAAATTTTTGGTCAACATATCATTTTTGAAGCCACAAACATCATTTGATCAATGCTTGATCATGATTCTCAAAATTTGGCTCAGAAATCATCAAAGATGCAAAGGTTGCTATATTTGGACAGCTGAAAAAGTCAACTGAAATTGACCAGGGCATAACTTTCACATGGATTATCAGAAAAATTCCATCCAAAGCTCATTTTGAAGAGAAAGACATTTCCTACAATTCATCTTCATGTTCCAAGTCCAAGAAATGCTCTCACAAAAAGTTATCAATTTCAACATTATAGGTCATTTTCAAAAGTCAACAAAAAGGGACTTTAAGTCAAAGACCATAACTTGAGATTGGTAAATCAAAATGACATGGGACCAAAGGAATTGGTTAGAGGACTCAAAGACCTTTCCAAAATGTCCAAGAACATGTTAAAAGCTTAAAAATTGACCAAGTTATGCCTTGTGGAAGTTGGGAAATTTTTAGGAATTTTGAAAAGTCAACATTGATGCAAAAGGCCTAAAAATGCAAATGGGCTCATTTTTCTTCCAAGTTTCTTCATGCCAAGCCTATGCACGACCACTAGGCCCAAAGGGAAGTATTTTCATATTTTTTAATTATTTATTTGAATTAATATTAATTTATATTCATTTAAATCATTTTAATACATGAAAAATATAAACCTAACCCAAAAAAATCTTTTTATGCACATTCTAATCTCAATATTTCGTGCTTGATTGATTATGGCAAGTTTTGATAAGATTTGAGCTGATTGAACACAAAAACCATGAGAAAAAGATTCAAAAAAATATCTTGTAAAATCAAATCTTGAAACCATTGAATACAAGAGATTTTGTGGAATTTTGTTAACCTAAAATGATCACTACATATTCAGGAATGCAAACCTAATGCCCTTGGACTCTTAGCTGCGCTCAGAAGTAAAACACAAACTTGAAAAAATTGTCCAAAAATTGAAAACTGATTTCAAGGTTATAGGTAGATTCAAGCTTCAATCTTGATTCCATTAGCATCCTGAGACATCCTTGGACATATTCCAATCATTAACAACAGCAAAAACATCCTGAATTGGTATCAAGAACTCAAACTGAACCTCAAAAATCTTGAAATCGCATAACATGATTTAAGCATTCTTTTGCATTTTTTTTCATGGATTCATGTTCATATTGATGTTTCTGAGCTAACCATTACATTCAATTGCTTTTTTGTGCTATATATACGAATTCACCATGATTGAAATTTAGGTTTTCAGAGTTCTTGATTTGGGGTTTCTCACCCAAGGAACAATTGGGACTCAAGATTGTTACCATTGCATTCAGCGTGTTCTTCTGAACAAGACACATACCTCGCGATGGATTTATGGATCAAGGAAAGCTATTCGCTATTTTCTTGAATCCCCCCTAATGCAACGTTTCTAAAACCGTGGCCATACGCTTGTGTTTCAGAAAGAACGAAGAAGACAACCTCGTTGTCACTACGTGATTGGCTAGTTTGAAAATCCGCGCCAGATCGTCCACTAACTTTATTTTTCTTTTATATTATTTATGTTATATTATATATTAAATGAAATTGAATAGCTCAGCTGGCCAGGGGACGCGCTTGTAATCTTCAAGACCTGGGTTCAAGTCCCAGGTCTGGCAAAAATTCCATATTGTTTTTCAAACCAATTTCCTATGCAGCGCTCATAATGATGTACACCATATTCCCTCAAAAATCAGCTAGCCACGTGTCCTGGAGAGCAAATCAAAGGCGTAGATCAAAGGTGTACCACATGCGCCAGTCAATGCATCATACCTAATTGGAAAAGTCAACGAATTCAAGGCTTGCTGGACCTGAATTGCTGGGCTTAAACCTCCTTATTTGGGGCAACACCCCACCATGGTTTGCCAATCTAATTTTATTTTTCCTTATATCTTTTTTAATTTTGATTTTAATTATCATGTTTATTGTTTGTTTAAATTTTAATCAAAATATAAAAACATCATAAAGATCAAAAAATGCCAGAAAATATAATATTTATTTTATTGTAATTATTTTCATCAATAAGTTAATATATGTAAATATTTAGTTTAATTAGGTTATAGTTTTAATCTTTTTTATAAAAAAATCCAAAAAAATAGAATTTAGGTTTAAATAATTTTTTATTTTCTTTTTTTAATTTTCCCTTTTTTTTCAGAATAACAATATTATTTATTTATTATTTTATTTTCATAAATTAAAAAATGGTACATAAATTAATTTAGAGTTTAATTTAGGTTTTAATTTAATTCTTTCATAATAAACTTAAAAAATATTAGAACTAGGGTTTAGTATTTTAATTTTAATTAATATTTCCTTTTTCTTTTAAATCTAAAAAACACAAAAAATAACAAAAACATTTAATCATTTAAGTTTTAATTCTCATTAAACTGTTAATATTTTGTAAAAGGGTCCAACGCCCGTCGTTAATCATTTAATTTCGCATGATTTATTTTTTATCGTTCGTTATAATTATGTAATTGTCCCAAGGCCATGTACATTTATTTATCGCACTTTTGTTTGCTTCGCTTTATTTATTTTCCGCTAAATCGGGTCCGGTTTAATTTTGGCGATGTGGACCCGCGCCTTTGTAATAGCCTTAGATTTACCTTTCCCGCAAACTTTATAACTGTTAACAAAAAGCATGAAAGAATGAATGTCTTAACAAAATCAAGCGTAGAACACGACAAACATGACAAGACAAACAATTGAAATATGACACACAATTCGCACACACCACCCCTAGGGTACGCCTCACTGTTGCCTTTCGAAAGGTGGTCGTCGAGTAGAAAACGTCTTAGTAAGTCCTCATGATCCGGGAACCTGGCATGAGGGTAGCTTCTAAGGTGTCTTCCCATTGCTCTGGTGATCACCACGTCCCTAAAATCGAATTGACCCGAATACCTCCAACGGTGGTGCTACCTACCTCTCAATGGTGGGATGGCACTACTTTTAAGGACATCTACACAGACGAATTCCTTAGGGTAGGTAGGTTCTCAAGGATACTTGCTCTCTTCAAAACAAACTGAAATCTTTTCACACCAACACATTTTCAAAAGCTTTCAAAGCAAATTTTTCAAACACTCTGACGTACGAGTCGATCTGAAATTTTTCAAAAGAAACTTTTTTAAACCCACATTGAAAAGCAAACAAACCAATTTTGAAAACACAAATGAGCAAGTATCTAAGAGCCCATGGATAACCATGGATAGAAAGGGTGCTAATACCTTCCCTTTCTATAATCTACCTCCCGAACTGAGAGCAATCTCTTTAAAGGAATTTTTCTGTGCTTTTGTCCTTTCCATTTGGAGAAAATAAAAGACGGTGGCGACTCTTGCTTCCGCGACATTTCGCGAACCAGCGTTAAACAGTCAGTTCCAGATCCACCGATCACAGACGCCCAGTGGAATCTTACCAACTGGAAAGACTTTGCTCCAGAATGGTGTAAAATGTGGCAAAGGCATCACCGCTACATCTTGCAATCCCCGGTTTTCCTTACTCAAGGTAACATGCGACACACCGATCAATATATGTCGTGGTACAGGTCAGTTAGTAACCCAGATATGCACGTGTCTCATCCGAGGTACTTGGTTGACCCACGCACACAATGGGCATAACCCTCGATTCCCCACCAACAAACCCAAAATCCATCAACCTCAAACCAACCCCCAAGAAGAAACAGACCAACAAACACACAACCACATTCCCCACCACAACACAACTACAACCAAATGCCGTACTACCAACCACAATCACCGCCAAACTACCAATACCCGGAAATGCCTCAAACCCAACCACAATACCAACCCCAATACCAGCAAACCCACATACCCCATACACAATTTCAATCTTCCACATATCCCAATATGGCGCCCTCAACATCCAGCCTTAGCCCTGATATGGGAATGTCAGAAGATTATGACCAACCCGACCAAACCTACCATCAACCACCATATCACCAAACAACCCAACATCCACAATACCAAACACCCCAAGATCCATTTCCTTTCTACCCCCCATACTCAGACGACCAATGCTACCGACCAACCATGGAACCCCACCCACCGCCAACACGACCAAACTTCGAGGGTATGGGTAACCGACTGTACCAGAGCGGATCTTCGAGATATGGAGATCTTACCGATTTTATGGATTCGGATCGCATTGACTTCGCTGGGCCATCGACCTTGCCGCAGCAGGAAACAAGACGGCACCCAGCAAGAGAAAGGCGGGGACGGGGATGCGGAATTGGGGGTCATTACCGGGTTCCTGGGGATCACTGATGTATCTTTTTTTTTCCCAGTATTTTTTTGTATCTATTTTTTTACTTTTCTTTATATGTAAAACAGTTGAATGTAATTATTTTTTTTAAATAAAAAATCCATTTTGTTTATCTCTGTCTAATACGCAACGCGCAGGAAAGAAAAAAATTTTTTTTTTTTTGACCTAATTTTGTACATAGGCGCCATCTCACTTGGCTTAGGGCTTGCCCTTTGCCCTTAGGCGCCAAGTGAGATGGCGCCTCCCTTAAAAAAATAGGAGGATGCGCCAAATGAGATGGCTCCTCCTTTGTGGAGCCATCTCAAACATGGTTATTTGCGTAATTTTTTCCGAAACCCGGTTATTTGCGAAATATTTTTTTAATACATGGTTATTAATAAAAAAAATTCTATGATATGATGCGTATATGCATGTATCATGATGTATAACAATGTGATGTTTATGAATGTATCTTCGTCTGGGAAAATAGATCCTTGACGGATGCCGGGAAGTCAAATCCTGGGCTGATGTTGAAGAGTGAGATTCTTCATTTCCGTTGGGGATGATGATTGCAAGAATACCGGTAGGAGAAGATGACTCCATTGGGGAATAAACTTGGCGAATAGATTACTCTGCGGGGAGGTAACTCTGTGGGGAAAGAGAGGTACTTTGCTGAGGTTGATTAGGATAACTCCGCTGGGGATACCGTTGTTGTGCTCTGTTGGAAGTTTTGATGAACTCCGCTGAGGAAATAGAAGAACTTTGCCGAGAACGATCTTTCTGTGGCTTTTAGCTGAGGATAACCCAGTTATAAGCTCTGGTGGAGAAATAACCTTTGAATAAAACCGGGGAGACGCGTTCACTCTGCAGGGAGTGAAGGTATCTTGGTCACATTCTTCAGCTGAACTTACCTTGGCACTTCGGTGGACAGGGCAACTGAATCATTTAGACAACTCATTATTGCCCCAGTTTCTGTTGGAGAAGAAGGTACCTGTGAAGATGTTTGATGACTGCCGTTTGACAAATCTTCTTCTGGTAGGCAAGTGACGAGATACCGGGACATAGTCGTACGCTTTGATCCCTAATTTTTGCTTGGACCGCCCTTTCGGGTTTTCAGTCCACCGGGATACCCATTTTTGCCCAAGCCGCCTTTTCAGGTTTTCGACTTGCCGGGTGTACAGATTTTTTTCATTTCATCCCTTATTTTTGCCCGAACCCTTTTGGTTCGCCGGGAAGCCCTTATTTTTGCCTAGGTGTGTCAACCTAGCGGGTCTTTGATTATGCGTAGTATTTTTCGACTATGTCCACACTCTCAGAGTGTAGGGAGGTGCCCCTATTATTGTGTTGCCATGCCACCAGAAGATCTTCGTTTGATCGTCCAATGCCCTAAGTGATCCAGATGGAGATTTGCCCCAGGTTAGTTGGCCTTTTGAGAGATGCTCCGAATCTTGACTTGACTGCCCCAGGTTATGGACCATGATCATGCCGTGCCCCTTGATTGGAGGTGCTTTTGTTCATTAGACATTCATCGTGCAAACTTCTATGCTGTTCAAACAAAAAGTCACATGCAAACAAAGTTATGTTAGAAATGCAAAGCTCATGTCTGTCTTGAAGTTTTTTGCAAAAATGCATTTTTCATAAAAACGAGTGAGATTTTTTGTAAACTGTGATGCCAACTCGTTATTTTACCGCAAGCCTTAAGGAGTCAGGATACCTTTCGCAACAGTATGTGTGATCGGTGGATCTGGAACTGACTGTTTAACGCTGGTTCGCGAAATGTCGCGGAAGCAAGAGTCGCCACCGTCTTTTATTTTATCCAACAAGGAAAGGACAAAAGCACATAAAAATTCCTTTTTGAGATATTTCTCGGGTCATAGCCCATGACTACCTTGGCTAGAGGAAAATAAATCCTCTTTGCCTCTTGCTGGGATAGTTGATTCACCATGACCTGCATCACAAGCCCTTGAGATCCTTGAAATGGGTTAGTCCTTATGTAGGATGTATGCAATGGTATGATGTTATGCTATGCATGGGGTAATGTAAGTAAACCCTGTTATGAGTCCCAATTAAGGGCTGCAAACCAAAACCTGCAAGAAACTCAAGTAAAACCTGTCATGAGTCCCAATTAAGGACTATAACCAAAACTTGCAAGAAACTTAGTAAGCCCTGTCATGGGTCCCAATTAAGGACTAAAACAAAACCTGCAAATAGTTCATGTGTCAGATAAAGCATGCAAGTAGTCAAGTACGAAAGCACACAAGTCACACAAGAGAAAGCCCTTAGAGTTTAAGGCCAGCATGAGGTCTAGGTATTACCCTCTTTCAGTTTGTTGGTTCATACCTGTCCTATCAAAGTAACCGGGTTCTTAGAGGATCCCAATATCATTGACTACCCTCAATCGGTCATAACTCCAGCATCGCAATCTTTTCTTGCGGCCAGAACCATCACGAGAGTTTAGCCTCAATGGGCATAGCATACTGCTACAATTCTAAAGGTCAAGTTGTGTCATTTAAGGTTCTAAGGTTGCTGGTGCTTAATGACTCCTCAGAAGACCCATATTCTCCTCGTTGCAACACAAGGGATATCGGTACAGACTAAGGTACCACACCAACGTAGCCACTGCTTCACCTGTGTCGGTCTACGCCGGACAGGTCCCTCACAGCTTATGCTATATAAAAAGGGTATCCTCAGATCCGGGTTAGGATCTATGTAACTCCCATGCAACCCACAATAGTAAAGCAAACAAATCAATACAATTGAAAACACAGTTATGAACTAACCCTAAGGTACACCTCACTTTAAGTTTAAGTCCCCAGCAGAGTCACCAGTTCTGTGATCGGTGGATCTGGAACTGACTGTTTAACGCTGGTTCGCAAAATGTCGCGGAAGCAAGAGTCGCCACTGTCTTTTATTTTATCCAACAAGGAAAGGACAAAAGCACAGAAAAATTCCTTTTTGAGATATTTCTCGGGTTCGGGAGGTAGATTATAGAAAGGGAAGGTGTTAGCACCCTTTCTATCCATGGTTATCCATGGGCTCTTAGATACTTGCTCACTTGTGTTTTCAAAAAATGGTTTGTTTGCTTTTCAACTGTGGGTTTTAAAAAAAGGTTTCTTTGAAAATTCCAGTTCGACTCTTGTATCGGTCCTCAAGAGTGTTTGAAAAAATTGCTTTCGAAAGCTTTTTGAAGAGGTGTCGGTGTGAAAAGTATTTTTGAATTTGTTTTGAATTTAGAGCAAGTATCTAGAGTCGTCTACCTACCCTAAGGAATTCGTCTGTGTAGATGTCCTTTAAAGTAGTGCCATCCCACCATTGAGAGGTAGGTAGCACCACCGTTGGAGGTGTTCGGGTCAATTCGAGGTTCGGGACATGGTGATCACCGGAGCAATAGGAAGACACCTTAGAAGCTACCCTCATGCCAGGTTCCCGGATCATGAGGACTTACTAAGACATCCTCTACTCGACGATCACCTTTCGAAGGCAAGGCAACAGTGAGGCGTACCTTAGGGGTGGTGTGTGATTTGTGTGTCAGATTCAGTTATCTTATCTTGTCATGTTATGAGTGAGCTACGCGTTTGTTTTTATTTTTGTCCATTCATTCTTGCATGCCTTGATTAACATTTAAAAGTGTGAGAAAAATAAAGTTCTAAGCTATTACAAAAGGCGCGGGTCCACATCGCCAAAATTTCCAGAACCCGTTTTGACAGAAAAATAAAGACTTAAAGAAAAGTAAAGTGCGAGAAATTAATTACACGGCTTTGGGAGAGGTACATAAAAATTATACGAAAAAAGAAATAAACCCGCGAATTAAATAAGAATTAAGAACGAGGGCGTTGGACCCTTTTTAATGGAATTAAATTAAATTGTTAAATTAATTTAAACTAAAGAAAAAGAAATTGTTTTTGGTATTTTTGTATTTTATGATTTTAACGAAAAAAGAATTAATTAAAATAAAATGCTAACCCTAATTCTAGTTGCTTTTAGTTTATTAAGAAAAGATTAAATTTTAACCTAATATTTAACCTAATTATTTACATGCTATTTAATTATAAAAATAAATAATAAGAAATATTTAATTATTATGGAAGAAAAGAAAAAGGGATAAAAATGACTATAAACCCTAATTCTACCAATTTTAGATTTTTATTGAAAAATGTTAAGATTAAACCCTAAATTAAAACTAAGTGAATTAATGCAACTTATTTACAAAAATACTAAAATAAAAATATTTATTATTTTTTTATCTTTTCTGATTTTTTGGTGTTTTTTATATATTATGAAAATATTAAATTAATTAAAAAAACAATAATTAAAAGAAAGTAAAAAATAAATAATGAAAAAATAAAGAATGTAAAAATTTGCAAACCTAAGGGGGGTGTTGTCCCCAGTTGTGAGGTGAATGGCTAGTAATTTAAGCCCAATAACTCTGGCCTCTTTGACTTTTCCAAGACACGTGTGGTATCTTTGACTAGGGTCCACCATGTTCTTTAGATCTGAGCCCTTGGATGAATGAGATTGACCAAGTGGCGCGTTAGATGGAAGCGTATATGGTAGGCGTCTTGTACTGAATCTGCATGGGATAATGATTAGAGGAAAAATAATATGAATGGTAAGAGGACCTGGGGCTCGAACCCAGGTCATGAGGATTACCACTAACCAACTTTGCCAATTGAACCAAGCACGCGTTTTGTATATTAATTAATAAACAATCATTATGAAACAAAATCACGCGTTAATAATTTTTTAGCGCAAATTTTTGAACCAGCCAATTACTGATGGCCACGCACCCTTCTTCTTCCTTGGCTTATTTTTCCTGAAACACAAAAACAATTAGCAACGGTTTTTTAAACGTTCCCTTAGGCCAGTTTCTGAAAAATAACGATTAGCTCAGGGTGGCTCATAAATTGAGCGCGACCCCATCACTGAGTTTGTATGAAGGTCCTGATGTTGATGGTCTGGGTCTTGAGTGCTGATTTTTCCTTAAGTGGAAAACCCCAATTCACAGCTTGAAAAACCCTAAAAAATGACAATGGTGGAATCGTGTACAACGCTCAAAAACACAATTAATTTACATGGTTAGCATTAGAATCAAACAATGAATATGAATCAAACATTAAAAAGTGCCAAAAACGCATGATTCATGATGTACGAATGCAAGAAATCTTCTGTACAGGGCACGTTCGTTTTACCAATTCTTGATGTTAGGATGAATGATTTTGATTGGAAATCCTTCCTTGAAGCTTCAGGAAGGTGATGGCACAAGTCTTTGGCCTTGAATCGTCCTAGAACTTGGTTTTCAGATTTCAATTTTTTTACCAAAAACTCAAGTTTTGTTTTCTATGTATGGCGCAACCTCCAGGTCTTTAGGATTAGGTTTTGCATCTATATGTACCTGTGAATGATTAGGGTTAAAGAAATTGATCCAAAACCTTTGCATTCATGGTTTGCAAGATTTGATTTTCCAAGATCTTTTTCAATATTTTTTCATGCTATTTTGACCTCAATCATATCCAATCACTTCAATTCCTTCCATATCTGATCATGCACGAATTATTGAGTATATATCATGCATAAAAAGATTGAAAAACTTAGGTTTAGTATTTTTCATGTATTTTATTTAATTAAAATGAATTATTAATAATAAAAATCCAAATAAATAAATAAATAATGAAGAAAAACTTCCCTTTGGGCCAAATGGTCGTGCACATGCCTTGGATAATGAATTGTGGAAGAAAAAGAGGCCCATTAGCAATTTTAGGTCATTTGACTCAATGTTGACTTTTCAAAATATCCAAAAATTTCCCAACTTCCACAAGGCATAACTTGCTCAATCTTTAAGCTTTGCTCATGTTCTTAGACATTTTGGAAAGGTCTTTGAGTCCTCTAACCAATGCCTTTGGTCCCATGGCATTTTGATTTACCAATATCAAGTTATGGCCTTTGACTTAAAGTCCCTTTTTGTTGACTTTTGAAAATGACCCATAATGTTGAAATTGATAACTTTTTGTGAGAGCATTTCTTGGACTTGGAGTATGAAGAGGAGTTGTAGGAAATGTCTTTCTCTTCAAAATGAGCTTTGGATGGAATTTTTCTGATAATCCATGTGAAAGTTATGCCCTGGTCAATTTACAGTTGACTTTTTCAACTGTCCAAATAAGGAAACTTTTGCATCTTGATGATTTTTGAGCCAAGCTTTGAGAATCATGATCAAGCATTGATCAAATGATGTTTGTGGCTTCAAAATGAGATGTTGACCAAAAATTTGAACTTTTGACTGTCAAATGACCATTTTGCCCCTATAGTTGACTGTAGTGCAATTAGGGTTTTGACTGTGCAATTTTGTGCTGAAAGTCTTGAAACTTGATATGAGGATGCTTGACCATATTTATAGGCATGTGGGACTTGATTGGACCTTTGAAAACTTCATTTTCTTGATCAGAACAAAAACCCTAATTTTGACTGTTTAGGAGGCCCTTGAACTGTGCAACCCTTGGGGAATTTTGAAGCTTTGACTTGGCAATTTCTTGAAGAATATGTGAGGGCAAATTTTGGGGTACAAAAGTTGCCCCTGTTCAATCTTCTTAGACCTGAGGATGCAGATTGGCTGACGTGCCTTTCGTAATCCGAGGGTGGAAGATGATTGAACACTAGAGTGCCCAGAAATTTGCGCTCACATAGTAGCAGTGATGGTGGAAATGGGCTTATAGATGCCATTTAGAGATTGATGAATAGGATGATGGGCTTATAGATGCCATCTGGATGTTGATCGCGTAAGAGATTCCTTAGCGAGAACTTGCGTACCTGCGAAAGAAAAATGAGTACCTGACATGTTGCAGGATCTGGTTTTCAGATGCTTTGTATAGATGTGTCCTGACTGGTTACAGGAGCTGAATCTTTAAATTCTTCAGACGTGCCCTGGCGAGATACAGGAATCGAGTCTGGTAATGTTAGTCTTCAACGGATACACCCTGGCAAGATTCAGGCCTCGGATCCTCGAACTCTTCAGACACACCCTGGCAAGATACAAGAATCAGATCTGGTAATGTTAGTCTTCAACGGATACACCCTGGCAAGATTCAGGCATCGGATCCTCGAACTCTTCAGACACACCCTGGCAAGATACAGGAATCAGATCTGGTAATGTTAGTCTTCAACGGATACACCCTGGCAAGATTCAAGTATCGGATCCTCGAACTCTTCAGACACACCCTGGCAAGATACAGGAATCGGATCTGGTAATGTTAGTCTTCAACGGATACACCCTGGCAAGATTCAGGCATCGGATCCTCGAACTCTTCAGACACACCCTGGCAAGATACAGGAATCAGATCTGGTAATGTTAGTCTTCAACGGATACACCCTGGCGAGATTCAGGCATCGGATCCTCGAACTCTTCAGACACACCCTGGCAAGATACAGGAATCGGATCTGGTAATGTTAGTCTTCAACGGATACACCCTGGCAAGATACAGGAATCGGATCCTCGAACTCTTCAGACACACCCTGGCAAGATACAGGAATCAGATCTGGTAATGTTAGTCTTCAACGGATACACCTTGGCAAGATTCAGGTATCAGATCCTCGAACTCTTCAGACACACCCTGGCAAGATACAAGAATCGGATCTGGTAATGTTAGTCTTCGACGGATACACCCTGGCAAGATTCAGGTATCGGATCCTCGAACTCTTCAGACACACCCTGGCAAGATACAGGAATCGGATCTGGTAATGTTAGTCTTCAACGGATACACCCTGGCAAGATTCAGGCATCGGATCCTCGAACTCTTCAGACACACCCTGGCAAGATACAGGAATCGAATCTGGTAATGTTAGTCTTCAACGGATACACCCTGGCAAGATTCAGGCATCGGATCCTCGAACTCTTCAGACACACCCTGTCAAGGTACAGGAATCGGATCTGGTAATGTTAGTCTTCAACGGATACACCCTGGCAAGATTCAGGCATCGGATCCTCGAACTCTTCAGACACACCCTGGCAAGATACAGGAATCGGATCTGGTAATGTTAGTCTTCAACGGATACACCCTGGCGAGATTCAGGCATCGGATCCTCGAACTCTTCAGACATACCCTGGCAAGATACAGGAATCGGATCTGGTAATGTTAGTCTTCAACGGATACACCCTGGCAAGATTCAGGTATCGGATCCTCGAACTCTTCAGACACACCCTGGCAAGATACAGGAATCGGATCTGGTAATTGGTCATCAATAGATACACCCTGGCAAGATTCAGGAATCAGATCTTTAGTTGCGACCATTGATGGTAATCATTTTTGTACTTTTGTCCTGAAAAGACAAGCGTTAGTTGTATGCGATGTCATGTGGTATGACATGCGAGGTACTCTCTGAATACGTGAGATTGTATGTTCATGATGCGTATATGCATGCTATAATGTATGAAGATGTTTATGAATGTATTTTTTTGTCTAGGAAAATAGAACTTTGACGGATGCCGGGAAGTCACTCCTGGGCTAATGTTGGAGAATAGATTTTGCTTCCGCCGGGGATGATAGTTTCAAGAATACCGGTAGGAGAAGATAACTCCGTTGGGGAATAAACTTGGCGAATGGATTACTCTGCGGGGAGAAAAGTACTCTAGTAACCTTGCTGGGGAGCAATACTTTGGGGAGAGAGATACTTTGCTGGAGTGTTGATGGTAACTTCGCTGGGGATACCATTGTTGCGTTTGAAGTGTTAATAGACTTCGCTGGGAATAAGAAGACTTCGTCGAGGACGATCTTTCCGTGGCTTTCGGCTGAGGATAACCCAGTTATATCCTAGTAGGGAAATAACTTCTTTGAATAAAGCCGGGAGACGCGTTCGTGCTCTGCAAGGATAAGCTTCCAGAATCTACTGGGGATAAGCTTACTGCTGGGGAGATGATTCAACTTTCCTGGGGAAACTAGATTGGACTCTCTTGGGGAAGTTTTGAATTGTATTGGTTATGTTCTTCAACGGAACCTACCCTGATACCTTGGAGGACAGAACAATCAGATTGCTTAGACCACCCATTATTGCCCCTGTTTCTATGGGGGAGGCACCTGTGGGATGCTGATAATTGTTGAGGGTCAAACCTTCTTCAGGTAGGCAGGTGACAAGATGACAGGACATAGTCGTACGCTTTGATCCCTAACTTTTGCCTGGACCGCCCTTTCGGGTTTTCAGTCCACCGGGATACCCATTTTTGCCCAAGCCGCCTTTTCAGGTTTTCGACTTGCCGGGTGTACAGATTTTTTCATTTCATCCCTTCATTTTGCCCGAACCCTTTTGGTTCGCCGGGAAGCCCTAATTTTTGCCTAGGTATGTCAACCTAGCGGGTCTTTGATTTTGCGTAGTATCTTTTCAACTATGTCCGTGCTTTCAGAATGTAGGGTGTTGCCCTTGTTAGAAGTGTTTTGTCATGCCACCAGAAGATTTCTGACCAGGCAAGATTTATTGTTGAAATGCCCCAGGTGACTCATGCGGAGATTTGCCCCAGGCTATTTGGCCTTTTGAGAGATTCTCTGAATCTTGACTTAACTGCCCCAGATGATGGGCAATAGTCATACCTTCCCCTTGATTGGAAGTGCTTCTGTTCATTAGGCATTCATCGTGCGGATTTCCCTGCTCAAACAAAAAGTCATATGCAAACAAAGTTATGTTAAAAATGCAAAGCTTATGTCTGTCTTGAAGAATTTGAAACTGCATTCTTTTTCATAAAACAAGTGAATATTTGTAAAACATTATGTCAACTCCGTATTTACCGTAGGCCTTAAGGAGTCAGGATACCTTTCGTAACAGTATGCTTTCGAACTAACCCATGCTTCAGCTAGGACTTTTAAGGGTTATAACGTGGCCTGGTTCATGGTTTAAGAAACAAAGGATAAAGGCTCAAATTTTATTTGTACCCACCCGCTCTTCGTGATGTTCTTCAAACCTAAACTCAGTTGATCATGCATTAGACCTTGCTTGAGTCTTTGCTCTGATTTTCCGGTGATGGTTCAGACATTGATGATTTATTTGGAATAGGCAGTCATTTCCTTTTTTGGCGAGGGTTTATAAGACCTCTTTCTTTTTGATTTTGTTATCCCTGTTTTTTGCCTGAGCTGTTTCCTTTTTTGGAATTACAGTCAGCGGGATGCCCCAGTTTCGTAAGTCCCCTTTATAGGTTTTGACTTTTTGGGCTTTTCATTTATGAACCTTTTTTTTTTTGATAATGACTGCCTGTCTTCACGATTGTTCGGAACCATCACTGTCTTTTGTTTTTGGAAAGACTCATTTGGTGCCATTCATTGTGCACTTGGATCAACTGAGAAGACTACCCTGCCCCGGGTTGTGATTAAGGGTTTCAATTTTCGAAAATAAAAACTCCTACTTCTTTGGCTCAGAGGGGTTGACGAGGGATTATCTTCCTTATAACTCCAGTGTTTAGGATTTGAAACAATGCCTGTACCTCATCAGCGGGGTCTGTTCAAAAGCATACTGTAGATTATGGTATCGTTTTCGTCATCCTCCCTCAAGAGGCTTAGAATTATTAATTGAGAGTTGATCATCAGAAAAAATATGAAAATAATTTGCGTATAGTGAATACGAATATATTGCTTCAAAACGGACATATGCGATGCATTAATGAAATAACAATGTTTAACAATGAACAAATGTTTGAACAATCAAAAAGAATTACAACTTGAACATTCGAATGAACAAAAGTTTCCTAGTCTCAAGGCTTGTCATTTCAAATGGTGAGTCTTGGAGGGATGATAGAAAAATTCAGCCTGACCATCTTGGGTGAACTCCAATGCCCCTTCATCAATCAGGTCCTGGATCTTGTTCTTCAGAGCCCAACACTCATTTGTATCATGTCCAGGACTGGCAGAGTGGTAGGCACACCTTTTATTGGGATCATAAGTAGGATGTGTTGTGTTTGGATTCTGGGGATGAGCCCTTAATGTGATCAAATTCAATCTCAGCAGGCGTTGTAAAGCTTGAAACAGCGACATGTTGAGCGGGGTGAATTGCCTCCTGGACTTGTCTGGCTGAAGTCGGTGAGGTTGATGCTGAATTTGTGACACTGGAGCCCTTTGAGGAGCTCTCCCCTTACCTCCTTGTTTCAAAGGTGGCTGAACGATGACTGGCTCTTTACCCTTAGACGCTTGCCCCAGTTGGTTACTCTGAAGCAGTTGGTTGATGAGAACACCGAGCTCTTCTTGTCTTTGAGCTAAACCTTGAATAGCAGTCCCCTGCCCCAACATTTGGGCTTTCATTGCATCCATCTCAGCTTGCAGGTGTTTCAGCCGTTCGTCCTCAGCGCTGTTCCTGACCAAAGTCTCCATAAGAAGTGTCCTTAGCTCCTCCTGCCCCTTGGATAGATTCAGGAGGATTTCCCCGAACCGAGTTTCTTGAGTAAGAAGGTCCTGGTTATCTTGTTGGGAAGCCATTGCTGAAATAAACAGCGAGAGAGGTAAGTGACCTGCAACAAGGATACTTGTTATGATGTGTATGTATGCATGCAATGTTTTCCAGGACCTCGCGGGATAAACAAGAAGACTGTTAGCATTTGAATTTGTTAGCTTGATTGGAGGAGCCCTATGTTGCTGAGAATCCTTCTTCAAGGGTCAAAAGCTCACCATTCCAGTGGGTCATAGCCCCTGACAACCTTGGCTAGGGCAACCTTCTTCAAGTGTCAAAGCTCACCATATCAAGTGGGTCATAGCCCCTGACTACCTTGGCTAGAGGAAAATAAATCCTCTTTGCCTCTTGCTGGGATAGTTGATTCACCATGACCTGCATCACAAGCCCTTGAGATCCTTGAAATGGGTTAGTCCTTATGTAGGATGTATGCAATGGTATGATGTTATGCTATGCATGGGGTAATGTAAGTAAACCCTGTTATGAGTCCCAATTAAGGGCTGCAAACCAAAACCTGCAAGAAACTCAAGTAAAACCTGTCATGAGTCCCAATTAAGGACTATAACCAAAACTTGCAAGAAACTTAGTAAGCCCTGTCATGGGTCCCAATTAAGGACTAAAACAAAACCTGCAAATAGTTCATGTGTCAGATAAAGCATGCAAGTAGTCAAGTACGAAAGCACACAAGTCACACAAGAGAAAGCCCTTAGAGTTTAAGGCCAGCATGAGGTCTAGGTATTACCCTCTTTCAGTTTGTTGGTTCATACCTGTCCTATCAAAGTAACCGGGTTCTTAGAGGATCCCAATATCATTGACTACCCTCAATCGGTCATAACTCCAGCATCGTAATCTTTTCTTGCGGCCAGAACCATCACGAGAGTTTAGCCTCAATGGGCGTAGCATACTGCTACAATTCTAAAGGCCAAGTTGTGTCATTTAAGGTTCTAAGGTTGCTGGTGCTTAATGACTCCTCAGAAGACCCATATTCTCCTCGTTGCAACACAAGGGATATCGGTACAGACCAAGGTACCACACCAACGTAGCCACTGCTTCACCTGTGTCGGTCTACGCCGGACAGGTCCCTCACAGCTTATGCTACCTAAACAGGGTATCCTCAGATCCGGGTTAGGATCTATGTAACTCCCATGCAACCCACAATAGTAAAGCAAACAAATCAATACAATTGAAAACACAGTTATGAACTAACCCTAAGGTACACCTCACTTTAAGTTTAAGTCCCCAGCAGAGTCACCAGTTCTGTGATCGGTGGATCTGGAACTGACTGTTTAACGCTGGTTCGCAAAATGTCGCGGAAGCAAGAGTCGCCACCGTCTTTTATTTTATCCAACAAGGAAAGGACAAAAGCACAGAAAAATTCCTTTTTGAGATATTTCTCGGGTTCGGGAGGTAGATTATAGAAAGGGAAGGTGTTAGCACCCTTTCTATCCATGGTTATCCATGGGCTCTTAGATACTTGCTCACTTGTGTTTTCAAAAAATGGTTTGTTTGCTTTTCAACTGTGGGTTTTAAAAAAAGGTTTCTTTGAAAATTCCAGTTCGACTCTTGTATCGGTCCTCAAGAGTGTTTGAAAAAATTGCTTTCGAAAGCTTTTTGAAGAGGTGTCGGTGTGAAAAGTATTTTTGAATTTGTTTTGAATTTAGAGCAAGTATCTAGAGTCGTCTACCTACCCTAAGGAATTCGTCTGTGTAGATGTCCTTTAAAGTAGTGCCATCCCACCATTGAGAGGTAGGTAGCACCACCGTTGGAGGTGTTCGGGTCAATTCGAGGTTCGGGACATGGTGATCACCGGAGCAATAGGAAGACACCTTAGAAGCTACCCTCATGCCAGGTTCCCGGATCATGAGGACTTACTAAGACATCCTCTACTCGACGATCACCTTTCGAAGGCAAGGCAACAGTGAGGCGTACCCTAGGGGTGGTGTGTGATTTGTGTGTCAGATTCAGTTATCTTATCTTGTCATGTTATGAGTGAGCTACGCGTTTGTTTTTATTTTTGTCCATTCATTCTTGCATGCCTTGATTAACATTTAAAAGTGTGAGAAAAATAAAGTTCTAAACTATTACAAAAGGCGCGGGTCCACATCGCCAAAATTTCCAGAACCCGATTTGACAGAAAAATAAAGACTTAAAGAAAAGTAAAGTGCGAGAAATTAATTACACGGCTTTGGGAGAGGTACATAAAAATTATACGAAAAAAGAAATAAACCCGCGAATTAAATAAGAATTAAGAACGAGGGCGTTGGACCCTTTTTAATGGAATTAAATTAAATTGTTAAATTAATTTAAACTAAAGAAAAAGAAATTGTTTTTGGTATTTTTGTATTTTATGATTTTAATGAAAAAAGAATTAATTAAAATAAAATGCTAACCCTAATTCTAGTTGTTTTTAGTTTATTAAGAAAAGATTAAATTTTAACCTAATATTTAACCTAATTATTTACATGCTATTTAATTATAAAAATAAATAATAAGAAATATTTAATTATTATGGAAGAAACGAAAAAGGGATAAAAATGACTATAAACCCTAATTCTACCAATTTTAGATTTTTATTGAAAAATGTTAAGATTAAACCCTAAATTAAAACTAAGTGAATTAATGCAACTTATTTACAAAAATACTAAAATAAAAATATTTATTATTTTTTTTATCTTTTCTGATTTTTTGGTGTTTTTTATATATTATGAAAATATTAAATTAATTAAAAAAACAATAATTAAAAGAAAGTAAAAAATAAATAATGAAAAAATAAAGAATGTAAAAATTTGCAAACCTAAGGGGGGTGTTGTCCCCAGTTGTGAGGTGAATGGCTAGTAATTTAAGCCCAATAACTCTGGCCTCTTTGACTTTTCCAAGACACGTGTGGTATCTTTGACTAGGGTCCACCATGTTCTTTAGATCTGAGCCCTTGGATGAATGAGATTGACCAAGTGGCGCGTTAGATGGAAGCGTATATGGTAGGCGTCTTGTACTGAATCTGCATGGGATAATGATTAGAGGAAAAATAATATGAATGGTAAGAGGACCTGGGGCTCGAACCCAGGTCATGAGGATTACCACTAACCAACTTTGCCAATTGAACCAAGAACGCGTTTTGTATATTAATTAATAAACAATCATTATGAAACAAAATCACGCGTTAATAATTTTTTAGCGCAAATTTTTGAACCAGCCAATTACTGATGGCCACGCACCCTTCTTCTTCCTTGGCTTATTTTTCCTGAAACACAAAAACAATTAGCAACGGTTTTTTAAACGTTCCCTTAGGCCAGTTTCTGAAAAATAGCGATTAGCTCAGGGTGGCTCATAAATTGAGCGCGACCCCATCACTGAGTTTGTATGAAGGTCCTGATGTTGATGGTCTGGGTCTTGAGTGCTGATTTTTCCTTAAGTGGAAAACCCCAATTCACAGCTTGAAAAACCCTAAAAGATGACAATGGTGGAATCGTGTACAACGCTCAAAAACACAATTAATTTACATGGTTAGCATTAGAATCAAACAATGAATATGAATCAAACATTAAAAAGTGCCAAAAACGCATGATTCATGATGTACGAATGCAAGAAATCTTTTGTACAGGGCACGTTCGTTTTACCAATTCTTGATGTTAGGATGAATGATTTTGATTGGAAATCCTTCCTTGAAGCTTCAGGAAGGTGATGGCACAAGTCTTTGGCCTTGAATCGTCCTAGAACTTGGTTTTCAGATTTCAATTTTTTTACCAAAAACTCAAGTTTTGTTTTCTATGTATGGCGCAACCTCCAGGTCTTTAGGATTAGGTTTTGCATCTATATGTACCTGTGAATGATTAGGGTTAAAGAAATTGATCCAAAACCTTTGCATTCATGGTTTGCAAGATTTGATTTTCCAAGATCTTTTTCAATATTTTTTATGCTATTTTGACCTCAATCATATCCAATCACTTCAATTCCTTCCATATCTGATCATGCACGAATTATTGAGTATATATCATGCATAAAAAGATTGAAAAACTTAGGTTTAGTATTTTTCATGTATTTTATTTAATTAAAATGAATTATTAATAATAAAAATCCAAATAAATAAATAAATAATGAAGAAAAACTTCCCTTTGGGCCAAATGGTCGTGCACATGCCTTGGATAATGAATTGTGGAAGAAAAAGAGGCCCATTAGCAATTTTAGGTCATTTGACTCAATGTTGACTTTTCAAAATATCCCAAAATTTCCCAACTTCCACAAGGCATAACTTGCTCAATCTTTAAGCTTTGCTCATGTTCTTAGACATTTTGGAAAGGTCTTTGAGTCCTCTAACCAATGCCTTTGGTCCCATGTCATTTTGATTTACCAATATCAAGTTATGGCCTTTGACTTAAAGTCCCTTTTTGTTGACTTTTGAAAATGACCCATAATGTTGAAATTGATAACTTTTTGTGAGAGCATTTCTTGGACTTGGAGTATGAAGAGGAGTTGTAGGAAATGTCTTTCTCTTCAAAATGAGCTTTGGATGGAATTTTTCTGATAATCCATGTGAAAGTTATGCCCTGGTCAATTTACAGTTGACTTTTTCAACTGTCCAAATAAGGAAACTTTTGCATCTTGATGATTTTTGAGCCAAGCTTTGAGAATCATGATCAAGCATTGATCAAATGATGTTTGTGGCTTCAAAATGAGATGTTGACCAAAAATTTGAACTTTTGACTGTCAAATGACCATTTTGCCCCTACAGTTGACTGTAGTGCAATTAGGGTTTTGACTGTGCAATTTTGTGCTGAAAGTCTTGAAACTTGATATGAGGATGCTTGACCATATTTATAGGCATGTGGGACTTGATTGGACCTTTGAAAACTTCATTTTCTTGATCAGAACAAAAACCCTAATTTTGACTGTTTAGGAGGCCCTTGAACTGTGCAACCCTTGGGGAATTTTGAAGCTTTGACTTGGCAATTTCTTGAAGAATATGTGAGGGCAAATTTTGGGGTACAAAAGTTGCCCCTGTTCAATCTTCTTAGACCTGAGGATGCAGATTGGCTGACGTGCCTTTCGTAATCCGAGGGTGGAAGATGATTGAACACTAGAGTGCCCAGAAATTTGCGCTCACATAGTAGCAGTGATGGTGGAAATGGGCTTATAGATGCCATTTAGAGATTGATGAATAGGATGATGGGCTTATAGATGCCATCTGGATGTTGATCGCGTAAGAGATTCCTTAGCGAGAACTTGCGTACCTGCGAAAGAAAAATGAGTACCTGACATGTTGCAGGATCTGGTTTTCAGATGCTTTGTATAGATGTGTCCTGACTGGTTACAGGAGCTGAATCTTTAAATTCTTCAGACGTGCCCTGGCGAGATACAGGAATCGAGTCTGGTAATGTTAGTCTTCAACGGATACACCCTGGCAAGATTCAGGCCTCGGATCCTCGAACTCTTCAGACACACCCTGGCAAGATACAAGAATCAGATCTGGTAATGTTAGTCTTCAACGGATACACCCTGGCAAGATTCAGGCATCGGATCCTCGAACTCTTCAGACACACCCTGGCAAGATACAGGAATCAGATCTGGTAATGTTAGTCTTCAACGGATACACCCTGGCAAGATTCAAGTATCGGATCCTCGAACTCTTCAGACACACCCTGGCAAGATACAGGAATCGGATCTGGTAATGTTAGTCTTCAACGGATACACCCTGGCAAGATTCAGGCATCGGATCCTCGAACTCTTCAGACACACCCTGGCAAGATACAGGAATCAGATCTGGTAATGTTAGTCTTCAACGGATACACCCTGGCGAGATTCAGGCATCGGATCCTCGAACTCTTCAGACACACCCTGGCAAGATACAGGAATCAGATCTGGTAATGTTAGTCTTCAACGGATACACCCTGGCAAGATACAGGAATCGGATCCTCGAACTCTTCAGACACACCCTGGCAAGATACAGGAATCAGATCTGGTAATGTTAGTCTTCAACGGATACACCTTGGCAAGATTCAGGTATCAGATCCTCGAACTCTTCAGACACACCCTGGCAAGATACAGGAATCGGATCTGGTAATGTTAGTCTTCGACGGATACACCCTGGCAAGATTCAGGTATCGGATCCTCGAACTCTTCAGACACACCCTGGCAAGATACAGGAATCGGATCTGGTAATGTTAGTCTTCAACGGATACACCCTGGCAAGATTCAGGCATCGGATCCTCGAATTCTTCAGACACACCCTGGCAAGATACAGGAATCGGATCTGTTAATGTTAGTCTTCAACGGATACACCCTGGCAAGATTCAGGCATCGGATCCTCGAACTCTTCAGGCACACCCTGGCAAGATACAGGAATCGGATCTGGTAATGTTAGTCTTCAACGGATACACCCTGGCAAGATTCAGGCATCGGATCCTCGAACTCTTCAGACACACCCTGGCAAGATACAGGAATCAGATCTGGTAATGTTAGTCTTCAACGGATACACCCTGGCGAGATTCAGGCATCGGATCCTCGAACTCTTCAGACATACCCTGGCAAGATACAGGAATCGGATCTGGTAATGTTAGTCTTCAACGGATACACCCTGGCAAGATTCAGGTATCGGATCCTCGAACTCTTCAGACACACCCTGGCAAGATACAGGAATCGGATCTGGTAATTGGTCATCAATAGATACACCCTGGCAAGATTCAGGAATCAGATCTTTAGTTGCGACCATTGATGGTAATCATTTTTGTACTTTTGTCCTGAAAAGACAAGCGTTAGTTGTATGCGATGTCATGTGGTATGACATGCGAGGTACTCTCTGAATACGTGAGATTGTATGTTCATGATGCGTATATGCATGCTATAATGTATGAAGATGTTTATGAATGTATTTTTTTGTCTAGGAAAATAGATCCTTGACGGATGCCGGGAAGTCACTCCTGGGCTGATGTTGGAGAATAGATTTTGCTTCCGCCGGGGATGATAGTTGCAAGAATACCGGTAGGAGAAGATAACTCCGTTGGGGAATAAACTTGGCGAATGGATTACTCTGCGGGGAGAAAAGTACTCTAGTAACCTTGCTGGGGAGCAATACTTTGGGGAGAGAGATACTTTGCTGGAGTGTTGATGGTAACTTCGCTGGGGATACCATTGTTGCGTTTGAAGTGTTAATAGACTTCGCTGGGAATAAGAAGACTTCGCCGAGGACGATCTTTCCGTGGCTTTCGGCTGAGGATAACCCAGTTATATCCTAGTAGGGAAATAACTTCTTTGAATAAAGCCGGGAGACGCGTTCGTGCTCTGCAAGGATAAGCTTCCAGAATCTACTGGGGATAAGCTTACTGCTGGGGAGATGATTCAACTTTCCTGGGGAAACTAGATTGGACTCTCTTGGGGAAGTTTTGAATTGTATTGGTTATGTTCTTCAACGGAACCTACCCTGATACCTTGGAGGACAGAACAATCAGATTGCTTAGACCACCCATTATTGCCCCTGTTTCTATGGGGGAGGCACCTGTGGGATGCTGATAATTGTTGAGGGTCAAACCTTCTTCAGGTAGGCAGGTGACAAGATGACAGGACATAGTCGTACGCTTTGATCCATAACTTTTGCCTGGACCGCCCTTTCGGGTTTTCAGTCCACCGGGATACCCATTTTTGCCCAAGCCGCCTTTTCAGGTTTTCGACTTGCCGGGTGTACAGATTTTTTCATTTCATCCCTTCATTTTGCCCGAACCCTTTTGGTTCGCCGGGAAGCCCTAATTTTTGCCTAGGTATGTCAACCTAGCGGGTCTTTGATTTTGCGTAGTATCTTTTCGACTATGTCCGTGCTTTCAGAATGTAGGGAGTTGCCCTTGTTAGAAGTGTTTTGTCATGCCACCAGAAGATTTCTGACCAGGCAAGATTTATTGTTGAAATGCCCCAGGTGACTCATGCGGAGATTTGCCCCAGGCTATTTGGCCTTTTGAGAGATTCTCTGAATCTTGACTTAACTGCCCCAGATGATGGGCAATAGTCATACCTTCCCCTTGATTAGAAGTGCTTCTGTTCATTAGGCATTCATCGTGCGGATTTCCCTGCTCAAACAAAAAGTCATATGCAAACAAAGTTATGTTAAAAATGCAAAGCTTATGTCTGTCTTGAAGAATTTGAAACTGCATTCTTTTTCATAAAACAAGTGAATATTTGTAAAACATTATGTCAACTCCGTATTTACCGTAGGCCTTAAGGAGTCAGGATACCTTTCGTAACAGTATGCTTTCGAACTAACCCATGCTTCAGCTAGGACTTTTAAGGGTTATAACGTGGCCTGGTTCATGGTTTAAGAAACAAAGGATAAAGGCTCAAATTTTATTTGTACCCACCCGCTCTTCGTGATGTTCTTCAAACCTAAACTCAGTTGATCATGCATTAGACCTTGCTTGAGTCTTTGCTCTGATTTTCCGGTGATGGTTCAGACATTGATGATTTATTTGGAATAGGCAGTCATTTCCTTTTTTGGCGAGGGTTTATAAGACCTCTTTCTTTTTGATTTTGTTATCCCTGTTTTTTGCCTGAGCTGTTTCCTTTTTTGGAATTACAGTCAGCGGGATGCCCCAGTTTCGTAAGTCCCCTTTATAGGTTTTGACTTTTTGGGCTTTTCATTTATGAACCTTTTTTTTTTTTGATAATGACTGCCTGTCTTCACGATTGTTCGGAACCATCACTGTCTTTTGTTTTTGGAAAGACTCATTTGGTGCCATTCATTGTGCACTTGGATCAACTGAGAAGACTACCCTGCCCCGGGTTATGATTAAGGGTTTCAATTTTCGAAAATAAAAACTCCTACTTCTTTGGCTCAGAGGGGTTGACGAGGGATTATCTTCCTTATAACTCCAGTGTTTAGGATTTGAAACAATGCCTGTACCTCATCAGCGGGGTCTGTTCAAAAGCATACTGTAGATTATGGTATCGTTTTCGTCATCCTCCCTCAAGAGGCTTAGAATTATTAATTGAGAGTTGATCATCAGAAAAAATATGAAAATAATTTGCGTATAGTGAATACGAATATATTGCTTCAAAACGGACATATGCGATGCATTAATGAAATAACAATGTTTAACAATGAACAAATGTTTGAACAATAAAAAAGAATTACAACTTGAACATTCGAATGAACAAAAGTTTCCTAGTCTCAAGGCTTGTCATTTCAAATGGTGAGTCTTGGAGGGATGATAGAAAAATTCAGCCTGACCATCTTGGGTGAACTCCAATGCCCCTTCATCAATCAGGTCCTGGATCTTGTTCTTCAGAGCCCAACACTCATTTGTATCATGTCCAGGACTGGCAGAGTGGTAGGCACACCTTTTATTGGGATCATAAGTAGGATGTGTTGTGTTGGGATTCTGGGGATGAGCCCTTAATGTGATCAAATTCAATCTCAGCAGGCGTTGTAAAGCTTGAAACAACGACATGTTGAGCGGGGTGAATTGCCTCCTGGACTTGTCTGGCTGAAGTCGGTGAGGTTGATGCTGAATTTGTGACACTGGAGCCCTTTGAGGAGCTCTCCCCTTACCTCCTTGTTTCAAAGGTGGCTGAACGATGACTGGCTCTTTACCCTTAGACGCTTGCCCCAGTTGGTTACTCTGAAGCAGTTGGTTAATGAGAACACCGAGCTCTTCTTGTCTTTGAGCTAAACCTTGAATAGCAGTCCCCTGCCCCAACATTTGGGCTTTCATTGCATCCATCTCAGCTTGCAGGTGTTTCAGCCGTTCGTCCTCAGCGCTGTTCCTGACCAAAGTCTCCATAAGAAGTGTCCTTAGCTCCTCCTGCCCCTTGGATAGATTCAGGAGGATTTCCCCGAACCGAGTTTCTTGAGTAAGAAGGTCCTGGTTATCTTGTTGGGAAGCCATTGCTGAAATAAACAGCAAGAGAGGTAAGTGACCTGCAACAAGGATACTTGTTATGATGTGTATGTATGCATGCAATGTTTTCCAGGACCTCGCGGGATAAACAAGAAGACTGTTAGCATTTGAATTTGTTAGCTTGATTGGAGGAGCCCTATGTTGCTGAGAATCCTTCTTCAAGGGTCAAAAGCTCACCATTCCAGTGGGTCATAGCCCCTGACAACCTTGGCTAGGGCAACCTTCTTCAAGTGTCAAAGCTCACCATATCAAGTGGGTCATAGCCCCTGACTACCTTGGCTAGAGGAAAATAAATCCTCTTTGCCTCTTGCTGGGATAGTTGATTCACCATGACCTGCATCACAAGCCCTTGAGATCCTTGAAATGGGTTAGTCCTTATGTAGGATGTATGCAATGGTATGATGTTATGCTATGCATGGGGTAATGTAAGTAAACCCTGTTATGAGTCCCAATTAAGGGCTGCAAACCAAAACCTGCAAGAAACTCAAGTAAAACCTGTCATGAGTCCCAATTAAGGACTATAACCAAAACTTGCAAGAAACTTAGTAAGCCCTGTCATGGGTCCCAATTAAGGACTAAAACAAAACCTGCAAATAGTTCATGTGTCAGATAAAGCATGCAAGTAGTCAAGTACGAAAGCACACAAGTCACACAAGAGAAAGCCCTTAGAGTTTAAGGCCAGCATGAGGTCTAGGTATTACCCTCTTTCAGTTTGTTGGTTCATACCTGTCCTATCAAAGTAACCGGGTTCTTAGAGGATCCCAATATCATTGACTACCCTCAATCGGTCATAACTCCAGCATCGCAATCTTTTCTTGCGGCCAGAACCATCACGAGAGTTTAGCCTCAATGGGCGTAGCATACTGCTACAATTCTAAAGGCCAAGTTGTGTCATTTAAGGTTCTAAGGTTGCTGGTGCTTAATGACTCCTCAGAAGACCCATATTCTCCTCGTTGCAACACAAGGGATATCGGTACAGACCAAGGTACCACACCAACGTAGCCACTGCTTCACCTGTGTCGGTCTACGCCGGACAGGTCCCTCACAGCTTATGCTACCTAAACAGGGTATCCTCAGATCCGGGTTAGGATCTATGTAACTCCCATGCAACCCACAATAGTAAAGCAAACAAATCAATACAATTGAAATACCAGTTATGAACTAACCCTAAGGTACACCTCACTTTAAGTTTAAGTCCCCAGTAGAGTCACCAGTTCTGTGATCGGTGGATCTGGAACTGACTGTTTAACGCTGGTTCGCAAAATGTCGCGGAAGCAAGAGTCGCCACCGTCTTTTATTTTATCCAACAAGGAAAGGACAAAAGCACAGAAAAATTCCTTTTTGAGATATTTCTCGGGTTCGGGAGGTAGATTATAGAAAGGGAAGGTGTTAGCACCCTTTCTATCCATGGTTATCCATGGGCTCTTAGATACTTGCTCACTTGTGTTTTCAAAAAATGGTTTGTTTGCTTTTCAACTGTGGGTTTTAAAAAAAGGTTTCTTTGAAAATTCCAGTTCGACTCTTGTATCGGTCCTCAAGAGTGTTTGAAAAAATTGCTTTCGAAAGCTTTTTGAAGAGGTGTCGGTGTGAAAAGTATTTTTGAATTTGTTTTGAATTTAGAGCAAGTATCTAGAGTCGTCTACCTACCCTAAGGAATTCGTCTGTGTAGATGTCCTTTAAAGTAGTGCCATCCCACCATTGAGAGGTAGGTAGCACCACCGTTGGAGGTGTTCGGGTCAATTCGAGGTTCGGGACATGGTGATCACCGGAGCAATAGGAAGACACCTTAGAAGCTACCCTCATGCCAGGTTCCCGGATCATGAGGACTTACTAAGACATCCTCTACTCGACGATCACCTTTCGAAGGCAAGGCAACAGTGAGGCGTACCCTAGGGGTGGTGTGTGATTTGTGTGTCAGATTCAGTTATCTTATCTTGTCATGTTATGAGTGAGCTACGCGTTTGTTTTTATTTTTTTCCATTCATTCTTGCATGCCTTGATTAACATTTAAAAGTGTGAGAAAAATAAAGTTCTAAGCTATTACAAAAGGCGCGGGTCCACATCGCCAAAATTTCCAGAACCCGATTTGACAGAAAAATAAAGACTTAAAGAAAAGTAAAGTGCGAGAAATTAATTACACGGCTTTGGGAGAGGTACATAAAAATTATACGAAAAAAGAAATAAACCCGCGAATTAAATAAGAATTAAGAACGAGGGCGTTGGACCCTTTTTAATGGAATTAAATTAAATTGTTAAATTAATTTAAACTAAAGAAAAAGAAATTGTTTTTGGTATTTTTGTATTTTATGATTTTAATGAAAAAAGAATTAATTAAAATAAAATGCTAACCCTAATTCTAGTTGTTTTTAGTTTATTAAGAAAAGATTAAATTTTAACCTAATATTTAACCTAATTATTTACATGCCATTTAATTATAAAAATAAATAATAAAAAATATTTAATTATTATGGAAGAAAAGAAAAAGGGATAAAAATGACTATAAACCCTAATTCTACCAATTTTAGATTTTTATTGAAAAACGTTAAGATTAAACCCTAAATTAAAACTAAGTGAATTAATGCAACTTATTTACAAAAATACTAAAATAAAAATATTTATTATTTTTTTATCTTTTCTGATTTTTTGGTGTTTTTTATATATTATGAAAATATTAAATTAATTAAAAAAACAATAATTAAAAGAAAGTAAAAAATAAATAATGAAAAAATAAAGAATGTAAAAAATTGCAAACCTAAGGGGGGTGTTGTCCCCAGTTGTGAGGTGAATGGCTAGTAATTTAAGCCCAATAACTCTGGCCTCTTTGACTTTCCCAAGACACGTGTGGTATCTTTGACTAGGGTCCACCATGTTCTTTAGATATGAGCCCTTGGATGAATGAGATTGACCAAGTGGCGCGTTAGATGGAAGCGTATATGGTAGGCGTCTTGTACTGAATCTGCATGGGATAATGATTAGAGGAAAAATAATATGAATGGTAAAAGGACCTGGGGCTCGAACCCAGGTCATGAGGATTACCACTAACCAACTTTGCCAATTGAACCAAGCACGCGTTTTGTATATTAATTAATAAACAATCATTATGAAACAAAATCACGCGTTAATAATTTTTTAGCGCGAATTTTTGAACCCGCGAATTACTGATGGCCATGCACCCTTCTTCTTCCTTGGCTTATTTTTCCTGAAACACAAAAACAATTAGCAACGGTTTTTTAAACGTTCCCTTAGGCCAATTTCTGAAAAATAGCGATTAGCTCAGGGTGGCTCATAAATTGAGCGCGACCCCATCACTGAGTTTGTATGAAGGTCCTGATGTTGATGGTCTGGGTCTTGAGTGCTGATTTTTCCTTAAGTGGAAAACCCCAATTCACAGCTTGAAAAACCCTAAAAGATGACAATGGTGGAATCGTGTACAACGCTCAAAAACACAATTAATTTACATGGTTAGCATTAGAATCAAACAATGAATATGAATCAAACATTAAAAAGTGCCAAAAACGCATGATTCATGATGTACGAATGCAAGAAATCTTCTGTACATGGCACGTTCGTTTTACCAATTCTTGATGTTAGGATGAATGATTTTGATTGGAAATCCTTCCTTGAAGCTTCAGGAAGGTGATGGCACAAGTCTTTGGCCTTGAATCGTCCTAGAACTTGGTTTTCAGATTTCAATTTTTTTACCAAAAACTCAAGTTTTGTTTTCTATGTATGGCGCAGCCTCCAGGTCTTTAGGATTAGGTTTTGCATCTATATGTACCTGTGAATGATTAGGGTTAAAGAAATTGATCCAAAACCTTTGCATTCATGGTTTGCAAGATTTGATTTTCCAAGATCTTTTTCAATATTTTTTCATGCTATTTTGACCTCAATCATATCCAATCACTTCAATTCCTTCCATATCTGATCATGCACGAATTATTGAGTATATATCATGCATAAAAAGATTGAAAAACTTAGGTTTAGTATTTTTCATGTATTTTATTTAATTAAAATGAATTATTAATAATAAAAATCCAAATAAATAAATAAATAATGAAGAAAAACTTCCCTTTGGGCAAAATGGTCGTGCACATGCCTTGGATAATGAATTGTGGAAGAAAAAGAGGCCCATTAGCAATTTTAGGTCATTTGACTCAATGTTGACTTTTCAAAATATCCAAAAATTTCCCAACTTCCACAAGGCATAACTTGCTCAATCTTTAAGCTTTGCTCATGTTCTTGGACATTTTGGAAAGGTCTTTGAGTCCTCTAACCAATTCCTTTGGTCCCATGTCATTTTGATTTACCAATCTCAAGTTATGGCCTTTGACTTAAAGTCCCTTTTTGTTGACTTTTGAAAATGACCCATAATGTTGAAATTGATAACTTTTTGTGAGAGCATTTCTTGGACTTGGAGTATGAAGAGGAGTTATAGGAAATGTCTTTCTCTTCAAAATGAGCTTTGGATGGAATTTTTCTGATAATCCATGTGAAAGTTATGCCCTGGTCAATTTACAGTTGACTTTTTCAACTGTCCAAATAAGGAAACTTTTGCATCTTGATGATTTTTGAGCCAAGCTTTGAGAATCATGATCAAGCATTGATCAAATGATGTTTGTGGCTTCAAAATGAAATGTTGACCAAAAATATGAACTTTTGACTGTCAAATGACCATTTTGCCCCTACAGTTGACTGTAGTGCAATTAGGGTTTTGACTGTGCAATTTTGTGCTGAAAGTCTTGAAACTTGATATGAGGATGCTTGACCATATTTATAGGCATGTGGGACTTGATTGGACCTTTGGAAACTTCATTTTCTTGATCAGAACAAAAACCCTAATTTTGACTGTTTAGGAGGCCCTTGAACTGTGCAACCCTTGGGGAATTTTGAAGCTTTGACTTGGCAATTTCTTGAAGAATATGGGAGGGCAAATTTTGGGGTACAACAGTATGCTTTCAAACTAACCCATGCTTCAGCTAGGACTTTTAAGGGTTATAACGTGGCCTGGTTCACAGTTTAAGAAACAAAGGATAAAGGCTCAAATTATTTGTACCCACCCGTTCTTCGTGATGTTCTTCAAACCTAAACTCAGTTGATCGTGCGTTAGACCTTGTTTGAGTCTTTGTCTTGATATTCCCGTGATGGTTCAGATGTTGATAGTTTATTTTGAATAGGCAATCATTCCTTTTTGTTATTGAGGGTTTGTGTGACCTCTTTCCCTTTTTTTGATTTCGTTATCCCTGTTTTTTGCCTGAACTGTTTCTTTCGTGATTACAGTCAGCGGGATGCCCCAGTTTTGTAAGTCTCCTTCATAGGTTTTGACTTATTGGGCTTTTGTTTTTTTTTGAAATATAATGACTGCCTGTCTTGACGATTATAGGGAACCATCACTGTTTTTTTTTTGTAACGACCTCTTTGGTGCCGTTTGTTATGCACTTGGATCAACTGAGAGAACTACCCTGCCCCAGGTTATGATTAAGGGTTTTAATTTTCGAAAAGAAAAACTCCTACTTCTTTGGCTCAGAGGGGTTGACGAGGGATTATCTTCCTTATAACTCCAGTGTTTAGGGATTGAAACAATGCCTGTACCTCATCAGCGGGGTCTGTTCAAAAGCATACTGTAGATTATGGTATCGTTTTCGTCATCCTCCCTCAAGAGGCTTAGAATTATTAACCGAGAATTGATCATCACAAAAAAAAAAATGAAAACAATTTGCATATAGTGAATACGAAATAATTACTTCAAAACAGACATGTGTAGTGCATTAATGAAATAACAATGTTTAACATGAATAAAAGTTTGAACAATCGAAAGAAAATTACAAATTGAACATTCGAATGAACAAAAAATTTCCAATCCTAGCCATGTTTTGGCAAGGGAGCAGTGATCACATTGGGAGTCTCTGGAGAGTCGAGCTGGACTTCCTTTGCGTCAATCAGATCCTGGACCTTATTTCTCAAAGTCCAACAGTCATCTGTAGCATGCCCCGGGCTGTCAGAATGATAAGCGCAGCGAACGTTGGGGTTGTACCTTGAAGGTGTCCTGTTAGGATTCTTTGGAGGGTCCATGAGGGTTACCAACTTAGTTTCCAGCAACTGTGGCAATATCTGTGACAAGGTCATGCCGAGGGGAGTGAATTGCCTTTTGGGTCTCTCTTCCCTTTGCTGATTGTGACGCTGAGGAGCGCCGGTCGGTTTTGCAATAACCACCGCGTTGACATCTTGGCGGTGTTCGGACCTGTTCTGCCCTTTTGAGCCATAGACAACACTAGATTCTCTCTTGGATGGTTTCTTCTCAGTGTTCGAGGAGTCACCATTCTGTATTTTCCCCGACTTGATGCCAGCTTCTATTCTTTCCCCGGTCAAGATCAGATCTGTAAACCCAACAGCAGAATTCCCAATCAGGTGGTTGAAGAATGGACCAGGCAGGGTCCCCAAGAACATGTCGACGAGCTCGCGGTCAGTCAGAGGTGGTTGTACCCTTCCAGCAAGGTCCCTCCATTTTTGAGCATATTCTTTGAAACCTTCACGTGCACCCATAGACATTTCCTGAAGCTGAGTGCGCATGGGAGCAAGGTCGGCATTGTACTAGTACTGCTTGTAGAATGCAGTGGCCAAATCCTCCCAGCTGCGGATGTTAGCTCCATTCAGTTGATAGAACCAGTCGAGTTGGGTTCCAGACAGACTATCCTGAAAGAAGTGAATCCATAAATTCTTGTCAGTCGTGTAGGGCTGGATCCTCCTTGTGTAAGACCTGAGATGCAGCTTAGGACAGGATGCCCCGTCGTACTTTGCAAAGGTAGGTGCCTTGAATTTGTGCGGGATTACTACCCCAGAAGACAGACCTAGATCCTCGAAGTCCAGGCCAGGCACTTTTTGTATCTCCATGGCACTTAGCCGGTCTTCCAACTGTTTATACCTGTCCTCAGCTGGAGGGTACTACTCATCATTGTAATCAGTCTCGTTGTCGGAGACCACTGGACTAGGAACCTCTCTCTCATGGGGGATGTCCTTTCCAACATATGGGGTAGTCTGCTCAACTTCATTTTGTGATCCATTCCCAGATTTGCGTCTCGGGTTGAACAACACTGTCCTCTTCTTCTTCCTCTTCGAGAGTAGAGTCTTCAAGTCCTGTTGGCCCTGGGCTAGACTCTTAATCAACTCCTGGAACTGGGCATTCTGGGCCTGGAGGGCCTGTATGGATTGCTCAGTAGATGTTTCAGGATTCATGATGAGACTGCTGAAATAAACAGCAAAGAAGGTAAGCAACCTGTAGAGAAAGGGTACCTGTTATGCAATGATATGTATGATATGCATGCGATGTTTTCAAGGATCTCGCGGGGTAAACAAGAAAATTTGTTAGAACTTGAATCCGGTGGCTTGATTGAAGGAACTTCATGTTGTTGAAAGTCCTTTCTCAAGGGTCAAAGGCTCACCATATCCAGTGGGTCATAGCCCCTGACAACCTTGGCTAGAGGAAAATAAATCCCCTTTGCCCCTTTCCAGACATATTGGTTCATCATGACCTGCATCACAAGCCCTTGAGATCCTTGAAATGGGTTAGTTCTTATGCGGGATGCATGCAATGGTATGATGTTATGCTATGCATGGGGTAATGTAGGTAAACCCTGTTATGAGTCCCAATTAAGGACTATAAACAAAACCTGCAAGAAACTCAAGTGTCAGATAACAAGCATGCAAGTAGTGAAGTATGAAGGCACACAAGTCACACAAGAGAAGCCCTTAGAGTTTAGGCCAGCATGAGGTCTAGGTATTACCCTCTTGAAGTTGGTGGGCTCAACCTGTCCTATCAGAAATAACCGGGTTCTAAGGGTCCCAATATCATTGGATTGCTTTCATTGTTCATCGTTTCGATTTAGCCACTGGACTGGCGACCGAAATATTCCAAGAAAACAACCCTCAATTGAGTGTAGTATCGAGTATCAACCAACCTCGGACTGCACCAAAGTCAGTTATCTCACTACCCTAAAGAGGCCAAGATGGTTCAATTAAGGTTCCTAAGGTCAGTTGATGTTTCACGACACCACGCGGCGGCCCCGTACTCTCCTTGACTGAACTCAAGGGTTACCGGTACTCACCAAAGTGCCACATCAACGTAGCAGACTGCTTCAACCATGTCGGTATACCCCACACAGTTCCCTCACAGCCTTGTTGCTACTTTCTAAGAAGGTATCCCCCAGATCCGGGTTAGGATCTATAGAACTCCCAAGACAGTTCCCACAATGATAAAGCAAGCAATTCAGACAATTGAAAACACAAGTGATATTAGTCCTAAGGTACACCTCACTTTTACAAATGTCCCCAGCAGAGTCGCCAGTTCTGTGATCGGTGGATCTGGAACTGACTGTTTAACGCTGGTTCACGAGGACAGGACAAAAGCAGAGTCGCCACCGTCTTTTATTTTCTCCAACATGGACAGGACAAAAGCACAACAAAATTCCTTACGAGATAGTTTCTCGGTTCGGGAGGTAGATTTATAGAAAGGGAAGGTGTTAGCACCCTTTCTATCCATGGTTATCCATGGGCTCTTAGATACTTGCTCATTTGTGTTTTCGAAAGTGTTTGCTTTTCAATCGTGAGTGGGTTTGAAAAATTTTCGTTTAAAGATTTCAGATCGACTCTTGTATCAGTCCTCAAGAGTGTTTGAAAAATTGTTTTGAAAGCTTTTTGAAAAATGTCGGTGTGAAAAGAGTTTTTGTTTTGTTTTTGAATAGAGCAAGTATCTATGAGTCATCTACCTACCCTAAGGAATTAAGCTGTGTAAATGTCCCTAAGGTAGTGCCATCCCACCATTGAGGGGTAGGTAGCACCACTGTTGGAGGTGTTCGGGTCAATTCGTTTGTAGGGACAGTGTGGTCACCAGAGCAACAGTAGGACACCTTAGAAGCTACCCCTATACCATAGATCATGGACATAAGGACTTACTAAAACGTCCTATACTCGACAACCACGTTTCGAAGGCAAGGCAATAGTGAGGCGTACCCTAAGAGTGGTGTGTGAATTTATGTGTTATTTTCATGTTATGTTTTATCTTGTACATGTATCATGGTGATCTACGCTTATTTTTATTTCAGGCCATACATTCTTTCATGCAAAGTTTAGCAGTTAAGAGTGCGGAAATTTAAATGCGGAAAGTAAAGTCCTACGCTATTACAAGGCGCGGGTCTATACATCGCCAAATTAACAAAGACCCGTTTTAATAAAAATGCGGAAAGTAAATAAATTCCTAATTACTATTACATGGCTTGAACAATTACATAATATTAAAAAAGGAAAATAAGAATAAATGCGCAAAAAGAATAAAAAATGGAGCGTTCGAGGGCGTTGGACCCTTTTGGAATTAAATTGAATGAAAAGTTAATTAATTATTTAATTAAGAAAAAGAAATGTTTTTTAGGTTTTTTGTATTTATGAAATAAAGAAATTAAAATTGAAGAGAAACCCTAATTCTAAGTTGTTTTTAATTATTAAAGAAAAATATTAAAGTTTAACCTAATTTACTAAATATTTAATGTACATGTTTATTTATAAAATAAATTAGTAATTAATAATAATGATAATAAGAAAAAATTATTTATTAGGAAAAGGATGAAAATGCTAAAAAAAACATAATTTCTACATATTTTAATTTATTAAGAAAAAGATTAAAGTTTTAACCTAATTTAACTAAATTAATTATTTAACATTTATTTACAAAAATAATAATAGTGAAATTAATATTAATAACAATAAACATTTTTGATTTTTTCTGTATTTATTATTGTGAAAATTATTTTATGGTAAAGAGAAATAATTAAAACATAAAAAAAGAATTAGAAAAGAAAATCAAATAAAAATTAAAAATGTACAAACCATGGGGGGTATTCAGACCCAAAGGGAGGTTTTTTGAAGGATTCTGACCCATTAGACAAAAAGCCTTGTTTGACTTTCTAGCATCACGTGCGTGTTCATTGACTCCTGAGTACCGTGGTCTGCATTCTTTGGCCATTGGATTGGGTTTCATGGCCGTTTGTGTTCTGGCTGTTGGCCATTTGTGTTCTGGCCTCAACGTTCCTTAATCTTCTCAGGATGTCTGTCTTGTCATGCATAAGTTGTTCTTTTGGCCATTTGGCTTTTGGCTTTTGGCTTTTGGCTTTTGGCCATTTGGCTTTTGGCTTTTGGCCATTTGGCTTTTGGCCTCAACGTTCCTTAATGAACCTGCATGGGATCCTGTCTAAATCTGCAGTGTTGAATCTCACAAACACATTAAATGAAATCATAAAATGCAAATAAAGCCAATATATGAAGAAATTTAATGTTTAGGCACAATATGAAATGTATGAATGATTATACCCTTTTGATCATGGAGATCAAATCAATCTTACCCTTACTGGAAAATTGGTGACCTGAATGCTTTTATGCCCTTTGGATCATGGAGATCAAGCCAGCCTTATCCTTATTGAAGAAGTAGTGAGATGTTGGTTTGTAACTGTGATGGTTTGTTTGTAGTGAGAGAGAGATTTGTAATAAGGATTTCAAGGTTTTAGGGTTCTTGAAAGAATTTGATATTCTAACAGTGTTGTGACAAGGTTTTTTCTCTCTTTTCCCTCTTTTTCCTCCTCCCTGGTTTGTGTGAAAAGAAGGTGATTATATAATGGAAATTAGGGTAAAGAAAATGGGCTTTGAATGTGCAATTGGGCCTCCAATGTTCACTTGAGTTCGTCACTTTCCAGGCTAAATTGCAGGGACTTAAGTGCAATTTTTGAAGTTTAAATGTGAAAACAAAATGTAGCCGACATCGATAACTAACTCCTGTCCGAAAATCGGCTCAATCGAATAAACGGTGAATTAGTTATGAATTTTTGAAGTTTCAGCTCAGACAAACTTATTTTGGGCTCTAGTGTCGACTCTGGCACGTTCTTCAATAAAAAACTGGTATTGATTAGAGCATAATCCGGTCTCGACTTTTGAATCAAAGTTGTAGATCTATGAGTCAGATACCTTGTGTAAAAATATGAGCCCAATCTGATAAAAATTGACCGAGTTATGAATTTTCGAAGTTTCGGCCCAGATGAAATAATATTCAGCATTCAGGATTTTCAGCGTGTCACGCACTCTGAGCAAAAAACGAAGGCCTTTTGAATACCATTTGAACTTAATACCTTATGTGAAAATGTAGCCAACTCAATTTGTGAAATTTTGGCGCCGGAACCAGCTCGATACAATGAAAATCGACCAAGTTATGATTTTCTGAACATGACGCAAATAAACTTCTGTCACAAATTTTCTGTATGAAAATACTTGATAAATCCACATTTTTGAAGACCTTCTGATCGAAATTGGCTTCCAGCTGTGATAGATGAAAACGTAGATAATGTCAAGACGGAATTTTGGCCACCGGAACAGGTTCAAAACGAGTCAAGATCTTCAAGTTATGAATTTTTTAGCGCGTAAAAACTGCACTTTCAGCACACTTTTTCACCATATTTCTTCAAGAAAACTCGCACATTCGGATACCTTCTTTAAAGAATTGACTCTTGAGCCGAACCTGAATTTTTGAGAAATATGGGAGGGCAAATTTTGGGGTACAACAGGGTTTCATAGGTAAGTACCCTCTTGAGTGTAGTTGGCTTAAAAACTTGTCCTATAAATAGTAACCGGGTTCTAAGGAGCTCAATATCATTGGATTGTTTTCATTGTTCATTGTTTTGGTTTAGCCACTTAACTAGCGACCAAAATATTCCAAGAAAACAACCCTCAATGAGTGTAGTATCGAGTATCTACCAACTTCGGACTGCACCAAAGCCGGTCATCTCACTACCCCTAATGAAAGGCCAAGATGGTCAAGTAAGGTTCTAGGTCATTAGTGCTTAGTGACATCACTCAGCGGCCCCGTACTCTCCTTGATTGAACTCAAGGGTTACCGGTACTCACAAATATGTCGCACTAATATAGCTATTGCTTCGACCGTGTCGGTATACCCCGCACAGTTTCCACAACATATTGATATCTATAAATGTTTCCCCAAATCCGGGTGTAGGATTGCAAACCCAAACAAGAGAGCCAAGATGTAAAGCAATCAAAGCAAACAATTAATCATGCAAGAGGGTGATCTAAGCCCTAAGGTTACTCCACTTTAAAATTTTTCCCCAGCAGAGTCGCCAGTTCTGTGATACGGTGGGAGAACTTACTTGAGGTTTTGCGTTTTTTATTCGCAAATATTTCGGTTGAGCAAGAGTCGCCACCGACTTTTTATTTTATCCTAAGGAAAGGTTTAAAAAGCACAACAAAAAACCTTTGAGATGTTTTCTTGGGTTCGGGGAGTAGATTATAGAAAGGGAAGGTATTAACACCCTTTCTATCCATGGTTATCCATGGGCTCTTAGTTACTTGCTTAGATCAACTTGCCTTAATTTTCAATTGTTTGAAATGGTGCTTTGTGTGTGTGGGTTTGAAAATGTTTTGAAAAGAAGCCAATGTGGTGGCAACCTTTTTAATGATCCATGTTGGGATGTATACAAAGGTGTATGTCTTTTGAAAAGGTTTTCAATGTTTTTGAAAGTTGTTTTGAAAGTGTATTGATGTGTGGTTTTGAAAAAATAGGCAAGTGTTTTGTTTTGCAAGTTTGATTCAAGTAACTAAGAGTTTTGTCTACCCCTAAATTTCTCAAAGATCTTTGCTATGTTTTAACCCTTTTAACAATTTTGTTCCACCATTGCATTTGGTGGACAATCTTGTGTTAGGATGTGAAAGGGACGGGCGCGGGTCATTGTTTAGACCATAATTGCAATGGTGCCAAGTATCTTTGGGCAATTTCTCTTGGAGGGACTAGATCATTTTTTAGGCAACTTTCGAAAGCATCATCGAGGGACTATGATCATTTGAATTATGTTTGTTTTTCCCAAAGAGACCTAACATGCAATATGGCCCATTATTGAAGGCAACAAGTGGAATACCCTAGGGGTGCAAGTGTGATTAGTGTTGTCCATTTTCATGCTTGTTTATCTTGAATTTAGGTCAAATTATTTCGGTTAATTGATTTACATACAAACCCTAATTCTAGCATGGCATATTTAGAAAGCATTAAAGTGCGAAAAATAAAGTTCCTAAGTTATTACAACACAATATATGGGAAGGGGGGTACAAATGTTCAAATGGGGGTATTTTGACAAGGAATTTAAACCTAGACTATTACATCAAATTGGGAATTATACAAATTATTTAATATGCAATAATTAAATAAAATAAGATAAATATGCAAAGATGCAAAAAATGATTTTTTTATGTGTATGTAAAAAGTGTTTTTTATGTGTCAAGGAAAAAGTATTAATTATTGGGTATTTTTCATTTTTAGGGCAAAACCCTAATTTATAAATAAAATGTATTAATTATTTAATATGTATAATATTTATTAGTTATGTACAAAAATAAAATAAAAATGAAGTATATTTGTAAAAAAGGTATTTTTAATGTTAAATATTAATAAAAATAAAAATGTATATATTTTGTATTTTTTAACCTAAATATACTAATATACATATATGTATTTGTATTATTTACTAAATATATATTATATATACAAAATAATAATATTTAATATTATATAAAAAAAGTGTATTTTTATTATAAAATGTTTTCAAGAGATAATATGAAATAAAAGTCAGAAAAATATGTTTGTATTATTTTTAGTTATTTTAAATAATAGTATATAAGTATTTATTTATGTACAAAAACTAAATAAAGACTAATAAATATCAAAATAAATGCAAAAAAATGTGGAAAAAATGATTTTTATATTTTTTCATACTTAAATAAAAATATAGAAATAAAATCAAAAGGAAAAAAATGGAAAATGATAAGTAAAAATCAAAATGGGTCAGGGGGGTTCAAAATTAGAAACAAGGTGCAAATAAGAAAAATGAAACAAAGCCCAGCCCAAAAGACCTTCTTCAACCTCTGGCCAGAATTTGTCAAAAAACGCGCGCCTCCTACACTGATTCAAACATCTGGATTCCTGGACTTTTAGCACAAACTTACAACATAAGAAATGTTAAGCATCAAGCCACGATTCTGGACATATAAAGAACTCATCCTAACTCTCAGAAATGAGAGAGAATTTCTCCATTCCCAATTCCTGACCTAGTTTTTGTTCCATGTTCAGACATCAAATTCTCATAGCACATATAACATAAATGAAAACTAATTACATGGGCATGTTCAGGGCTATGAATGTGACATAATTTCTTCACAAACCTAAAGCTAACAATTCCTGGATAGAGAGATACGAGTTCATGAACTTACCTGTTCAGTTGGAATCGTATCTGATGATGGAGGTGTTTTCAATGCAAGGTGATGATTGGTACAGCTTCCTTGATGCCCAGTGACGCTATTCCAAGCTTTAGTTTGCTTTGAAACCAAGTGAATCGTGTTATGGAACTTCAACTGCAAAACAAGAAAATGAAAATGGTGATGTTGCTTGGGAGTGTTACAGGTCGTGTTTGAGGCTTGGAATAGTTTCAAGGGATGATGTGGGATATGTTTGAAGTGGTTTTAGCAAGAATGCATGAATGGATTGAGTTATGAAACTCAATCTGCAGCAGGTACCCTGTTTGGGCAGTTTTGTGGTGATTTTGTGTTAGAGAGGGCAATGGAGATGGTTAGCTCGTGCTTTAGGTCAGGGTGGATGTTTAGAATGTGTTTTACAAGTTTGCTTAAGTTGGTCTTGGCAGAAATGAGAGTTGTGTCTTGTTATGCTATGTTTCTTCAACTTTAAGCAACAAAGTGTCCACTTGAGTTTTAGACTGATAGAGGCCCCCCTAATGTGTTGCTAACCTTCCCCTTGATCAGTGTGTTTTGTTCATAAACTTGTGCCAAAAGGATTTGCACTGTACTTGCTTGGATTTGCATTTGACATAAAGTTCTACTTTTCAAAAATGGCTATTTTGCTTTTTTCTACTTATGGCTTAGTTTTCCATGTAATGCTTAAACACATAAAACAAGGCCTTGGCACAATGAGTTAGCATTAAATTATTGAGTGCAAATGGGATATAGGACCTATAATCAAGTTGTGCAAGCTGATTTCAAAATGGCTTAGATGTATGAACATGTAACTTGGCCATAAACAAAGTGACTTTTTCCCAACTTGCCAAATTCGATTCTCCCTAACCATGAGGTTGCTTGATGAGTTCTTGGACATTTTGAAAATCTTGGAATGTGTACTACAATCCATCTTTGAAATGCAAATTGAAATTCCAAGAGGAAGTATGTGAAAAATGGTCTTGAAGTTAGGCAAAAATCCTGCCTAAAATGGTTCAAAATTTCTCTAAGTTAAGAATGGTTTGGTACCCTTGTTCCAAAAATTGTAACTTGAGCTACAAGCTTATTTTGGGAAAACTTTGTGAATAAAAGTTGTATATTTTGCAATGGACTACAACTTTCATGTTTTGACTTTTGCTTGAATCCAAATGAATCTTGGTGAGAAAGTGGGACAAAGTTAGGAAAAAATTAGGGTTTTTCATAACTTAGAAAAATTCTAAGTTATGAAAAATCCTCATTTCAAACCCTAATTTGCAATTCTTGATTTCTTGATGAACAAGTTTCATGATTTGGCATGTTTTGATGAAAAATGAATCTTGACACTTGATTTTGACCAAAAAGTCAAAGTTTGACTTTTCAGTATACAGTCAAAATTGATCAATTGACTGGGAAATTCAACTGTCAATTTTGTGCCTTTGGGATCTTTTGAACTTGTTGAGTATGTCAACACAATTCCATGGGGTCCTTGAGTCCATATGTGAGCTTGGTTTGCCATTGTCTAGGTCAAACAGTCAAAAATTGCCTTTGTGCAGTCAAAACCCTAAAAATGACCATTTTGCCCTTTTGGTGATCTGATCAAATTTCTTGTGGAATTGTGATCCAAACTTGATCAAATGGTCCATGTGAGTTCATAATGTTGATGTGGGTCAATTTTCATGAGATTTGACTGTCAATTGGCCACAGTTGACTTTTCCTCAATACAGTTGATTTCTAGGTCAACTGTCCAATTGACTGGGCAAAATTTGGAATCAAGATTTGAAACTTGGTATGGATAAACTTGGGAGTACAACATGAAGCATGAAAGTCATCTTAGGCATTTTAGGTCAAAATATCTTTGTGCAAACACAAACCCTAATTTGGGTCAACTGTGCAAGGAGAAGTCTTGAGCAGAGGAAACCCTAACTGGATCTTGAGCTCCAAGGGTCTTGTGATGAGAAAAATGTTGAGAGAATGGGAGGGCAAATTTTTGGGTATAACACATACTGTTACGAAAGGTATCCTGACTCCTTAAGGCTTGCGGTAAAATAACGAGTTGACATCACAGTTTACAAAAAAAAAATCACTTGCTTTTATTGAAAAATGCATTTTCGAAAATTTCAAGACAGACATAAGCTTTGCATTCTTAAGATAACATTGTTTGCATATGATTATTTGTTTGAACAGCAGAGAACTTTGCGCAATGAATATCCGATGAACGAAGGTCCTCTCAACAAAAGAGCCACCTCCGGTGGAAGAAACACTTCCAATCGAGGGGCATGGCATGATCATTGTCCATCATCTGGGGCAGTTAAGTCAAGATTCGGAGAATCTCTCAAAAGGCCAACCAGCTTGGGGCAAATCTCCATCTGGATCACCTGGGGCATTCTGACAACGAATCCTTCCTGATCAGACATCTTCTAGTGGTACGGCAACGCAATACTACTGACAGTGACAACTCCCTGCTCTCTGAGAGCATGGATATAGTCGAAAAAAATACTACGCAAAATCAAAGACCCGCTAGGTTGACACACCTAGGCAAAATAAGGGCTTCCCGGCGAACCAAAAGGGTTCGGGCAAAAATAAGGAATGAAATGAAAAAAATCTGTACACCCGGCAAGTCGAAAACCTGAAAAGGCGGCTCGGGCAAAAATGGGTATCCCGGTGGACTGAAAACCCGAAAGGGCGGTCCAGGAAAAAGTTAGGGATCAAAGCGTACGACTATGTCCCGGCATCTCGTCACTTGCCTACCAGAAGAAGAGTTGTCAATCGGCAGTCATCAAGCACCTCCACAGGTATCTTCTTCCCTCACCTCAGCAACAGGGGCAATAATGAGTCGTCCAGGAGATCCAGTTGCTCTGTCAACCAAAGTACCAAGGAAAGGTCAATCAAAAGATGATTATCATCTACCTTTACAGCTTCAGATCAACACTGGTAACAAGCCAGAAAATTCTGTGGACGATTGATTGTGGGTTAATATCCGAAACCAAACAGGACAATTATCTACTTGATCATCAACAGGCAACCCTACACCGGTTCCTTCTCAACCTCAGATGTAGTTTTACACGAACTCGTCGTCAGGCAACCCTACACCGGTTCCTCCCAAAGTTTTACACAAAATTATCCTGCAGTAACCTTACCCCGGTTCCTCCAGAAGTCTTACACGGACTTATCTCAAGATGACCTTACCCTGGTTCATCAAGAAGTTTTACACGAACTTATCCTGCAGTAACCTTACCCCGATTCCTCCAAAAGTCTTACACGGACTTACCTCAAGATGACCTTACCCCGGTTCATCCAGAAGTTTTACACGAACTTATCCTGCAGTAACCTTACCCCGGTTCCTCCAGAAGTCTTACACGGACTTATCTCAAGATGACCTTACCCCGGTTTATCCAGAAGTTCTACACGAGCTTACCCTGCAGTAACCTTACCCCGGTTCCTCCAGAAGTCTTACACGGACTTATCCCGCAGAAGTCTTACACGGACTTATCTCAAGATAACCTTACCCCGGTTCCTCCAAAAGTTTTACACGAACTTATCCTGAAGAAACCCTACACAGGTTCTCTCTCCCCAAAGATGCAGTTTTGCACGGACTCGTCATCAGAAACCCTACCCAGGTTTTACTTCTTCCAAGATGCAGTTTTACATGGGCTCATCGTCAAAGTAACCCCACATAGGTTCCCTTCTCAAACTCTAGACGTAGTTTTGCACGGACTCGTCATCAGTAAACCCTACACAGGTTTCCTCCTCAGCTCTAGATATGGTTTTACACGGACTCGTCATCAAAGTAACCCTACACAGGTTCCTTCTCCATTTCAGATGCAGTCTTATATGGAATCATTATCAGTAAACCCCACACAGGTTTCCTCCCTCCAAAGATGCAGTTTTACATGAGCTCATCATCAGGCAACATAACACAACAATGGTATCCCCAGCGGAGTTCGTCAGATCTTCCAACAAAGCTCGTCAATGGTATCCCCAACAGAGTATCATCAATATCTCAGCAAAGTGCCTCTTTCCCCACAGAGCATTCCCCGCAGAGTATTCTATTCGCCAAGTTTATTCCCCAACGAAGTCATATTCTCCTACCGGTATTCTTGCAACTACCATCCCCAGCGAAAACGAAGAACTCTCTTCAATATCAGCCCAGGATTCAGCTCCCGGCATTTGTCAAGGATTTATTTTCCTAGACGAAAATACATTCATAAACATCACATTGTCATACATTATGATACATGCATACACGCATCATATCACCCAAATCTCATCTATCTTTTTGAGAACATCTTAAAATCAGGCAATTCATACATTATGACATTACATTCAACTAACTCGTTACTTTTTCAGGAGAGAACGATCAACAGATAAAAGTCTTTACCGTTTGAGGTAGATGACGCTAAAGATTCCCTCATCATTCTGTTGAGGTTGAAGTCGCCTAAGATTCTCTCATCATTCTGCTGAGGTTGAAGTCGCCAAAGATTCTCTCATCATTCTGCTGAGGTTGAAGTCGCCTAAGATTCTCTCATCATTCTGTTGAGGTTGAAGTCGCCTAAGATTCTCTCATCATTCTGCTGAGGTTGAAGTCGCCTAAGATTCTCTCATCATTCTGCTGAGGTTGAAGTCGCCTAAGATTCTCTCATCATTCTGCTGAGGTTGAATTCGCCTAAGATTCTCTCATCATTCTGCTGAGGTTGAAGTCGCCAAAGATTCTCTCATCATTCTGCTGAGGTTGAAGTCGCCAAAGATTCTCTCATCGTCCCGTTGAGGTAGTAATCACCCAAGGTTCTCTCATCGTCCCGTTGAGGTAGTAATCGCCCAAAGGTTCTCTCATCGTCCCGTTGAGGTAGTAATCGCCCTAAGGTTCTCTCATCGTCCCGTTGAGGTAGTAATCTCCCAAAGGTTCTCTCATCGTCCCGTTGAGGTAATAATCACCCAAGGTTCTCTCATCGTCCCGTTGAGGTAGTAATCGCCCAAAGGTTCTCTCATCGTCCCGTTGAGGTAGTAATCACCTAAGGTTCTCTCATCGTCCCGTTGAGGTAGTAATCACCCAAGGTTCTCTCATCGTCCCGTTGAGGTAGTAATCGTCCAAGGTTATCTCATCGTCCCGTTGAGGTAGTAACCGTCCCTGATTCATTCATCACATCATTATCAACAAAAACCTTTTGAAGTTCCATACTCGATTCCTGTATCTTGCCAGGGCACGTCTGAAGAGTTCGAGGATCCGATTCCTGTATCTTGCCAGGGTGTATCTGTTGACGACTAACATTACCAAACTCGATTCATGTATCTTGCCAGGGCACGTTTGAAGAGTTTAAAGATTCGATTCCTGTATCTTTCCAGGGTGTATCTGTTGACGACTAACATTACCAGACTCGATTCCTGTATCTTGCCAGGGCACGTCTGAAGAGTTTAAAGATCCGATTCCTGTATCCATCCAGGGCGCATCTACACAAAGGGTTTGAAGATCAACTCCTGTAACAGGCCAGGTAATTATTTTCTTTCTCAGGTACGCAAGTTCTCGCTAAGGAAACTCTTACGCGATCGACACTTAGACGGCATCTGTAAGCCCATCCACATACCAACAATCTCCAAATGGCATTTATAAGCCCATTCCCGACAAGGTATTGTCACACTTCCAGATGGCATCTATAAGCCCATCCTCTTATCCATCATCTCTCCAAATGGAATCTGTAAGCCCATTCCCGCTATCGCACTGCTGATACTCTACTATGTGAGTGCAAATTTCTGGGCACTCTAGTGTTCAATCATCTTCCACCTTCGGATTACGAAAGGCACGACAGCCAATCTACATCCTCAAGTCTAAGAAGATTGAACAGGGGCAACTGTTGTACCCAAAAATTTGCCCTCCCATATTCTTCGAGATTTGCCAAAGATCAATCTCCAGATGATTCAAAATCACTTAAGGGTTGCATAGTCCAATTGCCTCCTAGCACAGTCAAAACTAGGGTTTTGGTTCTGGCAAAGAAATGGAAGTTTCCAAGGGTCCAATCAAGTCCCACATGCCTACATACATTGTCAAGAATCCATATGTCAAGTTTCAAGACTCACAACATCAAATTGCACAGTCAAAAACCCTAAATGCTCCACAATCAACTGCAGGGGCAAAATGGTCATTTGACAGTCAAAAGTCAAAATTTTTGGTCAACATCTTATTTTGAAGCCACAAACATCATTTGATCAATTCTTGATCATGATTCTCAAAGCATGGCTCAAAAAGTCTCAAGATGCAAAAGTTTCTATTTTTGGACAGTTGAAAAAGTCAACTGCAAATTGACCAGGGCATAACTTCTTCATGGTTTATCAGAAAAATTCCATCCAACTCTCATTTTGAAGAGAATGACATTTCCTACAACTCATATTCACACTTCAAGTCCAAGAAATGCTCTCACAAAAAGTTATCAATTTCAACATTATAGGTCATTTTCAAAAGTCAACAAAAAGGCACTTTAAGTCAAAGACCATAACTTGAGATTGGTAAATCAAAATGACATGGAACAAAAGAAATTGGTTAGAGGACTTCAAGACCTTTCCAAAATGTCCAAGAACATGATCCAAACTTAAATATTGAGCAAGATATGCCTTGTAGAAGTTGGGGAATTTTTGGGAATTTTGAAAAGTCAACTTTGCATAAAAAGCCTCAAAATTGCTAATGGGCCTCAATTTCTTCCATGAGTCATTACCCAAAGGCTATGCACGACCCATTAAGCTAAAAGGGAGTTATTTTCTTATTTTTAATTAATTAATTGAATTTTTAATCTTATTAATTCATTTAATTAAAATTAATTATGAGAAAAATACTAAATCATGTTTTTTAAATCTTTTTATGCAGCAAATATGTCCATTATGAGCTAAATATTTCGTGCACATGCTCAAGGGAACAAAATCTTCCATATTTGGCATGATTGGCATGAAAAAGATTGAAATTGATATGCTTGAAAATCAAATCTTTAAAACATGAATGGATGGATTATGGGCTGGTTTTTTAACCTAATTCCATTCATATACATATGCACAATTGAAACCTATTCCATTGGACACAAGAGCTGTGCAGAAAACCAAGAACCAACTTACAATTTTGGCCAAAAAACCTTGAAACTGTTTTCATACCTAGAAGGCGTTTCAAAGCTTCAAAAGCATTTCAATACGTTGCCAAGACATCCAGGAAGCGATTACAATCAAAACCAGCTCTCCATACCTCAAAAATTGGTAGAACAACATTGCACTTTTCATGAAATTATCCATTATCGTGTTTTGATTTTTAAGCATTGTTCATGTGTTTTGTTGATTGATTCTTACTCACAATGATGTTCTGAAACTAATAGCACCATTTAATTGAACTAATTATGCATATATCAAGATATGCCATTAACATCTTCTAGGGTTTCAGAAACTTGGAATTAGGGGTTTACACGTCTGGAAAAATTGGACAACCAAACCGGTACCATTGAAATCAGGACATCCAGACGAAATCAATCCACACCTCGCGCCCTTTTTATATTTGCTCAGGCTCTAATCGTTATTTTCATGGTTTGTACTTAGTGGGGGTTTAAAACCCCCGCTATCTGTTTTCTATTTGCAGGCGAAGATGAAGAAGATGCTAGCGTGTCTGAGTGTGGTTGGTCCGTTTAAACATTGGCGCGTTTTTTTTTATTATCTCAGCATAATATTGTTTTTCAATTATAATAATCATGTCCCACTAATATTACAAAGAAACGCGCTAGCTTGGATGGTTGTTGGGGTGTTTGGTAAGCATTGGGACCTGGGTTCGATTCCCAGGTCCCCTCTCATATTTCATAATTTTGTCTTTAACATATTTCCATGCAGCGTCTCCTTCAAAGACCACCATACACCTTCACATGCTAGCTTGCCACATAATCTGGAAGATCAATCCAATGGCTAGAATATGCAATCCACGATACACACTCAGTCAACCACATGTACGCAAGCATAGAAAGTCAAAAAAGGCTTGCATTCTTGGGCCAAAAATCACTTCAACTCACCTCCAAATTGGGTCAGACACCCCCATTGTTTGTATTCTTTTTTAATTTCCTTTTCTTTTCTTTTTAATTATTTTAATTGTTTTCTCTTTAAATTCCAATAGTTAATTTTCATAACATAAAAAAATCAGAAACAAAAATATATTTAATTAATATCTGATTCATTATTTATTTTTGTAAATAAACTTTAAACCATTAATTTAGTAAAATTAGGTTTTCAATTTTAATATTTTCTTAAATAACTAAAATATGTAGAAATTAGGGTTTTTAGTGTTTTTATCCTTTTTCTTAATAAATAATTTTTTTTCTTCTTATTATCATTATTATTAATTACTAATTTATTTTATAAATACCCATGTAATTAATTAATTAGTGTAAATTAGGTTAAACTTGAATATTTTTTATAAATAATTAAAAACAACTTAGAACTAGGGTTTCGTTTAACTTCTAATTTTAATTAATTTTATTTATTCTCATTAAATACCAAAAACATAAAAAATATTTCTTTTCTTCAATTTAATAATTAATTAACTTTTAATTTCAATTTAATTTCAAAAGGGTCCAACGCCCTCGAACATTCGATTCTAATTTCTTTTCGCACATTTATTCTTATTTATTTTCTTTGTAAATATTATGTAACTGTTCAAGCCATGTAATAGTAATTAGGAATTTATTTTACTTTCCGCATTTTTATTCAAAACGGGTCTTTGTTAATTTGGCGATGTATAGACCCGCGCCTTGTAATAGCGTAGGATTTTACCTTTCTGCATTTAAATTTCCGCACTCTTAAACTGCTAACTTGCATGAAAGAATGAATGCCTAAATTAAAAATAACTCGTAGCTCACAAATGCATGATCAAAGACAAATATTAACATGAAAATAACACACAAATTCACACACCACTCTTAGGGTACGCCTCACTGTTGCCTTGCCCTCGAAACGTGGTCGTCGAGTATAGGACGTCTTAGTAAGTCCTTATGTCCATTGATCTAGTTGCCTCGAAACAAGTTGCCTCAGAAAAGTTGCCTCGGAATAAAAAAGATCAATGGCATAAGGGTAGCTTCTAAGGTGTCCTACTGTTGCTCTGGTGGCCACATTGTCCCTACACTCGAATTGACCCGAACACCTCCGACGGTGGTGCTACCTACCTCTCAATGGTGGGATGGCACTACCTTAAGGACATTTACACAACCTAATTCCTTAGGGTAGGTAGATGACTCGTAGATACTTTCTCTAAAAAAACAATCAAAACTCTTTTCACACCGACACTTTCAAAAAGCTTTCAAAACAATTTTTCAAACACTCTTGAGGACTGATACAAGAGTCGATCTGAAATCTTTAAACGAAACTTTTTCAAAACCCACTCACGATTGAAAAGCACACAAACATTTTGAAAACACAATGAGCAAGTATCTAAGAGCCCATGGATAACCATGGATAGAAAGGGTGCTAACACCTTCCCTTTCTATAAATCTACCTCCCGAACCGAGAAACTATCTCATAAGGAATTTTGCTGTGCTTTTGTCCTGTCCATGTTGGAGAAAATAAAAGACGATGGCGACTCTTGCTTCTGCGACATTTCGCGAACCAGCGTTAAACAGTCAGTTCTAAATCCACCGATCACAATAACGAACGACCAAAGCTCCTAAAATTCTATTTCTCCCAAGAACAAAGATCAGCATTCCCCAGCGCAGTCTTCCTCAACAACAGGTATACAAACTCTTGCTAAGGAATCTCTTATGCGATCGAAACTCCTTCAGATGGAATATTTAAGCCCATCTTCCGTCATCAACCTCCAAATGGCATCTACAAGCCCATTCACGACATCACAAGACGGATACCACTTCATGCGAGTGCAAATTTCTGGGCACTCTAGTGTGCAATCGTCTTCCACCTTCGGATCATGAAAGGCAAGCAAGCCAATCTACATCCTCAGGTTTAAGAAGATTGAACATGGGCAGCTGTTGTACCTCAAAATTTCCCCTCCCATATCTCTCAAAAAAATTTCAAGAAAGATCCTCAAGTTGCTCAAGGAAGTCCAAGGGTTGACCAGACAAGCTCTCTCTTAAGGCAATCTACCTCAAATTAGGGTTTCATGTTGCATCAAGATACTTGAGTCCAAGGGATCCCAAATGCTCACCATTGTCCTAATATGTTCTCAATATCATCCATGTCAAGTTTCAAGCCTTGCAGAGGAAGTTTGCTCAGTCAATTGCTCAAAGGCCTAAAAATCGACTATGCTAAGGCAAAAGTCAATTGTGGCCTACATACAGTCAAACTTCAAGATTTTTGGTCAACATCATCATTTTGAAGTACCATTAATCATTTGATCAAGGGTTTATCATTATTCCTCAAGGATTGCTCACAATTCATCAAAACCCAAAAGTTGCTAAATTAGGGTTTTGTAGGAAAAGTCAACTCAACTTTGACCAAGCATAACTTTCTCATACTTTATGATAAATGACCTATACAAAGCTCATTTTTAAGAGGATGCAATGACCTACAATTCATCTTCATCTCCCAAGTTCAAAATATGCACTCACAAGAAGTTATGAATTTGGACATTATAGGTCATTTTGAAAAGTCAACAAAAACACCTTTTTTGTCAAAGCTTCATACATGAACATGGAAGACCCAATTGAGATGAAATAAAAAGGGTTTATTAGAGGACATCTCAAGCTTTCTAAAAAGTCCAAGAACACCTTCAAAGAGTCAAAATTGAGGAAGTTATGCATTGGTGAAGTTGACCCTTTTTGCAAAATTGTCAAAAGTCAACTATGCCTCAAATTGTCATTTTTGCTAAATGGGCCTAACTTTTTGCACTTGTTTTGAGTTGGTTTCATGGTACACGAGCCCTAGATCTTTCCACTTGTCTTTATCTTATTTTTATTATTTATTTTGATTTTTATTGCAATTAAACCAATTTAAATCAAAACAAATCATGAAAAATCCAAATCATTTAAATCTCAAGATCTTGTGCATATTTCAGGTCCTATATCCAGCTGGAAAGTGATTGAATTCATGCAAGGAAAAAGTGGGCACAAAAAGGTTGATTTTGGCCTATTTTGGAAAGAATTTCAAGTGAATCAAATCAAGATCAAAAGCAATAATTGACAAAGATTGAATGGACTTTTGAACCTAATTCATTCCTCAGTATATAGGGAACATTTGCAGACAAAAATCAGAAGGCTAGAGAGGCGTGAAAAGGTAGAGCAAAACTTGAAAAAACAAAGAAAAGTGGCAATCTGTTTTGGTACTTCTAGGCATTTTCAAGGTCTCCTAGCCATATCATTCACTTCCTGGGATCACAATCAAGCTATACCAATCAAGAACAAAGACTTTCCAACGCTAGAACGCACTGTAAGTTAGCCACGACCATGGCTTCTTATTAAAATCGAATTGCATGATTCTGGCATCTATAGCATGAAATACTTATATATTCTTACTCCTTGAAACATTTGCAAACTATCTATAACATTCAATTTCATTTTTGTGGCCTATATCAGAATTTGCCATTGTTAGGGTTTTTTGCTTCGATTTAGGATCTTTGTATGCAGGCAAAATTGGCCCCCATGAAGGGCATCATGATGCTCAGAATGCCAAGGAGGTTTGATCCATGGCATTAGATGTTATTTATTGTGCCCATATTTGATTTTGAGAAATGCAGGGTGTATAGTTACATACATTTATCTGTAGGTAAAAGTCTCAGACTCTTACCAACAGAGAGAGGAAGAAGATGACATGCGTGGCTCCATCTCATTCGTTCATTTGAATTCTGGCGCGTGTTTTACAGCTAGCATCATTTTATTCATTTTATTATTTTTGTTTCATATACTAACAAACTGAACCAAATGGCCCAGTGGTGGCCAAGGAAGCACTAAGGCGTTAGAAGGCGTGAGGTCAGGGGTTCGACCTCTACCTCCAACATTTGCATTTTTCTTGAGTTTTCTTTACAGATTCCATAACCCACAAAGCAGGAGGACTACCATGTGCCCTTAGAATCCAACCATCCACGTGTCCAAGAAGCCAGATCTGATGGCTATCACATGAAGGACCATCACGCAGCCCAGTCAACGCATAGCATTGGAATGGGCAGGTCAACGTGGACCAGCTGTTTTGGGCCCAGAAAAGTGCTATTCACACCCCCCATTTTGCTGACTTCTCAGGCCTAATTCTTCCTCTTCTTTTTTATATTTTGTCTTTATTAATTGTTTTAATTATTTTCACTAACATAAAATCAATTCTTTTTTATCAAAAAAATCACAAAAAACAATATTTTCATCCAATTAGATTTAGAATTTATTTTTTATACAAAAATTAATTTAATTAGTTTGTTTATTTTTAGGGTAACTTTAATTATTTTGTAAATAAATTAAAATTAATTAGAACAATTAGGGTTTTTGTTTCTAATTTAATTCTATTTTCTTTTTTTTCTTCTTAAAAAATAACAAAAATACAAAAAATAGGCCATGTAAATTATTTTCTTTAATTAATTTAATTACTAATTAATTTTGTATTTAATTTAAAAACCTTATTCTTTTTTCTTAAAAATTCACAAAAATAACAAAAATAATTTTTTCTTTTAATTAGGTTAGACGGGGTCAAAACCCTAATTTCCTTTCGTCTCTATTCGTGCGCGCTTTATTTATTTATTACCATATTGATGTAATTGCTCACAAGTTGTAATAGATTAATTAGGACCTTTTACTTTCATTTATCGCCTTTTTTTACGGGTTGGTTTTGGCTATGTAATTAATACCCGAAGCCTTGTAATAGCGTAGCTTTACTTTCCGCACTTTGAAATTCCGCAAAATATTAACTGTTAGATGTATGAATAATAGGGATGCATGACAAGAATGTATGTAAACTTTAAAACGGTTAGCAAACCCTAAATGTGCAAAGATAATAACTTGAAATTGAATCACTCGCACATGCGCACTCCTAGGGTACACTCCCACTTCGGTTGCCTTCGGTAAATGATCATTAAGTATAGGGTATTTTAGTGGTCGCTCTCTTGTCTAAACAAAGATCAAAGTCCCATTCGGAAAAGTTGTCTCGGAAAGGTTGTCTCGGATATTGTTGCCTCGAATAATTGATCTAAGATATTAGGGTTATTACTAAGATGTCCTAACATTGCTTTAGTGATCGTACGTCCCTTTCGAATTGACCCTTAAAACTCCAACGACGGTGCTACCTACTCACTAATAGTGGGATAGCACTGTCTAAAGGAAACAAGAATGGAAAAATTCTCTTTTTCGAGTAGGTAGATTATTTCTTAAGTACTTGCTCAAACAAACAAACTCATTTTTCACACTTACACTCCTTTCAAACAAAGTTTTCAAAACAACTTCGTAACACTCTTAAAGACAGAAGCAAGAGTTAAATCGAAGTAAAACAAAAAGTTTTCAAAACACACAAACACGGAAGCAATTTTGAAAATAATGAGCAAGTACCTAAGAGCCCGTAGAAAACTATGAAGATAAAGGGTGCTAATACCTTCCCTTTCTATAATCTACCCCCCGTACTAAAAATCTCGAAAAAGGGAATTTTTCTGTGCTTTTTTCCTTTCCCGTTGGATAAAATAAAAGTCGATGGCGACTCTTGCTTACTGCGACATTTTGCAAACATAAACGCAAAACACAAACCAGCATTCCTAAAACAGTCCGGTTCTGGCCACCGTATCACACTTAGTTTTAAGGATTGTTTTGAGATTATGAATCTGTTGCGTTATTTGAAGTGATTATTTGATGAGACCAACATATTATATGATTTAAAGTTTTTTGCAACCCGTGTTACAGAGCATGATTTTTTATATTTGATGTTTTATGAATATGTGACTCCCTTCGGTGGCCTCTATTTGATTTTATTTTCGTAAAATTACATGCGAAATATATTTGGGTTTAGAAGGGTGTTACAAGAAACGGAAATAATATTCTTGCTAATTGTAGGTATATAATAACCGTTTTCTAACTGAATTATTAAACCGCTAGGTAAAGTCAAAACATAAGTTCCCACAGCTAAAGCAACAATCTTTGCTCCATTGCCAACTCGTAGGTCAACTTCACCTTTTGCCAATCTCTACTTCTTTTTAGCCCATGCACATTGGTACAAATGTGAGTACCGCATCCAATATCTAATACCCATGATGCAAAAGTAGATAAATTAATTTCAATAACAAAAATACCTGAATTTGAAGTCTCTACTCCATTTTTCTTATCTTCCAGGTATTTTGGACAATTTCTCTTCTAATGTCTGGTCTTACCACAATGGAAGCAAGTGCCCTCCTTTGCTATGCCTCCACTAGGTTTCAAAGTAGGAACAATAGGTTTAGGCTTGGCAACTTCCTTGCTTTTCTCTTTACCAACCTGCTTGGTGGGCCTTTTGTTTAGCTTCTTTCCGTTACTGACCATCAAAATGGACTTCCCTTTAGATTTCACATTCTACTTAGATGTTCTTAACATGCTTAGCAATTTTGGAAGACTTTTGTCCATGTCATTCATGTTGAAATTCAAGACAAATTGACTGAAGATCTCTGGCAACAATTGTGTTATAACCGGCTTGAAAATGAGAATCGTCACCCTTAATTTTTATCTTTAAGAAGGGAATATAAAGGATAACCCTAATTTGGTCAGAGATTCTAAGTTGTTTGATTCAGTTTTAGACGAAGAGAAGGTGTTAGGAACCCCTTATCTACCTTGTTCACAAGGATACTAGGGTTTAGAATTGCAATTTTTAAGAAATGGAGTTTTAATTTTAATTAAGGGAACTCACCACGATTTTAAGTTGTATGCCTACGTATCCTCTTATGAGGAATCAGAGTCCTAATTCGTAGTTCGCAGTTGTTAGTTGATGTTTTTTATGGATTATGAAAATATCTCACATTAATCCTTGAATCAAGTCCGAGTTTGTAAAATGCGGAGTTGTTAGACGAAGTTCCCAGCTAATGAGAAATATCTCCATAATCCTTTTTGAAAATAGATATAAGGTTTGAATTAGCTTAGTGAAAATTGTTAGTAATTTGATTGATTAAATATTTTCAGATATATATAATATGATATGTGTTGTACCCCAAAATTTGCCCTCCCATATTCTTCAAGAATTGCCAAGTCAAAGCTTCAAAGTTCCCCAAGGGTTGCACAGTGCAAGGGCCTCCTAAACAGTCAAAATTAGGGTTTTGGTTCTGACAAAGTAAATGAAGTTTCCAAGGGTCCAATCAAGTCTCACATGCCTATAAATATGGTCAAGCATCCTCATACCAAGTTCCAAGACTTTCAGCACAAAATTGCACAGTCAAAACCCTAATTGCACTACAGTCAACTGTAGGGGCAAAATGGTCATTTGGCAGTCAAAAGTTCAAATTTTTGATCAATACTTCATTTTGAAGCCACAAACATCATTTGATCAATTCTTGATCATGATTCTCAAAGCTTGGCTCAAAAATCATCAAGATGCAAAAGTTTCCATATTTGGACAGCTGAAAAAGTCAACTGTAAATTGACCAGGGCATAACTTTCACATGGATTATCAAAAAAATTCCATCCAAAGCTCATTTTGAAGATAAAGACATTTCCTACAACTCCTCTTCATACTTCAAGTCCAAGAAGTGCTCTCACAAAAAGTTATCAATTTCAACATTATAGGTCATTTTCAAAAGTCAACAAAAAGGGACTTTAAGTCAAAGGCCATAACTTGAGATTGGTAAATCAAAATGACATGGGACCAAAGGCATTGATTAGAGGACTCAAAGACCTTTCCAAAATGTCCAAGAACATGAGCAAAGATTAAAAATTGAGCAAGTTATGCATTGTGGAAGTTGGGAAATTTTTGGATATTTTGAAAAGTCAACATTGCTTCAAATGACCTAAAATTGCTATTGGGCCTATTTTTCTTCCACAATTCATCATCCAAGGCTTGTGCACGACCATGTGGCCCAAAGGGAAGTTTTTATCATTTTTAATTTATTTATTTGGATTTTTAATCATTAATAATTCATTTAATTAAAATAAATAGATAAAAAATGCTAAACCTAACTTTTTGAATCTTTTTGTGCATAAAATAATCTCAAGATTTTGTGTATAATCAGATTTGGAAAGTATCTTGGTGATTGAACATGATTTGGTAGCAAATGTGCATGAAAAGATTTGAAAATAATGGCATGAAAAATCAAATATTGTATCATCAATTCAAGGATTCTTTGATCATATTTCTTAACCTAAATCATCCACACATAAATACAAAACGCAACCCTAGTGATAAAACCTCCAAGCTGCGCCATATACCAAGAAAAAAACTTGAATTTTTTGCAAGAATATTGAAAACTGAAAACAAGGTTCCAAGAGGTTTCAAGCTAAAATACTTGTCTCATCACATTCCTGGGACATCAAGCAACATATTTGAATCATTTTCCAACCCTCTAACGCCTTGAATCGGTATACAGAGATCCAAATTTTTCATATAAAATGCATAATCGTGTTTTAATATTTAAGCATGTTCATTGCATCTTTTTTATGGATTTGTACTAATTGCATGATTCTGAAGCTAACCACATAGTTTGATTGCATTTTCATCACCCATACGCGATTTCGCCATTGTTATGTTTTAGGGTTACAGGGATTTTGATTTAGGGCTTTACATTCAAGGAAAAATTGGGACACGACAATGGCACCATGAGAATCAGAAGCTTCCAACCAATTCATTGATGGGGTCGCGCCCTATTTATATGCCAAGACAAGCTAATCGCTATTTTCCAAAAGGGGGCATTTGGGGACGTTTAAAAAACCGTTGCTGATTCTTTTTGTTTCAGGAAAAAACAAAAGCGATGAAGAAGATGGTTATGTGGCCAGCGATGGTTGGTCCATTTGAAAATTCGCGCTAAAAATCCACTAACTATTATATTCGCTTATGTTATTTGTTTGATTATATAATATACAAAGCAATCAAGTAGATCAGTTGGCAAGGCTAGGCTTGGTAAACCACAGGACCTGGGTTCGATCCCAGGTCCCCACCCTTTCATATTATTTTTCTTTCAATTATTATCCTATGCAGTTTCAATACAGGGAGTTTACCATGCAACCCACCATCCAGCCTGCCACGCGTATGCTAAGAGCAATCCCAGGGCCATAATTGGAGGAGCATCATGGACTTGAGTCAAAGAGGCTACGCGCTGGCAAGGAAAGTCAATTGAGGCCTTAAACAAGTGGGCCTAATCACTACAACATACCTCCAACTGGGGGACAGAAACCCCCCAAGGTTTTGTTTTTTTATTCTATTCCTATTTTATTTATTTTCATTATTCCTTATTCTTATGTAATTCCTTAATTTAGTTAATTTTCAAAAAAATATAAAAAAACAATGTAAAATCAGAAAAGACAAAAATAAGTATTTTATTTAATTAATATATTTTTTTGTAAATAAATATTATTCATTAATTTTAGTTATTAAATTAGGTTTAATTGTAATATTTTCCTTAATCAATTTAAAATTTGGTAGAATTAGGGTTTGTAATAATTTTTATCCTTTTTTTTCTTTTCTTTTCATAATAATTAAATATTTCCTATTATTTTTATAAATTAAAATTGCATGTAAATAATTAGGTTAATTTAGGTTTAACTTTAATACTTTCTTAATAAATTAAAAAAACAATTAGAATTAGGGTTAGCATTTTAATTTCAATTAATCTCATTAAATTCTCATAAATACAAAAAACAAAAAAATAATTTATTTTTCTTTAATTTAATTAATTTGCTAATAATTTAATTCCATTAAAAAGGGTCCAACGCCCTCGTTTCTAATTTTAATTCAATTCGCGTATTTATTTCTTTTCCTTTAATATTTATGTACCTCTCCCAAAGCCTTGTAATTTTAATCTTTCGCACTTTACTTTCTTTATTTTCTGTCAAATCGGGTCCTGAAAATTTTGGCGATGTGGACCCACGCCTTTTGTAATAGTTTAGAACTTTACCTTTCTCGCTCTTTTAACTGTTAAATAAATGCATGCAAGAATGAATGGCCAAAATAAAAACAAACGCGTAGCTCACTCATAACATGACAAGATAAAATAAATGAAAACGACATACCAATCACACACCACCCCTAGGGTACGCCTCACTGTTGCCTTGCCTCGAAAGGTGATCGTCGAGTAGAGGACGTCTTAGTAAGTCCTCATGATCCGGGAACCTGGCATGAGGGTAGCTTCTAAGGTGTCTTCCCATTGCTCTGGTGATCACCATGTCCCGAACCTCGAATTGACCCGAACACCTCCAACGGTGGTGCTACCTACCTCTCAATGGTGGGATGGCACTACTTTAAAGGACATTTACACAGACGAATTCCTTAGGGTAGGTAGACGACTCTAGATACTTGCTCTAATTTCAAAACAAATCAAAAATACTTTTCACACCGACACATTTTCAAAAAGCTTTCGAAAGCAATTTTTCAAACACTCTTGAGGACCGATACAAGAGTCGAACTGGAATTTTCAAAGAAACTTTTTTAAAACCCACAGTTGAAAAGCAAACAAACCATTTTTGAAAACACAAATGAGCAAGTATCTAAGAGCCCATGGATAACCATGGATAGAAAGGGTGCTAACACCTTCCCTTTCTATAATCTACCTCCCGAACCGAGAGCAATCTCTATAAGGAATTTTTCCGTGCTTTTGTCCTTTCCATTTGGAGAAAATAAAAGACGGTGGCGACTCTTGCTTCCGCGACATTTCGCGAACCAGCGTTAAACAGTCAGTTCCAGATCCACCGATCACAATATGAGAAAAATATTTTTAATGCATGGTAAAAAGAATTTTAATGCAATTTAAAAATAATTAAAAATGAATTAGTATACATTTTTTTTAATTTTATAATAATAATAAAAAAATTTAAGCTATTTAGATGAACGCATGAATTATTTCGGATGTACCATGATTACTAGGGAGAGTGTCTTGTCCCTTGTAAATTTATGTACATAATGTTCATGAAATTGTTGATGAGTGAAGTAGGTGATTCAATTATGAACTTTTGGTTACTTGAGTTTGCATTGTTTGATGTTTGTGTTTAGAGCTTGATTCATTGTCATATTATGATTCTTGCAAACTGATTAAGTTATATTATGCGCGCAATTGTCGAGTTTGAACCATCAAATTTCTTCCGTTGATTTTGGGCTTTTGAGCTTTTTCTTGGGGTCTTTGGAATTTTACCTTTGATTTGGGGACAAACAAAGATGCAAGTTGGGGAGAGTTGTTAAGTGTCAAATTTTAGTTCTTTTCCATATCATATATTGACACTTTTAAGCTCTTTTATGTGCTTTTGATTATGAAAATGACTTATTTTAAGTCATTCTTGCATAAATGTATATAACCTTGAATGTTTTAATGTGTTTATTAGTTTTTCAACATTTTTTTTGTTCAGAAGTCACAACTTAAAGCGATCTAAGAGTCGAAAAATTAAAGAAAGCTTAGTGTCTGTGGTTGGAACGCCTCGCCTGACATTGTGGTGGCAATGAGAAGCAGCGTATCTCGGCAACGAAAGAGCAATGAGAAAATATTAGATTGATGGAATTTGAGAAAGCTATTGGAGTGCATCGCACCTTGGAGCGCCCAACAATGGATAGGCGAGAAGGTATCACCCGACAATGCATCCTTTCCGCCGGGCGATGCTAGATATTTTTGCTGGCTTCTTGCAATGTTTTTTGTCACGTGAGCTTACTAGTGGGTGTCGCCCAATGATGCTTTTGTGGAGCCCGACGATGATGTATGTGAAGACCATGCTTATAAGCTACTTTTTAGATATTTTGGACATCATCATTTTTTGTCTACCATACTTGTAACTTAGAAACACTTTGGCGTGGGAGAAAAACTCATTTCCATCATTTCTAATAAAAACCATAGATTTCCAACATCAATCTTTAAGACTTCAAGTTTGATGTTCATAAAGCTTGGTTGTTTACTTGTTGATCAAGCTACCGTGGTGATGGGTAGCTAAATCCCTCGTTGTGTAAAGATTAGAGGTAGATAATCTTCATTTTTTTATGTATTTATCTTGATATTTTGTATGTGAAAAGTTGATGATAAATATATGGTGTAAACCCTTGTTTTATGGTTTATTTGTGATTTGATCATTATTGAGAAATATGTTCAACTCTTGACCTAGGTTCTCATCTATCAACAAACAATTTCTATACATAGCTTTGTGAGTTGATATTTACCTTTATCAAGATTTTAAAGTTATCATATTAATAGTTAGGTTGAGAGATCATCTAAGGATTAATATGACAAAACTCTTAAATTGTTTTAGAGATGAAACCTATTGAGAGGATATGTGATTATATTGATTGTTAACAAGTTCACATGCTTTATTAATAAAATACATATGAGATAGATTATTAATCCCTAATGTTGACATGATTTTACCAATCGTTTAAAACTGAAACTCTCTTTTACCGATACTTGATACTTTTCATGAAATTGAAACTTTCAGTTACTAAAACCAAAACCAAAACCTTGTATGAATCTTAAGCTTAAAATAATTCTAACTGTAGAATGGTGGTAATATCACACCAATCTCTGTGGAAAACGATAATATAAATACTTGCCCTGTAAAAGTGTTTCAACACTCTTGCAGTTTATACGCACGGTTTCCCCCATGATTGTCATTCGGATAGTGGGTTTCCTCTAGTTGTTATGTGGTGTTGGGTTTGTCTTTGCATATTCCCCAGCTAAGTCTTAATTCAGATTTCTCCAGCTGAGTATGATTCTTACCCAAGTCAGTTTATAATCAAGAAAAGATTGTAATGTTGTGAATATTATACTCATTTGTTGGCTTCCTTATCCCTTCATAATGGAAAATCTATGGCAAGATATACTCTTTTCCAATTATGACATTATTACTTCTATGTGCTCCCCAGGTAGCGGGCCAGAGCCAATAACTTTTCTAAGAAGTGTTGAGATAGTTGTCAAATTTTGGGTTTTCTCTCACCTTGTGTTGAGTTTGAATTAAAATCCCCATAAAATTTACTTCTTGCTGTAGTGTTGACTTCTTAGTTTATCATATAAACCAAGGATGATGTTTCCCTTTAAGATTTTTATCCCCATGAACTTTTTTGTGGTAATCCCCGTGAAGTTTCTTTGATCTTCCTCGGTGGAGTTTATGCAACCACTATTCTCAATGCATTGTGATTTTCTTCTCATCTGATGTGATATCATCTTCCCTAGCAAGGTCCATATGTTATCTCCAAGTGAATCTTAGAGGACGTTGTTATATACATGTAGTTTTGTGGATTATTGTTATAAGATTGTGCTTTTTTTGTTCTCAAACAACATTTGCTTTCCCCGAGAAGTCAAGCTTTGAAGTAGGACGTTGTTTCCTCAATTGTTTTCGTACTCTCTTATGGGATCCCCATCTTGGATGCGATTTAGCCGAGTGATGTCTTTACCCAAGTTTGTATTATCTGGTTATCCTTAATGTAATATGTCTATTTTGTCAACATATACATAACATAGATTCATACATACATCATACATAGTTGAATTAAAGTTCATTGCTTATTTGCATTCATTGATGTTTCTGTTGATATTTTATCCTCTTTGCAGAGTGTGTATCCTCTCTCCTATAGAATGTCAACTTTAAGCAGAAAATGTGTATCCTTTCACCTTCCCCCCTAAGTTATCCCTCGTGGGAGATTTTTGCTTTAGCCTTCCTACCCAGCTCAATACTTGGATGGAATTGATCCCCATTTGAGTTTATCCCTCATTGGGTGATGTCTTAGTTGACTGTTTCACTCCTGTTTGTTCCTGGTTTGAGTCTTGGTCCCCGACATCAATGTTATTGATCCCTCTAGACTAAGAGCCATGGATTGAGAGTGCATTTATTTTGCACGTGAATATTTTATCTCCTCAGCAGGAATGTGTTTATATTTCCCCCAAGAGGTCAAAATTCATTTCCCAGCAGCGTTACTGCAATACTTTTCATAATGTCAAGGGGAAGTCTCTTTATTTGAGCAACATGTATTTCCCCATTAAGGTTGCTATCGGTTTTCCTCCATCAAGTGACAGTCTCTTTTGAGAAGTCTGTTAGTTCCCATAGAAGATTATATCAAAGTTTTACTTCGATGGATGGTTGGTCTCTTCAATGTGATCGAGACAGTTTGTTAAAAGATTCTTACAACAGATTATTACATTTTTCAAGTGATATCTTGATCAAAGAAGAAATTGTTACCGTTCTTGGTAAAATCGAGATGTCAGGTGAAGTTTATTACCCTTTCTAGGTGGAATGCCTTGGTTAAAGAAGAAGTTGAGACCCATTCTAGGTGGAACGCTGGAATTTTTGAAAACTTGTTATTGTTAATACTTATTCTACCTTCAGTGGAAGTTGGTAGTTCTACTTCATACCCTTTGGTGTTTATCATCATTACCCTATTAGACCTTTGATAGATGATATTCCCTATTATATCCTTTGGTTTTTTACCAATGTTATCCTATTATATCTTTAATAGATGGTACTCAGACCACCTTTTGGTGTTTATCATCGTTACCCTATCTGACCTTTGATGAATGGTATTCACTCTTATATATTTTGGTTTTTTACCATCGTTATCCTATCAGATCTTTGATAGATGTAACTCACTCCACCTTTTGGTGTTTATCATCTTTACCCTATCAGACCTTTGATAGATTATATTCACTCTTATATATTTTGGTTGTTTACCATTGTTATCCTATTAGTTCTTTGATAGTTGGTAACCATTCTTATGTCCTTGTGTTGTCTACCATCATTATCTTATCAGATTTTTGATATATGGTAGTCACCTCCTGTGGTATGTATTTCCCATTTAGGATTATGTCCTCAATAGGTTTTGTATTACCTCCTCCTCATTGGACTTTTCTCCAATAGAGTTGTATTCTCTTTTCCCCAACGAAGTTGATTTTCCTCCAATGTAGTTAAGTTTTTCTTCCCTAGTCGAGTTGGTAATCCTTTCTTAAAATATTACCTCTTGTTGGCTTGGAGTTTGCATTGTTAATAATTTCCTTGTATATTTGTGTTTGTAGGTATCGAGCTGAAGCATTTGACCAACAGAGCTTTTTTGCCACTTTTTCACTCATTTTATGCCAGGATTTCAGGTTTTTTTAGTGGAAATCAGTTTCTTCTATACAGGAAACCGGTTTCTTGAGATGAATTTGGCAAAAAAGGGCAATTTCCAGTTTGTGACATGTGGCTCCAATTTATTTTTTTTGAGAATATTCTTGATCATCAAAAAAAAAATTCTCCTACCTTATCATAATTAAATTCCATCATACACCCTCATTTGATGACATGTGCACCACTTGATCTTAATTTTGACCTCAAAATCAATTACCAAGCCCAATTTTGTTTCCAAACTAAACTCTAAACCACCAATAATCCTAAGCCTAAACTCTATAAATAGAGCCCTTATTTCATTCATTCAACAAGATTTTGATAGCCAAATTTACCTTGCTAAAAATTCTCTCAACTTTCTTCATCTACCCAAAATCCCTCAAAGCTTATTTTCCATTAATGTTAGTAAGTTTTTCATTGAAGTTTACTAATCTTTGAGCTAAACCTCCATTCAAACACTTTTTATTTATTAATTCTCTAAATCAAAGCTTGAGAGATTGATACTTAGAGCTGATTTGAATTATAATTTAGATTTGTATAGGTAAATTTTTGGATCCACCATTGTTAAGCTTGATCTTCATCTTTCACAGTGTGATCTCTTGTGGATCTTTGTGGTTTGGTTCTTTGAGCTACTTTTTTTTATTCCATTGATGCGATTTTCTTATAATTTGATGGAATTTTTTTGCTCAATTAAATCCAAGATCATAAGGTGTTTGATAAAATGTTTGATCAAGAATCTTCTCTTTAAAATGCTACTTTATGGTTTTTTCGCAGAAGAAATCAGTTTCCTGTATACAGGAAACCGATTTCCCTCACTATTTTTTGCACTAGATTGGGAAATTCACGAAAGAAACTGGTTTCTTTATATAGAGAAACCGATTTCCTAAAGGCATAATGCAAGTTTTTTTACTTGGTTTGGGACTGTTTTGGTTCCTTTTCTTTTTTCTACTCCTTTCTTTTGATTATTACTTTGGATTGAAATTTTGAATAACCAATTTCTCTTTAAATTCAATGGACTTAGGATGTAGATGAATTTGGATAAACATTCATTAATTAAAATCTATCTTAGAGTGAATTATTTAATTCATCCTTGGTGCTTTGAATTAGTGACATGTTTAGTACTTTAATCCATCAATTATGAGTGATTGAACTTGAAGATGAAAGAATTTTGAGGATGTGATCCAAAGTGACTTATCATCCCCTCCACTTTCATCTTATCCATTTCTTCTTTTCTTTAAGTGATCATTAGTGGCACAAACATTATGATTGAACGTCCAAGTATGATTTGTTATTAAACCATGGTTCAAGATCTTTGAAGCTTATTGTTAGGAGGCTTTGATTTTTATCAATCCTCTAATAAGTCTTCACCAACATTGGGCTAAGTTCAATCTTTAATCATCGTTGATCATTTATTATGGATTTCATCTCCCTTCTTCTTTATTTTTGTTTTTACTTGTGATACATGTTTTAGGAGCTTAGTTTTTACCATGTATTTAACATTTATGGTACATACATTGCAATTGACCAGCCTCAAAATATGTGCGACTTCTACACAAGTCCACTTACGATTGCTTAATATAGCGCTAAATTTATCCCGATTCGGGAAATGATCATTTGTGGCTCAAACTTTATGATTGTAAGTCAAAGTACGGTTGATTGTTTTTCTTGGGTCCAATACTTTTGAAATTTATTGTTAGGAGGTTTTGATTTTATCAATCCACTAATGAGTTTTCATCACTCTTGGTCCAAGATCATCCTTCAATCATCATCAATCATATTTATGACCATTAACTTCTACCTTCTAATAATTAACAATTAACTTTACTTTATGCTTTACTTTATGCCTTTATTTTTATGTCTTTACTTTTATGTACCAATTGTTTTTTTAGCATTTACATTCCATGTCATTTGCCTTTTGCACACGTGAGCATTTATCTTTATGTCATTTTATATTTGCTCATTTGAGCATTTATTTTATGTCATTTTATATTTTCTCACTTGAGCTTTCTTTTTTCTTTAAAGACACTTAATAATCAACTTGAACATTAAAAGGCTTAAGACTCTTTATGGACTTTTGGTAACTATCCTTGGAATATTGGAGTTGTGTACTTCTTGGACTTAGGATTAGAAGCCTTGATAATTTTATACCTTGAGACCTTTGGATCTTTGTGTTACTTCATTGTTTTTTTGCTTGCGTATTGGGAAATATTCTGTATGCAGGTGTTATTATGTTGGCCTTAAGTGATCTATATGGCACATGGATCAATATTGAAGACCATGCTTTTGGTTTTAAGACTTTGGATTTCTTTGATACTTCATGGCTAGTGATTTATTTTCACATGGATGATTGGTTTGCTATTGGTCTATTCTATTCTTGTGGGTTTAATCCAAAGGATGAGAATTCTACATTGACTTCTTTATGTCATGTGTTAGCTTTTTGTTTGGTTAGAAATTTCCTTACCTTAGCTTTTACTTTGTGTACATAGGATAGTCTCTTCATATCCTCCCATCTTCTTTAATTTCAAAATTTTATCCCTCCTTTTCAAAACTCTTCTTGTTTTTAAACTCGAACTGCTTTCATAGTAAACTTGGACTTAGGTCCATGCATTTTCAAAACTTTTTTTTAAATAAAACCTTAATCGATTTAATCATACTTTGACATCTTTTTATAAGACTAATAGTCAGTATCCTCATTCAAAACATTTTTCCACTTTGACTTTTTATTTTAAACCTTTTTTAAAGATTAGGCTCTTGTTGATTCTTGTAGTGATACAAGCTACTATACTTCTACAATATATAGTGATGTGAGCCATTTTCCACTTGGGTGTTGAGTAATGTCTTGTTGATTTTAAATCCAATCTATGTCCTCCACTTTGAGATGATGCAAATGTTATTTTCTCATGATTGTGGGTAGTAAGTATGTTTTCCACTCGAATACAACGAGATGTCTCTCGTCTTAAAATTAACCAACACACAAAACATTTCAAAAAAATTTAGAAGAACTACGATTGCACTGATCCCCTATTGCATGAAAGGTGGTACATAGGAATAAAAGGTTCGCAACTACGAAGGTGCAAAAATTGTAACATAGACACTTATTTTCCCATATCCACCATCTGTTTTGCGTTTTATCGCAATGTTGCGGATAGCAAGAGTCGCCACCGAATTTTCTTTTATCCAATAAAGGAAAGGGTGAAAATAACAGGAAATACCTTTCGAGAATTTTTCTTGAGTTCGGGGGGTAGGTTATGAAAAGGGAAGGTGTTAGAACCCTTTTCATTCGTAGTTATCTACGGGCTCTTAGTTGCTTGACCACTTTGAAAATTCTTTGTTTAAAATGTGTTTGTGATTGGTGTGAGTTTGAAAATATCTTGAAAATGCCTTTGTTTCGGTAAACTTTGTAATGATTCTCGTCTCTATAAGAATGCATACGAAGCGTTGGTTTTGAAAATAGTTCAAAGAGATATTTGTTTTGGAAGATGTTTTGAAAGTGTAAGTGTGAAAATGGTTTTATTTTGGTGAGCAAGCATCTACTAGCATCCTACCTACTCAAAAGGTCTTTGTTCTTTTCCTTCTCCTTTAGATGTTGATATATTCCCATTGATTGGTAAGAAGCTCCATCATTGGATGTGAAGGGACAAGCGCGGGTCAATCATATAGTCATTGAAGGAAACTTATGAGATGATTTAGCAATGTTCACATTGTACTTAAGATCGTTTTACCGAAGGCAACATCGAAGGATCATCGAGGGACTACGATCTTTTTTATCGAGGGTCTTTGCTAAAGCGCCCATATTCGAGGTACATGACTATTTTCCTAGGCAACAAGTAAGGTTACCCTAGAGGTGCATGTGTAAATAGTGTGTTTAATTGCATGCATTCTCTTTGAGATTAGGGTTTCCTAACGGTTGATTTTATCTTGCCATACACACCTTAATTACTAACAATTATATGAAAAGCGATAAATTTGCGGAAATTAAAATTCTACGCTATTACATCATTAGGGGAGTGGAGATACAATTTACAAATGGGGATGAAGTAGATGTCTAATTATTACAACCATATTGAATAGCTGGACAATAATGAATAAAATCTGTGAAAAATGTAAAAAACAGTGTAAAAAGAAAGAAAAAATTGCATTTTTGAACTAATATGTGTCGACACATGCTGCTATGCATTGACACATAACTCTTCTTGCTCCTGTAAAACAAAATCAACTCAGTATGAGTCGATGTATAATGGGATATGTCGACTCATTCCACTTCCTATTTATGAAAAATCCCAAATCAACTCAGTATGGGTCGATGCATAATGGGATGTGTCGACTCATTCCTTTTCTTATTTCTGAAAAATCCCAAATTAACTCAGTATGAGTCGATGCATAATGGGATGTGTCGACCCATGCACCTGTTTGTGTCGATACATACGTATTTTGTGTCGACTCATGCACCTTTCATCCTTTTGTTTTAGGGCCTGAATAACAGTATGAGTCGATGCATAAGGCCATGTGTCGACTCATACCCTGTTTTTTCACTAGAATGAGTCGACCCATATGGGTATGTGTCGACTCATGCTGCAGTTTTTTGCATCTATCATCATTCTTTTGCATGTATCAGTCAGTTTTCCACATATATTTGATAAAAATGAACAATAAGTAAATGGTTTACTTCAAAGGGCAGTGATTACTACATTCTATCTTCACAAATGAACCAAAAGATGATGTATGAAAAATGCGAAGTCAAGAAGACTTACCTTGAAACTGCACTTTATGTTTTGAGTTTGAACACTTTTCAAGATGCTATGTGGACTTCAATGAACCTCCAAAAAGCTGTTGAACCACCTTCTGTATTGAAAGTTGCTGAACCAAACTCCAAACTGTCAAGTTGTACAATATTGTCTTTTGTTAAGAAGGTGAAGATAAGGGAATTACATAAATTGTTCTTGTGCTTGAACAATCTCTATATGATATGAAATGTTTAGTTGGTTTATGAGAGCGTTTGCAAGGTGAAACAATGAGTTAAGGATTTTTTGTTTATTGAATGAAAATAGAGCAGAGTTTTTTGAATGAACAAGGTTACAAAGACTTCTGTTTTTTTTCTCTTTTCTCTCTCAAAAAACCCTCTTTGTGTTGTGAAAAACAGTTTATTTATAGATGAAGTTGGCTGAAGTTTGGGAGGGAAACAAATGAATTTTTGAACTTTTTGGGTATGTTGTTTCATAGCCTCTTTGGGTGCAGCTCTTTATATGCTAACTTGGTGCAACCATGGGACTGATATAATGCTGATTTTCAGGGCAGCACTGCAGGTTTTGGAGCAGACTGTGACAGCATAGCAGGGCTGTTTTTGTGGATTTGGTTCAAAGAGAAAAGTTCAAACAAGACAAGGTTTTAGGATTTGTAACTTAACAATTTCTAACTTAAAAAAATGCAGCCTTGTAATAACTTGAATTATTTGTAACATCTTGAATTATTTGTAACATCTTGAATTATTTATAGCATCTTGAATTATTTTGAATTGTAGTGAAGAAAGATGTCATGAGGTAAAGAAATTAATCATGTATGGAAAATACTTAGAAAAATTTTCCAAGTCTTGCCAAATTAGATTTTTTTTCCTTCTTGATTTTTGATTCTCAAATTTCATGTTTTGAATGCCTTGATGACATGTGATTTTCAAAACTCAAATTTAACCAAAAAGTCAAAGTTTGACTTTTCAGTGTACAATTGGCTTTTTCATCAGTTGACCAAATTTCATCTATCAATCCACTGATCTCGGGAGGTGAATTGAAATATGCGACTAGGTAAAAATGATGCACTTAAATCCTTGAGATCATATTTCAAACCAATAAGTCATGTACTAGGTCAAAAATTAAAGATTTGTCACTCTCAGTCAAAACCCTAATTTGGAGTCCCAGCGCTTTGGAGATGATTTTGTCTGAGCAATTCCTTGAGAATCCTTGAGAAGTAGAGATCATTTGTGAGGAATGTCTTGAAAAGGGAGAGGGAAAAGTTTTGGGTACAACAACTGCCCCTGTTCAATCTTCTTAAACCTGAAGAGTTAGATTGGCAGGTCTGCCATTCGTGACTTGAAGGCGGAAGATGATTGAACACTAGAGTGCCCAGAAATTTGCACTTAATGATGTGTTGGTTGATTGTGTCAGGAATGGGCTTAAAGATGCCATTTGGAGAGGTGATAAAGAATTCGGCGGAGATGGACTCACATATGCCATCCAGAGTGACATAAAAGGTTTGTTGTTTGGCGACTTCACGGGGGACACAATCTTAACCAGGAGAAGTCTGTTGATTTCCTGTCATTAACTGGTGGAAATGAGTTATAACCAGAAGAGGTCTTTGTCTTGTTGATTGACTTTTCCTTCAAGGAAGAATGTTAGTTGTATGCAGATGTATACATGTCGCAATGATGTTCTCAAAATAAATGAGATTGTGTCGTATGCATTTGTCATGTATGTAATATGATGTATGAATGTGAGACATTGTTGAAGTGTATCATTGTCTTGGAAAATAAATCCTTAACAAATGCTGGGGAGTTTCGGGAAATTAAATCTCGGACTGCTGTTAGGGATGAAGAGTATGGACATCTCCAGACCTTGTTTAGAATGTTTCCACTGGGGATTCTTGTTTTGTTGTTTAAGGATAACTCCTTCGGGGAATATTGACTTTGCTTGAGGGAAACTCTATGGAGAGTGTTGATTTCTGCTTGAGGGAAAAAGTTCAGGAGTTTTAGTTATCCATTGCTCTATACGGGAGCTATCTCTTGATTAGAGAGGAAGAAAGTTTAGCTGTTATCTCGTCGACTTCCAGGCTTCACAAAAATTTGTTGGGGATAAGAAGTTAAATGTTATCTGGTCGGATTCCAGGCTTTGCAGCAACTCACTGGGGATAGTGGAAAACTCTACTGGGGAAGAGGAGTTTTGTTAGTGATTTGAAGAGGTTAAACTATTATATGGTCGGTCCAGGTTTCATAGCAACTTGAATGGTTATCTGGTCTGGTCCAGGTTTCAGTAACTCGAACTGTTATCTGGTCGGGTCTAGGTTTCAGTAATTTGATCTTGAGGTTAACTTGTATCTGGTCAGATCCAGGTTTCATCAATTTGATCTTGAGGTTAACTGGTATCTGGTCGGGTCCAAGTTTCAGCAACTCGAACTGTTATTTGGTCGGGTCTAGGTTTTTTAGTAACTGGAGAAGTTACACTATTATCCGGTAGGGTACATGCTTTAGTAACTTAAAATTGAGATTTACTGTTATCTGGTCAGGTCCAGGTTTCAGCAACTCAGACTGTTTTTTAGTCGGGTCCAAGCTTTACAATAAATTGAATCAACTATTATTTGGTCGGGTCCAGGTTTCACAGTAATTTGTTTGAAAGGATGAAGTTGAACTGGTATTTGGTCGAATTCCAGGCTTTGTAGTAAATTTCTTTAGAGAAATGGAGTCAATCGTTATCTGGTCGGTTTCCAGGCTTCACGGTAACTTACTGGGACAGTAATGACTCCGTTGAGAATTAAAATGACTCTACTGGGGATTAATGGGTTTTGTCCATTGATTTGTGATAGTCTGAGGGGCCAACTCAAGCTGGGTGTAATTTTCCATTTGTTGGGGAAATAAAACCTGTTGAAGAGAATATTTGATGACCTGCGGGGGAGGTGTGTCTTTCCACAAGGCTTCTTTTTAAGATCAACTCAGCTAGGGAGAGGGTTTTCAAGAGATTGGAACTCGGGCTGGGAATTGCGTGAATCCAACTCCATGGGAATAATGTCATTGAAATAACTCTGTGGGGATATCTCAAATGCATTTAAGGAGATGCTTGTCACTATTTTTAAGCGTACATTTGCTAAAAGTTTAATCTTGTTCATATGCATATGTTCATTCAATTTTAGTCATTGGACACCTTTGCACAAAAAAAAACAAAAGTTTGTACTTCAAAGTATATTTGTATTGATGTTTTGCCCATGAATAGCCATTTTTGTACAAAGAGACAAAGAACCTAGTAAGAGGAAATTGTCGAAATAATGAAAGGAATACAAAACAAAAATAACTGCCGCCTGGAAGTGATCTCATTGTGTTCTAACTCCATTATTGCCCTTATGTCCACGAACATCATCCCTTGTCGTTGAAAGAAGTTGATTAGATTGATCTTGGACCATTTGAACTTAGGACTTTGCTAATAATGCTGGCTGTAAAGATCCCACGGGACATAGTCATGCGCCTTAATCCTTAACTTTTTCCTAGACAGCCCTTTCGGGTTTTCAGCCCACCAAGATACCCATTTTTTCCCAAATTGCCCTTTCAGGTTTTTGAATCACCGGGTGTACAATATTTTGCGTATATCCCTAACTTTTTCCTGAACCTCTTTGGTTCCCCGATATGCCCTTATTTTTTCCTAGGTATGTCAACCTAGCAGGTCATCTTATATGTAGTACCTTTTAACTATGTCCGCGTTCACAGGATGTGGGATGTCTTCGCCATCCATAGTAGTCAGCATCATGGCACCACCAGAGAAAACTTTATTTACAACAAATGGTCCTTCGTAAGTGGGAGTCCATTTTCCCCTGGGGTCGCCTTGTGGAACAATGATGCGCTTCATTACCAAGTCGCCAGTCTGATATACTCGAGGCTTGATCTTTTTGTTGAAAGCCTTGATCATGCGTTTTTGGTACATCTGACCATGACAAAAAGTAGTCAGTCGCTTCTCGTCAATCAAGTTCAACTGATCCAACCTAGTTTGAATCCATTCGTCTTCACCTAAATCTGTTTCCTTCATTATCCTTAGAGAGGGAATCTGAACTTCGACAGGTAGGACAACTTCCATGCCATAGACCAAGGAGAATGGGGTTACCCCAGTTGATATTCGAGCTAAAGTACGCTAGCCATGGAGAGAAAACGGAAACATCTCATCCTAGTCTTTATATGTTACCACCATCTTTTTCATATTCTTCTTGATATTTTTATTGGCAGCTTCCACTGCGCCATTCATCTTGGGTCTGTACGGAGAAGAATTGTGATTCTTGATTTTGAACTGAGTACAAAGTTGCGTAATCATGGCATTGTTGAGGTTGGTTCTATTATCAGTGATGATCCTTTCGGAGATACCGTAACGGCAGATGAGGTTATGTTTGATAGACCTGGCTACAACATTCTTGGTAACTGGGGAATATGAGGCATCCTCGACCCACTTGGTAAAGTAATCAATGGCGACAAGGATGAAATGATGTCCATTGGAGGCAGTAGGTTTAATCTCCCTGATCATGTCAATGTCCCACATTGCAAACAGCCACGGAGCAGTCATGACATTTAGAGGAATATGAGGTACATGGACCTTGTCAGCATAGATTTGACACTTGTGGCAAGTCCTTGAGTGATGATGACAATCAGTTTCCATTGTGGACCAATAGTAACCAGCCCTCAGGATCATCTTGGCCATAGTGTGTCCACTAGAGTGGGTGTCAAAAAGGCCATCATGCATGTCTTCCATAATTTTTATGCCTCTTTCTTGTCCACACATCGGAGTAGAGTAGAATCATGGTTGCACTTGTATAGGATTCTGTTGCTTAGAAAGAATTTGGCTGAAAATCTTTGCAAGAATTTCTTATCATTGATGGAAGCTCCTTCAGGATATTCTTGTGCCTCAAGATATCTCCTCACCTCATGGTACCGTGGTTTCGCTTCGTCAGTGTCAAGCTCATAGCAGTGCGCAGATTCGTCAAATTTCTCAATTGTAATAATAGGAGCTTCATTGTCCTATTTGACCTTGAACATGGAAGACATTGTTGCCAAGGCGTCAGCCAACTGATTTTCTTCTCTACGGAAATTTTCAAAGGTGATCTCTTCGAAGCATGGAATCAGAGTTAACACAAGCTCCTTGTAAGGAATCAAGTTAGGATTCTTAGTGTCACATTCTCCCTTTACTTGGCTAATCACTAGAGCAAAGTCTCTGAATACATCCAATTGCTTGATCCTTAAGTCAATGGCAGCCTTCAAACCCAAGATGCACGCCTCGTACTCAGCCATGTTATTCGTATAATCGAAGCACAATCTAGTAGTAAAAGGAGTGTGAAAACCTTCAGGAGAAATTATCACAACACCAATTCCATTTCCTAGAGCGTTGGAAGCTCCATCAAAAACCATAGTCCATCGGGATCCTTGTTCAGGTCCGTCATACGGTCCAGGTTTTGCACAGTCAGTCACTAACATGATATTCTCATCCAGGAAGTTAAATTTCATAGATTGATAATCATCAACAGTCTGATGGGCCAAATGATCTGCCAATACACTTCCTTGATGTCCTTTTATGTTGTATATTGAATATTGTATTTAATGATAATCATTTTCTATCTAGCTATCCGTCCGGAGAGAGCGGGCTTCTCAAAGATGTACTTGATAGGGTCCATCTTAGAAATCAATAATGTGGTGTGAGTCAACATATACTGTCTTAGCCGGCGAGCAGCCCATGCTAGAGCGTAGCAAGTTTTCTTGAGCAGTGAATATCTGGTTTCACAGTCGGTAAACTTTTTGCTCAGGTAGTATATTGCATGCTCTTTTCGGCCAGACTCGTCATGTTGTCCCAACACACACACCCATAGAATTCTATAGCGCAGTCAAGTACATGATCAATGGTATTCCTTCCACTAGAGGTATAAGGATAAGAGGTTCTTGTAAATATTCTTTGATTTTGTCGAAGGCAGCTTGGCAGCCGTTGTTCCATTTGACTACTTGATCTTTTTTCAGGAGTTTGAAGATTGGCTCACAAGTAGCAGTTAGATGAGATATGAAACGGGAAATTTAATCAATACGATCCAAGAATCCTATAACTTCCTTCTCATAGTGGGGGACTGAAATTTCTTGAATGGCTTTAACTTTTGCAAGATCAACTTCGATGCCTTTACCACTAACGACAAAACCTAGAAGCTTTCCAGACTTTACTCTGAATGTGCACTTATTAGGGTTCAGCCTTAAGTTTTACTTCTTCAACCTCTTAAATAGCTTGTGTAGGTGATCGAGATTCTTTTCTTCAGTTTGCGACCTTTCAATCATATCATCCACATAGACCTCTATCTCATGATGGATCATATAATGAAATAAAGCTACCATAGCTTTTTGATATGTTTCCCCTGCATTCTTTAATCCGAACGCCATGACCTTGTAACAAAAGGTTCCCCATTATGTAACAAAGGTGGTCTTTTCCATGTCTTCAAGAGCCATCTTGATTTGGTTGTAGCAAGAAAATCCATCCATGAAGGAGAAGACTTTATGTTGAGCGGTGTTGTCAACCAAGACGTCAATATGAGGTAGAGGGAAATTATCTTTGGGGCTTGCCCTATTTAGATCCTTATAATCTATGCACATACGAACCTTTCCATCTTTCTTGGGCACGGGAACCACGTTCGCGACCCATTGAGGATAAGATGTCACAACTAGGAAACCTGCATCGAATTGTTACATCACTTCAGCTTTTATATTTTCATATATGTCAGGCCGCATGTGACGAACCTTTTGCTTAACAGAGGACAATCTTCCTTCGTTGGCAGACGATGAACCACAATGTCGGTATGCAACACCTATGAGTTAGTCAGGATTTGGAAACAAAACCATCCCATAAATGAGGAGAGCCAAAATTTCCTCAAAGGCTTGCAAGTCTAAGGAATTCCAACAGCTTTGGGCTTTCTCAAACAGAAACTTTGCTAGGAAGCCCTTGACACCACTCCTTGTTTCCCAATAAGTTGTGATATCAGATGAGTGCAAGTGTAGAGCTTGAGCAATCTCTTCTAGCTTTGGATCTCTTTCCATACTGTTGAAAGGTAGTTGATTAAGAATGGGAATCCTCAAGAGTTGGGAGAATTCTTCCAAAGTTTGCACAAGTTGGTAGTCGAGAAATGTGAAGCAATGGTGCAAAGGATCAAAGAACTGAAAGAGCACCTTCATCATGTCCTCATCTATGTTGTAGGTGACCAAGTTGAGCAGGCGACCATGTCTCTCAGTGAATGGAGAGTTTTCAGGAATCCTTGAAGCTATCTCCTTGAGTTGTGGAGGGATTCTCACAAGGTTGACTTGAATAGTTTTCCTGCAAAATGAATCCATATCCTACAAAACAAGAACAAAGATGAATCCTAAAATCCTTGAAATGGTTAGTGGATGTATATGATGTTCATGATGTCCATGATGTTATGTACAAGTATGCATATACAAGCAAAGAAAAAAAGTCCTTAGTTTAGGCTTGCATAGAGTTTTATAGGTAAGTACCCTCTTGAAGTTTAGTTGGCTCAAACCTATCCTAGTAATAGTAACCGGGTTCTAAGGAGCTCAATATCACTGGTTTGTTTCCTTGGTCATTATTTCAGCTCAAGCCTCTTTAATGGCGACCGAAATATCCCAAGAAACCAAACCTCAATGAGTGTAGTATCGAGTATCTACCAACTTCAGACTGCACCAAAGCCGGTCATCTCACTACATCCTAAAGGCCAAGTTGGTCAAGTAAAGGTTCAAAAAGTTCATTAGTGCTTCATGACATCACTCAGCGGCCCCTTATTCTCTTTGATTAACTCAAAGGCTACCGGTACCCACAAATATGTCGCATTAACGTAGCTATTGCTTAGACCATGTCGGTATACCCCGCACAGTTTCCACAACGTATTGCTACTTAGCTATAATGTATCCCAAATCCGGGTAGAGGATTCAAACCCAAGCAAAGAACCATAATGTAAATCATACAAGTCAAACAATGTAAGCAAGTAAGTATGATCTAAATCCTAAGGTAACCCCACTTTTAGAATTTTCCCTAGCATAGTCGCCAGTTCTGTGATACGGTGGGAGAACTGACTTGATTGTTTTGCGTTTTATCGCAAATTTTGCAGTTAGCAAGAGTCACCATCGAATTTTATTTTATCCAAAAGGAAAGGTGAAAAAGCACAGGAAATACTTTTGAGATTGTTTCTTGAGTTCGAGGGGTAGATCATGAAAAGGGAAGGTATTAGCACCCTTTTCATCCATGGTTTTCCATAGGCTCTTAGTTACTTTCTAGATCACTTGCTTTTGTTTGAAATTATGCTTTGTGTGGTTTTTGAAAGTATTTTGTAAAGAGGCCATTGTTTAGGCAATCTTTGTAATGAATCTCGTTCGTAAGAATGTATACAAAGATGTTTGATCTTTTTGAAAATGTTTTCAATGTTTGTAAGATGTTTTGGAAATGTGTGTGTTTGTTTTGAAAATAGAAAGGATATTTGTTTTGAAATGGAGCAAGTAACTAAAAGTAATCTACCTACTCAAATGTCTTTCTTGTTCATTTTCTTTTCCTTTGACATTGTTGTCTTACCATTGATATGGTAAGCAACCCTATCTTTGGATGTAAACAGGACGGGAGTGGGTCATCGTATAGCCATTATTAACAATGTTGCAAAGTATCTTAGCATTTTTTAGGGACTAAGATCATTTTTATAAGGAAACTTTGAATAGCGTCATCGAGGGTCTATGATCTTGTATTTGTTTGTTTTTGCCAAGACACTTTACATGCGTAATATGGCCATTTTTGTATGTGGCAACCAAGTGGGATAACCCTATGGGTGTTTTGTGTGCAATTGTGTCATTTTCATTCTTGATTTTGTCTTGAATTAGGGTTTTCTATTTAATTGATTTTATCTTGCCATACAAACCCTAATTACTAGCATATTATGTAAAAGCGATAGATTGCAAAATTAAAGATTACTACGCTATTACAACATTTGTGGGAGGGGGTATAGAATTTATGAATGGGGATTGCAATAATATAAACCTAATTAAGCTATTACAACCAAATTGAATATGTACAAATAAATGGAATAAATAATATACAAGATAAATTAAATACGCAAAGGTATGTAAATGCAAAGAAGATTTTTGTTTGGTTTTTATGTGAAAAAAGTTTTAACCTAAACCTAATAAATAAATCAAGATTAACTTAAATCAATTAGAAAAATAAATTATTTTTTAGAAAATATTTTTGAATAAACCATAATTCTATTTGATTAAAAGAAAATAATTTTTTTTTTAAAGAAAAAAGTAAGTATTTTGTAATTTTTTGTCTTGAAAATAATACATGGCATTATGAGGTATTTTGGTCCTTTTATATTAAAATAAATATTTAATGGGTATAAAGAAAAAAAACAAATATTAAACCAGTTCTTATTTAACATATAAATTTAATTAATAAAAATGGATAATATATATAACTAAATAAAATATTTTTTGTGAGTAAAATAAAATAAAATAAGCTAAAATACAAATCTATCATTTTTATATTTTTTGTGATTTTTAATATTAAGAAAAATATATTTAATAAAATAAAAATGAAAAATAAAATGAATAATAAATATATATTAGGCCACGAGTATCATGAGTAAACAGGATGCAGAGTTAGAAAAAATCATAGGCCCAATGAAACAAAAAGACCAGCGCTGCAAATGGGACAAAAAATAGCAAAATGTGAGAAAAATTGCAAAAGGCAGGTGCTAAGGCTCGAACCCGTGACCTATAGCATTTTTGTGCGCTGCCTTAGCACTGGGGTGGCTGTACATCCATTTATATAAACACAATCATAAATATATATTAGAAAATGCCCCCTGAAAGCAACTTCATCTTCAACCTTGAGCCATGGCCGGACCACCTGTATCTCTCTCATTTCTCCATAAAAATGGAAAGTTCAAACATGAAAGTTGCAGTGTTTCTTCTCATGAGTTCAACCATATAATTTATGTAAACTAAAAGTCAAAGATCAAAGCTAATTTTACTTTCCCTAATTTGAAACCTAATATTTACAATAATTTCAAATCAAAAATTCTCTATACACAGTTAATATAAATGAAAACTATGAACATGATTAGCTTTAGGGCAAGTATATCTACATTTTTCTTTCATAAATTAGGACCAGATGATGCTTGTATAAAGAGATAGAAGTTTGAGTTTTTACCTCTTTCAGTTGAGATCGTGAATGGAGTTTGGGCAAGTTTTGAGAAGGCCTGAGGATCTGTTTAGCTTGCCTGGACCTCCTTGAGTGTATTCCAATCCTTACTTTATCTTGAAAGTCCCTGAATCTCCCTACTCAAGTCAACCTGGAAGCTTGATATTTGAAAATGGTGGATGGAGGAGGAGGAGTTACAATGAGGGAACAGGGGTCTGGATCACTTAGATATGAAGTATATTAAGTGTTTAGGTGGTTAAAACTCAAAACGCACGAGTGGATTTGGAGATGGCTGAGTAAGGTTCACAACTGTCAAGCTATGGCAGATTTTCAATGGCTAAGTGTTTGGGAGTATTTCTGAGTCTTAGCATTCGTGTGTTAGGTTGCAATACACTTGTGTATAAGTATGGAAGAGGTTAGACATCAAGCTTTCTCAAGATTTCTGAGTTATAGCCTTTTGGCTCTATTACTTGCTTTTGAAGAAAAGTGAGGAGACAAGTACCTAAGTGTTGTACAGGCATGGTCTGGTTTGGTAGAGGCTTCAGGCAACTTGCTTTTGGTTTTGGATTTCCTTGTGTGCATAGAAAACAAGTGCAAGGCTCAAGAAGTGGAAAATTGCAAAAGTAGTGTTTTATCAAAATGGAAATGGCACCTTTGTGCCAAAAATGGAATTGTTCTTGTACAATGCATTCAATGCTTAGCTTAAAGCTTCCAACATCTTTGAAAAAATTTAATTATGGAGTGAAAATCAAGTTAGGAGCCTGCAAAGTAAGATTTGTTCAGCATGCTTGAGGATTTGAATTTTTGTTCTTCATGAAATGGCTTGAAATCAAAGTGATAAATCACCAACTTCATCTCTTCGATTCTCCCTACTCAAGAATGATCTCAAGGATTTCTTGGACATTTTGGAAAGCTTGCAATATTCTCTAAAACTCATCTTCGAATTTATTTTTAAAATTCCCTTTGTAACTATGTGAAAACATGGCATGAAGTTAGGTCAAAAATCTGCCTAACCAGGGCAAAATTTCACTGTTATTTTGGTACATGAGCATGTATTCACAAAATTATATCTTGAGATCCAAGCATTTTTAGGAGAAATTGTGTGAAGAAAAGTTATAGATTTCATGGATATCTACAACTTTCATGTTGGAAATTTCCTTTGAATCATCTTTCATCATGGTGAAAATTTGGCTCAAAGTTGAGAAAAAATAAGAAATTTTCTATACTTAGAAAATTTTCTAAGTTAAGAAATTTCCAGTTTTCAAAACAAAATCTTGAATCCTCGATTTCTTGATGAGCAAGTTTCAAATTTTGACATGTTTTGATGAATTATGATCTTTGGCATTTGATTTTGACTTTTCAATGTACAATTGACTTTTGATTAGTTGACTGAAAAATTCATTTGTCAATCCAATGGATTTGTAATATTTTGAACCATGTCATTAGATCAAGATGATGCAATTGGTCTCTTGAGGTAATTCCTTAAACCAATTAACCATTTTCTAGGTCAAAAATCAGAAATTGCCCTTTCCCAATCAAAACCCTAATTTTGACCATTTTTCCCTTTTGATGATTTGATCAAATTTCTTGAGGAATTATGGTCCCAACATGATCAAATGATACATATGAGTCTAAGATATTTATGTGGATAAAAAATTATGAAGTTTGACTGTAAATTGGCCATGGTTAACTTTATCTCCAACATAGCTGATTTTTAGGTCAACTGCTCAATTGACTGATCAAAAGTGTGATTCAAGGCTTGAAACTTGGCATGAGTAATCTTGGGGGTCCCTAATGATCCTTTAAAGTAATATGAAGAATTGATAGTCCAAAAATCCTTGTGCAAACTCAAACCCTAATTTTGGTCATCAGTGTAGGAGGAGGTGTCTTGAGTTGGTCAAACCCTAATGCAGTCTTGAATCAAAGATATCTTGTGAGGAAATTATTGATAAATGAGAGGGAAAATTTTGGGGTACAACAACTGGCATGAGATGTTACCATTCTCTCTCCATGGTTACCGTACCACGGCGCGCACATCAACAGGGGAAACTCCCTTCTCTTTGGTATACATCATGGAAGTTGTTCTACCAATTGAGGTCCAAATACCTTCTCTGAGAATCATAAAAGATGAAGGGATGAATGAAGATGATTGGATCCAAACTCGGCTTGACCAGTTGAACTTTATTGATGAGAAGAGGCTTACGGTTGTCTGTCAAGGCCAGATGTACCAAAAACGTATGATCAAAGCTTTTAACAAGAAGGTCAGGCGTTAGGTATATCAGGTTGGTAACTTGGTAATCAAGCATATCATATTACCACAAGGTTATCCCAGGGGAAAATGGACTCCTACATACGAAGGACTGTTTATGATCAAAAGCATATTCTCTAGTGGAGTAATGATCCTAACCACTATGGATGGCGACGACCTTCCGCACCCTGTGAACGCGGACATAGTAAAAAAAACTACACATAAGAGACCCGCTAGGTTGACACACCTAGGAAAAACAAGGGCATCCCGGAGAACCACAAAGGTTCGGGCAAAAATTAGGGATAAAATATAAAAATAATTGTACACCCGACAAGCTGAAAACCTGAAAGGGCAGCTTGGGCAAAAAAGGGTATCCCGGTGGACTGAAAACCCGAAAGGGTGGTCCAGGAAAAAGTTAGGGAATTAAAGTGTATGACTATGTCCCGTTGGATCACCTTACAAACAACCTTTAGCATAGACTGGAAAGTTCAAACGGGTCTAATCAATCCAATCAACTTCGAACAAGGCAGTAAGTGGACAAGACGCTCAGAGACACAGAGGCTATAGCAGAATGGGAACCCCATGGGATCATTTCACATAGTTATCTTTTCTTTGTATCAATTTTCATTTTTTACGACGATATTATCTTACTAGAATGCTCATCTCATTGTACAAAAATACTTATTCAAGTCAATACAAAGATGTCCCTTTGAAAGTGCAAAGCTATCTGTGTTTATTTTTTCGTGTTTTATTTACAAAAACGTCCAATGATTTATTTTTGAACATATGCATTTGAACATGACTATTGTTTACAAATAAACAAAAAAAAGGAACAGAAAATAGAAAGACAATCACTAATGGCTTTAAGAAATAGGATAATATCTTTAGACTATTCCATAGAATTCCCCGCAGGTACCTTTTCCAACAAGAGCGGAAAACAGGACATCCCACTACAAGATCGCTAATGTATCTCTAGTATGCAGCTTAAAGATATCAAGCTCTCTCAGATCCTAGATAGAATAAAACTTCCAATTACCGCTCCAAATATTCCCCAGTAAAAGTCGTCCAATTTCTCAGGATTCCCCAACAGGATTTCACAAGGTCTACAAGAAATACACGATGTTTCCCCTTCAGAACAAAGTTTATTTCTCTAACAAATGGAAGCTCATCAACATTTCAACTTCAAAACATGAATACTTACACTCCTTATACCCAGCAGTACTCGGGGATTTATTTTCCCTGACTCCGGAAACACTGCGGCATAACAATTAACATGTCCATACATTGCATCCATACGTCATAGCATTGACAACACAAATACATACGACACAATATTATTTATTTTGAGAACATCATTGTACCATGCATTTCATACATCATGACATTGCATGTAACTAACTTTTCATCTTTTTCAGGAAAGATCAATCAACAAAAAATTATCGTCAAATTTTCAACAAGTCAAATACAGATCAATTCCCAAGAAAGGATTAGTCAACCATCTACATAACAAATATTTCTTTCGGACCTCTGTGGTTCAGTTTAAATCTCCGAACGATTTATTCTGATTCTTTCCCACAGATGTCTTCTCCGGTTCAGATCAATCTCTCAATGATTTGTTATAATTCTTCTCCAGATCCCTTCGGGTTCAGATAAATCTCTCAATGGTTTATTCTGATGCTTTCTCGCAGACGCTTTCTCTGGTTCAGATAAATCACTCAAAGATTTAATCTGATTCTTTCCAGTTAAAGAACATTCAAGATCTCTTTTGGTTCAGTTTAAACCCCTAAATGGTTTATCCTGTTACTTTCCAAAGGAACACTTCGGGTTCAGATAAATCTCTCAACGGTTTATTATGATTCTTTCCCGCAAATGCTTTCTCTGGTTCAGATAAATCACTCAAAAGATTTACTCTGATTCTTTCCAGTTAAAGAACATTCAAGATCTCTTTTGGTTCAGTTTAAACCCCTCAACAATTTATCCTGATACTTTCCAAAGGAACACTTCAGGTTCAGATAAATCTCTCAACGATTTAGTCTGATTTTTTCCCGTAGACGCTTTCTCTGGTTCAGATAAATCACTCAAAGATTTACTCTGATTCTTTCCAGTTAAAGAATATTCAAGATCTCTTTTGGTTCAGTTTAAACCCCTCAGCGGTTTATCCTGATACTTTCCAAAGGAACACTTCTGGTTCAGATAAATCGCTCCAAGATTTATTCTGATTCTTCCCAGTCAAACAACATACAAGACTTCTTCTGGTTCAGATAAGTCACTCCAAAGATTTATTCTGATTCTTTTCCAGTTGAAATCAAGTTCAGACTTAGTCCATTCTCTGTAAATAGTCACCCTTGGATCGCATCTACAAGCCCGTCTCCGAAAAATATCCATCATTCCTCTAAATGGCATCTATAAGCCCATTCCCATTTCATCTTCGAGTGCAAATTTCTGGGCACTCTAGTGTCCAATCATCTTCCACCTTCAAGTCACGAATGGCGGATCCGCCAATCTAACTCTTCAGGTTTAAGAAAATTGAACAGGGGCAGCTGTTGTACCCCAAAATTTTCCCTCTCATTTATCAAACATTTTCTCAAAAGATCTCATTTGGTTCAATATTGCACAAGGATTAATAAGCTCAAGACACCTCCTTAAGCACTTATGACTGAAATTAGGGTTTGAGATTGCATAAGGATAATTGAACTTTTAATGCCTCATATGAATTTCATGAATCATCATCGACCCTCAATATTACTCATGTCAAGTTTCAAGTCTTGGATCACATTTTTACTCAATCAATTGAGCAGTTGACCTAAAAATCAGTTGTATTGGGGGAAAAGTCAACTGTGGCCAATTTACAGTCAAACTTCATAATTTTTTATCCATATCAACATTATAAACTCATATGTGTCATTTGGTCAAGTTTAGATCATAATTCCTCAAGAAATTTGATCAGATCATCAAAAGGGCAAAATGGTCAAAATAAGGGTTTTGACTGAGAAAGGGCAATTTCTGATTTTTGACCTAGAAAATGGTTAATTGGTTTGAGACACGATCTCAAGAGTTAAATTGCATCATTTTGATGTAATGGCATGACTCAAAACATCCCTCAAGATCAATTGATTGATAGTTGATTTTCAGTCAACTGATCAAAAGTCAACTGTATACTGAAAAGTCAAACTTTGACTTTTTGGTCAAAATCAAGTGTCAAAGATCACAATTCATCAAAACATGTCAAAATATGAAACATGTTCATCAAGAAATCAAAAAGTCAAGATTTTATTTTGAAAAGTCAAAGTTTCCAAACGTAGAAATTTTTCTAACTGTTGAAAACTTCATCGTTTTTCACAACTTTGAGCCAATTTTTCACCATGATGCAAGATGATTCAGAAGAAACTTTCAACATGGAAGTTGTAGATCTCCAGGAGATCTAAAACATTTCTTTACACAACTTCTCCTAGAAATGCTTGGATCTCAAGTTATTAATCTATGAAGTCATGGTCATGAAACTAAAACACTTACTAAAATTTTGAGCATTTTTTGTTAGGATTTTGACCTAACTTCTTGGCCAAGTTTCACATAGTTACACTTGGATTTTTTAGAAGTAATTCAAAGATGGATTATAGAGCACATTACAAGCTTTCCAAAATATCCAAGAACTCCTTGAGATCATTTGTGAGCAAGGAGAATCGAAGGCCAAAAGTTGGGGTTTCAAGTTGTTTTGCAAGGCAAAATTTGTGATGCAACATGAACCAAATCCATAGCCATGCTGCACAATCTTGATTTGTAGGTCTCTAAAACTCAAAATATCTCCCTAATCAGAAGATTACACTTGCTTTTGAGCTATTATCCATTTGATTCAAGCTTTATCCAAGATAATTTTCCATTAATGGCACAAAGGCAGCACTGCCATTTACATAATGCAAGCTTTATGCAAAGTCAACTTGCATTGAGCTTTGCACTTGTTCCTTATACACAAGATTCCTCTACAAAATCAGATGAGCATGTTTAAAGTTGGTAACCACTCTAGATAGCTTTGTACCTTGTCTTGAAACCATACTTGTCAAGCTTGCTTCAAAAACAAGTCAAAATCCCATAACTTGTGATCTTGTGATTCTGACCACCTCAAGTATCGAAACCTCTTGCTTATACATAAAGGAAATATATGCAAGCTAACACACGAATTGATAAGCATAGAAACTCCCTAAAACTCCCTGAAATTAGAATTTGCACACAAACTCCATTTTTGTGTCATTTCTGATTTTGAATTCCATACTCACATTTCACTCCTGCGTTATCACTCAAATTCAATCACAAAGCTTCCATACACCATTTAGAACTCATCCCACACCCTGTTACACAACTGTAACACCATTTGCATCATCTTTCATCTTTAAAAACAGAGCTTTGCACTTGGACTTCTCCAGGACGATTCAGCCATCTCCAGTACAAACTAAGCATTGCATTAGCATCCTGGAGGGTCACTGAAGCTATTATGATCATCACAACACCTTGAAGAGTGCTCAAACTCAGAATACGATTTCCAGTTTTGAGGTAAGTTTCCTTAACTTTGAACTCTCTCGACAAGCATCATTATTGATTCATTTGTGAAGATAAAATGTAGATATCATTGCCCTATAGCTGTACATATCCATAGTTTTCGTTTACATGGCTTGAGCTTAGAGAATTTTAAGTTTGATGTTTCTGAAAAAATTAGGGTTCAAATTAGGGCCAAATAAATTCTCATTCATCTTTGATATATAGCTTTAGTTGTTTACATGGTTAGATTCGTGAAGAAAAATAACATAACTTTCATGTTTGCATTTTCCATTTTTGTTGAGAAATGAATGAGATACAGGTGGTCTGGCTGGCTGAAGGTTGAAGACGAAGTACATGTCATGGAGACATTTTACATTATGTATTTATTCTTTCATTTAAGTTAACGGATGTACAGCCACCCCAGTGGTAAGGCAACACACATTATTGGTAGAGGTCGTGGGTTCGAACCTCAGCGCTGCCTTTTGCATTTTTTTTCACATTTTTGTCATTTTTCTTTTTTTGTTTCAGGTAGCGCTTGGGCCTCCACCCCATGGGCCTGACTTTTTTTTCTTAGCATTACCCCCTATTTCACTTTCATACATCTTGGCCCATTTTATTTTATTTATTTTTTATTTTTATTTTCATCATTATTATTATTAATATTATTTTTTTATTGTTAGTAATAAAAACCCAAAAAATATTTTATTTATTATTTTTTACACTTATTTATTTTATTTTGTTTTATAAAAAATCAAAAGAACAAAAACATTTCTTAATAAATTAATTTCTTTCTTAATAATTAATATTTAGGTTTAATTATTATATTATATTATTTTTCTTATAAATTAAAATCAGTTTAGAACTTAGAACTTTTATTTACTAATTAATTTCACAAAATACCTAAAAAACTTGTTTTCTTTAAATTAATTTATTTTACTAATTTAATCTTAATTTTCTTATCTTTAGTTAATTATTATATTTTAGTTAACTAGGTCAAAAAAACCTTTTCGTTAAAACCAAAGAAAAATCTTTTCTTTTTACATTTACATTCTTGCATTTTTATTTATTCATTTTTGTACAATATTCAATATGATTATAATAATTATTTAGATTTAATTTCCTTGCAATTCCCCATTTGTAATTTGTACACCCCATCCCCTAATGATGTAATAACGTAGTAATTTTAATTTCCGCAATTTAATGTTTTATATACAAATGGTAGTAATTAGGATTTGTATGGAAAGATAAAAATCAACAAATAGCAAACTCTAATCAAGACAAATCAAGCATGTAAACCAATACACTTGTACACATACACCCTTAGGGTAAATCCAATTTGTTGCCTTACAAAAATGGACATATTATGCATGTGAGGTGTCTTAGCAAAAACAAGCAAAAATACAAGATCATAGTCCCTCGATGACGCTACCCATGTTGTCTTTCAAAATGATCTTAGTTCCTAAAGAAAATTCTAATATATCTTACAACATTGCTAATCATGGTTATACGATGACCCACGCCCGTCCCTTTTATATCTAAAGATAGGGTTACTTACCAAATCAATGGTAAGATTACAATGTCAAAGGAAAGAGGAAATAAATATGAAAGACTTTTCATTAGGTAGATTGTTCCTAGTTGCTTGCTCAATTTCAAAACCAAACATCCTTGCTATTTTCAAAACAAACACCAACACTTTCAAAAACATCTTTCAAACTTGAAAATATTTTCAAAAGATCAACACTTTGTATACATTCTTAGGAATGAGAATCATTAAAAAGTTTGCCTAAACGATGTCATCTTTACAAAATACTTTCAAAAACCACACAAAGCACATTTTCTAACAAAAGCAAGTGATCTAGCAAGCAACTAAGAGCCCATGGAAAACCATAGATAAAAAGGGTGTTAATACCTTCCCTTTCCATAATATACCCCCTGAACTCAAGAAAACATCTCAAAGTTCTTTCTTGTTCTTTTCAGTCTTTCCTTTTGGATAAAAGAAAAGTCGGTGGCGACTCTTGCTAAACCGCAACATTTGCAATAACACGCAAAACAACCAAGTCAGTTCTCCCACCGTGTTACAACAATCTACATGCTATGTTGCATAATATTATGTTGCAGGCCTTATTGCTTGCAAATCTCTCCATAATTTAATGTTTACACAAAAGCTTGAACCATTACCCAAGAGATACAAGCCATTATCCAAATAACTTGCCATTTTAGGTAAAAAGTTACCATTGCTATTCTTGAAAAGCAAGATTATTGGTACAAAATTTGTCTTGATCCCATACCTTGTTTACTTCTGATTTTACTCCACCATAAATCATGGAAAGTAGCCCCTCTATACCAGCAACTTTGATACTTCATCTTGGGACTATGAAGAATTGACATAGTTTGATATTTGGATCCCAACCAAACCATAACATGTTGTCTTACAAACCTAATCAGCTCTTGTTCCAAAAACTATTGCCTATAAATAAAGGGAGAATTTACAAGAGAAAGGCCAGAAAAACAGAGAGCTTCTTGTGTGTTAAAAAATCCTCAAACCCCCCTTTACTCTAAAAACCAGATTTGTCCACAAAAACCTCCATCTTTGAGCTTTGAAGTCCAAACCCTTTGAACCTCGCACACCTTGCAATGTCCAAACAAACCATCCAAACACTCCACATACATCATATAGAAGTTGTCCAAACTCAAGAAAAACTTCTGTAATATCACTTTTTTCCAAACTCAAAACCAGCCACCTACAACCTGACTTCTCCAACTCAAAATCAAAATTAAAATTTTGGTTTCAAGGTAAGTTTTCTTGACTTTGAACTCTTCATACAAATCTCATTAGTGGTTCATTTGTAAAGATAAAATATAGATTTCATTTCCTTGAAGCTAACCATATGCTTGCTTTTCATTTTCACTAACCATGTGTTGAGAACTGACTTTTACATGTAGCAGAACAATGTTAGAAGTAAAAAACAGCAATATGAGTCGATGCATAACACTATAAGTCGACACATATTATGTATAAAACAGGTTATGAGTCGATACGAAACGCGTATGTATCGATACAAAGCAGTATGGGTCGATACAAACCCTTATGTGTCGACTCATACTGAGTTGTTTTTGACTTCCAGGAGCAAGAAATGAGTATGAGTCTATACAAAACACACATGTGTCGATACAAAGCAGTATGAGTCGATACAAACCCTTATGTGTCAACTCATACTGAGTCGATTTTGATTTCCAGGAGCAAAGAGATGATATATATCGATGCATAAGGACATGTGTCAATACAAAACAGATATGAGCCAATGCATAAGTGCATGTGTTAATACATGAAAAGTTTTTGTATCAATGCGTAAGTGTATTTGTCAATACATAAGTTTTTTCAAACAATTTTCCTTCCTTTTTACATTATCTTTATATTTTTAGATATTTTTATTCAATATCTAATATGGTTGTAATAGTATAATTAGAACTTTATTGCTTTCATCCTCCATTCATAAACTTGTACCCCTATCCCCAAATGATGTAATAGCGTAGGATATTTATATTCCGCAATTTATCGCTTTCAAATATAAATGCTAGTAATTAGGGTTTGTATGGCAAGATTAAAATAAACAAGTAGCAAATCCTAATCTCAAGACAAAAAAATCATTAAATCAAACACTTTGCACACGTGCACCTCTAGGGTTAACCTCACTTGTTGCCTTGAAAAAAACAGTCATGTCCTTCTAACGTGGGATACTTTACCAATGACCATTGAATATAAGATCGTAGTCCCTCGATGACCCTTCAATTTTACCTTAGATAAACGATCTTAGACCCTTACAACAAATTGCTAAGTTATCCTACAATGTTTCCTTCTATGACTGTACGACGACCCACGCATGTCCCTTCACATCCAATGATAGGGCTTCTTACCAATAGATGGTAAGATAGCAATATCTAAAGGATGAGGAAAAGAACTAAGACTTTTTGAGTAGGTAGAACGCTCGTAGTTACTTGCTCACAACCATTTCAAAACATCTTTCAAAACACACCAACACTTTTAAATGAAATATTTTCAAAAGTCAAACACTTTGTATGCATTCTTATAGAGACAAGAGTCATTACAAAGTTCGCCTAAACAAAAGCACTTTCAAAAACATCACAAACACATTCCAAACAAAGTATTTCAAAGTGAGCTAGCAACTAAGAGCCCGTAGATAACTACGGATGAAAAGGGTTCTAACACCTTCCCTTTTCATAACCTACCCCCTGAACTCAAGAAAATATCTCAAAAGGTCTTTCATGTTCTTTTCACCCTTTCCTTTATTGGATAAAAGAAAACTCAGTGGCGACTCTTACTATCCGCAACAATTACGATAAAGCACAAAATACCCAAGTCAGTTCTCCCACCGTATTACACCTTGCAAGAAATCACCCTCCAAATCTCAAAAATTTATCCAAACTAGGGCAAACTTGAAACCCTCTTTTTAGCCTTTCTCAAAACAAGCTATCTGTTCCAATCAACTACAGGGATATTATAGAGTAAGTATTGATCACTCTTGATGATCAAAGAAGCCTGAAACTCGTATCCATGCATCACCAGTTTCTAAGTTTACATGAAATTTGTATTTTATTTTTTGGGATATTTTGATCGAAACTAACATTGCTAATGTGTTCCTGGGATGTATTAGTATAGGTTTAAACCATCCCATGACCCCCATGATGCCAGAATCATGCGTTGTCATTCTTGAACCGATTTACCATATTTTCTTTGTATTTCATTATACATGGAGAATTAGCAAAAATCGAGGCCACCGTTAAACTCGCAAGGGCCCAATTAGGGGGTAGGGTCCTCCTGGCTCACTAACATGCTCTTATTTTGCAGGTACAAGAAAGAAGCTCACCAGAGAGGACGACCAGAGCTAGGGCTCCGACGCCTCTTTAGCCCAGTCATTTGTTTTATTTTATATTTATTTATTTTCCTAACACTACAAAATGTAACAACCACCCTAGTGGCAGGAGCACGCGCATTAAGGTATTGATCTATAAGGGCATGGGTTCGATCCCTGCCTTTTGCAACTATGTTTTATATTTTCCAATTTTCACAGGTTTAATATACTTTGTGTAGCACGTAGTCTACAGACACCAACCAATGCACGACTCAGTGGAAAACGGTGCAAGGCAGAGGCTTGTGTGCGTGGGTTCAACACCCACCCCTGGCATTTTTTTCTTATTTTGGTTTCTAACCTTATTTTTTCCTTGATTTTTCTTCCCCTAATCATATTTTTTTGGCTAACCTAATTTATTTATATTAACCTAAAACAAACCTTTTTTAAAACCTTAATTAATTAAGTTGGGCTTTTTTAATTAACCTTTCATCTTTTTGTTTTTTAATTAATTAAATAATTAGATTTTTTTTTAATACTAAAATTAATTATAATTTGTAGGTTTTTTTGATTAGTTATCATCATAAATATTGTTTTCACAAAAACCCTAACAAACCTTCAAACTTCTTTTTCTACTTTGTTTTTCCTTATTTCTTTTTTCATTTGTACTTATATTTCCTATATCAAGTGTATAGGACGCTTCCTCAAATGTAAATAGTTTAGATTTATTTTTCTCGCATTTTTCCTATTATGTAATTGCTCCAAGTATGTAATAGTTTAGGGTTTACTTTCCCACACTCTTTATTCTTATGTAACTGCTCCAAAGCCTTGTAATAATTTTAGGTGTACATTCCGCATTTTATATTCCGTATTATATTTTTATGCAATTGCTAGTAACTAGGGTTTGTATGGCAAGATAAAATCAACCGATAGCAAAACCCTAATTTCAAGATAAATAACTGAAACAAACACACTTTCTCACTCACACCTTTAGGGTAACCTCTCTTGTTGCCTTACTAATAATGGTCACGTCCTTCGAGAATAGGGGTACTTTAACAAATGACCCTCGATCATGTCATCATCATACAAAAGATCATAGTCCCTCGATGGCCCTTCGCTTGTCCCTTCACATCCAATAGATAGGGCTACCTACTAACTAATGGTACGAATAACACTATCTCTAAAGAAGAATGAAAAGAATAAGAACGACCTTGAGTGGGTATGATACTTTTAATTGCTTGCTCACAAACATTTCTAAAAAACATTTCTCACATCACACTTTTCAAACAAGATATTTTCAAACACTTTATATACATTCTTGAGGACCGATACAAGAATTATTACAAAGTTAGCCGTACTTTGGAAATTTCAAAAATATTTTCAAAACACACACATACAAAACAAGTTTTCAAAAGTGAGCTAAACGATTAAGAGCCCGTAGATAACTACGGATGAAAAGGGTGATAACACCTTCCCTTTTTATAACTTACCCTCCGAACTCAAAATCTATCAAGTTCTTTCTTGTTCTTTTCACTCTTTCCTTAGTGGATAAAAGAAAAGTCGATGACGACTCTTTCTATGCGCAATATTTGCGATAAAACGCAAAACAAGTCAGTTCGCCCACCTTATTATACTAGGCCCCTTGGGAATGGAAACCACTTCTAAAAGAATGTGCAAGTGAGGAGTTAGTCCTCAGTTATTTATGAGGGTTTGGTTACTTTCCCACGATTTCCTCCGATCTATTATGAATTAGAGACACATAGTTCCCCATTTTACTGTGTCGGTGAGTCATCCCAAAAGTGAGTAACATATTTAATAAAGGCGTGTCACGTCTAATAAATAGGCGATTGATAAAAAAATAACAACGATCAAGAGGGTTGTTATGGACGATGCATCGCCTGCCTCCCTCGTCGCCCCACATGGGCATTTTACCAATATATCAATTTAATAAAAACTAGTGATGTAATTATTATTGTTTACAAAAATTGATTAAGTAGCTAAATTTTATGGGTTTTACCCAAAATCACATGAATTTATGCAACACTCTTGTTATCCTGATATTACTTGCACACAAGTGGGGGAATGAGCTAGCTCAACTTATTTGGTCTAAGAGAATTGAAAGAGAACATACCATTAACCATGGAAATTAAGGCTAATCCTACTCATGACATTCAATATATTGACAAATACATTTATTTTGAGGAAAACCATACACTATAAGATAATTATAAATGATCCAAGAAACAAGAAAAATGTACTATAAATTGTTGGGTGAGAATATATACATAAAGAGGTCTAAAAGGGAGAAGACAGTTTCAAAAATATTTTAGGGCACATAAACGAAATCAGAAATTTTAAGAAGTGCAGAAACAAAAGACAATACTAAGAGAGCTTGGAAGCATCTCAATGAATTAAACCAAGTGAAATGTTATGTGATATCACTAAGGACTTGATTTCTTCTAATGCAAGTCAATTACAAGACAGCCGAAACCACTTTAAACAAAGTGCTTTAAAAACTGTTTACGTAGATGTTCATTCAAAGCATAATTTCCTTTATGATAATCCAATAAGATCGATGTATCACAGGCCTAAGCTTATACATTAAATCTCTATAAGCACAATCTAACCTAAATGACATACAAACGATGCAATAATGCACTAACAGAATATTAATATTAATGAATGCTAGAAAACTAAAAGAGGTAAGGGTAGAAGGAAAAGATACACAAAGATATATAGTGGTTCGCCGTTCGTCCTTGTCTTGCGTAATGACTCTTCAATGATGTTGAAGAACCATTAGAAAATAATCAAGATCTTCCACTATTTTGATAAATTTCACATAAGTATTTTGATTACAATAAACTATCCCATGACAAATCCCTCTGTTGATGCAGACACTCAAACTGCTAACAAAAATAAGATCCCCAAAGATCTTGATCCAATAACCTTGCAATTCATAATAATCCGCTCCAAGTATTTGTGTGGGGAAATTCACTTGATCCCACCGATTTCTCATATGAGTATTTTCCATTAGCTAAACGTTGATTGGACAACTCCAAACTTTATTTGTCGTCAGTCTTTCCACAATCTCACCAAAGTTGGACATCTTCCAACTCCGCCTTACGAACAATCAATACTAGGCTTCACCAAAGTCTTTCATGGAATATACTGAAACTCTCTTTTTGATAGATACCAATAAAGACCAAACTGTATTCAAGAAATGATACTAACACCTGTTACAAACAACAAACTTTAAACAAAAACATTAGATACACTAATGTACCACTAGTCTCCTTCAACACTCAATTTTTAGAGATGAAGGTCCACAACAATGAAAAATGACTAAGGACGAAGATGATGAACAGTGCCAAGGAATCTCACAAACACTCTAATTCCCAAGCAGTTAGTCAAGGGATTAGATGTAGGTGAAAGCACACAAACAAGGTTCTCTCTAATTTATGAAAGAATGAGTTTTGGTTCTTGATTGATATCACCGACTTGATCAATCATGAAAACACTACAAGATTAATCATCTCACTCTCTCTAATTCATTCAACCAACAACGAATTGCACAAGAACAAAGTCCAACAAAAAGAAGTGAATCTGACATGAATTAACACTAAAGTTGTTGTATTTGAGAAGAAGAGAAAAATTAAAGGTGCTAGGAATAGACACACTAAAGAAGATAAGACAAATTGATATTTTCTCTCTATGTATTTCACCCACATAGTTTTACTCTATTTTTTTGTTGGATCAAAGAAACAACTATTTAAATCTAAGATGGAAAGTTGGATTTGCGAAGCTATATGATTCGAGTCAAGAATCAGTCGTGATTCAAATCACAAGATTTGTGATTCAAGTCAAGTTAAACTCCTGGTTCGAGTCAATTTGAGCAAAGCCCAAATTTAGCTTCACGTGAGGTTGTGATTCGAATAAGGTTCATTTCTAATCCCGAATCAATTAATTCATAGAAAACTCTCAATTTTCACAAGGTTCCTGATTCGAATCATACTTAACCCTTTATTCGAATCAAGTCACTCAACATCTTGATCTAAGAGTTCTAACTTGTGATTCAAGCCACACTTGATAAAAAGACAACAAAACAATTTGTTAGGCTAAAAAAGGAACATTATCATGATCAAATACTCTAACTTTATTGAATAATGAAGGGTCTTAATGCTACAACGCTAAAATAGCCGTATCAGATACAAAACAACTCAATTACAAGTGGAATACAAACACACGAATATTAAATAATAAGCAAATTACAAATAAACAAAAAAACTATAATATACACTCAAATTGATAAAAACATCAAAACAAATAAATGATACCATACGACAACGTAAGTGCACTTTCATAAATAACTCCTAGGATTGAGAAGAATAGAGAAAAATGAAAATTTCATTCTATTCTTATGTGTTAGGGAAAATTGGACCCTTTGCTTATAAGGTCAATATTACATGAAGTTACAGAAATAGACGCCTTGTTCTCAATGAGAATCTTTTTGCATTCTTTTGACCATGTAAATATTATAACTCAAGATTACAAGAATCAATATTAGTTACGACAGTTAGCATTAAGTATATAACTTCAATGCTTCATCTGATTAACTATTTTCTCAACTGAGATATATGTGCCAAGTATTCCAATCAATGTACCAATGATAAGAATTCCCATGATGATCATCATCTCTAGTCCAAATCTCGTAGCAGCTTTATTTATCTTTAAATAGCACACACAAGGGAACAACAATGAGATTGCAACACTCAAGAATGCACCAGTAAATGCCATAATGTATGCAAAAAAGGGAATGTATAGTGCCACAAGAACACTGCTAGCAACAATAGTTGTTCTAACTACAATGCTAATAGGTCTGCTCATGCATATATGCCATTTCTCCTCAATAGCAATTGTTATTGGACTGATTATAATAGCATACTTAGTGAAAGGATTAATCATGGTGGAATAAATTGCTATTTTAGTACTTATAGTGTTTGTTGGTAAATTTAATGTGATCTGTGACTTTAAACTATCTCCAAACATCATGTAACCTAGAACAGCAATAGTTCCATAGATCATAGCACTTGCACCAAAGCAAACAACCAAAACCTACAATTAGCAAAATGTCACATTTAGAAAAAGAAAAAAAAAATGTACCTTGGACAATAGTATTAGGAGACAAAATTTACCTTAGAAAATTGGTTTCTGTCAGACATGGAATTACGTATTGTTGGCATTAATGCATGAGCATTGTAACAGAAAGCAAAAAGGCTCATAGAAGTAGACAACCCTCCCAAATTTAGTAACACACCTCTTTCATGAAACCCAACACCATCAACTTCACCCACCCAGACAACACATCCAATCAAAACAACACAAGTAAACACCCCACCAACAGAAACATAGGCTAAAGCTCCATAGTTTCTCAACCATGTTGTTGGAAGTATTGCAAAAGCAGTGAGAATAACAAAACCAGTTTTACCACCAATTCTAAGACCAAAAATTGTGAATCTCATATTTGGATAAAGCTTCTCCAAATTGTCTCCTTCTAATATAAGAAGCTCCACAGCAACTAAAAACAACTCTATGTATATGAAAATAGCTAATATAGATCTTCCTTTGTAGCCGAAAGCAACCTCACCTAAATCAGCATATGATTTGATTCGCGCATTTGCATTCATACATCTATCCAAAAGTAAAGCTGTGTAGCAACATATCATTGCGAAAATAATCAGCAGCAGAAAACTAAACCATCCTCCTTGATAAACTGCATATGGCATTGAGAGTATTCCAATACCTGTCAATGTATTGATTACATTGAAACAAGTTTTGAAAAAATTGGTTCCTTCACTTTGTTGGTCTGCATTTGAAACTTGGAGTTGGTTTTTACTCTCCAATTCCATATTCTCTCACTTTAGTTTGACAAGAAAAAAATTTTGGACCCTATATTCTGTTGTAACAAAATGACAATATCTTGTTAACAGAGAAGAGACAGACAGTGTTACAGTGACTTTTGGTCTGCTTGAATAGATGATTATTGTTATGAATAATAAATAGTTCTTTCCAAAAACTAACTTTTGGTGAGCTTGATTAGATTATTATCTTCATAAATAATAATAATGAATAGTTCATTTAAAAAAAATGATATGATAGTGTCAAGGATCGACTTAAGAAGTGAGCATGGCATCTTTTTCTTTTTACTAGATAGCTATTTCATATTTGTAGGTCGATGTTACATAGACTAAAAACTTCTATAAATGTATGAATGAAACAAATTAAATTAACAATAATTAAATAATGTACCTACCATATATATAAGATAATTGTTAGAATAATTACTATAGTAACAAAAAAATAAAATAAAAATGCAAATCAATTGACACAACTTTTGTTATGATTTCATAGTTACAAGTTATATAATATATATATAATAGACTCCAGCCACGTGAAAACTCTGTCCTTAAAAAAAGACGCTGCCGTTAAACATTTAAAATTAAAAATAAAAAAAAAATCAGATTTTACTATCTGAAAATTATATCGTTAAAAAAGGATATTGTCAAGGGATTTTCACTTCGCTAAACATATAAAATTAAAAAAAATTAAAATTAGGTTTTACCACGTGAAAATCACATCGTTAAAAAAGGACGTTGTCACATAATTTTTACGTTATTAAGCTATTTTGAAAAAAGAAAACAAAAGAAAGGGATCAGCTACTTGCTCTCGCTCACGAATTTCTCAGACATCTTCTTCCTCACCCTTCTTCTCTTTTCATCACCATCCAACATCTTCTTCCTCTTTCTCTCTCATGCATTTTTTAAAAGAAAAAGGAAACAAAACCTTTCCCTCTCTTCTTCATCTCCATCATCTTGCCGCCACAGAAGCAACCACAACATCTCTCCTACGTCATTGCGAGAGAAGAAACAACAACCTTCGAGTCGTGCACCTCAGCCAACTTACAGTTCACAAGATCATCCACCTTCTTCTTACCACTCTCGTTCTCCTTCTACACGAACTAAACGGTTAATGAAAAATCAATATGAATTCGAACACAGACCTAAAATAGATCTCGGTTGTCGTCGTATCACTCGGCCTAAACTCACAAGGTGTCTAGTGATACCCAACCCTAATTCAAACTATTCTTTCATTTTTCTGCAATTACACTTATTTTTCGTTTACGCATGTTATTATGCTGAGTGGATAATTTTCAAGCATTTGTTTTTTGTGGTGGCGGTTTTAAGAAATGTGAAGGAATGTGGTGATGGTGGTTTCTGCAACTATCCTTATATACATATTAGTGACGTGATTCTCACGCGGCAAAGTTGTGTCGTGTTTTTCACATCGCAAAAAGTTGTGACTTGTGTATCTGTGATGTGTTTGCTTATGTCGCTAATTTGAGTGTAGCGACATGCTATTTTGGGATGTGACGTGATTTTCACGTGGCAAATTACATTTGTTTTAGTGATATTACGGTTTTGTATCACTATGGTGGCTAGGCTCTCTGGACCCTTATATAACACTCCGATTTATTTTAATTAATTATTCATAATTGATTTGTGTGATGTTGTGTGTTATTCAATGTTTTGGTGTTTTAGGGACCTTTCGGGGAAGGGTGATAACTTTCAGAATTTGAAATAGAGGTGTTGGGGGTGTCTGAGTAAAAAGGTAGAAACATATGGGTGGTGGGAGAATGTTGTTACTAGCATTATTTAAAATTAGATTTAAATAGATTAAATAATAATAATAGTAATAATAGAGTTAAATAATTATTTAGATTTTATTTTAGTGGTTTATTTAGCTAGAATATTAATAATAATATATTATGAGAATTAGAGTCAGTAAGGTTAGAACTGACAAAACGTGAGAAGAAAAGAGGCAAAGAGATAGGGCTCATGGAAGAAGAGGCAAACTTCATTGTAGAGTTCAAGAGCTTTGCTAGGAATACCAAGGTAAGGGGGGATTCCAATTTTCTAAAGGATTGTATAATAGTTTGTAGGTTTGGAATCATGATTGCTATGGTTGGATTGTATCTGTGCATAATTGTGATTATCTCTTTTTATGTTTGAATCAATTTTGAAGAATGGTGATATGATATTGTTGTGTTGAATGATGTGTTTGTTTGCGAATGTTGTGATTTTGTATATTGATAGGATTGAACCTGTAAAATCTTATTGCTGACTAGTTTCTAAAAGTTGGGATTTTGGGGTTGGAATGAGACTGATTTTCATACATTGATATAGCAGAAAACTACTTTTGTCGCAACGGTAATCGATTACAGCTGCGATAAATTTTCAAATTTTTGGAATTCTCGAAGGTGTAATCGATTACAATATATGGTGTAATCGATTACACAGTGTAATTTTGTAAAAAACTTGGTTTCTGGAAGAAGGTGTAACCGATTACCACATCTGGTGTGATCGATTACGGCCTTGAAAAATTGAACATTCAGGCTGAAAAATAAGGGTGTAATCGATTACAGAAAAGGGTGTAATCGATTACCACATGTTATGAAAGAATTTTCTAGAAACTTTAAAAATTGGTATCTTAAGAAGGTTTCAGAGGAACAATACGCCTACTTTCAAGGGAAGGTATGATCCTGATGGAGCGCAGACTTGGCTAAAGGAAATTGAGAGAATCTTTCTAGGGATGGATTGTTCAGAGGAGCAGAAGGTACAATTTAGTACTCATATGCTGGCTGAGGAAGCTGGTGACTGGTGGATCAATACTCGTCGGGTGTTGGCAGCTGAAGGTGAAGTTGTCACTTGGGTTGTGTTCATTAGAGAGTTTCTAAGGAAGTATTTTCCTGAAGATGTTAGTGGAAAGAATGAGATTGAGTTTATGGAGATGAAGTATGGTAATTTTTCTATTACTGATTATGCTTCCAGATTTGTGGAACTTGCTAAGTTATATCTTCATTACAACGAGGCAACTGCTGAGTTCTCAAGATGTATCAAGTTTGAGAATGGTTTACGTCCTGAGATTAAGCAGGCGATTGGATACCGACATATTTGAAGGTTTACGGAGTTAGTGAATAGATGTAGAATCTTCGAGGAAGATAGTAAGGCGGAGTCGGATCACTATAAGATTCTGAGCAAGAAGAGATGAAAACAACACCAGAACTGCGTAAATCCTCACAATGCTCCAGATGAAAAAGGTAAACAAAAAGTTGTTGATGGTAAGAGGCCAAGTGTGGGATATGTTTCTGCTACTCTTAAATTCTTTAGGTGTAGTGAGCTAGGCCATCGCGCCAGTGAATGTAATGGTGATGTGAAGAAGTGTTTCCTATATGGAAAGACGTGACAATTGGTTACTAATTGCAAGGATAATATAGTGACTTGCTACAACTTTTGTGAACCAAGACACATCATTACACGTTGTTAGAAGCCGAAGCAAGCTCAATCCGGAGAGAAAGTTTTTGCTCTATCGAGAAATCATACTATCAGTGATAACAAGTTGATTAAAGGTACATACTTCATTAATAGTACTCCTCTAATTACTATTATTGATACTAGTGTTACACATTCTTTTATTGATGCCGATTATGTGAAAATATTAGGACTTGAAGTGTCCTCTATGAATGGTGAGATGGTTATCGGCGTTCTTGCTAAGGGATTGGTAACTACTTCTTTGGTTTGTTTGAACTGTCATCTATCTATTTAGGATAGATATTTTGGTGTTGATCTTATCTGTTTATCGTTGAAAGATCTCGATGTTATCTTGGGAATAAACCCGTTAGAGTTTAATCACGTTCATATCAATTGTTATAACATATTTGTACGGTTTCTTGATCTTGTTGAGGCAAAAGAAGTTGGTTTCTTGACTGCTATGCAAATGGAAGATTTGTTGCAGGACGAAGCTCAGATGTTTGCTTTATTTTCATCCTTGTCTGTTAAAATTCAGTCGGTGCTTGATGAACTTCTAGTGGTGCATGAATTTCCAGAGGTGTTTCCAGATGATATTTCAGATGTGCCACCCGAAAGAGAGGTGGAGTTTTTGATCGATCTTGTACCTGGTACTAGACCTCTTTCTATGGCACCATATAAAATTTAGGCGACTGAGTTAGCATAGTTAAAGAAGCAATTAGAAGATTTTTTGGAAAAGAAATTTGTGAGACCGTGTGTCGCCTGGGGAAGCTCCGGTGTTGTTGGTAAATAAGAAATATGGTAATATGAGGTTGTGTGTGGATTTCTGAGAATTGATGATTTGATGGACTAGTTGGTAGGTTCACATGTCTTCAGCAAGATTAACTTGAGGTCAAGTTACCATCAGATTAGAGTGAAAAAGATGAAGATATTTAGAAGACTGCTTTTAGAACTCGATATGGGCATCATGAATATATTGTTATTCCGTTTGGAGTTTCTAATGCACCTGGAGTGTTTATGGAATATATTAATCACACATTTCATTCTTATCTTGATCAATTTGTGGTAGTTTTCATTGATGACATTTTTATCTATTCTAATTCAAAGGAAGAACATTTTGAACATTTGAGAATTATGTTGTAAATGTTTAAAGAAAAGAAGTTGTATGCAAAGTTATCAAAGTGTGAGTTCTGGTTGCAAGAAGTTAGTTTTCTTGGACATGTTATTTGAGGTAATGGTATTGTTGTGGATATATCAAAAGTAGATATAATTCTACAGTGGGAGGCTCTTAAGTCTTTTACGGATATTAGAAGCTTTTTGGGCTTGGCTGGTTACTATTTGAGGTTTATTGAAGACTTTTCTAAGTTGGTACCTTTGTTGACTCATCTGACTTGTAAAGGTAAAGCGTTCGTTTGGGACATTCATTGTGAAGATAAATTTCATAGAGCTGAAGAAGAGTGTTAGTTCCATGGTTAGATGATTGGCTAAATTTGGGTAAAATGTGGTTCTATATGGATGTGGAGCAAGCTTTTATAACATCTTCATCAACTGTCATAGCATTTTTACTGTTATGTGTTTCAGAAAGATGTCGAAGACAAATTTCATGACATCCTGGTTTGTGTACAACAGGAACTGTTGTTGTTTATCTCTTGACAAATTGGATTTGATTTGATGAGAACCTTTTGGATATACCTCATCATTATGCGCAGGTCAAGGAGATTATTTAGGAATAAAGTGCATATTTAATTGAATTTCTTAAAAAGGATCTTGGAGACTTTTTAGGAAGATTTAAATAGATTTGTTCATATTTTTATTAGAAGATCTTGTGGTTGTTTTCAAACTTGAAGATTTGATCTATTTGAAGAGTCCAAGCACATACTGCAAGAGTCTATAAATAAGGACTTGCTAGACCTAAAATAGCAAGCATTCACAACAACAAACCGTGGGTGCAACATAGGGGTTTTGGGTTTCGGGAGTCTTTTAGGTTTTTAGTGTTTATGTTCTTTGTCTGTCAATCATATAACTTTGATGCATTGAGTTGACTGTTTGTTGCTTGTTTATCAAGCTATTTTCTCACTCATGAGCTTTTAATAAAAAATTTGAGTATTGTTCTTAGTTGAAGCTTTTAAACAAAAATAAGTATTGTTTATTGGCGGTGTAATCTTCTTTTTGGTTTTAAGTCTAGTCACAAGGTTTATGGTTGTAGGTATATCACTGCGGTGATTGGAAGTGAGAGGGGGTTCTCATATCTAGGAGGTTCCTAGGTATAAGTTGCACAAGGTAGTGATTAGGAAAGAAGTTGTAAAATGGGACTGTTTAGGCTTCAAACTAATATTATCATAGTGGATTTCCTTCCTGGCATGGTAGTCCTCAGAGTAGGTGAGGTTGCACCAAACTGGGTTAACAATTGATTGTGTTATTTAAATTTTTGCAATTTATCTTTATGCAGAATCAACAGCATATTTTTTGTCAATAAATTTCATAACATATGTCCTGACGTTGTGTTTCTATGTTAAGACATTAGTCTTAACCTTTGTATTGCATGTTCCAGGGAGACTATTTTCTAGTACTATAAATAAAGAAGGAGGATACAACAACAGACCACCTCTGTCAGATGGTTCCAATTATGATTGGTGGAAGGTTATAATGGTGTTTTTTTAAGTCAATGGACAACAAGGCTTGTAAATCTACTTTGAAAGAATGAGAACATCCTGTTAATACAGACAGAGATGAGAATGTGTCATTAAATCCAGAGGAAGATTTGAATGATGAGGATTATAATTTTCTCTTGGAAATTCAAAGGCCTTGAATTCTTTATTCAATGGAGTAGACAAGAATGTTCTTAGGATGATTAATACATACACTATAGCAAAGGATGCTTGGGAAATTCTCAAGACAACTCATGAAGGTACATCTAAAGTAAAGATGCCAAGACTCCAGCTTCTAACTTCTAAATTTGAGAATATAAAGACGAATGATGATGAGACCATTGAGGAATATCATAAGAAGATTCTTGAAATAGCTAATGAATCTAGTGCCTTGGGGGAAAAGATCTCAGAAGAAAAGCTTGTTAGAAATATTCTTAGGTCTCTACCTAGGAAATTTGACATGAAGATAATAGCCATTGAGAGGCTCATGACATCAGCATCACGAGGGTTGATGAACTTGTTGGTTCACTTTAAGCCTTTCAGTTGGGAATTAGTTAAAAGCCTAAGAAAAAGAATAATAGCATAAATTTTGTTTCCAATGATGAAGATGAAGAAGGCCAAGCTGATTTAGATACTGATGAAGGTCTTTCCAATACTATTGTGTTACTTGGAAATCAACTCAATAGAATTTTTAAAAGGATGGACAGAAGAAGAAGACCAAATGTCAGGAACATCTCATCTGACATCATGAGTGATTATGATTTTCAAAAGAATACTAGACCTGAAGAAAAGACCAATCAAAGAAAAGGTTCAATACTATGAGTTTGAAGGTTTTTGTTACATAAAACCAGAATGTCCCAATTTTCTCAAGAGGAAGAAAAAGGGATTTACTGTGTCTTGGTCTACTGATGATGAGTAAGAAGATGAGGCTAACAATGAATATACAAAACTTGTGATGGATCTTTCTGGAAGATGAGCAGGTGAAGTGAAAGCTTATGATGAAAGTATCTTCTATGAAGATGTTGATGTATCCCATAAAGACACATGTGATAGGTGTGTAGAAAGTCTTAATACAGTCGAATAATAGAGAAATATCATAGTTGAATTGGAGAATGAGAAGAATAAGCTTCTATGTTTTGTTTCATATCTTCAAAGTGAGGTAACTCTCTTAAATTCCAAGCCCAATAACATGTCAGATTCCTTGAAGAAGGTGAAAAGAGTGGAAAGAGATACTGAAGTTGATTATCAATATGATAACAAACAAAGAAGAGTATCTAAAGAGGAGTCCTTTTCTCCTGAAAGGAAGATAATGATGAACATGTCCAACCACATTTTACAACATCCTAGTGTAATACGGTGGGAGAACTGACTTAGTTGTTTTGCGTTTTATCGCAATTGTTGCGGATAGCAAGAGTCGCCACCGACTTTCCTTTTATCCAATAAAGGAAAGGGTGAAAAGAACAGGAAAGACCTTTTGAGATATTTTCTTGAGTTTGGGGGGTAGATTATGAAAAGGGAAGGTATTAGCACCCTTTTCATTTGTAGTTATCTACAGGCTCTTAGTTGCTTGATCACTTTGAAAATGCTTTGTTTGAAATGTGTTTGTGATTGGTGTAAGTTTGAAAATATTTTGAAAATGCCTTTGTTTTGGAAAACTTTGTAATGATTCTCGTCTCTATAAGAATGTATACAAAGTGTTGGTTTTGAAAATAGTTCAAAGAGATGTTTGTTTTGAAGATGTTTTGAAAGTGTGCGTGTGGAGATGGTTTTAGTTTGTGAGCAAGCAACTACGAGTGTTCTACCCACTCAAAAGGATATTTGTTCTTTTCCTCCTTATTTAGATGTTGCTATCTTACCATTGATTGGTAAGAAGCCCCATTATTGGATGTGAGGGGACGGGCGTGGGTCGTCGTATAGTCATAGAAGGAAACTTATGAGACGCTTTAGCAATTTTCGTAGGGACTAAGATTGTTTTACCGAAGGAAACATCAAAGGGTCATCGAGGGACTACAATCTTTTTATATAGGGTCTTCGCTAAAGCGTCCCATATTCGAGGGACATGACTATTTTCCTAGGCAACAAGCGAGGTTACCCTAGAGGTGCGCGTGTGAAAAGTGTGTTTGATTGCATGCATTTTTGTTTTTGAGATTAGGTTTTTCTAACGGTTGATTTTATCTTGCCATACACACCATAATTACTAACAATTATATTAAAGAGATAAATTACGAAAATTTAAATCCTAAGCTATTACATCACTTGGGGGATGGGGATATAATTTACAAATGGGGATGAAATAAGCTTAATTATTACAACCATATTGAATAGCAATGAAGAATATATATAGAAAATATAAATACCGTGTAAAAGAAAGGAAAAATGTTTTTTAACCATTATGTGTTGACACATGCATCTATGCATCGACACATAACCCTTCTTGTTCCTATAAAACCAAAATCAACTCAGTATGGGTCGATACATAATGGTATGTGTTGACTCATTTCTTCTTTGTGTTGACACATACGTGTTTTGTGTCGACTCATACACCTTTTGTATTTCTGTTTTGGGTCTGGATAGTAGTATGTATCGATGCATAAGGCCTTATGTCGACTCATACCATGTTCTGTCACTAAAATGAGTCAACTCATGTGAGTGTGCATCGACTTATGCTGCAGTTTTTTAGCTCTAACATTTCTCTATTGTCTGTATAAGTTAGTTCACAACATATGATTGATAAAAATGAACAGCAAGCACATAATTAGCTTCAAGGACAAAGATAGCTATATTTTATCTTCACAAATGAACCAATAATGATGTATGAAAAATGCAAAGTCAGGAAGAATTACCTTGAGACTGCACTTTGTGTTTTGAGTCTGAATACCTTTCAAGATGCTATGATGGATTTAGTGAACCTCCAGGAAGATGCTCCAAGCCTTCCTTTATTTTGAAAGATACCGAACGAACTCTAACCCAATCAAGTTATACAATAATGTCTTTTGCTTGGGTTTGAAAGGTGATGATAATGGCACTACAGAAACTGTTCTTGTGTTTGAACAATCTCTATATGATATGAAGTATTTGGATGGTTGGTTTATGGGAGAGCTTGCAAGGTGGAATAATGGGTTAAGGTTTTTGTTTTTTGTGAGTGAAGATAGAGCTGAAGATGAGCAGAAGCTACAAGAAAAGTTATGTTAGATTTTTCAAAATTCTTTATTCTCTCTCTAAAAGCCAACCCTTTGTGTGTTGTGAAAACAATTTATTTGTAGATGAAGTTGAATGAAATTTCATAGGGAAACAAATGAGTTTTTGAAATTTTTGGGTATGCTATTTCATAGCTTTTGAAATGCAGCTCTTATATGCTAATTTGGTGCAAATACGAGGACTGATATAATGTAGGCTTGGACAACATAGAAGGGTTTGGGAGCAGGTTGTGACAGTGTTTAGAGGCACTATAGCAGGGCTATTTTATAGCAAGACAGCAGATTGTTTTTAGACATTGTTCTGGGCTAGTAGCAGCAGGCTTGGACTTGACAACATATATGACTTTGGGGCTTTTCTAGATAGTAACATTTGTAGCATGATACAATTCTAGTTTTATGGACAGCATAGTGCAAAAGTTTGAGTTAAAGGGAAAAGTTCAACCAAGACAAAGTTTAGGATTTGTAATTTTAACTTAAAAATGCAGCTTTGTTGTTTATTTGAAAATTTGAATTATCTTGAATTATGGTGAAGAAAAATGTCATGAGGTAATGAAATTAATCATGTATAGAAAATACTTAGAAAAATTTTCCAAGTCTTGCAAAGTTTGATTTTTCACTTTCTTGGTTTTTGATTATCAAATTTCTTATTTTGCATGTCTTGATGAAATGTGATCTTTGAAACTCAAATTTGACCAATAAGTCAAAGTTTGACTCTTCAGTGCACAGTTGACTTTTTCATCAGTTGACCAAATTTCGTCTATCAATCCACTGATCTCGAGATATGGATTGAAATATGCGATTAGGTCAACATTATGCACTTGAATCCTTGAGATGATGGTTTAAACCAACAAGTCATGTACTAGGTCAAAAGTCAAAGATTGGTCGTTCTCAGTCAAAACACTAATTTTGAACATTTTACCCTTTTGACGATTTGAACAATTTTCTTGGAGAATTATGATCTGATCTTAATCAAATGATACATATGACTTCTAAATGTTGATATTGGTCCAAAATCTTGAAGTTTGACTGTAGGTTGACCACAATTGACTCTTTTCTAATACAACTAATTTTAGGCCATCTGATCAATTGAATGAGCAACTTTGGTAATCCAAGACTTGAAACTTGATAGGAGAAATCTTGAGAGTCGATAATAATTCATGGAAGTCATTTGAAACATTAGAAGCCCAACTGTCCTTGTGCAAACTCAAACCCTAATTTGAGGCATCAACGTTGAGGAGATGTTTTAACCTAGTCAATACTTGTGCAAACTTGAATCATTGAAGATCTTTGTGAGAAGTAACTTAAGAAAAGAGAGGGAAAATTTTGGGTTACAACAGCTTCCCCTGTTCAATCTTAAACCCGAAGAGTTAGATTGGCGGGTCCGCCATTCGTGACTTGAAGGTAGAAGATGATTGAACACTAGAGTGCCCAGAAATTTGTACTTGATAATGGGTTGGTTGATTGTGTCGAGAATGGGCTTAAAGATGCAATTTGGAGAGGTGATAAAGAATTCTTCGAAGATGGGCTTAGAGATTCCATCCAGAGTGATAGAAAAGGTCTGTTGTTTGGCGACTTCACATGGGACATAATGTTAACTAGGAGAGGTCTGTTGATTGCTTGTCATTAACTGGTTGAAATAAACTCTAACCAGAAGGGGTCTTTGTCTTGTTGATTGACTTTTCCTGCAAGGAAGAAGTTTATTTGTATGCAGATGTATGCGTGCCGCAATGATGTTCTCAAAATAAATGAGATTGTGCCGTATGCATTTGTCATGTATGTAATATGATATATGAATGTGAAACATTGTTGAAGTGTATCTTTGTCTTTGGAAAATAAATATTTGACAAATGTTTGGGAGCTTTGGGAAATTAAATCCGGACTGCTTTTAGGGATGAAGAGTATGCACGTCTTCAGACCCTGTTTAGAATTTTTCCGCTGGGGATTCCTGTTTTGTTGTTTGAGGAGAACTACGCTGGGGAATATTGACTTTGCTAGAGGGAAAATCTATGGAGAGTGTTGATTTCTGCTTGAGGTAAAGAGTCCAGGAGTTTTAGTTGTTTGTTTCTCTACTGGGGAGTTATCTCTTGATTAGAGATAAAGGAAGTTAGTTGTTATCTGTTCGGATCCAGGCTTCGCAACAACTTGTTGGGGATAATAAAGTTAACTATTATCTGGTCGGATCCCAGGCTTCGCAGCAACTTACTGGGGAAGATGAAATTAACTGTTATCTAGTCGGATTGCAGGCTTCGCAGTAACTCAAACTATTATTTGGTCAGACTCCAGGCTTCGCAGTAATACAAATGGTTATCTGGTCGGACTCCAGCCTTTGTAGTAATTTGTTTAGAGAGATGAAGTTGAACTGGAATCTGGTTGGATTCCAGGCTTTGCAGTAACTTAGATAAAATTAACTATTATTCGGTCAGATTCCAGGCTTTGCAGATAATTGAAGTAACTGTTATCTGGTCAGATTATAGGCTTCGAAGTAACTTAGATGAAATTAACTATTATCTGGTCGGATTACAGGCTTCACAGAAAATTGAAGTAACTGTTATCTGGCCGGATTTCAGGCTTCGCAGTAACATAGATGAAATTAACTATTATTTGGTCGGATTCCAGGCTTCGCGGAAAATTGAAGTAATTGTTATCTGGTCAGATTCCAGGCTTTTGCAGAAAATTAAATTAACTGTTATCTGGTCGGCTTCCAAGCTTCGCAGTAACTTAGATGAAATTAAATGTTATTTGGTCAGATTCCAGACTTTGTAGAAAATTGAAGTAATTGTTATCTAGTCGGATTCCAGGATTCACATTAACTTAGATGAAATTAGCTGTTATCTGGTCGGATTCCAGGCTTCATAGTAACTTGTTAGAAAGGATGAAGTTGAACTCTTATCTGGTCTAGTCCAGGCTTCGCATCAACTTACTGAAATTAACTATTATCTGATCGGATTCCAGGCTTCACATAAAATTGAATTAACTGTTATTTGGTCAGTTTCTAGGCTTCACAGTAACTTACTGAATTTAACTGTTATCTGGTTGGATTCCAGGCTTCACAACAAATTTATGAGAGAATGAAGTTAATTGTTATCTGGTCGGATTCAAGGCGTCGCAATAACTTAGATGAAATTAACTGTTATTTGGTCGGATTCCAGACTTTGCAGAAAATTAAAGTAACTGTTATCTAGTCGGATTCCAGGCTTCGCAGTAACTTAGATGAAATTAACTGTTATCTGGTCAGATTCCAGGCATCACAGTAACTTTTTAGAAAAGATGAATTTGAAATGTTATCTGGTCTGGTCCAGGCTTCGCATCAACTTACTGAAATTAACTATTATTTGGTCGGATTCCAGGCTTCACATAAAATTTAAGTAACTGTTATCTGGTCGGTTTCCAGGCTTTGCAGTAACTTACTGAATTTAACTGTTATCTCGTCGGATTCTAGGCTTCACAACAAATTTATGAGAGAATGAAGTTAATTGTTATCTGGTCGGATTCCAGGATTTGCAAAAACTTACTGAAGTTAACTGTTATCTGGTCGGTTTCAAGGCTTTGAAATAACTTACCAGGAAGGATGAAATTGAATTGTCATCTGGTCGAGTTCAGGCTTCGCAATAACTTCCTTTGAAGGAATGGAGTCAACTTTTATCTTGTCGGATTCCAAGCTTCACAGTCACTTTCAGGGATAATAATGGCTCCGTTGGGGATTGCAATGACTCTGCCGGGGGTTAAGGGGTTTTGTCCATTGATTTTCAATAGTCTGAGAAGCAAACTCAAGCTGGAGAATTTACAGTTTGTTGGGGAAATAAACCTGGTTCAAGAGAATATTTTGACGACCTTCCGGGGAAGTGACTTCTTCAGGTAGAACTCCACAAGGCTTCTTTTTAAGACCAACTCATCTAGGGAATGTCATAATGAATCTGAGCCTTGATTGTATTTGAAGAGATGTTGAACGAGTATCAGAATGACATCCGTATCTGAATTGTATCAGGAAGGAAATATGGAATAAGTGTCAGAATGAATCTGTATATAGATTGTGCCTGAATTGTATCTAAGAAGATGTATTTGAATAAGTATCAGAATGGATCTTTGTCTGGATCATATCCGTACTGTATCTGCAAGAGAATCTGGAATATGTATCAAAATGAACATTGTGATACGGTGGGAGAACTGACTTGAGGTTTGCGTTTGTATTCGCAAATGTTGCGGTTAGCAAGAGTCGCCACCGACTTTTTATTTTATCCTAAGGAAAGGTTAAAAAAGCACAGCAAAAACCTTTTGAGATGTTTTCTTGGGTTCGGGGAGTAGATTATAGAAAGGGAAGGTATTAGCACCCTTTCTATCCATGGTTATCCATGGGCTCTTAGTTACTTGCCTAGATCACTTGCCTTTTGTTTTTCAATTGTTTTAAATGGTGCTTGAGTGTGTGGGTTTTGAAAATGTTTTGAAAAGAGGCCAAGGTGGTGGCAACCTTTGTAATGATCCATGTGGGGATGTATACAAAGATGTATGTCTTTTGAATAGGTTTTCATTTTGTTTTTGAAAGTTGTTTTGAAAGTGTAGTGATGTGCGATTTTGAAATTAGGCAAGTGTTTTTGCAAGTTGATTCAAGTAACTAAGAGGTTATCTACTCCTAAATTTCTCAAAAGATTATTGCTATACTTTAACCCTTTTAACAAGTTTGCTCCACCATTGTATTTGGTGGGCAACCTTGTGTTAGGATGTGAGAGGGACGGGCGCGGGTCATTGTTTAGACCATAATTGTAACGACGTTAAATGTCTTTGGGCAATTTCTTTAAGGGACTTGATCATTTGTTTTTGTTTGTTTTGAAAAGTTTTATCGAGGGACTATGATCATTCAAACTGTTTGCTTTGCCCAAAGATGTTCAACATACAATATGGCCCATTTATTTGAAGGCAACAAGTGGAATACCCTAGGGGGTGCAAGTGTGATTTGTGTGTCCATTTTCATGCTTGTTTATCTTTTATTAGGTCAAACTATTTTTTATCGTTTTTCGCATACAAACCCTAATTCTAACATGTTATCATTAGAAAGCGATAAAGTGCGAAATTAAAATTACTAAGCTATTACAAAACCAAATATGGGAAGGGGGGTACAAATGTCCAAATGGGGATATTGACAAGAATTTAAATCTAAATTATTACATCAATTGAATATTTGCAATTTAAATAATACATAATTAAATGGAAATTAAATAAATATGTGAAATGCAAAAGGAAAGTTTTTTATGTGTATGAGAAAATATTATTTATGTAAAAGAGAAAAGAAAAATAAAAATGTATTATTTTTGAGTATTTTGGATTTAGGGCAAAAAACCTATTTTTAAAGAAAAAAAGGTATTATTTTCTAATTTAATTCAACTATTTAATTATTATGTACAAAAATACAATAAAATGAAGTGTATTGTGAAAAAGGTATTTTTATATCAAATATTAATAAAATAAAAAAAATCAAGTATTTTTGTATTTTTGTCTTAAATATATTAATAATCACCTATATATATGTATATAACCCTAAATATGTATTATTCTAAAAATAAATATTTATTTAATATTTTAATAAATAAAATAAAAAAGGTATTTTTTGTGTGAAATATTTTCAGAAAGTAAAGGAAAATAAAAAGTGTATTTACATTATTTTTACATTTTTATTCTAATAATCATATATATGTATTTATGTACAAATAGAGAAAATAAACAAATAAATATGCAATAAATGCAAAAAACGATGAAAAAAATATTTTTAATTTTTAAATGGCATGAGGAAAAATAAACAAAGTCAGCAAAAAAGGAAAAAGTCAAAAATGTCAAAAAATGAGTAAATGGGCTCAGGGGGGTGTAAGCCAAAAAGGATGGTGTGAAAAGAAAGAACAACAAAAGCCCAGCCCAATGAAACACTGTCTTCAACCTCCAGCTTCAAACTTTTGAAAAAACGCGCGCCTCTTGCTTCAATGTCTAACTCCTGATTCCTTGATTTTTTGAACAAACTTCCAACACAAAAGATGTTAAGCATGAAGAGACGGTTCTAACCATATAAAGAACTTGACCTATCTCTCTAAGATGAGGGAGAATTTCTCTCCCCCTCTTTTCTGACCTAATTTTTCTACCATTTTCAGAGCTCAAATTCTCTCTACTCAGACAAAAGAAATGAAAAGTAAAGCTATATACATGTTCAGGGCTATGAGTAGGACCTTGTTTCTTCACAAACTTAAGACTAAAGATGCCTAATAAGAGAGATACGAATTCAAACTTTTACCTGTGCAGTTGAACTTCAATCTGGAGAATGAGGAACTTTCAGTGCAATGTGATGATTGGAAAAGCTTCCTTGAGGTCCAGGGATGCTGTTTCAATGCTTACTTTGTCTTGAGAGCTTCTGAATCAAGCTATGGAACTTCAACTGCAAGAGGAAAAAATGAAAATGGTGGAAACTGTTAGAGTGATTACAGGTCAGGTTTTAGGCCATGGTTAGCTTGCATATGTTGTAGGGAAGGTAGAGGAACGGGTCTTGATCAAAATGCTCGAAGGGATTGGGAGTTTGCACTCAAACTGCAGGGGCACCCCTGTTTGTGCAGTTTGAGGATGATTCTGAGATGGAGGGTGTATTGGAGGTCAAAAGCTCGTGTGTTAGCTTGGATATGTTATGTGTAATGTGTTTGATAAGTTCTCTCTTGTGTTTCTATGCTGAGGAGAGAGTTGTGATAAGTTATGGATGTTTCTTCTATGTGAAGCAAAGAAAATGCAAGTTGATGTTCTAGGCATGTAGGGGACCTCCTAATGGGCTGCATAATCTTCTCTTGATCAGAGCAATTTGTCCATAATCTTGTGCCATTCAGATTTTGCTTGTACTTGTTTGATTTTCAAATTGACATAAAGTGAACTTTTGCAAAAATGGATAGTTTACTTTATCTAATTTAGGATTAAACCATTAGACAAAGCTTGAACTCAAAGAACTTGGTCTTAGTACAAAGAATATGCATTAAATTATTGAGTATGGATTGGTTCAAGGACCTGTAATTAAGCATAAAGCAAACTGAATTCAAATTTGCAAGTTTGTGAACATGTCTTGATGAAGAACAAAAGTGAATTTTTGCCAACTTGTGAAATTCGAATCTCTCAAGTTATGAGGTTGTTTGATGAGTTCTTGGACATTTTGGAAAGCTTGGAATGTGTACTACAATCCATCTTTGAAATGCAAATCAAAATTCCAAGTGGAAGGGTATGAAAAGTGGCCTTGAAGTAGGGTAGAAAACCTTGTCAAAATAGGTCAAATTTCACTAAGTTAAAAGATGGTTTAGTGCTCTTATTCAAAAAATCATAACTTGAGATACAAGCTTCAAATGAGAAAACTTTGTGAATCAAAGTTGTAGACTATGCAACAAGCTACAACTTTCATGTTTTGACTTTTGTTTGAATCCAAATGGATCATGGTGAAAAGATGGGGCAAAGTTGGGAAAAAATTAGGGTTTTCCATAACTTAGAAAAATTCTAAGTTATGAAAAATTCCATTTTCAAACCCTAATTTGCATTTTGTGATTTCTTGGTGAACAAGTTTCATGATTTGTAATGTTTTGATGAAAAATGAGTCTTGACTCTTGATTTTGACCAAAAAGTCAAAGTTTGACTTTTCAGTATACAGTCAAAATTGATCAATTGACTGGGAAATTCAACTATCAATCTTGTGTACTTGGGATCTTTTGAGCTTGATGAACATGTCAAGATAATTCCATGGGGTCCTTGAGTCCATATGTGAGCTTGGTTTGCCATTGGCTAGGTCAAACAGTCAAAAATTGCCTTTGTGCAGTCAAAACCCTAGAAATGACCATTTTGCCCTTTTGATGATCTGATCAAATTTCTTGTGGAATTGTGATCCAAACTTGATCAAATGGTCCATGTGAGTTCATAATGTTGATGTGGATCAAATTTCATGAGGTTTGACTGTCAATTGGCCATAGTTGACTTTTTCCCCTAATACAGCTGATTTCTAGGTCAACTGTCCAATTGACTGGGTAAAACTTGGAATCAAGACTTGAAACTTGGTATAGGTAAACTTGGGAGTCCAACATGAAGCATGAAAGTCATCTTAGGCATTTTAGGTCAAAACATCTTTGTGCAAACACAAACCCTAATTTGAGTCCACAGTGCAAGGAGAAGTCTTGAGCAGAGGAAACCCTAATTGGATCTTGATCTTCAAAGGTCTTGTGATGAGAAAATGTTGAGGAAATGGGAGGGCAAATTTTGGGGTACAACAGTTGCCCCTGTTCAATCTTCTTGGACCTGAAGAGTTAGATTGGCAAGTTTGCCTTTCGTGACTCGAGGGTAAAAGGAGATTGGACACTAGAGTGCCCGGAAATTTGCACTCGCATGCTGGAGTCTCAACCATGTGGTGTCGGGAATGGGCTTATAGATGCCATTTGGAAAGGTGGTTGATAGGGAGATGGGCTTATAGATGCCATCTGGAGACGTGACAGAACTTTGTCGGGAATGGGCTTATAGATGCCATTTGGAAGTGTTGATCGCATAAGAGATTCCTTAGTGAGAACTTGTGTATTTAAGAAAGACAGATGTTTTCCTGGCTTGTTACCGGTGTTTGATCTTCAGTCTCCTTATGCAGATATGTCCTGGCTAGATACAGGTATTGAATCTACAATTGGTTGCTCAGATGTGCCCTGGCTGGATACAGGAGTCGAATCTGGAAATAGTCGTCAAATAGATATGCCCTGGCTGGATACAGGAATCGAATCTTCGAACTCTTCAGACGTGCCCTGGCTAGATACAGGAGTCGAGTCTGGAAATGTGGTCAACAGATATGCCCTGGCTGGATACAGGAATCGAATCTGGAAATGTTGTAGTTGATAGATGTGCCCTGGCTGGATACAGGAATCGAATCTTCGAACTCTTCAGACGTGCCCTGGCTAGATACAGGAGTCGAGTCTGGAAACTGGTCACTCTCAGATGTGCCCTGGCTAGATACAGGTATCGAATCTGGAATTGTGACAGTTGAAGGTAGTCGTTTTTGAGATTGTCTTTTTCCTGAAAAGGCAAAGACGTAAGTTGTATGCAATGTCATGATGTATGATATGCATGATGTCATGATGTTCAACATTTGATGTTGTATGTGTTTCATCATGTATGTAAGCAAGATGTATGAAAATGTGAAATGTTTATGAGTGTAATTTCATCTTAGGAAAATAAATCCTTGACGAATGGCCGGGAAGCTGCTTTGCGGAAGAGATACTTGGCCGAAGTTTTGATGAGAGGCCTGCTGAGGACTTTTAATGATGGATTCCGCTGAGGATGATGGTGATAAACTTCGCTGGGAAATTCCGAAGATAAACTCTGCTTGGGAATACCACAGATAGACTCCGCTGGGGAATGAAGGAACTTTGCCGAGAGCGGTCTTCCGTGGCTTTTAGCTGAGGATAACCCAGTTATAAGTCCTTGTGAGGAAATAACTCTAAATAAAACTCGGGAGAGACGTCCGTTCTTCGCAGGGGATAAGCTTGCAGAATCTACTGGGGATGAGCTTTAAGGCCTGTCGGGGAATGTTGGGCTTCTTCAGGATCGACGAGGGATCAACTTCTCTTGGGGAAAGTATTGCTGAACCTTGTTTTACTCTGCGGGGAGTTAAGATGATTTGGCCACATTCTTCAGTTGAACCTACCTTGGTGCCTTGGCGAACAAAACAAACAGACGGCATTAGACAACTCCACATTGCCCCTGTCTTTGATGTCACCTGTAATTAATCTCTTGTTTCATATGCGAATATTTATGAATCAACAATTTAATGTCAAATGCATATATCAAAAAATGAACATTGGACGTTCTTCGCAAGACAAAACAGAAAAAAGGGAAAACAATGGTAATTTGTATGGACAAGTGAATTTGTATTGATTGCCTGTGAATAGGCGTTTTTTGTACAAGAGGTTGACATCCTAGTAAGAGGACATCGCCAAATAGTATAGAGTTTACATTTTGAAAAAGAAAACAAAACAGCTATGTGAACAATCCCACTGGGTTCCAACTCTGCTATTGCCTTTATGTCTCTGAGCGTCTCATCGCTTTGCTACCTAGTTGAAGATGAAACTGATTGGTCGATGCCGAAATCTGAGCCAGATAGTTGATACCGAATTCCGGACGCGAAGTGATCCAATGAGACATAGTGTTACGCTTTTATCCCTAACTTTTGCCTGGACCGCCCTTTTGGGTTTTCAGTCCACCGGGATACCCATTTTTGCCCAAGCCGCCTTTTCAGGTTTTCGACTTGCCGGGTGTACAGATTTTTTTCATTTCATCCCTTATTTTTGCCTAGGTATGTCAACCTAGTGGGTCTTTTATTTATGCGTAGTATTTTTTCACTATGTCTGCATTGGCGGGGTGAGGAAGGTCGTCACCATCCATGGTGGTTAGGATCATGGCTCCTCCTGAGAACACACGCTTAACCACAAATGGCCCTTCGTAAGTAGGGGTCCATTTGCCCCGGGGATCACTTTGAGGAAGGATGATGCGTTTGATTACCAGGTCCCCAACTTGATACTCTTGCGGTCTGACTTTCTTGTTAAACGCCCTGATCATCCGTTTCTGATACGTTTGACCATGACAGATAGCAGTGAGCCTCTTTTCGTCAATCAGATTTAATTGATCAAGTCGAGTCTGGATCCAGTCATCTTCATTCAAGTCTGCATCCTTCATTATTCGGAGAGAGGGTATCTGGATCTCGATTGGCAAGACTGCCTCCATGCCATAGACCAAGGAGAAAGGAGTTGCCCCGGTCGATGTCCTTGCTGAGGTGCGGTACCCATGAAGAGCGAACGGTAACATCTCGTGCCAATCTTTATAGGTCACTGTCATCTTCTGCACAATTTTCTTGATATTTTTGTTGGCTGCCTCTACAGCCCCATTCATCTTCGGCCGGTAGGGAGAAGAATTGTGGTGCTGTATCTTGAATTGTTCACAGAGTTCAGTGATCATTTTGTTGTTGAGATTGGTACCATTATCCGTAATGATTCTTTCTGGGACGCCGTACCGACAGATCAAATTATGCCGGATGAAACGCGCCACGACGCTCTTGGTTACTGTGGCATAGGAAGCTGCCTCAACCCATTTCGTGAAGTAATCGATCGCCACCAAGATGAAGCGATGCCCATTGGATGCCGTTGGTCGGATCTCACCGATCATATCGATGCCCCACATTGCGAAAGGCCAAGGTGCCGTTAGGACATTCAAAGGAACTGGAGGGATATGCACCTTGTCAGCATAGATCTGGCACTTATGACAAGTTCGGGAGTGTTGGTAACAATCGGCTTCCATCGTGGACCAGAAATATCCTGCCCGAAGGATTTTCTTGGCCATGGTGTGTCCACTGGAATGGGTCCCAAACGTTCCTTCATGCAGTTCCATCATAATTTTCTCTGCTTCAGCCTTATCCACACAACGTAACAGAGTTGAATCATGATTCCGTTTGTAGAGAATGCCGTTGCTGAGGAAGAATTTTGCAGCAAACCTCCTCATGAACTTCTTATCATTGACAGATGCACCTTCAGGGTATTCCTGGGCTTCCAAGTACCTCTTCACCTCGTGATACCAGGGTTTTTCAGTCACTTTCTCAGCCTCGAGCTCACAGCAGTATGCCGGTTCATCCAACTTCCAGATTATGATTCGGGGAGCCTCATTGTCCCATTTAACTTTGAACATTGAAGACATTGTGGCTAGTGCGTCCGCTAGCTGATTTTCCTCTCTGGGGAAATGCTCAAAAGTTATCTCTTCAAAGTGAGGGAGCAAGGTCGACACATACTCCTTGTAAGGAATAAGATTCGGGTGTTTCGTATCCCACTCGCCTTTGATCTGATTGATCACGAGAGCGGAATCTCCGAAGACACTTAGAAACTTGATCCTCAAATCGATTGCAGCTTGTAAACCCATGATACATGCCTCATATTCTGCCATATTGTTGGTGCAGCTGAAACATAATCGGGCGGTGAGGGGAGTATGAGTTCCCTTGGGAGATATGATTACAGCGCCGATGCCGTTACCCAAAGCATTGGAGGCTCCATCAAAATGCATAGACCATCGGGATCCTTCCTCAGGTCCTTCATCCGGTCCAGGTACTTCACAGTCAGTTACCACCATGATGTCTTCGTCCGGAAAATCAAAGTTCAATGATTGGTAATCGTCCACAGGTTGGTGTGCCAAATGATCAGCCAGTACACTTCCCTTAATTGCCTTCTGAGTTGTATACTGGATGTCATATTCTGTTAAGATCATTTGCCATCTCGCTATTCTCCCAGACAGAGCGGGCTTTTCAAATATGTACTTGATGGGATCCATCTTTGAAATCAATAAGGTAGTGTGAGTCAGCATATACTGTCTCAGCCGGCGAGCAGCCCATACAAGAGCGCAGCAAGTTTTCTCAAGCAGTGAGTAACGAGACTCACAGTCGGTAAACTTTTTGCTCAAGTAATAAATAGCGTGCTCTTTTCGGCCAGACTCGTCATGCTGCCCCAGCACACACCCCATTGATTTATCAAGCACTGTCAAGTATAGTATCAGAGGTCTTCCTTCCACCGGTGGCGTAAGAATGGGTGGCTCTTGGAGATATTCCTTTATCCTTTCAAAGGCGGCCTGACATTCATCATTCCAGCGTACCACTTGATCTTTCTTCAGTAATTTGAAGATTGGCTCACAAGTAGCAGTCAGATGTGAGATGAATCGGGCAATGTAATTCAGTCGTCCTAGGAAACCTCTGACTTCTTTCTCTGTTTTTGGAGTCGGCATCTCTTGTATGGCGTTTACCTTGGCAGGGTCCACCTGAATACCTTTATCACTTACAATGAAACCTAGCAACTTTCCGGATCTTACCCCAAAGGTGCATTTGTTGGGATTCAATCTCAGCTTGTATAACTTGAGTCGGTCAAATAACTTCCTCAGATGGTCAAGGTGTTCCTCCTCAGTTTGAGACCTTGCAATCATGTCATCAACGTATACCTCAATTTCATGATGGATCATATCATGAAACAAAGCAACCATGGCACGTTGATAGGTTGCCCCAGCATTTTTTAATCCGAATGGCATGACCTTATAACAGAAGGTGCCCCACTGAGTCACAAATGTAGTCTTCTCCATATCTTCAGGAGCCATCTTGATCTGATTATACCCTGAGAAGCCATCCATGAAGGAGAACACCTTGTGTTGAGCTGTATTGTCAACAAGGACATCGATGTGAGGTAGGGGGAAGTCATCTTTGGGGCTGGGCCTGTTCAGATCCCTGTAGTCAACACACATTCTGACCTTACCGTCCTTTTTCGGCACTGGCACAACATTGGCAACCCACTGAGGGTAAGAAGTTACTGCAAGGAACCCGGCATCAAATTGCTTCATAACCTCGGCCTTGATCTTTTCAGACATTTCTGGACGCATCCGTCGGACTTTCTGCTTTACCGGAGGGCAGTCTTCCTTGGTTGGCAGGTGGTGAACTACAATGTCGGCATCCAAACCAGGCATATCTTCATAGGACCAAGCAAAAATCTCCATGTAATCTTGCAGCATCTGGATCAATCGTTGCTTCACGCTGAGCTCTAGATTGGCACCAATCTTGACTTCTTTCCTATCCGTCTCAGTACCCAAGTTAATTGTCTCCACAGGCTCTTCATGTGGTTGAATAGCCCTCTCTTCCTGGAGTAGCAGTCTTGCGAGTTCACCAGGCACTTCGCAATCATCTTCACCTTCGTCTTCGGCCAAGTTGATCGGATTTTCGAAGTCATAACTGGCGGTAGCAGAGCTGTTACCAGTGAGATCCAGAGTGGATTGAAACCTGTATAAGTGAGTGTGTGTAAATATAGCTGTTTTGCAATATATATAACACAGAAAGAAAAAAGAGCACAAGATTTGAAATGCAACAAACGTCCAATGTTTTGATTGATGATATATGAAAATGTCATACAAAAAGCCCTCACAAATGGAGCTACGATGTCCCGGGCAGGACACCGAGCCAACAAAGTTTTAACATATTGTTTGTTACAAATTTGGAAATCAAAAGAAATCAATTACTGCGTGACAAATGTGATAGGGGTAAAATCCCTTGCTGTCCAGTTGCTCGGTCCGTCGCTGGCAGTCGGGTAGATCCAACTGTCAAACTCAGCTTCCTCCACATCCTCCTCGATAGCATTCACCCTTGAGCTGGAAATAAACACCGGAGCCTTTCCGATCTTCTCTTTGCGCACCGCCTTCTGAGCCTCTGCAGTAAAGCCTAGCCCAAACTTGTCGTTCTTCTGAGTGAAGTCAGGAAGCTGACCCCAGTGTGCACAATTGCCTTTCTGAACTACAGCCCGGGCATCCCTTAGGGAAGCCATCTTCAAGGAATCATTCTCTTCGGCCATTGTCTCTGCAGCTGCTGAAATTGGATGTACCTCCTCGAAATGTTGGAAGGGAGTTTCAATAAATTCTCCGTCCATCTCGATGTACCTGAAGGAATTCAAATGGCTCACCATATATTCCTCTTCTCCTTGCACAGTGACGATTTTCCCCCTGACAGGATACTTCAGCTTTTGGTGCAAGGTGGAGGTCACTGCCCCAGCTTTATGGATCCAAGGTCGACCCAACAGACAAGAGTATGATGGACGTATATCCATCACGTAAAAGGTAGAGTCAAACACTTGAGAGCCCACACGAATAGGGATGTTAACCTCTCCATGAACCATCCTTTTGGAACCGTCAAAGGCCCTGACGATGATATTGCTGGGTTTCAACTCCAGGCCCTCATAATCCAGACGATCTAAAGCCTTTTTCGGAAGAACATTCAAGGAAGAACCAGTGTCCACCAATACATGTGCCAGAGTAGTGCCCCTGCATTCAATAGAGACATGCAGGGCATCATTGTGGTCTCTCCCTTTTGCGGTCAGGTCAGCATCTGAAAAGCCCAAGCCGTTGTCCGCCGTCAGATTTGCTATGCAGTCAGTGAACTGAACTGCAGACGTCTCCTGCGGCACGTGGGCCGTCTTGAGAAATGAGATTAAGGCCTTAGCATGAGCCTCGGAGCATAGCAATAGGGAGAGCAGGGAGATCTTGGAGGGTGTATGCCCCAACTGCTCGACAACATTAAAATCACTTTTCTTTATTATTTTCAGAATCTCCTCCATTTCTTGTCGGGAGGCCTCAGCATTTACGGGTATTGGTGCCTCCATCCGGGCAGGCTCTTCTTCAATCCCTTTGCCCCGAGCATTTGATGACTCGGCAGCAGGGGACACAATTTGATCAGCAACATGACTTGGTAAACTTGCAGGTTTTATGAGGAGGGGTTTTCGAATAGCGGGCGGTGCAATGTCAGGCGAGAAGAGCCTGCCACTGCGGGTGACTTTAGCTGGACCGGTGATATCGCAGATACTGGCACTAGCATCAAATTCTTGCTTGATTCCATTTACATATACGTCTGCCCCATAATGCCAGGGGACAGCTTTATCAGACACGTAGGAGAGGGGTCCTGGAACAGTAATGATCACAGGCGCAACCGTCAAGATTTGAATAGGCTTTTTTGGGGGAGCCTTGATTGGATTTTTGAAGATGGTAATCACGGAAACTTCTTTCATCGGAACCAATTGAACAGCAGTCTTTTTGAATAGAATCTCCTTGCTATCCATTAGGCCTTGGATGCCTAACCTTAGCAAGGGACAATCAGATAGGGAAATAGCACAGAATGGGCAACCTTCGCCGCAACCCGGAAATAAACCGGCCCGCAGTAGGTTCTTCTTAACAGTCTTCAAAGGGGTAATAACTTCATCTACCGAAACAGCGTACACTTCTTCCTCAATGGCATTTACCCTATGCTGGGGCATAGGAGCCGTTACAACATTCGGTCTTTCCGGCGCTTCAAACTGAATTTCTTTTGCGTCAATTAGATCTTGCACTTTGTTTCTCAAGGCCCAGCAATCATCAGTAGTGTGCCCGGGACTATCAGAATGATAAGCACACCGGGCATTTGGGTTGTATTTAGGAGACGCAGTGTTGACGACTTTAGGAGCTTCTTTGAGGGTCACCAGGTTGGTGGATAACAGTTGGGGTAAAATTTGAGATAATGTCATACTCAATCGGGTATACTGCCTCTTGGGCCTTTCACTTCTTTGTTGATTGTACTGCTGAGGAGCAGCAACAGGTTTAGAGATGACCAAAGCATTGACGGCTTGGCGACTTTCGGGCTTGACTTGTCTTCTAGGACCAAAGACGGCACTTGCTTCTTTCTTAAACGGCCTCTTCTCAGCACTTGTAGAGGCAGCCTTTTGTATCTTGCCTGACCTGATGCCAGCTTCAATTCTTTCTCCTGTTAATATCAAATCTGTGAACCCAGCGGAGGAATTACCAACCAAATGATTGAAAAACGGACCAGACAACGTTCCCAGAAACATATCAACCAGCTCTCGATCAGTTAATGGAGGCTGCACCCTGCCAGCCAAATCTCTCCATTTTTGAGCGTACTCTTTGAACCCTTCACCCGTTCCTAGAGACATACCCTGAAGTTGGGTACGCGTAGGAGCGAGATCAGAATTGTATTGGTATTGTCTGTAGAATGCGGTTGCCAAATCTTCCCAGTGTCGGATGCTAGTTCCATCTAATTGGTAGAACCATTCAAGCTGAGACCCCGAGAGGCTGTCTTGGAAGAAGTGAATCCAGAGGTTCTTATCCGCCGTGTAAGGTTGGATTTTCCTTACATACGACCTCAGATGCAGCTTTGGGCAGGAGACCCCATCATACTTGGCGAAGGCAGGCGCCTTAAACTTGTGTGGAATGACTACTCCAGAAGATAACCCCAAATCTCCGAAATCCAGTCCCGGCACATTCTGAATCTCCATGGCGCTCAAGCGGTCCTCCAATTGTTTGTATCTGTCAGCAGCAGGTGGGTATTGTTCGTCGTTATAGTCCGTCTCGTTGTCGGAGACTGCGGGGCTAGGAGCTCCTCCCCCTTGGGGACTATTTTTCTCAGCAGAAGAAGTGGTTGGATCAGCTTCATTGTGGAGTGTGTTCCCAAATCTGCGTCCGGTGTTGAACAATGCAGTCCTCTTTTTCTTCTTCTTCTTCAGGAGTAGAGTCTTCAACTCTTGCTGACCCTGGGCTAGGCTTAGGACCATCTCTTGAAACTGTGCACTTTGGGCCTGAAGGGCCTTGATTGCTTGCTCACTGGATGAGTCTGGATTCATGATGACTGTGCACACAAACAGCAAAGAAAATTAAGCAACCTGTGAAATAGGGTACCTGCTATGCATATGGTGCAATGGAATGCGTATGTATGCAATGCATTCAAGGATTTAGAACATTCAAACTTTGTTGTAGACAAAAAGGAACGCACATCATATTAATAAGGAGAAATTCGTTAGTACATAAATGCCTCATGGGCCAAATATTACAAAACAACTCCTTAAGGTAAAAAAACATTGCGCATCCTCTTTGGCGCGATGTAGGTGTTGAGATTCCTTTCCTCGTGCAGCAGGCGGGTGAGTTCCAGGACCTTCTTTTCACTAGCACGTAGACTGGTCTCAAGAGAACTCCGTTCTTCCTTAAGCTGGACCCAGCTCTTCTGCATCTCTTCCCAGGAGGTGGGCATGTCAGGATGTTGAATGGTGTAGGATGCTTCTCCTTCCAAGACTGGTTCCTTGATCACAGGTAGCATGTGAGGGTAAGGCATCACTAACTTCTGGGAGCGGGCTCGTACCCACTTGAGGTAAGGTTCCAACGGGATGGAGTTCCGGTGCCCCAATGTCTTGCTGTCTATCCTACTTGGCATCCTCCAAGCTCTGATAAATCTCTGACGAAGTCCTTGAGTATCGTTGTCGAAATCGAAAACTATGCCAGGAATTAACATGTCATGAGGGCCATCCTTCCGAGCATAACCAAACTGTCTCCAAGCCAGGCATGGGTTGTAGGTGATACCTCCTTTGATTCCAAATAAAGGAACATTAGGGTATTCCCCACAACGATCAATGATAGTGATGTCTTCCCTAGACCTAGGGCACCAATGTATATCTGCATGCGTGAGAGTCATTAACCGTTGTGACCATCTCAAACCCCGCTCGTTCTTCAAAACTGATTGTGGAAGATGCGAAATAAACCACCTTCCCAAGAGAGGAGTGCAACACATAAGGACACCCCTTCTCCTCATGGTCCGAGTGTAACATGAGTGAAGGATGTCCCCCAACAGTGTAGGTATAGGATTCCTGGTCATAAAGATCTGGACAGCACTGATATCAATAAGCTGATCTGGGTTAGGGAACAACACCAAACCATAGACAAGGAGGGCCATGACTTCTTCAAAAGCTCGTAAGTCAAGAGAGTTCCAACATTCTTGAGCCTTTTCAAACAGAAATCTAGCTAAGAATCCTTTGATACCACTTCTAACTTCCCAATGTCCCTTGAGGTCAGATGTCTGTAGGTGCAAAGCTTTAGCAATCTCTTCAAGCTTGGGTTCCTCTTCCATACCGTTGTAGGGTAGTTGATCAAGGATAGGGACCTTCAGAAGTCGGGAGAACTCTTCCAATGTAGGCACCAATTGATAATCCGGGAAGGTGAAGCAGTGATGCAGAGGGTCAAAGAATTGGAACAGGACCTTTATCAAGTCCTCCTCAATGTTGGTGTTAACCAAGTTGATGAGTCTCCCATGTCTCTCACTGAATGAAGAACCCTCGGGAATCCTGGACAGAAGCTCCTTAAGCTGAGGAGGGATCTTTACAAGGCTAATCTGAATTGTCTTTCTGCGAGCAGTTTCCATGTCCTATAAAACAAGAACAAAGATGAAGATTTGAAACCCTTGAAATGGTTAGTCAATGCTCATGATGTTTGTATGATGTAATGATGTGATGATTAAATGCATTATAAACATTCACAAAGGCAAACATGGTAAGGCACACAAGTCACACAAACCCTTAGAGTTTAGGCCTGCATGAAGTCTGGGTATTACCCTCTTGAAGTTTTGTGGGCTCAACCTGTCCTATCAAAAGTAACCGGGTTCTAAAGGTCCCAATATCACTGGATTGCTTTCATTGTTCATCGTTTCGATTTAGCCACTGAACTGGCGACCGAAATATTCCAGGAAAGCAAACCTCAATTGAGTGTAGTATCGAGTATCAACCAACCTCGGACTGCACCAAAGTCAGTTATCTCACTACCCCTAAAAGGCCAAGATGGTTCAATTAAGGTTCCTAAGGTCAGTTGATGCTTCATGACACCACGCGGCGGCCCCGTACTCTCCTTGACTGAACTCAAGGGTTACCGGTACACACCAAAGTGCCACATCAACGTAGCAGAATGCTTCAACCATGTCGGTATACCCCGCACAGTTCCCTCACAGCCTTGTTGCTACCTAAAAGGGTTTCCCCAGATCCGGGTTAGGATCTATAAAACTCCGATACAAAGCCCACAATATGTAAAAGCAAACAAAGCAAGCAATTGAAAACAAAGGTGATCTAAACCCTAAGGTTACTCCACTTTAAAAGTTATCCCCAGCAGAGTCGCCAGTTCTGTGATACGGTGGGAGAACTGACTTGAGGTTTGCGTTTGTATTCGCAAATGTTGCGGTTAGCAAGAGTCGCCACCGACTTTTTATTTTATCCTAAGGAAAGGTTAAAAAAGCACAGCAAAAACCTTTTGAGATGTTTTCTTGGGTTCGGGGAGTAGATTATAGAAAGGGAAGGTATTAGCACCCTTTCTATCCATGGTTATCCATGGGCTCTTAGTTACTTGCCTAGATCACTTGCCTTTTTTTTTTCAATTGTTTTAAATGGTGCTTGAGTGTGTGGGTTTTGAAAATGTTTTGAAAAGAGGCCAAGGTGGTGGCAACCTTTGTAATGATCCATGTGGGGATGTATACAAAGATGTATGTCTTTTGAATAGGTTTTCATTTTGTTTTTGAAAGTTGTTTTGAAAGTGTAGTGATGTGCGATTTTGAAATTAGGCAAGTGTTTTTGCAAGTTGATTCAAGTAACTAAGAGGTTATCTACTCCTAAATTTCTCAAAAGATTATTGCTATACTTTAACCCTTTTAACAAGTTTGCTCCACCATTGTATTTGGTGGGCAACCTTGTGTTAGGATGTGAGAGGGACGGGCGCGGGTCATTGTTTAGACCATAATTGTAACGACGTTAAATGTCTTTGGGCAATTTCTTTAAGGGACTTGATCATTTGTTTTTGTTTGTTTTGAAAAGTTTTATCGAGGGACTATGATCATTCAAACTGTTTGCTTTGCCCAAAGATGTTCAACATACAATATGGCCCATTTATTTGAAGGCAACAAGTGGAATACCCTAGGGGGTGCAAGTGTGATTTGTGTGTCCATTTTCATGCTTGTTTATCTTTTATTAGGTCAAACTATTTTTTATCGTTTTTCGCATACAAACCCTAATTCTAACATGTTATCATTAGAAAGCGATAAAGTGCGAAATTAAAATTACTAAGCTATTACAAAACCAAATATGGGAAGGGGGGTACAAATGTCCAAATGGGGATATTGACAAGAATTTAAATCTAAATTATTACATCAATTGAATATTTGCAATTTAAATAATACATAATTAAATGGAAATTAAATAAATATGTGAAATGCAAAAGGAAAGTTTTTTATGTGTATGAGAAAATATTATTTATGTAAAAGAGAAAAGAAAAATAAAAATGTATTATTTTTGAGTATTTTGGATTTAGGGCAAAAAACCTATTTTTAAAGAAAAAAAGGTATTATTTTCTAATTTAATTCAACTATTTAATTATTATGTACAAAAATAAAATAAAATGAAGTGTATTGTGAAAAAGGTATTTTTATATCAAATATTAATAAAATAAAAAAAATCAAGTATTTTTGTATTTTTGTCTTAAATATATTAATAATCACCTATATATATGTATATAACCCTAAATATGTATTATTCTAAAAATAAATATTTATTTAATATTTTAATAAATAAAATAAAAAAGGTATTTTTTGTGTGAAATATTTTCAGAAAGTAAAGGAAAATAAAAAGTGTATTTACATTATTTTTACATTTTTATTCTAATAATCATATATATGTATTTATGTACAAATAGAGAAAATAAACAAATAAATATGCAATAAATGCAAAAAACGATGAAAAAAATATTTTTAATTTTTAAATGGCATGAGGAAAAATAAACAAAGTCAGCAAAAAAGGAAAAAGTCAAAAATGTCAAAAAATGAGTAAATGAGCTCAGGGGGGTGTAAGCCAAAAAGGATGGTGTGAAAAGAAAGAACAACAAAAGCCCAGCCCAATGAAACACTGTCTTCAACCTCCAGCTTCAAACTTTTGAAAAAACGCGCGCCTCTTGCTTCAATGTCTAACTCCTGATTCCTTGATTTTTTGAACAAACTTCCAACACAAAAGATGTTAAGCATGAAGAGACGGTTCTAACCATATAAAGAACTTGACCTATCTCTCTAAGATGAGGGAGAATTTCTCTCCCCCTCTTTTCTGACCTAATTTTTCTACCATTTTCAGAGCTCAAATTCTCTCTACTCAGACAAAAGAAATGAAAAGTAAAGCTATATACATGTTCAGGGCTATGAGTAGGACCTTGTTTCTTCACAAACTTAAGACTAAAGATGCCTAATAAGAGAGATACGAATTCAAACTTTTACCTGTGCAGTTGAACTTCAATCTGGAGAATGAGGAACTTTCAGTGCAATGTGATGATTGGAAAAGCTTCCTTGAGGTCCAGGGATGCTGTTTCAATGCTTACTTTGTCTTGAGAGCTTCTGAATCAAGCTATGGAACTTCAACTGCAAGAGGAAAAAATGAAAATGGTGGAAACTGTTAGAGTGATTACAGGTCAGGTTTTAGGCCATGGTTAGCTTGCATATGTTGTAGGGAAGGTAGAGGAACGGGTCTTGATCAAAATGCTCGAAGGGATTGGGAGTTTGCACTCAAACTGCAGGGGCACCCCTGTTTGTGCAGTTTGAGGATGATTCTGAGATGGAGGGTGTATTGGAGGTCAAAAGCTCGTGTGTTAGCTTGGATATGTTATGTGTAATGTGTTTGATAAGTTCTCTCTTGTGTTTCTATGCTGAGGAGAGAGTTGTGATAAGTTATGGATGTTTCTTCTATGTGAAGCAAAGAAAATGCAAGTTGATGTTCTAGGCATGTAGGGGACCTCCTAATGGGCTGCATAATCTTCTCTTGATCAGAGCAATTTGTCCATAATCTTGTGCCATTCAGATTTTGCTTGTACTTGTTTGATTTTCAAATTGACATAAAGTGAACTTTTGCAAAAATGGATAGTTTACTTTATCTAATTTAGGATTAAACCATTAGACAAAGCTTGAACTCAAAGAACTTGGTCTTAGTACAAAGAATATGCATTAAATTATTGAGTATGGATTGGTTCAAGGACCTGTAATTAAGCATAAAGCAAACTGAATTCAAATTTGCAAGTTTGTGAACATGTCTTGATGAAGAACAAAAGTGAATTTTTGCCAACTTGTGAAATTCGAATCTCTCAAGTTATGAGGTTGTTTGATGAGTTCTTGGACATTTTGGAAAGCTTGGAATGTGTACTACAATCCATCTTTGAAATGCAAATCAAAATTCCAAGTGGAAGGGTATGAAAAGTGGCCTTGAAGTAGGGTAGAAAACCTTGTCAAAATAGGTCAAATTTCACTAAGTTAAAAGATGGTTTAGTGCTCTTATTCAAAAAATCATAACTTGAGATACAAGCTTCAAATGAGAAAACTTTGTGAATCAAAGTTGTAGACTATGCAACAAGCTACAACTTTCATGTTTTGACTTTTGTTTGAATCCAAATGGATCATGGTGAAAAGATGGGGCAAAGTTGGGAAAAAATTAGGGTTTTTCATAACTTAGAAAAATTCTAAGTTATGAAAAATTCCATTTTCAAACCCTAATTTGCATTTTGTGATTTCTTGGTGAACAAGTTTCATGATTTGTAATTTTTTGATGAAAAATGAGTCTTGACTCTTGATTTTGACCAAAAAGTCAAAGTTTGACTTTTCAGTATACAGTCAAAATTGATCAATTGACTGGGAAATTCAACTATCAATCTTGTGTACTTGGGATCTTTTGAGCTTGATGAACATGTCAAGATAATTCCATGGGGTCCTTGAGTCCATATGTGAGCTTGGTTTGCCATTGGCTAGGTCAAACAGTCAAAAATTGCCTTTGTGCAGTCAAAACCCTAGAAATGACCATTTTGCCCTTTTGATGATCTGATCAAATTTCTTGTGGAATTGTGATCCAAACTTGATTAAATGGTCCATGTGAGTTCATAATGTTGATGTGGATCAAATTTCATGAGGTTTGACTGTCAATTGGCCATAGTTGACTTTTTCCCCTAATACAGCTGATTTCTAGGTTAACTGTCCAATTGACTGGGTAAAACTTGGAATCAAGACTTGAAACTTGGTATAGGTAAACTTGGGAGTCCAACATGAAGCATGAAAGTCATCTTAGGCATTTTAGGTCAAAACATATTTGTGCAAACACAAACCCTAATTTGAGTCCACAGTGCAAGGAGAAGTCTTGAGCAGAGGAAACCCTAATTGGATCTTGATCTTCAAAGGTCTTGTGATGAGAAAATGTTGAGGAAATGGGAGGGCAAATTTTGGGGTACAACAAACATGTATTTAGATTGTATCTTTATTGTATCTAAAGGATGGTAAACTGTTGCAATCTCCTTTTGTTTGGGAACTGGTGTGATGCGTGCATTTGTTGGGAGAAGATCAAACTCCTCTATTCGCTGGTGGGTTTGACTATGTCATCGGCTTGAAGACACTTTTACGCCTGTCAATGATAGCCTTGTATAGGTGTCTTTGGCGACTTTACCGAGGATCACCTTATGAAAGGGACCTTTGTGGGGATTTTTCATTGTCCATAGTAGTAAGTGTTGTAGCATTTCCTGGAAATGTTTGTTTGGTCATACATGACCCTTTACTGGAATTCATGTTCAATGCCCTAAGTGATTCCGACAGAGACTTCCCCCGACTATTCAGGACTTTATGAGAGATTTCTTGGAATCTTGATTTAACTGCCCCAAGTGAGTCGGACAATAACATGTCATGTTCCTTGACTATGGAGGGTTTTCCATTGGATTTAAAGTGATTCTGTTTCTTGAGAGAATTTTCTGTTCATTAGATATTTGTCGTGCGAATTTCTCTGTTGTCGATAATTAGCCATATGAAAACAGTGGTATTCAAACAATGCAAAGTTTATGTTTGTCTTGAAGCTTTTGAAAATTCATTTTTGGAAAATCAAAGAATTTTGTAAGAATATGAATTCAACTCAGGATTTACAGTAAGCCTTACAGGAGTCAGGATACCTTTTGTAACAGTGTGCTTTCGAACTAACCCATGCTTCAATTAGGACTTTTAAAAGGTTGTAACGTGGCCTGGTTCACATTTTAAGAAACAAAGGATAAGGCTCAAAGTTTATTTGTACCCACCCGTTCTTCATGATGTTCTACAGTCCTAAACTTAGTTAATTGTGCGTTTGAACTCCTATTGAATCTGGAATGATATTTTTGTGATGATTCAGATGAAATTAAGTTTATTTGTGAAGGCATTTATTTTTTGCAAAATTTTTCTATTGTTGATGATTTGTGATGACCTCTTTTTTATATTTATTGCCCCTAATTTTTCCTGACTGTTTTTGTTTTGAGACTACAATCAGCGGGATGCCCTAGTTTTTCTTAAGTCTCCTTCATAGGTTTTGACTCAGTGGGCTTTTACTTTTGAGAGATGATGACTACCTATTTTATGGGGAACCATCGTCGTCTTTTAATTCAGAAGGATGTTTTTGATGTCATTCATTGTGTACAAAGTGAAAGCTTACAACTGAACACGCATTTGAATTAACTGAGAAACTACCCTGCCCCAAGTCCTGATTAAAGGCTTCAATTTGTGTGAAAAAGAAAACTCATACTTCTTTGGCTCAAAGGGGTTGACTAGGGATTATCTTCCTTATAAATCCACTGTTTAGGAATTGAAAGAACGCATGTACATCATCAGCAAGGTCTGTCCAAAAGCATATTGTATGAGATTATGGTATTGTTTTCATCATCCTCTCTCTAAAGGCTTAAGACTTGTAGTTTAGAGTTGAATATCATACAAAAGGAGGTAAAAGCATAGTTTCAGTATAGTGAAAACGAATGGATTAACTCAAGACAAACATATGTAATGCATTAATGAGAACAACCAAAGTTTGACATAAGGATAAATGTTTAAGAAAACAAAGAAATTACAACTGAAAATTCAAATAAAAAAAAGTTTCTCCGCCTAAACTTCTCGCTTCAGATTTGTGTGTCTTTGAGGGGTGACAAAAAAACTCCAGTTGACCATCTTGTGTAAATTCCAACATTGCTTCGTCAATCAGGTCTTGAATCTTGTTTTTCAATGCCCAACAGTGGTTAGTGTCGTGTCCCTGATTGTTGGAGTGGTATGCTCACCTATCATTGTGTTTATAGCGGGAGAAGAAGTATTAGGTTTTTGAGGAGTCTCCCTCAATGTAACCAGCTCGGCTTCCAACATATGATGGAATGCTTGAGTCAAGGACATTTTGATCTCAGTAAATTGTCTTTTAGGAACATCTTGCTTATGCTGACCAACCTATCATGGTTGGTGAGGTCATTATTGGACCCTTGGCGTAGTAGCCATTTTGAAATGTGTTCTCTCGACCAAGCCAACTTCTTGTCTCATCGGAGGCTGGTTAATGACTTGATCCTCAATCTTAACTATTTGTTTCATCCAGTTGCACCCGTCCTGATGAATCTTGTTGACGAGAATTCTCAACTCTTCTTGTCCTCGAGCTAAGTTTTGGATAAGATCCATCTGACCCAACATCTATCCCATCATTTGGATTTTCATCGTTGCCATTTCAGTTTGTAATCGTTCAATTTGGTCATCCCTGTTGTCCTCAGGATTCTTCTTGGTCATGCTCTTAATGAGGAGTGCTTTCACTTTTTCTTTCCCATTGGATAGATTCAAGAACATTTCTTGAAGTTGAGCATTTTGGGTCTGAATATCCTTGATAGTCTGTTCGAGGGCCATTTTTACTAAAATAAACAGTAAGCGGATGAGGAAACCTGTATGGGGAAAACTTGTCATGATATGATGCATGGTATGGGGATGTAATGTTTTCAAGGACTTTTAAGATTTAAATTTCCTTAGACAAAGAGGGAATAAACATTAATTGCATTAATAAGTTCAAACGGTTACAAAATTCCTCTTGGGATTACAATGGAAGAAACAAGGATGATAAAAAATAAACTCCTAAATCAAAAAAGGACTCAAACTTTCCAGGAGCGCATCCTCTTCGGTGGAATGTAGGCATTCAAACTCATCTCTTCATGAAGATGTCTTGTGAGCTCCAAAACCATCTTCTCACTTGAGTAGAACTAGGTTTTGAAGGTGTCTCGCTCCCCTTTGAGTTGAATCCACGATCTTTGCAACTCCTTAAGAGTAGTCGGCATGTCAGGATGAAGAATAGTGTAAGGAACATCTCCCTCGGTAATAGGCTCCATGATGATAGGTAGAATGGACTCATAAGGCATCATGAGATTTTGAGCACAAGCTCGCACCCACTTGAGATAAGGCTCCAAATGAATAGAGTTCTTATTCCCCAATGTCTTGCTATCAACTTTGTTCACCATGCCCCGAGCTCGTATGGATCTTTGATGATAGCCTTGGTCGTCGCCCTCGTAGTCAAATACCAAACCTTGGATGAGCGCATCATGGGGACCATCTTTTCGTGCATACCCAAACTTATGTAATGCAAGAGAAGGATTATAGGTGATACCTCCCCTAATGCCAAGAAGAGGGACATTAGGGAATTCCCCACAGCGATCAATTATGATAACGTCCTCCAAAGATCGAGAACACCAATGAATATCCGAATGCGTGAGTGACATCAACCTATTAGACCATCTCATGCCTTGCTAATTCTTCAAAATAGATCGAGGTAGGAGCGAAATAAACTAAATAACCAACAAAGGAGTGCAACACATAAGAATTCCTCTTCTCTTCATGGTGCGAGTGTGAAGAGAGTTCAAAATGTCTTCAAACAAGGTAGGCATCGGGTTACGGATAGAAAAATTATTACCGCATTCACATCTACGAGTTGGTATGGGTTAGGAAACAGTACCATCCCATAGATCAGAAGATCCACCACTTCTTCAAAAGCTTGCAAATCCAGAGCCTCCCAAAATTTTTGTGCCTTCTCAAACAGAAACTTGGCTAGAAACCCTTTAACACCACTCCTTGTTTCCAAATTTTCCACAACGTCGGACCGTTACAAATGTAAAGCTCGATGTCGCACGCGCAAATCAGAACTAAGAGAGAATGAAATTGCGATAGTATTGATAGGAATAGTAATGCAGCGGTAAAGATTTGAGATTAAGCCATCAATTGACTTATCTCAACATAATGAAGTCACCACCACACTTTATTGTTTCCAAAGGGAAATGGGAAAAAATCAAACAAAACCCACAATGAAATAAAAGATCAGAGATCGAGGTACGGGGGTCAGTTATGCAAAGGGAAGATGTTAGCACCCTAAGCATCTACGATACTCCATAGGATCCACTTTGTTTGGTTTCTTTTAAAAGGAGTGTTATGTAAAGGTTTTCTTGCTAAAGGAAAAGAATGAATGTGTATTTGTAAACAAAAGAAAATGAAATGTTTTTTTAATCATTTTTGTTGCTCGCCTTGGGTCGTAAGACTTAGTGCCTACGTACTCCCTTGTGCAATGGGAAATTCAGAGCACTGTAGTTCGACTAGAAAAGACTTGTCTGTTGGTTGATTTTAAATAAGGAGACAAGTCGTCATTGTTAGGAGAGAAATCTCGACTAACGCCCACAAGGTGTGAGAAAGATGGACCTTGCGTCAGCAAGAGTGAGGGTTTGAGAACGCCTCTGGTACTCAAGTGGAAAAGTCGACACCTTTATAACCATATGGATATGAGAATGTTGCTAGACTATTAATAAATCATGTCTCAACTCGAAAAAAGTTTTGAATGGTAAAGGTTCTCGAGCGCACAAAAGAGTTGAATGAGTTGAAGTGTTTTTGTTAATTTTGAAGAATGTCAAAGTATGATTAAGTGAATTGAAGTTTGTTTAAAGAAAAGAAGTTTTAAAAGAAAAGGCACTCAACAAAGTCGAGGTTTATTATGAAAGCGATTCGAGTTAATAAACAAAGAATATTTTGAAAAAGATGAGAAGGTTTTGAAACTTAAAGAATAGGAGAAGATGAAGAGAGTGTCCTATGTACAGGAGGGCAAAAGATAAGGTAAAAGTTAGGGAAAAGAAACGTATAACCAACAAGAAGCTAACAATTGACATAATGAGCCAATGTAGAATTCCCATTCTTTGGATTGAAACCAAGCAAGCAAAGATACTAGACCTCTTGAGAGAACCAAACTTCAAGTGTATTAAGTCTTCATAAAAATTGGGCAGAGTAACGGTTGTATACAGATGAATTCCAGATTATAGACAAAGTATGTAATCACAATAACTCGCACACAAAACAAACAAACAACCCAATGTCTTGAGGTAAACCTCAAGAACTCCATACAAAAAATAAATTAAGGTCACAAGGTCTCCAATATAAGCCAAGGTTTCAATTCTTAAGTCCGAGAAGTCCAATACTCCATAATGCCAAGGATAGTAACCAAATAGTCCAAGTATCATTAATATTTTTTTATGGTTCATGTTGATTATTAAGTATCTTCAAAAAGAAAAGAAAATATAAAGTGAGAAAAATAAAAATGGCATAAAAGTAAATGCTCAAGTGAGCAAAGATAAAAATATCATGAAATGTAAATGCTAAAGTAAATGGTACATAAAGTAAAAGCATAAAATAAAAGCATAAAAAATAAAGTCAATTGTTAGAAGTTAATGGTTAGTTGGATGACCATATTGAAACTTGCATTTGGAACTCATTAGAGGATTTGTAGAACCAAAGCCTCTCAACAACAAGTTTCATTTTCTTTTTGTCAAGTATATCATCCATTTTTAGAATCCTCAAGGAAATATTTAATGATCAACGATGTTTAAGTGATTCGCGTTGACCAAAATTGATGAAGATCCATTGGAGGATTGGTAGAACCAAAGATTTCTAACAAAGGGTTCAAATTAACATACTTGGGCTTGCAAACATAGGTTTTTGCCACAAATGATCATTTACTCGAATCGGGACAAAATTTAGCGTTATGTTAAACAATCGTAAATGGACTTATGTAGAAGTCACACCTATTTTGAGGCTGATCAATAGTAGTCTATGTATTTAATGTTTGGATAAATGATATAGAGATAATTATCTCATAACGTGTAATACAATAAGAAAGGGGAATAAGATGAAGATGGAAGGGATTAGAGTTTCAAATATCATCAACATCATTCGTCCATTTTAATGGATTTGGTTTATCAACCTATCAACACCCAAGACCCAATGAGGTTGAAGAATTTTCCTCACAATATGCCTCAAGTCAGTATCACATGCTATTTCAAGAATTAAACTAGAATCATGTACAAAAGTTTTCAATTTACAAACATTAGTCAAAGGTAAAACCCTAGATGCACACCTAAGTCAAAAATAGTTTTAAAATATGAAAATGACTTAAAAAATTATGAAATTAAAACCTTGACTTCCTAAAGTCCTACAAAAGTCAGCAATAAAATTTGGAGTCCCTGGATTGAGGTGGAAATTTGCTTTAGAAATGAAAACTTGGAAACTAGCAAGTTTAAGCCTTAAACTAGATGGTTTTGGAAAATAATTTGTGAAGAATATGAAATCACATTGTAAAATTCCAGAAAAATAATTTTTATGGCCTCAACATGCTCAAGAACTCCAAACAACTTCATCTCTGATTTTATAGGCACAGAAAGTTAGAACTTTAAATCAATTAATATACATGATCAAGCAAAAACCCTAAAAGAGGATATTAAGTTCACAAATTAATCAATTAGATCCAAAGGCCAAATAAATTCGATGTAAAATAACCTAAATGTCAATAAAATTAAAAGGATCAGAAAGCATATTTTTCTTGAATTTTATCTCAAAAGGAAAAAAGGAATAGAAAATTATTTACACAAACTAACAAAATTAATGCAAATAAAAAATATTATGTCCAAATAATTTTTAAAATGTAACCAATTTTTTTATAAAATTAGAAAAAAAATATTTTCAAGTAAAAAACTCAGAGAGGAGTCCAAAAATATTTTTTATGGATTTTTTTACATAATAGAAATAGGAAAATAAAATTCAAGATTTAAAAAAAATATTAAAACCCTTATTATTTACATGATTTTATTTAATCTAGAAGAATGATAAAAAAATGAAATAAAAATAAAAATATGAAAATATATTGAAAAATAAGTCTAAAATAATTTTTTCATAATTTTTGAAGTGAAGGAAATATTAAAATAAAATTTGAGAAAACAAAAGAAAAATTAATATTCAAAGGCTATTACACCTGTTTTTTCCAAAATGCCCTGTAAAAAGTATAAAAACCATGTTCAATTAAAACAAGACACCTCATCATCCCTACCAAGCAGCCATGCTATGCGCGTTTTCCAGCTTTGGAACCTTATTTTTAAACCACGATAACTCACTCATTTCTTGATGAAGTTCAAAAATTCCAACACCAAAGTTCAAGATTGAAATTAGTAGAACATGTTAGGATCAAAAAATTTATGAAATGGTGACTTGATGAGTGAGAAAATCATGCGTGAAGAATGAGCTTAGACCCAAAAGGTGTTTTTGTTGACTTTTTAAAATGACCTATAATGTATGAACTTGTATCTTTTGATTGAGGCGTTTATTGACCTTGAGGGATGAAGAGGAGTTGTAGGGAATTGGATTCTCTTCAAAATGAGCCTTGGTTGGAAACTTTCTGAAAAAGTATGAGAAAGTTATGCATGGTCAAAGTTTGGTTGACTTTTCCTATAGAAACTCTAAATTGCCATTTTTTACTTTTGATGAGTTAGGAGAATTTCTTAAGGAATCATGATCAAACCTTAATAAAATGATGGATAATACCTCAAAATATTGATGTTGACCAAAAATCTTGAAGTTTGACTGTATTTGGGCCAAAATTGACTTTTGCCCTAGTACAATTGATTTTCAGGCATTTGAGCAGTTGACTGAGCAAACTTGTTGTGCAAGGCATGAAACTTGGCATGGCTGATCTTTAGGACATGTTGGGACAATGGAGACCATTCAGAACCCTTGGAACTCAAACATCTTGATGAGGAGTGGAACCCTAGTTTGAGGCTCATTGTCTTAGGAGGAGGATTTGTCTGGTCAATCCTTAGTCAACTTGAGCAATTGAGGACCTCTAGGAGTATGTTTTGTGTGAAAATGGGAGGGAAAATTTTGGGGTAGAACAGCTTCCCCTGTTCAATCTTCTTAAACCGAAGGATTTAGATTGGCTTGTTCGCCTTTCGTGATCTGAGGGTGGAAGATGATTGAACGCTAGAGTGCCCAGAAATTTGCACTCGCATGAAGTAATACTGATGGTTGATGACGTCGGGAATGGGCTTACATGTTCCATTTGGAGTAAATAACTGATATTCATCGGAGATGGGCTTAAAGATGCCATCCAGATAAAGTGACAAGGAGTCGTCAGAGATGGGCTTAAAGATGCCATCCAAAATAATGATGATTTCGTGAGATATTCCTTCATGGTAATTCCTGTTCCTGTTGTTAGGGAGGACTTCGCTAAGGAATGTTGGTCTCAGTCTTGGGGAATAGAGTCTAGGAGCTTCAGTTGTCTGTTACTCTACTGGGGAGTCATCTCATGATTGAAGAGACGAAAGTGAAATGCTATCTAGTCAGGATCCAGGCTTCATAGTGACTGGATGAGGATGATAAGGTTGACTGCTATCTGGTCGTACTCCAGGCTTCACAACGACTTATTGGGAAATGAGATTAAACTGTTATCCGGTCAGGATCCGAGCTTTACAGTGTTTTGAATTGTTGATTGACTATTATCCGGTCAGTTTCCGGGCTACATAGCTTCTTTAACTAGAATGGAAATCTTAGTATCGATTTGGCTGAACCAGAGAAAGGTCTCAAGATGTCTTTAAATGGGATAGGAATCTTATCATCGATTTGACTAAACCCGGGAAAGGCCTTGAATTAACTTTGACTTGTATAGTAATCAGGAGGATCTTAGTAGCGATTCAACTGACCCAGACAAAAGTCTTGGTACATCTTCCACTGGCATAGTAATCAGAGAGATCTTAGTGTCGACCTGTCTGACCCAGGGAAAAACTTAGGTTAACTTTTACTAGCATAGTAATCAGGAGAACCTTAGTAGCGATTCTACTGACCCAGACGAAAGTCTTGGAGTCTCTTCTGCTGGCATAGTGAGCGGAGAGATCTTGGGTAACTTTGACTGGCATAGTAATCAGGAGAATCTTAGTAGTGATTCAACTGACCAAGACGAAAATCTTGGTACATCTTCCACTGGCATAGTAATCAGAGAGATCTTAGTGTCGACCTGTCTGACCCAGGGAAAAACTTATGTTAACTTTGACTGGCATAGTAATCAGGAGAATCTTAGTAGCGATTCGACTGACCCAGACGAGAGTCTTGGAGTCTCTTCTACCGGCATAGTGAGCAGAGAGATCTTGGGTAACTTTGACTGGCATAGTAATTAGGAGAATCTTAGTAGCGATTCAACTGACCCAGACGAAAGTCTTGGAATCTCTTCCACTAGCATAGTGAGTGGAGAGATCTTGGGTAACTTTGACTGGCATAGTAATCAGGAGAATATTGGTAGCGATTCAACTAACCCAGACGAAAGTCTTGGTATCTCTTCCACCGGCATAGTGAGTAGAGAGATCTTAAGATTATATTTCTGAAGAAAGTCTTGGAACAGTCCTTGGTTAGACATAGCTTGCTGATTTGGTCCTTTACTGAAAGGTAAAGAGTTAGTCATATGCAATGTCATGATGCATGAAATGCATTGTGATGATGTTCTCAAAATAAATGAGATTGTATTGTATGCAATATGTATGTGCATGCCGCAATGTATGGATATGGGATGCTATTGCGGTATTCCTTAGTTAGGGAAAGTAAATACCGGACTGCTACTGAAAAGTATTAGGAAGCTGAGTTCTTCATTTCCGCTGGGGATGGAGAATGGAGATGACTATACTGGGGATTTGATCCTTGTTTACGAATATTCTTCCGGGGAGAGACTCTCCTTGAGAATAACTCTGCGGGGGAATAGCTCTGCTTGCGAGAGGAGATGCTTTACTGGAATATTTTGCCGATTCGGGGAAATAAACTCCGTTGGGGGATGAATTTTTGTAGCTGGAGGAATAGACTCTGTTGGGGATTGAGCTTCTGTATCCAGAGAAATAAACTCTGCTCGGGAGAAAACTTTATGAACCGCTTGAGATTATAAAATTCGGCTGGGGAATATAGACGTCGACTCTCTGAAGGAAATTTTTTAGGGAAAGTAGATCCTGTTTGGGGAAGCCGATGTCAAAGCTTTGGTAGCCTCTACTATGTGGGGAGTGTATATGTCACGGGGGCGCATGTAATGGTGACTTCGTTTCAAAGCTGTCTCTTCCCCTGTACCTGCCGGAAGGAGTAACTGTCGGGATTGACATGGTTTTTTAGTTTTTGCCCCTGTTTCTTAAGTTATAAGCAATTGTCTTTCCATTTCTTATGCAAATATTTGTGAATAGCAATCATATTCAAATGCATATGTCAAGAATAAATCATTGGACGTTTTTGAAAAAGAAAACAGAAAAAGAAAGACAAATCGTTTTGTAAAAGTGACTTGAATTAATTTCGAAGTTGGCCTATAACAACCATTTTTGTACAAGGAGGCTGACGCTCTATTAAGAGAACGCCGCCATGAAAATGAAAGATATACAATATTGTGTATAAAGAGAAGAAAATAACTATGTGTAATAATCCTATTGAGTTTCAACTCTGCTATTGTTGCTATGTCTTCGAGCGTCTCATCACTTTGCTGCTTGTCCGAAGCTGACTAGATTGATTGTTGTCGTTTTGAGCTTGATAGATGATGCTGAAGTATGGTTGCAAGGTGATCCAATGGGACATAGTGATACGCTTCAAATCCCTAACTTTTGCCTGGACCGCCGTTTCGGGTTTTCAGTCCACCGGGATACCCTTTTTTTGTCCAAGCCGCCTTTTTAGGTTTTCGACTTGCCGACTGTACAGATTTTTGTTTGCATCCCTAATTTTTGCCCGAACCCTTTTGGTTCGCCGGGAAGCCCTTATTTTTTCCTAGGCCAGTCAACCTATACGGTCTTTAATCATGCGTAGTATCTTTTCACTATGTCCTCATTGACAGGGTGAGGAAGGTCATCACTTTCCATGGTGGTCAGAATCATGGCTCCACCAGAAAAAAATGCTTTTGATCACAAATGTCCCTTCGTATGTGGGAGTCCATTTTCCCTTGGGATCACCTTGTGGAAGTATGATGCACTTGATCACTAGATCCCCAACTTGATATACTTGTCGTCTTACCTTTTTGTTAAAAGCCTTGATCATCCGTTTTTGATACATTTGACCATGGAAGACAGCAGTAAGTCTCTTTTCATCAATTAGATTCAGTTGATCAAGTCGAGTCTTGATCCAATCATCTTCATTCAGACCTGCATCCTTCATGATTCTTAGAGAAGGGATTTGGACCTCAATAGGCAGGACAACCTCCATGCCATATACCAGAGAATAGGGTGTTGCCCCTGTCGATGTCCGTGCTGAGGTGTGATAACCACGAAGAGAAAATGGTAATATCCCATGCAAGTATTTGTATGTCACTGTCATCTTCTGTATGATCTTGTTGATGTTCTTGTTAGCAGCCTCCACAATGCCATTCATCTTCGACCGGTAAGGGGAAGGATTATGATGTTGGATCTTGAACTGTTTACAGAGTTCAGTGATCATCGTATTGTTGAGATTCGTACCATTGTCAGTGATGATTCTCTCTGGAACACTGTACCGACAAATCAGGTTATGCTTGATAAATTGTGCCACAATGTTCTTGGTAACAGTAGCAAAAGAGGCAGTTTCAACCCACTTCGTGAAGTAATCAATGGCCACCAGGATGAAGCGATGTCCATTGGAAGCGGTTGGTCTAATCTCTTTGATCATGTCAACGCCCCACATTGAAAAGGGCCAAGGAGCCATCAAGACGTTCAAAGAAACCGGAGGTACATGCACCTTATCAGCATAGATCTAGCATTTGTGACAAGTTCGAGAATACTGATAGCAGTCTGCTTCCATAGTGGACCAATAGTATCCTGCCCGTAGGATATTTTTAGCCATTGTATGTCCGCTTGAATGGGTTCCGAAGGTACCTTCGTGTAGATCTATCACAATCCTCTCCGCTTCGCTCTTGTCTATGCACCAAAGTAAAGTAGAGCCATGGTTGCGCTTGTAGAGGATTCCATTACTGAGGAAGAACTTTGGGGAGAACCTTCTCAGAAACTTTTATCGTTGACAGATGCCCCCTCGGGATACTCTTGAGCCTCGAGATATCTATTTACTTCATAGTGATCCGAGGAGCCTCGTTGTCCCACCTGACCTTGAACATAGAGGACATGGTAGCTAGCGCGTCTGCTAACTGATTCTCTTCTCGTGGAAAATGTTCAAAGGATACCTCCTCAAAGTGTGGAAGCAATGTCAGCACGTGCTCTTTGTAAGGGGTGAGATTCGGGTGCTTTGTATCCCACTCTCCTTTGATCTGACTTATCACCAAGGCTGAATCCCCGAAAATGCTCAAGAATTTGATCCTCAGGTCAATAGCAGCTTTAAGACCCATGATGCATACTTCATACTCCGCCATGTTGTTGGTACAATTGAAGCATAGTTGGGCAGTGAAAGGAGTATGACAGCCCTCGGGGGATATGATTACAACACCAATGCCATTACCGAGTGCGTTCGAAGCTCCATAAAAAACCATAGTCCATCGGGATCCTTCTTCAGGTCCTTCATCCGGTTCAGGTTCTTCATAGTCAGTCACAAGCATAATATTTTTGTCCGGGAACTCAAAATTCATGGACTGGTAGTCATCCATGGCCTGATAAGCCAAATGATCAGCCAATACACTCCCCTTGATTGCTTTCTGGGTCGTGTATTAGATATCATATTTGGTTAAGATCATCTGCCATCTCGCTATTCTTCCGGAGAGAGCGGGCTTCTTGAAGATGTACTTGATCGGGTGCATCTTAGATATCAACAAAGTAGTGTGGGTCAACATATACTGTCTCAGTCAGCGAGCAGCCCATGCCAAAGCGCAACAAGTTTTCTCGAGCAGTGAGTATTGTAGCGATAAAAAATGTAGCGGGGTAAATCGGAGATCGAACTATTAATTAATTCGTCTCACAAAAGCAAGAGTCGCCACCGCGCTTTATTATTTCCAAGGGAAAAGGGAAAAGAGTGAAATAAAACCCTAAAATATGCAATGTAAAATAATACTTTTTTAAAAGTAATGAAAATACAAGGCGTTTTGAAAAGAGGTCTAAGGTTCGGGGGTTGGTTATACAATGGGAAGGTATTAGCACCCAATGTATCTATAGTATTCTATAGGAACCTTTTGAAATATCTGTTTATTAAAACGTTTGTTTGATTAAGAATAAATTGTTTTGGCCAAAAATGGGTATGGACGAGTTTTTGAAGATACGACGACCTAATGTCGAAGTTTTGACTTAAAAGGTGTAAGTTTTGAAAAAATTGAATATTTGGGAAAATTATCTTAAGTTTTTAATGAAATGAGGGTATTCGCACGATTTTTTTTGATGACATGAAGTCGACAAAAATTAAACAATTCCCTTGGATTTTGCAAGCGATATGAAAATTAGAACTAAAAGTATAAACACTCATGGAATTAAATCAAAATAAATTCAACCAACATGTATCATGGGAAGGAACATCATAAGGGGGGATAAATTTAAAAAATATAGCTTACAAACTTATCAATGAAAGGCTAACAAAATTAACTAACATGCTGTCCAAACGAAATATAAATTATAAAACTAAACTAATTAATTGAGTTTTGTTTAAAACTATGTGGTTATTTAATTTTAAAACCAAAAGAGCTAAGAAAATCAAAAGAATAAGAGGGTAAATTAAAATATATGGTAAACATTAAGTACTGGGCACTAAAGCCTAAATGAAATGGGACCCAAGGTTTTGTTTTGGTTACAGCCAGCTGCAGACTTACAAATGACAGGATATGTGGGAAATGAGCTGAAAACGAAATAAAAAGATATAGCATGGGATTAAAAATCGAAATCGAACAACAACCCCTAGTTTCAAACTCTCTTTTTCTCTCTTCGAACTCCCTCTTAAAAATTCTGCTTTTCTCTCTTTCGAACTCTCTCTTCGAACTATCCTTTGAATCCTCTCTTCGAACTATCCTTCGAACTCTCTCTCTTCTAAATCGAACATTCTGCTCCTGGGTTCGAACTCTCTCTATCCACATCAAAATCGAACACTCTGCTCCCCTAAATCGAAATCAAACACTTTCTAGCTTCAAACTCCCTCTATTCTAGATTGAAATCGAACACTCTGCTCCCCTAAATCGAACAACAACACTGCTTCTGGTTTCGAATTCTTCCTAAGTCAGAACGAACAACACTACTGCTATGGGTTTCGAATTCTACCTAAGTCAGAACGAACAACACTACTGCTATGGGTTTCGAATTCTTCATAAGTCAGAACGAACAACACTACTGCTATGGGTTTCAAATTCTTCCTAAGTCAGAACGAACAACACTACTGCTATGGGTTTCGAATTCTGCCTCCCCTAAATCGAAATCGAATAACAACACAGTTTTTGGCTCTTTCATGCATTTACACAACAAATCAACAAGGTGACAAATATTCATGGCAAGAGAAACAACAATAACAAACTAAAGGGGGTTCTGACTTATTGAAACATCAACAATAAAAAATGCAGCAACAACAACTAATTCAAAGCATATATCATTATGACCAGCATGGCAACAGATTTTGAGGGGAAAAAAGTAGTGAGGAAACTTACAAGATCAGAGCAAGTCTGATGGTTTCGATTCTGACAATGAAATAATAAATAAATCCAGAGATGAGGTAATATGCCTTTTTTTAATTCCTCCTGCTCTTCTAAAAATCTGTTTGTGCTTATTGATGATATGTGGAACAGAAGTTAAGTAAAAAATGAAAAAAAACAAAGTATGGTGGCTACTGTGTTGTTGAACAGAGCGTGTGAGCCAGTTGAGGTTTGAAGGGAAACTGATGTAGTTGATGGTGGAATGAGGAAGAGATGTTATAGTTTATGGGTTTTTCGAAAGTGGCTTGCTGTTCGGTTCGAAACAGGCTTTGAGTTATGCAGGCTTGTGTTTGCAGGTTTGTGCTTGGTTCAAAACATGCTTTGGTGAGGAGGGCAGGCTTATGCTTGATTCGAAACAGGTTTGGAGTTTGTGGTGTGAGGAGGTTTCGATGCAGATTTGTGTTTCTGCAAGTTCGAAACAGCTTGGCAAGTGTGAGAACTTGCAAGTTTGTGCTTTTTCTTTGTGAACTCTTTTTGAACACCCTCTCTTTTTATGAACTCCCCTTTTTTTTCGCCCCCTACAACCTGTTTATATAGTGATACAATGAGGTTTTGGGAAGGAATTTTTTGATGAGTTTGAACATATGTAATGGTATGATTTCGACACTTTTCTGATACAGTTTTGGTGTGTGCCATTTGAGGTAATTCTTGGACTGATGTGCACAGGTTGTGGTTGGTGTTCAACAGTTTTTTGGTGGGTGGAGGCAGCAGAGGGTATGACCGTTAGGGGTAGTAGGGACCAGCAGTTTTGGACATACTCATGCGCAGCATATGGTTTTATATGGACATAACATAATTATAACAATCAATATTAATAATAATAGTAATGACAATAATAATAAACTGTTAGTAGAACTAAACTGAAATTTTCAAAAGTGAAAGAAAAGAAATTAAAATTTTGGTTTTTTCAAATAAAGTGATGCAAAATATATAAATTATATGTAACTAAGATTTTTTGATAATTTTAAATTAACATAAAGAACTTGCAAAATAAAATTAAAAGAATGTGAAATTACTATTTTTGAGATTTTTTTACTAAATTAAATCTAAAAGACTATAATTTCAACTTAAATAATACAAGAACAAAAAAAACTAAATGAAACTTAAGGAAACTAATTTTTTTGTATTTTGAATAAAAAAGTAAATAAATAAAAATGAAAATAGCATGAACTAAATATTTTTAAGATTTTCTTTTTTTATAAAAATAAAAGAAAAAATGAGTAAAAGTGCAAAAATACATGATTTAATAAAGTCAGGCAAAATCAGTTAAATTTCACTAAATTCTCAACCATTTCTAATATTTCTATTTTTTCGTGGATTTTCACAGCATAATCATCTCTTGACTTGTAAAGAAAAGTTGTAGTTGTTGCAGAGGAGAATCATATGTAAAAGAACCACTAAAAAATTGAAATTTGAAGAAGTTATGAATTTTTGAAATCTGACTCGAGAATTGGCAAAAATAGATTGAAACGCTTGTGAACGCTTGCTATGTAACAATGCAGATGGGAGGTGGTATCTTAGGTCAAAACTTGGGGTATGACAGCTGCCCCTATTTAAGTTTCTTCTATCCGGAGATATGAAGATTAAAATCTTCGTCTCGACGAGATTGAAGGTACTTAAATACATATTACGCAAATTTTGCCCTAAGATTCCGCCATTATGTTTGTGATATGAATGTAGTATTTAAATTCACAGAGAATGATATTGTATGAGACAAGATAATGCTGGAGAAACCAAACACCAACAAAACACAGGAGCATAGATTATACACTACTGGGGAAATGAGCCCTCGACCTCAAATGATAGACTCTTGACGGCGAATACAAAAATTGAGAGAATACGACCTCTGACCCTAACAAAGAAAGCATCTTGCATAGGCTACAAAACAGATTATTGACCCAAAATAACAGTGAGTTCCCAACTCAAGGTCAAAGATAGACAAAAGATGTACCAAATTTGCTGATAATGGATTACCGACTTCTGAAGGTAAAGATTCATAACAAACCTCTTTGCGAGATTTCCAGAGAGATACCAATTAATGCTGAAATAATAATATGGTTCAAAGACGCTGCCACTTGCTATCGTTCAAAGACGCTATGACATACAAGCTGCTCAAATAAAGAAGCTGCCACTTGCTGTCTTTCAAAGACGCTATGACATACAAGCTGCTCAAATAAAGAAGCTGCCACTTGCTGTCTTCCAAAAACTACTATGACATACAAGCTGCTTAAATAAAGAAGCTGCCACTTGCTGTCTTCCAAAAATAACGTACAAGTTGCTCAAATAAAGAAGCTGCCACTTGTCGTTTTCCAAAAAATAACGTACAAGCTGCTCATGAAGAGCTGCCACTTGCCGCTTTCCAAAAATAACGTGCAAGCTGCTCATGAAGAGCTGCCACTTGTCGTTTTCCAAAAATAACGTACAAGTTGCTCATGAAGAGCTGCCACTTGCCATTTTCCAAAAATAACGTACAAGATGCTCATGAAGAGTTGCCACTTGCCGCTTTCCAAAAATAACGTACAAGCTGCTCATGAAGAGCTGCCACTTGTTGTTTTCCAAAAATAACGTACAAGCTGCTCATGAAGAGCTGCCACTTGCCGCTTTCCAAAAATAACGTACAAGCTGCTCATGAAGAGCTGCCACTTGCCGCTTTCCAAAAATAAGGTACAAGCTGCTCATGAAGAGCTGCCACTTGTCGTTTTCCCAAAATAATTCAGAAGAAAATTGCGACGACACTGCCAGAGAATAAAATCTTCGTCAAAGGGAACCATGAATCAATCCTTCCCGAGGAGATCAAATACCTGAATGTGCAAAGTAAATGCACCATTCATCCAGGTTGTCTAGCTTGGAGAAAACCACGAGATAGCCTATGCAAGAGGCGACAACTCCCTCCAGGAATAAACCAAAGAGAAAACAGTCAAACAAGACTCCACCCAATGAGAAAATAACTCGATTGGGGATTCATCCTATCCAGAAATGGATAAGGAAGGCTAAACCAAGAAAAATCATCCACGAGGATTAGCTCAGTTGGGGAATTTAGAAAGGAATCACATTTTCTGCCTAAGCTAACATTCTACCTGGAAAGAGCTTGTATATTGTCTTAATAAACCTACACAAGGTATACGACCCAAAATCAACGACAAGTGTGAATATGCATGCGTGATAGAGGTGTAAATGAAGGAATGAATGTTATGCTGACGAAACAGGCAGACGAAATATCTTGAAGATGATAAGATATCACAAAATAATAGATACTCGGCCAATCTTGAAGAGACTGAAAATAACTGGAACTAGAACCACAAAGCCACGTCAGAGCGTATCACGCTACAAGGCTCAAATCTTCTGGGAGAAATGTATCAAAACCAATCTTCTAACACCAATAGACCATTGGCATGAGACAAAGCGTACCACGCTTCGGAAATCTGCTCAAAAAAAGATAACCAAAACAACACTTAACTGGAAAAGCCGGGGAGTCACCAAACTTAGTACCACTAGAAACAAAAGTTTACACAACCAACATCTCGTGACGATCTTGAAAGAAAACGATGTTCATCATGCAAGGATAAATTGTTTTTAATTTCATGGCTTGACCATCCTCGGAACAACCGTTAATATTCCTTTCGACAAAGTTTTTAAAATAAGAATATTTTAAATAACTTTGTTTCAAATATTGCCATAAAATTAAAATTTTGCCCACAAAAGGTAAATGCTCAAATTTCATTAATAAGATGGTAGTTCGCTAACAACGCGACTCCAACGGTTTACAAAAGTTTTGGAAATAGTACATGAAAGAAAGGGTTACACAAAAACAATGATCACTATTCTCCCTAACAACTTAGAATTCCGAAATGTGCTCAAATGCCACAGCCGGTCTGACCAAAAGCCTGCCTAAGTCGCCCCTTCGGGTTTTCAACTTAGCAAACTATCAACTCAAAACTAGGCGAAATACTTCTTGACTGCATCGGAGTTCACGGAGCGCGGGAGCTCTTCACCGTCCATATTTGTGAGAATCATGGCACCTCCAGAGAAAACTTTCTTAACGACATACGATCCTTCATAATTTGGAGCCCACTTGCCCCTAGAATCAGGTTGGAAAGATAATATCTTTTTGAGCACAAGGTCACCTTCTTTGAACTCGCGTGGTCGGACCTTCTTATCAAAAGCCTTCTTCATTCTCTACTGATATAATTGACCGTGACACAACGCTGTCAATCTCTTCTCTTCAATTAAATTAAACTGATCATATCTACTTTGACACCATTCAGCCTCAGAGAGTTTAGCTTCCATCAACACTCTCATAGACGGAATCTCAACCTCCACGAGGAGTACTGCTTCCATACCATAAACTAGGGAAAACGGGGTTGCACCTGTTGAAGTTCGAACCGAAGTACGGTATCCATGTAAAGCAAACGGAAGCATTTCATGCCAATCTTTATAAGTTACCACCATCTTCTGGACAATCTTTTTGATGTTCATGTTAGCAGCTTCAACTGCCCCATTCATCTTCGGCCTGTAAGGAGATGAATTATGGTGTTCGATCTTGAATTCTTCACAAAGCTCTTTCATCATCTTGTTATTCAAATTTGAACCATTATCAGTGATGATCTTGCTCAGGATGCCGTATCGACAAATGATCTGATTCTTGATAAATCTGACTACCACCTGTCTGGTTACATTAGCATAAGATGCTACTTCCACCCATTTAGTAAAGTAATCGATCACTACCAAGATGAAACGATGACCATTTGAAGCTTTGGGTTCAATCATTCCAATCATATCGATTCCCTACATAGAGAAAGGCCAAGGTGAAGAGATAACATTGAGGAGGGTCGGTGGCACACGTATCTTGTCCGCATAAATTTGGCATTTATGACATTTCTTCACATATTTGCAACAATCCGATTCCATTGTCATCCAATAGTAACCAGCTCTCAACATCTTCTTAGCCATTGCATGCCCGTTGGCATGAGTGCCAAAGGATCCTTCATGCACTTCTTGCATCAGCATGTCTGCTTCATGTCTGTCTACACATCTGAGTAGGACCATGTCGTAATTCCTCTTATACAATACTTCTTCATTGAGAAAGAAACTGCTTTCCAATCTTCTCAACGTCTTCCTATCTTTATTGGATGCCCCAGGCGGGTACTCTTGAGTTTGAAGAACACGTTTAATGTCATAGAACCACGGTTTGTCGTCGGTGGCCTCTTCTACTGAGAATACATGAGCAGGTCTGTCGAGGCGCATGACTCTGATTGTAGGCACATCGTTCCAACCATTCACTTGAGACATTGAAGACAAAGTAGTTAAAGCATCAGCCATTTGATTTTCATCTCTAGGGATATGATGTAGCTCCACTTTGTTGAAAAAGGTTAACAATCTTCTAGCATAATCTCTGTAAGGGATCAAACCAGGATGACGAGTCTTCCATTCTCCTTTGATTTGATTAATTACGAATGCCGAGTCTCCGTAAATATCAAGAATCTTAATCCTTAGATCCGCTGCCTCTTCGAGACCCATAATACATGCTTCATATTCAGCCATGTTATTCGTACAGTCGAACTTTAATCTCGCCGTGAACGGGATATGAGTACCTCGGGGAGTGACGATGATTGCCCCAATTCCATTTCCATAAGAATTCACATCTCCGTCAAATATCAAACCCCAACGGGATTCGGGATAAGGTCCTTCTTCAGGTAACGGCTCTTCACAGTCTTTAGCTTTCAAGTACATAACATCTTCATCTGGGAAGTCAAACTTGATGGACTGGTAATCTTCAATTGGTTGGTGAGCCAAATGATCAGCTAAAATACTCCCCTTGATTGCTTTCTGACTGTGATACTCAATGTCATATTCAGATAACAACATCTGCCAACGGGCTATTCTTCCAGATAAGGCGGGCTTCTCAAAGATGTACTTGATCGGATCCATTTTGGAGATCAACCAAGTGGTGTGGTTAATCATATACTGGCGTAGACGGCGAGCAGCCCAAGCTAAAGCACAACAGGTTTTCTCAAGCATTGAGTATCGAGACTCACAGTCTGTGAATTTCTTACTCAGGTAATATATGGCATGTTCCTTTCTTCCAGTCTCATCTTGTTGACCAAGCATACATCCCATGGAATCTTCCAATATGGTCAGGTACATAATCAAAGGCCTTCCTTCCACTGGAGGAATCAAAATGGGAGGTTCAAGTAAATATTCTTTGATGCTATCAAAATCTGTCTGACAATCTTCTGTCCACACACATCCTTGGTTCTTTCGGAGAAGCTTGAAAATCGGCCCACAGGTAGCAGTCATATGAGATATAAATCTAGAAATATAGTTCAGTCTCCCAAGGAATCCTCTTACTTTTTTTTTCCGTCTTGGGTGCGGGAATTTCCCGAATAGCTTTGACTTTATCAGGATCTACCTCAATACCTTTCTGACTGACAATGAAACCCAGAAGTCTTCCAGAACGAACACCAAAAGTGCACTTGTTGGGATTCAGACGGAGTTTATACTTTCTCAAACGCTGGAATAACTTCAATAAATGTTCCAAATGATCCTCTTCAGTTTGCGATTTGGCAATCATGTCATCTACATACACTTCTATCTCTTTATGCATCATATCATGGAACAAAGCAGTCATGGCCCTTTGGTACGTTGCACCAGCATTCTTCAAACCAAACGGCATAACCCGATAACAAAATGTTCCCTAAGGTGTAATGAAAGTTGTCTTCTCCATATCTTCTGGTGCCATCTTGATTTGATTATAACCAGAGAAACCATCCATGAAAGAAAAGACCTTGAACTTTGCGGTACTGTCGACCAATACGTCAATGTGCGGTAATGGGAAGTCATCCTTTGGGCTAGCTCTATTCAGATCTCTATAGTCTACACACATCCGAACTTTGCCATCTTTCTTAGCAACAGGCACTATATTGGCTAACCATTGAGGATAGACCGATGTAACAAGGAAACCTGCATTAATTTTCTTCTGAACTTCTTCTTTGATCTTGTCGGCCATATCGGGACGAGTCCTTCTCAACTTCTGCTTAATCGGCGGACATTCAGGTCTCAACGGCAAACGATGCTCCACAATATTGTTATCCAAACCTGGCATGTCTTGGTAGGACCAAGCAAACACATCAACATACTCTCTGAGAAGCTCCAACATTTTCTCTTTGACCTCTGGGATAAGCAATGCTCCGACCTTGACTTCCTTTCTATCTTCTTCATCACCCAAATTGATCATCTCTATAGGCTCTTCAAACGGTTGAATAGTCTTTTCATCATGCTCAAGCAAACGGGAAATTTCATCAGGTACTTCTTCACTATCTTCTTCCTCGGCTCCGAACACAGGGAATTCAAAGTTGGGAGGGGACATAGGATCATTGTTTTCAATGGTTAAGTTATGAATTAATCTACACATATGATTATGCTTTGTTTTAGAAATCGATTAATATGAAGGTTGTACAAACGAAACAAAAGATCATTATATTTTCCTATTACTACCAATTAATTTTCATTACTATTTCCTAGAAAAAGTGAAAAATAAAACAGTAGTGGACAAAATAACATTTTTATTCATGATTGGAAATACTTGAAACAAAGAGCCCAAACATTTTCTCTTTTGCCTTGGGCAGAGCAAAAGGATTTATTTTTAACATAGCCCGACACAAATACTCTTCGCCTTGGGCAGAGCGAAAGTTTTTTTTTCAAAAATAAAACAAAACATTACTCAGAAATGTGCATCACAACAGGAACATCAACAGCAATCCAGTTCTGGAAAACCACTCCATGCGTTACAAAGTCGGGTAAATCCTCTTCAGAATCGTCTCCTATTATAGCATCAACCTCAGGAGGAGTTGGATGGATAAAACCTGCGCTTCGGAAAACCTCTTGTATCGGACGGGTAACTGTTTCCTGCTTGACTCTTGTAGACACGGGATGAAAACCAAGACCTTCTCCAGACTTGTTCTCAAGAAAATTTAACACCTGGCCCCAACCTTCAGCCGAACCACTTTCAGCCACTCGTCGCGCATCCTTAAAAGAAGAAATAGACGTCCCTTGCTTCTTCACTTCATTATTAGCAACAAATAGGGCTTGGAATTGGGTTCCAACATCCTCATCAACATCAATAAAAGAGAAAGATGACAAATGGCTTACCACCATAGCCTGCTCCCCACCAATCATTACCAGCTTTCCATGCCTTACAAACTTCAATCTCTGATGGAGCGTGGAAGTAACTGCCCCTGCATCATGGATCCATGGACGACCCAATAGGAAACTGTAGGCGGCACGAATATCCATTACTTGAAAAGTGATCTGAAAAGTAAAAGGACCAATTACTATAGGAAGATCCACTTCACCAATGACAGTCTTCCTAGAACCATCAAACGCTTTGACAATTACTCCACTGGGTCTCATGGGAGCACCTTGATATGAGAGTCAAGATAATGTAGTTTTCGGCATTACATTTAACGACGAACCTGTATCTACTAGCACACTTGACAAAGTATCATTTCCACAACTTATCGAGATATGCAAAGCCATATTATGGTTCCTTCCCTCCTCCGGAAGCTCCTCATCACTGAAACCAGGATTGTTACACTAAGTAATATTTCCCACAATTCCATCAAATTGGTCAACCGTCATATCATGATCTACGAATTCCTGGTCCAAGACCTTCATCAAAGCTTCTCTATGGGCACCAGAATCTCTCAGTAAAGCAAGCAAGGAAATCTTGGAAGGAGTTTGCAAAAGTTGGTCCACAATCTTGTATTCACTTCTCTTGATAAGCTTCAGGATCTCATCATCCTCGGGGTGTGGGATAGGTTCATTGGATCGGCCTACCTCAACCCTGTGTTCAACATTTCTCGCTGGAATTTCAGCCGGTATGGGCCTCTTGACTTGAACTTCTGGTCTTTTCAAAGGTACTGCTGCAAAGACACGTCCGCTTCTCGTAACTCTACTCACATAAGCGATGTTAACAAAAGATGGTCTGGTTGGTATAGGGACTTCTACCCCATTCTCAATCATTGTGGCATTATACTTATACGATATAGCTTGGCCTGAGCTGTAAGGCACAGGGCCAGGTGGATAAATGATCAAAGGAGCAGCAGGTGCAGTCTGACTGTCGTAAACGATCTCTACTGGTTCAGGCAAATTGAATTGTGGTATTATAACATTCACTTCATCCACCAGATCTCTGTCATGTGTAATAGTGATGACCCTCTAGTCCAACAATTTTTGAATGTCCTCCTTCACAATAGGGCAATCAACTTCTCTTGAACAAAATTCACAAATATCATAATCATGATGATGCCTAAAAAAGGCAAGTCTTCTTAAACTCTGATGTAACCTGATCAACGAATCTCTTATGTGTTCAACTTGAAAAACTCGAAACTTTCCCGGACAACCTTCCACCATATTCACTGATGCTGCCCCATGTCGAGGCAAAGGATTATCTCTAACATTCGGGTTAACATCCTTTAAAGACAAGATACCATTCTTAATCAACCTCTGCACATCCGCCTTTAGAGCAAAGCAATTTTCGAGGTTGTGCCCCGGCGACCCTTGATGATACTCACAAAACTGATCCGCCTTGTACCACGGAGAAGTACTATTCGGTGCGACAAGAGGAGGCTTCTTCGTTATGAGGTTCTTTCTGATCAGAGCAGGATACAATTCAGTATAAGTCATAGGAATGGCATCAAAATGCGGTTTCCTTGGTGAACGATTCTGGTTATTAAACTGATAAGCTTGTTGTCGAGGCTGTTGTTGAAATGGTCGTTGCTGAGTTGGTGGAGTTTGATGAGTTGGGGTCACCACTGTTGGGCGGACAGCCAGAGTGACTGCCGCAACATGTGAGTAACCTCTCCTCGGTCTCCCGGGGAATATTACACTGACATCCTGTTCTTTTCTTTTAGGGAAAACACTTCCAAACTTCTTGCTATTGCTAGACGGACTTTCTTCTTTAACCAAACGTCCTTCACGAATCCCTTCTTCCAACCGCATGCCCATACTTACCATCTCGGTGAAGTCACTGGGTGCGCTGGCAATCATTCTTTCATAATAAAAGGAACCTAAAGTCTTCAGGAATATTTTTTTCATTTCTTTCTCCTCAAGAGGGGGATGGATCTGAGCAGCAATTTCGCGCCACCTTTGGGCGTATTCCTTAAAGGACTCTCTGTCTCTCTGGGACATCGCCCGGATTTGATCTCTGTCTGGCGCCATGTCGACGTTGTACTTATACTGGTGAACAAAAGCTTCACTAAGGTCATTGAAATTTCGGATCTGAGTGCTGTCCAAACCCATATACCACTTTAGAGCGGCACCAGTCAGACTGTCTTGAAAGTAGTGAATTAGCAAGTCATGATTATCAGAATATGTAGACATCTTTCTCACGTACATAGTCAAATGACTCCGTGGACACGAATCACCTTTATACCTTTCAAAGTCTGGCACTTTGAATTTGGCTGGAATCTTCACATTCGGAACTAAGCACAGGTCATGAGCATTCTTTCCAAACAAATCCTTCCCCTTTAACGCTCTGATCTCCTTCCGCATCTCTTCAAACTGGTCTTGAAATTCTTCCATTCTATCGACAAGACCCAGACTTTCAGCAGGCTCAACATGATAAGCAGGTTCATTCATGTACGACATAGAATGAATCACAGGAGCGACAATTGTCATCATCGGTTGAAGGAAAGGTGGCATAGCAGCTATTTCTGGTTGAGGAAGAGACACGGTAGGCTGAACCAAAGGCTGTACGATAGGTTGATACCCTTCCGGCACAAATTTATAAGGCATTCCCAACGGAAAACCTTTTGGCATTTGATTTTGAAGCGGAGAGTTGATTTGAGTCACAGATGTTGGAACGGTGACAATCTCAGAAACCACGATAGTCGACGTCTGAATCTCAGCAGCTGCAGTCGATGGCTGATTCTGAGCAGCCATCAAACTTTCCACCTGCGTAGTTAGTTTCTCCATACCAACACGAAGGGTAGCGACCTCCTCACAAAGCTCGTGGTTTTCCTGTTCTAAATCTTCCATCTTCCTCTGACGGTTGGCTCGAGTGTCGTGTTGATGAGACAACTTGGCAATCTACCGGAGTGGAAAAAGAAACAAAGATAAGACTCTAGAAAAACATGTGAAGTGAAATGTTATATGATGCATGATATGCGATGCAAATGATCGTTCATTTGATAATTTTTCAAGGAACTTCGATAATTTTGCACACATCAATGGTAGAGGAATTTGGAATAACAAAAACTCATTTCATTAATCAAAAGCGGTAAATTACAACTTACAACTTCGGAAAAACAAAACAATAAATTACAACCTTGGGACAACAACCCAATAATAAAAGCAGTAAATTACAACTTTGGAACATGAAGCCCATAATAAAGCAGTAAATTACAACTTTGGAGCATGAAGCCCTTTTACAGAGTTTTACAAAATGACAACAGTAAAAATAAAACTAAGAACCAAAGATCACTCAAAATCATCAGAAGAAGGACCAAATGCCAACTGTAACTGGAGCTTCCTGATCTTCTTTTCATAAAATTCTTCCATCCTTTTCTTCTCAGCTACCAGTCGATCGATGGTTCCCTTTTGTGGATTAGGAACAAGAGCAACACTTACCGAATCTCCCTTCTTTCTCTTCCTTTCACCTGCATATTTCTTCAGTAAAGCATCCTTTTGACGAAGTTTCTCATCATGATCAATGAACCATCCGTCTTGAATAAATAGCAAATCCTCCTTTTCCTTTAGCTGTCGAGTCAGGACTCGATTCTCATATTCTGACATAGCATACTTTTCTTTCCAAGCATCTCTATCGGACTTCATCCTAGCCAGATTTCCTTGGTATTCTCCCATATTATCGATGGGCACAACAACAGATGACGATGCAACAATAGGGAATAAAGGATTCTCAGGTTTATAGGGCATCTTGAGAGCACAAGCCCTAGCACGGACCCATTGTAGGTAAGGCTCCAAAGAAACGACACCTCTCTGTCCTAACATGTCTCTCCCTTTCCTATGGATGTGGCGCCAAGCTCCTTCAATCTCCTTCTTAGCTGCTTGGTGATCTTGTCCTTCTTGTAGAAAGAAGCCACTTACAAGAATATTGTTCGGCTTGTCCCTCATCGGGTATCCAAACTGACGGCGTGCGAGAACAGGATTATAGTTAATTCCTCCTTTCGTACCGAGAAGAGGCACATTAGGAAAAGCACCACAGCTATCGATGATCTTCACGTCATAGTAAACTCGATTATACCAATCAATGTCGAAATGAGTGAGAGCCATAATTTTTGGCGCCCATCGCGGCTCCTTCTCGAGATCCCATAAAACATCAGACCTAGGTAGATGAGAAACATACCACTGATACATCAACGGTGCACCACAAATGATCATCCCTCCTTGATAAGAGTTTTGAAGATGTATGGAGTAGTAACTATCTCCTAGCAGCGTAGGGACCGGATTTCCAATCAAGAAAATTCTGATGGCGTTGATATCCCCAAACTTGTCAACGTTAGGAAACAAGAAAAGGCCATAAGCGAGCAAAGCAAAAACGTCTTCAAAGGCAATAGTATCTTTTTTCTCAGCAAAATGACGAGCTTTCTTCAACAAAAATTACGCAGGTAAGCCTCGGATTCCCCCTTTGGTAGTCATGTTCTCCTCTATCTCCAAATTCTTCAAGTGGGTGATGGTCGCTATCTCGTGAGATTTGGGTTCCTCTTCTAAGCCAGAAAAAGGAACACAGTCGGTGATCGGCAAACCAAGTATGTAGGAGTACTCTTCTAAGGTGGGCATCAACTGGTAATCCGGAAAGGTGAAGCATCGGTACAAAGGATCGTAGAATTGGACTAACGTATTAAGGATGCCTTCCTTCATCTTGCGCTTCATGAGAGGTATAAGGGACCCATATTTCTTCTGAAATTCTGTCGGGTTCTCGATCTTAGGAATCAAACTCTTCAGTTCTTCGATCTCGGGCTCCTTAAAACTAAAACTTCGAGTGTTTCTTCTTCCAAACTCCATAATACATGAGATGTCTGTAAAAATCATTCTTAAGTTCCTTGAAAAAACAAGTTTTTTTACAAAAAATGTCGATGGATGCATGGATGAATGATAATGCAACAGTTACACACAAGTTCACAAACAAGGGGTTCAAAGGTTCAACGTTCGTGCATGGAGTCAAGGGTAGAGCCCCCCAAAGGTATGTACTAACGGTTTAATCACACCTGTAAGACAAGGTTCTAAGAGTTCCCGGAGTCTACATTCCTCCTTCGGATATTACCATCATCTTGATTACTCAATAATTAGCAATATTCTCAAGAGAAACTCATCCGAGCGTAGCATCGCGTAACAATTACTTCCGGATTACTCCGTTATAATCTCCGCGCTACACCTAAAAGGCCAAGATGGGTTAGGGTTCTACGGTTCTCAATTTCTCTGGCTCCCAGGTCGAAAATAATAATGTCTTCCCGATTACTCGGTAAACAAATATTACGTTCAAAAGGGCCTTCCATTGAGTGGGGGATTTCATGCCTCCTTCTTTGGGATTACTCCCTCAAAGTTAACATGACTATACCGCCCGTCCTATCCTTAAGTGTAACTTAATCCGGGTATAGGATTCGTCCTTTGCAAAAAACCCAAACAACCCCAATATAAACACATAATCAAACAAATAAAATAATAATAAATAGATAAAACAAACTAGGCTTAACCCACTTAGGGATGGACCAGCAAGAGGTCAATCTGTCCCCAGCAGAGTCGCCAATTCTGTAGCGATAAAAAATGTAGCGGGGTAAATTGAAGATCGAACTATTAATTAATTCGTCTCACAAAAGCAAGAGTCGCCACCGCGCTTTATTATTTCCAAGGGAAAAGGGAAAAGGGAAAAGAGCGAAATAAAACCCTAAAATATGCAATGTAAAATAATACTTTTTTAAAAGTAATGAAAATACAAGGCGTTTTGAAAAGAGGTCTAAGGTTCGGGGGTTGGTTATACAATGGGAAGGTATTAGCACCCAATGTATCTATAGTATTCTATAGGAACCTTTCGAAATATCTGTTTATTAAAACGTTTGTTTGATTAAGAATAAATTGTTTTGGCCAAAAATGGGTATGGACGAGTTTTTGAAGATACGACGACCTAATGTCGAAGTTTTGACTTAAAAGGTGTGAGTTTTGAAAAAATTGAATATTTGGGAAAATTATCTTAAGTTTTTTAATGAAATGAGGGTATTCGCACAATTTTTTTTGATGACATGAAGTCGACAAAAATTAAACAATTCCCTTGGATTTTGCAAGCGATATGAAAATTAGAACTAAAAGTATAAACACTCATGGAATTAAATCAAAATAAATTCAACCAACATGTATCATGGGAAGGAACATCATAAGGGGGGATAAATTCAAAAAATATAGCTTACAAACTTATCAATGAAAGGCTAACAAAATTAACTAACATGCTGTCCAAACGAAATATAAATTATAAAACTAAACTAATTAATTGGGTTTTGTTTAAAACTATGTGGTTATTTAATTTTAAAACCAAAAGAGCTAAGGAAATCAAAAGAATAAGAGGGTAAATTAAAATATATGGTAAACATTAAGTACTGGGCGCTAAAGCCTAAATGAAATGGGACCCAAGGTTTTGTTTTGGTTACATCCAGCTGCAGACTTACAAATGACAGGATATGTGGGAAATGAGCTGAAAATGAAATAAAAAGATCTAGCATGGGATTAAAAATCGAAATCGAACAACAACCCCTGGTTTCGAACTCTCTTTTTCTCTCTTCGAACTCCCTCTTTCAAATTCTGCTTTTCTCTCTTTCGAACTCTCTCTTCGAACTATCCTTCGAATCCTCTCTTCGAACTATCCTTCGAACTCTCTCTCTTCTAAATCGAACATTCTGCTCCTGGGTTCGAACTCTCTCTATCCACATCAAAATCGAACACTCTGCTCCCCTAAATCGAAATCAAACACTTTCTAGCTTCGAACTCCCTCTATTCTAGATTGAAATCGAACACTCTGCTCCCCTAAATAGAACAACAACACTGCTTCTGGTTTCGAATTCTTCCTAAGTCAGAACGAACAACACTACTGCTATGGGTTTCGAATTCTGCCTAAGTCAGAACAAACAACATTACTGCTATGGGTTTCGAATTCTTCCTAAGTTAGAACGAACAACACTACTGCTATGGGTTTCGAATTCTTCCTAAGTCTGAACGAACAACACTACTGCTATGGGTTTCGAATTCTTCCTCCCCTAAATCGAAATCGAATAACAACACAGTTTCTGGCTCTTTCATGCATTTAAACAACAAATTAACAAGGTGACAAATATTCATGGCAAGAGAAACAACAATAACAAACTAAAAGGGGTTCTAACTTATTGAAACATCAACAATAAAAAATGCAGCAACAACAACTAATTCACAGCATATATCATTATGACCAGCATGGCAACAAATTTTGAGGGGAAAAAAGTAGTGAGGAAGCTTACAAGATCAGAGCAAGTCTGATGGTTTCGATTCTGACAATGAAATAATAAAGAAATCCAGAGATGAGGTAATATGCCTTTTTTTAATTCCTCCTGCTCTTCTAAAAATCTGTTTGTGCTTATTGATGATATGTGGAACGGAAATTAAGTAAAAAATGAAAAAAAAACAAAGTATGGTGGCTACTGTGTTATTGAACAGAGCGTGTGAGCCAATTGAGGTTTGAAGGGAAACTGACGTAGTTTATGGTGGAATGAGGAAGAGATGTTATAGTTTGTGGGTTTTTCGAAAGTGGCTTGATGTTCTGTTCGAAACAGGCTTTGAGTTATGCAGGCTTGTGTTTGCAGGTTTGTGCTTGGTTCGAAACAGGCTTTGGTGAGGAGGGCAGGCTTATGCTTGGTTCGAAACAGTCTTGGAGTTTGTGGTGTGAGGAGGTTTCGATGCAGAATTGTGTTTCTGCAAGTTCGAAACAGCTTGGCAAGTGTGAGAACTTGCAAGTTTGTGCTTTTTCTTTGTGAACTCTTTTTGAACACCCTCTCTTTTTATGAACTCCCCTTTTTTTCGCCCCCTACTTCCTGTTTATATAGTGATACAATGAGGTTTTGGGAGGGAATTTTTTGATGAGTTTGAACATATGTAATGGTCTGATTTCGACACTTTTCTGATACAGTTTTGGTGTGTGCCATTTGAGGCAATTCTTGGACTGATGTGCACAGGTTGTGGTTGGTGTTCAACAGTTTTTTGGTGGGTGGAGGCAGCAGAGGGTATGACCGTTAGGGGCAGTAGGGACCAACAGTTTTGGACATACTCATGCGCAGCATATGGTTTTATATGGACATAACATAATTATAACAATCAATATTAATAATAATAGTAATGACAATAATAATAAACTGTTAGTAGAACTAAACTGAAAATTTCAAAAGTGAAAGAAAAGAAATTAAAGTTTTGGTTTTTTCAAATAAAGTGATGCAAAATATATAAATTATATGTAACTAAGATTTTTTGATAATTTTAAATTAACATAAAGAACTTGCAAAATAAAATTAAAAGAATGTGAAATTACTATTTTTGATATTTTTTTACTAAATTAAATCTAAAAGACTATAATTTCAACTTAAATAATACAAGAACAAAAAAAACTAAATGAAACTTAAGGAAACTAATTTTTTTTTGTATTTTGAATAAAAACGTAAATAAATAAAAATGAAAATAGCATGAACTAAATATTTTTAGGATTTTCTTTTTTTATAAAAATAAAATAAAAAATGAGTAAAAGTGCAAAAATACATGATTTAATAAAGTCAGGCAAAATCAGTTAAATTTCACTAAATTCACAACCATTTCTAATATTTCTATTTTTTCGTGGATTTTCACAGCATAATCATCTCTTGACTTGTAAAGAAAAGTTGTAGTTGTTGCAGAGGAGAATCATATGTAAAAGAACCACTAAAAAATTGAAATTTGAAGAAGTTATGAATTTTTGAAATCTGACTCGAGAATTGGCAAAAATAGATTGAAACGCTTGTGAACGCTTGCTATGTAACAATGCAGATGGGAGGTGGTATCTTAGGTAAAAATTTGGGGTATGACAAGTATCTTGTCTCACATCCGGTAAACGTTTTGCTAAGGTAGTATATTGCATGCTCTTTTCGACCAGATTCGTCATGCTTCCCCAGCACACACCCCATTGAATTGTCTAACACTGTTAAGCACATTATCAAAGGACTTCCTTCAATCGGAGGCATCCGAATTGGTGGTTCTTGAAGGTATTCCTTAATTCTTTCGAAAGCAGTATGGAATTCTCCATTCCATTTTACCACTTGATCTTTCTTCAGAAGCTTGAAGATTGGCTCACAAGTAGCAGTTAAATGGGTAATGAACCTGGAAATGTAGTTTAGGCGTCCCAAAAAGCCTCTAACCTCCTTCTCAGTGCGACGAGCTGACATCTCTTGTATAGATTTTACATTTGCAGGGTCCACCGGAATTCCCTTGTTACTGACAATGAAACCTAGAAGTTTACTAGACCTTACCCCGAAGGTGCACTTGTTCGGCTTCACCCTCAGCTTGTATGTCTTCAACCTATCAAACAGCTTTTGTAAATGATCAAGGCGTTCTTACTCAGTTTAAGACCTGGCTATTATGTCATCCACATATACCTCTATCTCATGGTGAATCATGTCATGAAATAAGGCGACCATGAATCGTTGATAGGTTGCCCCAGCGTTCTTTAATCCAAACAGCATCACTTTGTAGCAGAAAGTGTCCCATTGAGTGACGAAGGTCGTCTTCTCCGTATCTTCGGGTGCCATCTTGATCTGATTGTAACCAGAGAAACCATCCATGAAAGAAAAGATCTTATGTTGCACGGTGTTGTTAACCAGGACATCAATGTGGGGGAGCGGAAAGTCATCTTTGGGGCTTACCCTGTTCAGATCTCTGTACTCCACACACATCCATACCTTACCGTCTTTCTTAGGCATCGGCACCACGTTGGCAACCCATTAGGGGTAAGAAGTGACAGCTAAAAACCCAACATTGAATTGCTTCATAACCTCTGCTTTGATCTTCTCTGACATTTCAGGGCGCATGCGACAGACCTTCTTCTTTACCGGAGGGAAATCTTCTTTAGTTGGCAGTCGGTGAACCACAATATCCGTATCCAGTCCTGGCATGTCTTCATATGACCAGGCAAAGATCTCGACATAGTCATGCAACATTTGTATCAACTGTTGTTTGACATTAATCCCTATATTTTCACCAATCTTGACTTCTTTTTTGTCTACCTCTGTGCCCAAGTTTATTGTCTCAACTGGATCTTCATGAGGCTATATAGCCATCTCTTCCTGCTATAACAATCTAGCAAGTTCTACAGGTTCCTCACAATCTTCCTCACCTTCGTCCCCGACTTGGTTGATCGGATTTTCGAAGTTATAACTGGAAATAGCAGAACTGTTATCAATGGTCTTTACTAAAGAGTTCTTGCCTCATGATTATTTTATTTAAAGGCAACCAAAGTGGGAGATACCTTAGAGGTGAGCATGTGCAAGTGTGTTAAGATTCAGTTATTTATCTTGCATAATTAAGTTTGCTAACGTTTTAATTTTCAGTCTTATCATGCACGCCTAGTTACTAACAGTTAATATTTATAGAAATTTAAAGTGCTAAAATTTAAGCCCTAGGCTATTACAACGCTTTGGGACAATTACATAAAAAAGTGCAAGAAAATAAAATGCAGAATTTTAAATCTAGACTATTACATCCCATAATGAGTTACATTATTTATATAAAATGCGAGAATAAAAATAACGCGCTTGAAATAAGAATTACGTCTAAAAATCCTAAGAAAAATTCTAAGTAAACAAGAAAAATCTTTTTGGTTTTATTTTTATTTATTTCAAGGAAAATAATTAAACTAAATCTAAATTTAATGTAAGAAAAATAAATATTGAATAAGATTAATCTAATTCTAAAATTTTTGTATTTTTTATTAAGAAAACATTTGAAACATAAACTAAATCCTAAATTCTAGTTCATTTTAAAATAAGAAAGTAGTTAAAATTTAATTAATTAACTAATTAAAGCATTTCATTATTTTAATTAAAAAAAGTCTAAGCCTAATTTTTTTGTGAGTTTTTTTTATTATTTGCTTAATTAAGTAAAGAAGATAAAAGAAATTAAAACATTACAAAAAAAAAAACTAGATGGGCTAGAGATAGTAAAAAAAAGTGGGGGTGTGGTTGTTGAATTCGCTTGCCCATGAAGGGAGAGGACTAGATTTGCTTCTGGATCCAATGTGGATTGGTCTTTATGGCACATGTTGAGCCCGCAGATGGAGTGCGCTAGATCTGATCAGATGAACATCTGATGGCACATGTTTAATGGTGTATAATGCACATCTAGCTACGAGGAGCACTGAATCTGCATGAAACAAGTTAGAAAATATAAAAATGGAGCTTACTGAGGCGTTTTGTGATGTTTCAAAGCTTGATAATGATTGCAAAAGCTTCAGGGAGCCTCCGGGAATGTATTTGGATCTTTTGTTTGGACTGAGAAAGGTTGGAACCTAAAATGAGAATTTTTACAACTTTGATAAGTTTTGCAAAATTTGTAGAGCTTTTATAGGTTGTATCTCATATGTTGAAGCTTGCTAATGTGTCCTTTATATAGAGAGGATGGAGGAGACAAGAGAACAAATGTAATAACAACCATAAACATGTGTTTTTAAAGTCGTGAATGATGTTTTGTAACTCTGCCAAAGACATGGAATCTTATCCTTTTTGAGTTTGAATGAATGTGGACACCTTTGCATGAAATTTTATGGGCCTAGGCTGTCAAAAACATCAACCCAAAGCTCAAAAACCCGTTTCTAATTATTTTATACATTTTATTTTATATTTATTTGAAATAAATTAAAATAAATATGAATAAAATAGTTAGCAAATGCAAGGCACGACAAGGATAATTTTAAAAGTCCTCTATAAACTTAGGAAGATGCTTGAAGTACAAGAAATTGAGCCCTTGCCTTAAAACTTCAAATTTTCTCAATGCATAATTCTTGAAAATTCACAAATTTTCCCAACTTGGGAAAGCCATAACTTGCTCAATATTTATCTCATGATTATGATCTTTGAATATTTGGAAATCTCAAGATATCTAGTTCAATCCCTCTTTTGATCAATTTTTCATTTGAAGATTGTATCTTGATGTAAAAGGTCTTGGCAAAAAGTGGCTTTTGTTGACTTTCTGAAAATGACCTGTAATGTATGAGCTTGTATCTTTCAAATGGTGCATTTCAAGGACTTGAGGGATGAAGCGAAGTTACAGGGAATGAGATTATCTTCAATATGATCTTTGGTTGGGGAAAAATGGATGAAGTGTGTGAAAGTTATGTCTGGTCAAAGTTCAGTTGACTTTTCCTATAGAACCCCTACTTTGCCATTTTTGACTTCTGATGGGTTAGGAGCATTTATTGAGGAATCATGATCAACCCTTGATAAAATGATGGATATCACTTCAAAATGTTGATGTTGACCAAAAATCTTGAAGTTTGACTGTACATAGGCCACATTTGACTTTTGACCTAGCATAGTTGATTTTCTAATGCTTGAGCAATTGACTGAGCAAACTTGTTGAGCAAGGCGTGAAACTTGGAATGGATGATCTTGAGGACATAATAGGACAATGGAGAACATTTGGGATCCTTGGAGCTCAACCATGTTGATGAAAATTGAAACCCTAGTTGGGGGCTCATTGCCTTAGGAGGAAAATTGTCTGGTCAAATCTTGGTCAACCTAGGGAAATTGAGAACCTCTAAGAGTATGTCTTGTGTGAAAATGGGAGGGCAAACTTTGGGGTACAACATATAGCAACATCTAAAGGAGGAGGAAAAGAACATTTAAGACCGTTTGAGTAGGTAGGTTGCTCCTAGTTGCTCGCTTGCTCACAACAAAAACATTTTATACACCAACACTTTCATTTTGAAATATTTTTAAAAGACAACACTTTGTATGCATTATTATAGAGACAAGAATCATTACAAAGACACCTTTTCAAAATCACTTTAAAAAACAAACACTTCTTTGAACTATTTTTCCAAACAACACTTTGTATGCGCTCTTATAGAGACGAGAATCATTACAAAGGCACGTTTTCAAAATACTTTCAAAACCACACCACAAAGCACACTTTCAAACAAAAGCAAGTGATCTAGAAAGAAACTAAGAGCCCAAAGATAACTATGAACGAAAAGGGTGCTAACACCTTCCCTTTGCATAATCTACCCCACAAACTCAAGAAATAATCTCGAAAGACCTTTCCTGTTCTTTTCAGCCTTTCCTTATTGGATAAAAGAAAAGTCTGTGGCGACTCTTGCTATCCGCAACAATTACGATCAAACGCAAAAAATCCCAAGTCAGTTATCCCATCGTGTTACACATACGAATATCATAAACACTCTTGCCACACTCACGGGCCAAATAATACATCATACGCGCAGCCTGCCTCACTAAAAAACTCCATACAACTTTGAAATGTTTTCAAGTTTTTTCTGAGCACAGTGCAGTCAACTTCAATCCAATTCCAGAAGCCATCCCCAATCATCACACAAGCCTAGCGCATCCCAAAACACCCCCACGACAATAATCAATTTGGTATATCTCTTTGATTCAAACTTATTGAATTATGTATTGTTGATCCATTTAATGCATGCATATATGTTTGTGATAATGATTAGAAAAGGTATGATGTTTTACATGAGGGCTTAAGTGCTAAAATTACAGGTTACCATGGCTAGAGGTTTTCGAAACATATCACTTTCGAAATCCATGGTACATACTGTTGCAGATCGAAACAACCCCAGATTCTGGTTCAGGGGTTGATTTCGTATGGAATAAGTTTTTCTTGTTTGGTTTTGAAACTAACAAAGTTGCAGGGCTCAATATTAGTTTCCTTCACTTCGATTCAATAGGTAGCTCAGACGGTAAAGGAAGGTGTACGCTGGATGAATGACTTGGGTTTGAATCCCAAGTCAGGCATTTTTGTTTTCTTTCTAACATGTCTGTTTGCAGATCCAGATTGAACACCACCTCCTGCCCAGAATCGAAGGATAGTTTCCCTCACTGGATCAAAGGACAACTTTCTTCATTGGATCGAAGGATAACCATCCTCCTCTGGATCAAAAACTCCTTATCCTATAGATCGAAGGACTTGTTTCTTGCATTTCTTTCCTTTGTATTACATACTCCTTTCTTAATTCTCTTTTAAATTAACAGTAAATAAAAAACCACAAAAAAATTAGGTTTAGTTTGTTTTTAATTAAAATTACTAAATAATTAATTTAAATAGTTTAACATCTTTCTTAATATTAAAATTAAATAAACTTAGACTTTATTTTCTTTCATAAACAAAAAAAAACAAAAAGATTTCCTTTTACCTTTGGATTTTTTAGACGTTCTTTTTAATTTGTTTGCGCGTTTATTTTCTTTTTCATTTTTCAACTTATTGTAACTGCTCACGGGATGTAATAGAAATTAACTAGGACTTTTTATCGCTTTCCTTTATTTTTCCAAGTTTCGGACATGTAATTAATCCCCAAAGCCCTGTAATAGCATAGGATTTATGTTTCCACATTTTACATTCCCACACTTTTAATACCTATACCTATATTGACTACTTAGATGTATTATAATAAGATTGTATCATAAGATCTGAAAACAAATGGTAGAAAAACCTAAGTGTTTAAAGATAAATAACTGAAACAAGTACACATGCACATATACACCTCTAGGGTACTCCCACTTCGGTTGCCTTTGGAAAACAGTCACAATTCTTGAAACATGAGAAGTTTTAGTGACTATCCTCAATTTTAAAGATCACTAGTCCCTCGATAACCCTCTCGATGTTTCCTCGGTTAAAAGTGATCTTATAACCCTAGGGTGGTTACTAAAGCTTCTTGCCAAATTTCCTTCGTGACTGTAACGTCCCTTTGAATGTCCCTCATACATCCAACGATGGGGCTACCTACTCACTAATAGTAGGATAGCACTGTCTAAAGGATAAGGAGGAAAAGAATAAACTTTTCCAGTATAAGTAGATAAGTTCTTAGATGCTTGCTCAAAATATTTTTCGCACTTACACAAATACTACTTTTCAAAAACATTTTCAAAACACTTTGTATAATTTCTCCACTATCCCGAGAAACATTACAAAGTTTTCCGTAATAAGGCCTTCTCAAAAAATTTTCAAACACGCAAAGCATAAAGGTATTTCAAAATGAGCAAACCTCTAAGAGCCCGAAGATAACTACGGATAGAAAGGGTGCTAACACCTTCCCTTTCCATAATCTACCCCCTTACTCAGAAAACTCTCGAAAAGGTCTTTTTCTGTTCTTTTCACCCTTTCCTTAATTTGGATAAAAGAAAAGTCGATGGAGAATCTTGCTTACCGCAACATTTGCGAACAAAAATGCAAAACCCGTATTAAACCGTCGGCTCTGCCACCGTATCACAGAACTGACGACTCTGCTGGAAATAATAAAAAGTGGGGTTAACTTAGAGTTAGTTCATAATTTAACTTCTTTTGTATGCTTTGTTTTCTTTACTTTTGAGGACTTTGTTTGGGTTACTATAGATCCTACACACGGATTTAGGACACCTTTTAGGTAAGTAGCAATAGATTGTGGAAACTGAGCGGGGTATACCGACACGGTTGAAGCGATAGCTACGTTGATGCAACACTTTGGTTGGTACCGGTAGCCCTTGAGTAGTCAAGGAGAATATGAGGCCTCTCCGTGGTGTCATGAAGCATCAACTGACCTTAGAACCTTTAATAGAACAACTTGGCCATTAGGAAGTAGTGAGATAGTCGTCTTTGGCGTAGCCCAGAGTCAGTTGATACTCGATACTACACTTATTGAGATTTGAATTCCAAGTTTTGTTTGGTGGAAAATTAGTTGTCGATCGGAATGAAACTTGTGGGAAAGATCAGTGATATTGAGATCCCTTAGAACCCAGTTACTATTGATAGGACAGGTTGAGCCAATTAAACTTCAAGAGGGTACTTACCTTAAAACCCATGAAAGCCTAAATCTAATTTATTGTATGTGATTAAATTGTTCAAACATAACATCATGCATCATAACATCCATTCTCATTTCACTAACCATATCAAGGATCTCTAGGGCCTGCGATGCAGGTTATGATGAATTAGATGTCTAGCAAGGGGAAAGTGGATTTATTTTCCTCTAGCCAATGCTATCAAAAGACCAAAGTACAACAACTTGAGTCAGAGGCTATGACCCACTCGACATGGTGAGCTTGATTCTCGTAGAAGGATGATCAATGATACAAAAGTTCTTCGATCAAAGCCGCAGTTGGATTCTAACATTTTTCTATGTTTACCCCGCGAGATCCTTGAAAACATCGCATAAGCATACCAAACATGTCATTGCATAGCAGGTATTTCAAGACAGGTTTCTTATCTTTTCGCTGTTTATTTCAGCAAAAGAAATGGCTCTTAAACATACATTAAAAGACCTTCAAGCTCAAAACGCCCAGTTTCAACAAATGTTCCTGGCTCTGGCCCAAGGGCAAGAAGACCTGAAAGCTCTGATCGTCAAAGAGAAGACTAAGAAGGCAATGAAACCAGCTGGTGTCTTGAATTTTGGTAGAAGGTTCAAAGGACCGGGTAAGAGATATCTAGATCTCTCAACTCCATCAAATGAGGGGGATAATCATGAAGATGATGACAACCCAGGGACTGATGAAAATGAAGTTGATTACTCTGAGGAACAATATCCTCCTGCTGATGATAAATAAAAACAACTGGAGGATCGTCTCAATGCTATGGAGATTCAGCAGATACCTGGCTTGGACTTTGAAGAATTAGGGATGGTTTTTGGAGTGGTCATCCCACCAAAATTCAAAGTCCATACATTTGTTAAGTATGACAGTGTCTCCTGACCTAAGCTTCACTTGAGATCATATGTCAGAAAGATCCAGCCTCACACTGCTGACCGGAAGCTATGGGTCCACTTCTTCCAAGAAAGTTTGACTGGCACTCAACTAGAGTGGTTCTATCAGCTAGAAGGAACTGACATCCATACCTGGGAAGACTTGGCTGCTACTTTCTACAAGCAGTGCCAATACAATGCTAACCTGGCACTAACTCCAGTGCAATTGAAGAATATGTCCATGGGCTCAAGAGAAGGGTTCAAGGAATATGCGCAGAAATGAAGAGATTTGGTTGGTAGGGTGCAACCTCCTCCGACTGATCGGGAAATGGTAGACATGTTCATGGGCACTCTGACAAGTCTGTTCTTTAATCTGCTGATTGGGAGTTCTTCATCCGGTTTTACAGAGATGGTTCTTACTGGGGAGAGGATTAAAAGAAATATCAAAAGTGGGAAGGTTCTGATGGCTGCATCTTCTATTGCTGAGAAGAAGCCATTTGGTGGAAAAAAATAAATTAATGTTTTATATGGCCAAAAGAGCCATAGTAAAAATAACCACCACCAGTCCGTGGAAGCGGTGTTAATGTCTAATCTCACACCTGTTCAACATCAACGGGGTAATAGGCGTAGGATAAAGTATCAAGAGAGGCAGTACATTGATATTAATATGCCTTTGTCTCAATCATTACAACAATTTCTAAAAGAGAAGTTGATTACACTAAAGGAGCCTCCTCAAAAACCTGATACCTCTTCTCCTAAGTACAATCCTAATGTAAAATGTGCTTACCAATATGATAGTCCTGGGCACGACAACGACAACAATTGGACTTTGAAGAACAAGATTCAGGATTTTATCGACAGCAAGGAGATCGAATTTGACTCTCCCATGCCAAATCATGGTCAACATTGAGAGCGTTTATTTCATTTGAATTATCAGTTGTAATTTCATTGTTGCTTAAAAATATTTATCTTTATGTCAAACTTTGGTTATTCATATTAATACGTTGCATATGTTTTGTCTTGAATTATTGCATCCGTATTCATTATATTCAAACTGTGTTTTTTCTTCCTTTTTGTCATATTCAACTCTCTATCAAAAGCTCTAAGCCTTTAGGGGGAGGATAACGAAAACAATACCACAATATCTATAATATGCTTTGGAGCAGATCTTGCTGACGACGTACAATCATTCTTTCAAATCCTAAACCGTGGAGTTATAAGGAAGATAATCCCTAGTCAGCCCCTTTGAACCTAAGAAGTAGGAGTTTTTCTTTTCACACAAATTAAAACCCTTAATCATAACCTGGGGCAGGGTAGCTTTCTCAGTTAATTCAAAGGTGCATTCAATCGCAAGCTCATCCTTTATACACGACAAATAGTGTAGAAGATACCCTCCAAAAGATAGTGATGGTTCCACATAATCATCAAGATGGGCAGTCATTATCTCTGAAAATAAAAGCCTGCTGAGGTAAAACCTATGAAGGGGACTTAAGAAAAAAACGGGGGCATCCTGCTGACTGTAATCACAAAAGAATAAGTTCAGGCAAAATTAGGGATAACTAAAACAAAAAAAGAGATCCCATAAATCCTCAATAAAAAAGAAAAGGTTACAAAAGTGTCTTCCTTCTCAAACGAACGTTCAATTCCTGAACCATCACGGGAATATCAGAGAAAAGACTCAAGAGGGAGTTAAATACACAATTAACTGAGCATAGAACTGAAGAACATCATGAAGAACGGTTGGGTACAAATAAATTTTGAGCCTTTATCATTTTTTTCTTAAACCGTGAACCAGGCCACGCTACAACACTTAAAAGTCCTAGCTGAAGCATGGGTTAGTTTGAAAGCATACTGTTACAAAAGGTGTCCTGACTCCTATAAGGTTTTCTATAAATTCTAAGTTGATATCACACTCTTACAAAATTTGTTTATTTTACTAAAAAATGAATTTTCAAACTTCAAGAAAGACATAAGCTTTGCATTCTTTAAATGATATTGTTTGCATATGGCTAATTGTTCAAACAGTAGAGAAATTCGCACAACGAATATTCAGTGAACAAAGATCCTCTCAATGGACAGAATCACCTCAGACAGAAAAGAAATTTCCAATAACAAGCCCTTCATAATTAAGGGGCATGGCACGATATCCAGCTGATCTGGGGCAGACAAATCAAGATTCGAGGAATCTCTCAAAAATGCCAAATAGCCAGGGGTAGACCTCCGTCTGAATCACTAGGGGCATTAGACATGAATTCTAGAAACAAATCATGTGTGATCAAGTAAACATATTCTAACAGTATGGAAACACTTACTACTATGGACAATGACAATTCTCTACACCCTATGAACACAGACATAGTCGAAAAATACTACGCATGAACAAATACCCGCTAGGTCGACTGGCCTAGGAAAAAATAAGGGAATCCCAACGAACCAAAGGTTTGTGTAAAAATTAGGGATGTCCATATGAAAAAATATGTACACCCGGCGAGTCGAAAACCTGAAAAGGTGGCTTAGGCAAAAAGGGTATCCCGATGGACTGAAAACCTGAAAGGGCAGTCCAGGAAAAAGTTAGGGATTAAAGTGAATGATTATGTCCCATCATCTTGTAATTTGTGTATCAGTAGAATACTCCCTGATCAACATCTACTCAAAACCCCAGGAGTTGGGATGACACTCAATCCATCCACAAAATCTCTGCAGATACTTTTTTCAGCAGGTATAGAGGCAGGGGCATCCTACTAAAAAGTCACCTCCATATCCTCAGCTTACAACCAAGTGATGTCAAGCGTCCTTTTATCCCCGACATACAAGAATCTCCAATCACTGCTCCGACATCTTAAAAAATTCTCTAGCCTGATTCACAAGCTTTTCATGTTCCCCAATGGATTTATTCTAAAAAAAACAGGAATCCCCAACGGAAACATTCCGAATAAAATGGATTCTTATCTAGAAACGGTTCAGGTACGACCCAAATATGGATGTCATCCTGACACTTACTCCAGATTCTCATCTAGAAACAGTTCAGGTAAGATCTAGAGACAGATGTCATCCTGACACCTATTCCAGACTTTCTCATCTAGAAACGATTCAGGTATGATCCAGAGACGGATGCCATCCTGACACTTACTCCAGATTCTCATCTATAAACGGTTCAGGTACGATCCATAGATAGGTGTCATCCTGACACCTATTCCAGACTTTCTCATCTATAAACGGTTCAAGTACCATCCAGATATGAATGTCATCCTGACACCTATTCTAGACTTTCTTATCTAGAAACACTTCAGGTACAGTCCATAGACGAATGTCATCCTGACACTTATTCCAGACTTTCTCATCTAGAAACGGTTCATGTACGATCCAAAGATGGATGTCATCCTGACACTTACTCCAGATTCTCATCTAGAAACGATTCAGGTACGATCCATAGACGGATGTCATCCTGACACCTATTCCATAATTTCTCATTTAGAAACGGTTCAGGTACGATCCAAATACAGATGTCATCCTCATACTTACTCCATACTTTCTTATCTAGAAATGGTTCAGGTACGATCCAGAGACGGATTTCATCTTGACACTTACTCCAGATTCTCATCTAGAAACGGTTCAGGTACGATCTAGAGATGGATGTCATACTGACACTTATTTTAGATTCTTCTAGAAACGGTTCAGATATGACCTAAATACGGATGTCATTCTGATACTTATTCAATACATCTCCAACTACTGTTCTGACATCTGAGAAAAAAATTCCCCTGTAAAGTCATCAAGCTTTTCAGATTCCCCAACAGGATTTCAACAAAATCCCTAAGAAATTCGCGGAGTTTTCCTTCCCCAACAGAGTTTATTTCTCTAGCAATGGAAGACCTACATTCTTCATCCCCAGCAACAATTAGGGATTTATTTTCCCTAATTCAGCAACACAGCAATATAACAACTGATATGTGCATACATTGCATTCATACATCATTTTACAAACGTTATAGCATATGCAGTACGAATGCATATATCACAATCTCATTTATTTTGAGAACATCATTTTCACTTCATGCATCATGACATTGCATATAGCTAAACCTTTATCTTTTCAGGTAAAGTCAATAAATAGACGAATATCATCAACTATTTACATGACCAGACGAATTTCTGGTACTCTGTTGAGGTAGTAATCATCAAATATTCCTTCATTATCTATTAAGTTAGAAATCATCCAAGATTCATTCATTATCTATTGAGGTAGCAATCGTCAAAGATTCCTTCATTATCTATTGAGGTAGTAATCGTCAAAGATTCCTTCATTATCTATTAAGTTAGAAATAGTCCAAGATTCATTCATTATCTATTGAGGTAGCAATCGTCAAAGATTCCTTCATTATCTGTTGAAGTAGCAATCGTCAAAGATTCCTTCATTATCTGTTAAGGTAGCAATCGTCAGAGATTCCTTCATTATTTGTTGAGTTAGAAATCGTCCAAGATTCCTTCATTATCTATTGAGGTATAAATCATCCAAGATTCCTTCATTATCTATTGAGGTAGAAATTTTCCAAGATTCCTTCATTATCTATTGAGGTAGAAATTCTCCAAGATTCCTTCATTATCTGTTGAGGTGGCAATCTTTAGAGATTCCTTCATTCTTTGTTGAGGTAGAAATCGTCTAAGATTCCTTCATTATCATCAAAGATTCCTTCATTATCTGTTGAGGTAGCAATCTTCAAAGATTCCTTCATTCTCTTTTAAGGTAGAAATCGTCCAAGATTCCTTCATTATCTGTTGAGGTAGCAATCGTCAAATATTCCTTCATTATCTATTGAGGAAGAAATCGTCAAAGATTCCTTCATTATCTTTTGAGATAGAAATCGTCCAAGATTCCTTCATTATCTATTGAGGTAGCAATCATCCAAGATTCCTTCATTATCTGTTGAGGTAGAAATCGTCAAAGATTCATTCATTATCTATTGAGGTAGCAATCATCCAAAATCCCTTCATTATTTATTGAGGTAGTAATCGTCAAAGATTCCTTCGTTATCTGTTGAGGTAGAAATTGTCAAATATTCCTTCATCATCTATTGAGGTAGTAATTGTCAAAGATTCCTTCATATAACCCTCTAAAAGCAGTCCAACACGGACTCATCCTGAAATATCCCTACACAGGTTTTCTTCTGATACATCTCCAAATAGCAGTTAATTTCATTCTCCCCCAGCGAATTACTGTGAAGCCTAGATTTCAACTAGAAAAACAACAAACTTTCATCTCTCCAATCCAGAGATAACTCCTCAGTAGAGCCATGGAAAATTGAAGTTCCTAGACTCTATTCCCCACAAAGTTTTCCTCAAGCAGGAGAACAGCAGCAATAAACATTACCCAGCAGACATCTCCTCAAACAGCAGGAATAGGAATCCCCATAAAGAGACCTCTTATGAAGTCAGCATCTACTTTGGATGGCCTATTTAAGCCCATCTCAGACAACTCTCAGTCATCTTCTCCAAATGGCATCTTTAAGCTCATTCCCTACACGATCAACCATCACATCATCGAGTGAAAATTTTTGGGCACTCTAGTTCCAATCATCTTTCACCTTCAGATCACGAAAGGCAAACAAGCCAATCTAAATCCTCGGGTTTAAGAAGATTGAACAGTGGCAGCTCTTGTACCCCAAAATTTTCCCTCTCATATTTTTTCCAATATTTTTCTCTTATATGGGTGATTATAAACACTTGATTAAAGAAAAAATAAGATTTTTGAAGATAAAGAAGGAGTCTTCGATTGGCATTGGGACAAGGTGCCTTCGATTGGAATTTGGACAGTGATGGTTGGTTTGTACGATCGACCTAATGTGTCTAACGATATCTTAATTGCAAGTGCACAACCTATCGTGGTAGTAATAAAAATATGTCGAACCCACAGGGACTTTGTAATCACTCTAGTGCTATAAAGGTTTGCTAGTTTAGCTAAGGCGGATGTTGTCACGTTTGGGTTTTTGGAGGGTAAAGGAGAGGAAAATTAAATCGAATTAAGGGAATAATTATAATAAAACGGTCGGTATGTAATATAGTGAACCTAAGTGGATTTAATCGAACCTAAGCATATAAAGATGTTTAACTTAGATGGTTCTGTAGAAATTATCAGTTTAAAAACCCTCAACTCACACTTTCGTGGTCTTATCTCGGATTATACCCCTAAAGCCCTATGCCTGCTCTCGCTAGCCCATAAGTGTTTAGAAAATACTCTTTGAAAACTTAATAAAATCTAATTCGTTTTAAAGCGCTCTCGCTGTATTTAAATCAAATGCATAACTTTAGCTATCCGGTTAAAACCTCACACTTTCGTGGTCTCAATCCTAACCTATTCTACTTTTCTTACTCTCATAACAAAAAGATTGATTTTAATTATAAAAAGTCACAGCCATAAATTAAGTTAATTTGGATTTTAGCTTAGGCACAATTTAATCCATTTAGTTACTATTATCACATCCCGACTCTAGAAATTTAGCTAGTCATGGTACTTGAAACAGACAGACAGGAAATATAATCGGGAAAGAATAAAACATTCATGATAAATAAATTAACGTAAACAAATTGTATTAAAATTAAATTAAATACGATTAAAAACCTGAATAATAATATTATTCCTCAAGCTCCCTCTTCCGCAAGTCGCCAAGATTGGAACCTTCGGAATCAGAACTTGAAACAAATTCTGAGGCTAAAAATAAATTCTAACTACAATAGCAATTTCCTAATGTTGGAAATAGCTATTAAATGGTAAAAGGGAAATAAAGCAAGAACAAAAAAATGCAAACTGACGGTTAATAAATTTGGCAGGGCTTCCGCAAGAAATTCTGTAAAAAACTCTGTCTGTAAATAAAAACTCTGTATTTTTTTCATTAAAATATCTCCTATTTATAGAGGAGGAATTGGCAGTTAAGAAATAATAGGAACATGGAATTGTAATTCTTTTGGAGAAAAACCAGGACTGGGCATTGGTGAGGTTGAGTGATTGTAGGAGTGAATAATCCTTTCTTTATGTTGTCCACGTCTCCATGTTCTTCATAACATTGAATTACGCGTGTGACGGTCTTAAGGCTAAGGTGACTGTCGTAATACGCTTAAATAGCACGTTACGTTCGTCAATGATGTGTGATGAGTTTTCTTCATGTTGTGAGCGTGTTACGGTCGTAATGGACGTGTGACGACCGTCACAACATCAAACTTTGCAGAATTTTGCAGATTAGTTCCTTTTCTTCTGATTTTCATGTTAGCTTCCTTCATATGATCTTTTTCACTAAATCGATTTGAAAACATGTTGTACCTGTGAAAAGACATAAAAACTCGGAACAATCGGGAGTTAAATGGATTAATGCAGTATGAAAATGGATTAAAAACGTAGCAATTATATGATACGATTTCTCGTTATCAAATTCCCCCATACTTAAACCTTTGCTTGTCCTCAAGCAAATAATCATTTAGAAAGATCAGACAAGTTTTATCAAGCGCACATGCATAACATACCTTTGATTTTCAAAGCAATTACGGGAAATCATTCATTAGTTAGACTGATACTTAAGTAAAACACTAACGATACGCTAATGACACAAGCAATAAGCTAAGTCGTGGACTTCCATTTTAAAACAAACTGTCCAATAGTTCAGTTATAATTCTACCCAGAGTTTCTTGTACCTATTTCGCTCGGTTTGTTCTAGCGCAATCACATTAAGCCCTTCGTCTTAGCACGCACGTAGTAGATTAACCGGTTAGTGACTTTGATCCTTTTAGCACGGGGTCTGGTACATGAATGTGGCAACCCTACACATATTATCCAAATTAGAGGTTGTGGGGGGTCGAGCCATAGCACGCCCTACCAAGTTCAAAACCAGATACCTCTGAACCAACCAACAATGGACTCCTTCATTATTTTCTCATCTCTTATATGCGACCTTGTATTTTGGTGCAAATTTTCCTTTTCAGCAGCGAGATAAGAAGGGTATTTCATTGATTAGGAATCAAACACTTATATTCATCGGCTCCCCACGTGGTTTATGTCAAGACGGTGTTGACTGCTAGTATAAACTACTAGGGGTTACTTTAGAACTAAAACTCAAGATATAGGTATAATGATTATTGAAACGGATAGCGTAAGTAGGAAGTCTAAGGTGTCATAACCGTATCGATCTTGTTAAATCATTCTCGGCTTCCTAACTAGGATTTCGTTAAGATAGGTATGTCGGGTTATGCGAAGATAAAGCAAAATTTTTTCGGTATGGCTAAATAAAGCGGGGAAGAATTTAAACTGAGAAATATCGTAAAAAATTACTTGTTTATGGTAAATGGAAAGGTACCTCTCCCACACTATATCCGAAATTGTCCTCAATGTTGTTCGTATAAAGGCGGGTGTGATCGGTGGATCTGGAACTAACTGTTTAACGCTGGTTCGCGAAATGTCGCAGAAGCAAGAGTCACTACCGTCTTTTATTTTCTCCAATATGGAAAGGACAAAAGCACAGAAAAATTCCTTATGAGATTGCTCTCGGTTCGGGAGGTATATTTATATAAAGGGAAGGTGTTAGCACCCTTTCTATCCATGGTTATCCATGGGCTCTTAGATACTTGTTCATTTGTGTTTTAAAAAATGTTTGTTTACTTTTCAAGTGTGAGTGAGTTTGAAAAAGTTTCGTTTAAAATTTCGGTTCGACTCTTGTATCAGTCCTCAAGAGTGTTTGAAAGGTTGTTTTTGAAAGCTTTTTGCAAAGTGTCGGTGTGAAAAGAAGTTTTTGATTTGTTTTGAATTAGAGCAAGTATCTACGAGTCATCTACCTACCCTAAGGAATTAGGCTGTGTAAATGTCCTTTAGGTAGTGCCATCCCACCATTGAGAGGTAGGTAGCACCACCGTTGGAGGTGTTCGGGTCAATTCGAGAATTAGGGACAGTGTGGTCACCGAGCAATAGTAAGACACCTTAGAAGCTACCCCCATGCCATGTTCATGGACATGAGTACTTACTAAAACGTCCTATACTCGACGACCACGTTTCGAGGGGCAAGGCAACAGTGAGGCGTACCCTAGGAGTGGTGTGTGAATTGTGTGTCATTTTCAGTTATTATTTGTCTTGTCATGCATTGGGTGAGCTACGCTTCGATTTTATTTGGGTATACATTCTTTCATGTGATTAACAGTTAAAAGATGCGGGAATTAAAATGCGAAAAATAAAAGTCCTACGCTATTACAAGGCGCGGGTCCATACATCGCCAAATTAACAAAACCCGATTTTGAATAAAAGTGCGGAAAGTAAATGTCCTAATTATTTATTACAAGGCTTTGGGGCAATTACATAATATTTAAAATGAAACATAAAGACAAACGCGCGAAAGGACATTGGAATCGAAAATGCGAGGGCGTTGGACCCTTTAAGGAAATTGAATTGAAATTAAAAAATTAATTAATGATTAAATAAAGAAAAGAACTTATTTTTTGATGTTTTTGTATTTAATGGAAATAAAGAAAATTAATTAAATTAAAAGTTGAATAAAACCCTAATTCTAAATTGTTTTTAATTATTAAAGAAAAATGTTTAAGTTTTAACCTAATGTTACCCTAATTAATTAAATGTCATATTTATTTACAAAAATAATTAATAATTAAGAATGATAAGAATAAAAAGTTATTTATTGAGAAAAAGGATAAAAATACTTAAAACCCTAATTTCTACATTTTTTAGTTATTTAAAATAAAACATTAAAGTTGAAGACCTAAAATTAAACTAATTGGATTATTGAGATTTATTTACAAAACTATTGATGAATTAAAAATTAAATAAAACATATTTTTATTTTTATGATCTTCTGTTTTTTTATATTGTAAAAATTATTTTGTGGAATTAATTAAAACAAAAGAAAAAACAATAAAAAGAAGAAAGAAAAAGGAAAAAGAAAATGCAAACCATGGGGGTGCTGGCCTTTTTTGGGAGGTTAATTTGCAGTAATCTTGGCCCACTTAATTAGGCCTTTTTTGACTTTTCAAACTTGTGTATGGAATTGTTGACCAATGCATATGGTGATCTGCAAGTTCTGACCTTTGGATTGGGACCCCTGGCCACTTGGCAGGCAAGTACGTATGCGTGTATGGTGGACTTCAGGTGAGGCGCTGCATGGAAACATATTAAGAAAAATAATATTAAGGAAGTGGGGGACCTGGGAATCGAACCCAGGTCCCAATACCTGCATGCCAGCGTGCTAACCAAGTGAGCTAGTGCGTTTCTTTGATATTATGATGGATAAGGATTAAGATATGTGAGAAAGTGCTGGTGGCTTGAAAAAACGCGCTAAATTCAAACCGTCCAATCTGGCTGAGACACGTCTATCTTCTTCTTCGTTTTACCTGAAAACATAAGATAGATAGCGGGGGTTTTAAACCCCCACTAACCCTAAACCTGAAAAATAGCGAATAGCATATAAACAAAAAGAAAAAGGGAGCGATGGGTGGATTCCGTTCGTTGGGAGGTCCTGATTCCAATAGTATAGGTTTGAATGGCCAATTGTTCCATATGAAAGAAACCCCAAAATTAGAGCTTTGAAACCCTAAGCAACGTTCATGGTGAATTCGTGTTCAGACAGCTATTCTTCAATTGAGTAATACCATTAGCTTCAGAAGGTCATGGTTAGTATAAATCAACAATTTAAATGCATGAAAAATGTCCAGAAATCAAAACACGATTATGCATAATTTTGAAAGGGAAGCAACTCTGTTCTACCAATTCTTTGCGCGTGGAGACTTGATTTCAATTGGAATAGCTTCCTGGTAATGCCAGGAGTGGATTGGAATGCTTTTTGGACCTTGAATCACCCTCTAGCTATGTTTTCAGTTTTGAAATTTTTAGGAAAAAAGTGCAAAGTGTTCTTGAGGCTTCAGCGCAGCTTGCTCGTCCTTTGCATTAGGGTTGCAATGTGTATATATGTGTGAGTGCATTAGGTCAGAAAAGTCAAGCCCAAAGCCTTGTATTCAATGATTTTGAATATTTGATTTTCAAGCATCTTTTTCAATCTTTTCTTGCCATGGAACTTGCCTTTTTTGGAAGATCTTGCCTCTTGAGCATGTGCACGAAATATTTAGGTCATAAAGAGTGAATATGCTGCATAAAAAGATTTGGAAAACATGTTTTAGTATTGTTCTCATATTTAATTTTAATTAAATGAATTAATAGGATTAAAACCTCAATTAATTAATTAAAAATAAGAAAATAACTCCCCTTTGGGTCAATGGGTCGTGCATAGCTTTTGGGTGATGATTCTTGGAAGAAATTGAGGCCCATTAGCAATTTTGAGGCATTTGAAGCAAAGTTGACTTTTCAAAATTCCCAAAAATTTCCCAACTTCCACAAGGCATATCTTGTTCAATTTTTAAGCTTTGATCATGTTCTTGAACATTTTGGAAAGGTCTTGAAGTCCTCTAACCAATGTCTTTGGTCCCATGTCATTTTGATTTACCAATCTCAAGTTATGGTCTTTGACTTAAAGTGCCTTTTTGTTGACTTTTGAAAATGACCTATAATGTTGAGATTGATAACTTTTTGTGAGAGCATTTATTGGACTTGAAGTGTGAAGAGGAGTTGTAGGAAATGTCATTATCTTCAAAATGAGCTTTGGATGGAATTTTTCTGATAAACCATGTGGAAGTTATGCCCTGGTCAATTTGCAGTTGACTTTTTCAACTGTCTAAAAATATAAACTTTTGCATCTTGAGACTTTTTAAGCCATGCCTTGAGAATCATGATCAAGAATTGATCAAATGATGTTTGTGGCTTCAAAATAAGATGTTGACCAAAAATTTTGACTTTTGACTGTCAAATGACCATTTTGCCCCTGCAGTTGACTGTTGAGCAATTAGGGTTTTTGACTGTGCAATTTTGTGCTGGGAGTCTTGAAACTTGGCATATGGATGCTTGACCATGTTTGTAGGCATGTGGGACTTGTTTGGACCCTTGGAAACTTCAACTTCTTTGCCATAACCAAAACCCTAATTTTTGACTGTTAGGAGGCAATTGGACTGTGCAACCTTTGAGAGATTTTGAACCTTGACCTTGGCAAACCTTGAAGAATATGGGAGGGAAAATTTTGGGGTACAACAGTTGTCCCTGTTCAATCTTCTTAGACTTGAGGATGTAGATTGGCTGACGGGCCTTTCGTAATCCGAAGGTGGAAGATGATTGAACACTAGAGTGCCCAGAAATTTGCGCTCACAAGTTAGCAGTGTGATGGTGGGGATGGGCTTACAGATGCCATTTGGAGATTGATGGATAGGAAGATGGGCTTACAGATGCCATGTTGAGAGGTGATGGATAGGTGGATGGGCTTATAGATGCCATCTGGGTGTCGATCGCGTAAGAGATTCCTTAGCGAGAACTTGCGTACCTGAAAGAAAAAAAAGATGATTACCTGACCTGTTACAGGCGTTGGTCTTCAAACTCTTTGTGTAGATGTGCCCTGACTGGTTACAGGAATTGAATCCTTAAACCTCTTCAGACGTGCCCTGGCGAGATACAGGAATCGAGTCTGGAGCTTCAAACGGTGATGAATGAATCAGGGATGGTTACTACCTCAACGGGACGATGAGAGAACCTTGGGCGATTACTACCTCAACAGTAACAATGAGAGAACCTTGGGCGATTACTACTTCAACAGTAATGATGAGAGAACCTGGGGCGATTACTACCTCAACAGTAACAGTGAGAGAATCTGGGGCGATTACTACCTCAACAGTAACGGTGAGAGAATCTGGGGCGATTACCACCTTAACAGTAACGATGAGAGAATCTTGGATGTCTTCTACCGAGTCTTTATCAGGAAAATCTTTAGGAATCAATTTAACCGGACCAGAGAAGGCCTTTGACTGGATCGGCATCAGAAAAAACTTTAGGAGTCGATTTAACTGAACCAGGCAAGGTCTTGGAATCTTCAACTGGAATAAGAATCAGGGAGATCTTAGGGTCGACCTGACTGAACCAGAGAAGGCCTTTGACTGGATCGGCATCAGAAAAATCTTTAGGAGTCGATTTAACTGAACCAGGCAAGGTCTTGGAATAACTTCAACTAGAATAAGAATCAGGGAGATCTTAGCGTCGATCTGACTGAACCAGAGAAGGCCTTTGACTGGATCGACATCAGAAAAATCTTTAGGAGTCGATTTAACTGAACCAGGCAAGGTCTTGGAATCTTCAACTGGAATAAGAATCAGGGAGATCTTAGGGTCGATCTGACTGAACCAGAGAAGGCCTTTGACTAGATCGGCATCAGAAAAATCTTTAGGAGTCGATTTAACTGAACCAGACTAAGGTTTTGGGATGTCTTTGACTGGATAAGAATCAGAAAAATCTTAGGGTCGATTTAACTGAACCAGACAAAGTCTTGGACATAACTGAGAACTTGACTGGATCTTTCCTGAAAGGTAAAGGTCAGTCATATGCAATGTATGATATGGGTCAAGCCATGATGTTCTCAACATAAATGAGATCGTATGTTCATGATGCATATATGCATGCTATAATGTATGGAAATGCGATGTTTATGAATGTATGTTTTTGTCTAGGAAAGTAAATCCTTGACGGGTGCCGGGAAGTCACATCATGGGCTGATGTTGGAGAATAGTGCTTTGTTGTTTCCGCTGGGGATGATAGTTGCAAGAATACCGGTAGGAGAAGATAACTCCATTGGGGAATAAACTTGAAGATAGATTACTCTGCGGGGAGAAATTACTCTAGCGATCTTGCTGGGGAACAGTACTCTGTGGGAAGAGAGGTACGTTGTTGAGATGCCGATGGTAACTTCGCTGGGGATACCGTTGTTATGTTGGAAGTGTTAATAGACTCCGCTGGGGATAAGAAGACTTTGTCGAGGAAGATCTTTCCGTGGCTTATGGCTGAGGATAACCCAGTTATATCCTGGTGGGAAAATAACCTTTGAATAAAGCTGGGGACGCGTTCGTGTTCTGCAGGGGGATAAGCTTCCAGAATCTACTGGGGATAAGCTTCCTGCTGGGGAGATTGATTGAACTCTCCTGGGGAAATCTTGAACTATGCTGGGCTCTCCTGGGGAAATTTCAAGATGTATTGGAAGTGATTGCACTGAATGTCCCGTATGCCGCCGGGGAACAATCTTAGATCAAGGCTGCCGGGGATGCTTGTTAAGAATATTCGTATATTGCGCTGGGGAATGTTGAGATCTGCGGGGGATACCAAACTTCCTTAAGAATGATTTTATAACTTTGCTTGGGGAGAGTGCATTGACTTGCTGACTCACTCTCTGGGGAATTAAGATATACTGGTTATGTTCTTCGGCTGAACCTACCTTGGTACCTTGATGGACAGAACCATTAGACCGTTTAGACAACTCATTATTGCCCCTGTTTCTAATGTTACCTGTAATTAATCATTTGTTTCGTATGAAAATATTTATGAGTTAGCAATTATTGTCAAATGCATATATCACAAATTGAACCTTGGACGTTCTTCGTAAAACAAAACAGAAAAGGAAAAACAATTGGCAATTTTAACTGAAAAGTGATTTTTGTATTGATTTTTGAATTTGCCCGTAAGTAGGCGTTTTATGTACAAGAGGCTGACGTCCTAGAGAGAGAACGCCGCCGAACAAAAGAGTTTATACAAATTTGTACAAAGGAAAATAAAACAGCTGTGTGAGAAGAATAATCCCATTGGGTTCCAATTCTGCTATTGCCTTTATATCCTCGAGCGTCTCATCACTTGATGACCTAGCTGAAGATGAAGCTGATTGATTGATGCCGTTTTGAACTTGATATTGATACCGGATTCTGGATGCAAGGTGATCCAATGAGACATAGTATTACACTTTAATCCCTAACTTTTGCCTGGACCGCCCTTTCGGGTTTTCGGCCCACCGGGATGCCCATTTTTGCCCAAGCCGCCTTTTCAGGTTTTCGACTTGCCGGGTGTATAGATTTTTTTCATTTCATCCCTCATTTTGCCCGAACCCTTTTGGTTCGCCGGGAAGCCCTAATTTTTTCCTAGGTATGTCAACCTAGCGGGTCTTTATTATGCGTAGTATCTTTTTACTATGTCTGCATTGGCGGGGTGAGGAAGGTCGTCACCGTCCATGGTGGTCAGAATCAAGGCTCCTCCTGAGAACACATGTTTAACCACAAATGGCCCTTCGTATGTGGGGGTCCATTTTCCCCTTGGATCACTCTGAGGAAGGATGATACGTTTGATTACCAGATCCCCAACTTGATATTCTTGTGGTCTGACCTTCTTGTTAAATGCCCTGATCATCCGTTTTTGGTACGTATGACCATGACAAATAGCAGTGAGTCTCTTCTCGTCAATTAGGTTTAGCTGATCAAGTCGTGTCTGGATCCAATCATCTTCACTCAGATCTGCATCCTTCATTATCCGGAGAGAGGGTATTTGCACTTCAATTGGTAAGACTGCCTCCATGCCGTAGACCAAGGAGAAGGGAGTTGCCCCGATTGACGTCCTTGCTGAGGTACGGTACCCATGTAGAGAAAACGGTAACATCTCGTGCTAATCTTTATAAGTCACTGTCATCTTCTGCACAATTTTCTTGATATTCTTATTCGCTGCTTCTACAACCCCATTCATCTTCGGCCGGTAAGGAGAAAAGTTGTGGTGCTGTATCTTAAATTGCTCGCAGAGCTCAGTGATCATCTTGTTATTGAGATTGGTACCATTGTCTGTAATGATCCTTTCAGGGACGCCGTATCGACAGATCAAGTTATGCCGAATGAACTGTGCCACAACGTTCTTGGTTACTGTAGCGTAGGAAGCTACTTCAACCCACTTTGTAAAATAATCAATCGCTACCAGGATGAAGCGATGCCCGTTGGATGCCGTAGGTTTAATCTCGCCGATCATATCTATGCCCCACATTGCAAAAGGCCAAGGTGCAGTCAGGATGTTCAGAGGAACTGGAGGAACGTGCACCTTGTCTGCGTAAATCTGGCATTTATGACATGTCCGAGAATGTTGGTAACAGTCGGCTTCCATAGTGGACCAGAAATACCCTGCCCGAAGGATCTTCTTTGCCATCGTATGTCCACTGGAATGTGTTTCGAATGCACCTTCATGTAACTCCGCCATAATCCTTTCTGCTTCAGTCTTATCGATACAACGCAGTAAGGTCGAATCATGGTTTCGCTTGTACAGAATGCTGTTGCTAAGGAAGAACTTCGCTGCGAACCTTCTCAGAAACTTTTTGTCATTGACAGACGCACCCTCGTGGTATTCTTGAGCTTCCAAGTACCTCTTCACCTCATAGTACCAGGGTTTTTCAGTTACCACCTCAGCCTTAAGGTCACAACAGTATGCCGGTTCATCCAGTTTCCAGATAATGACCCGGGGAGCCTCATTGTCCCACTTGACTTTGAACATAGAAGACATCGTAGCTAACGCGTCCGCCAGCTGATTCTCCTCTCTTGGGAAATGTTCAAAAGTTATCTCTGTGAAATGGGGGATCAATGTCAACACACACTCCTTGTAAGGAATAATATTTGGATGTTTCGTATCCCACTCGCCTTTGATCTGATTGATCACGAGAGCAGAATCTCCGAAGATACTCAGAAACTTGATCCTTAAGTCGATCGCAGCTTAAAGACCCATGATGCATGCCTCATACTCCGCCATGTTGGTGGTGCAGTTGAAATATAGCCGGGCAGTAAGTGGAGTATGAGTGCCTTGAGGGGATATGATCACAACGCCAATACCGTTACCCAAAGCGTTGGAGGCTCCGTCAAAGTGCATAGACCATCGAGATCCTTCCTCAAGTCCTTCATCCGGTCCAGGTACTTCACAATTAGTCACTATCATGATGCTCTTGTCCGGAAACTCGAAGTTCATTGACTGATAGTCGTCTACTGCCTGATGTGCCAGGTGGTCTGCCAATAAACTCCCTTTGATAGCTTTCTGAGTCGTGTACTGGATGTCTTATTCTGTCAAGATCATTTGCCATCTTGCTATTCTCCCAGACAGAGCAAGCTTTTCAAATATGTACTTTATTGGATCCATCTTAGAAATCAACAAGGTAGTGTGAGTCAGCATATACTGTCTCAGCCGACGAGCAGCCTATACCAAAGCGCAGCAAGTTTTCTCGAGCAGTGAGTATCGGGTCTCACAGTCGGTAAACTTTTTGCTAAGGTAATAAATGGCATGCTCTTTTCGGCCAGACTCGTCATGCTACCCCAGCACACACCCCATTGAGTTGTCAAGTACTGTCAGGTATAATATCAGAGGTCTCCCCTCAACCGGTGGCATAAGAATGGGTGGTTCTTGGAGATACTCTTTGATTCTGTCAAAAGCGGCCTGACATTCATCATTCCAATGTACTACCTGATCTTTCTTCAGCAGCTTGAAGATTGGCTCACAGGTAGCAGTTAGATGCGAGATGAACCGGGCAATATAGTTCAGGCGTCCTAAAAAACCTCTGACCTCTTTTTCTGTCTTGGGAGCTGGCATCTCTTGAATGGCTTTAACCTTGGCAGGGTCCACTTGAATACCCTTATCACTTACAACGAAGCCTAGCAATTTTCCAGATCTTACCCCGAAGGTGCACTTGTTCGGTTCAACCTCAGCTTGTACAACTTCAGACGGTCAAACAGCTTCTGCAGATGGTCAAGGTGTTCTTCCTCAGTTTGGGACCTTGCAATCATGTCGTCAACATACACTTCAATCTCATGATGGATCATGTCATGAAATAAAGCAACCATGGCACGTTGGTAGGTTGCCCCAGCATTTTTCAACCCGAATGGCATGACCTTGTAGCAGAAGGTGCCCCACTGAGTAACAAAGGTAGTCTTCTCCATGTCTTCAGGAGCCATCTTGATCTGATTATAACCTTAAAAACCACCCATGAAAGAGAAAACCTTGTGCTGAGCCGTATTGTCAACCAGAATGTCAATGTGAGGTAGGGGAAGTCATCCTTGGGGCTGGCCCTGTTCAGATCCCTGTAATCAACACACATTCTGACCTTACCATCCTTCTTCGGTACCGGCACCACATTAGCAACCCACTGAGGGTAAGAAGTCACTGCAAGAAACCCGGCATCAAACTTCTAAATAACCTCGACTTTGATCTTCTCAGACATCTCTGGACGCATACGGCGGACCTTTTGCTTAACCGGAGGGCAGTCTTCCTTGGTAGGAAAATGATGGACCACAATATCAGTATCTAACCCAGGCATGTCTTCGTAGGACCAGGCGAAGATTTCCATGTAGTCATGCAGCATCTGAGTCAACCGTTGCTTCACGCTAAGATCTAGGTTGGCACAAATCTTGACTTCCTTCCTATCTGTCTCAGTACCCAGATTTATTGTTTCCACTGGCTCTTCGTGTGGTTGAATTGCCCTTTCTTCCTGGAGTAACAGTCTTGCAAGCTCGCCAGGCACTTCGCAATCATCTTCACCTTCGTCTTCGGCTAAGTTGACCGGATTTTCGAAGTCATAACTGGCAGTAGCAGAGTCGTTACCAGTGAGATCTAGAGTGGATTGAAACCTGTGTAGGTGAGTGTGTGTAAATACAGCTGTTTTGAAATATAAAGAAAGGAAAGAAAGAAAAGGAGCACAAGATTTGAAATGCGAAAAACGTCCAAGATCTTTATTCATGATATATGTAAATGACAGTTATAAGCCCTCACAAATGAAGCCAACGGTGCCCCGGGTAAGACACCGGGCCATAAAGTTTTAATTCATTGTTTATTACAAATAACAAAAACAAAGGAATTCATTACTGCGTAACAAAAGTAACAGGTAGGTTGTCCTTTGTAGTCCAATTGCTAGGTCCACTGTCGGCCGTCAGATAAATCCAGCTGTCGAACTCAGATTCTTCCACCTCGTCGTCCTCCCTGATAGCATTCACTCCATGGTTAGGCATGGGAGAAGTCACCACATTGGGCTTCTCAGGTGCCTCAAACTGTACCTCCTTTGCATCAATAAGGTCTTGCACCTTGTTCCTTAGGGCCCAGCAGTCATCAGTAGAATGCCCCGGGCTATCGAAGTGATAAGCGCAGCGGGCATTTGGATTATACTTGGGGGATGCAGTATTCACAATCTTCGGGGCCTCTCTGACAGTCACCAAGTTGGTTGATAGCAGCTGCGGCAAGATTTGTGACAGGGTCATACTCAGCCGGGTAAATTCTCTTCTGGGTCTTTCAGCCCTTTGTTGATTGGTTTGCCGAGGAGCGGCAGCAGGTTTAGCAATCACCACCGCGTTGAAAGATTGGCGGCGCTCTGGTTTATCTTGCCTCCTAGGCCCATACACAGCACTGGCCTCCTTCATAAAAGGTTTCTTCTCAGAACTTGAAGATGCTCCTTTCTGAATCTTACCGGACTTCATGCCAGCCTCTATCCTTTCCCCAGTCAGAATGAGGTCAGTGAACCCTGCAGATGAATTGCCAATGAGATGATTGAAGAATGGCCCGGATAAGGTCCCCAAGAACATATCTACCAGCTCACGGTCAGTTAACGGAGGCTGCACCCTGCCAGCCAGGTCCCTCCACTTCTGTGCATACTCTTTAAAACCTTCGCCTGATCCTAGCGACATACCCTGGAGTTGGGTACGTGTAGGAGCAAGGTCGGCATTATGTTGATACTGCTTGTAAAAAGCAGTAGCCAACTCCTCCCAGTTACGAACTTTGGTTCCATCCAGCTGATAGAACCATTCGAGATGAGTCCCTGAAAGACTCTCCTGGAAGAAGTGGATCCACAAGTTCTTGTCCGCTGTGTACGGTTGAATCTTCTGCACATAAGATCTGAGGTGTAACTTAGGGCAAGACGCCCCATCATACTTGGTGAAAGATGGTGCTTTAAACTTGTGAGGGATGATCACACCAGTAGATAAACCCAAGTCTCCGAAATCCAAGCCAGGCACCTGTTGAATCTCCATGGCATTCAGACGGTCTTCCAATTGCTTGTACCGGTCTTCAGCTGGAGGATACAGTTCCTCATTAAAAACAATCTCATTGTTAGAGACTACTGGACTAGGACCTCTTCCCCCCTGGGGACTGTCTTTGCCTATAGAAGAACCAGCTTCCTCATTCTGCAGAGTGTTACCAAACCTCCGGCCCGAGTTGAATAGAACGGTTCTCTTCTTCTTCTTCTTCTCCTTCTTTAGGAGCAAAGCCTTCAGCTCTTCTTGACCTTGAGCCAAACCCATGATCAGCTCCTGAAATTGTGTGTTCTGCGCCTGAAGGGCCTTGATAGACATCACGGTTGATGATTCAGGGTTCATGATGCTGAAATAAACAGCGAAGAACAGTAAGCAACCTGAAAAGAAGAGTACCTGCTATGCACATGATGAATGGAATGCGTATGATTTATGTTTTCAAAGACAATCGGGAATCAACTTTGTAAACAAAAAGGAACACACTTCATTAAATTCAACTTTGAAATTTAAATTGTTCAACAGGTTGCCCTTAGGCGTTACATAGAAAATGGAAATATTGAAAAGGGAAATAAAACTGTAAAAAGAACATCCAAAGCTCATCATTGATCCCATGGTCTCCTCTTCTCAGTACGGATGTAGTCATTCAGAGCTCGCTCATTCTCCAACTGCTTTGTCAGCTTTTGGATCTTCAATTCCTGCTCGTTGAACTTCTCCCGGTAAGAATCCCATTCTTCTTGCAGTTGCGCCCTAGACCTCTTAATGTCTCATAATCAGTAGGTATCTGAGGAGGGAGAATAGTTGGAGGAGCCCCATCTTTGTCAGGATACTCAAGAATGACGGGTCTGACAGCTTCGTATGGCATACCTAACTTCTGAGCACGGATGCGAACCCATTTGTAGTAAGCTTCCATAGGTAGAGAAGTCTTTGGCCCCAACTCTTGTGGGTCAGCTTTATGAACTCTGTCCCAAGCCTTGATGAACCTACGACGCAGCTCGTCACTATCCACCTGAAACTCAAAACTGATGTGAGGCACCAGCATCTCATGAGGTCCTGCTCTTATGGCTCTTCCAAACTGACGGAGAGCTAGACATGGATTATAAGAGATTCCTCCTTGGGTACAAATCAGAGGAACATTAGGGTATTCTCCGCAACGATCAATAACAGCTACCTCATCCAAACCTCTGAGAGTCCAAATGATGTCCTTATCAGTGAGAGACATTAACCTATGAGCCCAACCTCTTCCTTCTTGGTTCTTCAACACGAACTTAGGGAGGTGCAAAATAAACCACCTCACCAACAAAGGGATACAACACCACAGAGTTCCTCGTCTTCGGGCAGTACGAGCATAAAGTTGTTGCAGGATGTCACCCAAGAGAGTGGGCACAAGATTCTGAGACATGAAGATCCTTATGGCAGTGACATTGACGAAGTTGTCAGGATTAGGAAATAAGACTAGACCATAGATTAAGAGAGCCAGGATGTCTTCATATGCCCTAAAGTCCAAGTTATTCCAGAAACTGTTAGCTTTACCAATCAGAAACTTGGCCAGGAAACCCTTAACTCCGCTTCTAGTCACCCAGTTGTCCATTACTTCTTGATGGGTCAAGGGAAGAGCTGCAGCAACCTCCTCAAGCCTGAGGGTCTTTTCCCAACCAGTGTAAGGAGTCTGATCCAAGATAGGGATGCCCAGCAAATCAGAGAACTCTTCCAGGGTAGGGACCACCTGGAAGTCTTGAAAGGTGAAGCACTAGTACAGAGGGTCATAGAACTGGGTCAGGACACTCATCAGCTGTTGGTCCCACTTTGCCGTGACTAAACTGAGAAGAGAACCATGCCTCTGGATGAAGGAAGTAGTATTTGGAATTCTACTAACCAACTCTTCAAGCAACTCAGGTGGGTGAACAAAGTTGAACCGGATAGTATTCCTTCGCATAGGCATCATGATGTCCTACAAAACAGAGCAAAGGTGAAACCCTCTTGTCTTTGAAATGGTCAGTTCTTATGCAGGATGCATGCAATGTCCATGATGGCATGATGTTATGATAAAGCACACCACAAATATTTACAAAGGCAAACATGATAAGGCACACAAGTCACACAAGACAAGCCCTTATAGTTTAGGCCAGCATGGGGTCTAGGTATTACCCTCTTTCAGTTTGTTGGTTCAGACCTGTCCTATCAGAAGTAACCGGGTTCTAGAGGATCCCAATATCACTGACTACCCTCAATCGGTCATAACTCCAGCATCACAATCTTTTCTTGCGGCCAGAACCATCACGAGAGTTTAGCCTCAATGGGCGTAGCATACTGCTACTGTTCTATTGGCCAAGTTGGGTCATTTAAGGTTCTAAGGTCGGTTGGTGCTTAATGACTCCTCAGAAGACCCATATTCTCCTCGTTGCAACACAAGGGATATCGGTACAGACCAAGGTGCCACACCAACGTAGCCACTGCTTCACCCATGTCGGTCTACGCCGGACAGGTCCCTCACAGCTTATGCTACCTAAAGGGTATCCCCAGATCTGGGTTAGGATCTATGTAACTCCGATGCAACCCACAATTTAAAGCAAACAAGTCAAAACAATTGAAAACACAGTTATGAACTATCCTAAGATACACCTCACTTTAAGAGTCCCCAGCAGAGTCGCCAGTTTTGTGATCGGTGGATCTGGAACTGACTGTTTAACGCTGGTTCGCGAAATGTCGCGGAAGCAAGAGTCGCCGCCGTCTTTTATTTTCTCCAATATGGAAAGGACAAAAGCACAGAAAAATTCCTTATGAGATTGCTCTCGGTTCGGGAGGTAGATTTATAGAAAGGGAAGGTGTTAGCACCCTTTCTATCCATGGTTATCCATGGGCTCTTAGATACTTGCTCATTTGTGTTTTCAAAAATGTTTGTTTACTTTTCAAGTGTGAGTGAGTTTGAAAAAGTTTCGTTTAAAATTTCAGTTCGACTCTTGTATCAGTCCTCAAGAGTGTTTGAAAGGTTGTTTTTGAAAGCTTTTTGCAAAGTGTCGGTGTGAAAAGAAGTTTTTGATTTGTTTTGAATTAGAGAAAGTATCTACGAGTCATCTACCTACCCTAAGGAATTAGGCTGTGTAAATGTCCTTTAGGTAGTGCCATCCCACCATTGAGAGGTAGGTAGCACCACTGTTGGAGGTGTTCGGGTCAATTCGAGAATTAGGGACAGTGTGGTCACCGAGCAATAGTAAGACACCTTAGAAGCTACCCCCATGCCATGTTCATGGACATGAGGACTTACTAAAACGTCCTATACTCGACGACCACTTTTTGAGGGGCAAGGCAACAGTGAGGCGTACCCTAGGAGTGGTGTGTGAATTGTGTGTCATTTTCAGTTATTATTTGTCTTGTCATGCATTGGGTGAGCTACGCTTCGATTTTATTTGGGTATACATTCTTTCATGTGATTAACAGTTAAAAGGTGCGGGAATTAAAATGCGAAAAATAAAAGTCCTACGCTATTACAAGGCGCGGGTCCATACATCGCCAAATTAACAAAACCCGATTTTGAATAAAAGTGCGGAAAGTAAATGTCCTAATTATTTATTACAAGGATTTGGGGCAATTACATAATATTTAAAATGAAAAATAAAGACAAACGCGTGAAAGGACATTGGAATCGAAAATGCGAGGGCGTTGGACCCTTTAAGGAAATTGAATTGAAATTAAAAAATTAATTAATGATTAAATAAAGAAAAGAACTTATTTTTTGATGTTTTTGTATTTAATGGAAATAAAGAAAATTAATTAAATTAAAAGTTGAATAAAACCCTAATTCTAAATTGTTTTTAATTATTAAAGAAAAATGTTTAAGTTTTAACCTAATTTTACCCTAATTAATTAAATGTCATATTTATTTACAAAAATAATTAATAATTAAGAATGATAAGAATAAAAAGTTATTTATTGAGAAAAAGGATAAAAATACTTAAAACCCTAATTTTTACATTTTTTAGTTATTTAAAATAAAACATTAAAGTTCAAGACCTAAAATTAAACTAATTGGATTATTGAGATTTATTTACAAAACTATTGATGAATTAAAAATTAAATAAAACATATTTTTATTTTTATGATCTTCTGTTTTTTTATATTGTAAAAATTATTTTGTGGAATTAATTAAAACAAAAGAAAAAACAATAAAAAGAAGAAAGAAAAAGGAAAAAGAAAATGCAAACCATGGGGGTGCAGGCCTTTTTTGGGAGGTTAATTTGCAGTAATCTTGGCCCACTGAATCAGGCCTTTTTTGACTTTTCAAACTTGTGTATGGAATTGTTGACCAATGCGTATGGTGATCTGCAAGTTCTGACCTTTGGATTGGGACCCCTGGCCACTTGGCAGGCAAGTACGTATGCGTGTATGGTGGACTTCAGGTGAGGCGCTGCATGGAAACATATTAAGAAAAATAATATTGAGGAAGTGGGGGACCTGGGAATCGAACCCAGGTCCCAATACCTGCATGCCAGCGTGCTAACCAAGTGAGCTAGTGCGTTTCTTTGATATTATGATGGATAAGGATTAAGATATGTGAGAAAGTGCTGGTGGCTTGAAAAAACGCGCTAAATTCAAACCGTCCAATCTGGCTGAGACACATCTATCTTCTTCTTCGTTTTACCTGAAAACATAAGATAGATAGCGGGGGTTTTAAACCCCCACTAACCCTAAACCTGAAAAATAGCGAATAGCATATAATCAAAAAGAAAAAGGGCGCGATGGGTGGATTCCGTTCGTTGGGAGGTCCTGATTCCAATAGTATAGGTTTGAATGGCCAATTGTTCCATATGAAAGAAACCCCAAAATTAGAGCTTTGAAACCCTAAGCAACGTTCATGGTGAATTCGTGTTCAGACAGCTATTCTTCAATTGAGTAATACCATTAGCTGCAGAAGGTCATGGTTAGTATAAATCAACAATTTAAATGCATGAAAAATGTCCAGAAATCAAAACACGATTATGCATAATTTTGAAAGGGAAGCAACTCTGTTCTACCAATTCTTTGCGCGTGGAGACTTGATTTCAATTGGAATAGCTTCCTGGTAATGCCAAGAGTGGATTGGAATGCTTTTTGGACCTTGAATCACCCTCTAGATATGTTTTCAGTTTTGAAATTTTTAGGAAAAAAATGCAAAGTGTTCTTGAGGCTTCAGCGCAGCTTGCTCGTCCTTTGCATTAGGGTTGCAATGTATATATATGTGTGAGTGCATTAGGTCAGAAAAGTCAAGCCCAAAGCCTTGTATTCAATGATTTTGAATATTTGATTTTCAAGCATCTTTTTCAATCTTTTCTTGCCATGGAACTTGCCTTTTTTGGAAGATCTTGCCTCTTGAGCATGTGCACGAAATATTTAGGTCATAAAGTGTGAATATGCTGCATAAAAAGATTTGGAAAACATGTTTTAGTATTTTTCTCATATTTAATTTTAATGAAATGAATTAATAGGATTAAAAACTCAATTAATTAATTAAAAATAAGAAAATAACTCCCCTTTGGGTCAATGGGTCGTGCATAGCTTTTGGGTGATGATTCTTGGAAGAAATTGAGGCCCATTAGCAATTTTGAGGCATTTGAAGCAAAGTTGACTTTTCAAAATTCCCAAAAATTTCCCAACTTCCACAAGGCATATATTGCTCAATTTTTAAGCTTTGATCATTTTCTTGGACATTTTGGAAAGTTATTGAAGTCCTCTAACCAATGTCTTTGGTCCCATGTCATTTTGATTTACCAATCTCAAGTTATGGACTTTGACTTAAAGTGCCTTTTTGTTGACTTTTGAAAATGACCTATAATGTTGAGATTGATAACATTTTGTGAGAGCATTTCTTGGACTTGAAGTGTGAAGAGGAGTTGTAGGAAATGTCATTATCTTCAAAATGAGCTTTGGATGGAATTTTTCTGATAAACCATATGGAAGTTATGCCCTGGTCAATTTGCAGTTGACTTTTTCAACTGTCCAAAAATAGAAACTTTTGCATCTTGAGACTTTTTGAGCCATGCCTTGAGAATCATGATCAAGAATTGATCAAATGATGTTTGTGGCTTCAAAATAAGATGTTGACCAAAAATTTTGACTTTTGACTATCAAATGACCATTTTGCCCCTGCAGTTGACTGTTGAGCAATTAGGGTTTTTGACTGTGCAATTTTGTGCTGGGAGTCTTGAAACTTGGCATATGGATGCTTGACCATGTTTGTAGGCATGTGGGACTTGTTTGGACCCTTGGATACTTCAACTTCTTTGCCAGAACCAAAACCCTAATTTTTTACTGTTAGGAGGCAATTGGACTGTGCAACCTTTGAGAGATTTTGAACCTTGACCTTGGCAAACCTTGAAGAATATGGGAGGGCAAATTTTGGGGTACAACAGCGGGGAAATACAAATACAAAAAAGAAACATTAAAAGTAAACTCCTTAAGAATAAAAACTATTGGTGGCCACGTCCTCTACTCCTGGTGCGTGATCGCCTGGTAGACGTGGCTTCGGTATCAGTGTCCTGGTAGTCAAGAGTGCTGACGTCCAACCTTAAAGCGTTAAGTTCAGACAGGGCCTCGTCCAACCTCTCGTTCATGCTCCGCTGGCCACTCAGAATCTGAGTGTTTTGTGCACATAAATAGTCATATTGCTCCTGTTGTCTTCTTTCAAGTGCGGCACTCATTTTATTTTGCTGATGGATGGCATGGATAATGTCCTCAAGAGAGATAGGAGGTGGTGTGGATGAAGGTCCTGGAATGTCATGAACGGGGGCAGCACTGTCCAACTCTTCTTGCATCTCGTCTGCAGGGGCATTAGGCTCGTCTTCATTGGTAGGAACATGTCCCTCGGGAGCTGCAGGATCGAATAACCAGTTAGCTCTATTTTAAGGGTCAATTCGGTCCCTGCAAGGCAAAGTAATGTTAATATAAACGATGTTTCGGATCACAGGATGGAATTTGCCATCCTCCCGCTCATAAATGAGGTGGGCAGCTTTGCAGTGGTCTAGAGTAAGCAATGTCGGCGCCATATAAGGCATATCAGTGAGAGCGGCACCATGATTCAAAGCTATAGCAAGAGAAGTGACAATCCCTCCGAAATAGAAGGGTTTGCCGCCTCTAGCATATATGGAGTGAATATGGGCCAATAGAAATTGAGAGGCGTTGATCTTCTGGCCGGTGAATGCATAGTGCATGAAGAAAATCTCCTTAGAGTTGAGCTCGTGGTTGCTATCTCGGGTAAAGATGGTGTTGCAAAGGATGCGGTGAAAATATCGGATAGCCAGATTATGGATATGTGTGGCGTTGAGGTGGTCGTAAGAGCCGGCACAAATGTTTGTCATGCTGTGCCATAAATTAAATGCTTCCTCACCGAAATTATCTGGCACCCGAAGGTGGACACCTTCGTCGAAACTGAAATCGAGCAGTCGCGTGATATCAGTTTGTGACAGCTGATACTCAGTGCCAAACATACGGAATTTTGTCACGCCAGAGAGTTGGTTGGTGGCTCCAGTAGGGGTAATGTAGGAAAATGAACTCAGAAACTCCAAGGTGAGAGTTTCATAGATGGGTTACGGTTGGCGGCACAGATTCCATAAGTTTACATTCTACAAAAGTTGTCGGACGCTCTCAAGCAGTCCCAAATTCCTCAGAAAGTCGAGGTCAACATACTGAGTTGGTTGGAGACCGCGACGTTGGAATTTCTGGAATTTTAATCGCTGGGTTTCACCCTGGTCGCCTGCTCTGAAAGTGAGATTGGGGATTTGTTGGTTGTTGGCCATATTGCATGCAATAGGTTGAATCGTGAAAGGGGTTGGAATGTGAGTGGGGAAATGGAGTGGAGGAATGGAATTTAATTGTTGGAGTGGGTGATTTAAGAAAATATTGAATGAGTGGCAGAACGGTTTGGGAAAATAGGAAGGTAGAAGTGGGAAGGAGAACGACTTCTGTAATAGCAGAAGACGTTTTCAAACGCTTGTGACGACCGTCACAGGGGGCTGACGGGCATAACACGGTGAAACGCGAGTTACGCTCGTCACAGGGTTGTTACGATCGTCACATCTACAAATAATTGCACGAAATAAATGAAGCAATTTAATTCCAACACACCTTATAACAAAATAATTCAGCACAATAAACATGCAGATCAATTCCAACACACCTTATAACAAAATTTGCATAATGATAATTAATATGCAGTGAATTTAATTTTGCTGTAGCATGCACTAAATAAAAACAAACTGAAATTGAAATAAATATTTGTTTTTAACAGAAATTTAAAAAATTGCAGAAAGTAAACTTGTTTAAAATGAAATCTAAAAAGGGAAACTACCTAGAAACATAAAACAAAGAAAAGTAAAAACAAATCCTGATTCTGCTACTTCATCCAAGTCACATTTTTAAATCTTCGAAAGCTGCATTTATGTGATGAAATTTCTCCACAGTTATATCAGTCAAGCCTATTATGTCCAGACGCATGCTCTTCAACTCGTCCTTGATTCCATTAATGTCAGTTTGATAAACATCCAGTGTGGTAAAGATTTTGTTCAAATTTTCAGCGTATTCTCCTTGGGTTATTTCAGGGGCATCAATATCCTCTACAATGTTGTTATTATCATAGTAACCAGAAGGGGTCTCAGGATCACTCTCATCAGACATCTTAGCATCAGGAACTTGGTAAGATTGTGGTGTCTCAGGTGTTGAAGGATGGTCAGGAGGGTTTAGCTCATAAAGCCAGTTGTCGCGATTGTGGGCACTCACTTTAGCATGGTTTGGAAGTGTAAATAAAGTGACAACTTCATCCCTTATCAGGTATTCGAAAGGTGCAGGACCTAGATTTCCTATTATTCGTAGGTCGAAACAGAAATCAATATTCATAGGGCGGATCGAACCAAATTGTGTACACCTATGTAGTTGGTATCTAAGTCCGAGGGCATTCACAATCATGGTGACTAGGCCTCCTACGATGATCGGTTCATTAGGGTTCTGAGCAATGCGAGAAAAGGTTTGCATCAAGAATGGCACAGCATTAACAGGTCGGCCTTAGGTCATACATTGCAGTAAAAACATGTCATCCTTAAATATTGCAGTACGGTTCTGTTCTTTTCCAATACAGTATGGGCTAGAATCTTATGGAAATAGCGGATAGCGGGGTTGTGTATTTCATTATTGTCCATGCTATCCGACTCAGGGTGATATTTTCCGGTTAAGGCTCCCAAAAAGTAATCTAGCTCAAAATCCATTAATTCCACCTGGGTGGTAGTAAAAGCAAAAGGTCCGCTAGGGAATCCTAGTAGGTCATCTAATTCTTTATGGTTATAAACAAATTCAATACCGAATAGTCTGAAAGCTATAAATCCTTTTCTGGTTCCGAAACCGCGCTCAGGTATATGAACTAGGGAGCTCAAAAATTCAAGAGTAAGCTCGCGGTACGTAACAAACTTATGCTTAATATGGGCTTTTTCCCATCCCAGTTGGTTAAACAGATAAAGGACACTATCCTTAATACCTAAAGTCTCCATTGTTGGTTCATCATAATACAAAGTCATACCAATATTCTTGTGTGACAATTCCTCAAATCTCCTCATTTGGTTCCTTCCTATAAAAGTGGTTTCCATAGTAAATACTAAATGGGGAAACAAATCAGGGGAGAAGGTAGGATAGAAAAAGACTTTTTCAGAAAACCTGTAGTGAATAAAGTTGTTTGAAAATCAGCAGCAGTTGTATACAGATTTTTAGGAAAAATGGAAAAGAAAATAATGAAAATAAGGCTTTAAAAGAAATAAATGCAGAAACGGAAAAGAAAATCAAAAGTAATAAATAAAAACAAACGGAAACAATAACAAAAAGAAATAGGTGGGTTGCCTCCCACTAAGCATTGTTTTTAACGTCATAAGCCTGACATAGTGCCTAGCAGTAGATCATTCAGGTGAAATAGTGGGTAATTCTAAAAGTTTTAGACTATTCGCATAGTTTCTATTCTCAATATGATGATATTGTTTTAATCGCTGTTCGTTCACTGTGAACGGATCACTATTCCTATCCTTAATTTCTATAGCTCCGCTAGGGAATATTTTTGTAACTTCAAAAGGACCAGACCATCTAGATTTCAGTTTTCCAGGAAAGAGCCTAAGTCTAGAGTTAAATAGTAGCACAACGTCTCCCACACTGAATTCTTTCCGGGATAAGCGCTTATCGTTCCATCTTTTGGTTCTTTCCCTGTATATCTTAGCATTCTCATAAGCGTCTAATCTCAATTCTTCTAATTCATTCAAGTCGAGGATTCGCTTTTTTCCAGCAGTTGTGTAGTTTATATCGAGCGTTTTGATTGCCCAATATGCCTTGTGTTCTAATTCTACCGGGAGATGACAGTACTTTCCGTACACAAGCTTGAAGGGTGTAGTTCCTATAGGGGTCTTGTAGGTTGTCCTATAAGCCCATAAAGCCTCGTTAAGCTTAGATGACCAATCTTTCCTAGATATGGAGACAGTTTTCTCTAGGATTTGTTTAATTTCTCTGTTCGAGACTTTGACCTGTCCACTGGTTTGTGGATGATACGGTGTTGCTACGCGGTGTCTGACTCCATACTTAGATAATAATTTGTCGAATATCTTCGAAATGAAATGAGAGCCACCATCACTAATGACAAGTCTAGGCACACCAAATCTTGGAAACATTGTGTTTTTAAAGAGCTTAATTACTACTCGTGTGTCATTTGTAGGAGAGGCTATAGCCTCAATCCATTTTGAAACATAATCGACAGCTACGAGTTTATACTTATTTCCGAAAGAAGATGGGAAAGGTCCCATGAAATCAATTCCCCAAACATCAAAGATTTCTACTTCTAGTATTCCTCTTTGAGGCATTTCATCGCATCTTGAAATATTACCGGTGCGTTGACACCGATCGCAGTTTTTAACAGCGATGTGGACATCCCTCCATAGATTAGGCTAGAATAGGCCGACTTGTAGGATCTTTGCACTAGTTTTAGAAGTGCTAGCATGTCCTCCATAGGGAGATGAATGACAGTGATAGATAACATCTTCTATTTCTTCTTCAGGTACGCATCGGCGAAAAATTATGTCCGGTCCTCTTTTAAATAGTAAAGGTTCATCCCAATAATAATACTTGAGATCATGGAAGAATTTCTTTTTCTGTTGATAAGTTAAGTCCGGTGGGAGCGCGCCTGCAGCTAACTAGTTGACTATGTCGGCATACCATGGCAATCCCATGGTTGTGTGGATCGCTTCCATGGCTTCTTTAGATTTTGGTTTGTTTTGGTCCAATTGAGCTAGATCACTTCTTATTTGTGCTATCAGTTGTTCATACAGAAAATCATCGTTAATCGGTACTTGTTCGGGTTTTATACCTTCTAATCTTGATAAGTGGTCTGCTACGACGTTTTCGGTTCCTTTCTTATCCTTAATTTCTAGATCAAACTCTTGCAAAAGTAGGATCCATCTGAGGAGTCTTGGTTTTGCATCCTTCTTGGTTAGTAGATATCTGATAGCAGTGTGGTCTGTGTAAATGATTATCTTCGCTCCTACTAGGTAAGAACGGAATTTGTTAAGCGCAAAGACAACTGCTAACAGTTCTTTTTCGGTTGTGGCGTAGTTCATTTGAGCTGGGCCTAGCGTTCTACTGGCATAGTAGATTGCGTGAAGTTTCTTGTCCTTCCTTTATCCAAGAACCACGCCTATGGCGTAGTCACTCGCATCACACATGATTTCAAAAGGTAATCTCCAATCGGGTGGTTGCATGATTGTTGCGGTGATCAGGGCTGATTTTAGAGTTTCAAACGCTTTAAGACTATCTTCGTCGAATATGAACTCAGCGTCTTTCATTAATAGACCGGTAAGTGGTTTAGTGATCTTCGAGAAATCTTTGATAAATCGTCGGTAGAAACCGGCGTGTCCTAAAAAACTTTGTATTTCTCAAACGGTCTTAGGTGGTTGAAGTTCTTTTATGACTTCTATCTTAGCTTTATCAACTTCAATTCCCTTGTTAGATATGACATGTCCTGGTGCGATTCCTTCTCTGACAATGAAATGGCATTTTTCCCAGTTAAGCACGAGGTTTACTTTCACACATCTTTCTAAAATCTTTTCTAGGTTTGATAGGCATCCTTCAAAACTTTGCCCGCACACAGAGAAGTCGTCCATGAACACTTCCATGATGTTATCGATGAAATTTGCAAAGATTGACATCATACATCGTTGAAAGGTTGTTGATGCATTGCACAATCCGAAGGGCATTCGTCTATAAGCGAACATTCCATAGGGACACGTGAATGTAGTCTTCTCTTGATCATCAGGGTGAATAGGAATTTGGAAAAATCCGGAATAACCATCTAGATAGCAGAAGTAGGAATGTTTGGCTAATCGCTCTAACATTTGATCTATGAAGGGTAGAGGAAAATGGTCTTTCTGAGTAGCTTTGTTTAGTTTCCTATAATCAATGCACACTCTATGCCCATTTACCACTCTTTGTGTTATCGGTTCTCCTGTTGCGTTCTTCACAACAGTGATACCTCCTTTCTTCGGTACGACATGTACCGGGCTAACCCATTTACTGTCGGAGATTGGATATATGATTCATGCTTCCAATAGCTTCTTAATTTCATCTCTGACTACAGTGCTAAGGATTGGGTTAATCCTTCTTTGGGGTTCTCTATAGGTTTTGCAATCTTCTTCTAGCATAATACGATGCATACAAATTGAAGGACATATTCCCTTCAAGTCAGATATGTTATAACCTAATGCAGTCGGGTACTTTCTTAGGACGTCTAAAATTTTCTCAGTCTCGAGCGTTCCTAAACTGGAATTGACTATTACTGGTCGCGTACATTTGGTATCTAGGAATTCGTATCTTAGGTTCCTGGGTAAGGTTTTTAATTCTAAACCCGGTTTCTTTGGACATGGCATATGATCAGGTGTAAGTGCTAGACTTTCGCTTAGACTATCATCTTGGTATGGTTCACGCCAATTGTCGTCTTCGAATATCAAAAGGGTTTGGATTTTCATTATTTCAGAGTATGTGGTTTGTTTCGCTTCCATCTTTCTTACGCACTCGTCTATAACGTCGATTAGATAACATGTGTCATTCATGGCTGGTGCTTGTAAGAATTGAGTGAGGATGAATTCCACTTTTTCCTCTCCAACTTCGAATGTCAGTCGGCCCTTCTTTACGTCAATTACAGCTCCAGCTGTGGCTAGGAAGGGTCTTCCTAATATGATAGGAGTAACCGAGTCCTCGGTAATATCCATGATTATGAAATCGGTCGAGATATAGAATTGACCTATTCTAGCTGGAACGTTTTCCAGTATACCTACAGGGTATTTAACTGATCGGTCAGCTAATTGAACGAACATTTTTGTGTGTCTAAGTTCTCCCATTTCCAGCTTTTTGCAAATAGATAGGGGCATTTAACTGATCGGTCAGCTAATTGAACGAACATTTTTGTGGGTCTAAGTTCTCCCATTTCCAGCTTTTTGCAAATAGATAGGGGCATGACACTGATACTTGCTCCCAAGTCGCGTAGAGCTTTGTCTATGATAAACTTTCCAATGTTACAAGGTATAGAGAAAGTACCTGGATCTTTTAACTTAGGGGGCATATCATTTTGAATAATAGCGCTATACTCAGCAGTAAGTGTAACTGTTCCATTGTCTTCTATCTTTTTCTTGTTAGATAGGATTTCCTTGATAAATTTAGCATACGAGGGCATATGAGTGATAGCTTCTGTAAACGGTATTGTGATATTTAGTTGTTTCAGAAGTTCAACGAATTTCTTGAATTGGCCTATCGTTTTGGAATTGGTAAGTCTCTGAGGGTACAGAATCAGTGGTTTATAGGGTGGTGGAGGAACATAAGGCTTCTCTTTCTCCACTTCCTCTTGGTTCTCCTTTTCCTTTTCCTTTGGTTCATTCTCATTTTCAATTGGCTTGTTCTGCTTTTGGTACATGGTTGGAGTTTCGAGTCTTGGATCAATAGGTCCGTCAAGTTCTTTTCCACTTCTCATTATTACAGCGTTATCTTGTCCTTTTGGGTTAGGTTGTGGTTGTCCAGGGAAAAATCCAACTGGGGCAGCAGCTTGTTGTTGAGCCACTTGTGAAATTTGAGTTTCAAGCATCTTATTCTGGGTAGCCAAAGCGTCAACTTTACTAGATAATTGTTTAATCTTCTCATTAGTATGTAAATTCTGATTTAGAACATCTTTATTAGTCTGAGATTGGGAAGCAATAAAATGTTCTATCATGATTTCAAGATTATACTTCCTAGGGGCATTGGATGTATTAGGTCCATTATTTGGGTGATTTGGGGAAGCTTTTGGATAGCCAGGTGGCGTGGCAGGAGCTTGTCCAGGTGCGTACAACGCATTATTGCTTTTATATGAAAAGTTCGGATGATTCTTCCAACCAGGGTTATAGGTATTGCTATAAGGGTTTCCCTGTACGTAATTCACCTGTTTAGCTGGAACTCCTGTTAGAAGTGGGCATTCTGGAGCAGGATGTGATTGAAGACCACATAGATCGCAACCTTGAGCTACTTCAACTACGGTAGCTGCGGGAGCGGTGGTAAGATTTTCTAACTTTTGGGTAAGGGCTTCCACTTTAGCGTTAACTTGATCCAGAACATTCACTTCAATCATGCCACCTTTTGTTTGAGTTTTTTCCATATTAGCTCTTTCGCTTCCTCATTGATAATGGTTCTGAGCCATGCTTTTGATAAGTTGATTTGCTTTGGTATACGGTTTATCCATCAATGCGCCACCAGCAGCAGCGTCTATAGTCATCTTGTGTTGTACAAGAGACCATTATAGAACGTATGAATGATCAACCATTCTTCTAAACCATGATGAGGACAAAGTTTGATCATATCCTTATAGCGTTCCAACGCTTCGAAAAGTGATTCGTTGTCTTTTTGTCTGAAACCACTGATGTTGGCTCTGAGCATAGCAGTTTTGCTTGGTGGGAAATATCTAGCTAAAAGACCTTTTTCAACTCATCCCATGTGGTGATTGAGTTTGAAGGAAGAGATTGGAGCCATGCTCGAGCTCTGTCTCTTAAAGAAAAGGGAAATAGGCGCAATCGTATCGCCTCAGGGTTTACACCATTCGCTTTTACAGTGTCTGCGTACTGCACAAACACTGACATATGTAGGTTTCGGTCGTCAGTAGGAGATCCAGAAAATTGGTTCTGCTGAACGGCAGATAGAAGCGAAGGTTTCAACTCGAAATCGTTTCGAGCGATAGCAGGAGCGGCAATACTGTTGTGGGGCTTTGCTTGAGAAGGAACTGCGTAATCCTTAAGAGCACGAGGTAGATTTGGTACGTCAGCCATCTTAGATTCTTCAATTAATTCAGGGATTGAGATATCAGGAAGCTTAGTCGGAGGAAGATTGTTAAGATCACAGTATTCTTGAATTCAGCGTCTTACTCTGAGATAGCGCTCGATATCGTTGATTTGTATATGCAAAGGCTTGCTTCGGGAGCGAATATTTGGCATACAACTGAGGGAAAAATAAATATTTGCCTTAGTCTATACATTACTACTTTATGAGTGCACTAGTGACTAAATCAAAGTCCCCGGCAACGGCGCCAAAAACTTGATGGTTGGTTTGTGCGATCGACCTAATGTGTCTAACGATATCTTAACTGCAAGTGCACAGCCTATCACGGTAGTAATAAAAATATGTCGAACCCACATGGACTTTGTAATCACTCTAGTGCTATAAAGGTTTGCTAGTTTAGCTAAGGCGGATGTTGTCACGTTTGGGTTATTGGAGGGTAAAGGAGAGGAAAATTAAATCGAATTAAGGGAATAATTATAATAAAACGGTCGGTATGTAATATAGTGAACCTAAGTGGATCTAATCGAACCTAAGCATATAAAGATGTTTAACTTAGATGGTTATGTAGAAATTATCAGTTTAAAAACCCTCAACTCACACTTTCGTGGTCTTATCTCGGATTATACCCCTAAAACCCTATGCCTGCTCTCGCTAGCCCATAAGTGTTTAGAAAATACTCTTTGAAAACTTAATAAAATCTAATTAGTTTTAAAGCGCTCTCGTTGTATTTAAATCAAATGCCTAACTTTAGCTTTCCGGTTAAAACCTCACACTTTTGTGGTCTCGATCCTAACCTATTCTACTTTTCTTACTCTCGTAACAAAAATATTGATTTTAATTATAAAAAGTCACAGCCAGAAATTAAGTTAATTTAGATTTTAGCTTAGGCACAATTTAATCCATTTAGTTACTATTATCACATCCCGACTCTAGAAATTTAGCTAGTCATGGTACTTGAAACAGACAGACAGGAAATATAATCGGGAAAGAATAAAACATTCATGATAAATAAATTAACGTAAACAAATTGTATTAAAATTAAATTAAATGCGATTAAAAACCTGAATAATAATATTATTCCTCAAGCTCCCTCTTCCACAAGTCGGCAAGATTGGAACCTTCGGAATCAGAACTTGAAACGAATTTTGAGGCTAAAAATAAATTCTAACTACAATAGCAATTTCCTAATGTTGGAAATAGTTATTAAATGGTAAAAGGGAAATAAAACAAGAACAAAAAAATTCAAACTGACGGTTCATAAATTTGGCAGGGCTTCCGCAAGAAATTCTGTAAAAAACTCTGTCTGTAAATAAAAACTCTGTATTTTTTTCATTAAAATCTCTCTTATTTATAGAGGAGGAATTGGTAGTTAAGAAATAATAGGAACGTGGACTTGTACTTCTTTTGGAGAAAAACCAGGACTGGGCGTTGGTGAGGTTGAGAGATTGTAGGAGTGAATAATCCTTTCTTTATGTTGCCCATGTCTCCATGTTCTTCATAACATTGAATTACGCGTGTGACGGTCGTAAGGCTAAGGTGACGGTCGTAATATGCTTAAATAGCACGTTACATTCGTCAATGATGTGCGACGAGCGTTCTTCATGTTGTGAGCGCGTTACGGTCGTAATGGACATGTGACGACCGTCACAACATCAAACTTTGCAGAATTTTGCAGATTAGTTCCTTTTCTTCTGATTTTCATGTTAGCTTCCTTCATATGATCTTTTTCACTAAATCGATTTGAAAACATGTTGTACATGTGAAAAGACATAAAAACTCGGAACAATCGGGAGTTAAATGGATTAATGCAGTATGAAAATGGATTAAAAACGTAGCAATTATATGATACGATTTCTCGTTATCAGACAGGAGTCTTTGATTGGATTTGGGACAAGGTCTTTCGATTGGCATTTTAACAAGGTCCTTTGATTGGCATTTGAACAGGATGTCTTTCATTTGACATTTGGACAAGGACTTTCGATTGGGCATCTAAAACCCTTCAATCAAGCTTTGGTCCCCCAACTTAGATTGAGCGCTGGACCCTCTTCGATACAAGCTTGACTCACTAGTCTTTGATTGGGCACTTGGCACTCTTCGATGCAAGCTTGATTCACAAGCTTCTATTGGGCGCTGCCCCCCCCCCCCCCCCCCCCCCTTCGATCAAGCTTTGACTTGCCAGGTTGAAGTCTTTCGATTGGTTTAGTTGGATAGTATCAGAGTCAATCAAAGAACAAGGCAAATAGGGACTCAACCGAAGGCCATATTGATGAGGCCTGGGGCAATTCGAAAGAAAGTGAGGAGGCTCCTACAAATCCTTCGATTGATAGAGAGTTGAAGCAAACTTCGACCAGTTAAAAAGGGAGAGTTGATGTTTCGATTGGTTTGAGTTGAAAGAAAGCCATTCGAAGGAAGTAACAATAGGCCAATCAAAGAGCAACACTGGAGGGCATTCTAAGGAGACAAATGTGTCCAGGTTCTTCCTAAGGCTCAAAGGGGCATGGATATTTCAAAAAAGGAAGTCTTTTAAAGTGTCTTATTTTTGTCTCATGGCTTTCAAAGCCATGGTTAATGGCTTGTTTCTTTCCGCTACTATCACACTCCTATAAATAACAGGCCTAAGTCACATTGGAGAGGGCGGAGAAAACACACGAAAAAAGGCGGAGAAAACACACGAAAAAAGGCGGAGAAAAAAACCATATGAATATCAGAAACACTCTTGCCACACTCACTGGCCAAATACTACATCATACGCACAACCTGCTCACTAAAAAACTCCACAAAACTTTGAAATTGCTTTAAGTTTTTTTGAGCACGGTGCAGTCACCTTCAATCCAATTCCAGAAGCCACCCCCAATCATCACACAAGCCCAACACATCCTAAAACACCCCCACGGTAATAATCAGTTTGGTATATCTCTTTGATTCAAACTTGTTAAAATATGTATTGTTGATCCATTTAATGCATGCATATATGTTTGTGATAATGATTAGAAACGGTCTGATGTTTTACATGAGGGCTTAAGTGCTGAAATAGCAGGTTACCATGGCTAGAGGTTTTTGAAACATGTAAGTTTTAAAATCCATGGTACAGACCTTTGCAAATCAAAACAACCCCAGTTTCGGGTTCAGGGGCTGATTTCGTATGAATTAGTTTTTTTGTTTTTGGTTTTGAAACTAACAAACTTGCATGATTCAATATTAGTTTCCTTCACTTTGATTGAATATCTAGCTCAGACGGTAAAGGAAGGTGTGCGCTGGATGAAGGACCTGTGTTCGAATCCCAGGTCGGGCATTTTTGTTTTCTTTCTAACATGTCTGTTTGCAAGTCCAGATCGAAGACCACCTCCTACCCAGAATCGAAGGATAGTTTCCCTCATTGGATTGAAGGACGACTTCCTTTATTGGATCGAAGGGTAACCATCCTCCTCTGGATCGAAAACTCCTTAACCCCTGGATCGAAGGATTTGTTTCTTGCATTTCTTTCCTTAGTATTACATACTCCTTTCATAATTCTCTTTTAAATTAAAAGTAAATAAAAAACCACAAAAAATAAAGTTTAGTTTGTTTTTAATTAAAATTATTAACTAATTAATTTAATTACTTTAACATCTTTCTTAATATTAAAATTAAATAGACTTAGACTTTATTTTATTTCATATATATATATATATATATATATATATATATATATATATATATATATATATATATATATATATATATATATATATATATATATATATATATATATATATATATATATATATATATATATATATATATATATATATATATATATATTTCCTTTTACCTTATGACTTTTTAGACGTTCTTTTTAATTCGTTTGCGCATTTATTTACTTTTTCATTTTTCAACTTATTATAACTGCTCACGGGATGTAATAGAAATTAACTAGGACTTTTTTATCATTTTCCTTTATTTTTCCAAGTTTCGGACATGTAATTAATCCCCAAAGCCCTGTAATAGCGTAGGATTTATGTTTCCGCATTTTACATTCCCGCACTTTTAATACTTGTACCTATATTGACTGCTTAGATGTATGATAATAGGATTGCATGATAAGATCTGAAAATAAACGATAGAAAAACCTAAATGTTTAAAGATAAATAACTGAAACAAGTACACATGCACATATACACCTCTAGGGTACTCCCACTTCGATTGCCTTCGGAAAACAGTCACGATTCTCGAAATGTGAGAAGTTTTAGTGACTATCCTCTAGTTTAAAGATCACTAGTCCCTCGATGAACCTTTCGATGTTGCCTCGGTTAAAAGTGATCTTAGAACCCTAGGGTGGTTACTAAAGCTTCTTTCCAAGTTGCCTTCGTGACTGTAACATCCCTTCGAATTTCCCTCATGTATCCAACAATGGGGCTACCTACTCACTAATAGTAGGATAGCGCTGTCTAAAGGATAAGGAGGAAAAGAATAAACTTTTTTGAGTATAAGTAGATAAGTTCTTAGATGCTTGCTCAAAACATTTTTTGCAATTACACAAATACTATTTTTTAAAACACTTTGTATACTTTCTCCACTATCCCGAGAAACATTACAAAGTTCTCCGTACTAAGGCACTCTCAAAACATTTTCAAACACGCAAAGCACAAAGATATTTCAAAATGAGCAAACTCAAAGATCCTGTAGATAACTACGGATAGTAAGGATGCCAACACTTTCCCTTTCCATAATCTACCCCCATTACTCAGAAAAATCTCAAAAAGGTATTTTTCTGTTCTTTTCACCCTTTCCATAATTTGGATAAAAGAAAATTCGATGGCGACTCTTGCTTATCACAACATTTGCAAACACAAACACAAAACCAGTATTAAACCGTTGGTTCTGCCACCTTATCACAGTTCTCTCAAAGGAAAATGGTACTTATGATGCTTCAAGTGAGTTTTATGGTTCCTCATATGATTCAAAGTATCCTCATACCAAGTTTCAAGCCTTACATCATAAATTTGTTCAGTCAATTGCTTAGATGAGTGAAAATCAACTATATTGAGTAAAAAGTCAATTGTGGTCAACATATAATAAAACTTCAAGATTTTTGGTCAACATCAATATTTTGAAGTTACATTCACCATTTGATCAAGGGTTGTTCATAACTCATCAAGAAAACTCAAAATTCCCCAAAAGTCTAAAGTTACTAAGTTAGGGTTTTCTTTAGGAAAAGTCAACTAAACTTTGACCAGGCATAACTTTCACATGCTTCATTAGAAAATTCTCAATCAAAGCTCATTTTGATGGAAATTAAATTCTATAAAACTTTGTCTCTCTAAGCCCAAGGCCCAAAAATGCTTCATTTAAGAAATATGAGCAAAAACATCACAGGTCATTTTAAAAACCAACAAAAAGACACTTTTTGTCAAAGCAATTTCCATTAAGATAAAGTCTTCAAATTGAAAAATAATAAAAATGAGAGTTGTAGAGGACATCTTGAGATTTCTAAGAAGTCAAATATTATCTTCTTATGACAAAAATTCAGCATGTTATGAGTTGCACAAGTTGGGTAATTTTATGAAATTGCATGAAACCTCAATTGAACAAATTTGGGCTTTTGGAATAATGGGCCTAATTTTTTAAGTTCCAACGTGCTCATGACATGTTAGGGGACCCCCAAAACCATTCTTATATTTTTTATGATTTTTATTTCTTTTATTTGAATTTTTATTTATTTAAATGAAAATTAAATCAAATAAATAGAAAGGGGAGGGATAAGGCTTAGAAGGCTTTTGTTTCAAATATTTTGGAGGCCCAAGATTGTACAGGAAACTGTGTGAGCATATTTACAAAACCAATCTTCATATTTGTCCCATTCCAACTTATTTTTCAAGCAAAATGCAAAGTTGTTTCAAAAAAGGTCCAAGCCCATTATCCTTGACCTAATCTTCATCTATATATATCCTTCATATTTAGACAACAATGGGACACGAAAAAACCTTGCAAGAATACTCTCACAAAAACCTCAAAATTTCTCAAAGTAGGGCAAACTTGAAACTTTATTTTCAGCCCTTCCCAAAGCAAGTCAGCCATCCCAATCAACTCCTAAGGTGATATAGAGTAAGTATTGATCGTTCTTGATGATTAAAGAGGCATGAAACACGCATGCATGCATCATCAATTTCCATACTTTTCGTGACTTTTGTATTTTTATTTTTATGATGCTTTGATATGAACTAATGCTTTCATTGTGTTTCTGAGATGTAATTGGACAGGTTTGGACCATCACATGAGTCCCATGATGCTAGAATTGTGCATCACCATGGTTGCACCGATCAACTTTATCTTGCTTATATCTCTTTGTACAAGATGATTCAGCCAAAACTAAAGCCACCATTGAGTTTGCAACCCTCAAATTAGGGGGGGGGGGGGGGGGGGGTAGGATTCTATTGAATCACTAACACACATTGTTTTGTAGGATAAGGAAATGTGGTCAACGGAGAAGACGATCGGAGCTAGGGCTCTGGCGCTTCTCCAGTCCCTCTAATTTGGTTTATATTATATTTGTTTTGTTTGATTTTACTAACGGATGAAACAACCATCCTAATGGGAAGGACATACGCGATAAGGCATTAGTACATAAGGGCGTGGGTTTGATCCCTGCCTTTTGCAAAATTTTCTTGTTATTTTCCCATTTCTGCAGGTTTCATATATTATGTATTGCGCATATGTTTCTAACGCTAACCAGCGCTTGGCCTGGTGGCAAGCCATGCATAGAGGATGCTGAAGGGCGTGTATTTAACACCCACCCCATATATTATTTTACTTTCATGTTTTCCACTAACCCTATTTTCTTTCTTTTCAAATCACTAACAAAATTTTTCTTAATAACCTTAATTATTTTCCCTATTTAACATTTAACCTAAATTAATTCCTTTTTTATTAAACCTTAAATAAATTAGGTTTAGTTTTTTTTAATAATTTAATTTTGACCCTTTTATAAATTAATTAGGTTAATTAGTATTTTATTAATTAAAAATAATTAAACTTTAGGTTTTATTAATTAAAATGAATTAGACTTAGTTTTTTAATCAACATCAAATTAACATTCAAACTTTTTTTTAAAAATATTTTCTATTTCACATTTAAATTCTTAGGGGAATTGTATAGGTCGCGTGATTTTCTCTTATAATAGTATATTTTATCTTTCGCATTTTTTTCTATTATGTAACTGCTTACAGGATGTAATAGTCTAAGGTTTTAATTTTCTCATTTTTTTCGCATTCTTTTTATTTAATTGCCCCAAATCCCTATAATAGCTTAGGATTTACTTTCTGCACATTTATATTTCTGCTATATTTTATGTTGTTGGTAATTAGGCGTGTATGACAAGATTTAAAAACAACTGACAACAAACACTAATCTCAAGATGAAATGATTGAATTGAACACACTATTCACACTCACACCTCTAGGGTAACCTCTCTTATTTCCTTATGATACTTGGTCACATCCCTCGAAAGTGGGGATACTTTATCAAAATACCCTCGATCAAATATTCATAGTCCCTTACGAATAAAGATCATAATCCCTCGGTGACCCTTCGAGTTGCCTACAAAATTATCTAGTCCCTTCGAGTTGCCTACGAGCAAATGATGATGGTCTCTCTGATATAATTGCTAAAGTATACTTACATGTTTCCTTCACATTCAATGAATAGGGCTACCTAACAACTAATGGTATGGATAGTACTATCTCTAAAGGAGAAGGAAAAGAATAATAATTACCTTTAGTGGGTAAGAAACTCCTAATTCCTTTCTCACAATTTTTCTCACAAACATTTTTCACACATCAGTTTCAAACAAATATTTTCAAAACACTTTGTATGCATTCTTGAGGACTGATACAAGAATCATTACAAAGTCGGCCTTACATTGGCATTTCAAAATATTTTCAAACAAATCACATACACATAAAATCAAGTTTTTCAAAGTTAGCTAAGCAATTAAGAGCCCGTAGATAACTACAGATGAAAAGGGTGCTAGCACCTTCCCTTTTCATAACTTACCCCCCAAACTCAAAATCTATCAAAGGTCTTTCTTGTTCTTTTCACCTTTACTAAATATTGGATAAAAGAAAAGTCGGTGGTGACTCTAGCTATCCGCACATTTTGGATAAAACCAAAAAAGTCAATTCTCCCACCATGTTATAGAATTGGCGACTCTACTGGGGATATTCGACTTAAAAGGAGGGGTTACCTTAGAGCCTATATCACTTTTTATTCATTTAATGGTATGAATTGTTTGCTTTAATTTAAAGGGTTGCTTGGGTTTTATTGCTTGTATGATCCTACACTTGGATCTAGGGATGCCTTAGGTAAGTAGCAATAGATCATAGAAACTGTACGACATATAACGATATGGTTGAATAGATGGATACAGCTAGTGCAAAGCTTTGAATTGTACTAATGTTCCTTGAGTCAGTCGAGGATAACATTAGGCTTCCGCATGGTGTCATTAGCACTAACTAGACTTTTAGAACCTTAATTGACCCATCTTAGCCATTATAAGATAGTGAGATGGCCGACTTTGGTGCAGTTCAAGGTTGGTTGATACTCGGTACTAAACTCATTGAGATTTGACTCTCAGGATGTTTTGGTTGCAAGTCAGTTGTTATATTAAAATAAAACCTTCGGGAAAGATCTGTGATATGACATCTCTATAACCCGATTACTATTTTAGGACAGGTTGAGCCAACTTAAATTTAATAGAGAAGGGCACTTACCTATAGACCTCCTCCAAGCTTTTAAACCTAAGGCTCTTGTGTGATTTGTTTGTGTTTGCGGCTTGTTTAAACATAAACATAACATCACGACATCATTACATCATATCATCATGACATGGAATTTTACTAACCATTTCAAGGATCTTAGGGATCTTTGGTGCTGGATTATCACAAACTAGATTGTCACAAGCCGTCAAAGATCAAAGTATGTTCTTTTGAGTCAGAGGCTAGGACCCACTCGATATGGTGAGCTTGATTCTAATAGAAGGACGTCCAAAAATGAAGATTCAAAATCCCACAAGTCAGAGTTATAACTGGATTTACTTTCAAATTTATTTACCCCACAAGATCCTTAAAAACATAACATCTGCATCTATATATCATGCATATCACATAACAGGTACTTTCAAGACAATTTTTCTCATCTTCTTGCTGTTTATTTCAACAGAAAAAGTGGATCTTGAACAAATAGGCTGAGATCTTCATGCTCAGAATGCCCAATTCCAATAGATGTTCTTAAACTTAGCCAAGGGGCAGGAAGAGTTGAAGGTACTCTTCACCAGTGAGAAGAAGAAGAAGTCAAAGAAGTCGTTTTGTTTTCTTAACATGGGCAGAAGATTCAGAGGTCCAATAAAGTAAGTCCAAGACCTTAATATCCCATCGGATGAAGAAGACAAGAAGGATGAAGACAATAAAAGTGTGAAGACTGAAAGAAGCCATCCTGGTTCAAACAAATGTTATAATGAAGAGGAAGACGATTACCTGGATGCGCAGTATCTGTTATACCCCAATTTTCCCCCTAAGATCCCTCTATCATATCATATCAACCTAATAATATCAAGATCACACACTAGGGTTTGGTTCTTCACCCTATCTCTATGTTTGCTCATGAGGGATCACCAAGCACTTTTATTTGTATACTATGGCCATATATTTCTTGTGTTGATTAGCTTTTAACTAACAAATATAATGATTTTTTGCTCTTTAAATGATGATACTATAGGTGAGGGTACAACACATTTCATCAAGTTTATTCATAGGCTCATGAGTTTATTTCCATGCCTTCTTCAACATAGCTTCATTGAAATTTAAGCTTCATAATTGGGTGTGCTTTAAAGTAATGTCATTACAAGGTCTACTATGGTTCATCATGGTTCATGTTTTCAAAGTAAGTCAAAATATGCATGAATTAATTAAAGAAGTTTGACCTATTTGGACAAGTTATTGATTCCTTCATCACAAGTGAATAACTCCCTCAATTATGAACATTTGGAAGTGGTTATTGTTACTATAGGTTTTTATTATCATCCACAACAACTTATCTTCACATAGAAAAAGTATTTGTACAAGAAAGATTGTCAAAATTGAAAGGGGTTCCCAAGTCATTTTGATGCTCTAGGAGTTAGGATTTTGGACTTATAAGGGCTATATCTTGTCCATCTTTTGAGATTTTTGAGTGATTACAAAGATATGTTTATCTTTAAAGGGTTATCAACAAATCACTTCAAAGGTTTGAAACAAATTTTGTGTGAAAGATCACTAATTATTGAGAAAGATTACAAATCCTCTAGATAGGCCATCAAATTACCTTATGTAACTTCAAAGAGTCATAACTTGATTTATTTTTATCTCCTTGAGCCCATTATTTTTCCATAATGATCTTAAGAGTGTGAACTTAAACTCTTATTTTATGAGAAAAACTTGAAAATGGTTATAAGATGCCTTAAGAGCTCAAAAGATTATAGGTCACCTTATGGATTTTCATCAAATTCAAAGGATCATAACTTGTCCAATATTTGAAATTTTTGAGTGATACAAGTTTCACAATACTCTTCAAGGAGTCCACTTCAAGATAGTATCCTTGATCAAAGAAAAAATTTGGAATAAGACATTGTTTGGAATCAAAACATTAAAGGTCATCTTTTAAAGAAAAAACATAGAATTTTTCTAAGTATAAAAGTCAGCACATTTTTCCTAATTTTGACCAAGCACAACTTCTAGATTAAGCATCCAAATGATCTCTTTCTTGGAACATTATAAAGAGTGTTACCTCATCTTTCCAATGCATCAAGAATTGGGTCCTAAGGTTCCCTAAATCATGCACATTATGAGTTCATAGTCAGCTACTTGAAATTGAATTTTCCTTCCAAGTCAGATTTTGAAATCTATAATCCATCTTCTAAACACCAAATTAGCACAAGTTTTTTAATTAAACATGTTTAACAAAGTTCCCAAAGTTGAATTAAGGATCAAAATGCAGGAATTGGCTGAGTTTTGATGCACATGGAGTCACACATTTTCCACTTTCTGGCTCCATCCAATTTCCCTCCAAACTTCAATTTTCCTCTGAATTCTTTTCACCATTCACTTCCCTATAAATAGAGGACCTCACTCCTCTCATTTCCCAAGCTTGGGTAGCCAAAATCTCTCTACCAAACTCTCTTCATAACTCACTTTTCTGAGTTTTCGTATTCATCTTTTCTCCATTTTTCAATCAAATTTCTTTGTTGATTCTTTATCCTTGAACTTCATTGAAGCTAACAGAAGAAGAAACAAGCCTTGAAGTATCCTAAATCGTGCTAGCCAAGTCCAATTTCAGAGCAATTTTATGCTACTTCGTTCAGGTAGAATTCTCTACCAAATTGAACCACATAAATCCCTATTCTATTATACTCATCCATCTGATTCTCACACTTCTTACGGTTTTAATTTTCATTGAGAATTGAGAGAGATACTTGGAATTTTCATGCTCGCTAGTTTTTTTGGTTTTTTCTAAATCCAGCCTTGCTCAGCTTATATAAATTTGGCGCGAGGGCACCATTAGAATCATCTTGAAGAGACGAATCTAATGGTATCAGTCTGGTTCTCTAATTTTACCGGAGTTACTTTGCCCAATTTTTGTGAAGACTTAATGCATCTAAAGCTTGATATTCTTAAGAGGTCTAATATCTTTGCTTGCTTGATTTTAATCCAAAGGATGGGAATTATACATTGACTCATTGTTTCAAGTGTTGACTTCTTGTTGGTTTGATGGTTCTTTTCCCTAGCTTTTGCCTTATTCTTTAGGATAGTCCCTTCATCTCCTCCCATCTTCTTTAATTTCAAAAATCTTCTCCCTCCTTTTCAAAACTCTTCGGGTTTTCTAACTTGAATCACTATCATAATAAACTTGGACTTAGGTCCATGCATTTTTAAAAATATTTTCTTAATCAAACATTAACCAACTTAATCATAATTTGACATTTTTGTGAGAAGACTAAAAGACAATCAACCTCATTCAAATCATTTTTCCATTTTGTCTTTTTACTTTAAAATTTTCTCAAAAGGTTATACTCTTATCGATCCTTGTAATGATGCGAGCTACTATACTTCTAAGATATGTAGTGAAGTGATATATTTTCCACTTGGGTATCGAGTGAGGCTTTGTTGATTTTAAAATCCAAGATATATCCTCCACTTTGAGATGATGTAAAACCTCCTTTCTCATAATCGTGGGTAGTAAGTATGTTCTTCCACTCGGAGATGACAATGATGTCTCCTATCTTAAAATTAACCAACACACATGTGTTTTAAATTTTTTAAAGGTGAACTACGAGTACCCTGATCCCCTATTGCATGGAAGGTGGTACATAGGCATTAAAGGTTTGCAACCGCGGCGGGTGCAAAAATTGTAAAAATATTTCTTTTCTCACCTCCACCATCTATTTTTGTATACAACACTCATAGCTAAAATACACAAATTTTCAAAGAGGTTCCTATGGAGTACCATAGATGTTTAGGGTGATAATACCTTCTCCTTTTATAACCAACCCCCGTACCTAGATTCTCTCCCCCTCTTTTTTTGGGTTACTCACTCTTTTCCCATTCCTATGGAAACATTAAAGCGCGGTAGCGATTTTTATTTGATCTGTGTGAGTCAAGTCAATCCAATGACTTATCCTCAACATTTCTACAGCTACAGTATCCCCCTGCTGATGAGAAGTATAAACTGCTGGAAAAGCGTCTGAGGGATATGGAGATCCAGAAGGTTCCTAGATTGGACTTTGATGATTTGGGTCTGGTTTCAGGAGTTATCATCCCTCCTTAATTCAAAACTCATGTATTTGCTATATATGATGGTGTTTCTTATCCTAAACTGCATTTGAGGTCTTATGTTCGGAAAATCCAACCGCATATTGCTGATAAGAAGTTGTGGGTTCACTTCTTTCAAGAGAGCTTGTTTGGAACACAGTTAGAATGGTTTTATCAACTAGAAGGGACCAATATTCACACCTGGGAAGATTTGGTTGTTTCCTTCTATAATAAATACCAGTATAATGTTGACCTTGCACCAACCTGTATGCAACTGCAGAGCATAACCATGGGCTCTGATGAAGGCTTTAAAGAGTAGGCCCATAAATGGAGAGATCTTGCAGACAGAGTTCAACCTCCTTTATCTGACAGAGAATTAGTTGACATGTTCATGAGCATAATAACAGGTCCTTTCTATAATCATCTGCTAGGGAGTTCTTCGGCTGGTTTCAGTAAACTAATTTTGACCGGGGAACGCATTGAGAATGGAATTAGAATTGGTAAAATTCAAGTGGCTACATCTTCAAATGTTGTGAAGAAGCCTTATAATGGTAAGAGGGAATCCAATGTTATGTACAACCATAAGGGTCGTAATAAGAGCGATCGTAACCAATTTGTGGGGGATATACTGATCCCCAATCCTGTGCCAGTGCAACAACAATAAAATAATCAGCGTAGGCAGGTGTGATCGGTGGAAATAGAACTGACTGTTTTGAAATGCTGGTTCGCGAAATGTCGCGGTAAGCAAGAGTCGCCACCGTCTTTTATGTTCTCCAATAAGGAAAGGACAAAAGCACAGCAAAATTCCTTTTCGAGATGTTTCTCGGTTCGGGAGGTAGATTATAGAAAGGGAAGGTGTTAGCACCCTTTCTATCCATGGTTATCCACGGGATCTTAGGTACTTGCTCACTATGTTTTCAAAATGTTTTGCTTTTCTTGTGTTTGTGGGTTTTGAAAAAGTTTGTTTGAAAACTTTGATTTAACTCTTGTATCTGTCCTCAAGAGTGTATGAAGTGTTTGTTTGAAAACTTTTGTTTGAAAAGTGTAAGTGCGAAAAGTTGTTTTGCTTTGAAAGAGCAAGTACCTGAGAACCTCTACCTACTCAAAAGAAATTAAGCTGTGTAAATGTCCTTTAGACAGTACTATCCCACTATTGAGAAGTAGGAAGCACCGTCGTTGGAGTTTTTCGGGTCAATTCGATTATAGGGACGTGTGGTCACCAAAGCAATAGTAGGACGCTTTAGCGGTAACCCTAATGTCCTAGATCCTTTTTATCCGAGGCAACCGTTTCGAGGCAACTTGGATCTTTAGACAAGAGGGCGATCTCTAAAACACCCTATACTCCATGACCACGTCGAGGCAACCAAGTGAGGCGTACCCTAAGAGTGGCATGTGCACGTGTGTCAAGTTTCAGTTTATATTATCTTTGCACATGTTATGGTGAGCTACGGGTTGATTTTATTTTGAGAATAAGTCTTGTCATGCATAGCCTAATTAACATACATCTAACAGTTATTAGTTGCAGAAGATAAATTGCGGAAAGTAAGGTACGCTATTACAAGGCGTCGGGTATTTACATCGCCAAAAATAAACCCTTGGAAAAGTAAATTGCGGGAAAAGTAAATAAAGTGATAAAAAGTCCTAATTAACACTATTACATCCTCGGAGCAATTACATAAATATGGATCAAAAATTAATAAGACAAACATACGCGCGGGAGAAAATTGAATCGGAGTATTTTTAGGGTTTTGACCCTTTTTCGAGAAAGAAAGAGATTTGATTATTTATGAATTAAATTAAATTAAACCTAATTAATTACTTAATAAAAAGAAATATTTTTGGTTTTTTTAATGTCTCAAGGAAATAAATAAAAAAATGATTAAAAGTGGTCAAGAACCCTAATTCTAATTTATTTTAAATTATTGTGAAAATATTGAAATTAACCTAATTAAAACAACTAAATTAATTATGTTAGTTTTTATTTACAAAAATAACTAATTAAGGGTGAAATTAATAAATAATAATAAAAAATATTATATTTTAGTTTTCTGATTTTATTATGAAAAAAATTAATTGAGTTAATTAAGTAATAATAATAATAATTAATAGTAAAATAATTAAATGGAAAATATAAAAGAGAAAAAAAAATGAACCCAGGGGGTGTTGGCCCAATTAGGAGGTTGGTTTGGAATTTTCAGGCCCATTTGCGGCAGCCTGTTTGACTTTGATGATCATCCAGGGCACGTGTTGACTGGGAGTATGATGGTCTTCCACTCAGGACCACTAGATTTATGCCTGAAGCCACATGGCGGGTTGATAATTGAGATGTATGGTGGACAACCTTTGGAAATCTGCATGGGAATACGTCAAGAGAAAAGAAATAAATGTTTTGGGGGACCTAGGATTCGAACCCAGGTCCCAATGGTTCCAAGCCAACGCAACAACCACTACACCACTTGAACGCTTTTGATATTATAATAAAAGCCAATTATTATATATGAAACAAACTAAAACGCTGTAAATAAAAAGTAAACGCGCGTTTTTTTTTAATAAGCCAATGGAGTGTCAACACCTCATCATCTTCTTCATTGTTCATGCAAGAATAAACATTAGATAGCGGGGGTTTTTAACCCCCACAGTATGCTACGAGGAAAAATAGCGATTAGCAGCATGATGAACATAAATATTTCGCGAGGGGTCCTTTGTGTTCGTCTTGGTTCAACGATTCCAACCATGTGTATCACTGGTCCTAATTTTTCTTGGTTCATAAAGCCCTAATTCAAAGCTTGGAAACCCTAGAAAATCGTTCATGGCATTCTTCAATTCAGTGCATTATAATTCAATTAAATGATATCATTAGCTTCATATGGTTCCTAGCAATGCAAAACAATCAAGAAATCATGTTAAATGCTCATGAATTAGGCAATACGATTCTGGAAAAAAATGCAAACCATGGTTCTGTAGGTATCGATTCCTTGAGTTTTAGCACGTGAATTCAATTGCAAATTGTCCCTGGGACCTCCTGGAATGTATTAGAATCAATAAAACCTTTTGAATCGCCCTGGAATGCCAAAGTCATTTTGCAATTTTCTTGAATTTTCTCAATATGCTATGACTTTTTTCTGCAGCTTTCTTCACGTTTTCTGATCAGGGTTTGCTTGCATATATATAGAGGAATGGAATTAGGTCAAAAACTTGGGCAAAATCCATGTGCATTCATGTTTGAATCCTTGATTGAAAATCAAATCTTTTTTATTTTTCATGATTGGAAAATGTTGCCAAACTTGGAGATTTTGTATCTTTGACTTGGTGCTCGAAATTGCCAGCATATATTGACCATATTTGCTTCACAAAAAGATTGAAAAACCAAATCTTGTATTTTCCTACAATTTAAATTGATTAAATGAATTAATATCAATTAAAAATCCAATTAATTAATAAAAATAAGAAAATAAATTCAATTAAGCTTGATGGGTCGTGCATAAGTCATGTATGAAGTTTCAAGAAGAGATTTGAGGCCCATTAGCAAAAATAAGGTGTTTTGAGCAAAGTTGACTTTTGCAAATTCCTAAAAATTTCCCAACTTCTCCAATGCACATCTTGCTCAATTTTGATCATATGACCATGTTCTTTGACATTTTGGAAAGGTCTTGAAGTCCTCTAACCAATGCCTTTGGTCCCATGTCATTTGGATTTACCAATATCAAGTTATGGTCTTTGACTTAAAATGCACTTTTGTTGACTTTTGAAATTGACCTATAATGTAAAAATTGGTAACTTTTTGTGAGAGCATTTCTTGGACTTGGAATGTGAAGATGGATTGTAGGAAATGTCATCCCCTTCAAAATGAGAATTGGATGGAATTTTTCTGACAAACCATGAAAAAGTTATGCCATGGTCAAGATACAATTGACTTTTCTACTGTCCAAAAATAGTAACTTTTTGCATCTTGATGATTTTTGAGTTATTCTTGTGGAATCATGATCGAATGATGATTGTGTACTCAAAATAAGATGTTGACCAAAATGTTTGACTTTTGACTGCAAAATGAGCATTTTGCCCTTGCAGTTGACTGTGGATCAAATGGAGCTTTTGACTGTGCAAATTGGCACTGTGAATCTTGAAACTTGGCATGTAGGTGCTTGAGGATGCATATAGGCCCATGAGACTTGATTGAACCATTGAAAACCCCAAATTCCTTGAAAGAACCAAAACCCTAATTTCAGCTGGCTTAGGAGGTGATTTGACTGTACATCCCTTGAGTAGATCATTCTTGACAAATCTTGAAGAATATGGGAGGGCAAATTTTGGGGTACAACAGTTGCCCCTGTTCAATCTTCTTAAACCTGAGGATGTAGATTGGCTTGCGTGCCTTTCATGATCCGAAGGTCGAAGATGATTGAACACTAAAGTGTCCAGAAATTTGCACTCGCATAGTGTAGTATCAGCAATGTGATGTCGGGAATGGGCTTACAAATGCCATTTGGAGAGATGATGGATAGGAGGATGGGCTTATAGATGCCATCTGGGGATGTGATGGATAGGAGGATGGGCTTATATACGCCATCTGGAGATTGTTTGTTGAGTTGTAACTTGGTAGGTTGAAAGAAGGAACCTGTGTAGGGTTGCCTGATGATGAGTCAGTGTAAAACTGCATCTGAAAGAGAAGGAATCGGTGTAGGGTTGCTTCATGATGGTCAAGTAGATAGTTTTCCTGTCTGGTTTCAGGTATTAATCTATAATCCATCGTCCATAGATTTTTCCTGGCTTGTTACATGTATTGATCTGGAACTTGAAAAAGGTTGGTCGATGAAATAGTTTTCCTGTCTGGTTTCAGGTATTAATCTCTGACTTGAGAAAGAAAGATGGTTTCCTGGCTTGCTATAGGTATTAATCTTCAGTCTCTTCAATGTAGATAACTTTCCTGTCTGGTTCCAGGTATAGATCTACAACCAGTCGTCCACAGATATTTCCTGGCTAGTTACAGGTGTTGATCTGGAATTTAAGAGAGGTTGGTCGATGAGATAGTTTTTCTGGCTGGTTTCAGGTGTTAATCTCTGACCTGAGAAAGAAAGATGATTTACTGGCCTGTTACAGGTGTTAATCTTCAATCTCTTCATATAGGTGGTCTTCCTGTCTGGTTTCAGGTGTTAACCTATAATCAGTCGTCCACAGATATTTCCTGGCTTGCTAAAGGTATTAATCCGGAACTTAAGAAGGCTGGTCGATGAGATAGTTTTCCTGTCTGGTTTCAGGTATTAATCTCTGACCAGAGAAAGAAAGATGATTTCCTGGCCTGTTACAGGTGTTAATCTTCAATCTCTTCATGTAGATACTTTCCTGGCTGGTTTCAGGTATAGATCTACAATCAGTTGATATAGGTGGTTTTCCTGTCTGGTTTCAGGTGTTAACCTATAATCAGTCATTCACAGATATTTCCTGGCTAGTTACAGGTGTTGATCTGGAACTTAAGAAGGCTGATGGTAATAATATTTTGATTGACCTTTTCCTGAAAAGGGCAAAACGTTAGCTGTATGCAATGTCATGATGTATGCAATGCATGATGTTCTCAAAATGAGATCGCATGATATGATGCGTATATGCATGTATCATGATGTATGACAGTGTGATGTTTTAGATGGGGAAAATAAATCCCGGATAGCTGCTGGAGAATGATGTTGAATTCTTCGTTTCTGTTGGGGATGATGAACGAAGATGATTGCACGAATAAACCGGCAGGAGAAGATGACTCCGTTGGGGAATAAACCTGGTGAAGAGATTGCTCTGCAGGGAATTACTCTGTGGGGAAGAGATGCTTCGCTGAGATTTTAATGATAACTCCGCTGGGGATTCCGTTGATAAACTCTGTTGGGGATTTTGATGATGAACTCCACTGGAATGCGTTCCCAAGGTACCTTCATGCAGCTCTTCCATGATCCTTTCTGCTTCAGTCTTATCCACACAACGCAGTAAGGTTGAATCATGGTTTCGTTTGTAGAGAATGCCATTGCTGAGGAAGAACTTTGCCGCGAATCTTCTTAGAAACTTCTTGTCATTAACGGATGCACCCTCGGGGTATTCTTGAGCTTCAAGGTACCTCTTCACTTCATGATACCATGGCTTTTCTGTTACCTCTTCGGTCTGAAGGTCACAACAATGTGCAGGTTCATCCAATTTCCAAATAATGATCCGAGGAGCCTCGTTGTCCCATTTGACTTTGAACATAGAAGACATCGTAGCTAACGCGTCCGCCAACTGATTCTCCTCTCTTGGGAAGTGTTCAAAAGTTATCTCCTTGAAATGGGGAAGCAACGTCAATACATACTCCTTGTAAGGAATAAGATTTGGGTGTTTCGTATCTCACTCGCCTTTGATCTGACTGATCACGAGAGAGGAATCTCTGAAGACACTCATAAACTTAATCCTTAGGTCAATTGCAGCTCAAAGACCCATGATGCATGCTTCATACTCCGCCATGTTGTTGGTGCAATTGAAACATAGTCGGGTGGTAAGTGGAGTATGAGAGCCCTTAGGGGATATGATCACAGCGCCAATACCGTTACCCAAAGCGTTTGAGGCTCCATCAAAGTGCATAGACCATCGGGATCCTTCCTCGGGTCCTTCATCCGGTCCAGGTATTTCACAATCAGTCACTACCATGATATTCTCGTCCGGAAATTCAAAGTTCATGGACTGGTAGTCATCCACTGCCTGATGTGCCAAATGGTCTGCCAACACACTTCCCTTGATTGCTTTTTGAGTCGTGTACTGGATGTCATATTCAGTCAAGATCATCTGCCATCGTGCTATTCTTCCGGACAAGGCAGGCTTTTCAAAGATATACTTGATTGGATCCATTTTTGAAATCAACAGAGTAGTGTGAGTCTACATATACTGTCTCAGCCGGCGAGCAGCCCATACCAAAGTGCAACAAGTTTTCTCGAGCAGTGAGTATCGGGTGTCACAGTCGGTAAACTTTTTGTTAAGGTAATAAATAGCATGCTCTTTTCGGCCAGACTCGTCATGCTGACCTAGCACACACCCCATTGAGTTGTCCAGTACTGTTAAGTATAAGATTAGAGGTCTCCCTTCAACTGGTGGCATAAGAATGGGTGGCTCTTGGAGATACTCTTTGATTCTTTCGAAAGCGGCCTGACATTCATCGTTCCAACGTACTACTTGATCTTTCTTCAGTAGCTTGAAGATTGGTTCACAGGTAGCAGTTAGGTGCGAGATGAATCGGGCAATGTAGTTCAGCCGTCCTAGAAAGCCTCTGACTTCCTTCTCTGTCTTGGGCACTGGCATCTCTTGTATGGCTTTCACTTTGGCAGGGTCCACTTGAATACCTTTGTCGCTCACGACGAAGCCTAGTAGTTTTCCAGATCTCACCCCGAAGGTGCACTTGTTCGGGTTTAATCTCAGCTTGTACAACTTCAACCGGTCAAACAACTTTTGTAGATGGTCAAGGTGTTCCTCCTCAGTTTGGGACCTTGCAATCATATCGTCGACGTATACTTCAATCTCATGATGGATCATATCATGAAACAAAGCAACCATGGCACGTTGGTATGTTGCCCCAGCATTTTTCAACCCAAAAGGCATGACCTTGTAGCAAAAGGTGCCCCACTGAGTAACAAAGGTGGTTTTCTCCATGTCTTCGGGAGCCATCTTGATCTGATTATAACCGGAGAAACCGTCCATGAAGGAGAATACCTTATGCTGAGCAGTGTTGTCAACCAGAACGTCGATGTGAGGCAGAGGGAAGTAATCCTTAGGGCTCGCCCTGTTCAAATCCCTGTAATCAACACACATTCGGACCTTACCATCTTTCTTCGGCACTGGAACCACATTGGCAACCCACTGAGGGTAAGAAGTTACTGCTAGAAAACCGGCATCAAATTGTTTCATAAATTCAGCTTTGATTTTCTCGGACATCTCTGGGCGCATACGACGAACCTTCTGTTTTACCGGAGGACAGTCTTCCTTGGTAGGCAAGTGATGAACCACAATGTCGGTATCCAACCCAGGCATATCTTCGTAAGACCAGGCAAAGATTTCCATGTAGTCATGCAACATCTGAATCAACCGTTGTTTCACACTAGACTCCAGATTGGCACCGATCTTGACTTCCTTTCTGTCTGTCTCAGTACCCAGATTTACCGTTTCCACTGGCTCTTCATGTGGCTGAATGGCCCTCTCTTCCTGGAGTAGTAGTCTTGCAAGCTCACCAGGCACTTCGCAATCATCTTCACCTTCGTCTTCGGCTAAGTTGATCGGATTTTCGAAGTCATAACTGGCAGTAGCAGAGTCGTTACCAGTGAGATCCAGAGTGGATTGGGACTTGTATATGTGAGTGTGTGTAAATAGCTGTTTTGCAATATATAATAAAGAAAGACAAGGAGCGCAAGATTTGAAATGCAAAAAACGTCTAATGCTTTTATTAATGATATATGAAAATGACACACAAAAGCCCTCACAAATGAAGCCACGGTGCCCCGGGTAAGACACCGGGCCATAAAGTTTCACAATATTGTCTGTTACAAATTCAAAACAAAGGAGTTCATTACCGAGGAATAAAAGTAATAGGGAAGAAGTCTTTTGCCGTCCAGTTGTTTGGTCCACCGTTGGTCGTAGGGTAGATCCAGCTGTCGAATTCAGATTCCTCCACATCGTCTTCAATGGCATTTACTCCCGAGTTGCTGATGAACACAGGAGGTTTTCCAATTCTTGCACTACGAACGGCCCTCTGAGCTTCTGCAGTGAAACCCAAACCAAACTTGTCAGTCTTCTGAGTGAAATCAGGAAGTCGACCCCAGCTTGCATACTCACCCTTCTCAATAACAACCCCGACATCCTTTAAGGACGCCATCTTCAAAGGAGAATCTTCAATCACAGTTTCAGCTGATGCCAGTGTCTGAGGAACCTCTTCAAAGTGCTGGAATGGAGTCTCAATGAATTCCCCATCCATCTCTATATACCGGAATGAGTTGAGGTGGCTGACCATGTACTCTTCCTCCCCCTGAACTGTCACAATCTTCCCCTTGACTGGATACTTCAGCTTTTGATGTAGTGTTGAGGTCACAACTCCAGCCTTGTGGATCCATGGACGACCCAGTAAACAAGAATAGGACGGTAGGATGTCCATCACATAGAATATGGAGTCAAATACCTGAGAACCAACTCTGATTGGAATGTCAACCTCACCATGTACCATCCTCTTAGACCCGTCAAAGGCCCGGACCACGATGTTACTTGGCCTCAGCTCCAAACCCTCACAATCCAGCCTGTCTAGAGCTTTCTTGGGCAATACATTCAATGAGGAACCAGTGTCAACCAACACATGTGCAAGAGTAGTGCCCCTGCATTCAATAGAGACATGCAAGGCATCGTTATGGTTCTTCCCTTTAGCGGTCAGATTAGTGTCAGAGAAACCCAGACCATTATCAGCAGTTAAGTTGGCCACACAATCGGTAAATTGATCAGCTGATGTCTCTTGTGGCACGTGGGCCGTCTTCAGGAAGGTAATCAAAGCCTTGGCATGGGCCTCTGAACACAACAACAGTGATAGCATAGAAATTTTAGATGGGGTGTGCCCCAGCTGCTCAACTACATTAAAATCACTCTTCTTGATAATATTAAGAATCTCTTCCATCTCCTGTTTGGAAGCTTCAACAGTGGTTGTCTTTGGTGCCTCCGTCTGGGCAGGCGTATCAGTGGCGATCCCCTTGCCCCGAGCGTCAGATGACTCGGCAGCAGGGGTAGAAATAGGAACTTGGTCAGGAAGGGAAGCAGGCACACTTGCAGGTGTGATGACAATAGGTATCTGGATAGCTGGTGGAGCAATGTCAGGTGAGAAAAGCCTACCGTTGCGGGTGACTTTAGCAGGCCCGATGATGTTGCTGACGCCGGTACTAGTATCAAACTCTTGTTTTACTCCGAGAACATAAACATCTGCCCCATAGTGCCAAGGGACAGCTTTGTCGGATGTATAGGGGATGGGCCTCGGAACAGTGATGATTATAGGTGCAATCTTCTGAGCAGACATGATTTTGACAGGCTTCCTCGGGGGAGCCTTGGGAGAATTGTTGAAAATAGTGACAATGGACACTTCTTCAGTAGGGGTAGCAGGAACAACAATCTTTTCAAACAGGATTTCTTTATTATCCATCAGGTTTTGGATACCTGACTTCAAAGATGGGCAACCAGCAGGTGAAACAGAACATAGATGGCAACCTTTACTACATCCCGGAAATAAACCGGCTAGCAACAGGTTCCTTTTGATAGTTAATAGCGGAGTAGCAATATCATCCACAGAGGCTACATACAGGTCTTCCTCTACAGCATTCACTCCATGCTTGGGCATGGGAGCGGTCACAACATTGGGCCTTTCGGGCGCCTCGAACTCTATCTCTTTAGCATCAATTAGGTCCTGAACCTTATTCTTCAGAGCCCAACAATCATCCACAGTATGCCCCGGGCTGTCAGAGTGATAAGCGCAGCGGGCGTTAGGATTGTACTTTGGAGATGTTGTGTTTACAACCTTTGGAGCTTCTTTTATAATCACCAGATTGGTTGTCAGTAGTTGCGGCAATATCTGGGATAAGGTCATAATGAGTCGAGTGAACTGCCTTCTAGGTCTCTCACCCCTTTGTTGGTTGTGATGCTGAGGAGCAGCAACAGGCTTTGAAATAACCACCGCGTTGACAGCTTGGCGGCGTTCTGGCTTATTCTGTCTCCTTGAACCATAGACAACACTAGATTCTTTCTTGAAGGGTTTCTTTTCAGTGCTCGAGGAGGCACCTTTCTGTATCTTCCCAGACTTGATACCAGCTTCAATTCTCTCACCAGTCAAGATAAGGTCTGTAAACCCGGCTGAAGAATTCCCAATTAAATGGTTGAAGAACGGACCAGACAGGGTCCCCAAGAACATATCAACAAGCTCACGGTCAGTCAAAGGTGGCTGCACCCTTCCGGCCAGGTCTCTCCACTTTTGAGCATATTCTTTAAATCCTTCACCCGTCCCTGGTGACATACCCTGGAGTTGGGTACGCGTAGGAGCGAGGTCGGAATTATACTGATACTGCTTATAGAACGCAGTAGCCAAATCCTCCCAGTTACGAATACTGGCTCCATCCAGCTGATAGAACCATTCGAGTTGAGTCCCTGAAAGACTATCCTGGAAGAAATGGATCCACAAATTCTTGTCAGCGGTGTAAGGCTGGATCTTCCTTACATACGACCGGAGGTGCAGCTTAGGACAGGAAGCTCTGTCGTATTTGGCAAAAGCAGGTTCCTTGAACTTATGGGGAATCACCACCCCAGAGGATAAGCCTAGGTCACCAAAGTCCAACCCGGGCACATTCTGTATCTCCATAGCACTTAAGCGGTCCTCCAGCTGTTTATACCTATCCTCAGCAGGAGGGTATTGCTCTTCATCATAATCCGTCTCGTTGTCGGAGACCACGGGGCTAGGAACCCTTCTCTCTTGTGGACTGTCTTTGCCTACAGATGAGGTAGTTAGATCAACCTCATTCTGCAGTCCATTCCCAAATCTGCATCCAGTGTTGAACAAGACGGTCCTCTTCTTCTTCTTCTTCTTTAGAATCAGGGTCTTCAACTCCTGTTGACCCTTGGCTAAGCTCATAACCAACTCTTGGAACTGGGCGTTCTGGACCTGGAGGGCCTTGATAGCTTGTTCAGTGGTAGGTTCAGAAGACATGATGATTGCTGAAATAAACAGCGAAGAAGATAAGTGACCTGTAAAAAGGGTACCTGTTATGCATATGATGAATGGTATGCTATTTATGCAATGCATTCAAGGGTTCAAAAATTCAAATTCGTTGTAGACAAAAAAGAACACACGTCATATTAGGAAGTAATTTGTTTAGTACATCAATGCCTCATGGGCGAAATATTACAAAATACTTAATGTAAAAAGACATTGCGCATCCTTTTTGGAGCGATGTAAGTGTTGAGGGTCTTTTCCTCGTGAAGTAGGCGGGTGAGCTCCAAGACCTTCTTCTCGCTGGCATGTAAACTGGCTTCAAAAGCATTATGTTCTTCCTTGAGTTGGATCCATCTCTTTTTCATTTCTTCCCAAGATGTTGGCATGTCAGGATGTAGAATGGTGTATGGAACCTCTCCTTCCATAACAGGCTCTTTGATCACGGGGAGAATGTGAGGATATGGCATCATAAGCTTCTGGGAGCGGGTTCGTACCCACTTGAGGTAAGGCTCAAGGGGGATGGAATTCTTGTGCCCCGGTGTCTTACTATCTACCTTGTTAGGCATCCTCCAAGCTCTGATGAACCTTTGTCGAAGTCCTTGCGCATCGTTGTCGAAGTCAAAAACTATGTCAGGAATCAGCATGTCATGAGGGCCACCCCTCCGAGCATATCCAAATTGTCTCAAGGCTAGACAGGGGTTGTAGGTAATACCTCCTCTAATTCCCAGTAAAGGAACATTAGGAAATTCTTCGCAACGATCAATGATAGTGACATTTTCTCTGGACCGAGAACACCAATGTATATCATAATGTGTAAGAGTCATCAATCATTGTGACCACCTTAAACCCCGCTCGTTCTTCAAAACTGATTACGGAAGGTGAGAAATAAACCACCTTGCCAGGAGAGGAGTACAGCACATGATAACACCTCTTTTTCTCATTGTTCGGGTGTAAAATGAGTGGAGGATGTCCCCAAGCAATGTAGGTATGGGATTCCTGGACATAAAAATCTTGACAGAATTTATATCTATAAGTTGATCAGGATTTGGGAACAACACCAACCCATAGACAAGGAGTGCCACAATCTCTTCAAAGGCTTGTAGGTCAAGAGAATTCCAACATTCTTGTGCCTTCTCAAACAGGAACTTTGCCAAGAATCCTTTGATACCACTTCTGATTTCCCAATGCCCCTTAATGTCAGATGGTTGCAGACGTAATGCTTGAGCAACCTCTTCAAGTTTTGGTTCATTTTCCGTACCGTTGTAGGGTAGTTGACTAAGAATAGGGATTCTCATAAGTTGAGAAAATTCCTCCAAAGTAGGCACCAATTGATAATCCGGGAATGTAAAATAGTGGTATAAGGGGTCAAAGAACTGGAAGAGAACTTTTATCATATCTTCTTCAATGTTGGTGTTGACCAAGCTGATGAGTCTACCATGTTTTTCACTGAAGAGAGAGTTCTCGAGAATCCTGGATGTAAGCTCCTTGAGTTGAGGAGGGATCCTTACAAGGTTGGCCTGAATTATTTTCCTGCGGAGAGACTCCATGTCCTACAAAACAAGAACAAAGATGAAGATTCGAACCCTTGAAGTGGTTAGCAAATGCATATGATGCGTTATGATGTTATGTTGTTATGATAAAGGCACACCACAAGTATTCACAAAAGGCAAACATGGTGAAGGAACACAAGTCACACAAGACATCCCTTAGAGTTTATGCCAGCATGAAGTTTAGGTACTACCCTCTTTCAATTTCAGTTGGTTAAGACCTGTCCTAGAAAATAGTAACTGGGTTCTAAGGAGCTCAATATCATTGGGTTGTTTTCAATGTTCATTGTTTTGATTTAGCCACTTAACTGGCGACCAAAATATTCCAAGAAAACAACCCTCAATGAGTATAGTATCGAGTATCTACCAACTTTGGACTGCACCAAAGTCGGTCATCTCACTACCCCTAAAGAGGCCAGGATGGTCAAGTAAGGTTCTTAAGGTCAGTTGATGCTTCACGACACCACGCGGCGGCCCCGTACTCTCCTTGACTTGACTCAAGGGTTACCGGTACTCACCAAAGTGCCACATCAACGTAGAAACTGCTTCAACCATGTCGGTATAGCCCGCACAGTTCCCTCACAGTTTGTTGCTACTTCTAAAGGGTATCCCCAGATCCGGGTTAGGATCTATAAAACTCCGATACAAGCCCATAATATTAAAGCATTCAAGGCATAAAATTGAAAACATAGTGGTCTAATCCTAAGGTACACCTCACTTATTAATTTCCCCAGCAGAGTCGCCAGTTCTGTGATCGGTGGAAATAGAACTGACTGTTTTGAAATGTTGGTTCGCGAAATGTCGCGGTAAGCAAGAGTCATCACTGTCTTTTATGTTCTCCAACAAGGAAAGGAAAAAAGCACAGCAAAATTCCTTTTCGAGATGTTTCTCGATTCGGGAGGTAGATTATAGAAAGGGAAGGTGTTAGCACCCTTTCTATCTGTGGTTATCCACGGGCTCTTAGGTACTTGCTCACTATGTTTTCAAAATGTTTTGCTTTTCTTGTGTTTGTGGGTTTTGAAAATGTTTGTTTGAAAACTTCGATTTAACTCTTGTATATGTCCTCAAGAGTGTATGAAGTGTTTGTTTGAAATCTTTTGTTTGAAAAGTGTAAGTGCGAAAAGTTGTTTTATTTTAAAAGAGTAAGTACCTGAGAACCTATACCTACTCAAAAGAAATTAAGATGTGTAAATGTCCTTTAGACAGTACTATCCCACTATTAAGAAGTAGGAAGCACCGTCGTTGGAGTTTTTCGGATCAATTCGATTATAGGGACATGTGGTCACCAAAGCAATAGTAGGACGCTTTAGCGGTAACCCTAATGTCCTAGATCCTTTTTATCCGAGGCAACCGTTTCGAGGCAACTTGGATCTTTAGACAAGAGGGTGATCTCTAAAACACCCTATACTCCATGACCACGTCGAGGCAACCAAGTGAGGCGTACCCTAAGAGTGGCATGTGCACGTGTGTCAAGTTTCAGTTTATATTATCTTTGCACATGTTACGGTGAGCTACGGGTTGATTTTATTTTGAGAATAAGTCTTGTCATGCATAGCCTAATTAACATACATCTAACAGTTATTAGTTGCGGAAGATAAATTGCGGAAAGTAAAGCTACGCTATTACAAGGCGTCGGGTATTTACATTGCCAAAAACAAACCCTTGGAAAAGTAAATTGCGGGAAAAGTAAATAAAGCGATAAAAAGTCCTAATTAACACTATTACATCCTCAGAGCAATTACATAAATATGGATCAAAAATTAATAAGACAAACATACGCGCAGGAGAAAATTGAATCGGAGAATTTTTAGGGTTTTGACCCTTTTTCGAGAAAGAAAGAGATTTGATTATTTATGAATTAAATTAAATTAAACCTAATTAATTACTTAATAAAAAGAAATATTTTTGTTTTTTTTGATGTCTCAAGAAAATAAATAAAAAAATGATTAAAAGTGGTCAAGAACCCTAATTCTAATTTATTTTAAATTATTGTGAAAATATTGAAATTAACCTAATTAAAACAACTAAATTAATTATGTTAGTTTTTGTTTACAAAAATAACTAATTAAGGGTGAAATTAATAAATAATAATAAAAAATATTATATTTTAGTTTTCTGATTTTATTATGAAAAAAATTAATTGAGTTAATTAAGTAATAATAATAATAATTAATAGTAAAATAATTAAATGGAAAATATAAAAGAGAAAAAAAAAGAATGAACCCAGGGGGTGTTGGCCCAATTAGGAGGTTGGTTTGGAATTTTCAGGCCCGTTTGTTGCAGCTTGTTTGACTTTGATGATCATCCAGGGCACGTGTTGACTGGGAGTATGATGGTCTTTATGCCTGAAGCCACATGGCGCGTTGATAATTGAGATGTATGGTGGACAACCTTTGGATATCTGAATGGGAATACGTCAAGAGAAAGAAATAAATGTTTTGGGGGACCTGGGATTCGAACCCAGGTCCCAATGGTTCCAAGCCAACGCAACAACCACTACACCACTTGCACGCTTTTGATATTATAATAAAAGCCAATTATTATATATGAAACAAACTAAAACACTATAAATAAAAAGTAAACGCGCATTTTTTTTAATAAGCCAATGGAGTGTCAACACCTCATCATCTTCTTCATTGTTCCTGCAATAATAAACATTATATAGCGGGGGTTTTTAACCCCCACAGTATGCTACGAGGAAAAATAGCGATTAGCAGCATGATGAACATAAATATTTCGCGAGGGGTCCTTTGTGTCGTCTTGGTTCAACGATTCCAATCATGTGTATCACTGGTCCTAATTTTTCTTGGTTCATAAAGCCCTAATTCAAAGCTTGGAAACCCTAGAAAATCGTTCATGGCATTCTTCGATTCAGTGCATTATAATTCAATTAAATGATATCATTAGCTTCATATGGTTCCTAGCAATGCAAAACAATCAAGAAATCATGTTAAATGCTCATGAATTAGGCAATACGATTCTAGAAAAAAATGCAAACCGTGGTTCTGTAGGTATCGATTCCTTGAGTTTTATCACGTGAATTCAATTGCAAATTGTCCCTGGGACCTCCTGCAATGTATTAGAATCAATAAAACCTTTTGAATCGCCCTGGAATGCCAAAGTCAGTTTGCAATTTTCTTGAATTTTCTCAATATGCTATGACTTTTTTCTGCAGCTTTCTTCACGTTTTCTGATCAGGGTTTTCTTGCATATATATAGAGGAATGGAATTAGGTCAAAAACTTGGGCAAAATCCATGTGCATTCATGTTTGAATCCTTGATTGAAAATCAAATATTTTTGATTTTTCATGATTGGAAAATGTTGCCAAACTTGGAGATTTTGTATCTTTGACTTGGTGCTCGAAATTGCCAGCATATATTGACCATATTTGCTTCACAAAAAGATTGAAAAACCAAATCTTGTATTTTCCTACAATTTAAATTGATTAAATGAATTAATATCAATTAAAAATCCAATTAATTAATAAAAATAAGAAAATAAATTCAATTAAGCTTGATGGGTCGTGCATAAGTCATGGATGAAGTTTCAAGAAGAGATTTGAGGCCCATTAGCAAAAATAAGGTGTTTTGAGCAAAGTTGACTTTTGCAAATTCCTAAAAATTTCCCAACTTCTCCAATGCACATATTGCTCAATTTTGATCATATGACCATGTTCTTGGACATTTTGGGAAGTTCTTGAAGTCCTCTAACCAATGCCTTTGGTCCCATGTCATTTGGATTTACCAATCTCAAGATATGGTCTTTGACTTAAAGTGCACTTTTGTTGACTTTTGAAATTGACCTATAATGTAAAAATTGGTAACTTTTTGTGAGAGCATTTCTTGGACTTGGAATGTGAATATGGATTGTAAGAAATGTAATCCCCTTAAAAATGAGCATTGGATGGAATTTTTCTGACAAACCATGAAAAAGTTATGCCATGGTCAAGATACAGTTGACTTTTCTACTATCCAAAAATAGTAACTTTTTGCATCTTGATGATTTTTGAGTTATTCTTGTGGAATCATGATCAAGACTTGATCAAATGATGATTGTGTACTCAAAATAAGATGTTGACCAAAAATTTTGACATTTGACTGCAAAATGACCATTTTGCCCTTGCAGTTGACTGTGGATCAAATGGAGCTTTTGACTGTGCAAATTGGCACTGTGAATCTTGAAACTTGGCATGTAGGTGCTTAAGGATGCATATAGGCCCATGATACTTGATTGAACCATTGAAAACCCAAAATTCCTTGAAAGAACCAAAACCCTAATTTCAGCTGGCTTAGGAGGTGATTTGACTGTACATCCCTTGAGTAGATCATTCTTGACAAATCTTGAAGAATATGGGAGGGAAAATTTTGGGGTACAACAGCAGGACACGCCCAGGAGACAGTTTACAAAGATTAACATGTTGTTGGCTTAAGCATTGCAACACATGTTGAAAGTAGGGCTGGTTATATTGAGAAAACCTCCTCTAAATCCCAACACTTCCTCTTCCTTATACAATCCCAACTTAAGATGTGCATATGATTCCGATAGTCCTGGGCATGACACTGGAAACTGTTGGGCCTTGAAGAATAAGATTCAAGACATGATTGATGCCAAGGAAATTGAATTTGACCCTCCTGAGACTCCTAATGTGATTACTGCGCCAATGGCCAATCATGACAAGGGCATTAATGTTATTGAAGATATTTCTTATGTTCTTATTGTGATTGATTTGACTACTCCTCTAATGATTGTTAAGGAAAAGCTTCTACAAGCCGGTTTATTTATGGGTTGTGTCAAAGACTGGTACTACTGTGCATCCCAATTCAATGGTTATGCATTACTGAAAAAAGGTATTCAGTGTTTGATGGATGACCGTGAGATCCTATTTGAGAAGATCCATTTTTAGAAGACTCCTTCTGTGGAGAGTACATCCCAAGACCTGAACCTTGAAGACGTATCTACAGTTTCTAGTATCCCTATAAGGATCACTTTTAAGGGTCCTATGAAGATTATTATCGAATCTAAAGTTTCTCCCATGATTATTACTACACCTGGGCCAATTTTGTATTCCTTTAATAAGGCTATCCCTTGGAATTATGGTGCTGATGTATACAATCATGGAGACAAGCAGGAACCATTCACGGTTGTAGAGGAAAATCTTGAAGTTATTAATCCCGATGTTGGAAATATTATTGGGACTAGTAAAGTTACCAGAAGTGGAAGGGTTTTCTCTTTAGAGATCTCTCTGAAAACTGTTACTGCACCAGTTTGTATCACTGCTACAGAATCTACTACTAAAACTCGAGGCGAACGATCGAGCTTGCCCAGGCGGAGGCACCAAAAGAAGTTACTGTCGAAGACCGCTCCAAGCAAGAGATGGAGGAAATATTAAAGATTATCTGAAAAAGTGACTACATGATTATGGAACAGTTGGGGCAGACACCCTATAAATATCTATGATATCCCTATTGTTATTCTCAGAAGCCCATGCTCAGGCTTTGCTGATATTTCTGAAATCTTCCCATGTGCCGCAAGAAATATTTGTTGATCAGTTTGAAAATCATATTTCTAGCTTGACGACTGATAATAGGCTAGGCTTTTCTGATGCAGACTTAACTCCCGCAAGAAGGAATAATAATAAGGCCATGTATGTCTCTATTGAGTTCAGGGACACTACCTTATCTCATATGTTGGTGGACACAGGTTCCTCTTTGAATGTGTTGCCAAAAGATGATTTAGACAAACTTGACTGTGAAGGGATTGTTCTAAATATTAGTGACATTATGGTGAGAGCTTTCGATGGTTCAAAGAGAACGGTGCATGGAGAGGTGGCTCTTACAATCAAAGTGGGTTCCCAGGTCTTCGAATCTACTTTCTATTTGATGGATATTCGTTTAGCCTATTCTTGTTTACTAGGAATCCCTTGGATTCATGGGGCTGGTGTTGTTACTTCTACCTTACACCAGAAGTTTAAGTATCCCATGAGGGGATAGATCGTTATATTTTGCAGCGAAGAAGAATATATAGTGAGTCATTTGAATTCTTTCAAGTATGTTGAGGTGGATGGTGAATTCGTCGAGACTCCTTGTCAGACCTTTGAAGTTGTTTCTCAGACAAGCTCAGTTGATAAAGCTGCTCTTGTTGTTTCTAAAACCTCATAAACATGGCTTCTCTGAAATACACTAGGGTTGTGGTTGAAGAAGGTGGTTGTACTGTTTGGGGTAGCTTCCCGATATTTCTTACAAATCCAACAAGTTTGGTTTAGGTTTCACCTCTCAAGCTCAGAGGGATGTCAGTTGTGCTCGTGCCAATTCTGGGAGACCTCCATTCTGCATCAACAGTAATGGAGTTCACAACAATCATAATAATGTTGGGGAAGACGCTGATAGTGACTGCGACATAGAAAGTTGGATCTTCCTTACTATCGGCAGTGGGCTAAACAATTGGACAACTGAATACTTCATACAAATCTCCTTTAGTTAGGAGTAAATGGTATTTTCTATTTTTCTCGCTTTTAAGTTTTTGTTATATAATTTAAACAATAACTTTAAGCCTTGTGCCTTACCTGGGGCACAATGGTCCATTTGTTAGGGTTGTCATTATTCATCAACATATTTTCATTCAATAAATCATTGCATGTTTGCACTCAAAGTTTGTGCTCTTTGTCTTTCTTTTACTTTATTGTTTTCAAAATAACTATGTATTCTTACACACACCCATACAATGAATTGCAGATCCACATCCACCCTAGATCTCATTGATAACAGTTCTGTTATTGCCAATTATGACTTCGAAAATCTGATTTACCAAGTCGAGGATGAAGGTGAGGAAGATTGTGAAATACCTGGAGAGCTTGCTAGGATGTTAATGCAAGAAGAAAGAGCCATACGACCACATGAAGAGCCAGTCGAGGTTGTGAACTTGGGTACTAAAGAAGAGAAAAGAGAAATCAAGATAGGTGCCAGCCTAGAAGACAATGTCAAAAAGAGGTTAATTCAGATTTTGCATGATTATGTTGAGATCTATGCTTGGTCGTACGAAGACATGCCAGGGCTCGATACTGATATTGTAGTTCACCGTCTATCGATGAAGGACGGATGCCTCCCTATAAAGTAGAAAGTTCATCGTATGCATCCTGAGATGTCAGAAAAGATCAAGGATGAGATTATGAAGAAGTTCAACTCGGGTTTCTTGGTTGTTACGTCCTATCCTCAATGGGTTGCAAATGTGGTGCCAGTACCTAAGAAAGATGGTAAGGTACGTATGTGTATAGACTAGAGGGATCTGAGTAGGGAAAGCCTCAAAGATGACTTTCCGCTTCCACATATTGATGTTTTGTTTGACAACACCACTCAACATAAAATATTTTCCTTCATGAATGGTTTTTCCGGGTATAATCAAATCAAGATGGCACCCAAAGACATGGAGAAGACTACTTTTGTCACACGGTGGGGCACTTTCTGTTACAAAGTAATGCCTTTTTGTTTGAAGAACGTCGATGCAACATATCAGCGTGCTATGGTAGCTCTGTTCCATGATATGATCCATCACGAGATAGAAGTTTATGTTGATGACATGATAGCCAGGTCTCAGATTATAGAAGAACACCTTGACCACCTGCACAAGTTGTTTGAGAGATTGAAGAAATACAAGCTGAGGTTGAATCCAAACAAGTGCACCTTCGGGGTAAGATCCGGTAAACTCCTAGGTTTCGTCATTAGTGTTAAAGGTATTGAAGTTGATCCTGCCAAGGTTAAAGCCATTCAAGAAATGCTAGCTCCCCGTACTGAGAAGGAATTCACAGGTCTCTTGGGACGATTGAACTACATTCCCGGGGACTGTATGAAGGACCTAAACCAGGATCCTGATGGATTATGGTTTTTGATGGAGCTTCTAACACGCTTGGTAATGGGATCAGTGTTGTGATTGTCTCTCCCAAGGGTTGCCATACGTCCTTCACAGCCAGATTATGTTTTAACTGTACCAAAAACATGGAAGAGTACGAGGCATGCATCATGGGTATCAAGGCTGCTATCAATATGATTATTAAATTCTTGAACGTATATGGAGACTTAGCCCTAGTAATCAGTAAAATTAAGGGATAATGGGATACGAAGCATCCAAATCTCATTCCTTATTGAGAGCATATGTTGACGTTAATTCTATACTTTGAAGAAATCACTTTTGAACACATTATGCAAAAATAGAATCAATTGGCAGACGCATTAGCTATCTTGTCATCTATGTTCAAAGTCAGTTGCGACAATGAAGCTCCTTGAATCACTATTGAAAGATTAGATGAACCAGCATATTGCTATGAAATTGATACTGATGGAGTGGAAGAAAATCCTTGGTACTACGAAGTAAAAAGATACCTCGAGACATAAGAGTATCCTGCAGGGGCATCTATTAATGATAAGAAATTACTATGGAGGTTCTCGGCCAAATTCTTTATGAGTAACAAAATTTTGTACAAGCGTAATCATGATTCGACTTTGCTTTACTGTGTAGATAAGAAGGAAGCTGAGAAGATTATGGAATATAAGCTTGAAGGGGTCTTGGGTATTCATTCCAACGGGCATATGATATCTAAGAAAATTCTGAGAACGGGTTATTATTGGTCGACCATGGAAACTGATTGCCATCGTCATTCTAGAACTTGTCACAAGTGCCAGATTTATGCTGAAAAAATACATATGCCTATGGTTCCCTTGAATGTCTTGACTGCTCCTTCGCCGTTTGCAATGTCGGGCATTGATATGATTGAAGAGATTAAGCCTACCACGTCTAATGGGCATCATTTTATCCTGGTCATTATTGGTTATTTCATGAAATGGGTTGAAGCAGCCTCGTTTGCCTCCGTTACCAAGAATGTGGTGGCCCGGTTTACTAAGCATAACCTCATTTGCCAGTATGGCATACCTGAATAGATCATCATGGACAACAATACCAACTTCAACAATACTATGATCATGGAAGTCTGCATGCAGTTCAAGATTAAACACCATAATTCTTCTCCATACTGACCAAAGATGAATGGCATAGTGGAAGCCTCTAACATGAATATCAAGAAGATTTTGCAGAAAATGACAGTGACGTACAAATATTGGTACCAAATGTACCATTTTCTCTTCATGTTTATCTCACTTCAGCATATACATAGACTGGGGCAACCCCGTTCTCTCTCATCTACGGTATGGAGGTTGTCTTACCTGTCGAGGTCCAATTCCTTCTCTAATAATTATGAAAGATGCTGGTTTGGATGAAGACGAGTGGATTCAGACCAGACTTGACCAGATAAATTTGATTGATGATAAAAGGCTTGGCGCTGTTTTCCATGGTCATATGTACTAGAAGCGCGTGATGAAGGCATTCAATAAGAAAATCAGACATCAAGTGTACTAGACTTGTGATCTGGTTATAAAACGCACCATCTTACCACAAGGTGATCCCAAGGGAAAATGGACTACAACATACGAAGGTCCATTTGTGATTAAGAAGATAATTTCTTGTGATTCTATGATACTTATCACCATGGACAGTGAAGATCTTCCACACCCTGTAAACACAAACATAGTTAAAAAATACTATGCATAAAAGAGACACGCTAGGTTGGCTGGCCTAGGAAAAAATAAGGGCATCCCAGAAAACCTAAAGGGTTCGGGAAAAATTAGGGATATATAAAAAAAAACTATAGATCCGGCAAGTCGAAAACCTCAAAAGGTGGCTTGGGCAAAAAAGGATATCCCGGTGGACTGAAAGCCCAAAAGGGAGGTCCAGGAAAAAGTTAGGTATTGAAGTGTAAGACTATGTCTCATTGGATCACCCACCTACTTACAGCCTGCATAATTACCTAGATCAAGTTCAAATTGTACAGATTAATTCAATCAACTTCTTCCTTCAACGAGGGATGAGAAGCTTGAAAACATAGGGGCAATAGCATATTTGAAACTCGATGGGATCATTTCCAGATAGTTGTTTTTCTTTGTTTCACTTTCTACACCTTTTCTTTTACGATGATTTACTCTTACTAGGATTTCTGTCTCTTTGTATAAAAATGTTTGTTTATAGGAAAATTTTCCAAATTAATATAATCAGTTTCAAATTCAAAAGCTGTTTTTTACTTTCATTGTTTTGTTTGCAAAAATGTCCAATGATTATATTGAATGAACATATGCATTTCAATATGATTACCATTTACAAATATATGCATGAAAACAGGATTAACATTTACGAAAGATTCCAGGAATTGGGATAAACGTTCGAAGCTGACCATAAATTCCCATAGAGTAATTTCCTCAAATCTTTCCCCACAAGTTAATCCCCATCAAATATTGTTTCCCCGGTGAAGTCGCCACAATCTATAGGGTTTATTTCCCCAACATAGTTTATTTCTCCAACATTGCAAAAATTCCTCGACAAGACCCCCTTCTCCGACTAGATGACATTCAATATTGTCCTCCCCAGAAGAGTAAATATTCATACCCGAAACCCGGTTAAGCGGAAGATCAGAAGAATATCATCTCATTCATCTCCAATTAGAATACGAATCTTACAAAGAATGACCGACTCACCTTAAATGCTTCTATCCCGAAGCAGAAATAGAAGATCCCTAATGGTGTATCCTCAAACGGAAAGTAGAAATCTCTAGTAGAGGCATACTAGAGAAATTGAAGAATTATTGTCTTCATCCCCAGCAAAAGTCATGGATTTATTTTCCCCAACCAAACATTGTTATACAAGGCTGCTGATACGCTTCAATAACACATTGCATCCATACATCATTTACAAAAATAACATGACATATACATACAACACATATACCATTCTCATTTATTTGGAGAACATCATTATGTAATACATTACATACGTCATGACATTGCGTAGAACTAACTTTGTATTTTAAGGTTAAGTTCGCAAACAAAAAGATATTACCAGTAATTTACAAGACAAGTTATATATCAAATCCCAAAACAAGACATGGATACTATCCATACAACCAAGTGATTCCCTTCAGAGACTGAATTCTGAAAAGCATCTCCTTCAGTGTTTCGTTCTGAAAATCATTTCCCCTTCAGTGACGGAATCCTAAAAAGCACTCCTCCTAGAGACCAAATCCTGGCGAGCATTTCCTTCAGAGGAGTTATGAAATGCATTTCCCCTTCAGTACTTCATTCTGAAAAGCATCTCCTTCAGAAGTTTTATTCTTGAAAGCATCTCCTTCAGCGCTTCATTTTGAAAAGCATTTCCCCTTCAGATACGGAATCCTGAAAAGCATTTCCGCCAAAGACTGAGTTCTGGCGAGCATTTCCTTCAGATGAGTTCTGAAACATATTTCCCCTTCAGAACTTCAATCTAAAAAGAATCTCCTTCGGAATTTTATTCTAAGAAGCATCTCCTTCAGCACTTCGTTCTGAAAAGCATTTCCCCTTCAAAGACGGAATCCTGAAAAGCATTCTACAAGATACATTCAAGTGTAGACTCATTCTGATACTACTATTAATAGTTACTCATTCAAGTGTAGACTCATTCTGATACTCCTATTAACAGTTACTCATTCTGACGAATATTTATCACATATAAAGTAGATTAAAAGACATGGGAACCCACTTTGATTAGAATATCAACCTCTCTATGCACCATTCTCTTTGAACCATCAAAATATGTTACCACAATATCACTGGGTTTTAGACCAATCCATTCACAGTCAAGTTTGTCTAAAGCAGCTTTTGGCAATACATTCAACGTGGAACCTGTGTCTACCAACACATGGGATAAGGTAGTTCCCCTGCACTCAATGGAGACATGCAGGGCCTTATTATGATTCCTTCATGCGGGAGTTAAGTCTATGTCAGAAAAGCCTAGCCCATTATCAGTCATCAGGCTAGAAATATAATTTTAGAACTGATCAATAGAGATTTCTTGCGATACATGAGAAGATTTTCGAAATTTCACTAAAGCCTGAGCATGGGCTTCAAATTATAACAATAGGGATATCATAGATATTTTGGAGGGTGTCTGCACCAACTTTTCAATAATCTTGTAGTCACTTTTTCGGATAATCTTTAATATTTCCTCCATCTCTTGCTTGGAGGGGTCTTCAATAGTAAATTCTTTTGGTGCCCCAGTCTGGGAAGGCTCAGTCATCCATTCTTCACCTCGAGTTTCAGTAGTAGTGATACGGGCTGGTGTGGTAATAACCTTCAGAGATATCTCTGGAGAGAAAATCCTTCCACTTTTGGTGACCTTACTAGTCCCAGCAATATTTCCAACATCGGGATCAGTAACTTCAGCATTTTCATCTTCAACAGTCAATGAATCTTGCTTGACGCCATGGTAATAGACATAAGCTCCATAATTCCAAGGGATAGACTTATTGAAAGAATATGGAGTTAGCTCAGGTGCAACAATAATCAGAGGAGCGACTCTCGGTTCGGCAGTAATCTTCACAGGATCCTTAGAAGTGATCCTTACAGGAGTACTGGAAATTGTAGACATGTCTTTAAGGTTCAGGTCTTGGGATATACTCTCCACAGGAGGAGTCTTCTCAAAAGGAATATTCTCAAATATGATGTCACGGTTGTCCATCAGACACTGGATACCTTTCTTCAGTAGTTCATAACCATTGGATTGGTATGCAGAGTAGTAGCAATCTTCAGCATAACCCGGAAATAAACCGGCTTGCAGTAGCTTCTCCTTAACAATCATCAGAGGAGTAGTCAAATCATTCACAGTGGGAATATAAGAAACATCTTCAATAGCATTAACGCCCTTTGCATGATGGGGAATAGGCACAGTAATTACTTTAGGAGTCTCAGGAGGATCAAATTCAATTTCCTTAGCATCAATCATGTCTTAGATCTTATTCTTTAGAGCCCAACAGTTTCTAGTGTCTTGCCCAGGGTTGTTAGAGTTATATGCACATATTGCGTTTGGATTATAGTGGGGAGAGGAATTATTGGGATTCTGTGGAGGCTCTCTCAATGTAACCAGTCATGTTTCAACATGTGTTGTAATGCTTGAGCCAACGACATGTTGATTGTTTTTAACTGTCTCCTTGGCGCATCTTGCCTACGCTGGTCATTCTGTTGTTGTTGTTGCACTGACACATGATTAGAGATTAGTATTTCCCCGACAGATTGGTTGTGGTCACTCTTATTATGACCCTTATAGTTGTACACAACATTGGATTCCATATTACCATTATAAGCCTTCTTTACAACATTTGAAGATGTGGCCACCTGAATTTTACCGCTTCTAATTTCATTTTCAACATGTTCCCTTGTTAAAATCAGTTCAGTGAACCCAACTGAAGAACTTCCAATCAAATGATTATAGAAAGGGCAGTATAGTGTACTCATGAACATATCAACCAATTCTCGATCATCCAAAGGAGGTTGAACTCTTCCTGTAAGATCTCTCCATTTCTACACGTACTCTTTAAAGCCTTCATCAGAGCCCATGGTCATACTCTGTAGTTGCATATAGGTTGGTGCAAGATCAACATTATATTGATATTGTTTGTAGGAAGCGGCAGCCAAATCTTCCCAAGTGTGAATATTGGCACCTTCAAGTTGATAATACCATTCCAGTTGTATCCCAGACAAACTCTCTTGAAATAAATGCAGCCATAACTTCTTGTCAGTAGTATGTGGCTGAATTTTCCAAACATAAGATCTCAAATGCAACTTCGGGCAAGAATTTCCATCATATTTAGCAAAGACAGCAGTTTTGAATTTAGGAGGGATGAGAACTCCTGAAACCAGACCCAAATCATCAAAGTTTAATCCAGGCACGTTCTGGATCTCCATAGCTCTCAGTCGTTCTTCCAGCAGCTTATACTTCTCATCAGTAGGGGGATATTGCTCATCCAAATAATCATCTTCCTCTTCATCAGGAAATTTATCAGAACAAGGACTGCTCCTTTCAATTTTCACTCTTACCATCTTCATCCTGTTTGTCATCTTCATATGATGGGATATTAAGATCTCGAGCTTACTTAATAGGACCTCTGAATCTTCTTCCCATGTTAAGGACGCCAATTGGTTTCTTTATCTTCTTCCTTTTCTCATTGGTGACAAGTATTTTCAATTCATCCTACCCCTTGGCAAAGTTCAGGAACATCTGTTGGAATTGGGCATTCTGAGCTTGGAGATCTTTGAATGTTTGTTCAAGATCCATTTTTATGCTGAAATAAACAGCAAAAAGATGAGAAAACATGTCTTGAAAGTACATGTTATGATATGCATGACATTTAGATGTTAATGCAATGTTTTCAAGGATCTTATGAGATCAAAATATTAGAAAAAAGAATCTAGTTGCGGCTTTGTCCTTAAGAACTTTGAGATTTCATCTTTGAACGTCCTTCTATCAAAATCAAGCTCACCATATCAAGTGGGTCCTAGCCTCTGAATCAAGAGAATATGCTTTAATATTTGACGGCATCTATAGGAGAATAAATCATCTTGCCCCTTTCTTGCAATCTGGCTTATCATAATCCTGCACCAAAGGTCCCTAAGATCCTTGAAATGGTTAGTAAAAATGCCATGTCATGATGATATGATGATATGATGTTATGATGTCATGTTCGTGTTTAAATAGATAGAAAACACAAACAATTCACACAAGGGCCTTGGGTTTAAAGGCTTGCATGAGGTCCATAGGTAAGTACCCTTCTCTATTAAAGTTAAGTTGGCTCAACCTATCCTAAAATAGTAACCGGGTTCTAGGAATATCATATCCCAAATCTTTCTCGAAGGTTTTATTTTAGCATATCAACTAATTTTCCATCAAAACATCCCGCGAGTTGAATCTCAATGAGTGTAGCATCGAGTATCAACCAACCTTGGACTGCACCAAAGGAAACCATCTCACTACCTTCTAATGGCCAAGATAGGTCAATTAAGGTTCTAAAACTCAGTTTGTGCTAATCACACCACGCGGAAGCCTAATGTTATACTCGACTGACTCAAGGAACATTAGTACAATCCAAAGTGTTGTACTAACCGTAGCCATCACTTCAACCATATTGGTCTAAGCCGTACAGTTTTCATGATCTATTGGTACTTACCTAAGGTATCCTAGATCCGGGTGTAGGACCTGGCAAGTAAATAAATCCAAAAAAACCTTAAATTTAAAGCAAACAAAGAAACAGGTAAAGTGACCTAACCATAAGGTAACCCCTCTTTTTAAGTGTCCCCAGTAGAGTCACCAGTTCTGTAATATGGTGGGAGAACTGACTTTTTTGGTTTTATCCAAAATGTGCGAATAGCTAGAGTCTCCACCGAATTTTCTTTTATCCAATAAGGAAAGGGTGAAAAGAATAGGAAAGACCTTGATAGATTTTATGTTCGGGGGGTAAGTTATGAAAAAGGAAGGTGTTAGCACCCTTTTCACCCGTAGTTATCTACGAGCTCTTAATCACTAGCTCACTTTGAAAACTTGCTTTGTGTATGTGATTTGAAAATAGTTTGAAAATCCAAAGTATGGAAAACTTTGTAATGGTTCTTGTATCTGTCCTCAAGAACGCGTACAAAGTGTTTTGAAAATATTTTTTCGAAAGTGATGTCTGAAAAAAAGTTTTTTTAGAAAAGATTGTGAGCAAGCGATTAACAGTTCTTACCCACTAAAGGTCGTTCTTATTATTTTCCTTCTCCTTTGGAGATAGTGCTATCCGTACCATTAGTTGGTAGGTAGCCCTATCTATTAGATGTGAAGGGACATGCGTAGGGTCATTGCGTGATCATCGAAGGCAACATATAGAAATACTTTAGCAATTTACCAGAGGAACTAGATCATTTTTCATAGGCAACGTCGAAGGGTCATCGAGGGACTATGATCTTTATTCGAAGGGACTTTGCTGAAGTATCCCTATTTTCGAGGGACGTGACCATGTTTCCGAAGGCAACAAAGAGAGGTTACCCTAGAGGTTGAAAGTGTGAATGGTGTGTTCAGTTCAAATATTTATCTTGTATTAGAGTTAGCTATCGATTGTTTTTAGATCTTACCATACATGCCTAGTTACTAGAAGTTGAATATATACAGAAAATTAAAGGTGTGGAGAGTAAACCCTACGCTATTACAGGGCTTTGGGGCATTACATAAGAAGGATACGGAAAATAAAGTGTGGAAATTAAACCCTAAACTATTACATCCCGTAAGCAACTACATAATAGAAAAATGCGGAAAGATAAATCTAAACTATTACAAGAAAAAAAGTTGTGCGAGCTATACAATTCCTTTAAGAATTTAAATGCAAAATAAATAATAAAAAAATGTTTGAATGTGATTTTATCTTATGAAATTAATTTTATGTTAATTAATCCTAAAAAATCCTAAAGTCTAATTAATTTTAATTTTAAGAAAGTATTAATTAACCTAATTAATTAGAAAATAAAAAAAATGTCAAAATTAATTACTGATTAAAAAATTAAACCTAATTTATTAGGGTTTTTAAAAAGGACTAGAATTGATTAAGGGTTAATTAAGATAATAATTAAGAGAAAAGGAAAAAAATTAGGCTTAGAAAACCAAAGAAATTAGGTTAAAAGGAAAATAAATGTAAAATTGCATGGGGCGGGTGTTGAACCCACGCCCTCCAGCATTCTATTTACATGCTTGCTACCGTGCTAGGCATTTGATGGTGTTAGGAAATAAGTAGTGAACATTATATTGAAAACCTGCATGAATTGGAAAAATAGCAAAAAAAAGATGCAAAAGGCAGGGATCGAACCCATGCCCCAAGAGATCAAAACCTTAGTGCACGCGTTCTTGCCACTAGGGTGGATATTACATCCGGTTGTATAACAAAATCAAATAAATATAATATGAAAACAAATGGATGGTCCGGAGAGGAGTCGGAGTCGTAGCCTTAGCTCCAGTCGTCTTCTCCAGCGACTTGATTTTCAACCTACGAAAACAAAGCGCGTTAGTGATCCAAAGGAACCCTACCCCCCTAAATGGACCCTTGTGAATTCAATGGTGGCCTTGTTTTTTGCTGAATTGTCCTGTACAAAGAGATATAATCATAATAAAGCAAATCGGTGCAAACATGGTGATGCATGATTCTGGCATTATGGGACTCATGCGATGGTTCAATCCTGTATTGTTACATCTCAGAAACACATTAGAATCGTTAGTATGAATCAAAGCATGGTAAAAATTAAAAATAGAAATGCATGAAAATAAGGAAACTGGTGATGCTTCATGCGCATGTTTCAAGCCTCTTTGATCATCAATAACGATTAAGTCTTACCCTATAACACCTCAGGGATTGATTTGAACGGTTAGTTTTCTTTGAGAAGTGCTGGAAAATGATTTTCAAGTTTTACCTAGTTTGACAAAATTTGAGGTTTTGAGTGAGTGTCTTGAGGCAAGTTTTTCGTTGTCCTTGTTGTCTGAACATGTAGGATATTTATAAGAGGATTAGATTAGGTCAAAGGTGGGCTTGAACATCTTGTAAAACAACCTTTGATTCTTGTTTGAAAATAGAATTAGAATAAGACAAAACATGAAGATTTGTTTTGAAAATAAACCCCACACGGTTTGCAGCATATCTTTGGGCCTCCACAATATTTGAAACAAAAGCCTTTTATGCCTTATACCTCCCCTTAACATTTATTTGATTTTAATTTTCCTTTAAATGAATAAAAATTCAAATGAAATAAAAAAAAACATAAAAAATGTGTGAATGGTTTTGGGGGTCCCCTATAATGTCATAAACACGTTTGAACTTCAAATAGGCCCATTAGTCCAAAATCCCAAAGTTGTTCAATTGAGGTTTCATGCAATTTCACAAAATTACCCAACTTGTGCAACTCATAACTTGCTCAATTTTTGTCATATGCAGGTGATCTTGAACTTTTTGGAATGCTCAAGATATCTATGACTAATTTCATGTTGGTCATTTTTCTATTTGAAGATTTTATCTTGATGTAAATTGCTTTGACAAAAAGTGTCTTTTTGTTGACTTTAAAAATGACCTGTAAATTTTTGGCTTATCTCTCAAATGAAGCATTTTTGGGCCTTGAGTTTAGAGGATTGAATTTCCTTAAAAATGAGCTTTGGTTGAGAAAAGTATGATGAAGCATGTGAAAGTTATGCTTGGTCAAAGTTCTGTTGGCTTCTCCTAAAGAAAACTCTAATTTAGCAACTTTTAACTTTTGATGAATCTTGAGTTTTCTTGAGGAGTTATGATCAACCCTTGGTCAAATAATGAATGTGACTTCAAAATGTTGATGTTGACCAAAAATCTTGAAGTTTGACTGTATGTTGACCACAATTGACTTTTTGTCCAATATAGTTGATTTTCACTAATTTGAGCAATTGACTGAGAAAATTTGTGATGTGAGGCTTGAAACTTGACATGAGGGTTATTTGAAGCATATGAGGAACCATGAAACCCACTTGAGGAATTAGAAGCTCAATTTTATTTGAGAATACCAAAACCCTAATTATAGGCCACTACTTAGGAGGAGGATTAATCTGATCAATTCTTGAGTAGTCTTGAGCAATTGAGAACCCTAAGAGTATGAGGAGATCTTTTGAAATGAGAGAGAAAATTTTGGGGTACAACAGCTGCCCCTGTTCAATCTTCTTAAACCTAAAGAGTTGGATTTCCATGCTCGCCATTCGGAATCTGAAGGTGGAAGAGGATTGAACACTTAAGTGCCCCGAAATTTTCACTCGCATGTGCATGAAGTAACACTTGTTGGTTGACTGTATTGCTTGAACGGGCTTAAAGATGCCATTCAGAGAGATGATAAAGTGTCCTCGGATACGGGATCATAGATGACATCCGTAGTAACTATTGATAGGAGTATCAGAATGAGTCTATGCTTGACTTTATCTAAAGAATGCTTTTCAGAAAATCTCTGAAGGGAAATGCTTTTTAGAACACAGGCCCTGAAGGAGATGCTTTTCAAAATTCTGTCTCTGAAGGGGAAATTCTTTTCGGAATGATCCTCTGAAGGAGATGCTTTTCAGAATAAACTTCTGAAGGGATATGCTCGCCATAACTCGGTCTCTGGGGGGATGCTATTTAGGATTCCATCTCTAAAGGGGAAATGCTTTTCAGAATGAAGCGCTGAAGAAGATGATTTTCAGAATAAACATATGAAGGAAATGCTTTTCAGAATGAAGTGCTTAAGGGGAAATTTTATTCAGAACTCCTCTGAAGGAAAATCTTTCCAGAACTCGGTCTCTGGTGGAAATGCTTTTCAAAATTCCATATCTGAAGGGGAAATGCTTTTCAGAACAAAGCGCTGAAGGGGATGCTTTTCAGAATAAACTTCTGAAGGAAATGCTTTTCATAATGAAGTGCTGAAGGGGAAATGCTTTCCAGAAATCCTCTGAAAGAAATGCTTTTCAGAAAAAAGGCCCTGAAGGAGATGCTTTTCAGAATAACTTCTGAAGGATAATGATTTTCATAACAAAGGCCCTGAAGGAGATGCTTTTCAAAATAAATTCTGAAGGAGAATGCTCACCAGAATTCAGTCTCTTGGGGATATGCTTTTCAGAACTCGGTCTCTGAAGGGAGTCACTTGGTCATATAGATAGTCTCCTTGTCTTGTTTCGGGAACTGGTCCATAATCTGTCTATAAGCTACTGGTAGCATTTGTCTATTCATGAACTTAACCTAAAAACGCAAAGTAAGTTCTGTGAAATGTCATGATGTATGAAATGAATTGCGTAATGGTATTCTCTAAATAAATGATACTAATACATGTGTTTTGTATGCATTTTATGAATGATATGTGGATGAAACATGTTGTTGGCGCGTATCAGTAGCTTCGTATAATAATGTCTGACTAGGGAAAATAAATCCCTGATTGTTGCTGAGGATGATGATAATAGTTCTTCAATTTGTTTAGAATGCCTCTATTGAGGATTTCAGCTTTCTGTTTGAGAACACTCCATTGGGGATCTTCGACTTCTACTTGGGGATTGAAGCATTCAAGGAGAGTCGGTCATTCATCATTCTTTGTAAGATTTGTATTTTGACTGGAGATGAATGAGATGAAATTCTCTTATGTGTTGTTTGACCAGATTTCAGATATAACTATTAGCTTTTTTGGGGAGGACCAATTGGATGGTATCTGGTCGGAAGAGAAAACCTTATCGAGGAATAACAATATTGGAGAAATAAAATCAATTGGGGAAATAAACCATGTAGACTATGCTGAGGAGACAAACTCTGACGGGGATTAACTTGTGAAAATAGTTCTGAGGAGATTGCTCTATGGGGATTTAAGGTCAACTTCAAATGTTATCCCGTCTCCTAGAGTCTTCAGTAAATGCTAATAATGTCTTCATGCATATATTTGTAAACATTAATCATATATTCAAATGCATATTGTTGTACCCAAAAAATTTCTCTCTCATTTTACTCAACACATGCCCATTGAGGTCCCCAACTTTCCCAAGGATGACAAAGAATTGACCAGGCAAATTCTCCTCCTAAAGGAAATGAACCTCTAACTAGGGTTTCAATTTTCACCAAGATGTGTGAACTCCAATGGTCTCAAATGTTGTACATGTCCCTATTGTGTCCTCAAGATCATCCATCACAAATTTCATGCCTTGCACAACAAGTTTGTTCAGTCAACTGCTCAAATGCCTGAAAATTAACTATATTAGGTCAAAAGTCAACTGTGGCCTATATACAGTCAAAATTCAAGATTTTTGATCAACATCAACATTTTGAATTGATATCCATCATTTTATCAAAGGATGATCGTGATTCTTCAAGAAATGCTCCTAACTCATCAAAAGTCAAAAATTGCAAATTAGGGTTTATATAGGAAAAGTCAACCAAACTTTGACCAGGCATAACTCTCTCATACTTTATCAGAAATTTTTCCACCAAAGCTCATTTTTAAGAGAATCAAATTCCCTACAACTTCTCTTCAGGCCTCAAGTTCAAGAAATGTCCCAGTTAAAAGATACAAGCTCAGACATTATAAGTCCTTTCAAAAAGTCAACAAAAACACCTTTTGGGTCAAAGTTCCTTACATGAGCATGGAAGACCCAATTGAAATTAAACCAATTGGGTTGTTTATAGGACATCCTAAGCTATCTAAAAAGTCTAAGAACACGCTCTTAGGGTTAAAACTCAGAGATATATTCATTGCTAAAGTTGACAAATTTTTGGAAAAGTGCATGAAGCCAATATTGACCAAGCTTGAAATTCTTTCCAAATGGGCCCATCTTTTCATGTTTGAAACTTGTTTCTAACATGGTCCATGACCTCTAAGCCCACCCATGCATTATTATATTATTTATGTTATTTATTTTGATATTTTATTCATTAAATTGCAAAATTAAATAAATAAATAATAGAAATAATGTAAGATATGTTTTGGAATCTTTTTCTCATCAAAAAATGGGCAAAATGTGCTGGCCTATCAAGGAAATTTCGTGGAGAGAAGAGAAGATTTGATTTGGTCCAAAAAATCACATAATTGAAAGAAAATATTTTCTCGTGAAAGCTTCGATTTTCCTCCACTTTTGTTGACCTAATGTGATATACTATATATGCACAAACATGCCAGACCTAATGCACATGCGCAGCTGCCTCAAGATCACTAGGTTTGGACCAAAACTTTTCAAGAATACTCCATCAATTGTATTTCAGATTCCGCCTCTTTCCAAGCGAGAAACCACCACAAATCACCTCCAAGACATCTCTAGGGTAAGATAGGTTGAATTCCCATGTCTTTTTGTACCTGAAACCATCGCATGCATCGTGACCAGATTGTCTGATTTTTGATTAATTGTATTTTAAATTGCACGCCTTGTTGAGGAATTCTAATGATTTGAATATTCTAGTATGGTCCTTTAGAACAGGTTGATACCCTTACATGTGAACGGGGACGTGAGGATCATCATCTGCCATTGTTGACCGTAACTTTGTATTTTTTTCTCATAGCACCATTTGCAGGATGTTTCAGACCAAAAGGACCCTACCATTGGATCCGCAACCCTTGAATTAGGGGGGTAGGGTCCAGCTAACATCTATTTTCGCAGGCTTAAGCAAGACCCGGTGGAGGAGGTGGCTGGAGAAGACGACCGAAGCTAGGGCTCCGGCGCTTCTCCGGTGAGTCAAAACCTTTGAATATCATTGAATCCCACATGGTGTTGGGGAAAATCCTGATTGGCCAGTGCTTGTATTCTGGGTCCTACGATGGCTTAAGTTTGAATTTAATCTTTTTAACGCATTTATTTACATAATCATTGTGTTGTGTTGGATTGACAGAAAGATAACCTAGCTCAGTTGGTAAAGGAATAGGCATATGAAAGGGAGGACCTAAGTTCGATACCCAAGTCGTGTGTTTTCAAAAAAAAATTAATTGTATAACTACAGATTTAGTGCACTAAGGATAAAGGATTGTATCCTGGGTTGTCATGTCATCACTGAAACAACGGGGCCAGAACCCGTCATCTGGATGTTAATGAAACATCAATGAAGTCGCCACTGAACGTATTTTATCCCGCCGAGAGGGAAAGGTAAACATTGAGAAAACCTGAAAAGGGAGAAATCACAGTTTTTTGACTAAGAGATCGGGTAAGGGAGTCTGTTACGCGAGGGGAAGGTGTTAGCACCCCACACGCCCGTAGTACTCTACGGTATCCACTCTTGTTGTCTAATCTAATGGGTGTGGTCAAATCCTATGTCTATATTTCAATTGAAAAGGGAATGCATGCGAGAGAGAAAAAGAAAACAATGTAGGGAAAATAAAAGTTGTGCTCGGTTGGGCCCTACCCCAATGCCTACGTATCCCTTTTAAGGAATCAGAGCAGCCGTAGTTCGGCTTATGTGTTTGGGTTGGTTTGTATTTTTTAATTAAGACAAACAAAAACAATTAAGATGGCGAAACATCAAATAAAACAACAAACAAATGAAATGATAAAACATCGACTGAATAATGGCAGAGTAACATGTCAAAGATGGAGAAACATCAAATGATAAAATAACACAGCTAACCGTGACATTGAGAGTCAAGTTGGATAATCAAACATGTGCGATGGCGAAACATTGGCTTCAAAAAAATGTGCGATGGCGAAACATCGGCTAGGAGGTAACAAAGATATCATGGCAAAGATGACGAAACATTAACAAAATGGATGACGAAACATCACACCTAACAATGATATTGAGAATCAAAGTAGGATAACGAACATGTGCGATGGCGAAACATCGGCTTCAAGATAATAAGACATCATGGCAAAGATGGCGAAACATCAATAAAACAGATGACAAATCATCACACCTAACAATGATATTGAGAATCAAAGTAGGATAACAAAAATGTGTGATGGCGAAACATCAGCTTCAAACAAATATTCAATGGCGAAACATCAATAAATAGGATGAAGAAACATCACACCTAACAATGATATTGAGAATCAAAGTAGGATAACAAACATGTGCGATAACGAAACATCGGCTTCAAACAAATGTGCGATGGCAAAACATCGGCTGAAAGATAGCACAGTATCATGGCAGAGATGGCAAAACATCAACAAATCGGATGACGAAACATCACACCTAACAATGATATTGAGAATCAAGGTAGGATAACAAACATGTGCGATGGAGAAATATCGGCTTCAAACAAATATACGATGGCGAAACATCAATAACTGGGTTTAAAAGCATAGCCAAGAGATACATAGACAAAGTAAGATTGGTTTGTATCTTTTACTATGAAGAAGAGTTTGAGTTTATTAGAAATGTTTTTATGATTTTCCAAGAAAACAATTTTGTTTTAAGATGCAAAATGCAAAGGAAGGGAAAGAAACTAAGGGAAACTAGCCTAGCATTATCCCTAGTGTTATCATACAATGATTGATCCTAAGGTTGGGGATAAAGGAAAACCCTACCCTAATTTACATGTTAAAGGAAGCTTATCAAAACTATCCTATAGGGAACATGCAATGATAGCGAAGTCGTGATCTCAATTTCTAAATTGAGTGACTCATCGATCAACAATTAAAGAGGAAAAGAAATAAACATCCTATAGAGAACATGCAATGATAGCGAAGTCGTGATCTCAATTTCTAAATTGAGTGACTCGTCGATCAACAATTAAAGAAGAAAATCAATAAACATCCTATAGGGAACATGCACTGAGAGAGAAGTCGTGATCTCAATATCTAAATAGAGTGACTCATCGATCAAAAGCAAACACAACACATGTATTAAACAAAAACCAGAGGGCCTCCTGACATATATCAGTAACAGAGGTCCCATCATACAATCAAAGAACTATGCAAAATGAAAATGGAAGAAAGGAAATAATGTAATACCAAACGGATAACTATCCGTAGCAACTGAGCAAGAATAAAAAGAAACCCAGAGAACTTCAAGCAAGCTGGCATCAGTAGACAAATCCAGTCAGAAATTACACCATTAGGATGTAAGTAATTTATCAGATATGAACAAATCCCATGGGCAATGTATATAATTCATAATCACATGTATGTATATCCTGCATAAACCATCAAACATTCCAAGCACAAGAATAGTGCCAATATAATAAATTGTGTTCCACAAATAAAGTGAAACACAATAGCCTCAAACCAAAAAAAATGGAAACTTTCCTCAAAGTACCTCGCACATTTAACAACCAAGTTAGTATTCCCATAAATTGTATGATGATTCACATAAGGGATGAATGAAACATGATGAAGTGAGAAAAACATGATAACAATTATCAGAGCATTAGGTATGGTAGACAAAATAAAAGAAATAGACATATGCACAATTAGGTCAAAATAATCAGAGGAATGTTGCTCCTTTCTGTCACCATGTTGAGTTGACAATTGAATATCAATCAAGTATCATATGAGCTTGAAAAGAATTAAATCAAAGACCATGGAGGTCAGGGGCAAACACATTTCAATCATGTACAATTAATTCACCCACAACTCACATGCACAATAGAAGGTGAATCCCACACAATGCATTAGAAGGTTCAAACATTCAAACATGAGACATTAAATGAAATGACTTGAGCTATCATGAATAATCATAATCAATATGATCATTAGGTGCCCAATTATAGGCCTCACTAAAGTTCATTGGCCATCAAACAAATTGTAACAAGATATGCAACATTAATCGGGTACCTTCACTTCAAAAATACATCAAAAATGGAAATAAGGATCCATAATTCAAACAAAAAATATCTTAGCATCTTTGAAAGGTATAGAAGTCATAATGTAAGCCCTAAGCTCATGAATGATTGAGGAGGAGACCAAATGAAGTCCAAAGTTCAAGACTAGTTGGCAAACCTACCAAACTTTTCAAAATAATTTGTGGAAAAAATGTCAAACCAAGTTGAAAAATTCAAGATAAATGGTTTTCAGATCCTCAATACATTGATGAACCCTAATCAAGACTTGAATTCTATTGAAAATACAGGGCATAGTGCTTTTGGAAATGAAACTTGCCCCATAAGCAACAAAATCCTAATTTTTGACTTTTAATCTTAAATATTGATTAAGTAAGATCAAAATTCAAACAATTTAAACCAAGATCATACAAATCACCAAGAAACCTTAAATGTCAAAAAATATATTTTTTCACATTTTTTGAATTAAGGAAAAGTCAAAAATGAAATTAAATTCAAACAATTAGTCAATTAACAAATATTCACATCTCAAAATAACATTTTAGTCAAAAGTCAGAAAAATGTCCAACCAAAATTAGATTCAAATATTAGAGTTAAAAACACATATCTCTGATTTTTTATGGAATTTTTGAATTAAAGGAAATATTAAAATAAAATTTAAACAAAACAATTAACAATTAAACTATTATTCAAGGGCAAAAATGCAAACCCTAACCAAAAATCACAAAAAGGTCAAAATGAAAATATTTTCAGACTCCATGATTAAAAACAAGCTTACATGATTTTTTCTGAATTTTTTTGATTAAGGAAGTATTAAAACCAAAATTATGAAACAAATATTTCAAATAAGCTTTTCAAATTAAACTTCTAATCACAAACGGAAAAAATGCTAAACCAAAATTAGAATCAAATTCTACATTATTTTATGAGTTCAAAATACTTTTTATGGTTTTTTCAGATTAAAGGAATTATTAAAATAAAAATAAACTTTGAACAATTAATTAATTAAACCTATGAATTTTTTAAACCAATCAAATCATTTAAAAAAAATTCAGAAAAAATATGACAAATACTAGAAATTATTATTGGCCTATGGTTATTTTTTCATGATTTTTGAAATGTTTTGATCAGAAAATAAAATCAAACAAAATACCAAATAAAACAAATAATTCAAATGAGACAAAAATTCAAACGGACCAATCATGATGCACCACCACATCATCTTCAACCTCCGGACCAATTCAAAAACGCGCACAACACTCAGTCTTAGGGCTCATGTTCAGATAAACATAACATACTCAATTTCACACCATTTTTCATGAAATCAAGCGCAAATTAAAGTCAGCATTTCATACTTCATTTTGCAATTTGAATCAAATCGAAACATCAACCATATTGTTCACAATCAAGCCAGGAATATGAGCAAAACCATTCTGAATCGCGAGTTTCAGGGTACTCAAACATGCATTCTTTACCAAATCAAACACTATAAAGCTTCAGAAACATTCCACCAACATCAATGATTACTAATCCAAGCTCAAACACCTTAATAAACAAGTATATCTCGAAGATTGAAGTTTAGAATTATTACCTCAAGGCAAAAAGTGTTCTACTGTCTCCTTCACTCCAGATGCAAAAAAATTATGCTAAATTGATCTACTCCCTTTACTGAAGCTGAATCCACAAGAATTTTGAAGAAAACACCAAGGAATTGAGAGAATCGAAACAAGTTACAGAAGAAGAGTGTAAATCTCATATCTGAAATTCTTGCAATGGGAGCGTCCTGTCTCTCTAACACGGCTTACCTCTTCTTATATAGAGTGTGTAGAGGAGCATAGAAGTGGAAATGTGACCTCAAAGCCGTTGGAGGGCAGGATTGGGAATTTTGGCCAAAAATGAAGTGTGCACAGGATCAGGTGATTTGTTCGTGCATTCTTTAGCCTATTATGCCTTTTGTGGGCCAAATTACTTCAGAAGATCATGCTTATAATCTTGGCCCTTAATTCCACCTGATCAGAAAGTGTTGGAGTTTTTGCAATTTTGGGCAAGTTTGTGATTTTTCCAATCCATCAAGTGCAAAATCAAGTGTGGCACGAAATGGTGAGTGTGATGGGCCTCAGCATGTTGAAAATTGCTCACGGGCTGGATTAGAAACAAAGAGAATGGCTGAAACTTTAGTTCTCATGAATTGGCCATTTTGCATATTTGTCAACTTTCAATAAAATGCCTCAAAATTCCAAAGTCCATAACTTGCTCATACTTTTGAATTTTGACACAAATTAGTACAATTTGGAAAGATATTGAAAAGATCTACAATCCCTTAGTTTTGAGTTTTTGCAATTGAATCCATTAAGGTCCTCAAAATTTAGCTTGAAATTCACTAATTTTGGAAAATGACCTATAATTTTGTGACTTCAAAAGACCATAATTCTTGACTCCTTTTAAAATTGGACATGAGACTAAAATTAGGTGAAAGATCATTCTCTTAGCTTTCCAAGCATACTTCATTTGCATTTTCTTGATCAAAGATGAATAAACTATGAATTTTTGAAATTAAGTCCTTATTTTCCAAAATTAGAAACTTTTAAGGTTTCTTCAAGGACAAGTTTCAACCCAAACCTCAATCTCCTTGATCCAATGACCAAAATGGACTTGAAATATGAAAAGTGCATCCTTGAATTGATGTTTGACCAAAAGTTCACTTGGTCAACCTTGACTTTGACTGATTTTGACCAAAATGACCATTTTGCCCCTTTGAATCAAATGATCAACTTCCCTTCAAAATTGATGATCAAAACTTCAAACATATGATATTTTAAACATATAGAGGCCATGTACAAAGTTTCACTTCAAAATTCTCAAGAAATCCTGATAAAAACTCAAACCCTAATTTGATTCACACCTTAGGAGACTGATGGATCATCTCCAAAACTTCAAATCTTCTGGGCATCATGACCAATTCCTTGTGCAAAGATTTTTCAAATGCCAATGAGATGTTGTGGCTTCCAAATCAAGACTTGTACATTGATCAATAGCCTTAATCAATCAAAACCCTAATTTGACTGGTGAATCAAAGGAATGATTCCCTTTTATAATCAAACACAAACTCCAATTCTCTGGGGATCAAAAGAGATGAATAAAGCTTCTTGAAATATGCAATAACTTTTGAGCTTGAAAGATCCAGAGGTTTAGATAATAAGATTCTACTTGAGCAACTTGTCAATGCAATCAACCTTCAAAGCTTGAGGAAGACTAGATAACCAAAGTACTTTGATCCCATCACAAAGTATGAATGCAATGCAATATGATGTTCATGATGAAACATAAGCCTAAATCAAGAGGTAAATTTTGGGGTGCAACAATCACCATTGGATAAATCACAAGCATCAAATCATAGATCCAGATCTAGGCGACCATGGTGAACCCTCAAGGGCTGGCAGCATAGGATCTCACGCAGGCAATTGGGCCAACCGATTTGGGCTTACCAAAAATTCAACCAGCACCCCCTTCATTGCTCATATCAGGCCCATCTTTCCATTCTTTTTTGTTTTTTTAATTTCTTTATTTTAATTTGTTCAATTATTTTATCTTTTTAAAATTCACCTTTTTTATTATTTTAATCATAAAATCAGAAAAATCACAAAAAATAGATTTAGGTGTTTTTCAATTAAAATTAATTTTTTTGTAAATTATTTTAATTTCACTAATTTAACTTGTCTTTTTTCTTTAAATTCAAAATTGATTAGAATTAGGTTAAAACATCAATTTTTTTTTTAATAAAATAACAAAAATATTAGTTTCATTAGAATTTGTTGTAATTAATATTTTTTTCCTTCTTTTTTAAGTTAGTTAAGTAGGATATTATTGTGATATTTTCATTAATAAATAAAAACATAAAAAAGAGGTTTTCTTTTAATTTAGGAGTATTTTTAGGGTTTAGAAGATTCTTTATTCTTCGCGGGTTCATTATTTTCAATTTTAATTTTTAATTATGTAACTGTTTCCCGGTTTGTAATAGTTTAATTAGGGTTTAAATTTCCGCATCTAATTATGTAATTTTCCAGAGGCCTTGTAATAGCTTAGGAGTTTTTATTTTCTGCAATTTATTTTCCGCACTATAAACTGCTTAGATGAATGGCTAATAGGATTGTATGGAAAGATAACGATTAATTGAACATAACATAACTTAATTCAAAGATAATATATCTGAATCAAGGACACTTGAACATGCTCACCCCTAGGGTATCTCCCACTTTGGTTGCCTTCGAAACAGTCACAATTATCAAAATGTGAAAATTTTTAGTGACTGTCCTTGAGTTCAAGAGATCACAAGTCCCTCGATGACCCTCTCGCCTGTTGCCTCGGTTAAAAAGTGATCTAAGAACTTTAGGACAATTACTAAGAGTTCTTGCCCAGGTGCCTTAGTGACTGTAAACGTCCCTTCGATAGTCCCTCAACATCCAACTATAGGGCTACCTACTCACTAATAGTAGGATATCACTATATAAAGGAAAGGAGGAAAAAAACGCCCTTTTTCGAGTAGGTAGATAGTTGTTAAGTACTTGCTCAAAACTAATTCTTTTTTACACCATACTTTCAAAACCTTTTCAAAAACGCTTTATCACACTCTTGAGGACTGATACAAGAGTTATTATAAAGTAAACAAACTTTTCAAAACACACAAACACGAAAGCATTTTTCAAAATGAGCAAGTACATAAGAACCTGTGGAAAACCACAGATGGAAAGGGTACTAACACCTTCCCTTTCAATAATCTAACCCCCTTACTTAGAAATCTCGAAAAAAGGTCTTTTTCTTTTCTTTTCACCCTTTTCTTTGTTGGATAAAAGAAAAGTCGGTGGCGACTCTTGCTTACCGCACATTTGCGAATACAAAACGCAAACCAGTATAACTGACGGTTCTGCCACCTTATCATAGAACTGGCGACTCTGCTGGGGAAAATTATAAAGTGGGGTTTAGCTTAGGGTCTAGATCATTTTAAAATTGCTTTCTTTGTTTGCTTTGACTGCTTTATCTTTGAAGATTTTGTTGGGGTATTCTTGTAAAGATCATATACCTGGATATGGGGACACTTTTTTAGGTAAACAGCAAAAGATCATGGAGACTGTACAACATAGACCGATATGGTTGAAGCGATAGCTAGGTTGGTGTGACAATTTGGTTGGTACCGGTATCCCTTGTGTCGAATCGAGGATAATACGGGGCGGCCACGTGGTTTCGCAAAGCACTAACGAACCTTAGAACCTTAGTTGAACAAACTTGGCCATTAGAAAGTAGTGAGATAGCCAGTCTCGGTGTAAAGCTGGAAATCGACTGATACTCGATACTACACTCATTTAGATCAGACTTTCAGGATGTTTCGGCTGTAAGAAAAGATTGCTAAGCTAAAATAATACCGATAAAGAAAGATCAGTGATATTGAGACTCCTTAGAACCCGATTACTATTTCTAGGACAGGTTTGAAACCAACTAAACTTCAAGAGGGTACTTACCTTAAACATCATGCAAGCCTTTGAAACTAAGGTCTATTATGTGCTTTGCTTGTGTGTGAATAATTTTCTTAAACATGACATCATGCATCATAAAAATTCATTCTTCATTACACTACCAATTTCAAGCAATAAGGGAATTTATCTTTGTTCTGTTTTGCAGATCATGGATTCCACTCGTAGAAATACCATCAGAATCAGCTTTGTGAGAATACCTCTTCAACTCAAAGAGCTAGCATCAAGGGTACCTAAGACTTCTTCGTTCACCAAGAACTATGGTCGACTTCTCAATCTGGTTACCTCAGGTTTTGATGAGAAGATGATGAATGTGCTCTTTCAATTCTTTGACCTTAAGCACCATTGCTTCACCTTTCCGGACTATTAGTTGGTGCCCCACCATGGAAGAGTTCTCTCAGATATTGGGTATACCTATTTTAGATGAGTTGTCTTTCACCGGTTTGGAAGAAGTTCCAAAGCCGAAGATCATTACAGCAGCTTTGCACCTGAAACGGTCTGACATTGTATCCAACTGGGAAACAAGAAGCGGAGTTAAAGGTTTTCTAGCCAAGTTCCTAATAGAGAAGGATCAGCTGTTTTGGGATGATTTGGACTTCCAGGCTTTTGAGGAGGTCTTGGCCCTTCTAATCTATGGGTTAGTATTGTTCCCTAATGCAGACTTACTTATAGATGTGAATGCTATCAAGGTCTTCCTCTCTCGCAACCCTGTGCCCACTTTACTCGGAGATATCTTGCATACCTTCCACACTCCTACCAGGAAGAAAAGAGGGATTCCTATGTGTTGTGTGCCTTTGCTTTCGAGGTGGTTTATTTCTCACCTCCCTAAATCAGTACTGAAGAATGAAGAAGGTTTGGGATGGTCGCGAAGGATAATTTCACTTTCTCACACGGATATTCTCTGGTATTCCGTCTATGGGATATATTACTATTATTAACCCCTTCGGGGAATTCCCTAATGTCCCACTACTCGGCATTATGGGAGGCATAACATATAATCCTTCTCTAGATCTGCGACAACTTGGTTACGCTCGAAGGGATGGTCCTCATGAGATGCTTATCTAGGGCATTATGTTGAACTATGAGGATGATGTTCAAGGGTATCGTCAGAGGTTCATACGAGCTTAGGGCATGGTAAACAGATTTGATACCAATACTTTGTGGTCGAAGACTTCCATCCCTATGGAACCTTATCTCCAATGGGTACGAGCTCGTACTCAGAACCTTGTGATGCCATATATAGCTATCTTACCAGTGATTGTGGATCCCATTACTGAAGGGGATGTTCCCTATACAGTTCTTCATCCTGATATGCCCACTGATCTTGAAGAACTGCAGAGATCCTGGATTCAGGTGAAGAAAGAGCGGGATACCTATAGAGATCATTTCTATGCCCATGAGAGGAAAGTTTTGGAGCTCACGAAGAAACTTCATGAAGAACAAGGTCTTAATGTCTATCTCAGCACAAAGAGGAATCCCCTATGGGAAACCTGATTTCTTAGTTTTTAGAATTTTCAATTGAACGCCTAAAAGGAAATTGTATTTTGAATTCTACAAATAAAATATTTGTTCCATTTTGGTTCACAAATTTGAATTTCCTGAAGTCCTTGAAAACATGGCATACATATATCATACATATCATTGCATAAATAGGTTTCAAAGGAGGTTTCTCATCTTCTTCGTTGTTTATTTTAGCAGTAAAGGAATGGGTCTCGAACAAACAGTGAAGGATCTATAAACTCAAAATGCTCAGTTTCAACAAATGATCATGGCTCTGGACAAGGGGCAAGAGGAACTGAAAGCCCTGATTTTCAAAGAAAAGACAAAGAATCGAAAGAAGCCAGCTGGTGTGGTGAATTTGGGAAGGAGGTTCAGAGGACCGTTAAGGCAAGTTGTAGAACTAGCATCTTCGTCAAAAGAAGGAGACAATCAAGAAGGGGAAACAAGAGAGGAAGACCTTAGTCCAAGGGAATCTGATAATGAGACTGACTATAATGAGGAGTAGTATCCTCCGGCCGATGAAAAATACAAACAGCTGAAGGATCATCTGAATGTAATGGAAATCCAGAAGGTACCTGGGCTGGATTTTGAAGAGCTGGGTTTGGTTTCTGGGGTTGTCATCCCGCAGAAGTTCAAGGTTTTGGTGTTTGCTAAATATGATGGGGTCTCATGTCCCAAGATTCATCTTTGATCTTATGTGAGGAAGATTCAGCCTCACACTGCTGACAAGGACTTATGGGTCTACTTCTTTCAAGATATTCTATTCGAGACTCAACTAGAGTGGTAATATCAGCTTGAGGGAACCAATATTCATAACTGGGAAGACTTGGTTGTTGCTTTCTATAAGCAGTATCAGTATAATGCTGACCTTTCTCCCACCCGTACACAAGTCCAAAGTATGATTATGGATTCTAGCGAGGGTTTTAAAGACTATGCTCGGAAGTGGAGAGACCTAGCGAGAAGAGTCCAACCCCCTCTATCCGATAGGGAGTTGGTGGATATGTTTTTGGGTACCCTATCCAGTCTGTTTTTAAACCATCATATTAGAAGCTCCTCACCTGGCTTTACTGAGTTGATTTTGACTGGAGAAAGAGTGGAAGCTGGTATTAGAAGTGGCAAGATTCAGAAGGATGCCTCTTCAAGTGCAGGAAAGAGACCTTTCATGGGAAAGAAAGAGGTCAGTGTTGTTTACAATCAAAGAAATCAGGGCAGAACCGAGCACCATCCAACGGTAGGGGCTGTTATGATATCCAAGCCTGCAGCTACTCAACAATGAAACAATCACCCTATAGCAGAAATACCTGTAAGACAATTCACCCTGATAAATATGACCTTGTCTCAAGTTTTGCCTCACCTACTGAAATCCAATTTGGTTACCCTGAGGGAAGCTCCCAAGAATCCCAACACTGCATCTCCTCGCTACAACCCAAATGCTCGTTGTGCTTACCATTCAGAAAGTTCAGGCCATGATACAAATGACTATTCGGCTTTGAAGAACAAGGTGCAAGACCTTATTGAGGCAAAGGAGATTGAATTTGACGCTCCTGAGATTCCCAATGTTATAACTGCTCCCATGCCCAAGCACGGCCGTGGTGTTAATTCTATTGACGATGTGTTTACCATGGTTTTTGGTAAACAATCGTTGATCCTCCAAAAAGGAAAGTCTTTTTGGTTACTCGCGGGATCAATCAGATTGATCCCAGAACATATGTTAATTTTTATACTGGGTTGGTGTGAGTAAGAAAAGAAATCCAGGAAGAACGCACGTCCGACCAGAGACAGGATACTTGTGGTTTTGGAAAGTAAGAAAGTAAATATAAGTGTAGAAATGCAGGTAAAGATGCGGGAAAAGTAATTTTGCAGAATAGGATTAAAGCAATGTAAACGACTTTTATTAATGAAAAGAGGTGTTTCCAACGTACATTTCTCAGCTTATCCTTTCTCATACAGCGGGTACTTGGACAATGTTTGAGTAACTAGCACAATAGGTTGAACACCCAGAAAAACTACACATATTTCCTAATTTATACTAAAAACTATGTAACCGTCGAGGGGTGGTTCTGCGCTAAGATGAGGACAAGTGTCCTCTGCATGTCCCTCAACCTCTAGCTTCCAGCCATATTGCTTTCCTTTAGCCACTGGCGAAACTGTCTTTCCCTCCAATAATTCAAATTCAAATGTCCCTTGCCTTTTGTTGTCGACGCAAGGATATTTTTTTCTAGTCGAAGGTCATCAGACCTTCTCCGTCAAAATCTTGAAAGTGAGTCTTGGTCGAAGACTCAAATATAACTTAGATTTTTTCTCTAAGTCATTTCACATGTCGAAACATTCTTCAGCTTGGTTTTATTTATTCCAGTTTTGGTCTAAAAGACCAAATATAGTAGGTTTCGAATTCAGGAGCCAACAAATTGCCCCCCAAGAATGTCTATTTCGATGCTAAAAGAAATAGCCATTCTTTGATATTTCCGTTCGACACCTGTCACTTCTTGCTGTCTAAAAAGGCTTGACGTGCGCTTTTCGTCTTCCAACAGTTGCCACTTTCGAAAACCCATCATTACTCTTTTCTCCAAGATGTCTTTTCCAACTGTCGTTATCACGCCGCCATGATGACCATATTCCTAGAACCTAGGCAAGCATGTCAAAACATTTCCCATCATCTGCACGGTAACTGCTTCATTCTTCGCGACGTGCCCCACTATCTTCATAGCATTAAATGGATTTGACGAGACATATCCCTTTCTGAAGACTATAAATACTCTTGAGCCTTTTCATTTGGAACTTTCACAACTCTAAGTATTTCCAAGTCTTCTGCTTAAAACACCTTGCATTGTCAACTTTGCTCCTTTCAAATCTGTAAAAATGGCTTTCCTTTCCAATGCACCAAACAATCCCAAACCTAAAAATGCTGACGATATCCAAAGCCAACCAGAGATCTTTCCTACCAACCCTTCTCCTTCTTTGACTGATGGGCTACGGTTCGTTTCTGAACCCATGACGAGGGAAAGGCGAGAAGCATATGATTCCCAGCTCCTCATTCCCATTAGGTATTCTGAAGACATATACGCTATGCCTGGTCCTCTGTCCACATGCGTCGAGAATCCTATGAAGAACCGTACCTTATTCCCTACTCATCCAAGACTCAAACCTATAGGCTGCACGAAGAAGCCTAGGGATGATCCTGAGTATGCAACTCCGGCCAACCAACAACATATTCAGACTACGGAGGACATTAACTTTCAATTTATGAACAAAGGGACCAGGATCTTTCGATCATGCCCTAATCTCTCCTCAGAGTATTCAGATTGGTTAAATAAGGTGGAGAAGGCACATACCTCTGTCTGGAAGGAAATGGGAATTTAAAATTTGGTGATGCTATCGAAGACATGATTGTCTTATTGTCCTCTCATGTTGGTATCTTCGCTATATTTCTGGGATAGAGCACATTTCACCTTTCATCTTCCCTGTGGTATGGTGACCCCCACCCTCTTCGACATAGCAGCGATTACCGGTCTTCGACTTACTGGCGATTATTTCGATCCTGAGGATCTATCTGAAGATGTTATTGGGTTTGCAGCTACAAAACCCACCTACACCACTTTTATCAACCACTTCCATGATAAATACTCCAGTATTATGTCGGAGGTGGAACATATAGCTTTTTTGGCTATGTGATTATCCTGTTTCGTCTTCTGCACCAAGTCGCTTCAGGTGACTAAAAAAATGCTCACGCTCGCGACGCAGCTTCATCATGGCTATCCCCTCTGTCTGGCCGAATTGATTTTGGCCAATCTATATGAGTTCATCAGCAATGGTGTGACTCAACTCAAGTTCATAGGGGATAGGGTAAGCTTGCTGCTCTATGGCCCTTTATGGCTTCTCCAACTTTGGCTCAATGCCACCTTTGAATATTTTCTTCCCCAGAAGAATAAGATCAATGAAGCGGCCCCAGAAATCCTGAACAGGAGGGTTGAAGGTACCAGACTTGCATTGCTGACTCCTACTGATGAAGGCCAATAGTTTCAAAAGGCTTTCACAAGTTTCGTGATGATGTTTGCGGAGCTCAAGCGTTTTATTTCGACCATGGCTCCTTTTGCCAGTCGAAAAGTTAGCCCATAATGGTTTACTAGACCATTTCCTTCGACTGAGGAGGAAGACTTGAACGATGAATACATGGGCATGTGGGAGTCGTTTCTTCGACCTAGAATTATGCCATTGAGATAAGAGCTCCAAAAATCAATTAAGCTTGATTGCTTATCAACCAAATATTGTCTCTCGACAATTTGGCATTGTCCAGTCACTTCCCTTACCCATTTATCCTCGAGAGAAACTATTGTTATTTTACAACGCAGACTACTCAGAAGATGCCGCTACCAAGCATATTGGTAGGTACGTTGGTCGAACCGTACTAACCATGTTCGACTTTAATCTCAATTTTTTGAGTTTTGGCAATTTTGAAGGGTGGTGGAGACAATATTATGATGAAGAGTTATTCGATGAGAAGGACTTCGCCCACCACCTTCGTGAGATGTTTAAACTGGTCCTTGACAAGGTCAAGAAAGGTATTACTTATTTTCTTTCTCTTTGCCTCATATTTAATCATTTGACGCTCGACTAATCTTCGTTTTTTGTATAGCTGTCAAGAGGACCACTTCGAAGAAGGCTGCTGAAAGCACAAAAGGGGGAGACCCTTCTGTTAACCCTTCTCCCAAGGTATTTACTTTCTTCTATACCCTTATTCTTCACGATCATCTGACATGGGTACTTATTTCTTCGACTTGTCTTTCTGGGTATTCAGAAAACTACCCCCAAAAAATGGAAGGTCCAGGAGATCGAAATCTCTAATGACGAAGAAGAGGAATCTCCTCCTGTTCCTCTGAAGGGACAAAGGTTAAAGAAACCAGTTCCTACCGTTGAGCCTCGTCCCAAAATTAGAATTAAGACTACAACTATGATGCCTCCTCCTATAGTTATCAAAGAGCCTACTGAACAGGAAGTAGCTGCCAGGCTAAACAATCCCAGCGAGAGCGATAATTCCAGTCCCGATGCTGAAGTCCCAATTCAGGTATTTGCTTCGACAGACCATCACTTACTTCTTGAAATACCCTTTTTCTTTATGAGACTTGTAAAAGAAACAAACTTCTTTTAACCTTCAGTATACTGCAGGCACCTCCAAACAAGTCCCTACTCCTGTCGAAGGCTCTGTCACTCTATTAAATAGTGAGGGAGAGCCTACTTATAGGCCTTCTTCAAAAAAAGTCTCCTTCATGAGTTCAGCTGATGAAGTGAATTAAACTTCTGAACTTCTGAATGAAACCATAGAGGAAGTCAATGAAGAAGGCCATATAGGAGTTCATGAAGAAATTAGGGCTCCGTTGGTTGACGCACAGGAAATTGAAGAGGAAGGAACTCTCAATGCTGAGACTGTGATAGAGAGGGAAAGTGTACTGGAGGTGGGAAGTCAATATAAAAGGACTCCAGAAGTTGATGGTAGAGAAGGCTCTGCTGAAGGGACCTAGAATCCTACAAACACTGAAGCAATTCCAGAACAGGTAGCCAATATGGTTGCTGTTGTCAACGAAAGTGTCCCTTCGACAAGGTCTAGAACTAAAGAGGATTTGGCCTTGCTGAAACAGAAAAATCCTTTAGGCTATTTGACTACAATTCTAGAAGGTCGAGAGAGTTCCTCTGACCATAGTGTCTCAACTGCGTCTAGAAAGTCCACTTCGACCTCTCCTCTCGATGAGGCCCTTCAGAAAGTTAAGGCACAAATCTTCAAAAGAGATTTAATGCTAACCCTGGAGGGGGAACCCACTTCTCCTTCTATTCTGAAGACTACTCTGAGGGTTGTTGATCTCCTCATTGCTTCTCTAGACGTGGCCAGCATTATCTTGGATTTAATCTCCATTATTAACCAAGTGTCAGCGGACTATAACCGTCAAAGGACTCTTAATCGTGAGATTGAAGAAACCAACGGTCATGTGGCTGTTGCCTGGAACGCTGCTACCAAATCAGCTTCTAAAGTAAAAGGGTTGTCGAAGGCCCGGGAGGCTAGACAAAAAGAGGCTGAAGCGATAGATCGAGACACTGCTCAAATAAGGGCGCAGATTGCTGCCAATGATAAAAAGAAAGAAGAACTCCTCGCTGTTAACACTGAGTCAGAGAGCCAAGAGGAACTGGCTGAAGGGTTAAGACTCGCTGATCGGGCCTAATCACTCGATGCTAAGCTTGAAACCATTCATCAATCGAAGGCTTTATGTGGTCGGCGCCTGTAATTACAAAGAATTAAATACCTTCAGATCAAGGCAAATCTCCCTTTTTGAATCATGTTTCTTTCATCTATGTAATCACTCGTTGTAATGACTTCAAAGCCATTTTGGCTATTTTAATGAAAATTTAAGTTTCCATTTTGGCATTCTCTATTCTACGGTGACTACATATTAGTTATTTTGACCTCTTGAAGCACATGTCTATATTTATTTAAGTATTTACCATTCACCCTCAGAATTCTTTGATCTTCATTTAACTCATCAATCTCATAGGCTCCACCAGAGAAAGCTTGGATAATCCTGAAAGGTCCTTCCCACTTAGGAGACCATTTTCCCAAACTTATATCTTTTCGATCAATCGGAAGGATTACCTTCCATACTAGATCCTCAGGAAGAAATGTCTTAGGTTTTACTCTGTGATTATAGGATTTCTCAACCCGTTTCTTCTGCAGTCTCAAAAGATCCAGAGCTTTCAACCTTTCTTCATCCAGGTTAACTAGTTCGTCTAACATCATATTCCAATAGACCTCAGAAGGGATATCCTGATGTATCTGAATCCTCATCGCCTGTAGGTGGATTTCCACTGGCAACACTGCATCATGACCATAGGTTAGGAGAAATGGTGTTGTTCCCGTGGCCTCTTTGGGACAAGTTCTACATGCCCATAGAACTTGATCTAGCGTCTTGTGCCAGTTTCTAGGTTTCTTTCCCACGTGTTTCTTTATTAAACTGATCACTACTTTATTTGCTGCTTCGACTTGGCCATTAGCTTGTGCATAGTAAGGTGTAGATGTCAACAATTTGAACCCCATTTATGCAACAAAGTCTTGCATCTTTCGACCAGTAAAGACTGATCCTTGGTCTGTAGTTATTGTTTCAGGAATTCCAAATCTATATATAATGTACTTTTGAATGAATTCAATGACATTATCTTGGTCTACATTGACTAAAGGTATTTCTTCAATCCACTTAGTAAAAGAATCAATGGCCACCAATATATATTTCTGGCTTTTAGAAGATGCTGGTCGAATTTCTCCAATAAGATCTAAAGCCCATCCTCTAAAAGGCCAAGGTTTCACAATCAAGTGAAGTTCACTCGCCGACACATGCTGAATACATGTATGTACTTGACATTCTTGGCATCCTTTTGCAAACTCAACACAATCTTTTAACATAGTGGGCCAATATAGTCCTTGTCGAAACAACAACCATTTCATTTTTTGGCCTACTTGGTGTGCTCCACACGCCCCGACGTGTGTGGTGGAAAGAGCTATGTACGCTTCTGTTTCACTTAGGCATTTCAGAAGCACGCCTTCAGGTGTTTTCTTGAATAATTCATTTCCCATCAATACATAGCTCAGTGCTCTATATTTTATTTTTCGTTCTGTTGAAGCCGTTGGGTTTTGTAAATAATCTACTACAGGCTTTCTCCAATCTTGTTCTGTTAGATTGTCTATGAACAAAATTTCAAAATTTTCGTGATCAGTGCATCCCAACGTTGTGGTCCTCAAATCCATTGGAGACAACTTATTGGATGCTACTCTTCCTCTAACTTCGATCGCTTGTTGTAGTTTGGCTTTTGAAACTTTATACCCGGAAGCGATCTGCGCTAAGTCATTAGCTACTTGATTTTCCAATCTGGGTATATGTCGAATGTTAACTACCTCGAAGTTTTTTCAACAACCTTCTGGCTATTACGAAATACATGATAAGATTTTCTTTTATGCATTTGTATTCTTTCGTAATTTGTTTTAGGACTAACTCCAAGTCTCCCATTATTTCGACCTGAGTTGCCCCCAATTCCAACAAGATTTCAAGGCTTACGATTAACGCTTCGTATTCAGCATCATTATTAGAGCAATCCCCTTTTATCTTGTACTTAAATGTTGTTGGAATTTTTCTTGGAGAAATAATGATGACCCCGACTCCAGTTCCATCTTTATAACTAGAACCATCAAAGTACAGCTTCCAAGGCTCGATCTCCAAGTAATTCAGTGATCCCTCTTATATAGAGTGGTCGACTATAAAGTCTTCTACCACTTGACCTTTCATAGCCTTGAGAGGCATAAAGGTTAATGAGTACTCAGTTAATGCAAGTGCCCATTTTCCAATTCTACTGTGCGAAATGGGTTTCGACAACATATATTTGAAAACATCAAAATGAGACGAAACATAAACATCAACTGGCTTTATATATTGCTTAAGTTTTGTACATGAAAAATAAAGACATAAACATAGTTTTTCAACCTCGTTATATCTAGTTTCTGCATTATTTAAAACTCTACTGAGGTAATAGATGAGCCTTTCGACACCATGCTCATCCTCTTGAGCTAGCATGCTCCCTAAAGTTTTATCAGACGCAGCTATGTACAATCTCATGGTTCTACTTCGACAAGGAGGTATCAAAATAGGTGGCTTGGTGAGGTACTCTTTGATCTTGTCAAAGGCTTCTTGATGTTCTTTCCCCCATTCAAATCCTCCTTTGCTGAGTCGAAGTAGTGGAGAGAAGGCTTATGTTTTCCCACTGAGGTTGGATATAAACCTCCTTAAGAATTTTATCTTCCCAAGTAAGGATTGCAATTCCTTCTTGTTAGTTGGCGTTTTGGCTTCCAAGATGGCTTTGGTCTTGTTTTGGTTTATCTCGATTCCCTTTTTATGGACAACAAAGCCTAAGAAATCTCCTGCTTTGAAACCAAAAGCACACTTTAGAGGGTTCATCTTCAGACCATAGCGTCTCATCCTCTCAAAGGATTGTCGAAGATGGTCCATGTGAGTCTTCCCTAAAACAGATTTGACAACAATATCATCAATATAAATCTTTCATGAAAGTTTCAATAAAATCATGGAAGATTGAATTCATGGCTCTCTGATATGTTGCCCCTGCATTTTTCAGGCCAAAGGGTATCACTACCCATTCGTAAGTGCCTAAGGCCCCAGGGCAACAAAATGTTGTTTTCGACACATCCTCTTCAGCAATAAAGATTTGATTATATCCAGAGTAGCCATCAAGCATACTCATGTACTCGAAACCAGTGGCAGAATCGACAAGCATTTCCGCCACCGGCATTGGATATTCATCTTTAGGTGTTACAGCATTCAGATCTCTGAAATCAATGCACACCCTTAAGGTACCATTTTTCTTTATAACAGGCATGATATTTGCAATCCATTCGACATACCTGGTCGTTTGGACGAACTTGCATCTCAGCAGTCTTTCGACTTCCGTTTTGATTTTTGATAAAATCTCTGGTTCAAAACGCCTTGGAGTTTGCTTGACGGGCTTCTTTCCAGGCTTTATTGGCAATTGCAAGTCTACCAAACTTTTGTCGAGACCGGGCATCTCGTCATAATCCCATGCAAAGAAATCCTTGAACTCTTTTAGCAATTGGATCATTTTGACCCTGAGTCCTGGATCTATCTTTGCACTGATGTACGTCGGCTTTTTTACAGGACCTTCGCCTAGGTTTACCTCTTCCAGAGGGTCTTGCGCTAACATTTTAACATTGTTCACCAACGAGTCCTTTTCGAAACCTAGAGGTTCATCATCATAGATGGCGTCTAACCTCTAATATCAAAGGTCTTTTATTTCTAAGTCGGGAGGCTCTAGGTCGAAATCTTTCCCAGGGCCTTTTTAAGAAGGGACCTGTTCATTGGCTTCGAGAGCCATATACTAACTTCCTCCTCCAAGGCCGCTATCATTCTACTTTCGGCTACATATGCAGAAATCTTTGGCAAAGTTTATGACTCAGTCATCGTCACCAAACTCACTTCCCCAGCCTGTTGGTCGTATATCATCAACTCCTCCATAGTCGATGTTTGATAAGTCTTCTCTATCCCACTGAAAATTGTAGTCGGAGTGTAGGTATAGAGAGCAGAAGGCGTTAGGTGCTGGAGTTAGATCAAACTCAGGTGGATTACATGGCCCTATATGAGCCAAATTTTTGTTGAAACTATTCTTTCCGACACTGTTGATTTCGCCTAAGTAATAGCTCTGATCTGCCTCAATGTTTTCCACGATACCATAGGGGCGCCATATTGTGACCCTCTGGTGCATCGAGGATGGCACTGCACTGATGCCATGTATCCACTCTCGACCCAAGAGCAGATTGTAGTTTGGTTTTGCTGAGATCACCATGAACATGGTGGGTCGAAGGATTGATCCCACTTGGAGGTCTAGTTGTATGACGCCCATTGTGGTGCCAATGCCTCCTTCATAATTGGACAAAACCATGTTATGGGGATTTATGTCAGCATCTCCCATTCCTAGCTTTCCCGGCATGAATTGTTGGATGATGTTTATGGTCGCCCCACAATCGACCAGGATTTTATTTATAGTTAGTTCCCCTATCTTTGCTCTGATGAACAGGGGTTTTAGGTGATTTTTCATCGCCTTCGTTCGTGGCTCGAAGAAGGCATTTTGTTCCTCCACGCAGCCATTATTCATTACATAGTAACATACTGGCCTGTGTCTGGCCATTTCTTGCTCAACCATTAAGTCAGTTTCCTCAACCTCGACCTGACGATTGTATTCTTTAGGAAGCATCGATATGACATTCACCATGATGTCTAAAGTGTCATCAGAGTCGGAGTTACCTTCATCATTCTACCCACATTCTTCCGGCCATGCCATATGATTCCTCTCTAGAGGCTTCCTTTGTTTTCTTTTCACATTGGTGCTAACTTCTGGGTGAGGCCCAGCTGCCTCTTTTTCGGCTTTTCGCCGTCTTTGGAATCTTCTCCATTGCGAACGGGACATAGGGTTTTTCCCTTTGTAATTGCTCGATATATGAGCCATTGTATTTGACGTAAAAGCATGGTACTCCTTTCTGTAGTCTAAAGAGGAACCTCTTGGCACATCTAATGCCTGCCATCTCTCTTTATTTGGCCTCTTTCTTCCCATGGTGTTAAGCCAAGCATCCATAGGTACATTCGTTGGAGGCCTAAAAGTTGGTGGCCTCTTTACCTTACTCACAGATCCTTGTTGTTGCCCCCTTCTGGGATCGAATCTGACTTCTGGACCCATTATTTGTTAGGCATTGATGCCCTGTTTCGCTTTCATAATTTGCATACCTTGTGTGTGTTCTGCGGCTTTCTTGTCAAAAATAGAGCTGCATCTAGGGCACAACATTACTTCCGATTTTTTCTTCTGGCATCTGTGTAGAAAGTCTGGCAGATCTTCATTCTCTTTTGGAAATTTCGTTTTATTCACTTCCTCCTGTTGAATAGCTTCCTCTGAGGCCTTGGCGTCAGAGACTTCAACCATGTTGACCTCCATGTTGCTTTTGGCAACGAGATTCATTTTTTGCATTTTTGCCTCTAAATCCTCTGTCGAACCTTTCACAGCAGCCAAGTAAGAACCTGTGGTGGTTCTTTTGTTGGAGCCCTCAGTAACTCCTTTGTTTTTGTGTGGGTCTTCAGTAACCCTTTTATTCAGTTTCAGGCCTTCAGTGGCCTTTTTCATTTGAGCCTTGGGCAGCTCCCTTTTTCAGATCTAGGCCTTCAGTGGCCTTTCTCACTCCTTCGATAGTTTTCCTGGATATGTTTCCAGTAAAACTTCCAAAGATGGGTTTAGTAATAAAGTCTTCAGAAACATCCACCATGTGAATACCGACTGGCTTAGCATAATGCGCCTCTATCTGCAGTGGGTTTGCGTCAATTTTCATCGCTGGCTTATCAGCAAATTTCAGCCTTCCTTCTTTTAGCGCTTGTTGAACAAAATCCATGAAAAGGAAACATTGTGAGGTTTTATGGCCCAAAAAATTATGGTATTTACAAAAACCTCTTTTCTTTCTCTATTCTAGAGGCGGCAACTTTTCCCCTGGGGGCACTATCATATGTCCATCTTTAACTAATAAATTGAATATTTCGTCACATTTGGATATATCGAAACTATAAGTTTTCTTAGGGAATTTGTCGCTGTTTTTCTCAGACTCTACAGGATTTTTCCCATTTGATGGCACTAGAAATTTACAAGAACATGGTGGTCCTTGTTTTAATTCTGCTAAATCTATTTCGCCTTCTTCAAAATCTATAGGATCACTAGATATCTTTGGATCATTATCATCCATTTTGACATAGGCTACCCTTTCTCTTTGATGAGTTTTGGTAGCTTTAGCTTTCTCAGCTTTAAGGCGTTCTACCTGTCGAACTCTATCGGCTAGTTGGGCCATGTCTCTCAGGTATTGAGTATCTAACTTTTTCCTAATTGAATAATCCAGCCCCCCTGCTGCTATTTCGACCAATTCATGTTCACGTACTTGGGTAAAGCATCTGGCTTTAAGTAATTAAAACCTATTTAAATACTCATCAATTGGCTCAGTGAATCTTCTCTTCACACTAGCCAATTCTTTTAGACTTATTTTGGTCTGTCCCATGTAAAATTATTCATGGAACAATCTTTCCAATTGGTTCCAATTGTGGATCGAATTGGCTGGGAGGGTGGTGAACCAAGTGAAAGCATTCTTTGTTAGGGAACTTGGGAAATATTTGATCCTAAGGTTTTCATTGTTTGCTATTTCCCCGGCCTTTATCAAATATCTAGCTACATGTTCGATAGTAGATTTTGTCGTATCCCCTGAAAATTTGGTAAACTTGGGAACCTTTCCCCTAGGGGGTAAGTCTGTTTGCAGAATATATTATGACAATGGGGATGTGAAGTTTGGTCTGTGAAAACCAATGTTCATCCCGTTTTGAATAATAATCCTTTCAATCATGGCATTTAAATTATTGTCTGTTCCGTAATTTTGGTGTCGAACTTGCTGTATCAATTCATTAGCATTTTGGTTTCTATTTACCATAATCACTCCTTGATCGATTTCTCTAGGGATTGGTGGGGGATTTTGTGGTATTTCGACCCTCGGTTGTTCCATTTCTACTCTAGGGATCTGAGGGTTTGGATTAACGGTCAAATCCTCTTCCATAATTGCCCCTTGGTTTGCTTTTATTAGTATCCTCTGGGGTTGTTGAAGAGTTTGGGGTACCCCAAATAATTCAGCCATGCGCGTCATTTGCATTGTCATTTGTTGGTTCGACTGAGTAGCATTTTGAATGATGGGATTAAGCATTGTACTTAGAGTTTGTGCTAACATTTTCACCATATCATGATTACTTTTGTCCATCTGTTGCCTCAAAATTGCTGTCGAAGCATTTGTGAGGCTTGGTATTGTTTGAGATGGCCCTCCTAAGAACTGGTTTCTACCCAAATTTTCCATACTGGCTCCAGATCCCTGTAATGGCAATGATGCATTCACGAAAGGTTCTGAAAAAGTGGAAGCAGCATTCATAAGGCTAGCCATTTCAGTGGTTGGCATGCCATATGGCTGTTCTCGACCCATCCAGGCTGTCGAAAATCCTGGGGGCACGAATGGTCGAGATCCTGGATTTTCCCTTGGTGGGGGCATTCCTAATAGACCTATTGGACCCACATATGAAAGTAACGGTCCTGTTTGATTTTTGGTTAGCGTCGGTATTGATCCATGGAAGTTGGGATATTCCCTTCGACGGCGGTAATAACCGCTGTTCCAGTAGTTGGTGGAGGTATTTCTACATGATTTGGCTCGTTAGCCATACTACTCTCGCTATTTTTCTTCCTAACAGTACACTCGTTGGTTACTCTACCACTTCTTAATAACATGTAACGTTATAAATTTATAGAAGAAACGCAATAACATGAACAAGATATTTAATAAAAATTAGCAACGTCCCACTGGGTGTGCCAATTTGTTTACCGTGGATTTTGGTAAACAACCGCTGATCCTCCAAAAAGGAAAGTCTTTTTGGTTACTCACGGGATCGATCAGATTGATCCCAGAACATATGCTAATTTTTATATCGGGTTGGTGTGAGTAAGAAAATAAATTCAGGAAGAACACACGTTCGACCAGAGACAAGATACTTGTGGTTTTGGAAAGTAAGAAAGTAAATAGAAGTATAGAAATGCAGGTAAAGATGCAGGAAAAGTAATTTTGCAGAATAGGATTAAAGCAATGTAAAAGACTTTTATTAATGAAAAGAGGAGTTTACAATGTACATTTCTCAGTTTATCCTTTCTCACACAGCAGGTACTTGGACAATATTTGAGTAACTAGCATAATAGGTTGAACACCCAGAAAAACTACACATATTTCCTAATTTATACCAAAAACTATGTAACCATCGAGGGGTGGTTCTGCGCTAAGATGAGGACAAGTGTCCTCTGCCTGTCCCTCGACCTCTAGCTTCCAGCCACGTTGCTTTCCTTTAGCCACTGGCGAAACTGTCTTTCCCTCCAATAATTCAAATTCAAATGTCCCTCGCCTTTTGTTGTCGACGCGAGGATATTTTCTTCTAGTCGAAGGTCATCAGACCTTCTCCATCGAAATCTTGAAAGTGAGTCTTGGTCGAAGACTCAAATATAACTTAGATTTTTTCTCTAAGTCATTTCACATGTCGAAACATTATTCAACTTGGTTTTATATATTCCAGTTTTGGTCTAAAAGACCAAATATAGTAGGTGTCGAATTCAGGAGCCAACACGATGATATGTTTGTTACTTCTGTTGAGGAACTTGTTACTCCTCTCATGACTGTTAAGTGGAATTTGTTGCAAGCTGGTTTATTTTCGGTTTGTGGTAAAGATTTCCACTTATGTTTATCTCTACCGACTGGTTGTTATTTGTTGAAAGTAGGTGTTCAGTGCCTGATGGATGATAAAGAGATTCTATTTGAGAAGACTCATGTTGCAACTATTTCATGTAAAGATGTTTCAATTATAACCATTTCCTCCAATCCTCCAAGGGTCTCCACCAAAAGACTCGTCAGGATTACATCTGCTCCAAAGTTAGCTCCCTTAATCATCAGTATGCAGGGCCAATCCCATACTCCTCGAAAAAGTTGTTCCCTGGAATTATGGGGATGATGTCTATTACCATGGCATCAAGCAAGACCTGTTGGCTACTGAAGACAAAGTTTCTGGAAATACTGATCCCGACATTGGCAACATCGTTGGGACCAGCAAAATAACAAGAAGTCAAAGAGTGTTCTCACTTGAGATTTCTCCTCCAAAAGTCGTTACTATCCCTGTGATCATTCCTAATGATGTTCCTTCTGATACTACCACCATATTTCCCATGATTACCCTTGTTTCCACCCTTGTCACCGAGTCGGTCGAGACTTGGGGCAAAGGCATATTGGTTGAGACTGTCCAGACGAAGGCGCATTCAGAACCCATTCCTGGGGCTTCCAAGAAGGAAATGGAAGAAATCTTAAATATCATTAAAAAGAGCGACTACAACATGGTTGAACAGCTGGGGCAGACCCCTTCTAAGATTTCAATGTTGGCCCTACTATTGTGCTCCGAAGCTCATGCAAAAGCTTTGGTGAAATTCCTCAAAACTGCCCATGTGCCACAAGAAACTTCCGCTGACCAATTTGAAGATTGTGTGGCCAGTTTGACGGCTGATAACGATTTGGGTTTTTCTGATGCTAATCTGACACCTAGAGGAAGAAAACACAATGATGTGCTTCATGTCTCCATCGAATGCAGGGGCACTACTTTGGCCCATGTTCTAGTAGATACTGGGTCATCGCTGAACGTGCTGCCCAAGAAGGCTCTGGACAGATTAGACTGTGAAGGTTTGACCTTAAAGCCCAACAACATTGTAGTGAGGGCTTTCAATGGTTCGAAAAGAATGGTTCAAGGGGAGGTGGACATCCCCATCAAAGTTGGTTCTCAGACCTTTGACTCCACCTTCTACGTGATGGATATTCGACCATCTTATTCTTATTTGTTGAGACGCCCTTGGATCTATGGGGCTGGAGCTGTCACTTCCACTCTGCATCAGATGTTGAAGTACCCGGTGAAAGGAAAGATTTTCATGGTACATGGTGAAGAAGAGTACATGGTAAGTCACCTGAACTCTTTCAGGTATGTGGAAATGGATGGCTAGTTCATCGAGACTCCTTGTCAGAACTTCGAAGAGGTGCCTCAGACCATGGCTGCAATTGAGACTGTTACCAATATGCCGAAGATCAACAGACCTCCCTTGAAAATGGCTTCTCTCAAGGATGCCAAAGCAGTTATTGAAGAAGGTGGGTGTACCATTTGGGGCCAACTCCCTGACATTCCATACAAATCTGATAAGTTTGGTTTAGGTTTCTCTTCAGGGGCTCAAAGGTCTATTTGTCGTGCTCGTGCTGGAGGACCTCCCCTACGCATCAGCAATCATGGGGTCAATTCTTTAGAAGATAATTATGGTGACTATGACATGGACAACTGGATCTTCCCTACTACCAACGGTGGACCTAGTAACTGGACAGCTAAAGACTTTGTACCGATTACTTTTGTTCAGAAGTAATTGTCTTTCTTGTTTTCAGATATGTAATAAATAAACAATATAAACTTTATGGCCATGTGTCTTACCCAGGGCACAATGGTTTATTTGTGAGGGTAATCATGTTTCAATCTCATATGTCATTAATAAAGCATTGGATGTTTTGCATACAAATTTTGCGCTCTCTGTTTTTCTTTTCTGCTTTTTACTTTGTCAATACAACTATGCTTTTACACACACTCACGTATCAAACTGCAGATCCATATCCACTTTGGATCCCATTGATAACGATTCTACTATTGTCAGTTATGACTTTGAAAATCCGATCAACCAAGCCAAGGACAAAGGTGAGGAAGATTGTGAGGTACCAGAAGAATTTTCCAGATTGTTACAACATGAAGAAAGAGCTATACAGCCTCATGAAGAGCCAATTGAGACAGTAAAATTGGGCATAGAAGAGGACAGAAAAGAAGTCAAGATAGGTGAAAATTTGGAGCTTAGTGTCAAACATCGGTTGATACAGATGTTGCATGATTATGTCGAGATCTTTTCCTGTCCATATGAAGACATGCCAGGACTAGACACGAATATTGTGGTTCATCTTCTCCCAACTAAAGAAGATTGCCCTCTAGTAAAGCAGAAGGTTCGTTGTATGTGCCCTGAAATGTCAGAGAAGATCAAAGCAGAAGTTATGAAACAGTTCAACATTGGCTTCTTAGCTATAACCTTTTATCCATAATGGCTTGCTAACATAGTCCCAGTTCCTAAAAAGGACGGCAAGGTACGGATGTGTGTGGACTACAGAGATTTGAATAGGGCAAGCCCCAAGGATGACTTCTCGCTTTCCCACATTGATTATCTGGTTGACAACACCGCACAACATAAGATCTTTTCCTTCATGGATGGTTTCTCCGGTTACAATCAGATCAAGATGGCACATGAGGACATGGAGAAGACAATCTTCGTCACATAATAGGGAACTTTCTGTTACAAAGTGATGCCATTTGGATTGAAGAATGATGGGGCAACCTATCAGCAAGCCATAGTGGCTTTATTCCATGGCATGATTCACCATGAGATAGTGGTCTATATGGACGACATTATAGCCAGGTGTCAAAATGAAGAAGAACATCTGGACCATTTGCAAAAGTTGTTTGATAGGTTGAAGACGTACAAGTTAAGGGTAAACCCGAACAAGTTCACCTTTGGGGTAAGGTCTGGTAAACTCCTAGGCTTCAATATCAGTGACAAGGTGTTGTACCCCAAAATTTGCCCTCCCATATTCTTCAAGATTTGCCAAGTCAAGCTGCAAAATTCCCCAAGGGTTGCACAGTGCAAAGGTCTCCTATATAGTCAAAACTAGGGTTTGTGTTCTGATCAAGAAAATGAAGTTTTCAAAGGCCCAATCAAGTCCCACATGCCTACAAATATAGTCAAGCATCCTCATATCAAGTTTCAAGGCATTCAGCACAAAATTGCACAGTCAAAACCCTAAATTGCACTATAGTCAACTGTAGGGGCAAAATGGTCATTTGACAGTCAAAAGTTCAAATTTTTGGTCAACATATCATTTTGAAGCCACAAACATCATTTGATCAAAGCTTGATCATGATTCTCAAAATTTGGCTCAGAAATCATCAAGATGCAAAAGTTTCCTTATTTGGACAGTTGAAAAAGTCAACTGAAATTGACCAGGGCATAACTTTCACATGGATTATCAGAAAAATTCCATCCAAAGCTCATTTTGAAGAGAAAGACATTTCCTACAACCCATCTTCATATTTCAAGTCCAAGAAATGCTCTCACAAAAAGTTATCAATTTCAACATTATAGGTCATTTTCAAAAGTCAACAAAAAGGGACTTTAAGTCAAAGACCATAACTTGAGATTGGTAAATCCAAATGACATGGGACCAAAGGCATTGGTTAGAGGACTCAAATACCTTTCCAAAATGTCCTAGAACATGAGAAAAGCTTAAAAATTGAGCAAGTTATGCCTTGTGGAAGTTGGGAAATTTTTGGATATTTTGAAAAGTCAACATTGATTCAAATGACCTAAAATTGCTAATGGGCCCATTTTTCTTCCATGATTCATCATCCATGACATGTGCACGACCACTTGGCCCAAAGGGAAGTATTTTCTCATTTTTTATTTATTTATTTGAATTATTTATTTATATTAATTCATTTAAATCATTTAAATATATGAAAAATATCTAACTTGACCTAACCAAATCTTTTTATACATGTTTTGCCATCAAGATTTCGTGCATATGCAAATTAGGGAAGAATTGGATTGATTGGCATGATTGAGAACAAAGAACACTTGAAAAAGATTGAAAAAAGATCCTTAAGAATCAAATTTCCAAAAACCATTATTGCATTGGATTTGTTCTACTTTTTTTAACCTAATTGATTCACTACAAATGCTAGAACATAACCCTAATCACAACGGAAAAAAAGCTGCGCAGAAGAGCTAAGAACAAACTTAGAAATTTCTCTCAAAAAGTCAATTCTGAAAACAAGGTTAGAGAGCAATTCAAGACCTAATTTTCATTCCAATAGCTTCCTTGGAGACCATTGATCACATTCCAATCGAAAACAACAATCCAGACGCGAGGAATTGGTATACAGAATGCAAGATGTTTCGTGAAAAATTCATAATCATACTTTGAAATTTAGGCATTTTTATGGCATTTCAATTATTGATTCTTATTCCTTGAATGATTATGAAGCTAACCAAACTATTTGATTGTATTTTTATGCACCCTACGTGAATCCACCATTAGCGTTTTTTAGGGTTCAAGAAGCTTGAAATTAGGGCTTTTGAAACGAGGCAAAATTAGCCCACGAAACCATGACCATTCAACTCAGGATGCTCTGACGGTCATAAGGGAACCCTCGCGATCAATTTATGAACCCTATAGCGCTATTCGCTATTTTCTCTAAAGCGGCCTAACACAACGCATGAAAAACCGTTGCCTTTGTTTTTATGTTTCAGGGATAATGGAGAAGACGATGTGTTGGCAAGACGTGATAGGTTGTTTCAAATTTGCGCGCGCTCCAACCCACTAATATCATGTCTTTATTTATTATATTTGTATGCTATTATATATTAAATGAAATTGACATGGCTCAGTGGCACAGGTGTTAACTGGTGATGCTAGTGACCTGGGTTCGAACCCCAGGTCTATGTTCTCTCAATATTATTTTTCAATCCATTATCATATGCAGGCACCATACTGAGAACCATCATAGTCCCTCATCATCAAGCCAGCCACGCGTCCTGGGAGATCAAATCAAGGGCATGGATTCAAAGAACATGCTACGGCCTAGTCAACGCATCACACGTGATTCAAAAAAGTCCAACGAGGCCAAAGCTAAATGGGCCAGATGGCTGAGCCCATACCTCCTAATTTGGGACTGAACCCCCCCTGGTTTGCAATTTTCTATATCTTTTCTTATACTTTATTTTCAATCATTATTTTATTTTTATTGTTTTGATTTAATTAATTAATTATTTTTACCAAATACAAAAACCTCATAAAAATCAGAAAAGATGAAAAATATAATAAGTATTTTATTTTAATTATTTTCATAAACAAATTGTATGTAAATAAATTTAGTTTTAATTTAGGTTGCAACTTTAATTCTTTTCATAATAAAAATTCAAAAAAATGTAGAATTAGGTTTAATAAATTTTATTCCTTTTAAATTTTTCTTTCTTATAATAATATTTATTTATTTTATTTATTTTTTATAATCAAATTTGCATGAAAATAACTTAGGCTTAAATTAGGTCAAGTTTCAATATTTCTTAATAAATTAAAAAATAACTAGAATTAGGGTTTGCCTTTTATTTTAATTTTAATTCATTCTTTTTTCTATTAAATCTCAAAATACTAAAAATACCAAAAAACATTCTCTTTTAATTTTTAATTTTAATTCCTCATTAATTTTAATCTTTGCAAAAGGGTCCAACGCCCATATTCTTAATTGTTTAATTTCGCATATTTATTTTATTCCGCTTAAATAATTATGTACCTCTCCCGAAGCCTTGTAAATATACTTCTCGCATTTTTCAATTCTTTTGCTTTATTTATTTTTCCGTCAAATCGGGTCCTGGTTAATTTTGGCGATGTGGACCCGCGCCATTTGTAATAGCTTTAGATTTACTTTTCCTCGCAATTTTTAACTGTTAAACAAAGCATGCAAGAATGAATGGCCTTAAATAAAATCAAGCGTAGAACACCAATAACATGAAAAGACAAAATATCTGAAAACGACACACGAATCGCACACACCACCCCTAGGGTACGCCTCACTGTTGCCTTGCCTTCGAAAGGTGATCGTCGGGTAGAGGATGTCTTAGTAAGTCCTCATGATCCGGGAACCTGGCATGAGGGTAGCTTCTAAGGTGTCTTCTCATTGCTCTGGTGATCACCATGTCCCGAATCTCGAATTGACCCGAACACCTCCAACGGTGGTGCTACCTACCTCTCAATGGTGGGATGGCACTACTTTAAAGGACATTTACACAGACGAATTCCTTAGGGTAGGTAGGTTCTCGTAGATACTTGCTCTAATTCCAAAACAAAATTCAAAAATACTTTTCACACCGACACATTTTCAAAAAGCTTTCGAAAGCAATTTTTCAAACACTCTTGAGGACCGATACAAGAGTCGAACTGAAATTTTCAAAGAAATTTTTTAAAACCCACAGTTGAAAAGAAAACAAACCATTTTTGAAAACACAATGAGCAAGTATCTAAGAGCCCATGGATAACCATGGATATAAAGGGTGCTAACACCTTCCCTTTCTATAATCTACCTCCCGAACCGAGAGCAATCTCTTTAAGGAATTTTTTTGTGCTTTTGTCCTTTCCATTTGGAGAAAATAAAAGACGGTGGCGACTCTTGCTTCCGCGACATTTCGCGAACCAGCGTTAAACAGTCAGTTCCAGATCCACCGATCACAGAACTGGCGACTCTGCTGGGAACTTAAACTTAAAGTGAGGTGTACCTTAGGGTTAGTTCATAACTGTGTTTTCAATTGTATTGCTTTGCTTGCTTTAAATTATGGGTTGCTTGGGAGTTCTATAGATCCTAACCGGATCTGGGGGATACCTTTCTTAGAAAGTAGCAACAAGGCTGTGAGGGAACTGTGTGGGGTATACTGACATGGTTGAAACAGTCTGCTACGTTGATGTGGCACTTTGGTGTGTACCAGTAACCCTTGAGTTCAGTCAAGGAGAGTACGGGGCCTCCGCGTGGTGTCGTGAAGCATCAACAGACCTTAGGAACCTTAATTGAACTATCTTGGCCTCTTTAGGGTAGTGAGATAACTGACTTTGGTGCAGTCCGAGGTTGGTTGATACTCGATACTACACTCAATTGAGGGTTTCTTTCCTGGAATATTTCGGTCGCCAGTTCAGTGGCTAAATCGAAACGATGAACAATGAAAGCAATCCAGTGATATTGGGACCCTTAGAACCCGGTTACTTCTAATAGGACAGGTTGAGCCCACCAACTTCAAGAGGGTAATACCCAGACCCCATGCTGGCCTAAACTCTAAGGGCTTCTCTTGTGTGACTTGTGTGCCTTCGTACTTGACTACTTGCATGCTTGTTATCTGACACATAAGCTACTCGCAGGTTTTGTTTATAGTCCTTAACTGGGACTCATAATAGGGTTTACTAGGTCTCTTGCAGGTTTTGTTTATAGTCCTTAATTGGGACTCATAACAAAGTATACTGAATTTCTTGCAGGGTTTGTTTATAGTCCTTAATTGGGACTCATAACAGGGTTTACCTACATCACCCCATGCATAGCATGACATCATACCATTGCATACATCCTAACCCATTTCAAGGATCTCAAGGGCTTGTGATGCAGGTCATGATGAACAAAATGTCTAGCAAGGGGCAAAGGGGGTTTATTTTCCTCTAGCCAAGGTTGTCAGGGGCTATGACCCACTGGATATGGTGAGCCTTTGACCCTTGCAGAAGAATTCTCAACAGCATGGGTTTCTTTCCATCAAGCTACAAATTCAAATGCTAACAAATTTTCTTGTTTATCCCGCGAGGTCCTTGAAAACATTGCATGCATATCATACATCTCATTGCATTGCAGGTATCCCTTTGACAGGTTGCTTACCCTTCTTCGCTGTTTATTTCAGCCGATCGTCATGAATCCTGAATCATCAGCTGAGCAGTCCATCAAGGCCCTCCAGGCTCAGAATGCCCAGTTCCAAGGGCTGATCATGAATTTGACCCAGGGGCAACAAGATCTGAAGGCTCTGCTCTTGAAGAAGGAAAAGAAGAAGAGGAGGACTGTTTTGTTCAGCCCTAGACGCAGATCTGGGAACACACTGCAGGATCAAGCTGAGAGGACAACTCCATCTGTGGGGAAAAGCAGTCATCAAGAGGAAAGGATTCCCAGCCCAGTGGTCTCTGACAATGAGACAGATTTCAACGACGAACAATACCCTCCTGCCGAAGACAAGTACAAATAGTTGGAGGATAGGCTGAATGCTATGGAGATCCAACAGGTACCTGGGCTGGATTTTGGAGATCTGGGTTTGTCCACTGGTGTGATTATTCCTCGAAAGTTCAAAGCACCATCCTTTACCAAGTATGACGGGGCGTCTTGTCCCAAGTTACATCTCAGGTCCTATGTTCGGAAGATTCAACCATATACGGTGGATAAGAATTTGTGGATCCACTTCTTCCAGGAGAGTCTTTCAGGGACTCATCTCGAATGGTTCTATCAGCTAGATGGGACCAAGGTTCGTAACTGGGACGAGTTGGCTACTGCTTTCTACAAGCAGTATCAATATAATGCCGACCTTGCTCCTACGCGTACCCAACTCCAGGGTATGTCGTTAGGATCAAGTGAAGGTTTTAAAGAATATGCGCAGAAATGGAGGGATCTTGCTGGAAGGGTACAACCACCTCTGACTGATCGGGAACTTGTTGATATGTTCTTGGGGACCCTGTCTGGTCCGTTCTACAACCACCTAATTGGGAATTCGTCTGCTGGATTCACAGATATTATCTTGACTGGAGAGCGAATAGAAGCTGGCATCCGGTCTGGGAAAATTCAAGAGGCTGCATCTTCTGATAAAAAGCCTCATCATGGAAAGAAAGAATCCAATGCTGTGCACGGTAAAAAGAGCCGTCATGAGGTAGGGGCAATCCAGATCTCCAATCCTGGACCTGCTCATCAAGGGCAGGGGTAGCAGCGCAAGGAGAAACGACAGTACACCAAAATCAACATGTCGCTAGATCAAGCACTACAACAAATGTTGAAGGCAGGGCTGATCACCTTAAGGGCTCCTCTTCGGAATCCGAACACTTCTGCTCCCAACTATTACCCCAATGATAGGTGTGCATATCATTCTGATAGCCCGGGGCATACTACAGACAACTGCTGGCCTCTCAAGAACAAGATTCAAGACATGATCGACGCCGGGGAGATTCAGTTTGAAGTGCCTGAGACTCCGAACATAATCACTACTCCGTTGCCCAATCATTGAAGCCCTTTGTTTATTTGAATTTTTGAGTTGTATTTTTCTTTACTTATACAAACAATTAATGTCATAGCAAACTCTTTTATTCTATCAATGCATCGCATATGTCTGTTTTGGGAATTAATACAATTGTTTTCATTATGTTCAAATTTCTTTTCATATTTTTTCTGATGTCAACTCTGGATCTAAAATTCTAAGCCTCTTGAGGGAGGATGACGAAAACGATACCATAATCTACAGTATGCTTTTGAACAGACCCCGCTGATGAGGTACAAGCATTGTTTCAATCCCTAAACACTGGAGTTATAAGGATGATAATCCCTCGTCAACCCCTCTGAGCCAAAGAAGTAGGAGTTTTTTTTATTTTCGAAAATTAAAACCCTTTATCATAACCTGGGGCAGGGTAGTCTCTCAGTTGATCCAAGTGCATAACAAATGGCACCAAAGAAGTCCTTACAAAACGAAGAAAGACAGTGATGGTTCCAAATAATCAATAAAGAAAGGCAGTCATTATCTCAAAAATAAAAAACCCATTAAGTCAAAACCCATGAAGGAGACTTACCAAACTGGGGCATCCCGCTGACTGTAATTCCAAAAAAAAAAGGAAACAGTTCAGGCAAAAAAAAGAAAGGGATAACAAAAATCAAGAAAGAGGTCTCACAAACCCTCAACCAAACCAAAAAAGGAGATGACTGCCTATTCAAAAGAAATCATCAACATCTGAACCATTATTGGAACATCAAAGCAAAGACTCAAGCAAGGTCTAACGCACGATCAACTGAGTTTAGGTTGGGAGAACATCACGAAGAGCGGGTGGGTACAAATAATTTGAGCCTTTATCCTTTGTTTCTTAAACCGTGAACCAGGCCACGTTATAACCCTCAAAAGTCCTAGCTGAAGCATGGGTTAGCTCGAAAGCATACTGTCACGAAAGGTATCCTGACTCCTTAAGGCCTACGGTAAATACGGGTTGACATCACGTTTTACAAACATTCACTTGTTTTATGAAAAAAAGAATGCATTTTCAAAATCTTCGAGACAGACATAAGCTTTGCATTTTTAACATAACTTTGTTTGCATATGACTTTTTGTTTGAACAACATAGAAATTCGCAGGACGAAAGTCTAATGAACAAAAGCACTTCCAATCAAAGGGCACGACCTGATCATGGTCTATTATCTGGGGCAGTCCAATCAAGATTCGGAGAATCTCTCAAAGGCCAAATAGCCTGGGGCAGATCTCTGCCTGAGTCACTTGGGGCACTCCAGCAACGAATCTTGGACGATCAAACGAAGATCTTCTGGTAGCATGGCAACACTATTGACAGGGGCACCTCCCTACATTCTGAAAGCCCGGACATAGTCGAAAAGACACTATGCAAAATCAAAGACCCGCTAGGTTGACACACCTAGGCAAAAATAAGGGCTTCCCGGCGAACCAAAAGGGTTCGGGAAAAATGAAGGGATGAAATGAAAAAATCTGTACACCCGGCAAGTCGAAAACCTGAAAAGGCGGCTTGAGCAAAAATGGGTATCCCGGTGGACTGAAAACCCGAAAGGGCGGTCCAGGCAAAAGTTAGGGATTAAAGCGTACGACTATGTCCTGCCATCTGTCTACTAGAAGAAGGTTTGTCCATCAACAACTATCAGCACCCCACAAGTGCCTCCCCCATAGAAACAGGGGCAATAAAGAGTGGTCTAAGCAATCTGATTGTTCTATCCCCCGAGGTATCAGTGTAGGTTCCGTTGAAGAACATAACCAATACAGTCCAATACTTCCCCAGAAGAGTCCAATCCAGTTTCCTCAGGAAAGTTGGAATTCATCTCCCCAAGCAGTAAGCTTATCCCCAGTAGATTCTGGAAGCTTATCCTTCGCAGAGCACGAGCGCGTCGCCCAACTTTATTTAAAGAGTTATTTCCTTAACAGGATATAACTGGGTTATCCTCAGCCAAAAGCCACGGAAAGAGCGTCGTCGACAAAGTCTTCCTATCCCCAGCGAAGTCCATTAACACTTCCAATATAACGATGGTGTCCCCAGCAAGTTATTATCAACAACTCAGGAAAGTATCTCTCTCCCACAGAGTATTGCTCCCCAGCAAGATTACTAGAGTACTTTTCTCCCCGCAGAGTAATCCATTCGCCAAGTTCATTCCCCGACGGAGTTATCTTCTCCTACCGGTATTCTTGCAACTATCATCCCCGGCGGAGGCAAAAATCTATTCTTCAACCGCAGCCCAGGAGTGACTTCCCGGCACTCGTCAAGGATTTATTCCCCTAAGATGAAAACATATGTTCATAAACATCACATCTTCATACATTATAGCATGCATATGCATCATATTGCACGAATCTCATTAATTTTGAGGACATACAGTTCATGCATCATGATTTTGCATACAATTATGTTTTGCCTTTTCAGGAAAAAGATCAATACAAAAATGATTACTATCGCAATTCTTTCTAGATATAGTTTCAGATGTAAACCAGATATGGTGACGTTCTGATACTCCTTCCAGATTTCCTTCTAGATATAGTTTCAGATGTAAACCAGAGATGGTTACGTTTTGATACTGCTTCCAGATTTCCTTCTGAAGTGGTGAAAAACACAAGAAGGGGGGGTTGAATTGTAAAACTGAAATCTAAAGCAATGAACACGATATTTTTATCCTGGTTCGTTTGATCTCAAACTACTCCAGTCCACCCGTCAAGGTGATTTCGCCTCTCTCCAACGAGGTCTTAATCCACTATATTCAACTGAATATTACAGACTGCTTTAACAACTGCTAAAGCCTTCTTGATTCAAACCACAACCTGGTTTGTCAAGGTAACACTTTCTTACAAAGAGATAAAACAATGTGTGTGAATGTTTTCTACAAAACTTTATCACAACTGTGATGTATACACAAATTGAAGCTTAGAAACTAGATTGCTAAACAGTAATGAGATATCAGAGTGTATGGTTTAGCAAGACTGGTAGAACGAAGATTATGGTTCAGCTTTTGTGCGTGTAGAGAGTTGGAGAGCATTAGCCATTATAATCTTCAAAGCCTTGTTTATATAGCACTTGAGATGATGAACGTTGAATGCAATATTCTTGATTCAATGCTAATAACAAGCTTTCCTTATTGAGCAGATCTTGTCTGGAATGAGGCCGTTGGAATTAATTAGCTTTCAATGCACAGTACCGTTGCTTACTTAACGCAAGTTCTGGCTTGGCTCATTCTGATTCTGCTTCGCTGCTGATGAACTATTGTGTTTCTGTATCAGAGTGTTTGAGCGCAGTCTTGTTCATCAGGCTTCAGCATGTACGTGAGTTGATCATCTGATCTTGACGTTCTGATGTAGCAACTTCTGATGCTGGTGTATGAAATCAAATTCTGATGCTGAATAGATGTGATCTTGCTTATATCAATCAGCGTATCTGCAAGTCAGAGCATAATAATTTTAGGCAGCAGATAGTTCAAACATGAAACATATAAATACTATATCTTTTCACTTTGTTATCATCAAAACTTAAATATAGGGTAGTAGATTCAAACATTGTTCTAACAATCTCCCCCTTTTTGATGATGACAAAAACTAGATATTTTAAATTAAAATAACGTGAAAAGGTATCTGGAATATGTATCAGAATAAGAAGTAAAAGAATAAGGAGTAAGGAAATACTCCCCATGAGTTTATTACTTCCCTTTGATTGTACGTGTTCTTCAGGATCAGATCTTTTTCTTTCTTTGAACATCAGATTATCAGAGTCTTTGACTTATCAGAGAGCAGAGCTTCAGAGCTTTTCTTGTCAGAGCTTTGCTTTGGATCAGAGTATTAGGACGATCAGAACTTCATATTGATCAGAGCAACTTTGATCAGAGCTTCTAGTCTTCAGAGTGTCCAGGAGCTTCCTTGTGCCTGTAGACTTTAAACAAAACAGAAAAAACATTTCAAGTAATAAAGTTAGAATGTTTGAGAATTTCTGTCTAGTTAGCCGTTATTGATTTAAATATCATTCTTGTTCTCCCCCTTTTTGTCAGCAATCAAAAAGTGTTGGTGATGTGCTAAAACAATTAAGATCAGAAAAACTAATTATATTAGGATAGTTCAGAATCAGAGCAAGAAAATATTACAAAACATAGTCAAAACAGTACATCAGAAAATCAGGGAAAACATGAAAAAGGTCATGCATGAAAAAAGATTTAAGGTTGAGGAGGCAAGCGTGTGAACAGGCGCTCCAGCATCGCTTGAATCTTTTCAGAAGTTTCATTTTGCTTATGAACCATGCTGACAACAGTGTCAATCTTGCTGTCCTTCACATCCATTCTTGCTTTCATCTTCTGATCGTTTTCATCCATCCGCTGCTGCAGACGCATGTCATTCAGCCTTAGTTCTTCCAGAGTCTGCCTGTCCAAGGCAGCTTGAGAAGCATCAGAAGGAGGAGGCTTCTCAGAACTTTCAGCGACATCCTCTGCTTGATTTTCTTCAGCCTGAATGGTCTTGTCTTCTTCTGATGGTTGCACCTTTGCAACTTGCTGTTTCTCAGACCAAGGTTCACTGTCCAGAGGGAGCACAACTTCCTGAGGCAGCTGACTTTCAACTTCCTTCAGCAGCTTGCTGAAGTTCTGTTGTGCCTGCTCATAGTTGATATCCTGCAACTTGAGGGCTTCAGCACGTACCCAACGTCTGAACTGTGACCAGAGCTGATCAGAAACAGCTGGGTCAATCATCCCAGGACAGACTTGCTTCAAAGAAGCAATCCATTGCAGCACACCTGTTTCAAAATTCAAAATACCAGAGCCAACATCTGGTTGCTTTGGTTTTGGGATGGCAATTTTGTGTTTTAGATAAGCAAGACGGTCAAGACTGGTTAAGTCAATGAAAGTCCTGCTGGGGTTTTCAGAGGTTTTCTGAGAGGCTGTTTGTTTTGGAGGAGGGGTATCAGAGTCAGATATTTCGATTGGAGTGGGTGGTGTTTTGGGAGTTTTTGGTGGTGTCGATTCTAATGAGGATGGTAACTGGGGCATGAAAACAGTGGTTCCACATGGCAACTGGATTGCCAGCGGTGATGGTTGAGGTGAGTGAGGGTCAGATTGATGAGGAGAAGGAGTTTCAGAGTGGTGAAACTCTGTTTGTGGTGAAGGTGGATTAATTTCTGGTTGGGGAGAGGGAGGTGGAATCTCTGATTGCTCAGGGATCAGAGGTTCTTCTGAGAGTGGTTGTTGTTGTTGTTCTGGTTCTGGTTGTTGTTGTTGTTCTGGTTGTGGAGGAGGAACATTTTGTGGTTCAGGGTTTGGTTGAGCAGAGGCATGTTGACGCTCAATATCAGCCAGCACTTGGTCAAGTGCTATTGTTGTTGAAATTGTTGGTTGTTTGGGTTGTTTGGTTCTAGGTCTTCTGAGTTTTAATGCCTCAGAAGGGTCTTCTTCTTGTATGGTTTCATCAATGGTAGGGATGGGAATTGATATTCTATGAGAGGTTTGAGGAGGGATAGATGCTGGAATAGTAAAAGATTTTGAAATAGGGGCAGCAGATGAAATACCTCTTTTCTTTGGAGTCTGATGAGATGATCCTTCTGATGGCGCTTTCCTCTTCTTTGTCTTCTTCAAAGTCACTTCAGGTTGGGGTTGATGCAGATCTCTGATATTCAGCTTTGAATCTGTATCATCTGCCTTGTACGCATCTGGGTACCTGAGAAACATCTCTGGTTTGGATTCCATTTCAGAAAATACCGGAAAATCACTCAGAGGCACTCTTCTGCTGGAGATATCAGCAGTGGAAGTAGCTCTGGGTTCCTTCTGAATATTCTCTATCAGCTTCATCTTTTTCAGATTCTTTGCGTTCAGAGGTTTCCCAATTGTTGGTTCAATAGTGCTCAGCTCCTGAGCTTCTATCAGATGTTCAATCAGCCTATTCTCTGTCAGAATATCTGATATTAGCCTTCCAAACGGTATCCAGTCCCTCTTGGTTCTTTCTTCTTCCCTTGTTTCTTTCACACTGGTTTTGAGATGGTTGAACAGGAAGTGAGCCAGATTGATCTTTATCTTCTGATCAATAAAGTAGATCAGAAACTGCTGATCCACATTTATATAATCAGGAGAACTTGTTGGTTTCCTGTGGTTGAAGCATCCCAGAATAATCTTAGCCCATACTCTGCAGTGATCCTTCAGATCTTTAATCTTGCTGCTGGGCATCCCAAGAGTGAAAATCCTGTTAGCTACCACACCTGTATCAGCATATCTTTCAGCCATGTCCACACAACGGACGCCACCACCACTTTGACCGATTAGCCTTGCAATGAGATCTTCAGAAATCACAATCTTCTTCCCCATGACAGAGGAGATGACTAGATGTTTTGAAACCTTGGCGTGAATCTAAAATTCCTTGACCAGCGCTGGGAATGTTGGTCCAACCAACCTATCGAAATACCTTTCCCACTTTTGAGCCCTAATTTCTTCAGTTAGGTCAAAACCATTCTCCTTCAAGCTTTCAAAGTCAATGATTAACTCAGAGAGCACTTCAAGGTTCTTCACCGGAGTGAGGAGAGTTCTGAGTGGCACTTGATATTGCTCAGAGGTTGCTTTCTTCTGATTACCTGCAGAAACGCTGCTGGAGGATGCCATTGTTCACACTAAAAAGGGTTTTGAGAATGAGTTGAAGAAAAAGGTTTGCAAGAGATGAACTCAGAAATATGCAGAAAATGCTTGAGTGTTTGTGAGAAAGTGTAAAGAATAAGAATGAGAGATTAATGTGCTTAAATAGAGTTTTCAAAATTATTTTGAAAAGATAAACGTTTTTAAGAGAGAGAAAAATCATGATTGCCATTTAAAAGCATGATTACTTTTCATTAAATGCTTGCTGATTTTGGGGGATTTGAGAAAGATACTTAAAACGGTTACCAGACATGTGTCTCAATGCACCCAATCAGCGTTTTGCCTTCTCAGAAGCGTGCACGCGTTCTGCTTCAGAGATATGCTGATGATTGGATGACACTTGTTTGATGTAGTGATCAGCACGTCTGTCTTTGAGATTAGACTCTCAGATCTTTAGACTTGCATCTGATACAATCTGCATGTTCTATCTTTCTGAAAGGAGATTGATCAGAAGTTCACAGTAAAATAATTACATTCTGAAAGTAAATATATGGAATTAAAACATTTTCACTCTGGGCACACTTTCATGCTGAGATGTTTCAGAATGAAATTAAACCTATCTTCTGAAAGGGGTTTAGTAAAGATATCAGCCCATTGATGGTCTGTATCTATAAATTTTAAGTTCAAAATACCTTTCTGAATATAGTCCCTAATGAAGTGATGTTTTATTTCTATATGCTTAGCTCTAGAATGTAAAATAGGATTTTTACTTAAGCAAATAGCAGAAGTATTATCACAAAGTATAGGAATGTTACTCTCAAAAATCTGGAAGTCTTCAAGCTGACTTTTCATCCAGAGCATTTGTGTGCTACATCCTGCTGCTGCTATGTACTCAGCTTCTGCTGTTGACAGAGCAATTGTTGATTGCCTTTTGCTGGACCAAGAGATCAGATTTTCTCCCAGAAACTGGCAGCTTCCAGAAGTACTTTTACGTTCCACTCTGTCTCCAGCAAAGTCAGCATCACAGTAGCCTACTAAGCTGTAATCACTAGATTTTCTATAAAACAAACCCAGATTAGTAGTACCTTTCAGATACTTGAAAATTCGCTTAACAGCTGTTAAGTGAGATTCTCTAGGATCTGATTGGAATCTAGCACAGATACAAACACTGAATAGTATGTCAGGTCTTGAAGCAGTCAGATAGAGGAGAGAACCAATCATACCTCTGTAGACTTTCTGTTCTACACTTTTGCTTACCTCTTCTCTTTCCAGAATGCACGTGGGATGCATTGGAATCTTTGATGGCTTATGTGATACGGTGGGAGAACTGACTTGAGGTTTTGCGTTTGTATTCGCAAATGTTGCGGTTAGTAAGAGTCGCCACCGACTTTTTTATTTTATCCTAAGGAAAGGTTAAAAAGCACAGCAAAAACCTTTTGAGATGTTTTCTTGGATTCGGGGAGTAGATTATAGAAAGGGAAGGTATTAGCACCCTTTCTATCCATGGTTATCCATGGGCTCTTAGTTACTTGCTTAGATCACTTGCCTTTTGTTTTCAATTGTTTTAAATGGTGCTTGAGTGTGTGGGTTTGAAAATGTTTTGAAAAGAGGCCAATGTGGTGGCAACCTTTGTAATGATCCATGTGGGGATGTATACAAAGATGTATGTCTTTTGAAAAAGTTTTCATTTGTTTTTGAAGGTTGTTTTGAAAGTGTAGTGATGTGTGATTTTGAAATTAGGCAAGTGTTTTGTTTTGCAAGTTAATTCAAGTAACTAAGAGGTTATCTACTCCTAAATTTCTCAAAAGATCATTGCTATACTTTAACCCTTTTAACAAGTTTGCTCCACCATTGTATTTGGTGGGCAACCTTGTGTTAGGATGTGAAAGGGACAGGCGCGGGTCATCGTTTTAGACCATAATTGCAACGGCGTTAAATGTCTTTGAGCAATTTCTTTAAGGGACTTGATCATTTGTTTTTGTTTGTTTTGAAAAGTTTTGTCGAGGGACTATGATCATTCAAATTGTTTGCTTTGCCCAAAGAAGTTCAACATGCAATATGGCCCATTTATTTGAAGGCAACAAGTGGAAAACCCTAGGGGGTGTAAGTGTGATTTGTGTGTCCATTTTCATGCTTGTTTATCTTGTATTAGGTCAAGCTATTTTTTATCGTTTTTTCGCATACAAACCCTAATTCTAACATGTTATCATTAGAAAGCAATAAAGTGCGAAATTAAAATTACTAAGCTATTACAAAACCAAATATGGGAAGGGGGGTACAAATGTTCAAATGGGGATATTGACAAGAATTTAAATCTACATTATTACATCATTTTGAATATTTGCAATTTAAATAATGTACAAAAATTAAATAAAAATGCAAGATGCAAAAGAAATGTTTTGTATATGTATGAAAAAAATATTATTTATGTAAAAGAGAAAAGAAAAATAAAATGTATTATTTTTTGGAGTATTTTGAATTTAGGGCAAAAACCCTAATTTTTAAAGAAAATGCATTATTATCTAATTTAATACAACTATTTATTTGTTATTTATAAAAATAAAATAATAATGAAGTATATTATGAAAAAAGTATTTTGTATCAAATATTAATAAAGTGAAAAATTCAAGTATTTTCATATTTTATCTTAAATATATTAATAAACATATATATATATACATATATTAATTTCTTAAATGTGCATTATACACAAAATAAATATTTATTTAATATTTTAATAAAATAAATAAAAAGAGTATTTTTTGTGTGAAATATTTTCAGAAGGTAAATGAAAATAAAAATGTATTTACACTATTTTTTTTTCTATTTATTCTAATAATAGTATATATATATATATATATATATATTTATATGCAAACAAAAGAAATAAATCAAATAAATATGCCATATATTCAAAAAATGATGGAAAAAATATTTTTAATTTTTTAATGCCATGAGAAAAAATAAACAAAGTCAACCAAAAAAGAAAAAGTCAAAAAGAGTCAAAAATGAAGCCAATGGGCTCAGGGGGTGTAAACATGGAAATAGGGTGTGAAAAGAAATAACACAAAAGCCCAGCCCAATGATCATTGTCTTCAACCTCCAGCTCAAACATTTGAAAAACGCGCGCCCCTGTTCTTCAATGTCTAACTCCTGATTCTTGGCTTTTTAGCAAAAACTCATAACACAAGAAATGTTCAGCATGAAGAGACGGTTCTAACCATGTATGGAACTTGACCTAACTCTCTAAGACGAGGGAGAATTTCTCCTCCCCCAAATCCTAACCTAATTTTTCTACCATTTTCAAACTCCAAATTCTCTCTACTCAGGCAAAAGAAATGAAATGTAAGGATATGTACATGTTCAGGGCTATGAGTAGGACCTTGTTTCTTCACAAACTTAAGACTAAAGATGCATGATAAGAGAGATACGAGTTCAAAGTTTTACCTGTGCAGTTGAACTTCTATGTGGAGAATGAGGGACTTTCAGTGCAATGTAATGATTGGAAAAGCTTCCTTGAGGTCCAGGGATGCTTTTTCAATGCTCACTTTGTCTTGAACCTTCTTGTATCAAGCTGCAGAACTTCAACTGCAAAAGGAGAAATTAAAAATGGTGGAAACTGTTAGAGTGATTACAGGTCAGGTTTTAGGCCATGGTTAGTTTGCATATGTTGTATGGAAGGTGTATGAATTGATTTTGGTGAGAATGCTCGAGAGAAATGGGAGTTTGCACTCAAACTGCAGAGGCAACTCTGTTTTTGCAGTTTGAGGATGATTCTGAGATGGAGGATGTTTTGGAGGGCAAGGGCTCGTGTGTTAGCTTGGATATGGTCTATGGAATATGTTTGATAACTTCTCTCTTGTGTTTCTAAGCTGAGATGAGATATGGCACAAGTTATGCAATGTTACTTGAAAATGAAGCAAGCAAAGGTCACTTTGTGTTTTAGGTCAGTAGGGGCCTCTAATCCTGCTGCATAAGCCTCTCTTGATCAGAGCAATTTGCCCATAATCTTGTGCCCATGAGATTTTGCTTGTACTTGCTTGATTTGCAATTGGACATAAAGTTAACCTTTTCAAAAATGGAAAGTTCACTTTATCTAGTTTAGGATCAATCCATTATGCAATGTTAGAACACAAAGAACATGGCCTTGGCACAATGAATAAGCATTAAATTATTGAGTATGGAATGGTTCAAGGACCTGTAATCAAGCATAAAGCAAGCTAAACTCAGATTTGCAAGTTTATGAACATGCCTTGATGAAGAACAAAAGTGAATTTTTGCCAACTTGTGAAATTCGAATCTCTCAAGTTATGAGGTTGTTTGATGAGTTCTTGGACATTTTGGAAAGCTTGGAATGTGTACTACAATCCATCTTTGAAATGCAAATCAAAGTTCCAAGTGGAAGGGTATGAAAAGTGGCCTTGAATGGGGTAGAAAACCTTGTCAAAATAGGTTAAATTTCACTAAGTTAAAAATGGTTTAGTGCCCTTATTCAAAAAATTATAACTTGAGATACAAGCTTCAAATGAGAAAACTTTGTGAATCAAAGTTGTAGATTATGCAAAAAGCTACAACTTTCATGTTTTGACTTTTGTTTAAATCAAAATGGACCTTGGTGAAAAGATGGGGTAAAGTTGGGAAAAAATTAGGGTTTTTCATAACTTAGAAAAATTCTAAGTTATGAAAAATTCCATTTTCTAACCCTAATTTGCATTTTGTGGTTTCTTGGTGAACAAGTTTCATGATTTGGCATGTTTTGATGAAAAATGAATCTTGACTCTTGATTTTGACCAAAAAGTCAAAGTTTGACTTTTCAATATACAGTCAAAATTGATCAATTGACTGGGAAATTCAATTGTCAATCTTGTGTACTTGGGATCTTTTGAGCTTGATGAATGTGTCAAGACCATTTCATTGAGTCCTTGAGTCCATATGTGAGCTTGATTTGCCATTGGCTAGGTCAAACAGTCAAAAGTTGCCTTTGTGCAGTCAAAACCCTAAAAATGACCATTTTGCCCTTTTGGTGATCTGATCAAATTTCTTGTGGAATTGTGATCCAAACTTGATCAAATGGTCCATATGAATTCAATATGTTGATGTGGGTCAAATTTCATGAGATTTGACTGTCAATTGGCCACAGTTGACTTTTTCCCCAATACAGTTGATTTCTAGGTCATCTGTCTAATTGACTGGGCAAAACTTGGAATCAAGACTTGAAACTTGGTATGGAGAAACTTGGGAGCCCAATATGAAGCATGAAAGTCATCTTAGGCATTTTAGGTCAAAACATCCTTAGGCAAACACAAACCCTAATTTGAGTCCACAGTGCAAGGAGAAGTCTTGAGCAGAGGAAACCCTAACTGGATCTTGATCTTCAAAGGTATTGTGATGAGAAAATGTTGAGGAAATGGGAGGGCAAATTTTGGGGTACAACAGTTGCCCCTGTTCAATCTTCTTGAACCTGAAGAGTTAGATTGGCAAGTTTGCCTTTCGTGACTCGAGGGTAAAAGGAGATTGGACACTAGAGTGCCCGGAAATTTGCACTCGCATGCTGGAGTCTCAACAATGTGGTGTCGGGGATGGGCTTATAGATGCCATTTGGAGAGATGGTGGATAGGGAGATGGGCTTATAGATGCCATCTGGAGATGTGACAGAACTTTGTCGGGAATGGGCTTATAGATGCCATTTGGAAGTGTCGGTCGCATAAGAGATTCCTTTGCGAGAACTTGTGTATTTGAGAAAGACGGATGTTTTCCTGGCTTGTTACAGGTGTTTGATCCTCAGTCTCCTGATGCAGATATCCCTGGATGGATACAGGTATTGCATCTACAATTGGTTGCTCACAGATATGCCCTGGCTGGATACAGGAGTCGAATCTGGAAATAGTCGTTTAATAGATGTGCCCTGGCTGGATACAGGAATCGAATCTTCGAACTCTTCAGACGTGCCCTGGCTAGATACAGGAATCGAGTCTGGAAACGTGGTCAACAGATATGCCCTGGCTGGATACAGGAATCGAATCTGGAGCTGTTGTAGTTGATAGATGTGCCCTGGCTGGATACAGGAATCGAATCTTCGAACTCTTCAGACGTGCCCTGGCTAGATACAGGAGTCGAGTCTGGAAACGTGGTCAACAGATATGCCCTGGCTGGATACAGGAATCGAATCTGGAGCTGTTGTAGTTGATAGATGTGCCCTGGCTGGATACAGGAATCGAATCTTCGAACTCTTCAGACGTGCCCTGGCTAGATACAGGAGTCGAGTCTGGAAACTGATCACTCTCAGATGTGCCCTGGCTAGATACAGGTATCGGATCCGGAATTGTGACAGTTGAAGGTAATTGTCTTTGGGATTGTCTTTTTCCCTGAAAAGGCAAAAACATAAGTTGTATGCAATGTCATGATGTATGATATGCATGGTGTCATGATGTTCAACATGAGACAGTGTTGTATGCACTTCATCATATATGTAAGCAAGATGTATGAAAATGTGAAATGTTTATGAATGTAATTTCGTCTTAGGAAAATAAATCCTTGACGGTCGGCCGGAGAATTGCTCTGTGGAAGAGATATTTGGCCGAAATCTTGATGTGAGGCCTGTTGAGGACTCTAATGATGGATTCCGCTGGGGATAATGACGATAAACTCCGCTGGGGATTGAAGGAACTTTGCCGAGGGCGGTCTTCCGTGGTTTTTAGCTGAGGATAACCCAGTTATAAGTCCTTATGAGGAAATAACTCTAAATAAAACTCGGGAGAGACGTTCGTGCTCCGCAGGGGATAAGCTTCCAGAATCTACTGGGGATGAGCTTTAAGACCTGCCGGGGAATGTTGTGTCCTTTCAGGATCAACGGGGAACCAACTCTGCTTGGGGAAGGTACTACTGAACCTTGGTGCTCTGCGGGGCGTTGAGATGATTTGGCCACATTCTTCAGTTGAACCTACCTTGGTGCCTTGGCAGACAAAACAACCAGACATGCATTAGACAACTTCAAATTGCCCCTATCTCTGATGTCACCTGTAATCAATCTCTTGTTTCATATGCAAATATTTATGAATTAGCAATTTAATGTCAAATGCATATATCAAAAATGAACATTGGACGTTCTTCACAAGACAAAACAAAAAAGAGAAAACAATGGTAATTTGTATGGACAAGTGAATTTGTATTGATTTAAACTTTGCCTGTGAATAGGCGTTTTTGTACAAGAGGCTGACATCCTAGTAAGAGGACATCGCCAAATAGTATAGAGTTTACAATTTGAAAAAGGAAACAAAACAGCTATGTGAACAATCCCACTGGGTTCCAACATTGTTATTGCCTTTATGTCTTCGAACGTCTCATCGCTTTGCTACCTAGTTGAAGATGAAGCTGATTGGTCAATGCCGAAATCTGGAGCCAGATAGTTGATGCCGAATTCTGGATGCGAAGTGATCCAATGAGACATAGTGTTACGCTTTTATCCCTAACTTTTGCCTGGACCGCCCTTTCGGGTTTTCAGTCCACCGGGATACCCATTTTTTGCCCAAGCCGCCCTTTCAGGTTTTCGACTTGCCGGGTGTACAGATTTTTTTATTCATTTCATCCCTTACTTTTGCCCGAACCCTTTTGGTTCGCCGAGAAGCCCTTATTTTTGCCTAGGTATGTCAACCTAGCGGGTCTTTTATTTATGCGTAGTATTTTTTCACTATGTCTGCATTGGCGGGGTGAGGAAGGTCATCACCATCCATAGTGGTTAGGATCATGGCTCCTCCTGAGAACACACGTTTAACCACAAATGGCCCTTCGTAAGTAGGGGTTCATTTGCCTCGGGGATCACTTTGAGGAAGGATGATGCGTTTGATTACCAGGTCCCCAACTTGATACTCTTGCGGTCTGACTTTCTTGTTAAATTCCCTGATCATCCGTTTCTGATACGTTTGACCATGACAGATAGCAGTGAGCCTCTTTTCGTCAATCAGATTTAATTGATCAAGTCGAGTCTGGATCCAATCATCTTCATTCAAGTCCGCATCCTTCATTATCCGGAGAGAGGGTATCTGGACTTCAATTGGCAAGACTGCCTCCATGCCATAGACCAAGGAGAAGGGAGTTGCCCCGGTTGACATCCTTGCTGAGGTACGGTACCCATGAAGAGCGAACGGTAACATCTCGTGCCAATCCTTATAGGTCACTGTCATCTTCTGCACAATTTTCTTGATATTTTTATTGGCTGCCTCTACAGCCCCATTCATCTTCGGTCGGTAGGGAGAAGAATTGTGGTGCTGTATCTTGAATTGTTCGCAGAGTTCAGTGATCATTTTGTTATTGAGATTGGTACCATTGTCTGTAATGATTCTTTCTGGGATGTCGTACCGACAGATCAGATTATGCCGGATGAAACGTGCCACGACGCTCTTGGTTACTGTGGCATAGGAAGCTGCCTCAACCCATTTCGTGAAGTAATCGATTGCCACCAAGATGAAGCGATGCCCATTGGATGCCGTTGGTCGGATTTCACCGATCATATCGATGCCCCACATTGCGAAAGGCCAAGGTGCCGTCAGGACGTTCAGAGGAACCGGCGGGATATGCACCTTGTCAGCATAGATCTGGCATTTATGACAAGTTCGGGAGTGTTGGTAACAATCGGCTTCCATTGTGGACCAGAAATATCCTGCCCGAAGGATTTTCTTAGCCATGGTGTGTCCACTGGAATGTGTTCCGAATGTGCCTTCATGTAATTCCATCATAATTTTCTCTGCTTCAGCCTTATCCACACAACGTAGCAGAGTTGAATCATGATTCCGTTTGTAGAGAATGCCGTTGCTGAGGAAGAATTTTGCAGCAAACCTCCTCATGAACTTCTTATCATTGACAGATGCACCTTCAGGGTATTCCTGAGCTTCCAAGTACCTCTTCACCTCATGATACCAGGGTTTTTCAATAACCTTCTCAGCCTCGAGCTCGCAGCAGTACGCCGGTTCATCCAACTTCCAGATAATGATTCGGGGAGCCTCATTGTCCCATTTAACTTTGAACATTGAAGACATCGTAGCTAGGGCGTCCGCTAGCTGATTCTCCTCTCTAGGGAAGTGCTCAAAAGTTATCTTTTCAAAGTGGGGAAGCAAAGTCAACACATACTCTTTGTAAGGAATAAGATTCGGGTGTTTCGTATCCCACTCGCCTTTGATCTGATTGATCACGAGAGCGGAATCTCCGAAGACACTTAGAAATTTTATCCTTAAGTCGATTGCAGCTTGTAAACCCATGATACATGCCTCGTATTCTGCCATATTGTTGGTGCAGCTGAAACATAATCGGGCGGTGAGGGGAGTATGAGTTCCTTTGGGAGATATGATTACAGCGCCGACGCCGTTACCCAAAGCATTGGAGGCTCCATCAAAATGCATAGACCATCGGGATCCTTCCTCAGGTCCTTCATCCGGTCCAGGTACTTCACAGTCCGTTACCACCATGATGTCTTCGTCCAGAAAATCAAAGTTCAATGATTGGTAATCGTCCACAGGTTGGTGCGCCAAATGATCTGCCAGTACACTTCCCTTAATTGCTTTCTGAGTTGTATACTGGATATCATATTCTGTTAAGATCATTTGCCATCTCGCTATTCTTCCAGACAGAGCGGGCTTTTCGAATATGTACTTGATGGGATCCATCTTTGAAATCAATAAGGTAGTGTGAGTCAGCATATACTGTCTCAGCCGGCGAGCAGCCCATACAAGAGCGCAGCAAGTTTTCTCAAGCAGTGAGTAACGAGACTCACAGTCGGTAAACTTTTTGCTCAAGTAATAAATAGCGTGCTCTTTTCGGCCAGACTCGTCATGCTGCCCCAGCACACACCCCATTGAATTATCAAGTACCGTCAAGTATAGTATCAGAGGTCTTCCTTCCACTGGTGGCATAAGAATGGGTGGCTCTTGGAGATATTCCTTTATCCTTTGAAAGGCGGCCTGACATTCATCATTCCAGCGTACCACTTGATCTTTCTTCAGTAATTTGAAGATTGGCTCACAAGTAGCAGTTAGATGTGAGATGAATCGGGCGATGTAATTCAGTCGTCCTAGAAAACCTCTGACTTCTTTCTCTGTTTTTGGAGTCGGCATCTCTTGTATGGCTTTTACCTTGGCAGGATCCACCTGAATACCTTTATCACTTACAATGAAACCTAGCAATTTTCCGGATCTTACCCCAAAGGTGCATTTGTTGGGATTCAACCTCAGCTTGTATAACTTGAGTCGGTCAAACAACTTCCCCAGGTGGTCAAGGTGCTCCTCCTCAGTTTGAGACCTTGCAATCATGTCATCAACGTATACCTCAATCTCATGATGGATCATATCATGAAATAAAGCAACCATGGCACGTTGATAGGTTGCCCCAGCATTTTTCAATCCGAACGGCATGACCTTATAACAGAAGGTGCCCCACTGAGTCACAAAGGTAGTCTTCTCCATATCCTCTGGAGCCATCTTGATCTGATTATACCCTGAAAAACCATCCATGAAGGAGAACACCTTGTGTTGGGCTGTATTGTCAACAAGGACGTCAATGTGAGGTAGGGGGAAGTCATCCTTGGGGCTGGCCCTGTTCAGATCCCTGTAGTCAACACACATTCTGACTTTACCGTCCTTCTTCGGCACTGGCACCACATTGGCAACCCACTGGGGGTAGGAAGTCACTGCAAGGAACCCGACATCAAACTGTTTCATAACCTCGGCCTTGATCTTTTCAGACATCTCTGGACGCATCCGTCGGACTTTTTGCTTTACCGGAGGGCAATCTTCCTTGGTTGGCAGGTGGTGAACTACAATGTTGGCATCCAAACCAGGCATATCTTCATAGGACCAAGCAAAAATCTCCATGTAGTCTTGTAGCATCTGGATCAATCGTTGCTTCACGCTGAGCTCTAGATTGGCACCAATCTTGACCTCTTTCCTATCTGTCTCAGTACCCAGGTTAATTGTTTCTACAGGCTCTTCATGTGGTTGAATAGCCCTCTCTTCCTGGAGTAGCAGTCTTGCGAGTTCACCAGGCACTTCGCAATCATCTTCACCTTCGTCTTCGGCCAAGTTGATCGGATTTTCGAAGTCATAACTGGCGGTAGCGGAGCTGTTACCAGTGAGATCCAGAGTGGATTGAAACCTGTATAAGTGAGTGTGTGTAAATATAGCTGTTTTGCAATATATATAACACAGAAAGGAAAAGAGCAAAAGATTTGAAATGCAACAAACGTCCAATGTTTTGATTGATGATATATGAAAATGTCATACAAAAAGCCCTCACAAATGGAGCTACGATGCCCCGGGTAGGACACCGAACCAACAAAGTTTTAACATATTGTTTGTTACAAATCGGAAATCAAAAGAAATTAATTACTGCGTGACAAATGTGATAGGGGTAAAATCCTTTGTCGTCCAGTTGCTTGGTCCGTTGCTGGTAGTCGGGTAGATCCAACTGTCAAATTCAGCTTCCTCCACATCCTCCTCGATAGCATTCACCCTTGAGCTGGAAATAAACACCGGAGCCTTTCCGATCTTCTCTTTGCGCACCACCTTCTGAGCCTCTGCAGTAAAGCCTAGCCCAAACTTGTCGTTCTTCTGAGTGAAGTCAGGAAGCTGACCCCAGTGTGCACAATTGCCTTTCTGAACCACAGCCCGGGCATCCCTTAGGGAAGCCATCTTCAAGGAATCATTCTCTTCGGCTATTGTCTCTGCAGCTGCTGAAATTGGATGTACCTCCTCGAAATGCTGAAAGGGGGTTTCAATAAACTACCCGTCCATCTCAATGTATCTGAAGGAATTCAAATGGCTCACCATATACTCCTCTTCTCCTTGCACAGTGACGATCTTCCCCCTGACGGGATACTTCAGCTTCTGGTGCAAGGTGGAGGTCACTGCCCCAGCTTTATGGATCCAAGGTCGACCCAGTAGACAAGAGTACGATGGACGTATATCCATTACATAAAAAGTGGAGTCAAACACTTGAGAGCCCACACGAATAGGGATGTTAACCTCTCCATGAACCATCCTTTTTGAACCGTCAAAGGCCCTGACGACGATATTGCTGGGCTTCAATTCTAGGCCTTCATAATCCAGACGATCTAAAGCCTTTTTCGGTAGGACATTCAAGGAAGAACCAGTATCCACCAATACATGCGCCAGAGTAGTGCCCCTGCACTCGATAGAGACATGCAGGGCATCATTGTGGTCTCTTCCCTTCGCGGTCAGGTCAGCATCTGAAAATCCCAAGCCATTGTCTGCTGTCAGATTCGCTATGCAATCAGTGAACTGGACTGCAGACGTCTCCTGCGGCACATGGGCCGTCTTGAGAAATGAGATCAAGGCCTTAGCATGGGCCTCGGAGCATAGCAGTAAGGAGAGCAGGTAGATCTTGGAGGGCGTATGCCCCAGCTGCTCGACAACATTGAAATCACTTTTCTTTATTATTTTCAGAATCTCCTCCATTTCTTGTCGGGAGGCCTCAGCATTTACGGGTATTGGTGCCTCCATCCGGGCAGGCTCTTCTTCAATCCCTTTGCCCCGAGCATTTGATGACTCGGCAGAAGGGGAGACAACTTGATCAGCAGCAGGAATAGGTAAACTTGTAGGTTTTATAAGGAGGGGTTTTCGAATAGCGGGCGGTGCAATGTCAGGCGAGAAGAGCCTGCCACTGCGGGTGACCTTGGCTGGACCGGTGATATCGCAGATACTGGCGTTGGCGTCGAATTCTTGTTTGATTCCATTCACATACACGTCTGCCCCATAATGCCAAGGGACAGCTTTATCAGATACGTAGGGGAGAGGCCCCGGGACAGTAATAATCACAGGTGCAACAGTCATGATTTGAACAGGCTTCTTCGGGGGAGCCTTGATTGGATTTTTGAAGATGGTGATCACAGAAACTTCTTTTATTGGGACCAACTGAACAGCAGACTTTTTGAATAGAATTTCCTTGCTATCCATTAGGCCTTGGATGCCTAACCTTAGCAAGGGACAATTAGATAGGGAAACAGCACAGAACAGGCAACCTTCACCGCAACCCGGAAATAAACCGGCCCGCAGTAGGTTCTTCTTGACAGTCTTTAGAGGGGTAACAACTTCATCTACCGAAACAGCATACATTTCTTCCTCAATGGCATTTACTCTATGCTGGGGCATAGGAGCAGTTACAACATTTGGTCTTTCCGGTGCTTCAAACTGAATTTCCTTTGCGTCGATCAGATCTTGCACTTTGTTTCTCAGGGCCCAGCAATCATCAGTAGTGTGCCCGGGACTATCAGAATGATAAGCACACCGGGCATTTGGGTTATACTTAGGAGACACAGTGTTGACGACCTTAGGAGCTTCTTTGAGGGTCACCAGGTTGGTGGATAACAGTTGGGGTAAAATTTGAGATAAGGTCATACTCAGCCGAGTATACTGCCTCTTGGGCCTTTCGCTTCTTTGTTGATTGTACTGCTGAGGAGCAGCAACAGGTTTTGAGATGACCAACGCATTGACGGCTTGGCGATTTTCGGGCTTGACTTGTCTTCTAGGACCATAGACGGCACTTGCTTCTTTCTTAAACGGCCTCTTCTCAGCACTTGTAGAGGCAGCCTTCTGTATCTTGCCTGACCTGATGCCAGCTTCAATTCTTTCTCCCGTCAATATCAAATCTGTAAACCCAGCGGAGGAGTTACCAACCAAATGATTGAAAAACGGACCAGACAAAGTCCCAAGGAACATATCCACCAGCTCTCGGTCAGTTAATGGAGGTTGCACCCTGCCAGCCAAATCTCTCCATTTTTGAGCGTACTCTTTGAACCCTTCACCCGTTCCTAGAGACATACCCTGAAGTTGGGTACGCGTGGGAGCGAGATCAGAATTGTATTGGTATTGTCTGTAGAATGCGGTTGCCAAATCTTCCCAGTGTCGGATGCTAGCTCCATCCAATTGGTAGAACCATTCAAGCTGTGACCCCGAGAGGCTATCTTGGAAGAAGTGAATCCAGAGGTTCTTATCTGCCGTGTAAGGTTGGATTTTCCTTACGTACGACCTTAGATGCAGCTTCGGGCAGGAGACCCCATCATACTTGGCGAAGGCAGGCGCCTTAAACTTGTGTGCAATTACTACCCCAGAAGATAACCCCAAATCTCCGAAATCCAGTCCCGGCACATTCTGAATTTCCATGGCGCTCAAGCGGTCCTCCAATTGCTTGTATCTGTCAGCAGCAGGTGGGTATTGTTCGTCATTATAGTCCGTCTCGTTGTCGGAGACTGCGGGACTAGGAGCTCCTCCCCCTTGGGGACTGTTTTTCTCAGCAGAAGAAGTAGTTGGATCAGCTTCATTGTGGAGTGTGTTCCCAAATCTGCGTCCGGTGTTGAACAATGCAGTCCTCTTTTTCTTCTTCTTCTTCAGGAGTAGAGTCTTCAACTCTTGCTGACCTTGGGCTAGGCTTAGGACCATTTCTTGAAACTGTGCACTTTGGGCCTGAAGGGCCTTGATTGCCTGCTTGCTGGATGAGTCTGGATTCATGATGACTGTGCACACAAACAGCGAAGAAAATTAAGCAACCTGTGCGATAGGGTACCTGCTATGCATATGGTGCAATGGAATGTGTATGCTTTATGTTTTCAAAGACAAACAAGATTCAACTTTGTAGACAAAAAAAGGAAACACATTTCATTAGATTAAAATTTTCAATTGTTCAACAATTTGCCCTTAGGCATTACAGGAATGAAAAATACTGGAAAGGAAATAAACTACAAAAGGAAACAATCAAAGCTCATCAATGCTCCCATGGCCTCCTCTTTTCAGTGCTGATGTAGTTGTTCAGGACCCGTTCTTCTTCCAATTGCTTAGTCAGCCTCTGAATCTTCCGTTCCTGCTCGTTGAACTTCTCTCGATAGAAATCCCGTTCTTCCTTTAGCTGCGCCCAAGATCTCTTCATGGTGTCAAAATCAGTAGGTATCTGAGGAGGGAGGGCAGTTGGAGGAACCCTATCTTCATCACGAGATTCAAGAATGAGAGGTCTAACAGCTTCGTAGGGCATGCCTAACTTCTGAGCACGGATGCGGACCCATTTGCAATAGGGCTTCAATGGCAGGGAAGTCTTTGGTCCCAACTCAAATGGGTCAGCTTTGTGAATTCTGTCCCAAGCTCTAATGAATCCCTGGCGTAGTTTGTCACTGTCTGCCTGAAACTCAAAATGGAAGTGAGGAACCAGCATTTCATGAGGCCCATCTCCTCTGGCTCTTCCAAACTGACGGAGAGCTAAGCATGGATTGTAAGAGATTCCTCCTTGGATGCCAATCAACGGGACATTAGGGTATTCTCCGCAACGGTCGATAACAGCTACCTCATCCAAACCTCTGAGAGTCCAGGTGATGTCATTATCAGTGAGAGACATTAACCTCCGAGCCCAACCTTTTCCTTCTTCATTCTTCAGCACGAACTTAGGAAGGTGCGAAATAAACCACCTTACTAGCAAAGGAGCACAACACCACGGAGTTCCCCGTTTTCGAGCAGTACGAGCATAGAGTTGTTGTAGAATATCACCCAAAAGAGTGGGTACCGGATTCCGAGACATGAAGATCCTTATGACATGGATACTGATAAAGGTGTCAGGGTTGGGAAACAGCACCAGACCATAGATCAAAAGAGCTAGAACATCCTCATATGCCTTGAAGTCCAAGTCATTCCAGAAATCATTAGCCTTGCCAACCAGAAATTTGACCAAAAAGCCCTTGATCCCATTTCTAGTTTCCCAGTTGGACAATACCTCTTCTTTGGTCAATGGGAGAATTGCAGCAATCTCTTCAGGCCTAGGAGTCTTTTCCAAACCAGTGAAGGGAGTTTGTTCCAAGACAGGAATCCCAAGCAAATAAGAAAATTCTTCCAGGGTAGGAACCAGCTGGAAGTCTTGGAAGGTGAAACAGTGATGCAGAGGGTCATAAAACTGGGTCAGAACACTTATCAGTTGTTGGTCCCATTTTGCAGTGATCAAGCCAAGGAGAGAACCATGTCTGTTGATGAAAGAAGAAGTGTTTGGAATCCTTCCAACCAAATCCTTGAGTAAAACTGGTGGTTGAACAAAGTTGAGCCGAACAGTATTTCTGCGCACGGGTATCATGATGTCCTACAAAACAGAGCAAAGATGAAACTTTTTTTTTTGTCTTTGAAATGGGTTAGTCCTTTGTACAGGATGCATGCAATGGTATGATGGCATGATGCTATGATGAAACACACCACAAGTATTCACATAGGCAAATAAGGCACACAAGTCACACAAGACACCTTTAGGTTTCAAGCCAGCATGAGTTTCAGGTATTACCCTCTTTTGGTTTTGTTGGTTAAAACCTGTCCTATCAAAAGTAACCGGGTTCTAGAGGATCTCAAATCATTGGCTACCCTCAATCGGTCATAACTCCAGCATCGCAATCTTTTCTCGCGGCCAGAACCATCTCGAGATTTTAGCCTCAATGAGTGTAGCATACTGCTACTGTCCTAATAGCCAAGTTGGTCAATTTAGGGTTCTAAGGTTGGTTGGTGTTTAATGACCCCTTAGAAGACCTATATTCTCCCCGTTACAACACAAGGGATATAGGTGCAGACTAAGATGCCACACCAACGTAGCCACTGCTTCACCCATGTCGGTCTACGCCGGACAGGTCCCTCACAGATTATGCTACCTAAAAAGGGTATATCCCAGATCCGGGTTAGGATCTATGAACTCCGATGCAAAGCCCACAAATATAAAAGCAGACAAAGCAAACAATTGAAAACAAAGGTGATCTAAGCCCTAAGGTTACTCCACTTTTAAAGTTCAATCCCCAGCAGAGTCGCCAGTTCTGTGATACGGTGGGAGAACTGACTTGAGGTTTTGCGTTTGTATTCGCAAATGTTGCGGTTAGCAAGAGTCGCCACCGACTTTTTTATTTTATCCTAAGGAAAGGTTAAAAAGCACAGCAAAAACCTTTTGAGATGTTTTCTTGGGTTCGGGGAGTAGATTATAGAAAGGGAAGGTATTAGCACCCTTTCTATCCATGGTTATCCATGGGCTCTTAGTTACTTGCTTAGATCACTTGCCTTTTGTTTTCAATTGTTTTAAATGGTGCTTGAGTGTGTGGGTTTGAAAATGTTTTGAAAAGAGGCCAATGTGGTGGCAACCTTTGTAATGATCCATGTGGGGATGTATACAAAGATGTATGTCTTTTGAAAAAGTTTTCATTTGTTTTTGAAGGTTGTTTTGAAAGTGTAGTGATGTGTGATTTTGAAATTAGGCAAGTGTTTTGTTTTGCAAGTTAATTCAAGTAACTAAGAGGTTATCTACTCCTAAATTTCTCAAAAGATCATTGCTATACTTTAACCCTTTTAACAAGTTTGCTCCACCATTGTATTTGGTGGGCAACCTTGTGTTAGGATGTGAAAGGGACAGGCGCGGGTCATCGTTTTAGACCATAATTGCAACGGCGTTAAATGTCTTTGAGCAATTTCTTTAAGGGACTTGATCATTTGTTTTTGTTTGTTTTGAAAAGTTTTGTCGAGGGACTATGATCATTCAAATTGTTTGCTTTGCCCAAAGAAGTTCAACATGCAATATGGCCCATTTATTTGAAGGCAACAAGTGGAAAACCCTAGGGGGTGTAAGTGTGATTTGTGTGTCCATTTTCATGCTTGTTTATCTTGTATTAGGTCAAGCTATTTTTTATCGTTTTTTCGCATACAAACCCTAATTCTAACATGTTATCATTAGAAAGCAATAAAGTGCGAAATTAAAATTACTAAGCTATTACAAAACCAAATATGGGAAGGGGGGTACAAATGTTCAAATGGGGATATTGACAAGAATTTAAATCTACATTATTACATCATTTTGAATATTTGCAATTTAAATAATGTACAAAAATTAAATAAAAATGCAAGATGCAAAAGAAATGTTTTGTATATGTATGAAAACAAAATTATTTATGTAAAAGAGAAAAGAAAAATAAAATGTATTATTTTTTGGAGTATTTTGAATTTAGGGCAAAAACCCTAATTTTTAAAGAAAATGCATTATTATCTAATTTAATACAACTATTTATTTGTTATTTATAAAAATAAAATAATAATGAAGTATATTATGAAAAAAGTATTTTGTATCAAATATTAATAAAGTGAAAAATTCAAGTATTTTCATATTTTATCTTAAATATATTAATAAACATATATATATATACATATATTAATTTCTTAAATGTGCATTATACACAAAATAAATATTTATTTAATATTTTAATAAAATAAATAAAAAGAGTATTTTTTGTGTGAAATATTTTCAGAAGGTAAATGAAAATAAAAATGTATTTACACTATTTTTTTTCTATTTATTCTAATAATAGTATATATATATATTTATATGCAAACAAAAGAAATAAATCAAATAAATATGCCATATATTCAAAAAATGATGGAAAAAATATTTTTAATTTTTTAATGCCATGAGAAAAAATAAACAAAGTCAACCAAAAAAGAAAAAGTCAAAAAGAGTCAAAAATGAAGCCAATGGGCTCAGGGGGTGTAAACATGGAAATAGGGTGTGAAAAGAAATAACACAAAAGCCCAGCCCAATGATCATTGTCTTCAACCTCCAGCTCAAACATTTGAAAAACGCGCGCCCCTGTTCTTCAATGTCTAACTCCTGATTCTTGGCTTTTCAGCAAAAACTCATAACACAAGAAATGTTCAGCATGAAGAGACGGTTCTAACCATGTATGGAACTTGACCTAACTCTCTAAGACGAGGGAGAATTTCTCCTCCCCCAAATCCTAACCTAATTTTTCTACCATTTTCAAACTCCAAATTCTCTCTACTCAGGCAAAAGAAATGAAATGTAAGGATATGTACATGTTCAGGGCTATGAGTAGGACCTTGTTTCTTCACAAACTTAAGACTAAAGATGCATGATAAGAGAGATACGAGTTCAAAGTTTTACCTGTGCAGTTGAACTTCTATGTGGAGAATGAGAGACTTTCAGTGCAATGTAATGATTGGAAAAGCTTCCTTGAGGTCCAGGGATGCTTTTTCAATGCTCACTTTGTCTTGAACCTTCTTGTATCAAGCTGCAGAACTTCAACTGCAAAAGGAGAAATTAAAAATGGTGGAAACTGTTAGAGTGATTACAGGTCAGGTTTTAGGCCATGGTTAGTTTGCATATGTTGTATGGAAGGTGTATGAATTGATTTTGGTGAGAATGCTCGAGAGAAATGGGAGTTTGCACTCAAACTGCAGAGGCAACTCTGTTTTTGCAGTTTGAGGATGATTCTGAGATGGAGGATGTTTTGGAGGGCAAGGGCTCGTGTGTTAGCTTGGATATGGTCTATGGAATATGTTTGATAACTTCTCTCTTGTGTTTCTAAGCTGAGATGAGATATGGCACAAGTTATGCAATGTTACTTGAAAATGAAGCAAGCAAAGGTCACTTTGTGTTTTAGGTCAGTAGGGGCCTCTAATCCTGCTGCATAAGCCTCTCTTGATCAGAGCAATTTGCCCATAATCTTGTGCCCATGAGATTTTGCTTGTACTTGCTTGATTTGCAATTGGACATAAAGTTAACCTTTTCAAAAATGGAAAGTTCACTTTATCTAGTTTAGGATCAATCCATTATGCAATGTTAGAACACAAAGAACATGGCCTTGGCACAATGAATAAGCATTAAATTATTGAGTATGGAATGGTTCAAGGACCTGTAATCAAGCATAAAGCAAGCTAAACTCAGATTTGCAAGTTTATGAACATGCCTTGATGAAGAACAAAAGTGAATTTTTGCCAACTTGTGAAATTCGAATCTCTCAAGTTATGAGGTTGTTTGATGAGTTCTTGGACATTTTGGAAAGCTTGGAATGTGTACTACAATCCATATTTGAAATGAAAATCAAAATTCCAAGTGGAAGGGTATGAAAAGTGGCCTTGAAGTGGGGTAGAAAACCTTGTCAAAATAGGTTAAATTTCACTAAGTTAAAAATGGTTTAGTGCCCTTATTCAAAAAATTATAACTTGAGATACAAGCTTCAAATGAGAAAACTTTGTGAATCAAAGTTGTAGATTATGCAACAAGCTACAACTTTCATGTTTTGACTTTTGTTTAAATCAAAATGGACCTTGGTGAAAAGATGGGGTAAAGTTGGGAAAAAATTAGGGTTTTTCATAACTTAGAAAAATTCTAAGTTATGAAAAATTCCATTTTCTAACCCTAATTTGCATTTTGTGGTTTCTTGGTGAACAAGTTTCATGATTTGGCATGTTTTGATGAAAAATGAATCTTGACTCTTGATTTTGACCAAAAAGTCAAAGTTTGACTTTTCAATATACAGTCAAAATTGATCAATTGACTGGGAAATTCAATTGTCAATCTTGTGTACTTGGGATCTTTTGAGCTTGATGAATGTGTCAAGACCATTTCATTGAGTCCTTGAGTCCATATGTGAGCTTTATTTGCCATTGGCTAGGTCAAACAGTCAAAAGTTGCCTTTGTGCAGTCAAAACCCTAAAAATGACCATTTTGCCCTTTTGGTGATCTGATCAAATTTCTTGTGGAATTGTGATCCAAACTTGATCAAATGGTCCATATGAATTCAATATGTTAATGTGGGTCAAATTTCATGAGATTTGACTGTCAATTGGCCACAGTTGACTTTTTCCCCAATACAGTTGATTTCTAGGTCATCTGTATAATTGACTGGGCAAAACTTGGAATCAAGACTTGAAACTTGGTATGGAGAAACTTGGGAGCCCAATATGAAGCATGAAAGTCATCTTAGGCATTTTAGGTCAAAACATCCTTAGGCAAACACAAACCCTAATTTGAGTCCACAGTGCAAGGAGAAGTCTTGAGCAGAGGAAACCCTAACTGGATCTTGATCTTCAAAGGTATTGTGATGAGAAAATGTTGAGGAAATGGGAGGGCAAATTTTGGGGTACAACAGCTTACATTCTGAGAGGTCAAATTTCTTCAGAAGATCTCTGATGTATTTGCTCTGATGAATGTAAGTTCCTTCTGGAGTTTGATTGATCTGAATTCCCAGAAAGAATTTCAGTTCCCCCATGAGGCTCATCTCAAATTCTGCCTGCATACACTTAGCAAATTTTCTTCCAAGAGAAGGATTAGTAGAACCAAAAATGATATCATCAACATAAATTTGACAGACTAAGATGTCACTCTTAACTGTTTTACAGAATAGAGTAGTGTCCACTTTCCCTCTGGTGAATTCATTTTCAAGCAGAAAGTTACTTAGTCTTTCATACCAAGCTCTGGGAGCTTGTTTCAGACCATACAGTGACTTCTTTAGTTTGAAAACATGTTCTGGATGTTTTGTATTTTCAAAACCTGGGGGTTGGTGAACATAAACTTCTTCTTCTATATAACCATTTAAGAATGCACTTTTGACATCCATCTGATACAGAGTGATGCCTCTATTAACAGCAAATGAAATTAAAAGTCTGATAGATTCTAACCTGGCGACTGGGGCAAAGGTTTCTGTATAGTCTATCCCCTCTTGCTGACTATAACCTTGTGCAACCAGTCGTGCCTTGTTTCTGATGACTTCACCTTGTTCATTTAGCTTGTTTCTGAACACCCATCTTGTTCCAATGACGTTGAATCCTTTTGGTCTGGGAACGAGATCCCATACGTCGTTTCTGGTGAATTGATTCAGCTCTTCTTGCATTTCCAGAATCCAGTCATTATCCAGAAGTGCTTCATCAATAGAAGAAGGTTCAATCAGAGACACCAGTCCCATAAGAGTTTCTTCAGAGTTTCTGAAGCTTGCTCTTGTTCTGATTGGATCTTCCTTTCTTCCTAGGATAGTCTCTTCTGGGTGATCCAAGCTGCTTCTGGGTAATCTCTTCTGAGGTTGATCAGCAGCTGTTGTAGGATTCCTAGCAGTGCTCCTTTCAGACGTTGAAGGAATGTCTGTGTTGAGAGCTTCTGATGACTTGTCTTCAGAACCTGCAAATTCAATTTCTATACCTGCAAAAATTTCATTCTGCTTTGACTTTTCAGAGTCAAGCTTATCATCAAAACGAACACTGATTGATTCTTCCACAATCTGTGTTTCTGTATTGTATACTCTGTACCCTCTTGAGCGTTCAGAGTATCCTAACATAATACACTTCTGTGCCTTAGAGTCAAACTTGTTCAAATAATTCTTTGTATTTAATATAAAGCAAGTACATCCAAATGGATGAAAATATGAAATGTTGGGCTTTCTGTTCTTCCACAATTCATATGGAGTCTTTTCCAGAATAGGTCTTATTGAGATTCTATTCTGAATGTAGCACGCTGTGTTTATTGCCTCTGCCCAGAAAGTCTTAGCAACGTTTGTCTCATTGATCATGGTTCTGGCCATTTCTTGCAATGTTCTGTTCTTTCGTTCTACAACTCCATTTTGTTGGGGAGTTCTAGGACAAGAGAAATCATGCAGAATGCCTCTGTCATTAAAGAATGACTCAAAATCTTTATTTTCAAATTCTCCACCATGATCACTTCTGACTTTAACGATTCTAAGATCTTTTTCATTCTGAACTTGGTTACAGAAGGTAACAAACACAGAGTGTGACTCGTCCTTGTGTCTTAAGAACTTTACCCATGTCCATCTGCTATAGTCATCTACGATTACTAACCCATACTTCTTACCACTGACTGAAGCAGTTTTAACTGGTCCAAATAAGTCAATGTGCAGAAGTTCTAATGGCTTAGAGGTAGAAACAACATTTTTGGATTTAAAAGAAGGTTTTGCAAATTTGCCTTTCTAACATGCTTCACACAGAGCATCTGAATTGAACTTCAAATTAGGAAGTCCTCTGACCAGATTGAGTTTGTTAATCTGAGATATTCTTCTCATACTAACATGCCCCAATCTTCTGTGCCAGATCCACTGCTCGTTGTTAACAGACAGAAGACATTTTACATTATGACTCTTTAGTTCAGAAAGTTTGATTTTGTAAATGTTGTTTTTCCTCTTACCATTAAACAGGATAGTCCCATCTTTCTGACTAACAGCTTTACATGATTTTTGATTAAAGATTATATCATAACCGTTATCACTTAATTGACTTATGGATAACAGATTATGCATCAATCCATCTACTAGCAGAACATTATTAATAGAGGGAAGATTTCCATTACCTACAGTTCCAGAGCCAATTATCTTTCCCCTCTGATTGCCTCCAAAGCCAACGTGGCCTCCAGGCTTAAGTTCCAGGCTTTGGAACATATGCCTTCTTCCCGTCATGTGTCGTGAGCAGCCAGAGTCCAGGTACCATGACTGGTGTTTCTGACTTGCTGCTAAAGATATCTGCAACATGTATTATTTTATCCTTAGGTACCCAGATTTTCTTGGGTCCTGACTTGTTAGTTTTACCAAAACTCTGGTTGAATTTTGGTTTCACAGAGTGCTTACTGCTAGTATATTTGATATCATGTGTGTGACCATACACAAAGTGTGAATTTAAAGGAGTGTGTTTAATGGTTAAGTCCATGACATTCTTTGGTGTAGGAACCTTACCTTGGTATCCTATTCCTTTCCTGCCGTTTCTGCTAACTCCATAGATCATTGAAGCCATTCTGCTTCTATCTATGCTTTTAGCTAGGAACTTCTGGAAACTGTGATCATACTCCTTGATGATCTCATCAGCGTTGCTGGGAGTTTCAGAAATTGGTTCCTTCTGAGAGTTTTGTAAAGTGTTTTCTAATTTTGAAATCTTATCTCTCAGCTCAGAATTTTCCAATTTGAGACTCTCAGACTTATTAGAGTCAGATTCAAGATTCCTTTTCAGGTCTCTGAATTTAGCTCTAATCTGCTGATAACGTTCCAGAATCTCATTAAGGCTTTCAGCAAGTTCAGCCTTTGTAAAGTTAACAGCGAAGTTAGGAAATACCTCTTCTGTGTCTGATTCTGAGTCTGATTCAGAAGCTTCACTATCTTCTGATATGTTTGCCATGAGAGCTATGTTTTCCCTTTCATCATCTGATTCTGAGTCAGCTTCAGACGAGTCAGAGTCATCCCATGTAGCCATGAGACTTTTCTTCTTCTCTCTTCCAAACTTCTTTTTGGGCTTTTCCCTCTGAAGCTTTGGGCAGTCACTCTTGTAGTGTCCTTGCTCATTGCACTCATAGCAGATGATGTCTTTGGTGTTTGGCTTCTTGCTACTGGAGGAGCCTTCAGATCTTCTGTATCCAGAGGAAGAATCTGTCCTTCTGTATCTGGAAGAAGACTCGTTCTGATCAGATCTTCTGGGATTCCTGAACTTCCTTTGTCTTTGCTTCCATAGTTGATTTACTCTTCTGGAGAGAAGGGAAAGTTCGTCTTCTTCTGATGAGGATCCATCAGATGTTTCTTCAACTGCCTGCAAAACTTTAGACTCAAATTTTCTGTTAGATTTTAATGCTAAAGGCTTACCTTGCTTCTGAGGCTCATCAGCTTCTAGCTCTATCTCATGACTTCTGAGGGAGCTTATAAGTTCCTCCAGAGTGATTTTGTTGAGATCTTTAGCTAGCTTCAGAGCAGTAACCATAGGCCTCCACTGCTTGGGTAAACTTCTGATGATTTTCTTGACATGGTCAGCAGTAGAGTATCCTTTGTCCAGAACTTTGAGACCAGCTACCAGAATCTGGAATCTAGAGAACATAGTTTCAATGGATTCAGATTCTTCCATTTTGAACGCCTCATACTTCTGAATGAGCGCCAGAGCTTTTGTTTCTTTGACTTGAACGTTGCCCTCATGCGTCATTCTGAGAGAATCAAAAATATTCTTTGTTGTGTCTCTGTTGGAGATCTTTTCATACTCAGTATAGGAGATGGCACTGAGGAGGATGGTTCTTGCCTTGTGGTGATTCTTGAAGTCACGCTTTTGTTGATCTGACATTGATTTTCTATCAATCTTCTGACCACTTGCATTCACAGGGTGCGTGTATCGATCTGTCACCATATCCCACAGATCAGCATCATGTGCTAGAAAGAAGCTTTCAATTCTGTCTTTCCAGTAATCAAAGTTTTCTCCGTCAAAGACTGGAGGTTTGCCACTGAATCTGTCTCTGTCCTCATTGTTGTCATTGCTGATGTGAGAATTGTTTCCTGCCATTGTGTTTTTCTGACGCTGGATCTTGTACTGACACGGTTAAGTGTTTTAGCTCAGAACCAGGCGCTCTGATGCCAATTGAAGTGGTGAAAAACACAAGAAGGGGGGGTTGAATTGTAAAACTGAAATCTAAAGCAATGAACACGATATTTTTATCCTGGTTCGTTTGATCTCAAACTACTCCAGTCCACCCGTCAAGGTGATTTCGCCTCTCTCCAACGAGGTCTTAATCCACTATATTCAACTGAATATTACAGACTGCTTTAACAACTGCTAAAGCCTTCTTGATTCAAACCACAACCCGGTTTGTCAAGGTAACACTTTCTTACAAAGAGATAAAACAATGTGTGTGAATGTTTTCTACAAAACTTTATCACAACTGTGATGTATACACAAATTGAAGCTTAGAAACTAGATTGCTAAACAGTAATGAGATATCAGAGTGTATGGTTTAGCAAGACTGGTAGAACGAAGATTATGGTTCAGCTTTTGTGCGTGTAGAGAGTTGGAGAGCATTAGCCATTATAATCTTCAAAGCCTTGTTTATATAGCACTTGAGATGATGAACGTTGAATGCAATATTCTTGATTCAATGCTAATAACAAGCTTTCCTTATTGAGCAGATCTTGTCTGGAATGAGGCCGTTGGAATTAATTAGCTTTCAATGCACAGTACCGTTGCTTACTTAACGCAAGTTCTGGCTTGGCTCATTCTGATTCTGCTTCGCTGCTGATGAACTATTGTGTTTCTGTATCAGAGTGTTTGAGCGCAGTCTTGTTCATCAGGCTTCAGCATGTACGTGAGTTGATCATCTGATCTTGACGTTCTGATGTAGCAACTTCTGATGCTGGTGTATGAAATCAAATTCTGATGCTGAATAGATGTGATCTTGCTTATATCAATCAGCGTATCTGCAAGTCAGAGCATAATAATTTTAGGCAGCAGATAGTTCAAACATGAAACATATAAATACTATATCTTTTCACTTTGTTATCATCAAAACTTAAATATAGGGTAGTAGATTCAAACATTGTTCTAACACCTTCTAGATATAGTTTCAGAAGTAAACCAGATATGGTGACGTTCTGATGCTGCTTCCAGATATCCTTCTAGATATAGTTTCAGATATGACCCAGATATGGCGACGTTCTGATACTGCTTCCAGATTTCCTTCCAGATATAGTTTCAGATGTAAACCAAATATGGTGACGTTCTGATACTGCTTCCAGAATTCCTTCTAGATATAGTTTCAGATATGACCCAGATATGGCGACGTTCTGATACTGCTTCCAGATATCCTTCCAGATATAGTTTCAGATGTAAACCAGATATGGTGACGTTCTGATACTGCTTCCAGATTTCCTTCCAGATATAGTCCAGATATAAACCAGATATGGCGACGTTCTGACACTTATTCCAATTGAAGACATTCCAAGACCTAGACCGGTTCAGTTAAATCGACCCTAAGATTTTCCTGATGCTTACCCAGTCAAAGGCCTCCTCTGGTTCAGTCAGATCGACCCTAAGATCTCCCTGATTCTTATCCCAGTAGAAGACATCCAAGATTTTTCTCAACGAGCGTTGTTGAAGTTAAAGTCGCCCAAGGTTCTCTTACCATTCATGCTAAGGCAATAACCATCCCTGGTTCATTCATCGCCATTTGAAGCTCCAGACTCAGCTCCTGTAACCGGTCAGGACACATCTATACCAAGCATCTGAAAACCAGTTCCTGCAACGTGTCAGGTACTCATTTGTTCTTTTGCAGGTATGCAGGTTCTCGCTAAGGAATCTCTTACGCGATCAACCTCCAGATGGCATCTATAAGCCCATCATCCTATCCATCAATCTCTAAATGGCATCTATAAGCCCATTTCCGTCACACTGCTACTATGTGAGCGCAAATTTCTGGGCACTCTAGTGTCCAATCATCTTCTACCTTTGGATTACGAAAGGCACGTCAGCCAATCTGCATCCTCAGGTCTAAGAAGATTGAACAGGGGCAACTGTTGTACCCCAAAATTTGCCCTCCCATATTCTTCAAGATTTGCCAAGTCAAGCTGCAAAATTCCCCAAGGGTTGCACAGTGCAAAGGTCTCCTATATAGTCAAAACTAGGGTTTGTGTTCTAATCAAGAAAATGAAGTTTTCAAAGGCCCAATCAAGTCCCACATGCCTACAAATATAGTCAAGCATCCTCATATCAAGTTTCAAGGCATTCAGCACAAAATTGCACAGTCAAAACCCTAAATTGCACTACAGTCAACTGTAGGGGCAAAATGGTCATTTGATAGTCAAAAGTTCAAATTTTTGGTCAACATATCATTTTGAAGCCACAAACATCATTTGATCAAAGCTTGATCATGATTCTCAAAATTTGGCTCAGAAATCATCAAGATGCAAAAGTTTCCTTATTTGGACAGCTGAAAAAGTCAACTGAAATTGACCAGGGCATAACTTTCACATGGATTATCAGAAAAATTCCATCCAAAGCTCATTTTGAAGAGAAAGACATTTCCTACAACCCATCTTCATATTTCAAGTCCAAGAAATGCTCTCACAAAAAGTTATCAATTTCAACATTATAGGTCATTTTCAAAAGTCAACAAAAAGGGACTTTAAGTCAAAGACCATAACTTGATATTGGTAAATCAAAATGACATGGGACCAAAGGAATTGGTTAGAGGACTCAAAGACCTTTCCAAAATGTCCTAGAACATGAGAAAAGCTTAAAAATTGAGCAAGTTATGCCTTGTGGAAGTTGGGAAATTTTTGGATATTTTGAAAAGTCAACATTGATTCAAATGACCTAAAATTGCTAATGGGCCCATTTTTCTTCCATGATTCATCATCCATGACATGTGCACGACCACTTGGCCCAAAGGGAAGTATTTTCTCATTTTTTATTTATTTATTTGAATTATTTATTTATATTAATTCATTTAAATCATTTAAATATATGAAAAATATCTAACTTGACCTAACCAAATCTTTTTATACATGTTTTGCCATCAAGATTTCGTGCATATGCAAATTAGGGAAGAATTGGATTGATTGGCATGATTGAGAACAAAGAACACTTGAAAAAGATTGAAAAAAGATCCTTAAGAATCAAATTTCCAAAAACCATTATTGCATTGGATTTGTTCTACTTTTTTTAACCTAATTGATTCACTACAAATGCTAGAACATAACCCTAATCACAACGGAAAAAAAGCTGCGCAGAAGAGCTAAGAACAAACTTAGAAATTTCTCTCAAAAAGTCAATTCTGAAAACAAGGTTAGAGAGCAATTCAAGACCTAATTTTCATTCCAATAGCTTCCTTGGAGACCATTGATCACATTCCAATCGAAAACAACAATCCAGACGCGAGGAATTGGTATACAGAATGCAAGATGTTTCGTGAAAAATTCATAATCATACTTTGAAATTTAGGCATTTTTATGGCATTTCAATTATTGATTCTTATTCCTTGAATGATTATGAAGCTAACCAAACTATTTGATTGTATTTTTATGCACCCTACGTGAATCCACCATTAGCGTTTTTTAGGGTTCAAGAAGCTTGAAATTAGGGCTTTTGAAACGAGGCAAAATTAGCCCACGAAACCATGACCATTCAACTCAGGATGCTCTGACGGTCATAAGGGAACCCTCGCGATCAATTTATGAACCCTATAGCGCTATTCGCTATTTTCTCTAAAGCGGCCTAACACAACGCATGAAAAATCGTTGCCTTTGTTTTTATGTTTCAGGGATAATGGATAAGACGATGTGTTGGCAAGACGTGATAGGTTGTTTCAAATTTGCGCGCGCTCCAACCCACTAATATCATGTCTTTATTTATTATATTTGTATGCTATTATATATTAAATGAAATTGACATGGCTCAGTGGCACAGGTGTTAACTGGTGATGCTAGTGACCTGGGTTCGAACCCCAGGTCTATGTTCTCTCAATATTATTTTTCAATCCATTATCATATGCAGGCACCATACTGAGAACCATCATAGTCCCTCATCATCAAGCCAGCCACGCGTCCTGGGAGATCAAATCAAGGGCATGGATTCAAAGAACATGCTACGCCCTAGTCAACGCATCACACGTGATTCAAAAAAGTCCAACGAGGCCAAAGCTAAATGGGCCAGATGGCTGAGCCCATACCTCCTAATTTGGGACTGAACCCCCCCTGGTTTGCAATTTTCTATATCTTTTCTTATACTTTATTTTCAATCATTATTTTATTTTTATTGTTTTGATTTAATTAATTAATTATTTTTACCAAATACAAAAACCTCATAAAATCGGAAAAGATGAAAAATATAATAAGTATTTTATTTTAATTATTTTCATAAACAAATTGTATGTAAATAAATTTAGTTTTAATTTAGGTTGCAACTTTAATTCTTTTCATAATAAAAATTCAAAAAAATGTAGAATTAGGTTTAATAAATTTTATTCCTTTTAAATTTTTCTTTCTTATAATAATATTTATTTATTTTATTTATTTTTTATAATCAAATTTGCATGAAAATAACTTAGGCTTAAATTAGGTCAAGTTTCAATATTTCTTAATAAATTAAAAAATAACTAGAATTAGGGTTTGCCTTTTATTTTAATTTTAATTCATTCTTTTTTCTATTAAATCTCAAAATACTAAAAATACCAAAAAACATTCTCTTTTAATTTTTAATTTTAATTCCTCATTAATTTTAATCTTTGCAAAAGGGTCCAACGCCCATATTCTTAATTGTTTAATTTCTCATATTTATTTTATTCCGCTTAAATAATTATGTACCTCTCCCGAAGCCTTGTAAATATACTTCTCGCATTTTTCAATTCTTTTGCTTTATTTATTTTTCCGTCAAATCGGGTCCTGGTTAATTTTGGCGATGTGGACCCGCGCCATTTGTAATAGCTTTAGATTTACTTTTCCTCGCAATTTTTAACTGTTAAACAAAGCATGCAAGAATGAATGGCCCTAAATAAAATCAAGCGTAGAACACCAATAACATGAAAAGACAAAATATCTGAAAACGACACACGAATCGCACACACCACCCCTAGGGTACGCCTCACTGTTGCCTTGCCTTCGAAAGGTGATCGTCGGGTAGAGGATGTCTTAGTAAGTCCTCATGATCCGGGAACCTGGCATGAGGGTAGCTTCTAAGGTGTCTTCCCATTGCTCTGGTGATCACCATGTCCCGAATCTCGAATTGACCCGAACACCTCCAACGGTGGTGCTACCTACCTCTCAATGGTGGGATGGCACTACTTTAAAGGACATTTACACAGACGAATTCCTTAGGGTAGGTAGGTTCTCGTAGATACTTGCTCTAATTCCAAAACAAAATTCAAAAATACTTTTCACACCGACACATTTTCAAAAAGCTTTCGAAAGCAACTTTTCAAACACTCTTGAGGACCGATACAAGAGTCGAACTGAAATTTTCAAAGAAAATTTTTAAAACCCACAGTTGAAAAGAAAACAAACCATTTTTGAAAACACAATGAGCAAGTATCTAAGAGCCCATGGATAACCATGGATAGAAAGGATGCTAACACCTTCCCTTTCTATAATCTACCTCCCGAACCGAGAGCAATCTCTTTAAGGAATTTTTTTGTGCTTTTGTCCTTTCCATTTGGAGAAAATAAAAGACGGTGGCGACTCTTGCTTCCGCGACATTTCGCGAACCAGCGTTAAACAGTCAGTTCCAGATCCACCGATCACACAAGGGTATTCAGGTAGACCCTGCAAAGGTTAAAGCCATACAAGAGATTTCGGATCCTCGCACTGAGAAGGAGGTTAGAGGTTTCTTGGAACGCCTAAATTACATTACCAAGTTCATTTCCCATCTAACCATTACTTGCGAGCCAATCTTTAAACTCCTGAAGAAAGATCAAGTGGTAAAATGGAATGATGAGTGTCATACTTCCTTTGATAGAATCAAGGAATACCTTCAAGAGCCTCCAATTCTGATGCCTCCAATTGAAGGAAGACCTTTGATAATGTACTTTACAATGTTAGATAATTCAATGGGGTGTGTGTTGGGGCTGCATGACGAGTCTGGTCGAAAATAGCATGCAATATACTACCTTAGCAAAAAGTTTATCGACTGTGAAACAAGATACTCACTACTCAAGAAAAAAACTTGTTGCACTTTGGCATGAGCTGCTCGTCGACTAAGACAGTATATGCTCACTTACAATACCTTGTTGATATCTAAAATGGATATGATCAAGTACATCTTCGAGAACCCCACTCTCTCCGGATGCATAGCGAGATGGAAAATGATCCTAACGGAATACGACATTCAATACACAACCCAAAAAGTAATAAAGGAAAGTATATTAGCTGATCATTTGGCTCATCAAGCTGTGGATGACTACCAATCTATGAACTTTGAATTCCCGGATGAGAATATCATGTTAGTAACTGACTGTGAAGAACCTGGACCGAATGAAGGACCTGAGAAAGGATCCCAGTTGACTATGGTTTTTGATGGAGCTTCCAACGCACTCGGTAATGGCATCGGTGCTGTAATCATATCTCCTGAGGGCTGTCATACTCCTTTCACCGCCAGATTATGTTTCAATTATATCAACAATATGGCTGAGTATGAAGCATGCATAATGGGTCTCAAAGCTTCTATTTACCTGAGGATCAAGTTCTTGAGTGTTTTCGGAGGTTCAGCCTTGGTAATAAGTCAAACCAAATGAGAGTGGGACACAAAGCACCCTGATCTCATCCCTTACCGAGAGCATATACTGACATTGCTTCCACACTTTGAAGAAGTCACCTTTGAGCATTTTCCACGAGAAGAGAATCAGTTGGTGGACACGCTAGCTACTATGTCATCTATGTTCAAGGTCAGACGGGACAATGAGGCCCCTCAGATCACTATTGAGAGATCGGATGAACCAGCTTACTGCTATGAGATCGATATTGAAGGGGGAACAGACAAACCTTGGTTCCATGAAGTGAAAAGGTATCTCGAGGCCCAAGAATATCCCGAGGGGGCATCTGTCAATGATAAGAAGTTTCTGAGAAGGTTCTCCGCAAAGTTTTTCCTCAGTAATGGAATCCTTTACAAGTGCAACCACGACTCTACTTTACTTTGGTGTGTAGACAAGAGAAAAGCAGAGAGGATTATGGCAGATTTACAGGAAGGTACCTTTGGCACCCATTCTAGTGGACACACCATGGCTAAAAATATCCTATGGGCAGGATACTACTGGTCCACTATGGAAGCAGACTGGTATCAGCATTCCCGAACTTGTCACAAATTCCAGATCTATGCTGATAAAATACATGTACCTCTGATTTCCATGAACGTCTTGACGGCTCCTTGGCCCTTTGCAATGTGGGTCATTGACATGATCAGAGAGATTAGACCTACTACTTCCAATGGGCATCGCTTCATCCCAGTGGCCATTGATTACTTCACGAAGTGGGTTGAGGATGCCTCTTTTGCTACTGTTACCAAGAATGTTGTGGCGCGATTCATCAAGCATAACCTTATATGTCGGTATGGTGTTCCAGAAAGAATCATCAGAGATAATGGTACAAATATCAACAATACGATAATCATTGAACTCTTTAAACAATTTAAGATCCAGCATCATAATTCTTCCCCTTACCGGCCGAAGATGAATGGCGCTGTGGAGGCTACTAACAAAAACATAAATAAAATCATACAGAAGGTGACGGTGACATATAAAGACTGGCATGAGATGTTACCATTTTATCTTCATGGTTACCGCACCTCAGCACGCACATCAACAGGGTCAACACCTTACTCTCTGGTGTATGGTATGGAGGTTGTCCTACCTATTGAGGTCCAGATCCCTTCCTTGAGAATCATGAAAGATGCAGGTTTGAACGAAGATGATTGGATCCAGACTCGACTTGACCAACTAAATATGATTGATGAGAAAAGGCTTGCTGCTGTTTGTCATGGTCAGATGTACCAGAAGCGTATGATCAAGGCTTTTAACAAGAAATTCAGACGACGGGTATATCAAGTGGTTGATCTAGTAATCAAGCGCATCATCCTGCCACAAGGTGATCCCAGGGGAAAATGGACTCCCACATACGAAGGGCCATTTATAATCAAGATCATATTTTCTGGTGGAGCTATGATTCTAACCACCATGGATGGTGACGACCTTCCTCACCCTGTGAATACGGACATAGTGAAAAGATACTACGCATGAATAAAGACCCGCTAGGTTGACTGGGCTAGGCAAAAATAGGGGCATCCTGGTGAACCAAAAGGGTACGGGAAAAAATTAGGGATAAATACAAAAAATCTGCACACCCGACAAGTCGAAAACCTGAAAAGGCGGCTTGGGAAAAAAAGGGTATCCCGGTGGACTGAAAACACGAAAGAGCGATCTAGGAAAAAGATAGGTATTTAAGGCATATAACTATGCCCCATTATATCACCTTGTGACCAGACTTCAGTATCAATTATCAAGCTCAAACGGTACCAATCAATCCAGTCAGCTTCGGACAAGTAGCAAAGTGATGAGACGCTCAAGGACATAAGGGCAATAGCAGAACTGAAACTCAATGGGATTATTACACATAGCTGTTTTCTCTTTGTACACTATTTTATATAGTTTTTGTTTTCACGACGGCGTTCTCCTACTAGATCGTCAGTCTCTTTGTACAAAAAATGCTTGTTATAGGAAAACTTCAAAATCAACGCAAATCATTTCTTTGAAAGTATAAAGCTATTTTTTTTTTCTATTTTTCTGTTTTGTTTCGCAAAAATGTCCAGTGATTATTTTGACATATGCATTTGAATATGATTACTGTTTACAAATACTTTCATAAGAAACAAAAAGACAGTTGCTAATGACTTTGAGAAACGGGGAAAAGTCTAAAAAAGCCATTTGTAGTCCCGACAGTTACTCTTTCCAGCAGGCATAGGGGCATCCTCCTGTCACATCCTTAGCATACGTCCTAGTGATGTTTATGTCCCTGCAAAATGAAAACAACCAAAATCCTGACCTTTACCTCCCCAAGTAGGAATTACCTCCTCCAGCAAAGTTCCCTCAGAGAACTGAAATCATGTTTCCAACTAAGTTTTCATAATCTCGAAGAGTATATAAAGTTGTATCCCCGGTAGAGTTTATTTCTATAACTGTGGAAGTTTATCCCCCAACAGAGTTTATTTCTTTACATGGGTAAAATCTTTCAACTGAGCACCTTTTTCTCATGGAGTCATTCTCGAGCAGGAGTCAAAGATCCCCGACAGAATATCCTCAAGCGGAAAGAGGAAATCCCCAGCAAATCATCTCCATTCATCATCCCCAGCGGAAATAAAAGAATCACTTTCCTCATCTACCAAATAGCCGCCCAGGATTCAGCTTCCTAGTACTCTCCAGCAGCAGTCAGGGATTTGGTTTCCCAGACTAGGAAATATCGCAACAACATTCCATATTCATACATCATGGCATGCACATGCATATTGCATACAACATAATCTCATTTATTTTGAGAACATCATTACACAATGCATTTCATACATCATGACATTGCATACGACTAACTCTTTACCTTTTCAGGAAAGATCAAATCAACAAATATCATTGACTACTTATATGACATGGCAGTCTCCTCAAAGGCTACGTCTAACGAAGGGTTATTTCAGCATTTTCCTCAGAAAGATTATTCTCAAAAGACCTTCCTCTAGTTCAGTTAAATCGATCCTAAGATTTTTATGATTTCTATTCCAGTTGAAGATGATTCAACACCTTTCTCTGCTTCAGTTAAATTGACACTAAGATTTTTCTGATTTCTATTCCAGTTAAAGTTAATTCAAGACCTTTCTCTTCTTCAGTTAAATCGACACTAAGATTTTTCTGATTTCTATTCCAGTTAAAGTTAATTCAAGACCTTCCTCTGGTTCAATTAAATCGACACTAATATTTTTCTAATTTCTATTCCAGTTAAAGTTAATTCAAGACCTTCATCTGGTTCAGTTAAATCGATCCTAAGATTTTTCTTATTTCTATTCCAGTTGAAGATAATTCAAGACCTTTCTCTGGTTCATTTAAATTGACACTAAGATTTTTCTGATTTCTATTCTAGTTAAATTTAATTCAAGACCTTCCTTTGGTTTAGTTAAATCGACATTGAGATTTTTCTGAAATCTATTCTAGTTAAAGCTAATTCAAGACCTTTGTCGAGTTCAGTTAAATCGACACTAAGATTTTTCTGATTTCTATTGCAGTTAAAGTTAATTCAAGACCTTCCTCTGGTTCAGTTAAATCGACACTAAGATTTTTCTGATTTCTATTCCAGTTAAAGTTAATTCAAGACATTCCTCTGGTTCAGTTAAATCGATCCTAAGATTTTTCTGATTTCTATTCCAGTTGAAGATAATTCAAGACCTTTCTCTAGTTCAGTTAAATCGACACTAAGATTTTTCTGATTTCTATTCCAGTTAAAGTTAATTCAAGACCTTCCTCTAGTTCAGTTAAATCGATCCAAAGATTTTTCTGATTTCTATTCCAGTTGAAGATAATTCAAGATGTTTCTCTGGTTCAGTTAAATCGACACTAAGATTTTTCTGATTTCTATTCCAGTTGAAGCCAATTCAAGACCTTTCTCTGGTTCAATTAAATCGACACTAAGATTTTTATGATTTTTACCCAATTAAAGAAACTGGAAATCCTAGAGTCCGACCAGATAGTAGTTAATTTCATGTTCCCCAGTAAGTCACTGTGAAGCCTAGAATACAACCAGATAGCAGTCAGCCTTATTATCCTCAACAAGTCGCTGTGAAGCCTGGATCCTGACCAAATTGCAGTTTGTTTCCGTCTCTCGAGTCAAGAGATGACTCCCCAGTAGAGTAATGGACAACTGAAGCTCCTAGAATCTATTTACCAAAACAGAGACCAACATTCCTCAGCAGAGTCCTCCTCAACAACTGGAATCCCCACAAAGGAATATCTCATGAAATCAACATTGTTCTCTAGATGGCATCTTTAAGCCCATCTCCGACGACTCTCCGTCATATTCTCTGGATGGCATCTTTAAGCCCATCTCCGATAGTCTTCCGTCATCTTTTCCAAATGGCATCTATAAGCCCATTCTCGATATTATCCACCGACAATGCTACTTCAGACGAGTGCAAATTTATGGGCACTCTAGTGTTCAATCATCTTCCACCTTCAGATCACGAAAGGCAGGAAATTCAATCTACATCCTCAGGTTTAAGAAAATTGAACAGGGGCAGCTGTGGTACCCCAAAATTTTCCCTCTCATTTTACTCAACACATGCCCATTGAGGTCCCCAACATGCCCAAGGATGACCATGAATTGGCCAGGCAAATTCTCCTCCTAAATGCAATAAACCTCTAACTAGGGTTTCAATTTTCATCAAGATGTGTGAACTCCAATGGTATCAAATGTTGTACATGGCCCTATTATGTACCCAATATCATCCATGAGAAATTTCATGTCTTGCACAACAAGTTTGCTCAGTCAACTTCACAAATGCATGAAAATCAACTATACTAGGTCAAAAGTTAACGGTGGCCTATATACAGTCAAACTTCAAGATTTTTGGTCAACATCAACATTTTGAAGTGATATCCATCATTTGATCAAAGGTTGATCATGATTCTTCAAGAAATGCTCCTAACTCATCAAAAGTCAAAAATTGCAAATTAGGGTTTCTATAGGAAAAGTCAACCAAATTTTGACCTGGCATAACTCTCTCATACTTTATCAGAAATTTTTCAACCAAAGCTCATTGTTAAGAGAATCCAATTCCCTACAACTTCTCTTTATCCATCAAGTTCAATAAATGCCCCAGTTAAAAGATATAAGCTCATACATTATTGGTCCTTTCAAAAAGTCAACAAAAACACCTTTGGGGTCAAAGCTCCTGTTTGTCATCTTCATCTGATGGGATATTAAGATCTTGAGCTTACTTAATAGGAACTCTGAACCTTCTTCCCATGTTAAGGACGCCAATTGGTTTCTTTATCTTCTTCCATTTCTCACTGGTGACAAGTATTTTCAATTCTTCCTACCCCTTGGCTAAGTTCAGGAACATCTGTTGGAATTGGGCATTCTGAGCTTGGAGATCTTTGACTATTTGTTCAAGATCCATTTTTATGCTGAAATAAACAACAAAAAGATGAGAAAACATGTCTTGAAAGTACATGTTATGATATGCATGACATTTAGATGTTAATGCAATGTTTTCAAGGATCTTATGAGATTAAAATATTAGAAAAAAGAATCTAGTTGCGACTTTGTCCTTAAGAACTTTGAGATTTCATCTTTGAACTTCCTTCTATAAAAATTAAGCTCACCATATCAAGTGGGTCCTAGCCTCTGAATCAAGAGAATATGCTTTAATCTTTGACGACATCTATAGGAGAATAAATCATCTTTCCCTTTTCTTGCAATCTGGCTTATGATAATCCTGCACCAAAGGTCCCAAAGATCCTTGAAATGGTTAGTAAAAATGCCATGTCATGATGATATGATGTTATGATGTCATGTTCGTGTTTAAATAGATAGAAAACACAAACAAGTCACACAAGGGCCTTGGGTTTAAAGGCTTGCATGAGGTCCATAGGTAAGTACCCTTCTCTATTGAAGTTAAGTTGGCTCAACCTGTCCTAAAATGGTAACCGGGTTCTAGGAATCTCATATCCCAAATCTTTCTCGAAGGTTTTATTTTAGCACAGTAACTAATTTTCCATCAAAACATCTCGCGAGTTGAATCTCAATGAGTGTAGCATCGAGTATCAACCAACCTTGGACTGCACCAAAGGCAACCATCTCACTACCTTCTAATGGCCAAGATGGGTCATTTAAGGTTCTACAAGTCAGCTTGTGCCAATGACACCACGCCGAAGCCTAATTTTATACTCGACTGACTCAAGGAAAATTAGTACAATCCAAAGTGTTGTACTAACCGTAGTCATCACTTCAACCATATCGGTCTATGCCGTACAGTTTTCATGATCTATTGGTACTTACCTAAGGTATCCTAGATTCGGGTGTAGGATCTTGCAAGTAAATAAACCCAAAAAACCCTTAAATTTAAAGCAAACAAAGAAACAGGTAAAGTGACCTAACCATAAGGTAACCCCTCTTTTTAAGTGTCCCCGGTAGAGTCACCAATTTTGTAATATGGTGGGAGAACTGAATTTTTTGGTTTTATCCAAAATGTGCGAATAGTTAGTGTCTCCATCGAATTTTCTTTTACCCAATAAGGAAAGGGTTAAAAGAACAGGAAAGAGCTTGATAGATTTTACGTTCGGGGGGTAAGTTATGAAAAAGGAAGGTGTTAGCACCCTTTTCATCCGTAGTTATCTACGGGCTCTTAATCACTAGCTCACTTTGAAAACTTGCTTTGTGTATGTGATTTGAAAATAGTTTGAAAATCCAAAGTATGGCAAACTTTGTAATGGTTATTGTATCAGTCCTCAAGAACACGTACAAAGTGTTTTGAAAATATTTGTTCGAAAGTGATGTCTGAAAAAAAGTTTTTTTAGAAAAGATTGTGAGCAAGCGATTAACAGTTCTTACCCACTAAAGGTCGTTCTTATTATTTTCCTTCTCCTTTGGAGATAGTTCTTTCCTTACCATTAGTTGGTAGGTAGCCCTATCTATTGGATGTGAAGGGTCAAGCGTAGGGTCATTGTGTGATCATCAATGGCAACATATAGAAATACTTTAGCAATTTACCAGAGGGACTAGATCATTTTTTATATGCAACATCGAAGGGTCATCGAGGGACTATGATCTTTATTCGAAGGGACTTTGCTAAATTATCCCTATTTTGTAGGGACGTGACCATGTTTCCGAAGGCAACAAAGAGAGGTTACCTTAGAGGTGTAAAGTGTGAATGGTGTGTTCAATTCAAATATTTATCTTGTATTAGAGTTAGCTATCGATTGTTTTTAGATCTTGCCATACATGCCTAGTTACTAGAAGTTAAATATATACAGAAAATTAAAGGTGTGGAGAGTAAACCCTACGCTATTACAGGGCTTTGGGGCATTACATAAGAAGGATGCAGAAAATAAAGTGCGAAAATTAAACCCTAAACTATTACATCTCGTAAGCAGTTACATAATAGAAAAATGCGGAAAGATAAATCTAAACTATTACAAGAAGAAAAAAAAGTTGTGCGACCTATATAATTCCTTTAAGAATTTAAATGCAAAATAAATAATAAAAAAATGTTTGAATGTGATTTTATCTTATGAAATTAATTTTATGTTAATTAAATAGTTAAAACAGTAAGTCTAATTATTTTTAATTAATAAAAAATCCTAAAGTCTAATTAATTTTAATTTTAAGAAAGTATTAATTAACCTAATTAATTAGCAAATAAAAAAATGTCAAAATTAATTACTGATTAAAAACTTAAACCTAATTTATTAGGGTTTTAAAAAAGGACTAGAATTTATTAAGGGTTAATTAAGAAAATAATTAAGAGAAAAGGAAAAAATTAGGCTTAGAAAACCAAAGAAATTAGGTTAAAAGTAAAAAAAAATGTAAAACTGCATGGGCCGGGTGTTGAACCCACGCCCTCTAGCATTTTTATTGACATGCTTGCCACCGCGCTAGGCGTTTGTTGGTGTTAGGAACTAAGTAGTAAGCATTATATTTAAAACCTGCATGAATTGGAAAAATAGCAACAAAAAAATGCAAAAGGCAGAGATCGAACCCATTCCTTTAGAGTTCAAAACCTTAGCGCACGCGTTCTTGCCACTAGGGTGGCTATTACATCCGGTTGTATAACAGTATCAAATAAATATAATATGAAAACAAATGGATGGACAGGAGAGGCATCGTAGCCTTAGCTCCAGTCGTCTTCTCTGATGACTTAATTTTGCAACCTACGAAAACAAAGCGCATTAGTGATCCAAAGGAACTCTACCCCCCTAAATAGACCCTTGTGAATTTAATGGTTGCCTTGTTTTTTGCTGAATTATCTTGTACAAAGAGATATAATCATAATAAAGAAAATCGGTGCAAACATGGTGATGCATGATTCTAGCATTATGGGACTCATGCGATGGTTCAATCCTGTATTGTTACATCTCAGAAACACATTAGAATCGTTAGTATGAATCAAAGCATGGTAAAAATTAAAAATCGAAATGCATGAAAATATGGAAACTGGTGATGCTTCATGCGCATGTTTCAAGCCTCTTTGATCATCAAGAACGATCAAGTATTACCCTATAACACCTCAGGGATTGATTTGAACGGTTAGTTTGCTTTGAGAAGTGCTGGAAAATGATTTTCAAGTTTTCCCTAGTTTGACAAAATTTGAGATTTTGAGTGAGTGTCTTGAGGCAAGTTTTTCGTTGTCCTTGTTGTCTGAACATGTAGGATATTTATAAGAGGATTAGATTAGGTCAAAGGTGGGCTTGAACATCTTGTAAAACAACCTTTGATTCTTGTTTGAAAATAGAATTAGAATAAGACAAAACATGAAGATTTGTTTTGAAAATAAACCCCACACGGTTTGCAGCATATCTTTGGGCCTCTACAATATTTGAAACAAAAGCCTTTTATGCCTTATATCTCCCCTTAACATTTATTTATTTTAATTTTCCTTTAAATGAATAAAAATTCAAATAAAGGAAGAAAAAAATCATAAAAAATATGTGAATGGTTTTGGGGGTCCCCTATAATGTCATAAACACGTTTGAACTTCAATTGAGGTTTCATGCAATTTCACAAAATTACCTAACTTTTGCAACTCATAACTTGCTCAATTTTTGTCGTATGAAGGTGATCTTGGACTTTTTGGAAAGCTCAAGATGTCTCTTACAAATTTCATGTTGGTCATTTTTCTATTTAAAGATTTTATCTTGATGTAAATTGCTTTGACAAATGGTGTCTTTTTGTTGACTTTAAAAATGACCTATAAATTTTTGGCTCATATCTCTCAAATGAAGCATTTTTGGGCCTTGAGTTTATAGGATTGAATTTCCTTTAAAATGAGCATTGGTTGAGAAAAGTATGATGAAGCATGTGAAAGTTATGCTTGGTCAAAGTTCAGTTGACTTCTCCTAAAGAAAACTCTAATTTAGCAACTTTTGACTTTTGATGAATCTTGAGTTTTCTTGAGGAGTTATGATCAACCCTTGGTCAAATAATGAATGTGACTTCAAAATGTTGATGTTGACCAAAAATCTGGAAGTTTGACTGTATGTTGACCAGAATTGACTATTTGTCCAATATAGTTGATTTTCACTAATCTGAGCAATTGACTGAGCAAATTTTTGATGTGAGGCTTGAAACTTGACATGAGGGTTATTTGAAGCATATGAGGAACCATGAAACTCACTTGAGGCATTAGAAGCTCAATTTTCTTTGAGAATACCAAAACCCTAATTATTGGCCACTACTTAGGAGGAGGATTAATCTGATCAATTCTTGAGTAGTCTTGAGCAATTGAGAACCCTAAGAGTATGAGGAGATCTTTTGAAATGAGAGAGAAAATTTTAGGTTGCAACAGCTGCCCCTGTTCAATCTTCTTAAACCTAAAGAGTTGGACTGGCATGCTCTCCATTCGGAATCTGAAGGTGGAAGAGGATTGAACACTTAAGTGCCCCGAAATTTGCACTCACATGTGCATGAAGTAACACTTGTTGGTTGATTGTATTGCTTGAATGGGCTTAAAGATGCCATTCGAAGAGATGATAGAGTGTCCTCAGAGACGGGCTTATAGATGACGTTCGTAGTAACTATTGATAGGAGTATCAGAATTAGTCTATGCTTGACTTTATCTAAAGAATGCTTTTCAGAAAATCTCTGAAGGGAAATGCTTCTCAGAACACAGGCCCTGAAGGAGATGCTTTTCAAAATTCTGTCTCTGAAGGGGAAATTCTTTTCGGAATGATCCTCTGAAGGAGATACTTTTTAGAATAAACTTCTGAAGGGAGATGCTCGCCATAACTCGGTCTTTGGGGGGATGCTATTCAGGATTCCGTCTCTGAAGGGGAAATGCTTTTCAGAATGAAGCGCTGAAGAAGATGCTTTTCAGAATAAACTTATGAAGGAAATTCTTTTCAGAATGAAGTGCTGAAGGGGAAATTCTATTCATAACTCCTCTGAAGGAAATGCTTTCCAGAACTCGGTCTCTGGTGGAAATGCTTTTCAGAATTCCATCTCTGAAGGGGAAATGCTTTTCAAAACAAAGCGCTGAAGGGGAAGCTTTTCAGAATAAACTTCTGAAGGAAATGCTTTTCAGAATGAAGTGTTAAAGGGGAAATGCTTTCTAGAACTCCTCTGAAAGAAATTCTTTTCAGAAAAAAGGCCCTGAAGGAGATGCTTTTCAGAATAACTTCTGAAGGAGAATGATTTTCATAACAAAGGACCTGAAGTAGATGCTTTTCAAAATAACTTCTGAAGGAGAATGCTCGCCAGAATTCAGTCTCTTGGGGATATTCTTTTTAGAACTCGGTCTCTGAAGGGAGTCGCTTGGTCATATAGATAGTCTCCTTGTCTTGTTTCGAGAACTGGTCCATAACCTATCTATAAGTTACTGGTAGCATTTGGCTATTCACGAACTTAACCTAAAAAGGCAAAGTAAGTTCTGTGAAAAGTCATGATGTATGAAATGCATTGCGTAATGATATTCTCTAAATAAATGATACTAATAAATGCGTTTTGTATGCCTTTTATGAATGATATATGGATGAAACATGTTATTGGCGCGTATCATTAGCTTCGTATAATAATGTCTGACTGAGGAAAATAAATCCCTGATTGTTGCTGAGGATGAAGACAATACTTCTTCAATTTGTTTAGAATGCCTCTATTGAGGATTTCAGCTTTCCGTTTGAGAACACTCCATTGGGGATCTTCGACTTCTACTTGGGGATTGAAGCATTCAAGGGGAGTCGGTCATTCATAATAATTTGTAAGATTTGTATTTGGATTTGAGATGAATGAGATGAAATTCTCTTATGTGTTGTTTGACCAGATTTCAGATATAACTATTAGCTTTTTTGGGGAGGATCAATTGGATGGTATCTGGTCGGAAGAGAAAACCTTATCGAGGAATAACAATATTGGAGAAATAAAATCCATTGGGGAAATAAACCATGTAGACTATGCTGAGGAGACAAACTCTGACTGGGATTAATTTGTGAAAATAGTTCTGAGGAGATTGCTCTATGGGGATTTAAGGTCAACTTTGAATGTTATCCCGTCTTCTAGAGTCTTCAGTAAATGCTAATAATGTCTTCATGCATATATTTGTAAACATTAATCATATATTCAAATGCATACTGTTGTACCCAAAAAATTTCCCTCTCATTTTACTCAACACATGCCCATTGAGGTCCCCAACTTTCCCAAGGATGACAAAGAATTGACCAGGAAAATTCTCCTCCTAAAGGCAATGAACCTCTAACTAGGGTTTCAACTTTCATCAAGATGTGTGAACTCCAATGGTCTCAAATGTTGTACATGTCCCTATTATGTCCTCAAGATCATCCATCACAAATTTCATGTCTTGCACAACAAGTTTGCTCAGTTAATTGCTCAAATGCCTGAAAATCAACTATACTAGGACAAAAGTCAAATGGTGCCTATATACAGTTAAACTTCAATATTTTTGGTCAACATCAACATTTTGAATTGATATCCATCATTTGATCAAAGGATGATCGTGATTCATCAATAAATACTCCTAACTCATCAAAAGTCAAAAATTGCAAATTAGGGTTTCTATAGGAAAAGTCAACCAAACTTTGACCAGGCATAACTCTCTCATACTTTATCAGAAATTTTCCCCCAAAGCTCATTTTGAAGAGAATCAAATTACTTGCAACTTCTCTTCAGCCCTCGAGTTCAAGAAATGCCTCGGTTAAAAGATACAAGCTCAGACATTATAGGTCCTTTCAAAAAGTCAACAAACACACCTTTTGGGTCAAAGCTCCTTACATGAGCATGGAAGACCCAATTGAAATGAAACCAATCGGGGTGTTTAGAGGACATCCTAAGCTCTCTAAAAAGTCTAATAATATGCTCTTAGGGTTAAAACTGAGAGATATCAATTGCTAAAGTTGACAAATTTTTGGAAAAGTGCATGAAGCCAATATTGACCAAACTTGAATTTTTTCCAAATGGGCCCATCTTTTCATGTTTGAAACTTGTTTCTAACATGGTCCATGACCTCTAAGCCCACCCATGCATTATTATATTATTTATGTTATTTATTTGGATATTTTATTCATTAAATTGCAAAATTAAATAAATAAATAATAGAAATAATGTAAGATTTGATTTGGAATCTTTTTCTCATCAAATAATGGGCAAAATGTGCTGGCCTATCAAGGAAATTTCGTGGAGAGAAGAGAAGATTTGATTTGGTCCAAAAAAGTCAAAAAATCTCATAATTGAAAGAAAATATTTTCTCATGAAAGCTTGGATTTTCCTCCACTTTTGTTGACCTAATGTGATATATTATATATGCACAAACACGCCAGACCTAATGCACATGCGCAACTGCCTCAAGATCACTAGGTTTGGACCAAAACTTTTCAAGAATACTCCATCAATTGCATTTCAGATTTCGCCTCTTTCCAAGCGATAAACCACCACAAATCACCTCCAAGATATCTCCAGGGTAAGATAGGTTGAATTCCTATGTCTTTTTGTACCTGAAACTATCGCATGCATCGTGACCAGTTTGTCTGATTTTTGATTAATCTTATTTTGAATTACACGCCTTGTTGAGGGATTCTAATGATTTAAATATTCTAGTATGGTCCTTTAGAACAGGTTGATACCCTTACATGTGAACTGGGACGTGAGGATCATCATCTGCCATTGTTGACCATAACTTTGTATTTTTTTTCTCATAGCACCATTTTCAGGATGTTTCAGACCAAAAGGACCCTACCATTGGATCTGTAACCCTTGAATTAAGGGGGTAGGATCCAGCTAACATCTATTTTCACAGGCTTAAGCAAGATCTGGTGGAGGAGGTGGCCGGAGAAGACGACCGGAGCTAGGGCTCCGGCGCTTCTCCGGTGAGTCAAAACCTTTGAATATCATTGACTCCCACATGGTGTTGGGGAAGATCTTGATTGGCCAGTGCATGTATTCTGGGACCCACGATGGCTTAAGTTTGAATTTAATCTTTTTAACGCGTTTAATTACATAATCATTGTGTTGCATTGGATTGACAGAAAGATAACCTAGCTCAGTTGGTAAAGGAATAGGCGTATGAAAGGGAGGACCTAGGTTCGATACCCACGTCGTGTGTTTTCAAAAAAAAAATTAATTGTATAACTGCAGATTTAGTGCGCTAAGGATAAAGGACTGTATCCTGGGTTGTCATCTCATCACCATTAGATCAATCACAAACATCAGATCATAGATCCAGATTTATGCGACCATGGTAAACCCTCAAGGGCTGGCAGCGTAGGATCTCACGCAGGCAATTGGGCCAACAAATCTGGGCTTAACAAAAATTCAACCAGAACCCCCCTCATTGCTCATATCAGGCCCATCTTTCCATTCTATTTTATTTTTTTAATTTCTTTATTTTAATTTGTTTAATTATTTTATCTTTTTAAAATTCACCTTTTTTATTATTTTTATCATAAAATCATAAAAAATCACAAAAAATAGATTTAGGTGTTTTTCAACTAAAATTAATGTTTTTGTAAATTATTTTAATTTCATTAATTTAACTTGTCTTTTTTCTTTAAATTCAAAATTGATTAGAATTAGGTTAAAACATCAAATGTTTTTTTAATAAAATAACAAAAATATTAGTTTCATTAGAATTTGTTGTAATTAATATTTTTTCCTTCTTTTTTAATTTATTTAAGTAGGATATTATTGTGATATTTTCATTAATCAATAAAAACACAAAAAAGAGGTTTTCTTTTAATTTAGGAGCATTTTTAGGGTTTAGACGCTTCTTTATTCTTCGCGCGTTCATTATTTTCTATTTTACATTTTAATTATATAAATGTTTCCCAATTTGTAATAGTTTAATTATCGTTTAAATTTCCGCATCTAATTATGTAATTTCCCCGCGGCCTTGTAATAGCTTAGGACTTTTTATTTTCTACAATTTATTTTCCGCACTATAAACTGCTTAGATGAATAGCTAATAGGATTGTATGGAAAGATAACGATTAATTGAACATAGCATAACTTAATTCAAAGATAATATATCTGAATCAAGCACACTTGCACATGCTCACCCCTAGGGTATCTCTCACTTTGGTTGCCTTCGAAACGGTCACAATTCTCGAAACGTGAGAATTTTTAGTGACTGTCCTTGAGTTCAAGAGATCACAAGTCTCTCGATGACCCTCTCGCCTGTTGGCTTGGTTAAAAAGTGATCTAAGAACTTTAGGACAATTACTAAGAGTTCTTGCCCAGTTACCTTAGTGACTGTAAACGTCCCTTCGATAGTCCCTCAACATCCAACTATAGGGCTACCTACTCACTAATAGTAGGATAGTACTATCTAAAGGAAAGGAGGAAAAGAACGCCCTTTTTCGAGTAGGTAGATAGATGTTAAGTACTTGCTCAAAACTAATTCTTTTTTACACCATACTTTTAAAACCTTTTCAAAAACGCTTTATCACACTCTTGAGGACTGATACAAGAGTTATCATAAAGTAAACAAACTTTTAAAAACACACAAACACGGAAGCATTTTTCAAAATGAGCAAGTACCTAAGAGCCCGTGGAAAACCACGGATGAAAAGGGTGTTAACACCTTCCCTTTCAATAATCTACCCCCTTACTTAGAAAATCTTGAAAAAGGTCTTTTTCTGTTCTTTTCACCCTTTCCTTTGTTGGATAAAAGAAAAGTCGGTGGCGACTCTTGCTTACCGCACATTTGCGAATATAAAACGCAAACCAGTATAACCGTCGGTTCTGCCACTGTATCACAGAACTGCCGAATCTACTGGGGAAAATTATAAAGTGGGGTTTAGCTTAGGGTCTAGATCATTTTAAAATTGCTTTCTTTGTTTGCTTTGACTGCTTTATCTTTGAAGGTTTTGTTGGGGTATTCTTGTAAAGATCATATACCTGGATATGGGGACACTTTTTTAGGTAAACAACAAAAGATCATGGAGACTGTACAGCATAGACCGATATGGTTGAAGCGATAGCTGTGTTGGTGTGACATTTTGGTTGGTACCGGTATCCCTTGTGTCGAATCGAGGAGAATACGGGGGGGACACATGGTCTCGCGAAGCACTAACAAACCATAGAACCTTAGTTGAACAAACTTGGCCATTAGAAAGTAGTGAGATAGCTGGTCTCGGTGTAAAGCTGGGAATCGGCTGATACTCGATAGTACACTCATTGAGATCGGACTTTTGGGATGTTTTGGCTGCAAGAAAAGATTGCTAAGCTGAAATAATACCGATAAAGAAAGATCAGTGATATTGAGACTCCTTAGAACCTGGTTACTATTTCTAGGACAGGTTTGAAACCAACTAAACTTCAAGAGGGTACTTACCTTAAACCTCATGCAAGCCTTTGAACCTAATGTCTATTATGTGATTTGCTTGTGTGTGATTAAGTTTCTTAAACATGACATCATGCATCATAAACATTAATTCTTCATTATACTAACAATTTCAAGGAATAAGGGAATTTATCTTTGTTCTGTTTTGCAGATCATGGATTCCACTCGTAGAAATACCATCAGAATCAGCTTTGTGAGAATACCTCTTAAACTCAAAGAGCTAGCATCAAGGGTTCCTGAGACTTCTTCGTTCACCAAGAACTATGGTCGACTTCTCAATCTGGTTACCTCCGGTTTTGATGAGAAGATGATGAGTGTGCTCTTTCAATTCTTTGACCCTAAGCACCATTGCTTCACCTTTCCAGACTATTAGTTGGTGCCCACCATGGAAGAGTTCTCTCAGATATTGGGTATACCTATTTTGGATGAGTTTCCTTTCACCGGTTTGGAAGAAGTTCCAAAGTCGGAGATCATTGCAGCAGCTTTGCACCTGAAACGGTCCGACATTGTATCTAACTGGGAAACAAGAAGCGGGGTTAAAGGTTTTCTAGCCAAGTTCCTAATAGAGAAGGCTCAGCTGTTTTGGGATGATTTGGACTTCCAGGATTTTGAGGAGGTCTTGGCCCTTCTAATCTATGGGTTAGTAATGTTCCCTAATCCAGACTTACCCATAGATGTTAATGCTATCAAGGTCTTCCTCTCTCGTAACCTTGTGCCCACTTTACTCAGAGACATCTTGCATACCTTCCACACTCGTACCAAGAATAAAAGAGGGATTCTTATGTGTTGTGTGCCTTTGCTTTCGAGGTGGTTTATTTCTCACCTCCCTAAATCAGTACTGAAGAATAAAGAAGGTTTGGGATGGTCGCAAAGGATAATGTCACTTTCTCACGTGGATATTCTCTGGTATTCTGGATCTATGGAAGATATTTCTATTATTGACCGCTGCGGGGAATTCCCTAATGTCCCACTACTCGTCATTAGGGGAGGCATAACTTATAATCCTTCTTTGGATCTGCGATAATTTGGTTACACTCGAAAGGATGGTCCTTACGAGATGCTTATCTAGGGCATTGTGTTTAACTATGAGGATGATGTTCAAGGGTATCGTCAGAGGTTCATACGAGCTTAGGGCATGGTAAATAGATTTGATACCAAGACTTTGGGGCTGAATACTTCCATCCCTATGGAACCTTATCTCCAATGGGTACGAGCTCGTGCTCAGAACCTTGTGATGCCATATATAGCTATCTTACTAGTGATTGTGGATCCCATTACTGAAGGGGATGTTCCCTATATAGTTCTTCATCCTGATATGACCACTGATCTTGAAGAACTGCAGAGATCCTGGATTCAGCTGAAGAAAGAGCGGGATACCTATAGAGATCATTTTTGTTCCCATGAGAGGAAAGTTTTGGAGCTCACGAAGAAACTTCACGAAGAACAAGGTCTTAATGTCTATCTCAGCAAGAAGAGGAAGACCCAATGGGAAACTTGATTTCTTAGTTTTTAGAATTTTCAATTGAACGCCTAAAAGGCAATTGTATTTAGAATTCTACTAATAAAATCTTTGTTCCATTTTGGTTCACAAATTTTAATTTCCCGAAATCCTTGAAAACATTGCATACATATATCATACATATCATTGCATAAATAAGTTTCAAAGCAGGTTTCTCATCTTCTTCGTTGTTTATTTCAGCAGTAAAGGAATGGCTCTCGAACAAACAGTGAAGGATCTACAAACTCAAAATGCTCAGTTTCAACAAATGATCATGGATCTGGCCAAGGGGCAAGAGGAACTGAAAGCCCTGATTGTCAAAGAAAAGACAAAGAAGCCAGTTGGTGTGGTGAATTTAGGAAGGAGGTTCATAGGACCGTTAAGGCAAGTTGTAGAACTAGCATCTTCGTCAAAAGAAGAAGACAATCAAGAAGGGGAAACAAGAGAGGAAGACCTCAGTCCAAGGGAATCTGATAATGAGACTGACTATAATGAGGAGCAGTATCCTCCGGCCGATGAAAAATACAAACAGCTGGAGGATCATCTGAATGTAATGGAAATCTAGACGGTACCTGGGATGGATTTTGAAGAGTTGGGTTTGGTTTCTGGGGTTGTCATCCCGCAGAAGTTCAAGGTTCCGGTGTTCGCTAAATATGATGGGGTCTCATGTCCCGAGATGCATCTTTGATCTTATATGAGGAAGATTCAGCATCACATTGCTGACAAGGACTTATGGGTCCACTTCTTTCAAGATATTCTATCCGCTAGAGGGAACCAATATTCATAACTGGGGAGACTTGATTATTGCTTTCTACAAGCAGTATCAGTCTAATGCTGACCTTGCTCCCACCCGTACACAACTCCAAAGTATGACTATGGATTCTAGCGAGGGTTTTAAAGACTATGCTCGGAAGTGGAGAGACCTAGCGAGAAGAGTCCAACCCCCTCTATCCGATAAGGAGTTGGTGGATATGTTTTTGGGTACCCTATCCATTCTGTTTTTCAACCATCTCATTGGAAGCTACTTAGCTGGATTTACTAAGTTGATTTTGATTGGAGAAAGAGTGGAAGCTAGTATTAGAAGTGGAAAGATTTAGAAGGATTCCTCTTCAATTGCAGGAAAGAGACCTTTCGTGGGAAAGAAAGAGGTCAGTGTTATTTACAATCAAAGAAATCAGGGTAGAACCGAGCACCATCCAATGGTAGGGGTTGTTATGATATCCAAGCCTGCAACTACTCAACAATGAAACAATCAGCCTAGATCAGAAAGACCTATAAGACAATTCACCCTGATAAATATGACCTTGTCTCAAGTTTTGCCTCACCTACTGAAATCCAATCTGGTTACCCTGAGGGAAGCTCCCAAGAATCCCAACACTGCATCTCCTGACTACAACCTAAATGCTCGTTGTGCTTACCATTCAGAAAGTCCAGGCCTTGATATAAATGACTATTGGGCTTTGATGAATAAGGTGCAAGACCTTATTGAGGCGAAGGAGATTGAATTTGACGCTCCTGAGATTCCCAATGTTATAACTGCTCCCATACCCAAGCACGATCGTGGTGTTAATTCTATTGACGATGATACGTTTGTTACTTCTGTTGAGGAACTTGTTACTCCTCTCATGACTGTTAAGTGGAATTTTTTGCAAGCCGGTTTATTTTCGGTCTGTGGTAAAGATTGCCACTTATGTTTATCTCTACCTACTATTTTCTATTTGTTGAAAGCATGTGTTCAGCGCCTGATGGATGATAAGGAGATTCTATTTGAGAAGACTCCTGTTGCAACTATTTCCTATAAAGATGTTTCGATTATAACCATTTCCTCTAATACTCCAAGGGTCTCCACCAAAAGACCCGTCAAGATTACATCTGCTCCAAAGTTAGCTCCCCTAATCATCACTATGCCAGGGTCGATCCCATACTCCTCGGACAAAGTTATTCCCGAGAATTATGGGGCTGACGTCTATTACCATGGCGTCAAGCAAGACTGTTGGCTGCTGAAGACAAAGTTTCTGGAATACTGATCCCGACATTGGCAACATCGTTAGGACCAGCAAAATAACAAGAAGTCGAAGAGTGTTCTCACTTGAGATTTCTCCTCCAAAAGCTGTTACTATCCATGTGATCATTCCTACTGATGTTCCTGCTGATACTACCAACACAATTCCCATGATTACCCATGTTGCCACCCTTGTCACCAAGTCGGCTGAGACTTGGGGCAAAGGCATATTGGTTGAGACTGTCCAGACGAAGGCGCATTCAGAACCCATTCCTGAGGCTTCCAAGAAGGAAATGAAAGAAATCTTAAAGATCATTAAAAAGAGCGACTACAACGTGGTCGAACAACTGGGGAAGACCCCTTCTAAGATTTCAATGTTGGATCTACTATTGTGCTTCGAAGCTCATGCAAAAGCTTTGGTGAAATTCCTCAAAACTATCCATGTGCCACAAGAAACTTCTACTGACCAATTTGAAGATTGTGTGGCCAGTTTGACGGCTGATAACGATTTAGGTTTTTCTGATGCTGATCTGACACCCAGAGGAAGAAAACATAATGATGTGCTGCATGTCTCCATCGAATGCAGGGGAACTACTTTGGCCCATGTTCCAGTAGATACTGGGTCATCACTTAACATGCTGCCCAAGAAGGCTCTGGACAGATTAGACTGCAAAGTTTTGACCCTAAAGCCCAACAACATTGTAGTGAGGGCTTTCGGTGGTTTGAAAAGAATGGTGCAAGGGGAGGTGGAAATCCCCATCAAAGTTGGTTCTCAGACCTTTGAGTCCACCTTCTACGTGATGGATATCCGACCATCTTATTCTTGTTTGTTGGGACGCCCTTGGATCTATGGGGCTAGAGCTGTCACTTCCACTTTGCATCAGATGTTGAAGTACCCGGTGAAAGGAAAGATTGTCACGGTACATGGTGAAGAAGAGTACATGGTAAGTCACCTGAACTCTTTCAGGTATATGGAAATGGATGGCGAGTTCATCGAGACTCCTTGTCAGAACTTTGAAGAGGTGCCTCAGACTATGGCTGCAATTGAGACTGTTACCAATATGCCGAAGATCACCAGACCTCCCTTGAAAATGGCTTCTCTCGAGGATGCCAAAGCAGTTATTGAAGAAGGTGGGTGTACCATTTGGGGCCAACTCCCTGACATTCCATACAAATCGGATAAGTTTGGTTTAGGTTTCTCTTCAGGCGCTCAAAGGGCTATTCATCGTGCTCGTCCTGGAGGACCTCCCCTATGCATCAACAATCATGGGGTCAACGCTTTAGAATACAGTGATGGTGACTATGACATGGACAACTGGATCTTCCCTACTACCAACGGTGGACCCAGTAACTAGACGACTAAAGAATTTGTACCGATTACTTTTGTTCAGAAGTAATTGTCTTTCTTGTTTTCAGATATGTAATAAATAAACAATATAAACTCTATGGCCATGTGTCTTACCCGGGGCACAATGGTTTATTTGTGAGGGTAATCATGTTTCAATCTCATATGTCATTAATAAAGCATTGGGAGTTTTGCATAAAAGTTGTGCACTCTCTGTTTTTCTTTTCTGCTTTTTACTTTGTCAATACAACTATCCTCTTACACACACTCACGTATCAAACTGCAGATCCATTTCCACTCTGGATCCCATTGATAACGATTCTACTATTGTCAGTTATGACTTTGAAATTCGATCAACCAAGCCAAGGACAAAGGTGAGGAAGATTGTGAGGTACCAGAAGAATTTTCCAGATTGTTACAACAGGAAGAAAGAGCTATACAGCCTCATGAAGAGCCAATTGAGACAGTAAAATTGGGCACAGAAGAGGATAGAAAAGAAGTCAAGATAGGTGAAAATTTGGAGCTTAGTGTCAAACATCGGTTGATACAGATGTTGCATGATTATGTCGAGATCTTTTCCTGTCCATATGAAGACATGCCAGGACTAGACACGAATATTGTGGTTCATCTTCTCCCAACTAAAGAAGATTGTCCTCCAGTAAAGTAGAAGGTTCGTTGTATGTGCCCTGAAATGTCAGAGAAGATCAAAGCAGAAGTTATGAAACAGTTCAACATTGGGTTCTTAGCTATAACCTCTTATCCATAATGGGTTGCTAACGTAGTCCCAGTGCCTAATTTGGACGGCAAGGTACGGATGTGTGTGGACTACAGATATTTGAACAGGGCAAGCCCCAAGGATGACTTCCCGCTTCCCCACATTGATATTCTGGTTGATAACACCGCACAACATAAGATCTTTTCCTTCATGTACGATTTCTCCAGTTAAAATCAGATCAAGATGGCACCCGAGGACATAGAGAAGACAACCTTTGTCACACAATGGGGAACTTTCTGTTGCAAAGTGATTCCATTTGGGTTGAAGAATGTTGGGGCAACCTATCATCGAGCCATAGTGGCTTTATTCCATGGCATGATTCACCATGAGATAGAGGTCTATATGGATGACATGATAGCCAGGTGTCAAAATGAAGAAGAGCATCTAGACCACTTGCAAAAGTTGTTTGATAGGTTGAAGACGTACAGGTTGAGGGTAAATCCGAACAAGTGCACCTTTGGGGTAAGGTCTGGTAAACTCCTAGGCTTCATTATCAGTGACAAGGGTATTCAGGTAGACCTTGCAAAGGTTAAAACCATACAAGAGATGTCGGATCCTTGCACTGAGAAGGAGGTTAGTGGTTTCTTGGAATGCCTAAATTACATTACCATGTTCATTTCAAATCTAACCACTACTTGCGAGCCAATCTTTAAACTTCTAAAGAAAGATCAAGTGGTAAAATGGAATAATGAGTGTCAGACTGACTTTGATAGAATCAAGGAATACCTTCAAGAGCCTCTAATTCTGATGCCTCTGATTGAAGGAAGACCTTTGATAATGTACTTAAAAGTGTTAGATAATTCAATGGGGTGTGTGTTGGGGCAGCATGACGAGTCTGGTCGAAAAGAGCATGCAACATACTACCTTAGAAAAAAGTTTACCGACAATGAAAAAAGATACTCACTGCTCAAGAAAAATTGTTGCGCTTTGGCATGAGCTGCTCGTCGACTAAGACAGTATATGTTGACTCACACTACCTTGTTGATATCTAAAATGGATCTGATCAAGTACATCTTCGAGAAGCCCGCTCTCTCCGGATGAATAGCGAGATGGAAAATGATCCTAACGGAATACGACATTCAATACAAAACCCAAAAAGCAATCAAGGAAAGTGTATTAGATGATCATTTGGCTCATCAGGTTGTGGATGACTACCAATCCATGAAATTTGAATTCCCGGATGAGAATATCATGTTAGTAACTGACTGTGAAGAACCTGGACCGGATGAAGGACCTGAGAAAGGATCCCGGTTAACTATGGTTTTTGATGGAGCTTCCAACGCACTCGGCACTGGCGTCGGTGATGTAATCATATCTCCTGAGGGTTGTTATACTCCTTTCACCACCAGATTATGTTTCAACTGTATCAACAATATGGCTGAGTATGAAGCATGCATCATGGGTCTCAAAGCTTCTATTGACCTGAGGATTAAGTTCTGGAGTGTTTTCAGAGATTCGTCCTTGGTAATAAGTCAAATCAAAGGAGAGTGGCACACGAAGCACCCTAATCTCATCCCTTACCGAGAGCATATACTGACATTGCTTCCATACTTTGAATAAGTCACCTTTGAGCATTTCCACGAGAAGAGAATCAGTTGACGAACACGCTAGCTCCTATGTCATCTAAGTTCAAGGTCAGATGGGACAACGAGGCCCCTCAGATCACTATTGAGAGATTGGATGAACCAACTTACTGCTATGAGATCGATACTGAAGGAGGAACAAACAAACCATGGTTCCATGAAGTGAAAAGGTATCTGGAGGCTCAAGAATATCCTGAGGGGGCATCTGTCAATGATAAGAAGTTTCTGAGAAGGTTCTCCGTAAAGTTTTTCCTTAGTAATGGAATCCTCTACAAGTGCAACCCCGACTCTACTTTACTTCGGTGTGTAGACAAGAGCAAAGCAGAGAGGATTATGGCAGATTTACACGAAGGTACCTTTGGCACCCATTCTAGTGGACACACCATGGCTAAAAAGATCCTACGGGTAGGATACTACTGGTCCACTATGGAAGCAAACTGGTATCAGCATTCTCGAACTTGTCATAAATTCCAGATCTATGCTGATAAAGTATATGTACCTCTGATTCCCTTGAACGTCTTGAAAGCTCCCTGGCCCTTTGCAATGTGGGGCACTGACATGATCAGAGAGATTAGACCTACCGCTTCCAATGGGCATCGCTTCATCCTAGTGGCCATTGATTACTTCACGAAGTGGGTTGGGGCTGCCTCTTTTGCTACTGTTACCAAGAATGATGTGGCGCGATTCATCAAGCATAACCTTATCTATCAGTATGGTCTTCCAGAAATAATCATCACAGATAATGGTACAAATCTCAATAATACGATGATCATTGAACTCTTTAAACAATTCAAGATCCAACATCATAATTCTTCCCCTTACCGGCCGAAGATGAATGGCGCTATGGAGGCTACTAACAAGAACATTAATAAAATCATACAGAAGGTGATGGGGACATATAAAGACTAGCATGAGATGTTACCATTTTCTATTCATGGTTACCGCACCTCAGCACGCACGTCAACAGGGTCAACACCTTACTCTCTGGTGTATGGTATGGAGGTTGTCCTACCTATTGAGGTCCAGATCCCTTCTTTGAGAATCATGAAAGATGCAGGTTTGAACGAAGATGATTGGATCCAGACTCGACTTGACCAACTAAATATGATTGATGAGAAAAGGCTTGTTGTTGTCTGTAATGGTCAGATGTACCAGAAGCGTATGATCATGGCTTTTAACAAGAAGGTCAGAAGATAGGTATATCAAGTGGGTGATCTAGTAATCAAGCGCATCATCCTGCCACAAGGTGATCCCAGAGGCAAATGGACTCCCACATACGAAGGGCCATTTGTAATCAAGATCATATTTTCTGGTGGAGCTATGATTCTAACCACCATGGATAGTGACGACCTTCTTCACCCTGTGAATACGGACATAGTGAAAAGATACTACGCGTGAATAAAGACCTGCTAGGTTGACTGGACTATGCAAAAATAAGGGCATCCCGGCGAACCAAAAGGGTACGGGCAAAAATTAGGGATAAATACAAAAAATCTGCACACCCGACAAGTCGAAAACCTGAAAAGGCGGCTTGGGAAAAAAAGGGTATCCCGGTGGACTGAAAACCCGAAAGGGCGGTCCAGGAAAAAGTTAGGGATTTAAAGCGTATAATTATGTCCCATTAGATCACCTTGTGACCAGACTTCAGTATCAATTATCAAGCTCAAACAGTACCAATCAATCCAGTCAGCTTCGGACAAGTAGCAAAGTGATGAAACACTCGAGGACATAAGGGAAATAGCAGAATTAAAACTCAATGGTATTATTACAGATAGCTGTTTTCTATTTTTACACTATTTTATATAGTTTTTGTTTTCACGACGGCGTTCTCCTACTAGAACGCCAGTCTCTTTGTACAAAAAATGCTTGTTATAGGAAAACTTAAAAATCAATGCAAATCATTTCTTTGAAAGTATAAATCTATTTTGTTTTCTATTTTTCTGTTTTGTTTCGCAAAAACGTCCAGTGATTATTTTGACATATGCATTTGAATATGATTACTGTTTACAAATACTTTCTTAAGAAGCAGAAACACAGTTGCTAATGACTTTAAGAAATGGAGCAAAGTCTAAAAAAGCCATTTATAGTCCCGAAGGTTACTCTTTCCAGCAGGCACAGGGGCATCGTCATGTCACATCCTTAGCATACGTCCTAGTGATGTTTATGTCCCCGCAGAATGAAAACAACCAAAATCTTGACCTTTACCTCCCCAAGCAGGAATTACTTCCTCCAGCAAAGTTCCCTCAGAGAACTGAGTTCATGTTTCCAGCTATGTTTTCATAATCTCGAACAGTATATAAAGTCGTATCCCATGTAGAGTTTATTTATATAACTGCAGAAGTTTAGCCCCCAACAGAGTTCATTTCTCTACATGGGTAAAATCTTTCAACAGAGCACCTTTTTCCCACGGAGTCATTCTCGAGCAGGAGTCAAAGATCCCCGGCAGAATTTCCTCAAACAGAAATAGTAAATCCCCAGCAAATCATCTCCATTCATCATCCCCAACGAAAGTAAAAGAATCACTTTCCTCATCTACCAAATAGCCGCCCGGGATTCAGCTTCCTAGTACTCTCCAGCAGCAGTCAGGGATTTAGTTTCCCAGACTAGGAAATATCGCAACAGCATTCCATATTCATACATCATGGCATGCGCATGCATATTGCATACAGCATAATCTCATTTATTTTGAGAACATCATTACACAATGCATTTCATACATCATGACATTGCATACGACTAACTCTTTACCTAGCAGTCTCCTCAAAGGCTACGTCTGACAAAGGGTTATTTCATCATTTTCCTCAGAAAGATTATTTTCAAAAGACCTTCCTCTAGTTCAGTTAAATCGATCCTAAGATTTTTCTGATTTCTATTCCAGTTGAAGATGATTCAAGACCTTTCTCTGCTTCAGTTAAATTGACACTAATATTTTTCTGATTTGTATTCCAGTTAAGTTAATTCAAGACCTTTCTCTGGTTCAGTTAAATCGACACTAAGATTTTTCTGATTTCTATTCCAGTTAAAGTTAATTCAAGACCTTCCTCTAGTTCAATTAAATCGACACTAAGATTTTTCTAATTTCTATTCCAGTTAAAGTTAACTCAATACCTTCCTCTAGTTCAGTTAAATTAATCCTATGATTTTTCTGATTTCTATTCCAGTTGAAGATAATTCAAGACCTTTCTCTGGTTCAGTTAAATCGACACTAAGATTTTTATGATTTCTATTCCAGTTAAAGTTAATTCAAGACCTTCCTCTAGTTCAGTTAAATCGACACTGAGATTTTTCTAATTTCTATTCCAGTTAAAGTTAATTCAAGACCTTTCTCGAGTTCAGTTAAAATGACACTAAGATTTTTCTGATTTCTATTCCAGTTAAAGTTAATTCAAGACCTTCCTCTGGTTCAGTTAAATTGACACTAAGATTTTTCTGATTTCTATTCCAATTAAATTTAATTCAAGATATTCCTCTGGTTCAGTTAAATCTATCCTAAGATTTTTCTGATTTCTATTCCAGTTGAAGATAATTCAAGACTTTCTCTGGTTCAGTTAAATCGACACTAAGATTTTTCTGATTTCTATTCCAGTTAAAGTTAATTCAAGACCTTCCTCTGGTTCATTTAAATAGATCCTAAGATTTTTATAATTTCTATTCCAGTTGAAGATAATTCAAGACCTTTCTCTGATTCAGTTAAATCGACACTAAGATTTTTATGATTTCTATTCCAGTTGAAGCCAATTCAAGACCTTTCTCTGGTTCAGTTAAATCGACACTAACATTTTTATGATTTTTACCCAGTTAAAGAAACTGTAAATCCTGGTGTCTGACCAGATAGCAGTTAATTTCATGTTCCCCAGTAAGTCATTGTGAAGCCTAGAATACAACCAGATAGCAGTCAGTCTTATTATCCTCAACAAGTCACTGTAAAGCCTGGATCCTGACCAGATAGCAGTTCGTTTCCGTCTCTCGAGTCAAGAGATGACCCCCCATTAGAGTAATAGACAACTGAATCTCCTAGACTCTACTTACCAAAACAGAGACCAACATTCCTCAGCGGATTCCTCCTCAACAACAGGAATCCCCACAAAGGAATATCTCATGAAATCAACATTGTTCTCTAGATGGCATCTTTAATCCCATCTCCGACGACTCTCCGTCATATTCTCTAGATGGCATCTTTAAGCCCATCTCCGATAGTCTTCCGTTATCTTTTCCAAATGGCATCTATAAGCCCATTCCCGATATTATCCACCGACAGTGCTACTTCAGACGAGTGCAAATTTCTAGGCACTCTAGTGTTCAATCTTCTTCCACCTTCAGATCACGAAAGGCAGGAAAGTCAATCTACATCCTCAGGTTTAAGAAAATTGAACAGGGGCAACTATTGTACCCCAAAATTTTCCCTCTCATTTTACTCAACACATACCCATTGAGGTCCCCAACATGCCCAAGGATGACCAAGAAATGGCCAGGAAAATTCTCCTCCTAAATTCAATGAACCTCTAACTAGGGTTTCAATTTTCATAAAGATGTGTGAACTCCAATGGTATCAAATGTTGTACACGGCCCTATTATGTACCCAAGATCATCCATGACAAATTTCATGTCTTGCGCAACAAGCTTGCTCACTCAACTGCTCAAATGCCTGAAATTCAACTATACTAGGTCAAAAGTCAACGGTGGCCTATATACAGTCAAACTTCAAGATTTTTGGTCAACATCAACATTTTGAAGTGATATCCATCATGATTCTTCAAGAAATACTCCTAACTCATCAAAAGTCAAAAATTACAAATTAGGGTTTCTATAGGAAAAGTCAACCAAATTTTGACCAGGCATAACTCTCTCATACTTTATCAGAATATTTTCCACCAAAGCTCATTGTTAAGAGAATCCATATCCCTACAACTTCTCTTCATCCCTCAATTTCAAGAAATTCCCCAGTTAAAAGATAAAAGCTCAGACATTATAGGTCCTTTCAAAAAGTCAACAAAAACACCTTTTGGGTCAAAGCTCCTTACATGAGCATGGAATACCCAATTGAAATGAAACCAAACGGGTTGTTTATAGGACATCCTAAGCTCTCTAAAAAGTCAAAGAACACCCTCTTAGGGTTAAAACTGGGAGAGATATGCATTACTAAAGTTGACCAATTTTTGGAAAAGTGCGTGAAGCCAATATTGACCAAACTTGAATTTTTCCAAATGGGCTCATCTTTTCATGTTTGAAATTTGTTTCTAACATGGTCCACGACCTCTCAGCCCACCCATGCATTATTATATTATTTATGTTATTTATTTTTATATTTTATTCATTAAAATGCAAAGTTAAATAAATAAATAATGGAAATAATGTAAGATTTGATTTGGAATCTTTTTCTCATCAAATAATGGGCAAAATGTGCTGGCATATCAAGGAAATTTCGTGGAGAGAAGATAAGATTTGATTTGGTCCAAAAAAGTCAAAAAATCACATAATTAAAAGAAAATATTTTCTCATGAAAGCTTGGATTTTCCTCTACTTTTGTTGACCTAATGTGATATACTATATATGCACAAACATGCCAGACCTAATGCACATGCGTAGCTACCTCAAGATCAGTAGGTTTGGACCAAAAAATTTCAAGAATACTCCATCAATTGCATTTTAGATGTCGCCTCTTTCCAAGCGAGCAACCACCACAAATCACCTCTAAGACATCTTCAGGGTAAGATAGGTTGAATTCCCATGTCTTTTTGTACCTGAAACCATCGCATGCATCGTGATTGGTTTGTTTGATTTTTGATTAATCCTATTTTGAATTGCACGCCTTGTTGAGGAATTCTAATGATTTGAATATTCTAGTATGGTCCTTTAGAACAGGTTGATAACCTTACATGTGAACTGGAACGGGAGGATCATCATCTGCCATTGTTGACCGTAACTTTGTATTTTTTTCTCATAACACCGTTTGCAAGATGTTTCAGACCAAAAGGACCCTACCATTGGATATGCAACCCTTGAATTAAGGGGGTAGGGTCCAGCTTACATTTATTTTTGTAGGCTTAAGCAATATCCGGTGGAGGAGGTGGCCGGAGAAGACGACCGGAGCTAGGGCTCCCGCGCTTCTCCGGTCAGTCAAAACCTTTGAATATCATTGACTCCTGCATGGCGCTGGGGAAGATCCTGATTGGCCAGTGCATGTATTCTGGGTCCCACGATGGCTTAAGTTTAAATTTAATCTTTTTAACGTGTTTATTTATATAATCATTATGTTGCATTGGATTGACAGAAAGATAACCTGGCTCGGTTGGTAAAGGCATAGGCGTATGAAAGGGAGGACTTGGGTTCGATACACAGGTCGTGTGTTTTTAAAAAAAATTAATTGTATAACTGCAGATCTAGTGCACTAAGGATAAAGGAGTGTATCCTGGGTTGTCCTCTTATCACCATTGGATCAATCACAAACATCAGATCATAGATCCAGATCTAGGCGCCCACGGTGAACCCTCAAGGGCTGGCAGCGTAGGATCTCACGCATGCAATTGGGCCAACATATCTGGGCTTAACAAAAATTCAACCAACACCCCCCTCATTGCTCATATCAGGCCCATCTTTCCATTCTTTTTTTGTTTTTTTAATTTCTTTATTTTAATTTGTTTAATTATTTTATCTTTTTAAAATTCACCTTTTTTATTATTTTAATCAGAAAATAAGAAAAAATCACAAAAAAATAGATTTTGGTGTTTTTCAATTAAAATTAATTTTTTTTGTAAATTATTTTAATTTCATTAAGTTAACTTGTTTTTTTTTCTTTAAATTCAAAATTGATTAGAATTAGGTTAAAACATCAAATATTTTTTTAATAAAATAACAAAAATATTAGTTTCATTAGAATTTATTGTAATTAATATTTTTTTCCTTCTTTTTTAATTTAGTTAAGTAGGATATTATTATGATATTTTCATTAATAAATAAAAACACAAAAAAGGGTTTCTTTTAATTTAGGAGCATTTTTAGGGTTTAAACGCTTCTTTATTCTTCACGCGTTCATTATTTTTTGTTTTACTTTTTAATTATGTAATTGTTTCCCGGTTTGCAATAGTTTAATTAGGGTTTAAATTTTTGCATCTAATTATGTAATTGCCCCGAGGCCTTGTAATAGCTTAGGAGTTTTTATTTTATGCAATTTATTTTCCGCACTATAAACTACTTAAATAAATGGCTAATAGGATTGTATGGAAAGATAACGATTAATTGAACATAGCATAACTTAATTCAAAGATAATATATCTGAATTAAGCAAACTTGCACATGCTCACCCCTAGGGTATCTCCCACTTTGGTTGCCTTCGAAACGGTCAAATTCTCAAAACGTGAGAATTTTTAGTGACTGTCCTTGAGTTCAAGAGATCACAAGTCCCTCGATGACCCTCTCGACTGTTTCATCGGTTAAAAAGTGATCTTATAACTTTAGGACAGTTACTGAGAGTTCTTGCCCAATTGCCTTAGTGACCGTAAACGTCCCTTCGATAGTCCCTCAACATCCAAAAATAGGGCTACCTACTCACTAATAGTAGGATATCACAATTTAAAGGAAAGGAGGAAAAGCACACCCTTTTTCGAGTAGGTAGATAGCTGTTAAGTACTTGCTCAAAACTAATTCTTTTTTACACCACACTTTCAAAACCTTTTCAAAAACGCTTTATCACACTCTTGAGGACTGATACAAGAATTATCATAAAGTAAACAAACTTTTCAAAACACACAAACACGAAAGCAGTTTTCAAAATGAGCAAGTACCTAAGAGTCCGTGGAAAACCACAGATGGAAAGGGTGCTAACACCTTCTCTTTCCATAATCTACCCCCCTTACTCAGAAAATCTCTAAAAAGGTCTTTTTCTGTTCTTTTCACCCTTTCCTTTGTTGGATAAAAGAAAAGTCGGTGGCGACTCTTGCTTCCCGCACATTTGTGAATACAAAATGCAAACCAGTATAACCGTTGGTTCTGCCACCTTATCACACATAGGTTCATTCAATATAATCATTCACCGTTTTTGCAAACAAAACAGAGAAAATAAAACAATTTTGAATTTGAAATTGATTGTATTGATTTTGAAATTTTGCCTATAAACAGACAGTTTTATACAAAGAGACATAAATCCTAATAAGAGGAAATCATCATAAAAGAAAAAGTGGTACAAACAAAAACAAAGAAAAATAGCTATGTCGAAATGATCCCATCAGGTTTCAACTTCGTTATTGCCCCTATGTCTTCAAGCATCTCATCCCTCGCTGTTGGAAAAATTTGATTGAATTGATCTGTACCATTTGAACTTGACGTTGGTAATTATGCTGGCCATAAATAGATGGGTGATCCAACAGGACATACTCGTATGCTTTAATCCCTAACTTTTTCCTGGACCGCCTTTCGGGTTTTCAATCCACCGGGATATCCCTTTTTGCCCAAGCCGCCTTTTTAGGTTTTCGACTTGTCAGATGTACATTTCCTTTTATATATATATCCCTAATTTTTTCTGAACTCTTTTGGTTCTCCGGGATGCCCTTATTTTTGCCTAGGCCAGTCAACCTAGCAGGTCTCTTTTATGCGTAGTATTTTTTTACTATGTTTGTGTTTTAAGGGTATGGAAAATCTTCACCGTCCATAGTGGTAAGCATCATAGCACCGCAAAAAAATATCTTCTTGATCACAAATGACCCTTTATATGTGGGAGTCCATTTCCCACTGCAATCACCTAGTGGTAAGATGATGTGCTTTATAACCAGATCACCGGCCTTGTACACCTGATGTTTGACTTTCTTATTAAAGGCCTTCATCATGCACTTCTGGTACATCTGACCATGGCAAATAGTCGCCAACCTTTTCTCATCAAACAAATTTATCAGTTCCAGCATAGTATGAATCAATCTGTCTTCATCTAAACATGCATTTTTCATAATCCTTAAGGAAGGAATCTAGACTTCGACAAGTAAGACAACCTCCATACCGTAAATAAGAGAGAACGGGGTTGCCCTAGTTGATATACATGCTGGTGTGTGATAATAATGAAGAGCAAACAGTAACATCACATGCCAGTCTGTGTACGTCACTGTCATCTTCTACAAATTATTCTTGATATTCTTGTTGGAGGCTTCCACTGTGCCATTCATCTTTGGTCGATACGGAGAAGAATTGTGGTGCTTAATCTTGAACTTCATACAAAGTTCCGTGATTGTAGTATTGTTGAGATTAGTATCGTTACCCGCGATGATATTTTCAGTTATGACATACCGACAAATGATATTATGATTAATGAACCGGGAAACAACATTCTTGGTAACAAAGGCAAACAAAGCGGCTTCAACCCACTTTGTGAAATAATCAATACGACCAGGATGAAATGATGTTCATTAGACGCAATAGGCTTAATCTCTCCAATCAAATCAATGCCCCACATTCAAACGGCCAAGGAGTAGTCAATAAATTCAAAGGAACCAGAGGCACATGTATTTTATCAGCATAAATCTGGCATTTATGACAAGTTCTGGAATGACGATGGCAATCAGTTTCAATGGTCGGCCAATAATAACCCGCTTTCAGAATTCTATTAGCCATCATATTCCCACTGGAGTGAGTACTAAATATTCCTTCATGCATATCTTCCATAATCTTCTCAGCTTCCTTCTTGTCTACACAACGAAGTAGAGTCGAATCGTGGTTGAGCTTGTACAAAATTATGTTACTCATAAAGAACTTGGCTGAGAACCACTGTAGGAATTTCTTATCATTAATAGATGCCCCTTCAAGATACTCTTGAGTCTCGAGGTATCTTTTCACTTCGTGGTACCAAGGTTTTTCCTCTACTCCATCAGTATCAACTTCGTATCAATGTGTCGGTTTATCTAGTCTCTTAATGGTAATTCGAGGAGTTTCATTATCCCATCTGACTTTGAACATAGATAACATGGTATCCAATGTGTCTGCCAATTGATTGTCTTCTCGTGGAATATTTTCAAATGTTATTTCTTTGAAGTATGGAACTAATGTCAACACATGCTCTCAATAAGGGATGAGATTCAGGTGCTTCGTATCCCATTCTCCCTTCAGACTGATTACTAGGGCTGAGTCCCCATATACATTCATGAATTTAATTCTCATGTTGATACCAGCCTTGATACCCATGATGCACGCTTTGTATTTGGTCATGTTGTTGGTACAGTCAAAATATAACCTGGTGGTGAAAGGCGTATGGCAACCCTTGGGAGAGACAATCACATCACCAATTCCATTACCGAACGCATTGGAAGTTGAATTAAACACCATCTTCCATCGGGATCCTGGTTCAGGTCCTTCATACGGTCCAGGCTCTTCGCAATCAGTAACTAGTATAATATTCTCAATTGGGAACTCAAAATTCATAGTCTGATAGTCATCTACAACTTGATGAGCCAAATGATCTTCCATTACACTTCCTTTGATTTCCTTCTGGATAGTGTACTAAATGTCATATTTGGTCAAGACCATTTTCCATCTTGCTATTCTTCTAGAGAGGGCGGGTTTCTCGAATATATATTTTATTGGGTCCATCTTAGAGATCAACAAGGTAGTATGAGTTAACATTTATTATCTCTGTCGGTGAGCAACCCAGGAAAAAGCGCAACAAGTTTTCTCAAGCATTGAGTATCTTGTTTCACATTCGGTAAACTTTTTGCTAAGGTAGTATATTGCATGCTCTTTTCGACCAAAATTATCATGTTGCCCCAATGCACACCCCATTGAGTTTTCTAACACTATTAGGTACATGATCAGAGGTCTTCCTTCAACTGGTGGAATTAGAATCAGAGGTTCTTGGAGGTACTCCTTGATTTTATGGAAGGATATCTAAGAATCTCCGTTCCATTTCACTACCTAATCTTTCTTTAGTAACTTGAAGATTGGCTCACAAGTAGCGGTCAGATGGGAAATAAATCTGTAAATATAGTTCAATCATCCCAAGAAACCTCTGACTTCCTTTTTAGTACGGGGAGCTGGCATTTCTTGAATAGCTTTAACCTTGGCAGAATCAACTTCAATACCTTTACCACTGGCAATGAAACCTAGGAGTTTACCGGATCTTACCCCAAAGGTGCACTTGTTTGGATTCAACATCAGCTTGTATTTCTTCAATATCTCAAACAACTTGTGCAGGTAGTCATGATATTCTTCTTCAGTTTGAGTCCTGGCTATCATGTCATCAACATAACCTCTATCTCGTGATGGATCATATCATGGAACAAAGCTACCATAGCACGCTGATATGTTGCACTGACATTCTTCAACCCAAAAGCATAACTTTGTAATAGAAAGTTCCCCACTGTGTGACAAAAGTAGTCTTCTCTATGTCTTCAGGCGCCATTTTGATTTAATTATAACCAGAGAAACCATCCATGAATGAAAATACTTTGTGTTGAGCGGTATTGTCAACCAGAACATCAATATGTGGAAGCAGAAAGTCATCTTTGGGGCTTGCCCTATTTAGATCCCTGTAGTCTATACACATGCGCACCTTACCGTTCTTCTTGGGCACTAGTACCACATTTTCAACCCATTATGGATAGGACGTAATAGCTAAGAAACCTGCATTGAACTACTTCATAACTTTAGCCTTGATCTTTTCAGACATCTCAGGACGCATACGACGATCCTTCTGCTTTATAGGGGGGAAACCTTCCTTCAACGATAAACGGTGAACCATAATATTAGTATCGAGCCCTGACATGTATTCGTACGACTAAGAAAAGATCTCAACATAGTCATGGAACATCTAGATTAATCTCTTTTTGACACTGTCCTCTAGGTTGGCACCTATCTTGATTTCTTTCTTGTCTTCTTCAGTACCTAAGTTCACAATCTCGACTGGCTCTTCATGTGGTTGTATGGATCTTTCTTCTTGCATTAAGAGCCTAGAAAGCTCTCCAGGTATTTCACAATCTTCCTCACCTTAGTCCTCAGCTTGGTATATCAGATTTTTGAAGTCATAATTGGAAATATCAAAATGGTCATCAATGGGATCTAGAGTGGATATGGATCTGCAATTTGTTGTGTACGTGTGTGTAAGAATACATAGCTATTTTGAAAACAGTAAAGTAAAAGAAGAAGAAAAAACAGAGAGCGCAAAATTTGGATGCAACCGTCCAATGATTTATTAAATGAAGATATGTTGATGATTAATGACAACCCTAACAAATGGACCGTTGTGCCCCAGGTAAGGCACGAGGCTTAAAGTTTATTGTTTAAATTACATAACCAAAAAACTTAAAAGTAAGAAAACAGAAAATAGAATTTACTCCTGACTAAAGTAGATTGATATAAAGTCTTTAGTCTTTTAATTTTTGAGCCCACTTCGGGTAGTAGGCAAGATTCAATTGTCTATGTTACAGTCACTGTCGACGTCTTCCACGATGTTGACATGATTGTTGTGAACTCCATTGTTGTTGATGCGGAATGGAGGTCATCCAGAGTTAGCGCGAGCACGACAGAAATCCCTCTGAGCTTGTGAGATGAAACCCAAACAAAATTTGTGAGATTTATAAGGAATGTCTGGGATTTGATCCCAAATAGTGCAACCACCTTCTTCAACCACGGCCCTAGCGTCTTTCAGAGAAGCCATTTTTGATAGAGTCTTAGGAACAGCAGAAGTAGCTTTATCAATCGAGGTTGTCTGAGAAACAACTTCAAAGGTCTGTAAAAGAGTTCCGACTAATTAAACATCCACCTCGACATACTTGAAAGAATTCAAATGGCTCACCATATATTCTTATTCGCTGTAAACTGTAACGATCTTTCCCTTCATGGGATACTTCAACTTCTGTTGTAAGGTAGAAGTAACAGCATCTTCCCTATGAATCCAAGGGCGTCCCATTAAACAAGAATAGGCTAGATAAATATCCATCACATAGAAAGTATATTTGAAGACCTGGGAACCCACTTTGATTGGAAGATCAACCTCTCTATGCACCATTCTCTTTGGACCATCAAAAGCTCTTACCATAATATCATTGGGCTTTAGAACAATCCCTTCACAATCAAGTTTGTCTAAAGCAACTTTTACATTCAACGAGGAACCTGTTTCTACCAACACATGGGATAAGGTAGTGCCCCTCCACTTAATGTAGACATGTAGGGCCTTATTATGATTCCTTCATGCGGGAGTTAACTCTGCGTCAGAAAATCTAGCCCATTATCATTCGTCAAGCTAGCAATATGATTTTCGAACTGATCAACAGAGATTTCTTGCGGTACATGAGAAGATTTTATAAATTTCACTAAAGCCTTAGCATGAGTTACAGAGAATAACAATAGGGATATCATAGATATTTTAGAGGATGTCTTCCCTAACTATTCAACAATCTTGTATTCACTCTTTTAGATAATCTTTAATATTTCCTCCATCTCTTGCTTGGAGGGGTCTTCAATAGTAACTTCTTTTGGTGCCCCGGTCAGGGTAGGCTCAGTCATTCATTCTTCACCTCGAGTTTCAGTAGTAGTAGTGATACGAACCAGTGTGGTAATAGCCTTTGGAGATATCTCTGGAGAGAAAATCCTTCCACTTATGGTGACCTTACTTGTCCCAGCAATATTTCGAACATTAGGGTCGGTAACTTCAACATTTTCATCTTCAACAGTCAATGACTTTTGCTTGACGCCCTGGTAATAGACATCAGCTCTTTAATTCTAAGGGATAACTTTATCAAAAGAATATGGAGTTGGCCCAGGTGTAATAATAATCATAGGAGCGACTCTAGGATTGGCAGTAATCTTCACAAGACCCTTAGAGGTGATCCTTACTAGAGTACTCGAACTTGTAGACACGTCTTCAATGTTCTGGTCTTGGGATGTACTCTCTATAGGATGAGTCTTCTAAAAAGGAATATTCTCAAATAGGATCACATGGTGGTCCATCAAACACTGGATACCTTTCTTCAGTAGTGCATAACCATTTAATTGGGATGCACAGTAGTAGCAGTCTTCAGCATCTGGAAATAAACCGGCTTGCAACAGCTTCTCCTTAATAGTCATCAGAAGAGTAGTCAAATCATTCACAGTAGGAATATAAGAAACATTTTAAATAACATTGAGGCCCTTGTCATGATTTTTCATAGGCACGGTAATCACATTAGAAGTCTCAAGAAGATCAAATTCAATTTCCTTAGCATCAATCATGTCTTGGATCTTATTCCTCAGAGCCCAACATTTGCTAGTGTCATGCGTGGGGTTGTTAGAGTGATATGCACATCTTGCATTGGGATTGTAGTAGGGAGAGGAATGGTTGGGATTTTGTGGAGGCTCTCTCAATGTAACCATCCCTGATTTCAACATGTGTTTTAATGCTTGAGCCAACATCATGTTGATTTTTTGTGAACGGTCTCCTGGGAGCGTCCTACCTACATTGGTTATTCTGTTGTTGTTGTTGTTGTTGCACTGGCGTATGATTAGAGATTAGTATTGCCCTGAGAGATTTGTTGTGGTCACTCTTATTACGACCCTTCTGGATGTACACAACATTGGATTCCCTATTACCATTATAAGCCTTGTTCACAACATTTGAAGATGTGGCCACCTGAATTTTACCGCTTCTGATTCCATTTTCAATATGTTTCCTTGTTAAAATCAGTTCAGTTAACCCAGTTGGAGAAATTCCAAACATATGATTATAGAAAGGACCGGTCAGTTTACTCATGAACATGTAAACCAATTCTTTATCAACCAAAGGAGGTTTAACTCTGTCTGCAAGATCTCTCCTTTTCTACGCGTACTCTTTAAGGCCTTCGTTAAATCACATGGTCATACTCTGTAGTTGCAAATGGCTTGGTGCAAGATCAACATTACATTGATATTGTTTGTAGGAGGCGGAAGCCAAATCTTCTCAGGTGTGAATATTGGCACCTTCAAGTTGATAGTACCATTCCAGTTATGTCCCAAATAGACTCTCTTAAAAGAAATGCAGCCATAACTTCTTGTCAGCAGTATGTGGCTGAATTTTCTGAACAAAAGATCTCAAATGCAGCTTCGGGAAAGAAATGTTATCATATTTAGAAAAGACAGGAGTTTTGAATTTAGGAGGGATGACAACTCCTAAAACCAGACCCAAATCATGAAAGTTCAGTCCAGGCACTTTATGGATCTCCATAGCTCTTAGACGCTCTTCTAGCAACTTATACTTCTGATCAGCAGGGTGATATTTCTCATCCAAATAAACATCTTCCTCTTCATCAGGAAAATTTTGAAAACAAGGACTGCTCCTTTCAGTTTTCATACTCTTACCATCTTTATCTTGTTTGCCATCTTCATCTGATGGGATATTAAGATCTCGAGCTTGCTTAACAGGACCTCTGAACCTTCTTCCCATGTTAAGGACGCCAATTGATTTATTTATCTTCTTCATTTTCTAACTAGAGACAAGTACGTTTAATTTTTCCTGCCCCTTGGCTAAGTTCAGGAACATATATTGGAGTTGGGCATTCTAAGCTTGGAGATCTTTGACTGTTTGTTCAAGATCCATTTTTCTATTGAAATAAACAACAAGAAGATGAGAAAACATGTATTGAAAGTACTTGTTATGATATGAATGTCATGTATATGTATATGCAATGTTTTCAAGGATCTTATATGATTAAAATATTAAAAAAAAGAATCTGGTTGCAGCTTTGTCTTGAAGAATATTGAGCTTTCATCTTTAAACGTCCTTCTATCAAAATCAAGCTCACCATATCACGTGGGTCCTAGCCTCTGAATCAAGAGAATATGCTTTGATCTTTGACGAAATCTAGAGGAAAATAAATCCTCTTTCCCCTTGCTTGCAATCTGGCTTATGATAACCATGCACCAAAGGTCCCTAAGATACTTGAAATGGTTAGTAAAAACTCCATGTCATGATGATATAATGTTATGATGTCATGTTCGTATTTAAATAGATAGAAAACCCAAACAAGTCACACAAGGGCCTTAGGTGTAAAGGCTTTCATGAGGTCCATAGGTAAGTACCCTTCTCTATTGAAGTTAAGTTGGCTCAACCTGTTCTAAAATAGTAACCGGGTACTAGGAATCTCATATCACGAATCTTTCTCAAAGGTTTTATTTTAGCACATCAACTAATTTTCCACCAAAACATCTCACGAGTTGAATCTCAATGAGTGTAGCATCGAGTATCAACAAACCTTGAATTGCACAAAAGTCGGTCATCTCACTACCTTCTAATTGCAAAGATGGGTCAATTAAGGTTCTAAAAGTCAGTTAGTGCTAATGACACCACGCGGAAGCCTAATGTTTTTCTGGACTGACTCAAGGAACATTAGTACAATCTAAAGTGTTGCACTAACCGTAGCCATCACTTCAACCATATCGGTCTACGCCGTACATTTTTCATGATCTATTGCTACTTACCTAAGATATCCCTAGATCCGGGTGTAGGATCTTGCAAGTAAATAAACCGAAGAAACCCTTAAATTTAAAGCAAACAAAGCAAACAAAGAAAGCATGTAAAGTGATCTAACCCTAAGGTAACCCCTATTTTTAAGTGTCCCCAGCAGATTCGTCAGTTCTGTAATATGGTGGGAAAACTAAATTTTTTTGGTTTTATCCTAAATATGCATATAGATAGAGTCTCCACTGACTTTTATTTTATCCAATAAGGAAAGGGTGAAAAGAACAGGAAAGACCTTGATAGATTTTAAGTTCGGGGGGTAAGTTATGAAAAGGGAAGGTGTTAGCACCCTTTTCATCTGTAGTTATCTAAGGGCTCTTAATCGCTAGCTCACTTTGAAAACTTGCTTTGTGTATGTGATTTGAAAATAGTTTGAAAATCCAAAGTATGGCTAACTTTGTAATGGTTCTTGTATCAGTCCTCAAGAACGCGTACAAAGTGTTTTGAAAATATATGTTCGAAAGTGATGTGTGAAAAATGTTTTTTAAAAAAGATTGTGAGCAAGCGATTAACAATTCTTACCCACTAAAGGTCATTCTTATTGGTAGTGTTATCCATACCATTAGTTGGTAGGTAGCCCTATCTATTGGATGTGAAGGCATATGCGTAGAGTCATCGTATAGTCATCAAAGGAACTATATAGAAATACTTTAGCAATTTATCAAAGGGACTAGGTCATTTTTCATAGGCAACATCGACGGGTCATTGAGGGACTATGATCTTTATTCGAAGGGACTTTGCTAAAGTATCCCTATTTTTGAGGGACGTGACTATGTTTCTGAAGGCAACAAAGAGAGGTTACCCTAGAGGTGCAAAGTGTGAATAATGTGTTCAGTTCAATTATTTATCTTGTATTAGGGTTAGCTATCGATTATTTTTAGATCTTGTCATACATGCCTAGTTACTAGCAGTTGAATATATACAGAAAATTAAAGGTGCAAAAAGTAAATCATACACTATTAAAGGGCTTTGGGGCAGTTACATAAGAAGGATGCGGAAAATAAAGTGTGGAAATTAAACCCTAAACTATTACATCGCTTAAGCAGTTACATAATAGAAAAATACGGAAAGATAAATCTAAACTATTACAAGAAAGAAAAAATTCCTACGACCTATACAATTCCTCTAAGAATTTAAATGCAAAATAAATAATAATAAAATGTTTAAGAAACTATTAATTAACCTAATTAATTAGGAAATAAAAAAATGTCAAAATTAATTATTGATTAAAAACCTAAACCTAATTTATTATGGTTTTTAAAAAGGATTAAAATTTATTAAGGGTTAATTAAGAAAACAATTAAGAGAAAAGGAAAAAATTAGGCTTAGAAAATCAAAGAAATTGGGTTAAAAGGAAAAAATGTAAAACTGCATGGGGTGAGTGTTGAACCCACGCCCTCCAGCACTCTTATTGCCATGCTTGCCACTGTATCAGACATTTGTTGGTGTTAGAACAAGTAGTGAACATTATATTGAAAACATGCATGAATCAGAAAAATAGCAACAAAAAAAGATATTCAAAAGGCAGGGATCAAAGCCACGCCTTTAGAGATCAAAGCCTTAGCACACACGTTCTTGCCACTGGAGTGGCTGTTACATCATGTTGTATAATAGAATCAAATAAATATAATATGAAAACAAATGGATGGATCGGAGAGGCACCGGAGCCTTAGCTCCGGTCGTCTTCTCCGGCGACTTGATTTTGCAACCTGCGAAAACAAAGCGCGTTAGTGATCTAAAGGAACCCTACCCCCCTAAATTGACCCTTGTGAATTCAATGGTGGCCTTGTTTTTTGCTAAATCGTCATGTACAAAGAGATATAATCAAAATAAATAAAATCGGTACAAACATGGTGATGCATGATTCTGGCATCATGGGACTCATGTGATGGTTCAATCCTGTATTGTTACATCTCAGAAACATATTAGAATCATTAGTATGAATCAAAGCATGGTAAAAATTAAAAATTGAAATGCATGAAAATAGGAAAACTGGTGATGCTTCATGCCTTGTTTCAAGCCTCTTTGATCATCAAGAACGGTAAAGTCTTACCATATAACACCTCAGGGATTGATTTGAATGGTTGGTTTGTTTTGAGAAGGGCTGGAAAATGATTTTCAAGTTTGCCCTAGTTTGACAAAATTTGAGCTTTTGAGTTAGTGTCTTGAGGCAAGTTTTTCGTTGTCCTTGTTGTATGACCATGTGGGATATTTATAAGAGGATTAGATTAGGTCAAAGGTGGGCTTGAACCTATTATAAAAAAACCTTTGATTCTTGTTTGAAAATAGAATTAGAATAAGACAAAACATGAAGATTCGTTTTGAAAATAAACCCCATACGGTTTGCAGCATATCTTTGGTCCTCCACAATATTTGAAACAAAATCCTTTTATGCCTTATACCTCCCATTAACATTTATTTGATTTTAATTCGCCTTTAAATGAATAAAAATTCAAATAAAAGAAATAAAAAAACATTAAAAAAATATGTGAATGGTTTTGGGGGTCTCCTAACATGTCATAAACACGTTTGAACTTCAAAAATTAGGCCCATTAGTCCAGAATCTCAAAATTGTTCAATTTAGGTTTCATGCAATTTCACAAATTACCCAACTTGTGCAACTCATAACTTGAAGTTTGTCTGTATGTTGACCAAAGTTGATTTTTTGTCCAATATAGTTGATTTTCACTTATCTGAGCAATTGACTAAGCAAATTTGTGATGTGAGGCTTGAAACTTGACATGAGGGTTCTTTGAAGCATATGAGAAACCATGAAACTCACTTAAGGCATTAGAAGCTCAATTTTCCTTGAGAATACCAAAACCTTAATTATAAGCCACTGCTTAGGAGGGGGATTCATCTAATCAATTCTTGAGTAGTCTTGAGCAATTGAGAACCCTAAGAGTATCAGGAGGTCTTTTGAAATGGGAGGTCAAATTTTGGGGTACAAAACCTATATCAGGAAATCAGCAATCTCCATCGTCATCTAGAGGAGAAACGAGATTCCAGATGTACTGAGGAGCCACTAACGCACTGAGGACACTACTCACGCTGTTTGTGGAGGCGATTCAATTTTTATTGCTTTGTTTTACCTATTCAGACATATTGATATCCAAATCTATTTCCTGCATTCTAGACTTTATTTGTATTTTGCATAGATTTGATTTCTTGCATCTCTCTATTTTCAGCTACATGATATTATTGCAATTATATAATATTATTTCTTTGATATTTCTATTTAAATTTTTTATTAGATTTTTTATTTATATTATCTAATGTTTATGTTAAAAATTGTTAACTATATCATGCATGTACAAAAACATTGAAGAAGAACATTTAGAAGATGATATAAACACCCCCAAACAAGAAATAAAAAGCTCAAACCCCAGTGGAACCCAACAAAGATGGCGCACGTCATCTGGACCTTGGAGGACGCCATGGGGTCTGGAACCTATACAGGACAGAACCGAAAAACCCTTCATTTTTTCACCTTTAACTCATCTTCAACCTCTCAAAACCCTCATTTTCTCCATTTTTGACCACCATTAAAATTTACTAAAAACTCATTAAGCTTCCATTCAAACATTAACTCACTACCGTTCCCACTTCCCTTTCCAATTTCAACCATTAAAATCCCATAAAAACCCAATTCACCATCTTCTCCTATAAAACCCTTATTTTCTTCCTCATTCCTCATCAATGGCAGAAATGGAGCATAATGGAGCCATTTTTTTTGCGGAGGAAAACCTGGAGATAGGCAGAGGAAATTATTCAAAGAATTGCATACACGAGAAATCTACTCCACCAGGTATATCGATGAAAATTGTCTATATAATTTGGGTATTTATCATAATGTATTTTACATGTTAGATAATTTAGGATTGCATTATATTTTTGCAAAAAAAGGAACCTACCTTTGAGAAGCTGACCTAGGAATTTTTAAGTTCCCTAATTAATAAAGTCAGTCCTAACACTGCTAGCACGTTTTGTATGGTACACTTTAAAATATTTAATGTTGAATATGAGTACAGTACCGACGATTTAGCAGGATTTTTAGAAAATTCTCATGGGGAAGGTGTCCTTTGTGAAGCACCGTTGGATTCTGATTGGTCATATGAGGAATTTGAACTATGGAAAAAATTGACAGGTCAACCCAGTGATTCTTTTGAGGGGAACCTATCCTCAAATATCCATAACCTGACCATACGCGGTTTTTGCTATCTTTTGGCTTGCACCATTTTTGGCTGGGAAAATCCTTACAAAATTAATGCCAAAGAATTACTATTTTTGCAGGGTAGCCTCACAAATAGAAAAATCAACTTTTTCCCCTTTTTTCTAGCATATATGTGTGTCGTTCTGAAAAGGGGGGGGACCATTTATGTTGGAGGATTGATTACCTCCATTTCCAAAGCTTTGCAGCTTGACACTGAGCTAGCTACATTAGAACCATTACCACACCGCATAAAAAAATTATAATTTTTAAAGGACATGTGATTGTGCAAGGTGAGGAAAGAAGGAGATTATAACCTCATGGTCTATAGTATCGTTATCCCTAGTGTAGTTTTACCTTGCTCTCGATGTACAAATGTGTTACTTGAGAAAAATTGGACTTATTACCTGCAAGCTCTGCCTTTTATCGATCCATTACCACCCAACATCCCATTAGGAGAATGTAACAGGACCAACGATGAGTATGAGCAGAGAGACCAGTCTCCCGCTCAGACCATGCCTCCACACCGTGCATCACCTACACACATTGTACCACCTTTTACTCACCCATCTGTAGGTACAACTTCTATTTTCCATATTACTGAAGAAATGTGGCGAGAACAGCAAGCTCGGGAAGAAAGATGGGATGGCCTATTTTCTTCCATGAATCCACAGCTGGTGGACAACATGGACTTCATGCGTGAATCACAGCGGTAGACTGATCACTCTCTTCGTAGTATTATGAAATCTCAAAATGTCGTCCTTTCTGAGCAACGGCCCGGGCAAGCCTGTTTTCAGAGACATTTCACCCTAATAGATGCTACTGAAGGCTCTGTACTGGGTAACCTTTGACCGCTGCAAGAATCTAATGTCGCATTATCAGCTAGGTTTGAGCGACTTGAGATTTCACATAGTAATCATTGGGCAACAGGAGTCGTCGTCCTAGGTGTTCAGAGCACGTAAGAGAGGGTACCAGTGGTCACCAGTAGTGTCATCCAGGTTACTCCTTCCTAATATTTTATCGAAACATTAGGGACAATGTTCGGTTTAAGTATGGGAGGAGATTTATATCGTTTTTCTTTTCCTTTGTTTTTTTATTTATTAATTTTTAGTTTATTTAGGTTATTTTGTTAGTTTGCTTTCAATTAATTGCATGTGCTTGACGAGTCACTTGTATAGTGTATCCTTACTTCCCCATTTCCTAAGCCTTACCAAAAAAATTTGACAAAGAAAACAACTTTTATTTTGAAAATTTGGGCTATTAGACAAGTTTGGGATAGGATGTTGAAGACTTGGGAAAACTTTTGAAAAATCGATATCGTCGTAACATCATAAGCTTCCTGATTATAGGAACTGATCCTAATACTTACTATGCTATAGCCTTAATTATCATCCCAAATAAGCCCTTAAGTAGTTTATTTTAACAGTCAGCACCATCTTAGGCATGCTCTATGTAAGGAAGCCGATGAAAATAAGTGAACGATCCTAATTTTCTTTTCTGCTATGATTAATTAAAAATAGGGATTGCAACTTCTAAGCTAGGTAACTCTCACACGGTCACTAAACCCAACTGTTGTAAAACCTGTAAAAATAAACTAAAAAATCCATTGTCTGGTTCAGAGATTTCTGGTGCTGGACTTGGTATGGCGAATTACGGTCTGATCCCCCACAGCTATAATAGGGAAAATAAAAGGGTTACACCAATTAATGTACCGGAGCCCCATGCATAAGATCAAAATCACTAACCGTCATCTTACTATGAGTATGTACGGATAACGAGCTTAATGTGATTGTGCCTGAATGAAAAAGGATTTAAAAAGGATGAAAAAGGTAAGCTTATATATAGTAGCATGATATAGATTGGTTTGTATAGGAAAGAAACTTATGATTATATTTGTAGAAAGTATCACCATGATATCCCTGGTTCATTAGTTAGTACCTATCAACACATCCTTGATCGAGCTTAGAGTCTTTTTAGCCTAAATTAAATACTTGTGTGTTGTTATTTTATGTGCCCATAAAATTTTGTTTGAGGACAAGCAAAAGTTTAAAAGTGGGAGAATTTGATAACACTGAAAAACACTGCGTATTTGACTCGGATTGTACATGTTTATTAGAGTTTTATTATTATTTTCTTGTGTTATGTTTGCCTTCTTCCCTATTTTCAGGTATTTTTCCTTGCAACAGCCCTTCTTGAGGAAACGAAGCCAAAAGAGCAAGAAGTCGAGATTTTTACTAGAAAATACACACATGACATTCAGCATGGCGGCCCCTAAGGGAGGTGCCATGATGTGTAAGCTATCAACCGGAAGTCAACTGCCACACAACCATGATCTTCTTCACGTATTCATATGGAGGGCGTTGGGTAGGGATTGCGGGCGGTTGAAACCAACTCCCATGATGGAGGAAGGGCGATTATGTCATTTCCAAAGGATTTTGTTTTCTATATATAGGCATTTCCTATTTTCTTTAATCTCTTATCCAATTTAGTCTGTAACACTAAACCTAAATTCACCATTGTAAAAGTGATAATTCGTCACATTGGGGGATTATATCATTGTAGATGTAGTTGGGTTAGAGCATTGTACTCGTAATCTTGCCTCCATTTTACTTTCCATCCAAGTTTACTTTTAATTATACCAGTTTTTCTTCTACTTTCCAGTTGTACCAGATTAAAGTTTCTGATTTGGAGCAAGTTTCTTATTCAAGTTTTCGCATTTACATTTTTTTACTTTGCACTTACTTTACTTTATTTATTACCTTGCTTTATCTTTGTCTACTTGTTTATTATCTTGCACGATTTACTTGCTTGTTAAGTTTTACAAAAACCTTTATCTTCAAAGAATTTTTCGTTACCACTGTCTTACATTTGAAAACCATCCGCACACTTATAACTTATTTTTCAACATGATTTACTCCGCTATGTTGATCTCTGTTTTCATGTCTGGCTAAAACTTTAAAGGCTAGGATGTAAGGACGTCGTTATGATGGTACTCCACATGTTATATCAGTATAAATGCGTTAGGGACTATTTTGATTTTAATACAAGTTTTCAGTATTTAGTTTGATCAGTAACTATAAAAGTAGAGTCGAGATATAGTTGGGTAAGATCAAAAGTCGTCTGACTCTTAAAGATAAACTTGATTAATTTTAACTGGTCAAAAATAGCAAAAACACTCTGTCTGGTTAATTAGAAGTTTTTAACCTTCTCTTTAAAGGACTTGGTTAGTTTTCCTATTTAAAGGATACACCTCCTGTTTTCATTTCCTTCAATTTTCTGAATATAAATCTTTATACTTTTCTTTCTACTCTATTTCTTTCAAAAAATATTTTTCACTCATCTTGTCTTAGTGTCGGAAAAAAAAGTTAAAAACTCATTCTAAGAGTTATCTTGTATTGATGATGTGATACGGTGGGAGAACTGACTTGAGGTTTTGCGTTTGTTTTCGCACTTGTTCGGTTTAGCAAGAGTCGTCACCAACTTTTTATTTTATCCTAAAGGAAAGGTTAAAAAGCACAGGAAAAACCTTTGAGATGTTTTTGTGGGTTCGGGGGGTAGATTATGAAAAGGGAAGGTGCTAGCACCCTTTTCATCCATGGTTATCCATGGGCTCTTAGTTACTTGTTTTAGATCACTTGCCTTGCTTTTCAATTGTTTGAAATGGTGCTTTGTGTGTGTGGTTTTGAAACTGTTTTGAAAAAGATGCCTTGTCTAGGCAACCATTGTAATGACTCTTGTTTGAGTATATGCAATGGTGTTTGTCTTTTTGAAAAGATATTTCAATGTTTTTTTTTAAAGTTGTTTTGAAAGTTGTGTTGTGGAGTGTGTTTGGAAAGTAGGCAAGTGTGTTTTGCAAGTTTGATAAAGTAACTAAGAGTTGTCTACCCCTAAATTTACTCAAAGATTTTTCTCATGTTTTAACCCTTTTAACAGTGTTGTTTCACCATTGTATTTGGTGAATAACCTTGTGTTAGGATGTTAACGGGACGGGCGCGGGTCATCGTATAGACCATGAATGCAAGGGTGCCAAGTGTCTTTGGCAATTTTCCTTTAAGGGACTATGATCATTTTGTTTAGGCAACTTCGAAAGCGTCATCGAGGGACTATGATCATTTGAATTGTTTTTGTTTTGCCAAAGAAACTCAACATGCAAACATGGCCCATTTTTGAAGGCAACAAGCGGGATTACCCTAGGGGTGCAAGTGTGAATTGTGTATTGATTGTCATGCATTCGTATTTGTATTAGGTTATCTAGCGGTTGATTTTGAATCTTCGCATACAAACCCTAATTACTATACAGTATATAGAAAGCGATAAATTGCGGGAATTAAAAGTCTAAGCTATTACAAATAAGTATCCGGGAATGGGGGTACAAATATTTACAAATGGGGATGAGTCTTATCAGGATAGTAGTGTCCAAATAATATTTATAACCAAATCGAATCGCATTCTCAATATAAAGTGTAGCAATGTATAAGAATAAAAGCAATGTATCAAAAGTATTTGTGAAAGTGTATGTGATTATTTACAAGTGATAAAAAATGTTAACCTAATATATTATTAAGTATTTTATTTATCTTTGGGTTTTTGTTGATTATGTATAAATAAATGTTTTAGTGAAAAGAAAAGGAAAATGTTTTAAGTTTAGAGAGAACTAACATTTATACATTTTAGTTAATGCTATATAAACAAAAGGGTTTTAAAGAAAAAGTATTTAACTCAAAACAAACTAATTATTTATGTATCTTTTAATGTTTTATATACAAGAAAATTATTTAAACCTAATAACCTATATTTATGTATTTTAAATTGTAATAAAAAGTGTTAGTAATATTTTTACATGAAAAAAACTTAACATATTACTTAACAACAAAAAAAAGGAATTAGGTTATAAAAATTTAAAAAGTGCTGATTTAAAAAATATAAAAAGCTATATGGGCCTTAGAAGAGGTTCTTGGCCCAGGAAAACAAAATAACCAAAACAAAAAAGGGTAAGAAAAAGGAAGGGGGTGTAAGGCGCCAGAAGGTTGGGCCTAAGGGTTTCTGTTGGGGACAGGCCCAAAACGCGTGCGTTTGGCAATTTGTTCTAGGGTTTGTTTTGCTTTGTCCAGAACGAGGGTTTACAGCGTTGGAGCGGCGCTCTCATCTTCTTCTTCGTCTTTCTCTTCATCCGTCTTGAGCCAAGCCTCTGAACGAACCACTCGCCTCAGCCGCTGGACGTAACCTCCATCCTCCTCTTCTTCACGGTCATTCAGGCAATGATGAAAAAAGGTAGTAATTTCGGTCTTAACGCATTTTTAGGGTTTTTTCGTTCTTATCTTGCATATCTTGTCTTTTTCATGTCCTGACCTTTGATATTCGTGTGGTGTGAGGTGCGAAGTAGAAAAAGGAAAGGGAAAAATACTACCTTTGTGGGATTTTGGAGAAGAGGCGGAGAAACGGACAGGAGGCGTCCCCTGTAACACCCCTTCTAAATAACCCGCGAGTATATTAATTAAATCAGAGTAACATGGAAAACAGGGATGTCACAATTCAAGATAAATATAAAAACCTCAATTCTACAGTATCATGCTTTACTGAAGGAATTATTAAGATAAATATTCAAATCAACATCATGTTCTACACAGCGGAAATGTCTCAAAACGGAATAACTTCACTTCATAAGTATTCCCAACATAAATTAAACAATAGAGTATAAAATAAAACTCGTCATTCAAACGTTTCCCCCAGTGTTACAACCTATCAGAGCACGACACTGACACGCGGACTTAAAGTAACATAGCTCTAGAGCCATCCTCACCAACTCCTGAGCTGCTAACTTTAATCTGAAATCATTAAAGTAAGGGTGAGATTTCTCATAATTAACATGCATTATAAGCTTCTCAATCAACATTATATCACAAGCATATTATTTCACCCATTTTAGCATAAATTCAGATTCAACACACAGTTCCAATCATACAAGTCATTATGCACAATCAATAATCAACCCAAGAATTGTAACACTGGAAGACATCCTAACATGTTACAATTCCATGCAAACACAAATGCAGACACAATGCATGTGGTACCAATCACGTGACCAAGTCACCCAACACTGATCCCTCATCAACCGGATACAGCAACCATCGATTCGTCCATAAACACCGGACACGAATCCAGCTGATCCATCATCAACCGGATATAGCAATCCATCGATTCGTCCATAAACACCGGACACAAATCCAGCCTAACCACCCATCATCTCCCGGGTATCGGTTAACGGCAATACAAGTAAAATTCCACACAATGGGAATTAACTTCACCAAAACAATGCATATGCATGCACATCACCAGCATGCAACATCAAATCAGTCTATGAAATACATCAATTTATCATAACTGAACCAAAACTAAAAGAAACATGATATCATTATTTATCATACACACATCAAACAGAATAAACATGCACTTCATCCACAAGGGCCTGATACAATCAATTATCATGGATACACCATTGCATATACACCAAATATGCACATAATAACAAACCGCATAATCGGAAAGTCAACATCAAATCAATGGAATATGATCACAACATACTTCCAAATAATTCCAAAACCAATATATCACATGATCACATCTCAATCATAATGGATAGAAGACACAACACATAAGTATCAGTTGTCATTCACCAAATCAGAACCATTTACAAACAATTCTACATCATTCTCAAAATACCAAAGTTTACAAAAATCGGGAATTCGACTCTTTTTAAAATATTTTTCATAAATATTTTTCTTATTTTATAATATAGTATTTTTAATTTAAGAAATACTGCCGAAAACGGCACTCAAATCGGACTTACGGTTGGAAAGTTATGAATTTTCAAAGTTTAATATTTTTCAAAAAGTTACAGCAGAACCCGGTTCCTACATATGCAGGAACCGATTCCTGAGAAGTTCACAATTCACGTTTCTGGAAAATGTACTGGAACCCGGTTCCTACCTATATAAGAACCGGTTCCTGCAACCAATTTTGCAACTTTTTGTACGTTCACACAGTGGAACCCGGTTCCTCCCCACTGGGAACCGGTTCCCACGACCTGCAGAGTCAAAATCTGCTATTTTGACAGCATTATTCATTCCAATCCCATCCAATTTATACCCATACGAATTATAACATTTGAAACACCAAAATGCAACCAATACACATCAATACAACATCATAAATCATGTTTCCATAATTCCTATTAATTATTCATCACATTAAGGGTTCCAATTCCTATACTCTGACACAATTAGGGATAATCCCACAAACCTAGAATTCCAAAATCGAGATTCCTAACATGCTTAATCAATTCTATTGATCTCAAAATCTATAAGGCATATTAAATAATTGAAATCACCCCTTACCTCACTATGATCCTTCGAATTCACGACGTTTGGCTTTTTCCTCTCTTCTCTTATCTTCTCCAATTTCACGTACAATGGTTTTCTCCCAATAACCTTCTTTTTCGTTTCCTTTTTATTCTTCTCTTTATTTCCTTTTATTATTTGCCAAATAATAGAAATAAATTAGTCATTATTTAGTAGAGCTTTTTACTTCACACACCTCTAATTCAACCTTACACCCTCCGGTCTTCCTTTTAATTTCAAAATTAATTCATCCATTTAATCCAAAATATTATTAATTAAGCCTTTAATTAATTTAATAATTAAATTCCTAATTATTTAACACTTGAATTAATTTGGGGTGTCACAAATCTCCCCAACTAAAAGAGTTTTCGTCCTCGAAAACATACCTTAGACGAACAGTTCAGGATACGAGTCCTTCATCTGACTCTCCAGCTCCCAAGTGACATTTCCATCTACTGGTCCTCCCCAAGCCACTCTTACCAATGCGATCTCCTTGCCTCGCAACTGTTTCAACTTCCGATCCTCAATTCTCGCAGGTACCGCTTCCACAGTCAAATTCTCTCGTACCTGTATATCGTCTACCCGAATCTCATGATACGGATCAGCAATGTACTTCCTTAGCTGAGATACATGAAAAACATCATGCAAATTTGCAAGTGACGGCAGCAAAGCAATCTGATAAGCAACTTTCCCAACTCTCTTAGTAATCTTAAACGGACCAATAAAACATGGAGTCAACTTCTTTGACTTCAAAGCTCGACCAATACCAGTCATCGGAGTAACTCGCATAAAAACATGTTCTCCTTCGCTAAACTCAAGATCTTTCCTCCTCTTATCGTGATAACTTTTCTGACGACTCTGAGAAGTCCTCATCTTCTCCTGAATCATCTTAATCTTTTCCGAAGTCTGTTGGACAATTTCCGGTCCAATCACAACACTCTCTCCAGATTCAGACCAACACAACAGTGTCCGACACCTCCTACCATACAATGCCTCGAAAGGAGCCATACCAATGCTCGAATGAAAACTATTGTTGTAGGTAAACTCAATCAATGGTAGATAACTATCCCAAGTTCCACCTTTCTCCAACACAAAAGCTCTTAACAAATCTTCCAACGACTGAATCGTTCTCTCCGTCTGACCATCTGTCTGTGGATGATAAGCGGAACTCAAACGCAACTTAGTACCCAAAGCTTCTTGCAATCCCGTCCAGAATTTAGATGTAAACCTCGGATCTCGATCCGACACAATACTAGAAGGAATACCGTGCAAACTCACAATCTTCTCAACATACAATTCTGCCAACCTTTCCATCGGATAATCCATTCTTATCAGAATAAAGTGAGCAGATTTCGTCAACCGATCAACAATAACCCAGATAGAATCACAATTCCTCGATGTCCTTGGCAAACCAGACACAAAATCCATAGAGATTCCATCCCATTTCCATTTCGGAACAAACAACGGTTCCATCAATCCTGACGGTTTCTGATGCTTAATCTTTGACTTCTGACAAACCAAACAAGCATACACAAACTCAGCAATTTCCTTTTTCATTCCCGGCCACCAAAACAACTTCTTCAAATCATGGTACATTTTAGTAGCACCAGGATGAATACTCAATCCACTACGATGTCCTTCTTCCAAAATACTCTTCCTAGACTCTGCAACATCTGGAACACACACCCTATTACCAAGTCTCATAACACCATTCTCATCAATCCGGAACTCGCCTCCTTGACCTTGATTGATCAATGTCAATTTATCAACTAACCCAACATCGGACTTCTGTCCATTCCGAATTTCTTCCAGAATACCACTAGTCAGTTTCAACATACCCAATTTCACACTATTCGGATTAGTTTCACATACCAAACTTAAATCTCTGAACTGCTCAACCAAATCTAACTCACGGACCATTAACATCGACATATGCAAGGACTTCCTACTCAAGGCATCCGCAACAAAGTTTGCCTTACCAAGATGGTAATTCAAACCGAAATCATAATCCTTTAGAAATTCTAACCATCTCCTCTGCCTCATATTCAACTCTTTCTGATCAAAGAGATACCTCAGACTTTTGTGATCACTGAACACCTCAAACCGAGAACCATATAAATAATGCCTCCACAACTTCAAAACAAACACAACAGCTGCCAACTCCAAATCATGAGTCGGATAATTCCTTTCATGTACTTTCAATTGTCTCGAAGCATAAGCCACCACCTGCTTATCTTGCATCAACACACCACCTAATCCCATTAATGATGTGTCACAATACACAACAAAAGACTTAGTCGGATTTGGAAAAATCAAGATCGGAGCACTTGTCAACCTCCTCTTCAGCTCTTGAAATCCTTTCTCACATTCAACATCCCAGACAAACATCTGACCCTTCCTGGTCAACTTAGTCAACGGTAACGCTAATTTGGAAAATCCTTCTATAAACTTCTTGTAATAACCTGCAAGACCCAGAAAACTACGGATCTCAGAAGCATTCTTCGGCGCTTCCCACTGAGATACTGCTTCTACCTTCGTAGGATCCACAGCAATTCCATTCTTGGAAATTACATGGCCAAGAAAACTTACTTCACTTAACCAGAATTCACACTTGGACAACTTCGCATAAAGCTTCTTCTCTTTCAACAATTCCAACACAACTCTGAGATGTTCTGCATGCTCTTCATCGCTCTTCGAATAAATTAGAATATCATCAATGAACACCACCACAAATTTATCAAGATACCGATGAAATATCCTGTTCATATACTCCATGAAAACACCAGGTGCATTAGTAACTCCAAACGGCATAACAGAATACTCGTAATGTCCATACCTCGTTCTAAATGCAGTTTTCTGAATATCTTCCGACTTCACACGAATCTGATGATATCCAGATCTCAGATCAATCTTAATAAATACACAAGCTCCAACTAGTTGATCCATCAAATCATCGATCCTCGGCAAAGGATACCGATTCTTGATTGTAACTTTATTCAGCTGTCTGTAATCAACACATAATCTCATTGAACCTTCTTTCTTCTTAACCAACAACACCGGAGCACCCCACGGCGAAACACTCGGACGAATAAACTTCTTCTCAAACAAATTCTCAAGTTGACTCTTCAACTTTCTCAATCTAGAAGCAGACCTCTTATAGGCATCCTCGAATTCGAACTAGTTCTAGTAACAAAACCCATTAAGACTTCACCTTGCACTCTCACACCGTTCCACTTACTTCATCACGGAACACTTTATAAAAAAAATTAAATCCAATAGGTCACATGCCTTTATCTTGCTCTCGTCGAGATCTAAATCTCTCGTTATGCAAACCATAACGCTTCTCTTCTTACCGACTCAACTAATTTCACACACTGTAAAGCTGGCACAATAAGTACATCCCATCCAACGCGATCCCGGCTACCATCAACAAGAGATTAAGGGTGATCAGTTCCTCAATTTGTCAATAGATAGTCAACAATCATGAGGTGGCATCAACCATCGTTACCAAACCACAACAGCATCTTCAATCTTACCCTTCAAGCTACTTAAACATAACCATGCTTGAAGCATCAACTGCTCGGCAATACTTACATCTTACAATCGGCGGTATACTGAACCACCCCTTGCACAAAAATTCAGAGAAGAAACTTCTCCCCCACTTATTTCACACGTACCTCTGCAGACAACAAAAAGGAAATAATCAAGTACCGACAGTGTTTCACACACATGTCGCATACCAAAAGGGAGTAAACACATAAACAACCTGGCCGATAGACCGACCTGCTCTGATACCACTATTGTAACACCCCTTCTAAATAACCCGCGAGTATATTAATTAAATCAGAGTAACATGGAAAACATGGATGTCATAATTCAAGATAAATATAAAAACCTCAATTCTACAGTATCATGCTTTACTGAAGGAATTATTAAGATAAATATTCAAATCAACATCATGTTCTACACAGCGGAAATGTCTCAAAACGGAATAACTTCACTTCATAAGTATTCCCAACATAAATTAAACAATAGAGTATAAAATAAAACTCGTCATTCAAACGTTTCCCCCAGTGTTACAACCTATCAGAGCACGACACTGACACGCGGACTTAAAGTAACATAGCTCTAGAGCCATCCTCACCAACTCCTGAGCTGCTAACTTTAATCTGAAATCATTAAAGTAAGGGTGAGATTTCTCATAATTAACATGCATTATAAGCTTCTCAATCAACATTATATCACAAGCATATTATTTCACCCATTTTAGCATAAATTCAGATTCAACACACAGTTCCAATCATACAAGTCATTATGCACAATCAATAATCAACCCAAGAATTGTAACACTGGAAGACATCCTAACATGTTACAATTCCATGCAAACACAAATGCAGACACAATGCATGTGGTACCAATCACGTGACCAAGTCACCCAACACTGATCCCTCATCAACCGGATACAGCAACCATTGATTCGTCCATAAACACCGGACACGAATCCAACTGATCCATCATCAACCGGATACAGCAATCCATCGATTCATCCATAAACACCGGACACGAATCCAGCCTAACCACCCATCATCTCCCGGGTATCGGTTAACGGCAATACAAGTAAAATTCCACACAATGGGAATTAACTTCACCAAAATAATGCATATGCATGCACATCACCAGCATGCAACATCAAATCAGTCTATGAAATACATCAATTTATCATAATTGAACCAAAACCAAAAGAAACATGATATCATTATTTATCATACACACATCAAACAGCATAAACATGCACTTCATCCACAAGGGCCTGATACAATCAATTATCATGGATACACCATTGCATATACACCAAATATGCACATAATAACAAACCGCATAATCGGAAAGTCAACATCAAATCAACGGAATATGATCACAACATACTTCCAAATAATGCCAAAACCAATATATCACATGATCACATCTCAATCATAATGGATAGCAGGCATAACACATAAGTATCAGTTCTCATTCACCAAATCAGAACCATTTACAAACAATTCTACATCATTCTCAAAATACCAAAGTTTACAAAAATCGGGAATTCGACTCTTTTTAAAATAATTTTCATAAAATAATATTTTTCTTATTTTATAAGATAGTATTTTTAATTTAATAAATACTGCCGAAAATGGCACTCAAATCGGACTTACGGTTGGAAAGTTATGAATTTTCAAAGTTTAATATTTTTCAAAAAGTTACAGCAGAACTCTGTTCCTACATATGCAGGAACCGGTTCCTGAGAAGTTCAAAATTCACGTTTCTGGAAAATGTATTGGAACCCGGTTCCTACCTATACAGGAACCGGTTCCTGCGACCAATTTTACAAGTTTTTGTACGTTCACACAGTGGAACCAGGTTCCTCCCCACTGGGAACCGGTTCCCACGACCTGTAGAGTCAAAATCTGCTATTTTGACATCATTATTTATTCCAATCCCATCCAATTCATACCCATACGAATTATAACATTTGGAAACCCAAAATGCAACCAATACACATCAATACAACATCATAAATCATGTTTCCATCATTCCTATTAATTATTCATCACATTAAGGGTTCCAATTCCTATACTCTGACACAATTAGAGATAATCCCATAAACCTAGAATTCCAAAATCGAGATTCCTAACATGCTTAATCAATTCTATTGATATAAAAATCTATAAGGCATATTAAATAATTGAAATCACCCCTTACCTCGCGATGATCCTTCGAATTCACGGCGTTTGGCTTTTTCCTCTCTTCTCTTCTCTTCTCCAATTTCACGTACAATGGTTTTCTCCCAATAACCTTCTTTTTCTTTCCTTTTTATTCTTCTCTTTATTTCCTTTTATTATTTTCCAAATAATAGAAATAAATTAGTCATTATTTAGTAGAGCTTTTTACTTCACACACCTCTAATTCAACCTTACACCCCCCGGTCTTCCTTTTAATTTCAAAATTAATTCATCCATTTAATCCAAAATATTATTAATTAAGCCTTTAATTAATTTAATAATTAAATTCCTAATTATTTAACACTTGAATTAATTTGGGGTGTCACATCCCCGGTGGCCAAGGTGAGGGAGTATGATGCTAGCTTACTGACTCCCTGGTATTTGTATCTTGCTTTTGTTAGATAGTTTTATGATGAGTATTGCTTCTCTGAAAACCCTAAGGCTCCTTCTTCTGAAACTCCTTTCCTATCTGAACGCTTGCTTCTGATTGCTTATACTTCTGGCTTTTTTACTCGATGATGAACTCAGTTCTGAGAGTTTGGATTGGTTTGTTGCTTCTGAGTTTGATGATGATAACTCTGAAATTTTCTTTTCCTCTCTCTTTTGGCTTTGATTCTGAGTTGGCTTTTTATCAATAATGATGATAATGTTGAATCTGAGATGCTTTCGATATGCTTATTTGTTTGACCCTGTGATGAACGTGATTCTGAGGGCGCTTGGGATTTGTTTGATATTTGGACTTTTGGATTTTGGACAAAGATTTGTTTTTTACAGGGCTAGAGGCAGGCTTGCAAGTTACAGGCTTGAGACAGTTTGGAATTTTGTTTGAGATTTATGCAGGTTAAGGCTTGAGGCAAGCTGTTTACAGGCTTTAAGGCTTGTATCTGGTTTTTTTAGCAGGTTGAAACAGTTTGAAGCTTTTGAAAATTACAGGCTTTAAGGCTTGTATCAGTTTGTAAGTTTGGAGCTTATGGTTCTGTGTTTGAAACAGGTTTGGCTTTGGCTTGAAGCAAGCTTTGTGTAGTTTGACAATTTTCTTTTAGGCTTGTGGGCTTGAGACAGGCTTGAGACAGTTTGGAATTTTGTTTGAGATTTATGCAGGTTAAGGCTTGAGGTTTGCTGCAAGGCTTAAGGCTTGCTTTTGTGTGCTTGCTTCTGTAACAGGTTTGAGAACTTGGGGCAGGTTGTTTGTTTACTTGCTCAAGATACAAGCTTGGAAGGCTGTGTTATGTTTTTCTCTATGTGTTTTCTGCCTTCTTCTATCTGTTCTGGTATATCTTTGTTTTATATCTCTAGCCTGCCTGAAAAAACTGTAAGCCTCTTCCTTTTTTCTCTCTTTCTCTCTCCACAGATAAAAAGCATATTATATTGCTTAAAACTGTACTTTTCTGAAAAAGTGATGGCCTGGAAAATGATGACAATTTTTGAATATGTTGCTTGCATTGTTAGTTTTGCTCTGCATATCTTCTTTCTTCAGATTTTCTGCATTTGGTGTACTTGTTGACAGCTTTATGACAGTTCTTGAACTTGTGACTTAGTTGACCATTTTGACTTAGTTTTGCTTTGTATGATAGTGCAATTTAGTTTAGTTGACAGCTTTGCTTGTTTGTTCAATTTGAACTTTGCAACTGGTTTCAGCTTGACTTTGCAACTTGTTTTGGCATATTCAGTAGCTTGCCCCTTTTCATGTAGCTTTGTGCATTTGGTTCAATTATGCAGCCTTGTACATTTTTATATGCTTGCAACATTATTTTCTTTCCCTCTTTGTGAACCAAGAGTTTTCTTGCGATTTGCAGAGAGGGAGAACAAACTGATTCCGGCCAATCACTTTTAATGATGAGCTTTTTATGATTAACTGTCTGAGAATGTTCTTAATTTATCTGTACTGACTTCTTTCTTTTTTTTGTTTTTGCAGATAAAAAATCAGTTGAGCAATGGGGAGCAGCAGTAGAAGATGAAGATTTAGGAGATTTAGGATATAGTTTTAAATTACCTTTAATAATTGTGACAATATTAATGTAATCATCTGTAAATAAATTTACAGTGTTCAAATAATAATTGTAACAAACAATTAAAGATGAATAAAAATCTTTCTTTGTCAGATATTTCTTTAATTCTTCTGCATTCATTTATTTAATTACTTTAATTTCTTGAATTATAATAATTGGAAATTATCCAATAATTTTAACTTAGAAATTATAAATAATCAATAAACGTCTGGCGTTCCGAATAACCAAAAAACATCGCACAGTTAAACAAGCAACGTCCATATGTCCTTTATTTCACTGATTAGACCAAACACTTCAAACTCTCAATCAGAAGCCTCAGCCCATATCCCAGATGTTTAGACCTTGAGAAACAAACAGAAATCTTGAGCAAATGTCAAAGCAGTGTAACAGCCAATTAATACACAGTGGATTCAAATCCTTCTGAAACTGCGCGTGCAAACCCTAATTCTTGATTTAATGTCAAAGAAGCGTCTGCTTGATCAAACCCTGAGCCAAACTCAAACAAACCCTAGCAACCTGCTTGAACTGATTCAAAAGTTAATGGAAACCTTAATTTTGTCCGACTGATGAGAAAAGTCTGTTTGACCGATTCTTAAGCCAATCTGAAAAATCAGGAAAAGCCCGAAGCTGTGTTTTCTTGTGGAAAAGAGAGGGCAAATTTTGGGGTACAACAATTTCCCCTGTTCAATCTTCTTGAATCTGAAGAGTTAGATTGGCAAGCTTGTCGTTCGTGACTCGAAGGTAAAAGGAGATTGGACACTAGAGTGCCCAAAAAATTTGCACTCGTCAAAGCGTAGTTTGAGGGAATGGGCTTAAAGATGCAATTTGGTGATGGGCTTAAAGATGCCATCTGGAGATGTGACAGGGGGATGGGCTTAGAGATGCCGTCTGGAAATTGCTGGTAGGAGAATAGGCTTGGAGATGCCATCTGGACATGTTGGTAGGAGGATGGGCTTAGAGATGCCATCTGAAAATGTTTGTTGAACTGTATGTCGTCGGTGAGTGGGTGAGTATCAGAAAGGTATCCATGTTTTGGAACATCTCTGAACTGGGGGTCTGAATAAGCAATAGATTGACATCCGTATCTGGAAGCATCTGTAAGCTGTCTTCAAAAGTTGAATCTGAACAAGCGATAAATTAACATCCGTGTCTGGAGAATCCGTAAACTGTTTTCAGAAGTCTTGAATATGAACAAGCGATAGGTTAACATCCATATCTGGAGAACCCGTAAACTGTTTTCAGAGGTCTTGGAGATGAATAAGCAATAGATCAACATCCATGTTGGGAAGCGTCCGTAAACTATTTTCAAAAGTTGGATCTGAACAAGCGATAGATTAACCCCGTGTTTGGAGAATCCGTAAACTATTTTCAGAAGTTGAAGAATCTGAACAAGCGATAGGTTAACATCCGTGTATGGAGAACCCGTAAACTGTTTTCAGAAGTCTTGAAGTTGAATAAGCAATAGATCAGCATCCATGTTGGGAAGCGTCCGTAAACTGTTTTCAAAAGTTGAGTCTGAACAAGCGATAGATTAACCTCCGTGTTTGGAGAGTCCGTAAACTGTTTTCAGAAGTTGAAGAATCTGAATAAGCGATAGGTTAACATCCGTGTCTGGAGAACCCATAAACTGTTTTCAGAAGTCTTGAAGTTGAATAATCAATAGAGCAGCATCCATGTTGGGAAGCGTCCGTAAACTGTTTTCAAAAGTTGAGTCTGAACAAGCGATAGATTAACATCCGTGTTTGGAGAATCCGTAAACTGTTTTTAGAAGTTGAAGAATCTGAACAAGCGATAGGTTAACATCCGTGTCTGGAGAACCCGTAAACTGTTTTCATAAGTCTTAAAGTTGAATAAGCAATAGAGCAGCATCCATGTTGGGAAGCGTCTGTAAACTGTTTTCAAAAGTTGAGTCTGAACAAGCGATAAATTAACCTCCGTGTTTGGAGAATCCGTAAACTGTTTTCAGAAGTTGAAGAATCTGAACAAGCGATAGGTTAACATCCGTGTCTGGAGAACCCGTAAATTGTTTTCAGAAGTCTTGAAGTTGAATAAGAAATAGAGCAGCATCCATGTTGGGAAGCGTCCATAAACTGTTTTCAAAAGTTGAGTCTGAACAAGCGATAGATTAACATCCGTGTTTGGAGAATCCGTAAACTGTTTTCAGAAGTTGAAGAATCTGAACAAGTGATAGGTTAACATCCGTGTCTGGAGAACCCGTAAATTGTTTTCAGAAGTCTTGAAGTGGAGAAGGAACCGGTGTAGGGTCTCCTGATGATGAGTCCGTGCAAAACTGCATCTAAAATTGAGAAGGAACCGGTGTAGGGTTGCCTGATGATGAGTCCGTGTAAAACTGCATCTGAAATTGTTAATGACAGCCGTTGTACCCCAAAATTTTCCATCCCATATTCTTCAAGATTTGGCAAGATCAAGCTTCAAATGGATTAAGGATTGCACAGTGCAAACACCCTCCTAACACAGTCAAAATTAGGGTTTTGGTTCTTACAAGGAAGTTGAGGTTTCCAAGGTTCCAATCAAGTCCCATATGCCTATATACATTGTCAAACATCCATATGTCAAGTTTCAAGACTCACAGCACCAAGTTGCACAGTCAAAAGCCCTAATTGCTTCACATTCAACTGCAGGGGTAAAAGGGTCATTTGACAGTCAAAAGTCAAAAATTTTGGTCAACATCTCATTTTGAAGCCACAATCATCATTTGATCAAGTCTTGATCATGATTCCACAAGCATGGCTCAAAAATCATCAAGATGCAAAAAGTTGTTTTTTTGGACAGTTGAAAAGTCAACTGCAAATTGACCAAGGCATAACTTTTTCATGGTTCATCATAAAAATTCCATCCAATGCTCATCTTGAATAGGATGACATTTCCTACAACTCATATTCACATTTCAAGTCAAAGAAATGCTCTCATAAAAAGTTATCAATTTCTACATTATAGGTCATTTTCAAAAGTCAACAAAAAGGCACTTTAAGTCAAAGACCATAACTTGAGATTGGTGAATCAAAATGACATGGGACCAAAGGCATTGGTTATAGGGCTTAAATACATTTCCAAAATGTCCAAGAACATGTTCATAACTTCAAAATTGAGCAAGATATGCATTGGAGAAGTTGGGAAATTTTTGGGAACTTTCAAAAGTCAACTTTGCCTAAAACACTTCATTTTTGCTAATGGGCCTCAAATTCCTTCTTGAATCTTTACCCAAGGCTTATGCACGACCCATTAAACTTAAAATGATTTATTTTCTTATTTTTAATTAATTAATTGAATTTTTATTAATATTAATTCATTTAATTGATTTTAATTGTAGGAAAATTCAAAAGATATGATTTTTAAATCATTTGTGAAGAAAATAAAGCTAGGGCAAGCTGGCAATTCGTGTACATATAAAAGACCTCATAATCTCCATAATTGGCAAGGTTTTATCAAAGAAAAAGATTGAAAAAGATTTGATTGGCAATCACACATTCAAACCATAATGCCATGGATTGTTGGGCCAAGATCTACCCTAATTCTATTGTGCTATATGTACTGAAGCTTAACCTAAAACCCTACACGTGAAAAAGTTGCTGAAACCATAGAACCAAAATTCAAAAAAGTCAAGAAAAGTGTGAAACTAAAATCTCACTTGCAGCATAATTCAAAGCCTAAAAAAGATTCAAACGTATTGCTGACATTGCCAGGAACCTGTTGCCATCAAGAACAAGCCCTAACGCCATCAGAATCGTTCACGACAAGTCACTCGGTTTGCATTATTTTCCAAAATTGCATATCATTATTCATGCGTTTTTAACCATTTTTTTGGATTGATTTACATTAATAGGGACCTCCTGAAGCTATTGGTATAATCCAATTTGATTATAGTGCATTAAATCAGAATCCACCATTGGAGACATCTAGGGTTTCGAAGCTTGAATTTTAGGGCTTTGCACATAAGGAAAAATTGGACCATGAAACGTACATGTTTGAATTCGTTAAGGCCAGACGAATTCAATCCAACCCTCGCGCTCAATTTATATGCACCCTAACTCTAATCGTTATTTTTCCTTGTTGTAGTTAGTGGGGGTTAAAAACCCCCGCTATCTTGTTCTTAATTTTACAGGAAACGAAGAAGACGAAGGGCGTGGCAACGTGTGACTGGATGGTTCAAACTTAGCGCGCGTTATTTTGTTTTATATCATAATGTTTGTTTTTTTATATAATATTTGTCATCCGTTTATTTAACAAACACGCACCATAGTTCAACTGGCAAGGGCACTGAGGCAAGGAGTACTGGGACATGGGTTCGATTCCCAGGTCCCCCATATAATTCTTCATATTTTTCATAAAGCGTTCATGTGCGAAATTCATCAAGAGTCCCATCATGTACCCTCACGCAGCAGCACGCCAAGTGGCCACAAAGATACATCCCATGGTCAGAAGATGAAAACCATGGTGTGTTCCAGTCAACGCATGCATAGGCAACTCCAGAAGTCAAACGTGGCTTAGAGTTCTTGGGCTAGAATTTCACCAAAAAAACCTCCCCTTGGGCCAACATACCCCCTTGGTTTGCAATTTTATTTTCTTTTCTTTTAATTCCTTTAATTTTTATTATTATTATTAATTCATAAATTAATTGTTCCTAATAAAATCAGAAAGCAAAATTGTAAATATATTTTATTATTTATTAAATTCATTAACTATTATTTTTTGTAAATAAATACTAATAATTAACTTAGCTTAATTTAGGCTTAATTTTCACCTTTTTTCAATAAATAAAAATTATGTAGAATTAGGTTTTTGACAATTTTCAATCATATTTTATTAATTATCATTATTACTATTTATTAATTATTATTTTTGTACATAAAAATACAAATTAATTAATTTAGTTATTTAGGTTAAATTTGACATTTTTATAATAAGTAAAATAATTTAGAAACTAGGGTTTTCTTTTGATTTTAATTTCCTTTTCTTCTTTTTATTAAAAAACATAAAAATATCTTTCTTGTAAATAATTAATTAAGTAATTAGGTTTAATTTTAATTTAATTTCAAGCAAAAGGACCAGAAACTCATAATTTTCTCAAAAGGGTCCAAAGCCCTAGTACGTCCAATTTAATTCTTTCGCGCGTTATTTTTTATTTGATTATTATGTAACTGCTTCCAAGAGTGTAATAGTAATTAGGTTTACCGCTTTCTTTACTTTCCGCACTTTATCAAAACGGGTTATGTTTTTGGCGATGTATAGACCTGCGCCTTGTAATAGCGTAGCTTTTACCTTTCCGTATTTTATTTTCCGCACTCCTAACTGCTAAATTGCATGAAAGAATGTATGATAATTAAAAACAACTCGTAGCTCACAATTACATGATCAAAGATAAACATAAACTGAATTGAACACACAAGCACATGCCACTTCTAGGGTACGCCTCACTCGTTGCCTCGAAAGTGGTCGTCAAGTATAGGGTGTTTTAGCGGTCGCCCTTATGTCTAAGATCCAGTTGCCTCGAAACGGTTGCCTCGGATTAAAAAGGATCTAGGACATTAGGGTTACTTCTAAGGTGTCCTACTATTGCTTCGGTGACCACACTGTCCCTCAATCGAATTGACCCGAACACCTCCAACGGTGGTGCTACCTACCTCTCAATGGTGGGATGGAACTACCTTAAGGACTGTTACACAGCCTAATTCCTTAGGGTAGGTGGATGACTCATGGGTACTTGCTCTCTTCAAAAACAAACAAAACATCTTTTCACACTGACACTTTCAAAAAGTTTTCAAAACAAATTTTTCAAACACTCTTGAGGACAGATACAAGAGTCACTTAGAAATCTTTCAAAAACGAAACTTTTTTCAAAACCCACACACATTTGAAAAGCAACAATTTTGAAAACATAAGAGCAAGTACCTAAGAGCCCGTGGATAACCACAGATAGAAAGGGTGCTAACACCTTCCCTTTCTATAAATCTACCTCCCGAACCGAGAAACATTCTCGATAAGGAATTTTTCTTTGCTTTTGTCCTTTCCATGTTGGAGAACATAAAAGACGGTGGCGAATCTTGCTTACCGCGACATACGCGATCCAGCTTTAAACAGTCAGTTCTATTTCCACCGATCACAGAACTGGCGATTCTGCTGGGGATATTGTAAAGTGAGGTGTACCTTAGGATTAGATCATACTTATGTTTTCAATTGAATGTTTTGTTTGCTTTATTATTGTGGGCATTGTCTTGGAGTTTCATAGATCCTAACCCGGATCTAGGGATACCCTTTTAGGTAACATAAGCTGTGAGGGACCTGTCCGGCGTAGACCGACACGGGTGAAGCAGTGGCTACGTTGGTGTGGCACCTTGGTCTGTACCGATATCCCTTGTGTTGCAACGAGGAGAATATGGGTCTTCTGAGGAGTCATTAAGCACCAACTGACCTTAGAACCCTAATTTGACCCAACTTGGCCATAGAACAGTAGCAGTATGCTACACCCATTGAGGCTAAACTCTCGCGATGGTTCTGGCCGCAAGAAAAGATTGCGACGCTGGAGTTATGACCAATTGAGGGTAGTCAGTGATATTGGGATCCTCTAGAACCCGGTTACTTTTGATAGGACAAGTCTGAACCAACGAAACTGAAAGAGGGTAGTACCCAAACTTCATGCTGGCCTAAACTCTAAGGGATGTCTTGTGTGACTTGTGTGCCTTATCATGTTTGCCTTTGTGAATATTTGTGGTGTGCTTTATCATAACATCATGCTATCATACCATTGCATGTATCCTGCATAAGGAATGACCCATTTCAAAGACAAGAGGGTTTCATCTTTGCTCTGTTTTGTAGGACATTATGATGCCTGTGCGAAGGAATACTATCCGGCTCAACTTTGTTCACCCACCTGATTTGCTTAAAGAATTGGTTGACCGAATTCCAAATACTGCTTCCTTCATCCAGAGGCATGGTTCTCTTCTCGGTTTAGTCACGTCAAAGTGGGACCTACAATTGATGAGTGTCTTGACCCAGTTTTATGATCCCTTGTATAATTGCTTCACCTTTCAAGACTTCCAGCTGGTCCCTACCCTGGAAGAATTCTCTGATTTGCTTGGTATCCCTATCTTGGATCAGACTCCCTTCACTGGTTGGGAAAAGACTCTTAGGCTTGAGGAGATTGCTGCAGCCCTTCCCTTGACCAACAAGGAGGTAATGGACAACTGGGTGACTAGAAGCAGAGTTAAGGGCTTCTTGGCCAAGTTTCTGATTGGTAAAGCTAACAGTTTCTGGAATGACTTAGACTTCAGGGCGTATGAAGACCTTCTGGCTCTCTTAATATATGGTCTAGTTTTGTTTCCTAATCCTAATAACTTCATTAACGTCAATTCCATAAGGATCTTCATGTCTCGGAACCCTGTGCCCACTCTCTTGGGTGATATCCTGCAACAACTCTATGCTCGTACTGCCCGAAGACGAGGAACTATGTGGTGTTGTACTCCTTTGTTAGTGAGGTGGTTTATTTCTCACCTCCCTAAGTTCATGCTAAAGAACAAAGAAGGAAGAGGCTGGGCTCATAGGTTAATGTCTCTCACTGATAATGACATCATTTGGACTCTCAGAGGTTTGGATGAGGTAGCTGTTATTGATCGTTGTGGAGAATATCCTAATGTTCCTTTGATTGGTACCCAAGGAGGAATCTCTTATAATCCATGTCTAGCTCTCCGTCAGTTTGGAAGAGCCAGAAGAGCAGGGCCTCATGAGATGTTGGTGCCTCACATCAGTTTTGAGTTTCAGGTAGATAGTGACGAGCTGCGTCGTAGATTCATCAAGGCTTGGGACAGAATTCACAAAGCTGACCCACATGAGTTGGGACCGAAGACTTCTCTACCTATGGAATCCTACTACAGATGGGTCCGCATCCGTGCTCAGAAGTTAGCTATGCCATACGAAGCTGTCAGACCCATCATTCTTGAATTTCCTGATAGAGACGGGGTTCCTCCAACTGTTCTCCCTCCTCAGATACCTACTGATGTTGATACACTAAAGAGGTCTTGGGCGCAACTACAGGAAGAACGGGATTCTTATCGGGAAAAGTTCAACGAACAGGAACAGAAGATCCAGAAGTTGACCAAGCAATTGGAGAACGAGTGGATCATGAATGACTATATCCGTACTGAGAAGAGGAAGCCATGGGAGCACTGATGGACTTTGGATGTTTCCTTTACAACTTTTATTTCCTTTTCATTATTTTCATTCCTGTTACGCCTAAGGGCAATTTGTTGAACAATTTAAATTCCAAAGTTTAAATCTAATAAAGTGTGTTCCTTTTGTCTACAAAGTTGATTCCAGATTGTCTTTGAAAACATGATTCATACGCATTTCATTCATCATATGCATCATAGGTACCCTTTTCTACAGGTTGCTTAATCTTCTTCGTTGTTTATTTCAGCAGTCTCATCATGAATCCTGAATCATCTACTGAGCAATCCATCAAGGCCCTCCAGGCCCAGAACGCCCAGTTCCAAGAGTTGATCATGAGTTTAGCCCAAGGTCAAGAGGAATTTAAGGCTCTGCTGGTGAAGAAGAAGAAGAAGAGAACTGTATTGTTCAACACTGGACGGAGGTTTGGTAATACACTTCAAAATGAGGCTGATCAAGCTGCTTCTTCTGTAGGGAAAGGCAGTCCCCAAGGGGGAAGGGTTCCTAGTCCTGTGGTCTCTGACAACGAGACAGATTTCAATGATGAGCAGTACCCTCCCGCTAAAGACAGGTACAAGCAGTTAGAGGATCGTCTGAGTGCCATGGAAATTCAACAAGTGCCTGGGTTGGATTTTGGAGATCTGGGTTTATCTTCTGGGGTGGTGATCCCACACAAGTTCAAGGCACCATCTTTTGCGAAGTATGACGGGGCTTCCTGCCCTAAGCTACATCTCAGATCTTATGTGCGGAAGATCCAACCGTATACTGCAGACAAGAACTTATGGATCCATTTCTTCCAGGATAGCCTTTCAGGGGCTCAACTCGAGTGGTTCTATCAGCTGGATGGAGCCAGTATTCGAAACTGAGAGGACTTGGATACTGCTTTTTATAAGCAGTATCAGTATAATGCCGACCTCGCTTCTACACGTACCCAACTCCAGGGTATGTCGCTAGGATCGGGAGAAGGTTTTAAAGAATACGCGCAAAAGTGGAGGGACCTGGCTGGCAGGGTGCAGCCACCGTTGACTGACCGTGAACTCGTGGACATGTTCTTGGGGACCCTGTCTGGGCCGTTCTTCAACCACCTGATTGGCAATTCTTTTGCAGGGTTTATAGACCTCATTCTGACTGATGAGAGGATAGAAGCTGGTATGAAATCGGGGAAGATACAGAAAGGTGCGTCCTCAAGTTCTGAAAAGAAGTCTTTCAAGAAGGAAGCCAGTGCTGTGTATGGTCCCAGAAGACAAAATAAACCGGAACGCCGCCAAGCTATCAACGCGGTGGTGATTTCAAAGCCTGTTGCCGCTCCTCGGCAACCTAACCAACCAAGGGGTGAGAGACCCAGAAGAGAATACACTCGGCTTAGTATGACCTTGTCTCAGATCTTGCCGCAACTGCTATCAACTAACTTGGTAACTGTCAGAGAAGCTCTGAAGGTGGTAAATACAACCTCTCCAAAGTACAATCCCAACGCCCGTTGTGCTTATCACTCTGATAGCCCGGGGAATTCTACTGATGATTGTTGGGCCCTGAGGAATAAGGTTCAAGACCTTATCGATGCTAAGGAAATACAGTTTGAGGCGCCCGAAAGGCCCAATGTTGTGACTTCTCCCATGCCCCAGCATGGAGTAAATTCTGTTGAGGAAGACCCGTATATAACCTTTGTGGATGATATTGTTACTCCGTTGTTGTCCGTCAAAAGGAACCTGTTGCTAGCCAGTTTATTTCCGGGTTGTAGCAAGGGTTGCCTTCTATGTGATGTTTCACTTGTTGGTTGTCTGTTGCTGAAGTCAGGCGTCCAAAACCTGATGGATAGCAAAGAGATCTTGTTCAAGAAGATTGCTTCTCCTGTTATTCCTACTGAAGAGGTGTCCGTTGTCACCATTTTCAACAATCCTACCAAGGCTCCCCTGAGGAAGCCTGTCAAAATCATGTCTGTTGCACCTATTATCATTACTGTTCCGGGGCCCCTCCCCTATAAATCTGACAAGGCTGTCCCGTGGCACTACGGGGCAGATGTTTATGTGCTCGGAGTAAAACAAGAGTTCAATACTAGTACCGGCATCAGTAACATCACCGGTCCTGCTAAAGTTACTCGCAGTGGAAGGCTCTTCTCGCCTGATATTGCACCTCCAGCTATTCAGAGACCTCTTGTTATCACACCTGCCAGTGTGCCTGTTTCCCCTCCTGATCAAGTTTCTACCCCTGCTGCCGAGTCATCTGACACTCGGGGCAAAGGGATTGTTGATGTGCCTTCCCAAATGGAGGCACCGAAGACTGTTAATGTTGAAGCTTCCCAGCAAGAGATGGAAGAAATTCTTAAGATTATCAAGAAGAGTGATTTCAACGTCGTTGAACAGCTGGGGTACACCCCCTCTAAGATCTATATGCTATCACTGTTGTTGTGTTCATAGGCCCATGCCAAGGCCCTGATTTCCTTCCTGAAGACGGCCCACGTGCCACAAGAAACGTCTGCTGATCAATTTACTGATTGTGTGGCCAACTTAACCGCTGATAATGGTTTGGGTTTCTCTGACGCTGATCTGACCGCCAAGGGAAAGAACCACAACGATGCCCTGCATGTCTCTATTGAATGCAGGGGCACTACTCTTGCCCACGTGTTGGTAGACACCGGTTCTTCACTGAACGTATTTCCCAAGAAGGCCTTAGACAGGTTGGATTGTGAGGGTTTGGAGTTGAAGCCTAGTAACATTATTGTCCGGGCCTTTGACGGGTCGAAGAGGATGGTACATGGTGAAGTGGACATTCCAATCCGGGTTAGTTCTCAAGTCTTTGATTCAACATTCTATGTGATGGACATCCGACCATCCTATTCTTGTTTACTGGGTCGTCCTTGGATCCACAAGGCTGGAGCTGTGACCTCCACTCTACATCAAAAGCTTAAGTACCCGGTCAGAGGGAAAATTGTTACAGTGCAAGGGGAGGAGGAATATATGGTTAGCCATCTTAACTCATTCCGGTATATAGAGATGGACGGGGAGTTCATTGAGACCCCCTTTCAACACTTTGAAGAGGTGCCTCCAACATTGGCAGCAGCAGAGACTGGGACCAAAGATAATTCTCCTTTGAAGATGGCTTCCTTGAAGGATGCCCGGGATGTGGTTGAGAAGGGTGAGTGTGCAAACTGGGGCCGACTTCCCGATTTTACTCCAAAGACTGACAAGTTTGGGCTGGGTTTCACTGCAGAGGCTCAGAGGGCTGTACGTAAAGCAAGGATTGGAAGACCTCCCGTATTCATCACCAACCCGGGAGTGAATGCTATCGAAGACAATGCAGAGGAATCTGAATTCGACAGTTTGATCTACCCAACGACCGACGGTGGAATGAACAATTGGACTGCCAAAGATTTCATACCTGTTACTTTTGTTACTCAGTAATGAACTCCTTTGTTTTTAAATTTGTAACGAACAATAATTTGAAACTTTATGGCCCGGTGTCTTACCCGGGGCACTGTGGCTTCATTTGTGAGGGCTTATTACTTGTCATTTCCATATATCATGAATAAAAACATTGGACGTTTTTCGCATTTCGAATCTTGTGCTCCCTTTCTTTCTTTATATATTGCAAAACAGCTATATTTACACACACTCACCTATACAGGTTTCAATCCACTCTGGATCTCACTGGTAACGACTCTGCTACTGCCAGTTATGACTTTGAAAATCCGATCAACTTAGCCGAAGACGAAGGTAAAGATGATTGCGAAGTGCCTGGTGAGCTTGCAAGACTGTTACTCCAGGAAGAAAGGGCCATTCAGCCACATGAAGAGCCAGTGGAAACGGTAAATCTGGGTACTGAAACAGACAGAAAGGAAGTCAAGATTGGTGACAACCTAGAGCTCAGTGTGAAACAACGGTTGATCCAGATGCTGCATGATTATGTGGAAATCTTTGCCTGGTCCTACGAAAACATGCCCGGGTTGGATACCGACATTGTGGTTCATCACCTGCCTACCAAGGAAGACTGCCCTCCGGTTAAACAGAAGGTCCGCCGTATGCGTCCAGAGATGTCCAAGAAAATCAAAGTCGAGGTTATGAAACAATTTGATGATGGGTTTCTAGCAGTGACTTCTTACCCCCAGTGGGTTGCCAACGTGGTTCCGGTGCCGAAGAAAGATGGTAAGGTCAGAATGTGTGTTGACTACAGGGATTTGAACAGGGCGAGCCCTAAGGATGACTTCCCTCTGCCTCACATTGACGTTCTGGTTGACAATACTGCTCAGCACAAGGTGTTCTCCTTCATGGATGGGTTCTCAGGTTATAATCAAATCAAGATGGCTCTTGAAGATATCGAAAAGACTACCTTTGTTACTCAGTGGGGCCCCTTCTGCTACAAGGTCATGCCTTTTGGGTTGAAAAATGTTGGGGCAACCTACCAACGTGCCATGGTTGCTTTATTTCATGACATGATCCACCATGAGATTGAAGTATACATCGATGATATGATTGCAAGGTCTCAAACTGAGGAGGAACACCTTGACCATTTACAGAAGCTGTTTGACCGGTTGAAGTTGTACAAGCTGAGGTTGAACCCGAACAAGTGCACCTTTGGGGTAAGATATGGGAAGTTGCTAGGATTCGTCTTGAGCGACAAGGGTATTCAAGTGGACCCTGCCAAGGTGAAAGCCATACAAGAGATGCCAGTTCCCAAGACAGAGAAAGAAGTCAGAGGCTTTCTAGGACGTCTGAATTACATCGCCCGGTTCATCTCACATCTAACTGCTACCTGTGAACCAATCTTCAAGCTACTGAAGAAAGATCAAGTAGTACGTTGGAACGATGAATGTCAGGCCGCTTTCGAAAGAATCAAAGAGTATCTCCAAGAACCACCCATTCTTATGCCACCGGTTGAAGGGAGACCTCTAATATTATACTTGACGGTACTTGACAACTCAATGGGGTGTGTGCTGGGGCAGCATGACGAGTCTGACCGAAAAGAGCACGCCATTTATTACCTTAGCAAAAAGTTTACCGACTGTGAGACCCGATACTCACTGCTCGAGAAAACTTCCTGCGCTTTGGTATGGGCTGCTCGCTGGCTGAGATAGTATATGTTGACTCACACTACTCTGTTAATTTCAAAAATGGATCCAATCAAGTACATATTCGAAAAGCCCTCCTTGTCCGGAAGAATAGCAAGATGGCAGATGATCTTGACGGAATATGACATCCAGTACACGACTCAGAAAGCAATCAAGGGAAGTGTATTGGCAGACCATTTGGCACACCAGGCAGTGGATGACTACCAATCTATGAACTTTGAGTTCCCAGACGAGGACATCATGGTAGTGACTGATTGTGAAGTACCTGGACCGGATGAAGGACCTGAGGAAGGATCCCGATGGTATATGCACTTTGACGGAGCCTCCAACGCTTTGGGTAACGGTATTGGAGCTGTGATCATATCCCCAAAAGGCACTCATACTCCACTTACCGCCCGACTATGTTTCAACTGCACCAACAACATGGCAAAGTATGAGGCGTGTATCATGGGTCTTCAAGCTGCAATTTACCTAAGGATCAAGTTTCTGAGTGTCTTCGGAGGTTCCGCTCTCGTGATCAATCAGATCAAAGGCGAGTGGGATACGAAACACCCAAATCTCATTCCTTACAAAGAGTGCGTGTTGACGTTGATCCCCCATTTCACAGAAATAACTTTTGAACACTTTCCAAGAGAGGAGAATCAGTTGGTGTACGCGCTGGCTACGATGTCTTCCATGTTCAAAGTCAAATGGGATAACGAAGCTCCTCGGATCATTATCTAGAAACTGGATGAACCTGCATATTGCTGTGATCTTGAGGCTGAGGTGGTAACTGAAAAACCTTGGTATCATGAAGTGAAGAGGTACTTGGAAGCTCAAGAATATCCCGAGGGTGCATCTGTCAATGACAAGAAGTTTCAGAGAAGGTTCGCAGCAAAGTTCTTCCTCAGCAACGGCATTCTCTACAAGCGAAACCATGATTCAACCTTACTGCGTTGTGTGGATAAGACTGAAGCAGAAAGAATCATGGAAGAACTGCATGAAGGTACCTTCGGAACGCATTCCAGTGGACACACCATGGCAAAGAAAATCCTTCGGGCAGGATATTTCTGGTCCACAATGGAAGCCGACTGTTACCAACATTCTCGGACATGTCATAAGTGCCAGATCTATGCGGATAAGGTGCATGTTCCTCCAGTCCCTCTGAATGTCTTGACTGCACCTTGGCCTTTTGCAATGTGGGGCATTGATATGATCGGCGAGATCAAACCTACGGCATCCAACGGGCATCGCTTCATCCTGGTGGCGATCGATTACTTTACAAAGTGGGATGAACCAGCTTCTTACGCTACCGTAACCAAGAATGTCGTGGCACGGTTCATTCGACACAACCTGATCTGTCGATACGGCGTCCCGGAAAGGATCATTACGGACAATGGTACCAATCTTAATAACAAGATGATTACTGAGCTCTGCGAGCAATTTAAGATACAGCACCACAACTCTTCTCCTTATCGGCCGAAGATGAATGGGGCTGTAGAAGCAGCTAATAAGAATATCAAAAAGATTGTGCAGAAGATGACAGTGACCTATAAAGATTGGCACGAGATGTTACCGTTTGCTCTTCATGGGTACCGTACCTCAGCAAGAACGTCAACCGGGGCAACTCCCTTTTCCTTGGTCTGTGGCATGGAGGCAGTCTTGCCGATTGAAGTCCAGATACCCTCTCTCCGGATAATGAAGGATGCAGGCTTGAGCGAAGATGACTGGATCCAGACTCGACTTGATCAATTAAACCTAATTGACGAAAAGAGACTCACTGCTATTTTTCATGGTCAAACGTATCAAAAACGGATGATCAGGGCATTTAACAAGAAAGTCAGACCACAAGAGTATCAAGTTGGGGACCTGGTAATCAAGCGCATCATTCTTCCTCAAAATGATCCCAGGGGCAAATGGACCCCTACGTATGAAGGGCCATTTGTGGTTAAACATATCTTCTCAAGAGGAGCTATGATTCTAACCACCATGGATGGTGACGACCTTCCTCACCCCGGCAATGCAGACATAGTAAAAAGATACTACGCATGAATAAAAGACCCGCTAGGTTGACACACCTAGGAAAAAATAAGGGCTTCCCGGCGAACCAAAAGGGTTCGGGAAAAAATAAGGGATGAAATGAAAAAAAATTGTACACCCGGCAAGTCGAAAACCTGAAAAGGCAGCTTGGGCAAAAATGGGTATCCCGGTGGACTAAAAACCCAAAAGGGTGGTCCAGGAAAAAGTTAGGGATAAGCGTAATACTATGTCTCATTGGATCACCTTGCATCCAGAATTCGGTATCAACTATCAGGCTCAGACGGCATCGATCAATCAGTTTCATCTTCAACTAAGCAGCCAAGTGATGAGACGCTTGAAGACATAAAGGCGATAGCAGAGTTGGAACCCAGTGGGATTATTTTTTCACACATAGCTGTTTTGGTTTCCTTTTCACAAAATTGTAAACTCTATGTTGTTCGGCGACGTTCTCTTACTAGGACGTCAGCCTCTTGTACATAAACGCCTATTTACAGGCAAATTTCAAAATCAATACAAGTTCATCTTTTCCAGACAAATTGCCAATTGTTTTTCCTTTTTTTTCTGTTTTGTTTTGCAAAGAGCGTCCAATGTTCATTTTTGATATATGCATTTGACACTAATTGCTAACTCATAAATATCTGCATACGAAACAAAGGGTTAATTACAGGTGACATCAGAAACAGGGGAAATAATGAGTGGTCTAATCAATCTAATTGTTCCATCCACCAAGATACCAAGGTAGGTTCAGCTGAAGAACATGACCAGGATACCTTCACTCCCCGTAGAGTAAGGCAAGAATCAGCCATACTCTCCTCAAGCAGAGTTGGTCTCCCATCAACCCCTAAAAAGGCACAGTATTCTCCAGTAAGTCAACAATACTCTCCCCAAGCAGAGTTAGTCTACTGTCAGCCTTAAGGAAGTGGGTATCCCCAGTAAATCTCAACATTCCCCAGTGGAGTATACAGATATTCCTAAGCAAGCATCCCCGGAAATCTTGATCTAAGATTGTTCCCCGACGGAATACCGGACATCCAGTGGAGCCATTCCCCAGTGCAGTCCAAAAGTCTCCCCAAGAGAGTTGATTCAATCTCCCCAGTAGGAAGCTTATCCCTAGTAGATTCTAGAAGCTTATCACCTACAGAGTACGAACGTCTCTCCCCGACCATATTCAAAGGTTATTCCCCACTAGAGCTTATAACTGAGTTATCCTCAGCTAATTACCACGGAAAGATCGTCCTCAGCGAAATTCTTCCTATCCCCCAGCGGAGTTCATCAAATTCCCCAACATAACTTATCAATGGAATCCCCAGCGGAGTTATCATCAAAACCTCAGCGAAGTATCTCTTCCCACAAAGTATTCCCTGCAGAGTAACCTCTCCAACAAGTTTATTCCCTAACGGAGTCATCTTCTCCTACCGGCTTATTCTTGCAACCATCATCCCCAGCGGAAGCGAAGGACTCCACTCTTCAACATCAGCCCAGGATTCCACAAACTCCCGGCATTCGTCAAGGATTTATTTTCCTGGACGAAAATACATTCATAGACATTTCACATTATCATACACCATGACGCATGCATATACGCATCATAACAAACAATCTCATTTATTCTTGAGAACATCATGACATCCTGCATTTCATACATCATAACATTGCATACAACTGATGTTTCGCCTTTTTCAGGAAAAAGGTCAATCCAAAGATGATTATTATCAACTGTCGTAATTCCATATTCGATTCCTGTATCCAGCCAGGGCACGTCTGAAGAGTTTGAAGATTCGATTCCTGTATCCAGCCAGGGCATATCTGTTGACGACTAATTCCAGATTCGATTCCTGTATCCAGCCAGGGCACGTCTGAAGAGTTTGAAGATTTGATTCCTGTATCCAGCCAGGGAATATCTGTTGATGACTAATTCCAGATTCGATTCCTGTATCCAGCCAGGGCACGTCTGAAGAGTTTGAAGATTCGATTCCTGTATCCAGCCAGGGCATATCTGTTGACGACTAATTCCAGATTCGATTCCTGTATCCAGCCAGGGCACGTCTGAAGAGTTTGAAGATTCGATTCCTGTATCCAGCCAGGGCATATCTGTTGACGACTAGTTCCAGATTCGATTCCTGTATCCAGCCAGGGCACGTCTGAAGAGTTTGAAGATTCGATTCCTGTATCCAGCCAGGGCATATCTGTTGAAGACTAGTTCTAGATTCGATTCCTGTATCCAGCCAGGGCACGTCTGAAGAGTTTGAAGATTCGATTCCTGTATCCAGCCAGGGCATATCTGTTGACGACTAATTCCAGATTTGATTCCTGTATCCAACCAGGGCACGTCTGAAGAGTTTGAAGATTCGATTCGTGTATCCAGCCAGGGCATATCTGTTGACGACTAATTCCAGATTCGATTCCTGTATCCAGCCAGGGCACGTCTGAAGAGTTTGAAGATTTGATTCCTGTATCCAGCCAGGGCATATCTGTTGACGACTAATTCCAGATTCGATTCCTGTATCCAGCCAGGGCACGTCTGAAGAGTTTGAAGATTCGATTCCTGTATCCAGCCAGGGCATATCTGTTGAAGACTAGTTCCAGATTCGATTCCTGTATCCAGCCAGGGCACGTCTGAAGAGTTTGAAGATTCGATTCCTGTATCCAACCAGGGCATATCTGTTGACGACTAATTCCAGATTCCATTCCTGTATCCAGCCAGGGCACGTCTGAAGAGTTTGAAGATTCGATTCTTGTATCCAGCCAGGGCATATCTGTCGAAGACTAGTTCCAGATTTGATTCCTGTATCCAGCCAGGGCACGTCTGAAGAGTTTGATGATTCGATTCCTGTATCCAGCCAGGGCATATCTGCATAAAGAGTTTGAAGATCAACCCATGTAACAGGCCAGGTAATTAGCTTTCTTTCTCATGTACGCAAGTTCTCGCTAAGGAATCTCTTACGCGATCGACACCTAGATGGCATCTATAAGCCCATCCACATACCAACAGTCTCCAGATGGCATCTATAAGCCCATCCTCCTATCCATCATCTCTCCAAATGGCATATGTAAGCCCATTCCCGCCATCATGCTGCTGATACTCTACTATGTGAGTGCAAATTTCTGGGCACTTTAGTGTTCAATCATCTTCCACCTTCGGATCACGAAAGGCATGCAATCCAATCTACATCCTCAGGTCTAAGAAGATTGAACAGGGGCAACTATTGTACCCCAAAATTTTCCCTCCCATATTCTTCAAGATTTGGCAAGATCAAGCTTCAAATGGATTAAGGATTGCACAGTGCAAACACCCTCCTAACACAGTCAAAATTAGGGTTTTGGTTCTTACAAGGAAGTTGAGGTTTCCAAGGATCCAATCAAGTCCCATATGCCTATATACATTGTCAAACATCCATATGTCAAGTTTCAAGACTCACAGCATAAAATTGCACAGTCAAAAGCCCTAATTGCTTCACAATCAACTGTAGGGGTAAAAGGGTCATTTGATAGTCAAAAGTCAAAAATTTTGGTCAACATCTCATTTTGAAGCCACAATCATCATTTGATCAAGTCTTGATCATGATTCCATAAGCATGGCTCAAAAATCATCAAGATGCAAAAAGTTGATATTTTTGGACAGTTGAAAAGTCAACTGCAAATTGACCAAGGCATAACTTTTTCATGGTTCATCAGAAAAATTCCATCCAATGCTCATCTTGAATAGGATGACATTTCCTACAACTCATATTCACATTCCAAGTCCAAGAAATGCTCTCATAAAAAGTTATCAATTTCTACATTATAGGTCATTTTCAAAAGTCAACAAAAAGGCACTTTAAGTCAAAGACCATAACTTGAGATTGGTGAATCAAAATGACATGGGACCAAAGGAATTGGTTAGATGGCTTCAAGACCTTTCCAAAATGTCCAAGAACATGTTCATAACTTCAAAATTGAGCAAGATATGCATTGGAGAAGTTGGGAAATTTTTGGGAACTTTCAAAAGTCAACTTTGCCTAAAACACTTCATTTTTGCTAATGGGCCTCAAATTCCTTCTTGAATCTTTACCCAAGGCTTATGCACGACCCATTGAACTTAAAATGATTTATTTTCTTATTTTTAATTAATTAATTGAATTTTTATTAATATTAATTCATTTAATTGATTTTAATTGTAGGAAAATTCAAAAGATATGATTTTTAAATCATTTGTGAAGCAAATAAAGCTAGGGCAAGCTGGCAATTCGTGTACATATCAAAGACCTCAAAATCTCCATAATTGGCAAGGTTTTATCAAAGAAAAAGATTGAAAAAGATTTGATTGGCAATCACACATTCAAACCATAATGCCATGGATTGTTGGGCCAAGATTTACCCTAATTCTATTGTGCTATATGTACTGAAGCTTAACCTAAAACCCTACACGTGAAAAAGCTGCTGAAACCATAGAACCAAAATTCAAAAAAGTCAAGAAAAGTGTGAAACTGAAATCTCACTTGCAGCATAATTCAAAGCCTAAAAAAGATTCAAACGTATTGCTGACATTGCCAGGAACCTGTTGCCATCAAGAACAAGCCCTAACGCCATCAGAATCGTTCACGACAAGTCACTCGGTTTGCATTATTTTCCAAAATTGCATATCATTATTCATGCGTTTTTAACCATTTTTTTGGATTGATTTACGTTAATAGGGACCTCCTGAAGCTATTGGTATAATCCAATTTGATTATAGTGCATTAAATCAGAATCCACCATTGGAGACATCTAGGGTTTCGAAGCTTGAATTTTAGGGCTTTGAACATAAGGAAAAATTGGACCATGAAACGTACATGGTTGAATTCGTTAAGGCCAGACGAATTCAATTCAACCCTCGCGCTCAATTTATATGCACCCTAACTCTAATCGTTATTTTCCGTTGTTGTAGTTAGTGGGGGTTAAAAACCCCCGCTATCTTGTTCTTAATTTTACAGGAAACAAAGAAGATGAAGGGCGTGGCAACGTGTGACTGGATGGTTCAAACTTAGCGCGCGTTATTTTGTTTTATATCATAATGTTTGTTTTTTTTATATAATATTTTTCATCCGTTTATTTAACAAACACGCACCATAGTTCAACTGGCAAGGGCACTGAGGCAAGGAGTACTGGGACCTGGGTTCGATTCCCAGGTCCCCCATATAATTCTTCATATTTTTCATAAAGCGTTCATGTGCAACATTCATCAAGAGTCCCATCATGTACCCTCACGCAGCAGCACGCCAAGTGGCCACAAAGATACATCCAATGGTCAGAAGATGAAAACCATGGTGTGTTCCAGTCAACGCATGCATAGGCAACTCCAGAAGTCAAACGTGGCTTAGAGTTCTTGGGCCAGAATTTCACCAAAAAAACCTCCCCTTGGGCCAACATACCCCCTTGGTTTGCAATTTTATTTTCTTTTCTTTTAATTCCTTTAATTTTTATTATTATTATTAATTCACAAATTAATTGTTCCTAATAAAATCAGAAAGCAAAATTGTAAATATATTTTATTATTTATTAAATTCATTAACTATTATTTTTTGTAAATAAATACTAATAATTAACTTAGCTTAATTTAGGCTTAATTTTCACCTTTTTTCAATAAATAAAAATTATGTAGAATTAGGTTTTTGACAATTTTCAATCATATTTTATTAATTATCATTATTACTATTTATTAATTATTATTTTTGTACATAAAAATACAAATTAATTAATTTAGTTATTTAGGTTAAATTTGACATTTTTATAATAAGTAAAGTAATTTAGAAACTAGGGTTTTCTTTTGATTTTAATTTCCTTTTCTTCTTTTTATTAAAAAACATAAAAATATCTTTCTTGTAAATAATTAATTAAGTAATTAGGTTTAATTTTAATTTAATTTCAAGCAAAAGGACCAGAAACTCATAATTTTCTCAAAAGGGTCCAAAGCCCTAGTACGTCCAATTTAATTCTTTCACGCGTTATTTTTTATTTGATTATTATGTAACTTCTTCCAAGAGTGTAATAGTAATTAGGTTTACCGCTTTCTTTACTTTCCGCACTTTATCAAAACGGGTTATGTTTTTGGCGATGTATAGACCCGCGCCTTGTAATAGCGTAGCTTTTACCTTTCCGTATTTTATTTTCCGCACTCCTAACTGCTAAATTGCATGAAAGAATGTATGATAATTAAAAACAACTCGTAGCTCACAATTACATGATCAAAGATAAACATAAACTGAATTGAACACACAAGCACATGCCACTTCTAGGGTACGCCTCACTCGTTGCCTCGAAAGTGGTCGTCAAGTATAGGGTGTTTTAGCGGTCGCCCTTATGTCTAAGATCCAGTTGCCTCGAAACGGTTGCCTCGGATTAAAAAGGATCTAGGACATTAGGGTTACTTCTAAGGTGTCCTACTATTGCTTCGGTGACCACACTGTCCCTTAATCGAATTGACCCGAACACCTCCAACGGTGGTGCTACCTACCTCTCAATGGTGGGATGGCACTACCTTAAGGACTCTTACACAGCCTAATTCCTTAGGGTAGGTGGATGAATCATGGGTACTTGCTCTCTTCAAAAACAAACAAAACATCTTTTCACACTGACACTTTCAAAAAGTTTTCAAAACAAATTTTTCAAACACTCTTGAGGACAGATACAAGAGTCACTTAGAAATCTTTCAAAAACGAAACTTTTTTCAAAACCCACACACATTTGAAAAGCAACAATTTTGAAAACATAAGAGCAAGTACCTAAGAGCCCGTGGATAACCACGGATAGAAAGGGTGCTAACACCTTCCCTTTCTATAAATCTACCTCCCGAACCGAGAAACATTCTCGATAAGGAATTTTGCTGTGTTTTTGTCCTTTCCATGTTGGAGAACATAAAAGACGGTGGCGACTCTTGCTTACCGCGACATACGCGATCCAGCTTTAAACAGTCAGTTCTATTTCCACCGATCACAACAGCCTGTTATTCTTATCCTGAAAAGGACAAAATGTTAGCTAAACACAAAGTTACGTTGCATGAAATGTATGATGCAATATATGTTATATCAATGTTTATGATATGAATGTGATGAATGTGCATGTAAGCTGATGAGCTGTCTTGCTGAGGATAGTTGAATCCTGGATGGCTGGAGATGATAGAATCTTGACTGCTGCCGGGGAAAGTAAATCCTTGACTGCTGCAGGGGATTGTTGGAAATGGGAATTCCTGAAACCACTGTTGGGGGATCCGGAGCTTGGGTTGTATGCCAATCTACTGGGGATTCCTGTCTTGAGGGGATCTTCACTGGAGAATATTTGAATACTCTGTGAGGAACTGAGAATGAGAGTCTTCATTCTTCTTGGGGATTGATAGTTGGAAGTTTTAGCTCCGCTGGGGATTGCAAGAATATTTTGATTGCTGCAGGTATTGATCCGGGATAAGTATCGGAATATCGCCAAATCTGGGTCACATCTGAACTATCTCTAGAAGGAAATCTGTAATAAGTATCAGAATGTTGCCAAATCTGGGTCACATCTGAACTATCTCTAGAAGGAAATCTCAGAAGATGTTGATCTTGATTTTGTTAAGGGTCAGAAATTTGGAGTATACCAATCTTCTGAGGTGATGAGAATCTTCATTCTGTTAACGGTCAGAAACTGGGAGTATACCAATCTGATGAGAATCTTCATTCTGTTAACGGTCAGAAACTGGGAGTATACCAATCTTTTGAGGTTTTAAGGATGAGAGTCTTCATTCTTGAGAGAAATAGATTTTTATGAGCTTCAATTGTCCGTTATTCTGTTGGTGGTTGTAACTTCCAGCAGGTGATGAAGGAATTTTGATGATGACCGCAACTTCCAAAAGAAAATTTTGAACGCTCTTGAATTCCAACAGGTGATGAAGGAATTTTGCACGACCTTGGTTTTGACATTCGAATGCCCCAAGTGATGGTGAGGGAGACTTGCTCCAAGTTAATCTGTAATTGAGAGATTTGTTGAAATCTTGGCTGCACTGCCCCAGGTTAACTGAACTTTGAAAGATCTGTTGAAACCTTGATTGGACTGCCCCAGGTTAACTGAACTTTTGAAAGATCTGTTGAAACCTTGACTGGACTGCCCTAGGTTAACTGGATAGTGACATGTCATGCCCCCTTGTTGATAGGAGATTTGTCAATGGAAGTGTCATCCTTCTTGAAGTGATTTTACTTACTGAGAGAGTTTTCGTTCCTCCGAACATTCGCTGTATGAATTTCTTCGCTGTTAAACAAATAAACCATGTGCAAACAATGATATTAAAATAATGCAAAGTTTATGCTTGTCTCGACGTTTTGAAAAATGCGTTTTTTAGCAGAAAACTTTTTATAAGACAAATTCAACACAAGATTTAGAGCAAAGCCTTACAGGAGTCAGGATACCTTTTGAACAGTATGCTTTCGAACTAACCCATGCTTCAATTAGGACTTTTGAAGGGTTGTAACGTGGCTTGGTTCACGGTTTAAGAAACAAAGGATAAAGGCTCAAAGTATATTTGTACCCACCCGCTCTTCGTGATATCCTTCAATCCTAGACTCAGTTAATTGTGCGTCGAACTCTATTCGAATTTGGAACGACTTTTTGGTGATGGTTCACACCAATTGAATTTGGAGGGCAGTCATCATCTCCTTTTTATTTTGCAACATTTTTTCATGTTTTTGAGGATTTATAATGACCTCGTTCTTTTGATTTGTTATCCCTAACTTTTGCCTGACTGTTCCTGTTTTCGAGATTACAGTCAGCGGGATGCCCCAACTTTCTTAAGCCTCCTTTATAGGTTTCGGCTTAGTGGGCTTTTCTCTTTTGAGAGGTAATGACTGCCTATGAGATCAGGAACCATCACTGTCTTTTGATTCCAAATGAATTTCTTTCTTTTTTGATGTCGTTCGTTGTATTACGAACTGAGAGTTTGCGACTTTAATGCGCATCTTTTTTGAATTAACTGAGAGATTACCCTGTCCCAGGTTTAAATCAAGGGTTTTAATTTGTTTAGAACAGAAAACTCCTACTTCTTTGGCTCGAAGGGGTTGACTAGGGATTATCTTCCTTATAACTCCAGTGTTTGGGATTTGAAGGAAATGCCTGTACATCATCAGCAAGGTCTGTTCAAAAGCATATTGTATGAGATTATGGTATTGTTTCGTCATCCTCCCTCTAAAGGCTTGTAGCTTTTTATCAAGAGTTAAATATCATAAAGAAAACATAAGAGTAGTTAAAACTAATGGATGAATTCAAGACAAACATATGCAATGCATTAATGAAACAGAGTTTGACATTAAAATATAATTGTTTGAACAACAAAAGAAATTACAACTTTGAAAATTCAAATGAAACAAAGACATTCTCAATGCTTTGGCATAGGAGCAGTGATTATGCTAGAGTCTCCAGAGGGTCAAACTCGATCTCCTTGGCATCAATCATGTCTTGGATCTTGTTCTTCAGAGGCCAACAGTTGTTTGTGTCATGTCTCGGACTGTCAGAGTGGTATGCACACCTTTCATTGGGATGATAGGTAGGAGCAGAAGTATTTGGGTTCCGAAGGGGAGCCCTCAATGTAATCAGATTCATCTTCAACAAGTGTTGCAGTGCTTGAGACAGCGGCATGTTGATGTTGGTGAACTATCTTTTAGGTGTGACCTCCTTATGCTGATGCCCCTGTCTTTGTTGAGTAGGCGTAGGATTAGAGATCAAGATTGCTCCTACGTGTTGGTCATGACAACTCTTTTGACCAGTCACTGCATCAGACTCTTTCTTCCCATTATGGGGAATTTTCTGAGCATCGGAGGGTGTAGCTCCTTGGATCTTTCCACTTTTGATGCCAGCCTCGACCCTTTCGCCGGTCAGTATTAGCTCGGTAAACCCGGCTGAGGAGCTTCCAATTAAGTGATTGAAGAAAGGCCCAGTCAAAGTTCCCATGAAGATGGCAATCAGCTCTTTGTCAGTTAAAGGGGGTTGCACCCTACCAGCCAGATCTCTCCACTTTTGAGTGTATCCTTTGAAGCTCTCGTTGGAACCCATGGTCATGTTCTACAATTGCACACGAGTTGGTGCAAGATCAGCATTGTATTGATAATGTTTGTAAAAAGCCATAGCTAAATCTTCCCAGGTGTGGATGCGAGAACTCTCCAATTGATAGAACCACTCGAGTTGAGCCCCTACCAGGCTTTCTTGGAAGAAATGGATCCAAAGCTTTGGATTAGTTGTGTATGGCTGAATCTTGCGGACATAAGATTTTAGACGCATCTTAGGGCAAGAGACTCCATCATACAGGGCCAAGGCAGGGACTTTGAACTTTGGAGGGATGACCAATCCAGAAACCAAACCCATGTCTCCTAAATCCAAGCCAGGTATTTGTTAGACCTCCATGGCATTGAGGCGATCCTCCAACTGTTTGTACTTGTCATCAGCGGGAGGATATTGTTCTTCGGAGTAGTCAGCTTCATCAATCTCCAAATTGTGGTCTTCTTCAAAACTGGCCCCTATGCTGGGTGGAGTTGAAAGATCTAGGGTTTTAGGTCTTCTCTTCAGGATGCCCGTTGCCTTCTTGGACTTTTTCTTCTTGTCTTTGAGAAGGATAGCTTTCAGATCCTCTTGCCCTTTACCCATACTCAGAAGCATTTGTTGGAATTGAGCGTTTTGAGCTTGGAGGTCTTTCACTGTTTGTTCCATATCCATCTTACTGAAATAAACAGTAGGAAGATAAGGAGACCTGTATGGGAGAAACCTGTTATGCAATGATATGTATGATATATGTATGCAATGTTTTCAAGGATCTCTTGGGGTAAACACAAGAGAATGTTAGAGGTTGAACTTCGATCTTTGATTGGAGAATTTTGCACTAGTGGATGTCTTTCCACGAGAATCAAGCTCACCATGTCAAGTGGGTCATAGCCCCTGATTCAATTTGTTGCACTTGATCTTTGATGGCATTTGTTTAGAGGAGAATCCTCTTGCCCCTTGGTAGACGTCTGGTTCAACGTGACCCTGTATCAAAAGACCCTCGAGATCCTTGAAATGGTTAATGAAAATGCTATGGTATGATGTTATGTACATGTATGCAAAAGCAAGTAAGTGTATATACATGCAATCATATTCACAAAAAGCAAACAAGTCCTTAGGTTTAGGCTTGCATGGGATTTGTAGGTAAGTACCCTCTTGAAGTTTGTTGGCTCATCCTGTCCTAAAATAGAAACAGGGTTCTAAGGAGCTCAATATCATTGGATTATTTTCTGTGTTCATTGTTTTGGTTTAGCCATTTAACTGGCGACCAAAATATTCCAAGAAAACAATCCTCAATGAGTGTAGTATCGAGTATCTACCAACTTCAGACTGCACCAAAGTCGGTCATCTCACTACCCCTAAAAAGGCTAAGATGGTCAATTAAGGTTCTAAGAGTTCGTTAGTGCTTCATGACATCGCTCAGCGGCCCCGTATTCTCCTTGACTACTCAAGGGCTACCGGTACTCACAAATATGTCACACTAACATAGCTTACTGCTTCAACCATGTCGGTATACGCCGCACAGTTCCCTCACAGTTTTATTGCTATTTACCTAAAAAGGTGCCCCCAAATCTGGGTGTAGGATTTACAACAAACCCAAACAAGGACCCAAAAAGTAAAGCAATCAAAGCAATTAAAGCAAGTATGTAAAGGTGATCTAAAACCCTAAGGTAACCCCACTTTTAAATTCTCCCCAGCAGAGTCGCCAGTTCTGTGATACGGTGGGAGAACTGACTTGAGGTTTTGCGTTTGTTTTCGCACTTGTTCGGTTTAGCAAGAGTCGCCACCGACTTTTTATTTTATCCTAAAGGAAAGGTTAAAAAGCACAGGAAAAACCTTTGAGATGTTTTCATGGGTTCGGGGGGTAGATTATGAAAAGGGAAGGTGCTAGCACCCTTTTCATCCATGGTTATCCATGGGCTCTTAGTTACTTGTTTTAGATCACTTGCCTTGCTTTTCAATTGTTTGAAATGGTGCTTTGTGTGTGTGGTTTTGAAACTGTTTTGAAAAAGATGCCTTGTCTAGGCAACCATTGTAATGACTCCTGTTTGAGTATATGCAATGGTGTTTGTCTTTTTGAAAAGATATTTCAATGTTTTTTTTTAAAGTTGTTTTGAAAGTTGTGTTGTGGAGTGTGTTTGGAAAGTAGGCAAGTGTATTTTGCAAGTTTGATCAAGTAACTAAGAGTTATCTACCCCTAAATTTACTCAAAGATTTTTCTCATGTTTTAACCCTTTTAACAGTGTTGTTTCACCATTGTATTTAGTGAACAACCTTGTGTTAGGATGTTAACGGGACGGGCGCGGGTCATCGTATAGACCATGAATGCAAGGGTGCCAAGTGTCTTTGGAAATTTTCCTTTAAGGGACTATGATCATTTTGTTTAGGCAACTTCGAAAGCGTCATCGAGGGACTATGATCATTTGAATTGTTTTTGTTTTGCCAAAGAAACTCAACATGCAAACATGGCCCATTTTTGAAGGCAACAAGCGGGATTACCCTAGGGGTGCAAGTGTGAATTGTGTATTGATTGTCATGCATTTGTCTTTGTATTAGGTTATCTAGCGGTTGATTTTGAATCTTCGCATACAAACCCTAATTACTATACAGTATATAGAAAGCGATAAATTGCGGGAATTTAAAGTCTAAGCTATTACAAATAAGTATTCGGGAATGGGGGTACAAATATTTACAAATGGGGATGAGTCTTATCAGGATAGTAGTGTCCAAATAATATTTACAACCAAATCGAATCGCACTCTCAATATAAAGTGTAGCAATGTATAAGAATAAAAGCAATGTATCAAAAGCATTTGTGAAAGTGTATGTGATTATTTACAAGTGATAAAAAATGTTAACCTAATATATTATTAAGTATTTTATTTATCTTTGGGTTTTTGTTAATTATGTGTAAACAAATGTTTTAGTGAAAAGAAAAGGAAAATGTTTTAATTTTAGAGAGAACTAACATTTATACATTTTAGTTAATGCTATATAAACAAAAGGGTTTTAAAGAAAAAGTATTTAACTCAAAACAAACTAATTATTTATGTATCTTTTAATGTTTTATATACAAGAAAATTATTTAAACCTAATAACCTATATTTATGTATTTTAAATTGTAATAAAAAGTGTTAGTAATATTTTTACATGAAAAAAACTTAACATATTACTTAACAACAAAAAAAGGAATTAGGTTATAAAAATTTAAAAAGTGCTTATTTAAAAAATATAAAAAGCTATATGGGCCTTAGAAGAGGTTCTTGGCCCAGGAAAATAAAATAACCAAAACAAAAAAGGGTAAGAAAAAGGAAGGGGGGTGTAAGGCGCCAGAAGGTTGGGCCTATGGTTTCTGTTGGGGACAGGCCCAAAACGCGTGCGTTTGGCAATTTGTTCTAGGGTTTGTTTTGCTTTGTCCAGAACGAGGGTTTACAGCGTTGGAGCGGCGCTCTCATCTTCTTCTTCTTCGTCGTTCTCTTCATCTGTCTTGAGCCAAGCCTCTGAACGAACCACTCGCCTCAGCCGCCGGACGCAACCTCCGTCCTCCTCTTCTTCACGGTCATTCAGGCAATGATGAAAAAAGGTAGTAATTTCGGTCTTAACGCATTTTTAGGGTTTTTTCGTTCTTATCTTGCATATCTTGTCTTTTTCATGTCCTGACCTTTGATATTCGTGTGGTGTGAGGTGCGAAGCAGAAAAAGGAAAGGGAAAAATACTACCTTTGTGGGCTTTTGGAGAAGAGGCGGAGAAACGGACAGGAGGCGTCCCCGGTGGCCAAGGCGAGGGAGTATGATGCTAGCTTACTGACTCCCTGGTATTTGTATCTTGCTTTTGTTAGATAGTTTTATGATGATTATTGCTTCTCTAAAAACCCTAAGGCTCCTTCTTCTGAAACTCCTTTCCTATCTGAACGCTTGCTTCTGATTGCTTATACTTCTGGCTTTTTTACTCGATGATGAACTCATTTCTGAGAGTTTGGATTGGTTTGTTGCTTCTGAGTTTGATGATGATAACTCTGAAATTTTCTTTTCCTCTCTCTTTTGGCTTTGATTCTGAGTTGGATTTTTATCAATGATGATGATAATGTTGAATCTGAGATGCTTTTGATATGCTTATTTGTTTGATCCTGTGATGAACGTGATTCTGAGGACGCTTGGGATTTGTTTGATATTTGGACTTTTGGATTTTGGACAAAGATTTGTTTTTGACAGGGCTAGAGGCAGGCTTGCAAGTTACAGGCTTGAGACAGTTTGGAATTTTGTTTGAGATTTATGCAGGTTAAGGCTTGAGGCAAGCTGTTTACAGGCTTTAAGGCTTGTATTTGGTTTTTTTAGCAGGTTGAAACAGTTTGAAGCTTTTGAAAATGTACAGGCTTTAAGGCTTGTATCAGTTTGTAAGTTTGGAGCTTATGGTTCTGTGCTTGAAACAGGTTTGGCTTTGGCTTGAAGCAAGCTTTGTGTAGTTTGACAGTTTTCTTTTAGGCTTGTGGGCTTGAGACAGGCTGGAGACAGTTTGGAATTTTGTTTGAGATTTATGCAGGTTAAGGCTTGAGGTTTGCTGCAAGGCTTAAGGCTTGCTTTTGTGTGCTTGCTTCTGTAACAGGTTTGAGAACTTGGGGCAGGTTGTTTGTTTACTTGCTCAAGATACAAGCTTGGAAGGTTGTGTTATGTTTTTCTCTATGTGTTTTCTGCCTTCTTCTAACTGTTCTGGTATATCTTTGTTTTATATCTCTAGCCTGCCTGAAAAAACTGTAAGCCTCTTCCTCTTTTCTCTCTTTCTCTCTCCACAGATAAAAAGCATATTATATTGCTTAAAACTGTACTTTTCTGAAAAAGTGATGGCCTGGAAAATGATGACAATTTTTGAATATGTTGCTTGCATTGTTAGTTTTGCTCTGTATATCTTCTTTCTTCAGATTTTCTGCATTTGGTGTACTTGTTGACAGCTTTATGACAGTTCTTGAACTTGTGACTTAGTTGGCCATTTTGACTTAGTTTTGCTTTGTCTGATAGTGCAATTCAGTTTAGTTGACAACTTTGCTTGTTTGTTCAATTCGAACTTTGCAACTTGTTGGTTTCAGCTTGACTTTGCAACTTGTTTTGGCATATTCAGTAGCTTGCCCCTTTTCATGTAGCTTTGTGCATTTGGTTCAATTATGCAGCCTTGTACATTTTTATATGCTTGCAACATTATTTTCTTTCCCTCTTTGTGAACCAAGAGTTTTCTTGCGATTTTCAGAGAGGGCGAACAAACTGATTCTGGCCAATCACTTTTAATGATGAGCTTTTTATGATTAACTGTCTGAGAATGTTCTTAATTTATCTGTACTGACTTCTTTTTTTTTATTTTTGCAGATAAAAAATCAGTTGAGCAATGGGGAGCAGCAGTAGAAGATGAAGATTTAGGAGATTTAGGATATAGTTTTAAATTACCTTTAATCATTGTGAGAATATTAATGTAATCATCTGTAAATAAATTTACAGTGTTCAAATAATAATTGTAACAAACAATTAAAGATGAATAAAAATCCTTCTTTGTCAAATATTTCTTTAATTCTTCTGCATTCATTTATTTAATTACTTTAATTTCTTGAATTATAATAATTGGAAATTATCCAATAATTTTAACTTAGAAATTATAAATAATCAATAAACGTCCGACGTTCCGAATAACCAAAAAACATCGCACAGTTAAACAAGCAACGTCCATATGTCCTTTATTTCACTGATTAGACCAAACACTTCAAACTCTCAATCAGAAGCCTCAGCCCATATCTCAGATGTTTAGACCTTGAGAAACAAACAGAAATCTTGAGCAAACGTCAAAGCAGTGTAACAGCCAATTAATAAACTGTGGATTCAAATCCTTCTGAAACTGCGCGTGCAAACCCTAATTCTTGATTTAATGTCAAAGAAGCGTCTGCTTGATCAAACCCTGAGCGAAACTCAAACAAACCCTAACAACCTGCTTGAACTGATTCAAAAGTTAATGGAAACCTTAATTTTGTCCGACTGATAAGAAAAGTTTGTTTGACTGATTCTTAAGCCAATCTAAAAAATCAGGAAAAGTCCGAAGCTGTGTTTTCTTGTGAAAAAGAGAGGGCAAATTTTGGGGTACAACAGATGTTATGCTAAAATTTATTGCATTCAAGAGTGTGGTTTTCTTTTGTAATATCCTTGTAAAAAGACATAAAGGTTGCAAGTTATATCTAGAAAAAAATTAGGTGAATGTTTTTTAGTAAATCATGTGTAAAGTTCTCATTGTTGTTAGAAAATTTGTGGGTTGATCATGTGTAAAAGTTCAAGTTGTAATTGGAGGTTGTTTAGGCTGATCTTGTAAAATTTGAAGGTTCTTTTTAATTGAAATCTCAAGAGAAAACTCTTGAAAAGAGTAAATCAAGTGGTTAGACCGAACTTATATAAATTTATTTGATGTACTCTTACTATTTCTTATCGCCTTTACTTTTATTATTTTATTTTCTTCTTGTTGCGTTTCTCTCTTCTTTCTATTATTTGATCGTTATTTCTCCATTTGTTTGTTTATACTAACATAAATGTTTTCAAAATCATAGATTTTATAAATCATTTTTGAATATCACAATCCATCGTCCACTTGTATTTGAAGTTATTTGGTCAATAATTCTAACTTTCTTTCATATATAAAAAGCTCTGCATGCACTAAGATTTAAATATTTTACTCATTCTCACACTCAAATTAGTTTTTAATTATTTATTAAATTATGATAGTGAAGTACTAACTTTGTAAGTCTACCCTACTACACTGCTTTATAATCACATTCTACCACACCTCAATTTTATTTCACTTTGTTATCAACTATTTGTTGTTTATGAAATGAACAATAATATTAGAAGATATATTTTGAAAGAAGTTTTCTCAATTGACACTTAAAAGTAATATTATTTATGATGGACTTTAATTGTTATAGAATAGTTTGTAATAACACGAATAAAATATTTTGAATTAATCCAATTATTTGCCAAACTCTATTCATCTCTGGATAAAAAAAACAGCAATGATATGCTGTTTCGTATTTTATGGGCCACTTAATATTCATAGAAAAACAAATCATAGTTTAATATAACTGACCAATAGAATTTTCTAATCATTCATTGTCCCGGTAATATCCATAACCCATTCACCGTTCTGCTTGTGTTTGACATATACCAGGACTGAAGACAACTTGATTAGATTTAAAGTATATTGTTAATATGGAACCATTTGAGTTGGTTTTTATTTAAATATATTATTACAACATAATATTAGCAAGTCACAAATTTGACGTAGACGGTTTTGCCAATACCAATTGCGCTATATGGCATCAATCCTAAGTATAAAATAAACACATTTCGTATCCAATTCTCTCATCATATCCCAAACTACAAACACTCTCCCCCAAAAAATAAACACTCAAGACAATGAGAACTAAGTTGTTTCTCCTATTCGTATTGATTTCCCAAGTTCACCCACAAGACAAAACAACCCTTCTCCAAATAAAAAAAGAACTAAACAATCCAACCATTCTCTCCTCATGGAAACCAAACACTGATTGCTGCAAAACAAGTTGGTATGGTGTCACTTGTTTTCGCTCTAACAATCGCGTCCGTGACTTAACTATTTCATCCGACAACAACCTTACCTCGAATTTTCCAATATCCATCGGTAACTTACCTTATTTAGAGTCTATATATTTTGATAATTTACCAAATCTCATAGGTCAAATCCCTATTGACTCTATATCCAAGCTTCACAACCTCAAAACCCTAACAATAACCTCAACCGGAATGTCAGGCCCAATACCTAACTTCCCACCCCATATGAAAAACCTCTTTAACCTTGATCTCTCATCCAATCATTTCTCAGGTGCACTCCCTCGTTACATCCACAAATTACCAAAACTCGAAATGATATACTTTTACAACAACACATTAACAGGTTCAATCCCTTCTTCCTACGGCTACTTCAATAACAAAAACCTACCCTCTTTACTTCTCTCTCATAACAACCTTTCTGGCAAACTCCCACTTTCATTAGCGAGACTTAACACCACTGTTATTGAGTTATCCTATAATAAATTTGAAGGTGATGCTTCCATGCTTTTTGGCTCTAATAAAGCGACAAGGGAGATATATCTTTCACAAAACATGTTTAAGTTTGATCTTGGAAAAGTTGAGTTGTCTAAGACCATGACAACGTTGGATGTGAGCCATAACCAAATCTATGGGAAGCTTCCTATGGGAATAGAAAATATATCGTGGTTGAATGTTAGCTATAATAGGTTATGTGGCAAGATTCCAAAGGGTGGCAATATGAATAAGTTTGGTGTTAGTTCGTTTTTACATAACATGTGTCTATGTGGGTATCCTCTTCCAAGGTGCAAGTAATTATTATTTGGTGTTTTATCCTATAAAGGCATGAAGTGACACTACTTAAATCAATAATATTAAATGTATAAGAGTGGATTGCATTTCTTTTTAATGTAAGTTTGGTTTTTTTATATATGTATTTTACATTATTTCTTTTTTTGAATATGTATTTTTTTAGTTTTGTTTGTTTGATTGTTAATTTTATAGTATTTAAATTAGAAGAAATATATTGAACAAAAATAGTAAAATAAGATTTAGGGATATTGAGATTTTTCTACATTCATTGGTCATTTGGATTTAAATAAGTTTTGAAAAACTCTATTTGAGCATATCTAATGTAAAATTTTAAAAAATTTAAATCAATTTATACTTTTAAATAGATTCATGTGTGTGGATTAGAGTTGTTCATACATTTAAGCGAATCAAGTTAAAATAAATAAAAATAAAAATTTTAAAAAGAAATTATTTTTGTTGTCTCAAAATCGAATTGAATTAATTAATAGTTCGATGCTTTGGTTCTAAATTTCAAACTAAATTATTAATAAATATTTTTTTGAACTGAACTATTATATTTAATTTTACCATTTTTTTTGTTTATAAATATTTTTTTAATATATTTGTAAGCTAGCTTTTATGTAATGTAATGTATGGGTGTTTGAATTTTAACTAATCCAAGCTAAAATTACAAACCGATCAAAATAGTAAAATCCGTATAAAATTAAATATTAGTTGAAATACTACCGTTCCGATCGAAAAAATTGGAAAAATAATCTAGAATTAAATATTAAAAAATGGTTTAATTTGGTTTAGTTTGATTTTTTGGTTGAATAGTACCGTGAACAATCCTACATTACAATGGTTTGGTTAAATAATTGTGGTTTAGTTTGGTATGTTTAGAAAAAACTGATTTGTTCGTTAACTAAAAGGAATGATTCAATTATTTAACAAAAGTTTATTAGGCCAAACCTACGTTCGGACCTCTACCATTTCCTACTAGGCTTGGACAAGAAATGGATCACGGCTTTCAACAACGGCATGTGAACCTTTGTATGCAGGGAGCCAATTCTTGAGATTAGTTAAAAATATAGATGTTAATATTTTTTAAGGTGAAGACAATGAAAGTTAATGTATTACTTTTAATTAAAGTGGAAATTGTTGGGATTAATTGAAAATATACATGTTGAAGAAATCTCACATTGCTTTGTTTTGTGAAGAAAGAGTGAATCCAAGGCTATATATAAGATTCAAGTTCTTTGCTATATATATGATTTAAGTTCTTCGTTACAAGATGTACGAGTCAAAAACATTTTAAGCTTGTATTTGACATTCTTTGTTCTCTTACACTCTTGTATTAGAGTGTTGTGAGATGTAGTTAAATATTTCTTTTGGAGGGTGTGAGTATACTGGGGGTCTAGGGTAGTTGAGGGTAGTTTATGTGTTGTAACAATTTTTACATAGTGTTATTCTCTGGTTGTCATTTGACAATGGCTGTAGATTTTTCTCCCGTTTTGGAGTTTCCACATTTTCTTCTTGTGTTGTTATTATATTACTCTTTTTTCTCTATGCTTTTTTCCCCAACACCAATGACCGCTTGAACAATGTTTATCCTATGGCGTAACAGCAGAAATCTCAAGTCAGACATAACAAAGATATTATTTCGAATTGAAGAAATCTTACACCATGCCAATTCAAAGAACAACTTTGTACAATATACGGCTTTGCATAGTGTTATACCCCAAAATATTTCCTCTCATTTTTCCACAAACATTCTTCTAAGGGTCTCAAATATTCAAGGTTTCTCAAGGGTTGACCAGTCAAACCTCCTCCTAAAGCAATTGGTCTACAACTAGGATTTTGAGTTTCTCAAGGAAGATTGGATTTCAAAAGTCTCGAGTGATTTCCATGGTTATTCATATGTCTTCAAGGATGCTCATATCAAGTTTCAAGTCTTGCATCACAAGTTTACTCAGTCAATGGCTCAGATGATTCAAAACCAATTGTTTGGGTAAAAAGTCAACTATGGTCAACATGCAATCAAACTTCAAGATTTTTGGTCAAACATCAACATTTTGAAGTGATATTTATCATTTGATCAAGGATTGATAATGATTCCTCAAGAGAAGCCCTCAAATCATCAAAAGTCAAAAGTTGCCAAATTAGGGTTTTCTTAGGAGAAGTCAACTGAACTTTGACCAAGCGTAACTTTCACATGCTTCATCAACTTTTCCCCAACCAAAGCCCATTTTGAATGAAATTCAATTCTCTATAAATTTGAATTTGTATGCTCAAGTCTAAAAAATATTTCATTTGAAAGATATGATCTCATACATTATAGGTCATTTCAAAGTCAACAAAAAGACATTTTTTGTCAAGGCAACTTACATCAAGATAAAGTCTCCAAATACAAAAATGATAAAAAGAGGGATTGTAGAGGACATCTTGATATTTCCAAAAAGTCAAATGTTACCTTCAAAAATATAAAATTGATAGAGTTATGACCAGTGCAAGTTGGGAAATTTTGAGAAAATGCATGAAGTGCAAAGTGAGCAAACTTGAAATTTTGAACTAGTGGACCTAACATTTGATGTTCAAACATGGTTCCAATGTGTTAGAGGACCTCTAAATCCATGCACATATTTTTCATGATTTTTATTTCTTTTGTTTGAATTTTTATTAATTTAAATGCAATTAAATCAAATGAAATACAAAATCGTTGGGCCAAGGCGCGTGAGCTCTGAATTTCAATCACATGGAGGCCCAAGAACACATGAAGAATATGCCAAAACCGTGTGAACTTGAATATGGCAAGAAAAATCTCAAATTGGAAGATTTTAAATATGTTGGATTCTTGTCTAAGTATGACCTTAATTGCATGAGATTCTTGTCATGTTTGCTGATCCATTTCCTTCTCTATATATACACAAATTATCCAAACTTTTCAAAAAAAAACCTCGAGCTTGAAAAATCTCTCTAAAAGCTCTCTCATTCCAAAAATTCGGATACCATTCATTTCCTAGAACATTGAAAGGTGAGTTTGGACCAGTTGCCATGATCCAAAACGTATGAGAATGACATACCATGCATCTCCGGTCATATAAGGTTGTGAAATCCATATCTTAGTTTCAAATTGTTTTAAATATTGTTGTTATTACTAATGTGTTCCTGAGTTTCCTCTGAACAGGTTTTGATCACTAGTATGGTCCCATGCAGTCAAAATGGTATTACACCATGCTTGCTTCGATCTGTGTTATTTACACAATAGTGGCCAAATCATGGATTTTTAGCCTTCAAAAATATTGTCATTGGATTCGTAGCCCTCGATTTAGGGGGTAGGGTACAATGCATTATTTTGGGCCTAACGAATTTGTTTCTCACACCCCCCCCCCCCCCCAACTTGCTTCTTTTGGCCTATCTCCTCATTCTTTTTATTATTTCTTTTTTATTTCTTTTTAATAATTAACTTTTATTAATTAATTAATTAAAATTAATTTAAATTTAGGTTAAATCAATTTGACTTTTTTTAATTAATTTAATTGAATCAAATTTATTATTTCTTAAATAAATTAATTGAATTAATTAAATTGATTTCTTTAGGTTTTATCATTATATCATATTTTTTTATTTAAAATAAATTAGGGTTTTTTAGGATTAAATTAACTTCTTTTTCTCAATTTAAAATCAATTAATTATCAATTATCTTCGATCAATTAAACTCCCCATTTCTTCTTGCAATCTTCGCGCTTTTCTTATTTTCGCATTAATTTTTAATAATCATGTAACTGATAAAGGTTGTAATAGCTTAAACTAGGGTTTACTGTTTCTTCCCCTCATTTTATGGTTTGTATCCCCTCCCCGAAGCTTTGTAATAGTGTAGGAAATTTATTTTCTGTCTTTACCGCTTTCCTTATAACTCTGTTAGATGTATGCTAATAGGCTTGAATAGAAAGACTAAAAACAAATGATAGCTAACCCTAATCAAAGATTTAAATCAACTAAAATCAAAGCACTTTTCACACACGCACCTCTAGGGTGACTCCACTTGTTGCCTTCGGAAAATACAATCACGTCCCTCGAATATAGGGATATCACTAGCAAAGACCCTCGATTAAAAATCATCATAAAGATCATAGTCCCTTGATAACCCTTCGATGCTGCCCTCGGTAAATGATCTTGTCCCACGATGTTGCCTACGAATACATGATGATAGTCCCTTCGAATTTCTAAAGGTATCTGTAATACAGTGGGAGAACTGACTTGGGTGTTTTGTATTTGATCATAATTGTTGCGGATAGCAAGAGTCGCCACCGACTTTTCCTTTATCCAATAGAGGAAAGGGTGAAAAGAACAGGAAAGACCTTTGAGATTATTTTCCTGAGTTCGGGGGGTAGATTATGAAAAGGGAAGGTGTTAGCACCCTTTTGATTCATAGTTATCTATGGGCTCTTATTTGCTTGCTAGATCATTGCTTTTGTTTGAAATTGTGCTTTGGAATGGGTTTTGAAAGTATTTTGAAAAAGTGCCTTTGTTATAGGAAAACTTTGTAATGATTCTCGTCTCTATAAGAATGTATACAAAGTGTTGGACATTTTGAAAATATTTCATGTTTTAAAAGTGTTTGGTGTTTTTAAAAAGGTGATTGTGTTTGAAGATGAGCAAGCAACTAAGAACGTTTCTACCTACTCAAAAGTATTTGTTCTTTTCCTCCTCCTTTAGATGTTTCTATCTTACCATTGATTGGTAAGAAGCCTTATCTTTGGATGTAAAGAGACGGGCGTGGGTCATCGTGTAGTCATGATAGCAATGTTGTAAGATATCTTAGCATTTATCTTGAGGGACTAAGATCATTTGTAAGGCAACATTCGAAGCATCATCGAGGGACTATGATCTTGTATTTTTTTTATTGTTTTTGCTAAGACGCCTCACATGCATAACATGACTATTTTTCATAAGGCAACAAGTGGAGTTAGCCCTAGAAGTGCAAGTGTGCAAGAGTTTGTATTTCATGCTTGATTTATCTGGAATTAAGGCTTTCTAAGTATTGATTATATCTTTCCATACAAATCCTAATTACTATCATTTATATGAAAGAGATAAATTGCGGAAAGTAAATATCCTACGCTATTACAATCTCTTAGGGATGGGGTGTACAAATTTAGAAAATTGGGTTACAAGAAATTAAAGTCCAAATTATCTATTACAACCATATTGAAATAATGTACAAGAATTGAAATTTAAAATAGATTTGTTTTGTTCTTATTAAGAGAAGAAATAAATTTTCTTAAAAAATGTTTTTAATGTTTTTTTGTTTTAAAAGAAATAAAGCAAAGTATATGAATATAAAGTATTTTTGGTGTTTTTGATTAATGAAAATAAAAGTGATGATAAAAATAATAAGAGAATAAGAGTTAGAGTCAGCGTGTTGCCGAAAGAGTAGAATTAAGAGAGAGTAGAAGTTCTGACTCAAGCGCGCTATAAATCAGAAAGAAAATGTTAGCAGAAATAGGGAAAGTCAGAAGTTCTGGATCCAGACGCACTAAAGTTCTGGGGTTGCCGGGAACAAAGGAAAGCCTGCAAGTTTTGATTGCTGAGAGAGCCAAGAAGTTCTGATGCAGTTGGAAACCTAGAAGTTCTAGTGTTACTGGAAGGCTAGAAGTTCTGTTAATGGGTAAGTGAGGTGACGATGCTGTTTTGATGAGAATATCTAGAAGTTATGGTCCAGGAGTACTGTTTGGACAAACAAATGTGGGGGTTTATCTAGAAGTTCTGATCCAGGATTATTGTATGACAAATAATGGGGTAAAAATGTTAAGAAATAAACATAAAAGATGCTTATGGGGCTAGAACCCCGGACCCTTAACACTAATTCCTTATGTGCACGCTCTCTACCACTGGGGTGGCTATACATCCGGTATTAGAAGCAAAAACATAAACATATATTACAAAGTAAGTTCTGATGATAAACTTCATCTTCTTCTTCGCACCAATCAGAGTATCTACAACTTAGTCATTTCTCAACAAAAATGGAAAATGCAAACATAGAAGTTATGGCAAATTTCATCATGGTTTCAGAAATACAAAGCATCAAAACTGTAAAATAGAAGCAAGCATGAATTTTGCTAATCATAATTCTGAAACCTAATTTTCTTAAGAAGTTCTGATTTGAAATTCTCTCTACTTAGGCCATATAAAGGAAATATATAAATATGTACAGATTCAGAGCCATGATATCTACATTGTGTCTTTGAATTTGCATGCCTAACAATGCCTAAATAATGAGATGAAAATCAGCAGAAACTTACCTTGCAGCTGGAAATTGTTCTGTGAGTTAGAGCCTGGTTCAGATTGTTGTGATGTTCTGGTCAGCTTCCTCAAGTTCTCAGAAAGCTAAAGCAACCCTTAATTGAGTTATGGATGGTTGGAATGCTCTGGAGCAGTCAAGATGCAATGTTCTGATTTTTGAAATGGAGAGTGGTGAAGACTGTATTACAGTCTGAAAACAGAAGTTGGGAAAGCTTCTATGTGTATACTAGAATCTGTGTGGGTGATTTGGCCAAGAAAAGCACAAGGAAAATTAGAGTTTGGTGCAAGAATAAAAAACTAGAAGGTTTTGTGTTTGTGTTGCATTTTCAGGTTCTTAGGAATTTTCAGCAAGGTTTCAAGGCTTTTTCTCAATTTCCAATCCTCCTTCAGTTTGAAAATGAAGTTTAATTTATAGGCAAAGGATTTAGAAGCTTTGAGAAATCAGGAGTACAACCATCAAATGTTATGGATCGCTGACTTGTTTTTGAAGCAAGTTTTAACAAGCATGGCTTCAAGGCAAGGTAGGATGGTTAGATGCTTTAAACACGCATAAACTGAGTTTGTAGGCATGGTTTTTGGGGAAGTACACTCAGAAACAAAGTAAAGTATGGGCTCAAAACAAACTTTGTACAAATGTTTGCTTTTCAAGGACATCAGTGGTACTTTTATGCCACACGTGGGAAGATCTTTTGGATAAAGGCTTAAACACTGGGATAAGGACTCAAAAGTTGGTGTAAGCATTAAATTATGATAAGATTTAACAAACAAGAAGGCCTAAAACATGAGGTTATGCCGCATAGCTTGAAACTGGATCAGAAGTTCAGCATAAACGTAACTTAGATTAAGATCAAATGTCCAACTTCTGATCTTTGAATCTCCCTGCTCCAGCATGATCTAAATTAGTTCTCAGACTTTTTAGAGAGCTTGTAACATGCTTTATAACCCCTCTTTGAATCATTTTTTCAAACTCTGATTGTACCTACGTGAAAACTGGCCCAAAAGTTCTAATCAAATTCTGACTTGGAAATGCTCAAAATTTACCAAGTGTTTTAGTTTCATGGACGTGTCTTCAACGATTTATAACTTGAAATCCCAGCATTTCTAGGAGGAGTTCTGTTATGCAATGTTATAGATATCATTGAGATCTACAACTTCTATGTTAGAAGTTCTTTCTGAATCATCTTGCATCATGATGAAAATCTGGCCAAAAGTTCTGAACTTATCATATTTTCTTAACACTTAGAAATATTTCTAAGTGTTTAGAACTTTGACTTTTCCCAAGTAATTTTGACTTTTGATTTTCTTGATGAACCAACTTCATATTCTAACATGTCTTGATGAAATGTGATTCTTGAAACTTGATTTTGATCAAAAAGTCAAAGTTTGACTTTTTAGTGTGCATTTTGACCATTTTGCCCTTGTGCCGATTCCAAACCTAAATTGATGTATTAGTGCTACAAACTTGAGTCATGGAAGATACCATGAGAGAATTCTTAAGAAATGAGAGGGAACATTTTGGGGTACAACAACTTCCCCTGTTCAATCTTCTTAAGCCGGAAGAGTTAGATTGGCAAGCCCGTCATTCGTGACTTGAAAGGTGGGAGATGATTGAACACTAAAGTGCCCAGAAATTTGCACTCGATGATGTGGTGGTTGATTGTGTAGGGAATGAGCTTAAATATGCCATTTGGAGAGATTATGGAAAGTTGTTGGAGATGGGCTTACAGATGCCATCCAAAAGTGATTGTTGGCAAAAATGGAAGAAGTATCAGAAAAAATCTCTGGTTGATTTATACTGAAATAGTGGATGTAGTGGGATGAGTACCAGAATAATATCCATAAATGGATTGTATTTGACTCGTATCTAAAATATGTACTAGATGAGTATCAGAATGGCGTTCGTATCTGGATCGTATCTGAAAGGTATGCTGAATGAGTGGCAGAATGACGTATGTATCTGGATCGTATCTCGACTGTATTGGAAAGGTATTCTGAATGAGTGAAATAATGACACCCGTATCTGGACTGTATTTGAAAGGTATGTTGAATGAGTGGCAGAATTACATTCGTATCTGGATCGTATCTGGACTGTATTCTAGAAGAGAATCTGAAGTAATTATCAGAATAATATCCATCTCTGGATCGCATCTGAACTGTTTCTAGAAGAGAATCTGGAGTAAGTATCAGAATAATATCCGTCTTTGGATCACATCTGAACTGTTTCTAGAATAGATTCTGGAGTAAGTATCAGAATAATATTCGTCTTTGGATCGCATCTGAACTGTTTCTAGAAGAGAATCTGGAGTAAGTGTCAAAATAATATCCGTCTCTGGATCGCATCTGAACTGTTTCTAGAAGAGTGTATGAGAAGGAGCCCGTGTAGGATTGCTTCAGCTGGTCGTGTAGATAGTTGTCCTGTCTGGTTTCCAGTATTAATATTTGACCTGAGAAAGAGAGATAGTTTTCCTGGCTTGTTACAGGTGTTAATCTTCAATCTCTTCATGTAGATAGTTTTCCTGGCTTCTTACAGGTATTAGTCTACAATCAGTTGTCCACATATAGTTTTCTTGGCTAGTTACATGTATTAATCTGGAACTTGAACAGGTTGATCGTTTGAGATAGTTGTCTTGTCTGGTTTCAGGTATTAATCTATGGCCTAAGAAAGAAAGATAATTTTTCGGCTTGTTACATGTGTTAATATTCAATCACCTCATGTAGACAGCTTTCTTGGTTTGTTACAGGTATTAATCTACAATCAGTCGTCCACATATAGTTTTCCTGGCTAGTTACAGGTATTAATCTGAAACTTGAAAAGGTTGATCGTTCGAGATAGTTGTCCTATCTGGTTTCAGGTATTAATCTCTGACCTTTTAAAGATCGTTTATGATAGTCTTCTGTTGATTTGAAATGCATGGTGCAACGATGTTCTCAAAACAAATGAGATTGTGTCGTGTGCACTTGCAATGTATGTAATGATGCATGAAATGCGAAATATTATTGCAATGTATTTTTGTCTTGGAAAATAAATCCTTGAAAAATGTTGGGGAGTTTTAGGGAGTTGATTCTTAGACTGTTGTTGCGGATGAAGAGTATGCCCATCTTAAAACCTTGCTTAGAATGTTTCCACTAGGGAGTTATCTCTTGAAAGTTAGTTGTTATCGGGTCAGATTCTAGGCTTCACAACGAATTGCTGGGGATAAAGAAATTGACGGTTATTTGGTTGTTTTACAGGTTTTGCAGCAGCTCACTGGGGATTTTAGAAAATTCTACTGGGGAAGAGGAGTTGTGGTCCCTTGATTTGTGATAGTCTGAGGGGCAAATTCAAGCTAGGGAGTCTTGTCGTTTGTTAGGGAAATAAACCATGTTGCTAATCTGTTGGAGAGGTGTTTTCTTTTGGCAGAAATCCTCGAGGATTCTTGAGATCAACTCAGTTGGAGATGCTTTCAGAGATTGAAATTCGGGCTAGGGACCACCCTATGAAAAGGACTTTGTAGGAGATTTTTCACTGCCCCTGGTAGCAAGTGTTTGTAGTATTGCTAGGAAATGTTAGCCTGACCGTACGTAACCCTTTGTCGGAGTTCATGTTCAGTCCCCCAAGTGATTCAGATAAAGACCTGCCCTTGGTTATTCAGCACCTCTCGAGAGATTTCATGGAATCTTGACTTGATTGCCCCAGGACAGTGATCATTCTGATGCTCCCTTGCTTACAGGAGATCTATCATTGGAAGCGTCGTTCCATTTGAGGTGATTTTGTTTCCTGAGAGAATTTCTGTTTTATGGATATTCGCCGTGCGAATTTCTCTATTGTCAAACAATTAGCCATATGCAAACAGCGATATTCAAATAATAAAGTTTATGCTTTTCTTGAAGTTTTGAAAATGTGTTTAGCAGATAAAAGAATTTTTGTAATAAAATTCGACACAGGATTTGGAGTAATGCCTTACAAGAGTGAGGATACCTTATGTAACAGTATGCTTTCGAACTAACCCATACTTCAATTAGGACTTTTGAAGGGTTGTAACTTGGCTTGGCTCACGGTTTAAGAAACAAAGGATAAGGCTCAAAGTGTATTTATACTCGCCCGTTATTCGTGATGTTCTTCAGTCCTAAACTCAGTTAAATTTGCGTTAGAAATCCAATTGAGTTTGGAATGACGTTTTGGTGATGGTTCAGACAGGTTAAGTTTGTTGGAAGGAAGTTATTTTTTCCTTATTTTCCATGTTGTGGAGGATTTGTAGTGACCTCTTTTTTGATTTATTATCCCTAATTTTCCCTGACTATTCTTGTTTTTGAGATTACAATCAGCGGGATGCCCCAATTTTTCTTAAGTCTTCTTCGTAGGTTTTGACTTAGTGGGATTTTCTTTTGAGAGATAATAACTGCCTATTTGATAAGGAACCATCACCATCTTTTGGTTCAGAAGGAATGTTTTTAATGTCATTCATTGTGTACGAAGCGAAAGTTTGCGATTGAGCGCGCCTTTGAATTAACCGAGAGACTACCCTGCCCCATGTTTTGATTAAAGGTTTCAATTTGTGTAAGAAAACTTCTACTTCTTTGGCTCGAAGGGGTTGACTAGGGATTATCCTCCTTAATACTCTAGTGTTTAGGAATTGAAAGAAACGCATGTACATCGTCGACAAGGTCTGTCCAAAAGCATACTGTATGAGATTATGACATTGTTTTCGCCATCCTCCCTCTAAAGGCTTGCAACTTTTAAAACAAGAGTTGAATATCATAAAGGGAGTAAAAAGCATAGTTTAAATATAATAAAAATGAATGGATTAATTCAAGACAAACATATGCAATGCATTAATGAAACAAAGTTTGACATTAATAGATAAATGTTTGAACAACAAAAGAGATTACAATTGAAAATTCAAAATGAACAGGACGCTCTCAATGATTTAGCATAGGAGAAGTGATCATGTTAGGAGCCTCTGGAGGGTCGAACTCAATCTCCTTGGAATCAATCATGTCTTAGATCTTGTTTTTCAGAGCCCAACAGTTGTTCGTTACATGTCCAGGACTATCAGAATGGTATGAGCACCTTTCATTGGGATGATAGGTAGAAGCAGAAGTGTTGGGGTTCCAGAGAGGAGCCTTTAACGTAATCATATCTTCTTTCAACATGTGTTGTAGCGCTTGAGCCGATGGCATTTTGATCTTAGTGAATTGCCTTTTAACCGCGACCTCCTTACGCTGATGCCCCTGTTGTTGTTGTTGCACCAATGCAGGATTGGATATTAGAACTGCCCCCACATACTGGTCATGGTTACCCTGGTTACGACCTTTTTGACCGTACGCATCATCAGACTCTTTCTTCCCAATGAAAGTTTGTTTCCCTGCAAACTGGAAAGGAGTTTCGATTAGGTGATTGAAGAAAGGTCCCGTCAAAATTCCCATTAAGATGTCAATCAGCGGAATCGTAGACGTAGTTCGTAGTTAATGAAAAATATCTCCACAATCCTTTTTGAAAATATATTGAATTTAATTATGTTAGTAGAAAAAAGGTTATTATTTGATGGGTTAGTTGTATTAGATGTGTGTTGTACCCCAAAATTTTCCCTCTCATTTTACTCAAAACATACTCCTAGAGGTCCTCAACATGCCCAAGGATGCCTAAGGATTGACCATACAAATCTTCCTCCTAAGACAATAAGCCTCAAATTAGTGTTTCACTCCTCATCAAGATGTTTGAGTTTCCAAGGGTCCTAAGTGGTTTCCATTGCCCTAATATGTCCTCAATATCATCCATGCCAAGTTTCATGCCTTGCACAAGAAGTTTGCTCAGTCAACTGCTCAAATGCGTGAAAATCAACTATACTAGGTCAAAAGTCAACTGTGACCCACATACAGTCAAACTTCAAGATTTTTGGTCAACATCAATGATCTGACCTGATCAGAAGGTTTGGACCGTCACGGCTGCTCCGAGCTGAAGGCTTTTTGAACGAGGAGGGGGGGGTACCTGCAAGGCACTCCGATGCTTAAGTCAGTGGGAGTACTAGCAGATAATAGAGTTGAGGTTAGAATGATCAATACCTGACCCTCTGGAAGCAAAGGGTATTTATAGCCCCCAGCGCTGGGCCAAGGTTCCTTCATTGGGCTGGGCGAATTTGGCCCAATGGAGGAACTGCCAGGTTCTACGTGGGTAGTGGGGACCAGCACGTGGTCCCCTTCCTGGATATGCTGCATGAAATGCGGGCGGACGGAGACGCGGTCTTTCCGGAGTATCGTTGGGGCAATGGAAGACTAAGTCTGCCCTAGCAAGTTAGCTCGAGACCATGTCGAGCTGCGCAGCACGGTGCCGAGCTCGACGCCAAGACCTCGAGCTGGACGGCGGGTGTCGAGCTGGAAGCCAGGACATAGAGCTGGACGGCATGCTGTCGAGCAGGACTTCATCGTGGGGCTAGACACCGAGATGTCGAGGTGGACATCAGGGTGCCGGGCATGGACGTGACCCCCTTTGCCCAGTGTGGTCCTTAGTGAGTCCCTTTGGACTGGGCCTTAGTAATGCTTTTGGGCCTGTCGGGCCCAGTCCAGAACAATCAACATTTTGAATTGATATCCATCATTTGATCAAGGGTCGATCATGATTTCTCAAAGAATTTTCCTAATTCATCAAAACTCAAAAGTTGCTAAATTAGGGCTCCTATAGGAAAAGTCAACCAAACTTTGACCAGACATAAATTTCTCATACTTTATTAGAAATTTCTCATCCAAGGCTCATTTTTAAGAGAATCCAATTACCTATAACTCATCATCCGCCCTCAAGTTCAAGAAATGCACTCATGAAAAGATATGTAATTTCTATATTATAGGTCCTTTTGAAAAGTCAACAAAAACACCATTTGGGTCAAAGCTTCTTACATGAACATGGAAGACCCAATTGAGATGAAACCAAAAGGGTTGTTTAGGCGACATCCTAAGATTTCTAGAAAGTCCAAGAACACCTCCCTAGGGTTAAAATTGGAAGAGATATGCATTGTCAAAGTTGGCCATTTTTGGAAAATTGCCAAAAGTCAAATGTGCTCAAAAGTGATTTTTTTGTCAAATGGGCCTAGCTTTTCATGATTGTATCTTGTTGAAGACATGGTCCACGACCCAAGTCAGTATCCATATATTATTTGCTTTATTTATTTATTTATTTTATTTTGATTTTTATTATTTAAAAATCAAATTAAATCAAATAAATGGCAAAAAATATAAAAGATTGATTTTTTGATCTGATTTTTGTTAGAGTCAAATCTAATCAAGCTGGTCTAATCAGATCAAATCGTATCAAGGATGATGGTAGCAAGAATAGGCATGATTTGGCTTATTTTGGAAACAAATAATGCATTTAACAATCAAGATCTTTTTTCCTTAAATTTCAAGATTCAAGTTGTTTATGTTGACCTAATACACTCTATTACATATACACAACGCAGCCAAGGCAAAAGAACAAGGGTTGAAGTCGTGCAAACTAGCCAAGAAAACTCAAAAATTGGACAAAAAATGTGGATTTGATTTCTAACCTAGGGGACGATTCAAGGCCATTCAAAGCTTCTAATCGCTTCCTGGACATCTCTAGAAGCTAATACGATCACTTGCAAGCCTTCCCAAGCCCAGAATCGCTCCTGGTAAACCCACAGTTTGCACATACATGCTTGATTTTAATCTTACAATTTACGCATGATTAACCATTTTTTAGCATAGCATTGTGTTTATATCATCATTTGGAATGTTTTGGTTCAATTAATTTTGTGTTTTGATGACTGTTTCGCCAATTTCCATTGCTAGGGTTTAGGGGGCCGTTTTAGGGTTTCTCTGTACAGGTTAAATTGAACCAAGAAAATGGTTCCATGGTACTCGTGAGATCAAGACGTGTTGATTGGTATAGCTAGAATTAATTTATCATGCATTTTGTGAATTTTTGAAGCTTGCAGGTTTATAGCTATGGAAAATGTCCGTAGGTATAAGTCGGGTACCTAAGACGACGGACAGGGGAATAAGATAATGATTTGGCACAACATCATTGGCTTGTTTGAATCACGCGTGTTTTTTTATTATTTTTCAGTTTATCCACTTTGTTTTGTATATTATAATTTAGTTTTATTATATTGATAACTAAACAATATGGCCTAGTGGTGAAGCGCGCGTTGGATAGTGGAGAGGACCTGGGTTCGATCCCAGGTCCCTGTGTTTTCTTTATTTTCTTAACACTCATTTGCAGATCATATGTATACACGTTCCAAGCGCCTACCATGCAGTCTCAACATCCAGCCACTGGATCATTACCAACACAGATCTAACGCTCAAAACAAGGAAATACCATAGTGCATTCTCCAAACGTGGCTGCACAGAATCAGGCGTAGGAATGGGCTCAGCCTTCATGGGCTTGGCACAAATTCAGCATGCACCCCCCTAATCGCTCATCAAACAGGCCCAATTCTTTTCTTTTTTATTTTAATTCCTTTTTATCATTTATTAACTATTTCATTTTTTCAAATAACACCAAAAATCATGCTTTTTTTATTTAATCAAAAAATCATAAAAACATCAAAAATCATTTTTTTATAAAAATATTTTTATTAATTAATTATTTTAATTAAATTAAGGCAATTTAATTCTTTTTGTATAATTAAAATCAATTAGAATTAGGGTTTAATGTTGTACATAACCTAATTTTTTCTCAAAAAAATAACCTAAATATTTTCTCAATTAGATTTTTAGGTTTTCCAATTATGTCTCGCATTTAATTCACCGTGCGCGCCTTTAATTTTCCTTTTTCTTTTATTGTAACTGCTCCGAGTTTGTAATAGTAATTAGGGTTTTAAATTTCCGGATCTTTATTTACAGTCAAAATAATTATGTATCTGCGAAAACCTTGTAATAGCTAGGACTTTAATTTCTCGCATTTTAATTTCCGCAAATTATAAGCTGTTAGATGTATGTTAATAGGATTGTATGGAAAGACAAATTGCAATTAATACAGTAGAAAACCCTAAATGCGCAAAGATAAATAAATTGAAAAAGAACACTTGCACATGCTCACTCTTAGGGTTTACTCCACTCTGGTTGCCTTCGGTAAACGGTCATGAAGTATGGGAATGTTAGTGGTCATCCTCTAGTCCCAAAAGAATTAAAATGACCCATTTCGATGTTGCCTCGGAAAAAGATATTTAAGGCTTTAGGATGATTACTAAAATTTCCTAACATTTATTTTGTTATCGTACTTGTCCCTTCAAACGTCCCTTAAAACTCCAACGACGGTGCTACCTATTCCTTAATAATATAATAGCGCTGTCTAAAGGAAAATGAACAAACTTTTTTCGAGTAGGTAGATTAGTTCCTAGGTACTTGCTCAAACAAACAAATTTTACAAACACTTTTCAAAAACAGTTTTCAAAACAACTTCGTCACACTCTTGAGGACCGATACAAGGGTTATCACGAAGTAAACAAAACTTTTCAAAACAAGCACACACAAGCAATTTTAAAAATGAGCAAGTACCTAAGAGCCCATGGAAAACCACAGATGGAAAGGGTGCTAACACCTTCCCTTTCCATAATCTACCCCCCTTACTCAGAAACTCTCGAAAAAAGGTTTGTTTCTGTTCTTTTCACCCTTTCCTTTGTCGGATAAAAGAAAAGTCAGTGGCGACTCTTTCTTACTGCGACATTTGCGAACAAAAAATGCAAACCAGTATTAACAGTCGGTTCTGCGACCGTATCACAGAATTGGCGACTCTACTGGGGACTTAATAAAGTGAGGTATACCTTAGTGTGATACGGTGGGAGAACTGACTTGGGTGTTTTGCATTTGATTGCAAATGTTATAGATAGCAAGAGTCACCACCGACTTTTCTTTTATCCAAAAGGAAAGGTGAAAAAGCACAGGAAAGACCTTTAGAGATATTTTCTTGAGTTCGGGGGTAGATTATGAAAATGGAAGGTATTAGCACCATTTTCATCCATGGTTTTCCATGGACTCTAAGTTACTTTGCTAGATCACTTGTTTTTGTTTGAAATTGTGCTTTGTGTGTGGTTTTCGAAAGTATTTTTGAAAATGGAACTTCGTAATGGTTCTCGTCTCTATAAGAACGCACACAAAGTGTTTGTTTCGAAAATAGTTCAAAGAGGTGTTTGTGAGATGTGTTTTTGAAAAGGTGTCTATGTGATGATTCTCATCTCTATAAGAACGCATACAAAGTGTTGTCTTTTGAAAATGTTTCAAATGAGAGTGTTGGTGTAAAAATGTTTTTGTTGTGAGCAAGCGAGTAACTAAGAGCGAACTAACTACTCAAAAGGTCTTAGATGTTCTTTTCCTCCTCCTTTAGATGTTGCTATCTTACCTGAACTGTATCTGAAAGCTGTCTTTGAATGAGTATCAGGATGGCATCCGTATTTGGTGTGTATCTGACCTGTATCTAGAAGCTGAATATGAATGAGTATTAGGATGGCATCCGTATTGGGAGCTTATCTGAACTGTATCTAGAAGCTGAATCTGAATGAGTATCAGGATGACATCCGTATCTGGAGCGTATCTTAACTATATCTGAAAGTTGGATCTGAATGAGTATCAGGATGGCATCCGTATCTGGAGCGTATCTGAACTGTATTTGAAAGCTGAATTTGAATGAGTATCAAGATAATATCCTTATTTGGAGCGTATCTGAACTGTATCTGAAAGCTGAATCTGAATGAGTATCAGGGTGGCATCCGTATCTGGAGCATATCTGAACTGTATCTGAAAGCTGAATCTGAATGAGTATCAGGATGGCATTCGTATCTGGTGCATATCTGAACTGTATCTGAAAGCTGAATTTGAATGAGTATCAGGATGGCATCTGTATCTGGAGCGTATCTGAACTGTATCTGAAAGATGAATTTGAATGAGTATTAGGATGGCATCTGTATCTTATGCGTATCTGAATTGTATCTGAAATCTGAATTTGAATGAGTATCAGGATGGCATCTGTATCTGGTGCATATCTGAACTGTATCTGAAAGCTGAATCTGAATGAGTATTAAGATGGCATCCGTATCTAGTGCGTATCTGAACTATATTTGAAAGATGAATCTGAATGAGTCTCAGGATTGCATCCGTATCTGGTGCATATCTGAACTGTATCTGAAAGCTAAATCTGAATGAGTATCAGGATGGCATCCGTATCTGGTGCGTATCTGAATTGTATCTGAAAGCTGAATCTGAATGAGTATCAGGATGGCATCCATATATGGAGCGTATCTGAACTGTATCTGAAAGCCGAATCTAAATGAGTATCAGGATTGCATCCGTATCTGGAGTGTATCTGAACTGTATCTGAAAGCTGAATCTGAATGAGTATCAGGATGGCATCCGTATCTGGTGCGTATCTGAACTGTATCTGAAAGCTTAATCTGAATGAGTATCAGGATGGCCTCCGTATCTGGTGCATATCTGAACTGTATCTGAAAGCTGAATCTGAATGAGTATTAGGATGGCATCCGTATTTGGTGCGTATCTGAACTGTATCTGAAAGCTGAATCTGAATGACTATCAGGATGGCATCCGTATCTGGTGCGTATCTAAACTGTATCTGAAAGCTGAATCTGAATGAGTATCAGGATGGCATCTGTATTTGGTGCGTATCTGAATTGTATCTGAAAGCTGAATCTGAATGAGTATCAAGATGGCATCCGTATCTGGAGCGTGTCTGAATTGTATCTGAAAGCTAAATCTGAATGAGTATCAGGATGGCATCCGTATCGAGAGTGTATTTGAACTGTATCTGAAAACTGAATCTGAATCAGTATCAGGATGGCATCCATATCTGGTGCGTATCTGAACTGTATCTGAAAGCTGAATCTGAATGAGTATCAGCATGGCATTTGTATCTGGTGCGTATCTGAACTGTATCTTAAAGCTGAATCTGAATGAGTATCAAGATGGCATCTGTATCTGGTGTGTATTTGAACTGTATCTGAAAGTTGAATCTGAATGAGTATCAGGATGGCATCTATATCTGGTGCGTCTCTGAATTGTATCTGAAAACTCAGCAGGATGATGAAGGAATCTTGGACGATTACTACCTCAGCAGGATGATGAAGGAATCTTGAATGATTACTACCTCAGTAGGATGATAAAGGGATCTTGGACGATTACTACTCCAAAAGATGATGAAGGAATCTTTAACGATTACTACTCCAAAAGATGATGAAGGAATCTTGGAGGATTACTACTCCAAAAGATGATGAAGGAATCTTAGACGATTACTACTCCAAAAGATGATGAAGGAATCTTGGACGATTACTACCTCAGCAATGTGATGAAGGAATCTTGGACGATTACTACCTCAGTAGGATGATGAAGGAATCTTGAATGATTACTACCTCAGCAGGATAATGAAAGAATCTTGGACGATTACTACTCCTAAATATGATAACCTTTATCTGTCGATCGATCTTTCCTGAAGAGGTAAAGAGTTAGTTGTATGCAATGTCATGATGTATGCATTACGTAATGATGTTCTCAAAATAAATGAGATTTATGTTATATGTATTTTGTATACATGTGCTATGAATTTTGTTGAAATGTAATTTTGTCTTGGAGAATAAATCCTTGACAAGTGTTGGGGAGTTATTAAATCCCGGATTGCTGTTGAAGAGTATGTATGTCTTCAAACTTTGCTTAGAATGTTTCCACTGAGGATCCCTATTTTGTTAAGGAGAACTCCGCTGGGGAAAGTTGAAAACTCTGGGGAGAGTGTTGATTCCTGCTTGGGGAAAAATTTCAGGAGTCTCGGTTGTCCGTTGCTCTACTGGGGAGTCGAAGTTGAACTAATGTCTGGTTGGGTCCAGGCTTCACAGTAACTTGCTGGGGATTGTAGAGTAGTCTACTGGGGAAGAGGAGTTATGGTCCTTTGATTTGTAGTGGTCGGAGAGGCCACCTCAAGCTGAGGAATCCTGTCGTTTGTTGGGGAAATAAACCATGTTGCTTAGTCTGTTGGAGAGGCGGCGACTTCACTGGCAGAAATCCTCGAGGATTCTTGAAGTCGATTCAGTTGGGAAAAGGTTTTCAGAGATTGAAACTCTGGATGGGAGTCATCCTATGAGAAGGATTTTGGGGAGATTTTTCACTGCCCCTAGTAACGAGTGTTTGTGGCACTGCCAGGAACTAATTGATTGTACGTAACCCTTTGTTGGGATTTGCGTTTAATGCCCCAAGTAATGGAGATGGAGACATGCCACTGGTTATTCTGCACTTCTTGAGAGATTTCTTGGAATCTTGACTGGACTGCCCCAGGTGCTGGATAGTGATATGCCATGCCCCCTTGTTGATAGGAGATTTGTCATTCGAAGTGTCATCCCACTTGAAGTGATTTTGTTCACCGAGAGAGCTTTTGTTCATCGGATATTCGTTGTGTGAATTTCTCTGCTGTCAAACAAAATAGCCGTATGCAAACAGTGATATTCAAATAATGCAAAATTTATGCTTGTCTTGAAATTTTGAAAATGCGTTTTAGCAAGTAAAGAAATTTTGTAAGAAAAATTCAACTCAGGATTTAGAGTAAAGCCTTATAGGAGTCAGGATACCTTTTGTAACAGTATGCTTTCGAACTAACCTATGCTTCAATTAGGACTTTTGAAGGGTTGTAGTGTGGTTTAGTTCACGGTTTAAGAAACAAAGGATAAGGCTCAAAGTGTATTTGTACCCGCCCATTCTTCGTGATGTTCTTCAATCCTAAACTCAGTTAATTGTGCGTTTGAACTCCAATGATGTTTTGGTGATGGTTCAGAAAAGTTTAGTTTATCTGAAGGCAGACATTTTTTGCAACATTTTTCATGTTGGTCGACGATTTGTAGTGACCTCTTTCTTTTGATTTGTTATCCCTGATTTTTTCCTGACTGTTCTTGTTTTGAGATTACAGTCAGCGGGATGCCCTAGTTTTTCTTAAGCCTCCTTCGTAGGTTTTGACTTAGTGGGCTTTTCTCTTGGGAGATAGTGACTGCCTATGTGATAGGGAACCATCACCGTCTTTTGATTCCATAGGAATTTCTTTGATGCCATTCGTTGTATTACGAGATGAGAGTTTGCGGCTTAACGCGCATTTGAATTAACTGAGAGACTACCTTGCCCCAGGTTTTGATTTAAAGGTTTCAATTTGTGTAAAAAAATGTCTACTTCTTTGGCTCGAAGGGGTTGACTAGGGATTATCTTCCTTATAACTCCAGTGTTTAGGATTTGAAAGAACGCCTGTACATCGTCAGCAAGGTCTATCAAAAAGCATACTGTGTGAGATTAAGGCATTGTTTTCGTCATCCTCCCTCTAAAGGCTTGTAACTTTTAACAAAAGTTGAATGTCATAAAGAGAGTAAAAAGCATAGTTTAAATATAGTGAAAACGAATGGATGGATTCAAGACAAACATATGCAATGCATTAACGAAACAAAGTTTGACATTAATAGACAATTGTTTGAGCAACAAAAGAGATTATAATTGAAAATTCAAATGAACAGAAGCCTCTTTGTTTGGACTTGTCACTTTAGGTGGTGAGCCTTTGAGGGGTGATAGAAAAAATCTCCAATTGACCGTCTTGTGTGAACTCCAACGCTCCTTCGTCGATCAAGTTTTGAATCTTGTACTTCAGCTCCCAACAATCGTTTGTATCATGTCCAGGACTGTCGAAATGATAGGCACACCTGGCATCAGGATTGTAGCTGGGAGCATAAGTTTTGGGATTTGGACGAGGTCTTATTGGTGTAATCGGATCCATCTTCAACATATGTTGTAAAGCTTGAGACAGTGGCATATTGATGTTAGTAAACTGTCTTTTGGGCTCGTTTTGCCTTTGTTGATTTTTCGGTTGATGTTGATGGACCCGTGACATGGCGGCAATTCAGAATGGTCTGTTTTCCCTTGAACTATATTCTTGTCTTATGGGCGGCTGGATGATGATTTTACCACTACTTCTAGTTGTTCACCCCACTTGGTTATATCCGTCTTGGCGGAGTTTGTTGATGAGGGTCCTTAGCTCTTCTTGTCCTTGAGACATGTTTTGGATGAGAGCCATCTGGCCCAGCATTTGGATTCTCATTACTTCCATCTCAACCTACAACTGTTAAACTTGGTCATCCTTGTTATTATCAGGATGTTTCTTGGTCAAATTCCCAGCGAGGAGTGCTTTCAATTCTTCCTGTCCCTTGGATAGGTTAAGGAACATTTCCCTAAACTGAGCCTCTTGAGATTGAAGATCTTCGTTGTCTTGTTGGAGATCCATTTCTGAAATAAACAGCGAGAACATGAGATACTGGTAGTGGAGATTACCTGTTATGCAATGACGTAGATGACATGCAAATATTTTCAAGGATCTCGCAGGGTAAATGTTAGTAGTCAATTACAGCTTTGATTGGAAAACTTTGTATCGGTGGATGTCCTTCCACGAGAATTAAGCTCACCATGCCAAGTGGGTCATAGCCCTTTGACTCAAGTTGTTATACTTGATCTTTGACGGTGCCTGGTTAGAGGAAAATAAATCCTCTTGCCCCTTGATAGACGTCTGGTTCAATGTGACCCTACATCAAAAACCATTGAGATCCTTGAAATGCTATGGTTCAATGTTATTAAAAATGCTTATGGTATGATGTCATGATGTTATGTACAAGTATGCAAAGTAAGTAAGCTTATATACAAATAATCATATACACACAAAGCAGACAAGTCCTTAGGTTCAGGCTTGCATGGGGTTTGTGGGTAAGTACCCTCTTGAAGTTTAGTTGGCTCAACCTGTCCTAGCAATAGTAACCAGGTTCTAAGGAGCTCAATATCACTGGTTTGTTTCCTTGGTCATTGTTTCATCACAAGCCTCTTTAATGGCGACCGAAATATCCCAAAAAACCAAACCTCAATGAGTGTAGTATCGAGTATCTATCAACTTCGGACTGCACCAAAGCCGGTTATCTGACTATGTCCTAATGGCCAAGTTGGTCAAGTAAAAGGTTCTATAAGTTCATTAGTGCTTCATGACATCACTCAGCGGCCCCGTATTCTCTTTGATTGACTCAAAGGCTACCGGTACCCACAAATATGTCACACTAACATAGCTATTTCTTAGACCATGTCGGTATACCACGCACAATTTCCACAATGTATTGCTATTTACCTATAATGTATCCCAAATCCGGGTAGAGGATTTCAAACCCAAACAAAGAACCATAATATAAAGCATACAAGTCAAACAATGTAAGCAAGTAAATGTGATCTAGCCCTAAGGTAACCCCACTTTTATAAAAATCCCCATGAGAGTCACCAGTTCTGTGATACGGTGGGAGAACTGACTTGGGTGTTTTGCGTTTGATTGCAAATGTTGCGGATAGCAAGAGTCGCCACCGACTTTTCTTTTAACCAAAAGGAAAGGTGAAAAAGCACAGGAAAGACCTTTAGAGATATTTTCTTGAGTTCGGGGGGTAGACTATGAAAAGGGAAGGTATTAGCACCCTTTTCATCAATGGTTTTCCATGGGCTCTTAGTTACTTTGCTAGATCACTTGCTTTTGTTTGAAATTGTGCTTTTTGTGTGGTTTTTGAAAGTATTTTTGAAAATGGAACTTCGTAATGGTTCTCGTCTCTATAAGAACGCACACAAAGTGTTTGTTTCGAAAATAGTTCAAAGAGGTGTTTGTGAGATGTGTTTTTGAAAGTGATTTTGAAAAGGTGTCTTTGTGATGATTCTCGTCTCTATAAGAATGCATACAAAGTGTTGTCTTTTGAAAATGTTTCAAATGAGAATGTTGGTGTAAAAATGTTTTTGTTGTGAGCAAGCGAGTAAGTAAGAGCGAACCTACCTACTCAAAAGGTCTTAGATGTTCTTTTCCTCCTCCTTTAGATGTTGCTATCTTACCATTGATTTGGTAAGAAGCCCCATCGTTGGATGTGAAGGGACGAGCGTGGGACGTTTGAGTAGTCATAGAAGGCAACTTATGTGACGTTTTAGAAATTTCGTTTTGGGACTAAATCGTTTTATCGAAGGCAACTTATGTGACGTCATCGAAGGACTACGATCTTTTTTATCGAAGGGTCTTTTCTAAAACATCCCATATTCAAGGGACATGTCTATTTTCCGAAAGGAAACAAAGTGAGATTACCCTAGATGTGTTAGTGTGTAAGTGTGTTAGTTTGCATGCATTTTGTCTTATATTTGAAAGTTATCTATTTATTGATTTTATCTTGCCATACATCCTATTTACTAGCAATATATGAAAAGCAAGTAAAAATGCGGAAAATAAAATCTAAGCTATTACATCACTTTAGGGGGATGGGGGTACAATTAAACAATAGGGATGAAATGGAGACTGAAATATTACAACCATATCGAATAATAATGAAAACAATGTAAAAGCAGTGCAAAACAAAGGGAAAAATGTAATTTGAACTGCTATGTATCGACTCATGCTGTTATGCATCGACACATAGCTTTTCCCTGCTCCTGTAAAACAAAATCAGTTCAGTATGGGTCGATACATAATGGGATGTGTCGACTCATGCACCTTCTTGTATCGATGTGAAACGTGTATGTATCGACTTATAGGCTCTTCCAGCTTCTGTTTTGCAATCTGAACTCTGTATGGGTCGATACATGGGGGGTTATGTGTCGATCCATGCTGTATTTTCCTGCCTTAAACATTGTTTTTCTTGTATGTACAGGTTAGCTTAAAACATATGATGGATAGATGTAAATAACAAATGAGTGAATAAGCCTAAATCATAAACAAACGACTTGTTCAAAGGTATAATAAAATACTACATCTTATCTTCAAGAACAACAGATTGTTAATGATGTATAAAAAGATATCAAGTCAAGAGGACTTACCTTTGGGCTGCACTGGTTGTTTTAGATCTGAATGCTTTTCCAAATGATGTGATGACTTTGTGAGTCTTCAGAAAGCTGCTCCGGACTGCTGGAACTGAGTTGGACTGTATTGTAATATTTTTGGTATTTTTGATGGTGAAGATGAATAGCACTACAAGGACTGTTTTTATGTTTGGACAACCTTTGTATGTGATGAAGTGTTTGGCTTATGGAGAGTTTGTATGGTGGAATGATGGGTTGGGGTTCTGTTTTGAATAAGAACATAACTGGGTTTTTTTGAATGAATGAGATTTTGAGGGTTTACCAATATAACTTCTGGCTTTTCTCCTTGTCCTTTCTCTCTATTTTTTCTAATCTTTTTCTAACCTCTTTGTCTTGCAAATGCTTCTTATATTTATAGGCAAAGGACTTGTGAACAAAGGCTGAATATGTTTACAACACAAAATGTTATGGTTTGGTTTGGATGTAAGTATCAAACTATGTCAAGTGCTACATGGTTCCAAGATGAAGTACCAAAGTTGCTGGTTTAGAGGGGTTGATTTCCATGTTTTATGGTGGAGTAAAATCAGAAACAAACGAAGAATGGGCTCAAGACAAACTTTGTACAAAAAGCTTGCTTTTCAAGAATAGCAATGGTGCCTTTATGCCATAAATGGAAAGATCTTTTGGACAATGGCTCAAACACTTGGGTAATAGCTCAAGCTCTTGTGTAAAAATTAAATTATGTAGAGATTTTCAAGTCACAAGGCCTGCAAAGTAAGATTATGCAGCATAGCATAAGGGTTTTGTTGTGTGTTCTTCAATAGAAAGACTTACAAATCAAGGGTGGATGCCCTACTTCATGCCCTTGAATCTCCTAGCTCAAGTATGATAAATTCATGATCTTTGATGTTTTGAAAAGCTTTAAACACCCTCTATAACTTTCATGTTGGCCATTTTGACAAAATCATCTTGGAACTATGTGAAAAAATGCCAAGAAGTTGGGATAAAATCCTGCACAAAATCTGTTGAAAATTTCTCTAAGTGTTAAATGAAAATGTCATGATTTCATGAATTTATAACTTGAGATCCAAGCATATTTAGGAGAAGTTGTGTAAAGCAATATTATAGATATCATGGAAATCTACAACTTTTATTTTGAAAGTTTCCCTTGAACCGTCTTGCATCTTGGTGAAAGAATGGCATGAAGTGATGAAATTATCATGTATATAAACACTTAGAAAATTTCTAAGTCTTGGAAATCTTGACTTTTCAAGTTGACTTTTAACTTTCTTAACTTCTTGATGATCAAGCTTGATATTTTTGAATGTCTTGATGAATTGTGATATTTGAAACTTAATATTGACCAAAAAGTCAAAGTTTGACTTTCCAGTATACAATTGACCATTTTGCCCTTGTGCCAATTTCAAGCCTAAATTGATGTATCAGTGCTGCAAACTTGACATTGTAGAATATATTGTGAGCAAATACTTGATAAATGAGAGGGAAAATTTTGGGGTACAACACTTAGGATCTAGGTCATTTTTATAATTGCTTTCTTGTTTGTTTTGTCTGCTTTATCTTTAAGGGTTTTTGCTTGGGTATTGTTGAAGATCCTACACCCAGATCTAGGGGCACTTTTTAGGTAAACAACAATAGATCGTGGAGACTGTATGGCGTAGACTGATATGGTTTAAGTGATGGCTGTATTGGTGTGACACTTTGGTTGGTACTGGTATCCTTCGTGTGGAAATGAGGAGAATACGGGGCCGCCGCGTGGTGTCGTGAAGCACTAACGGGCCTTAGAACCTTAGTTGAACAAACTTGGCCATTAGAAAGTAGTGAGATAGTCGGCCTCAGTATAAATTCGAGGATTGGTTGATACTCGATGCTACACTCATTGAGATCAGATTTTAGGGATATTTCAGCCATAAGAAAAGATTTCCTGAGCTGAAACAATGCCTGATAAAGGATGATCAGTGATATTGAGAATCTTTAGAATCCGATTACTTTTCTAAGACAGGTTTGAAACCAATTAAACTTCAAGAGGGTACTTACCTTTAACCTCATGCAAGCCTTTGAACCTGAGGTCTATTGTGTGTTTTTCCTGTGTGTGATTTATTCTATTTGAACATAACATCATGCATCATAACATAACATCCATTCTTATTACACTAACCATTTCAAAGACCAATGGAATTTATCTTTGTTTTGTTTTGCAGATCATGGCTTTCGCTCGTAGAAACACTATCCGAATCATCTTTGTGAGAATACCTTCCCAGCTCAAGGAGCTAGTATTAAGGGTTCCTGAAACTTCTGCGTTCACTAAGAGACATGGTTGACTTCTCAACCTGGTCACTTCAAACTTTTATGAGAAGATGATGAGTGTACTCTTTTAGTTCTTTGATCCCAAGAACCACTGCTTCACCTTCCCAGACTATTAGTTGGTGCCTACGATGGAAGAATTCTCTCAGCTATTGGATATACCCATTCTTGAACAGTTGCCTTTCACCGGTTTGGAAGAAGTTCCTAAGCCAGAAGTCACTGCCTCAGCCTTGCATCTGAAACCGGCCGATGTGGTATCCAATTGGGAAACAAGAAGCGAAGTCAAGGGTTTTCTAACAAAGTTCCTAATAGACAAGGCCCAACTGTTTTGGGATGATATGGACTTTTAGGCTTTTGAGGAGGTCTTGGCCCTTCTAATCTATGGGTTAGTACTATTCCTTAATCCAGACTTATTCATAGATGTGAATGCTATCAACATTTTCCTCTCTCGCAACCCTGTGCCTACCTTGCTCGGAGATATCTTGCACGCTCTCCGTACTCGTACCATGAAGAGAAGAGGGGTTCTTATGTGCTGTATGTCATTGTTGTCGAGGGGGTTTATTTTTCACCTCCCTAAGTCTGTACTGAAGAATGAAGAAGGTTTGGGTTGGTCGCAAAGGATAATGTCACTCGCTCACACAGATATTCTCTGGCATCCCCGAGCTATGGGAGATACTGCTATTATTGACCGCTCGGGGAGTACCCTAATTTCCCATTACTTGGCATCAGAGGAGGCATAACTTACAATCCTTGTTTAGCTCTGCGACAATTTGGTTACGCCCGAAGGGATGGTCCCCATGAGTTACTTATCGAGGGCATTGTATTTAACTATGAGGATGTTGTTTAAGGGTATCTTCAGAGGTTCATACGAGCTTGGAGCATGGTAAACAGATCTGGCGCCAAGGCTTTGGGGCCAAAGGCTTCCATTCCCATGGAACCTTATCTCCAATGGGTACGAGCTCGTGCCCGGAATCTTATGATGACCTATATGGCCGTTTTACCAGTGATTATGAAACCAACTACTGAAGGGGGTATTCCTTACACGGTTCTCCATCTTGAAATGCCCACTGATCTTGGAGGACTACAGAGGTCTTGGATTCAATTGAAGAAACAGCGGGATACTTACGGGGATCAGTTCTATGCCCAGGAGAGGAAGGTTTTAGAGCTCACAAGGCAGCTTCATGAGGAAAGAAGCCTTAATGTCTATCTCGGCACAAAGAGGAAGCATCCATGGGAAATTTGACTTTTTCTAGTTTTTTAGAATTGTTTTAATTGTAACGCCTAAAAGGCAATTGAACTTTGAATTTCTACTAATAAGTTTTTTGTTTCATTATGGTTCGCAAATTTAAATTTCCCAAAGTCTTTGAAATCATTACACACGCATCCCATCCATAAACACTGCATATACAAGTACCATTATAGGCTTCTCATCTTCTTCGCTGTTTATTTCAGCAGAAATGTCTTATGAACAAAGCATCAAAGATCTTCAGGCACAAAATGCTCAATTCCAACAGATGTTCATAAATCTGGCGAAAGGGCAGGAGGATATGAAAGCCCTCATCCTGAAGGAGAAAAAGAAAAAGAAGAGGGTTTATGGTATTCTGAATATGGGTAGAAGGTTCGGGGGGCCGTTAAAGCAACCAGTCGATCTGACCTCTTCATCCAAGGAATGGGAGAATCAAGAAAGAGAGACAAGGGAAAAGGACCTCAGTCCTGAAGTTTCTAACAATGATATTGACTACAATGATGAGCAGTATCCTCCTACTGAGGATAGATACAAGTAGTTGGAAGATCGTCTGAGTGCTATGGAAGTCCAGAAGATACCTGGGTTGGATTTCGAAGAACTGAGATTGGTGTCGGGAGTGGTCATCCCGTAGAAGTTTAAGGCTCCAATTTTTGCAAAGTACGATGGGGTGTCTTGCCCAAAGCTCCATCTCCGTTCCTATGTTAGAAAGATCCATCCCCACACCGCTGATAGATATTTATGGGTTCGCTTATTTCAAGAAAGTTTGTCAGGGACTCAACTTGAATGGTTCTACCAACTGGAGGGAGCCAATGTCCGTAACTTGGAAGATCTGGCTGCTGCTTTTTATAAGCAGTATCAATACAACGCCGACCTTGCTCCTACTCATACTCAACTCTAGAGTATGTCCATGGGTGCAAGTGAAGGTGTGATATGGTGGCAGAACCGACTGTTTTTACTGGTTTGCGTTTTGCGTTTTTCTTTGCAAAATGTTGCGGTAAGCAAGAGTCGCCACCGAATTTTATTTCATCCAATCATGGAAAAGGAAAAAGAACAGAAAAAACCTTTTTTCGAGATATTCTGAGCACGGGGGGTAGATTATAGAAAGGGAAGGTGTTAGCACCCTTTCTATCCATGGTTTTCCATGGGCTCTTAGGTACTTGCTCGTTTTTCAAATTGCTTGTGTGTGCTTGTTTTGAAAATATTTTACTTCATGATAACCCCCTTGTATCAGTCCTCAAGAGTGTGACGAAGTTTTTTTTGAAAGGTGTTTCTGTGAAAAGTTTTTATTGAGCAAGTACTTAAGATTCTACCTACTCAAAAAAAGATTGTTTGTTCTCGTTTCCTTTAGACAGTGTTATCCTACTATTAAGGAGTAGGTAACCCCATCATTGGAGATTGTAAGGGACATTCGAAAGGGACAAATACAATCACTAAAGCAACAGTTAGAAAACTTTAGTAGTAACTCTAGAGTCTTAAGATCTTTTTCGAGGCAACATTTCCGAGGCAACATTCGAATGGGGCACTTTGATCTTTTAGACTGAAGGGCAACTAATAAAATCTCCTATGCGTAATGATTGTTTACCGAAGGCAACCGAAGTGAGGTAAACCCTAAGAGTGAATATGTGCATATGAATTGTTTCAGTTATTTAATCTTTGCACATTAGGTGATCTACCGTTTAAATTTCCAAATATTCTTGCCATACAATCCTATTAGCATACATCTAGACAGTTAAAGATTTGCAGAAATTAAAAGTGCGGGAAAATAAACCTAGCTATTACAAGGCTTCGGGGGATGGGGATTAATTACATAACCAAAGAATCGGGGATTAAAGCAGTAAATAAAACCCTAGTTTAACTATTACAAACCATTGGCAGTTACAAAAATAATGGAAAAGAAATAATTAAATGTGCGGCGAATTAAATACGAGGGATGTTGAAAAATAACCTAAACCCTAATTGAAAGAAAAAAGACTTTTGTACATTTTTTATTGGAGAAAACAATGAAAGTAAAAATTAAATAAAACCCTAATTTCTAATTGCTTTTTAATTAAAAAAAAGTATTTAAGTTAACCTAATTAATTAAAATAAATATTTTAATGAAAAAAAGATTTTGGTGTATTTTTAAAGAAAATTAATTAAATTATGTACAATTCAAATCCTAAGTCTAATTATTTTTAATTATAAAAAGAGATTAAATTACCCTAAGTTAATCAAACTAAATTAATTAAGAAATAAAATATTTTTATTAAAAAAAGATTTTTGTAGTTTGTTGTGATTTTTTTGATTAAAAAAAAGAAAATGATTTTTGTGTTAATTAAGAAAAAAGAAAATAACTAAAGAAAATAAATAAAGAAATTAAACAAGTATAAAAAAGAAAGAATTGGGCATGTATGTTGAAGTAGAAAGGGGGTATGGTTCTGAAATTGTTGGGCCCAAGGTTGCTGGCCTAGCCTACGTGAGATCATGTATAGCGCTCTCCTGAGGGTCTACCATGGGTCTCTGGCGTTGGATCTGATGCCATGGTGATCAAGAGGCTGGATGCAAGGGTGTATGGAAGGCGCCTGGGATTGGGATGCATTGAATCTGTTGAAAGAAAATGAAATAAAGAAAATTGTTGGGACCTGGGATCGAACCCAGGTCCTCACGCTTTATACCACTGAAGCGTTGCCAGCTGAGCTATGGTTGTTAGTTGTAAATATAATGAGAATAATATATAATATATAAAAAAAAGTGGTTAGTTGCGAACAAAACAAAACGCGCAAAGATTCAAAAACTCCAATGGGGGGCTGCCACCTAGTCGTCTTCTTCAAGGCTCCATCGTGTTAGGTGTTCACCTATACCCACAAACAATGTTCGTAACCAATGCCCTGTAACATTCAAAAATCCATAAAACGCAAGATAAATGAAATCTAACTATATAGATCAACTCGTTTTGATCTTGTGAACATCATGATACCCTTCTTTTTGCCCAATTTAACCTGTAGAACAAACCCCTAAACTGCACATGCAAACCCTAACAATGACAAAGGCACACATAGGCGTCAAAAATTCAATTGAATCATGCAGTTAGCTTGCAAACATCTCAAACATCACAAATATACCAATTAATCATGCTAATGATGCAAGAAATACAATAATAGATTTTGAAGAAAAAAAAGCAAACCGAGTGAACTTGTAACGCGCGATTCTGGGTGTTTCAGGCCTTGCAAACGATCCAATTGGCTTCAATGCACAACAAGGAAGAGGTTGCTGGCTTTAAATGGCTTTGAGATGGCCTGTTGAATGAAAACCGAGTCACACTTTTCTTTGAAATTTTTTGAATTTGTTCTGCCTTTTTTACCACTGCTAACCCTTGTGCCATGCTTTGTTCTTGTCCAATATATATCTAGGAATGAATTAGGGTTACAAACTTGGATTGAATCTTTGCAATTATGAGAGATTTGATTTGATTTTCAAGCTACATGTAAACTTTCTATTTTGAGCCAAATAATCCCTTTCTTGTACCAATTATGCTTGATTCGTTTTGGCCTTGATAACTCAGCATACTTTGATTGCCAACTTGTCCAAAAACCAAATCAAATCATATCCTTGCTATTATTCATCAATTATTTGATTTAATTCAATTTTTAATTAATAAAAAATCAAAATAAATTTAAAAATGAAGCAAATAATGTATGGGTGAATATTTGAGTTGTGGACTACATTATAAGTGAGGTGCAAGCATAAAAAAATAGACCCATTTAGCAAACAAATGCATTTTTGAGCACATTTAACTTTTGGAAATTTTGCAAAAAAGGTCAACTTTGACAAGGCATATCTCTTCCAATTTTAACCCTAGAGAGGTGTTCTTGGACTTTTTGGAAAGCTTAGGATGTCCCCTAAGAAAACCTTTTGGTCTCATCTCAATTGAGTCTTTCGTGTTCATGTAAAAAACTTTGACCCAAAAGGTGTTTTTGTTGACTTTTCAAAAGGACCCATAATGTAGAAATCCATATCTTTTCATGAGTGCATATTTTAAACTTGAGGGCTGAAGATGAATTGTAGGGAATTGCATCCTCTTCAAAATGAGCCTTGGATGGAAAATTTTTGATAAAGTATGAGGAAGTTATGCTTGGTAAAAGTTTGGTTAACTTTTCTAGAGAAACCCTAATTTAGCAACTTTTGGGTTTTGATGAATTTGGGGCATTCCTTGGGGAATCATGATCAACCCTTGATCAAATGATGGATGTGATCGGTGGAAATAGAACTGACTGTTTAACGCTGGTTCGCGAAATGTCGCGGAAGCAAGAGTCGCCACCGTCTTTTATTTTCTCCAACATGGACAGGACAAAAGCACAGCAAAATTCCTTATGAGAACGTTTCTCGGTTCAGGAGGTAGATTTATAGAAAGGGAAGGTGTTAACACCCTTTCTATCCATGGTTATCCATGGGCTCTTAGGTACTTGCTCTTATGTTTTCAAAATTTGTTTGCTTTTCAAGTGTGTGGGGGTTTTGAAAAAGTTCGTTTGAAAACTTCTAGGTAACTCTTGTATCAGTCCTCAAGAGTGTATGAAGTATTGTTTGAAAACTTTTTGAAAGTGTAAGGTGTGAAAAGTATTTTGTTTGTTTTTGAAAAGAGCAAGTATCCACGAGTCATCTACCTACCCTAAGGAATTAAGCTGTGTAAGTGTCCTTTAGGTAGTGCCATCCCACCATTGAGAGGTAGGTAGCACCACCGTTGGAGGTGTTCGGGTCAATTCGAGTGTAGGGACAGTGTGGTCATCGAAGCAACAGTAGGACACCTTAGAAGTTACCCTTATGTCCTTGATCCCTTTATAATCCGAGGCAACCGTTTCGAGGCAACTGTTCCAAGGCAACTGTTTCAAGGCAATTGTTCTGAGGCAACTGTTTCGAGGCAACTGGATCATGGACATAAGGACCGCTAAGACGTCCTATACTTGACAACCATGTTTCGAAGGCAACGAGTGAGGCGTACCCTAGAAGTGGTGTGTGCATTGTGTGTTATTTTCATGTTATGTTTGTCTTTGTAACTAGTGAGCTACGAGTTGTTTTTATTTACATACATTCTTTCATGCAAGTTTAGCAGTTAAGGGGTGCGGAAAGTAAATTGCGGAAACATAAATCCTACGCTATTACAAAGCGTGGGTCTATACATCGCCAAAAATTACAAAGACCCGTTTTTTAGTAAATGAGTACGGAAAGTAAATAAAAACAGTAAAAGTCCTAATTACTATTACATGTCTTGGAAGCAATTACATAATAATAAATTGTGCGCGAATAAAAATTAAATCGGAATGTTCTAAGGGTGTTGACCCTTTTAAGAAAAGAATTTGATTTTTTGGTCTTTTTTGTAATTAAAATGAAATTAAAGCTAATTAATGACTAATTAATTAATTTAATTAAAAGAAAATACATTTTTTGTGTTTTATGTTTTTATGAAATAAAATGAAAAGAAATAAAACTAAAAGTTAATTCTTCCTAATTCTAAATCCATTTTAATTATTAAGAAAAGAAATTGAAATTGCCTAATTAAACTATTTATTTGTTAATATTTATTTACAAAATAAAATAGTAATAATGTTAATTCTATTTTTTTTTTATTTTTTAATGAAAATATTAGTTGGTTAATTATGTTAATAAAAAAAAAGGCAAATAAATAAAAGAAAAGAAAATGACAAAACAAAATAAAATAAGAAAAAGGTAAGAAAACCCAAGGGGGGTGAGATGGCCTTCATGGAGGTTTTTTGAAGTAATTCTGGCCCAACAACAAGAAGCCTTATTGGACTTTTTTTGGTTGCCTGCGCATGTGCTGACTCCAGAGCATAGTACTCTTTCGTTCTGGGCCTTTAGATCTGCCTCCAATGACACTTGGCTTGTTGGATGGGTGAGGCTTATGGTGGAAACTACTTGAGAAACTGCACAAGAACGCGTTAACAAAAATGATATGAGAATTATGGGGGACCTGGGAAGAACTTACAGCGCGGTATGAGCCTCAAGACTTGGCAAAGGTTGCTTTAGCTTCAGGGTGTGGCAAGGAATAGAACCACAAGCTTGTTTTGATCTGAAGATGCTCGCAACTATGTTTTAGAACTCTCACTTTTTGAATAATTTTTGGTTTTTGCTCTTGGCCGTTTCTGCACACACTATTTTTTTGAATGAGGTTGGGAAGGCTTGTATATATAGTAATGAAATGTGTATCAATCCAAATAATGGTCATTAAGCTTATGCAATTATGTTCTTGATTTCCTCCATAACCAACATTGAACCATTTGCCATATTTGTGAAAATTTGAATTTTTATGCCCATAATAGGCCATGCACGAATTTGGAAGGTGTTTCAAGGTGATTCAAAGCTATTCAACACAAAATATATCCCTTTATTAATTTTCTTGATTTTTATTTGAATTTTAAAGATTTAAAATGATTTAAATCAAATAAAATCAAATAAAAATGGAAAAATTAATTTTTAATCTTGAAATAAATTGTGGGACACGTGGGAGGCATGGCCAAGCTGAATCAAGTGGAAAAAGTGGGCCCCTTTTGTCAAAAATGAAGTTTCAAGGATAATTGACTTTGGCCATTTCACAAAAATTTCCCAACTTCTCCAATGCATATCTTGCTCAATTTTGAGGCTTTTAACATGTTCTTGGACATTTTGGAAAGGTCTTGAAGTCCTCTAACCAATGTCTTTTGTCCCATGTCATTTTGACTTACCAATCTCAAGTTATGGTCTTTGACTTAAAGTCCCTTTTTGTTGACTTTTGAAAATGACCTATAATGTTGAAATTGATAACTTTTTGTGAGAGCATTTCTTGGATTTGGAATGTGAAGATGAGTTTTGGGAAATGTCTTCCCCTTCAATATGAGCATTGTATGGGATTTTTCTGATGAACCATGAAAAAGTTATGCTTTGGTCAAGTTACAGTTGACTTTTCAGCTGTCCAAAAATAGAAACTTTTACATCTTTGATGATTTTTGAGCCATTCTTGTGAAATCATGATCAAGAATTGATCAAATGATGATTGTGGCTTCAAAATAAGATGTTGACCAAATTTTTTGACTTTTGACTGCCAAATGACAATTTTACCCCTACAGTTGACTGTTGAGCAATTAGGGTTTTTGACTGTGCAACTTGACCTTGTGAGCCTTGAAATTTGACATGTAGGTGCTTGACAATGTATATGAGCATATGGGACTTGATTGGGCCCTTGAAAACCTCAACTTCCTTGTAAGAACCAAAACCCTAATTTGACTGGCTTAGGAGGATGGTTGACTGTGTAGCCCTTGAGTAGACTTTGAACCATTTGAGGTGATGCTCGGAAAAACTTTGAAGAATATGGGAGGGCAAATTTTGGGGTACAACAGTTGCCCCTGTTCAATCTTCTTAGACCTGAGGATGTAGATTGGCTTGTGTGCCTTTCATGATCCGAAGGGGGAAGATGATTGAACACTAGAGTGCCCAGAAATTTGCACTCACATAGTAGAATATCAGCAGTGTGACAGCGGGAATGGGCTTATAGATGCCATTTGGAGAGATGATGGATAGGAGGATGGGCTTAAAGATGCCATCTGAACGTGTGACAGAACCTTGTCGAGAATGGGCTTATAGATGCCATTTGGAAAGATGGTGGATAGGTGAATCTGAATAAGAAATAGAATAGCTTCCGTGTCTGGAGCATATCTAGTCTGTGTCTGATTGCCGACGTATGAATAAATGGTAGAATGACCGCCGTGTCTGGGGTATATCCATACTGCATGAGTAACAGAATGTCATCTGAATCTGGATCGTATCTGGACTGAACAATAGAAGAGCATCCGGGATGGAGCATCTCTAAGTTGTCTTTTAGAAGTTTGAATCTGAATAAGCAATAGAACAGCGTCCGGATCTGGAGCATCTCTAGGCTATATCTGAAAGGGAAACTGAATAAGTATCAGAACGTCGCCATGCCTGGGTCACATCTGAACTATCTCTAGAAGGAGTCTTGAATAAGCAAAAGAACAGCATCCATATCTGGAGCATTTCCAAGCTATCTCTGAAAGGAAATATGCAATGAGTATCAGAACGTCGCCTTGCCTGGGTCACATCTGAACTATATCTAGAAGGAGTCTTGAATAAGCAAAAGAACAGCATCCATATCTGGAGCATTTCCAAGCTATCTCTGAAAGGAAATCTGGAATGAGTATCAGAATGTCGCCATGCCTGGGTCACATCTGAACTATATCTAGAAGGAGTCTTGAATAAGTAAAAGAACAGCATCCATATTTGGAGCATTTCCAAGCTATCTCTGAAAGGAAATCCGGAATGAGTACCAGAACGTCGCCATGCCTGGGTCACATCTGAACTATATCTAGAAGGAGTCTTGAATAAGAAAAAGAACAGCATCCATATCTGGAGCATGTCTAAGCTATCTCTGAAAGGAAATCTGGAATGAGTATCAGAACGTCGCCATGCCTGGGTCACATCTGAACTATATCTAGAAGGAGTCTTGAATAAGCAAAAGAACAGCATCCATATCTGGAGCATGTCTAAGCTATCTCTGAAAGGAAATCTGGAATGAGTATCAGAACGTCACCATGCCTGGGTCACATCTGAACTATATCTAGAAGGAGTCTTGAATAAGCAAAAGAACAGCATCCATATCTGGAGCATGTCTAAACTATCTCTGAAAGGAAATCTGGAATGAGTATCAGAATGTCGCCATGCCTGGGTCACATCTGAACTATATCTAGAAGGATTCTTGAATAAGCAAAAGAACAGCATCCATATCTGGAGCATGTCTAAGCTATCTCTGAAAGGAAATCTGGAATGAGTATTAGAACGTCGCCATGCCTAGGTCACATCTGAACTATATCTAGAAGGAGTCTTGAATAAGCAAAAGAACAGCATCCATATCTGGAGCATTTCCAAGCTATCTCTGAAAGGAAATCTGGAATAAGTATCAGAACGTCGCCATGCCTGGGTCACATCTGAACTATATTTAGAAGGAGTCTTGAACAAGCAAAAGAACAACATCCATATCTGGAGCATTTCCAAGCTATCTCTTTAATGTAGATATGCCCTGGCTAGATACAGGTATCGAATCTGGAATTGCGACAGTTGATAGTAATCATCTTTGGATTGACCTTTTTCCTGAAAAGGAAAAACATCAGTTGTATGCAATGTCATGATGCATGAACTGCATGATTTTAAGATGTTCTCAAAAATAACTGAGATTTGTGTGATATGACGCGTATGTGCATGCATTGTGTATGTAAGCAAGATGTATGAAAGGTGATATGTTTATGAATGTATTTTCGTCTAGGAAAATAAATCCTTGGCGAATGCCGGGAAATTGCATCCTGGGCTGATGTTGGAAGAGTAGCGTTCTTCGTTTCCGTTGGGGACGACGGTTATAAGAATAAACCAGTAGGAGAAGATGACTCCGTTGAGGAATAAACTTGCTGGAGAGATTACTCTGCGGGGAATTACTCTGTGGGAAGAGATACACTTCACTGAGGTTTCGATGAGAACTCCGCTGGGGGATTCCGTTGATAAGTTTTGTTGGGGAATTTGAGGAACTCCGCTGGGGATAGGAAGAACTTCGCCGAGGACGATCTTTCCGTGGTAATTAGCTGAGGATAACCCAATTATAAGCTCTGGTGAAGCATAATCTTCTGAATAAAGCCGGGGAGAGATGTGTACTCTGCAGGTGGTAAGCTTCCAGAATCTACTGGGGATAAGCTTCCTATTGGGGAGATTGATTCAACTCTCCTGGGGAAACTTTGGATTGTACTGGGGGATGGCTCCACTGGATGTCTGTATTCCGCCGGGGAACAATCTTATATTAAGACTGCCGGGGATGCTTGCTAGGAATGTCTGGATACTCCGTTGGGGAATGTTGGGATCTTCTGGGAATACCCAACTCCTTGAGGCTGACAGTAGATTAACTCTGCTCGGGGGGAGTGTTGATGACTTGCTAGATAGTGTGCCTTTCGGGGCTGATGGGAAACCAAACTCTGCTCGGGGGAGAGTATGGCTGAATCTTGTCTTACTCTACGGGGAGTGGAGGTATCTTGGTCATACTCTTCAACTGAATCTACCTTGGTACCTCGGCGGACATAGCGACTAGATCGCTTAGACAACTCTTATTGCCCCCGTTTCTGTGGGAGAAGGTACCTGTGGAGGTGCTTGAGGACTGCCGTTTTGACAACTCTTCTTCTGGTAGGCAAGCGACGAGATGACGGAACATAGTCGTACGCTTTTGATCCCTAATTTTTGCCTGGACCGCCCTTTCGGGTTTTCAGTCCACCGGGATACCCATTTTTGCCCAAGCCGCCTTTTCAGGTTTTCGACTTGCCGGGTGTACAGATTTTTTTTCATTTTTATCCCTTATTTTGCCCGAACCCTTTTGGTTCGCCGGGAAGCCCTTATTTTTGCCTAGGTGCGTCAACCTAGCGGGTATTTGATTATGCGCAGTATTTTTTCGACTATGTCCATTCCCTCAGGATGTAGAGAGGTGTCACTGTCGGTAGTGTTGTGTTGCCATACTACCAGAAGATCTTCGTTTGATCGTCCAATGCCCCCAAGTGATCCAGACGGAGATATGCCCCTAGCTGGTTGGCCTTTTGAGAGATTCTCAGAATCTTGACTCAACTGCCCCAGATGATGGACAATGATCATGCCCTGCCCCTTGGTTTGGAGTGCTTTTGTTCACTAGATATTCTTCGTGCGAACTTCTATGCTGTTCAAACAAATAGTCATATGCAAGCAATGTTATATTAAAAATGCAAAGCTTATGTCTGTCTTGAAATTTTTGAAAATGCATTTTCAGTAAAACAAGCAAATTTTGTAAAATGTGATGTCAACTCAGTATTTTACAGCAAGCCTTAAGGAGTCAGGATACCTTTTGTAACAGTACGCTTTCGAACTAACCCATTCTTCAGCTAGGACTTTTAGGGTTATAACGTGGCCTGGTTCATGGTTTAAGAAACAAAGGATAAAGGCTCAAATTTATATTTGTACCCACCCACTCTTCGTGATTTTCTTCAAACCTAAACTCAGCTGATCATGCATTAGACCTTGTTTGAGTCTTTGTCCTGATATTATGGTGATGGTTCAAATGTTGACAATTTATTTTGAATAGGCAGTCATTTCCTATTTTTGTCGAGGGTTTGTAAGACCTCTTTCTTTTTTGATTTTGTTATCCCTGTTTTTTGCCTGAACTGTTTCCTTTTTTAGAATTACAATCAGCGGGATGCCCCAGTTTTGTAAGTCTCCTTCATAGGTTTTGACTTGTTGGGTTTTTATTTTTGAAAGATAATGGCTGCCTGTCCTTATGATTGTTTGGAACCATCACTGTCTTTTTGTTTTGTAAGGACTTCTTTGGTGCCATTCGTTGTGCACTTGGATCAACTGAGAGAACTACCCTGCCCCAGGTTATGATTAAGGGTTTTAATTTTCGAAACGAAAAACTCCTACTTCTTTGGCTCAAAGGGGTTGACTAGGGATTATCTGCCTTATAACTCCAGTGTTTAGGAATTGAAACAATGCTTGTACCTCATCAGCGGGGTCTGTTCAAAAGCATACTGTAGATTATGGTATCGTTTTCGTCATCCTCCCTCAAGAGGCTTAGAATTATTAATTGAGAGTTGACATCAAAAAATGAAAGCAGTTTGAATATAGCGAATGTGAATATATTGATTCAAAACAGACATATGTGATGCATTAATGAAATAACAGCGTTTGACATGATAATTGTTTGAACAATCAAAATAAAATTACAACTTGAACAAAAGTCTTCTAGTCTCAGGGCTTGTCACTTCAAATGGTGAACCTCGCAGGGATAGTAGAAGAAATTGACCTGACCATCTGGGGTGAATTCCACTGCTCCTTCATCAATCAGATCCTGGATCTTATTCTTCAGAGACCAGCAGTCGTTTGTGGCATGCCCCGGGCTGTCCGAATGATAAGCGCAGCGGGCGTTGGGGTTATACCTTGAAGGTGTCTTGTTGGGGTTCTTAGGAGGGTCCCTTAGAGTTACCAAATTCAACCTCAACAGATGTTGTAAAGCTTGAGACAACGATGTGTTGAGCTTGGTAAATTGTCTCCTAGGCTTTTCTGGCTTGCTCTGATCAACCCGTTGCTCTGGGCGAGGTTGTGGTTGGACCTGTGGAGTGGTAGCAATTTGAAGAGGTCTAACCTTCACCATGCCGGACTCTTGTCCTCTCGAAAGCTGATCAATGACCTGGTCCTTGACTTGGACTGTTTGCTTCATGTTGTATCTCTCTTGGCGAAGCTGGTTGACCATGTCTTTCAACTTTTCTTGCTCCTGAGCCAAACCTTGGATAAGGGCCATCTGCCCCAGCATCTGAGTCCTCATTGCATCTACCTCAGCTCGCAGACGTTTCAGCCGTTCGTCCTTATCATCTTCGGGACTTTTCTTGGCCAAATTCCCCATGAGGAGTGTCCTCAACCCTTCCTGCCCCTTGGATAGGCTTAGAAAGATCTCCCTGAAGTGAGTCTCTTGAGCGTGAAGACCCTGGTTATCTTGTTGGGAAGCCATTGCTGAAATAAACAGCGAAGAAGGTAAGTGACCTGTAACAAGGGTACCTGTAATGCAATGATATGTATGATATATGTATGCAATGTTTTCAAGGATCTCGCGGGGTAAACAAGAAAATTGTTAGCATTTGAATATTGTAGCTTGATGGAAGGGACTTCATGTTGTTGAGAGTCCTTCTTCAAGAGTCAAGGCTCACCATATCGAGTGGGTCATAGCCCCTGACTCAAGTCATCAACCTGGCTAGAGGAAAATAAATCCCCTTTTGCCCCTTGCTAGACAGTTGGTTCATCATGACCTAGATCACAGTCCCTTGAGATCCTTGAAATGGGTTAGTCCTTATGCAGGATGTATGCAATGGTATGATGTTATGCTATGCATGGAGTGATGTAGGTAAACCCTGTTATGAGTCCAGATTAAGGACTGTAAACAAAACCTACAAGAAACTCAAGCGTCAGATAACAAGTATGCAAGTAGTCAAGTTTGAAGGCACACAAGTCACACAAGACAACCCTTAGAGTTTAGGCCAGCATGAAGTTTGGGGTACTACCCTCTTGAAGTTGGTGGGCTCAAACCTATCCTATCAAAGTAACCGGGTTCTAAGGAGCTCAATATCATTGGATTGTTTTCTGTGTTCATCGTTTCGATTTAGCCACTGAACTGGCGATCAAAATATCCCAAGAAAATAACCCTCAACTGAGTGTAGTATCGAGTATCAACCAACTTCAGACTGCACCAAAGTAGTTATCTCACTACCCCTAAAGAGGCCAAGATGGTTCAATTAAGGTTCCTAAGGTCAGTTGATGCTTCACGACACCACGCGGCGGCCCCGTACTCTCCTTGACTGGACTCAAGGGTTACCGGTACACACCAAAGTGCCACATCAATGTAGCAGACTGCTTCAACCATGTCGGTATACCCCGCACAGTTACCTCACAGTCTTGTTGCTACTTTCTAAGAAGGTATCCCCCAGATCCGGGTTAGGATCTATAGAACTCCAAAGACAGGCCCAATAATTTTAAAGCAAACAAATCAGGCAATTGAAAACACAAGTGATCTTAGTCCTAAGGTACACCTCACTTTAAATTATCCCCAGCAGAGTCGCCAGTTCTGTGATCGGTGGAAATAGAACTGACTGTTTAACGCTGGTTCGCGAAATGTCGCGGAAGCAAGAGTCGCCACCGTCTTTTATTTTCTCCAACATGGACAGGACAAAAGCACAGCAAAATTCCTTATGAGAACGTTTCTCGGTTCGGGAGGTAGATTTATAGAAAGGGAAGGTGTTAACACCCTTTCTATCCATGGTTATCCATGGGCTCTTAGGTACTTGCTCTTATGTTTTCAAAATTTGTTTGCTTTTCAAGTGTGTGGGGGTTTTGAAAAAGTTCATTTGAAAACTTCTAGGTAACTCTTGTATCAGTCCTCAAGAGTGTATGAAGTATTGTTTGAAAACTTTTTGAAAGTGTAAGGTGTGAAAAGTATTTTGTTTGTTTTTGAAAAGAGCAAGTATCCACGAGTCATCTACCTACCCTAAGGAATTAAGCTGTGTAAGTGTCCTTTAGGTAGTGCCATCCCACCATTGAGAGGTAGGTAGCACCACCGTTGGAGGTGTTCGGGTCAATTCGAGTGTAGGGACAGTGTGGTCATCGAAGCAACAGTAGGACACCTTAGAAGCTACCCTTATGTCCTTGATCCCTTTATAATCCGAGGCAACCGTTTCGAGGCAACTGTTCCGAGGCAACTGTTTCAAGGCAACTGTTCCGAGGCAACTGTTTTGAGGCAACTGGATCATGGACATAAGGACCGCTAAGACGTCCTATACTTGACAACCACGTTTCGAAGGCAACGAGTGAGGCGTACCCTAGAAGTGGTGTGTGCATTGTGTGTTGTTTTCATGTTATGTTTGTCTTTGTAACTAGTGAGCTACGAGTTGTTTTTATTTACATACATTCTTTCATGCAAGTTTAGCAGTTAAGGGGTGCGGAAAGTAAATTGCGGAAACATAAATCCTACGCTATTACAAGGCGTGGGTCTATACATCGCCAAAAATTACAAAGACCCGTTTTTTAGTAAATGAGTACGGAAAGTAAATAAAAACAGTAAAAGTCCTAATTACTATTACATGTCTTGGAAGCAATTACATAATAATAAACTGTGCGCGAATAAAAATTAAATCGGAATGTTCTAAGGGTGTTGACCCTTTTAAGAAAAGAAATTGATTTTTTGGTCTTTTTTGTAATTAAAATGAAATTAAAGCTAATTAATGACTAATTAATTAATTTAATTAAAAGAAAATACATTTTTTGTGTTTTATGTTTTTATGAAATAAAACTAAAAGTTAATTCTTCCTAATTCTAAATCCATTTTAATTATTAAGAAAAGAAATTGAAATTGCCTAATTAAACTATTTATTTGTTAATATTTATTTACAAAATAAAATAGTAATAATGTTAATTCTATTTTTTTTGATTTTTTTATGAAAATATTAGTTGGTTAATTATGTTAATAAAAAAAAAAGGCAAATAAATAAAAGAAAAGAAAATGACAAAACAAAATAAAATAAGAAAAAGGTAAGAAAACCCAAGGGGGGTGAGATGGCCTTCATGGAGGTTTTTTGAAGTAATTCTGGCCCAACAACAAGAAGCCTTATTTGACTTTTTTTGGTTGCCTACGCATGCGCTGACTCCAGAGCATAGTACTCTTGCGTTCTGGGCCTTTAGATCTGCCTCCAATGACACTTGGCTTGTTGGATGGGTGAGGCTTATGGTGGAAACTACTTGAGAAACTGCACAAGAACGCGTTAACAAAAATGATATGAGAATTATGGGGGACCTGGGAAGAACTTACAGCGTGGTATGAGCCTCAGGACTTGGCAAAGGTTGCTTTAGCTTCAGGGTGTGGCAAGGAATAGAACCACGTGCTTGTTTTGATCTGAAGATGCTCGCAACTATGTTTTAGAACTCTCACTTTTTGAATAATTTTTGGTTTTTGCTCTTGGCCGTTTCTGCACACACTATTTTTTTGAATGAGGTTGGGAAGGCTTGTATATATATTAATGAAATGTGTATCAATCCAAATAATGGTCATTAAGCTTATGCAATTATGTTCTTGATTTCCTCCATAACCAACATTGAACCATTTGCCATATTTATGAAAATTTGAATTTTTATGCCCATAATAGGCCATGCACGAATTTGGAAAGTGTTTCAAGGTGATTCAAAGCTATTCAACACAAAATATATCCCTTTATTAATTTTCTTGATTTTTATTTGAATTTTAAAGATTTAAAATGATTTAAATAAAATAAAATCAAATAAAAATGGAAAAATTAATTTTTAATCTTGAAATAAATTGTGGGACATGTGGGAGGCATGGCCAATCTGAATCAAGTGGAAAAAGTGGGGCCCTTTTGTCAAAAATGAAGTTTCAAGGATAATTGACTTTGGCCATTTCACAAAAATTGCCCAACTTCTCCAATGCATATCTTGCTCAATTTTGAGGCTATGAACATGTTCTTGCACATTTTGGAAAGGTCTTGAAGTCCTCTAACCAATGTCTTTGGTCCCATGTAATTTTGATTTACCAATCTCAAGTTATGGTCTTTGACTTAAAGTCCCTTTTTGTTGACTTTTGAAAATGACCTATAATGTTGAAATTGATAACTTTTTGTGAGAGCATTTCTTTTATTTGGAATATGAAGATGAGTTGTAGGAAATGTCTTCCCCTTCAAGATGACCATTGGATGGGATTTTTCTGATGAACCATGAAAATGTTATGCTTTGGTCAAGTTACAGTTGACTTTTCAGCTGTCCAAAAATAGAAACTTTTGCATCTTTGATGATTTTTGAGCCATTCTTGTGAAATAATGATCAAGAATTGATCAAATGATGATTGTGGCTTCAAAATAAGATGTTGACCAAAAATTTTGACTTTTGACTGCCAAATGACCATTTTACCCCTACAGTTGACTGTTGAGCAATTAGGGTTTTTGACTGTGCAACTTGACCTTGTGAGCCTTGAAATTTGACATGTAGGTGCTTGACAATGTATATGAGCATATGTGACTTGATTGGGCCCTTGAAAACCTCAACTTCCTTGTAAGAACCAAAACCCTAATTTGACTGGCTTAGGAGGATGGTTGACTGTGTAGCCCTTGAGTAGACTTTGAACCATTTGAGGTGATGCTCGGCAAAACTTTATAGAATATGGGAGGGAAAATTTTGGGGTACAACAATGGATATAACTTCAAAATGTTGATGTTGACCAAAAATCTTGAAATTTGACTGTATGTGGGCCACAATTGACTTTTGACCTAGTACAGTCGATTCTCAAGCATCTGAGCAGTTGATTGAGCAAACTTCTTGTGCAAGGCTTGAAATTTGACATGGAGGGTCTTGAGAACATATTAAGACCATGGAGAGCATATGAGGCCTTTGTGGTTCACCCATCTTGACGAAAATGGAAACCCTAATTTGAGACACCCTGCCTTTGGAGAGAGTTTGTCTGGTCCACTCTTGGGCAACCTTAAGCAAATTAGAGATCTTAATGGACATGTATTGAGTAAAATGAGAGGGGAAATTTTGGGGTACAACAGAAGGCTTTAAGGACTATGCATAGAAGTGGAGAGACTTGGCTGGAAGAGTCCAACCCCCTTTGTCTGATAGGGAGTTGGTCGATATGTTTCTTGGGACGCTATTTGGTCCATTCTTTAATCATTTGATCGACAGCTCGTCAGCTGGTTTCACCGAGATGATTCTAACTGGAGAGAGGGTAGAAGTTGGGATTCCGAGCGGTAAGATACAGAAAGATGCCTCTTCGAGTTCGGTAAGGAAGCCTTTTACTGGTATGAAGGAAGCCAGTGCCATCTATAGCCCGAGAGGCCAAAGCAGAGCTGAGCACCGTCAAACAGTAGTGTTGTAATGATACCTAGATCTGTGGCTTCTCCATAATGCAACAATCAATAAAATATGGAAAGACCACAATGGAAGTTTACCCGGATTAACATGACGTTGGTTGAAGTTCTACCCCATTTGCTAAGATCCAACTTGGCAACCTTGAAAGAGGCTCCCAAGAATCCGAATACCACATCTCCCCGATATAATCCAAATGCTCGGTGTGCCTATCATTCTGAGAGTCCTGGCCATGATACAAATGACTGCTGGCATCTGAGAAATAAGGTACAGGATCTGATCAAGGCCAAGGAGATTGAGTTCGATGCTCCGGAAAAGCCCAATGTCATAACTGTTCCCATGCCTAAGCACAATCGTGGAGTTAATGTTGTTGATACTGATTTGTTTGTGACCTCAGTTGATGAAGTTTCTACTCCTCTTATGACTATTAAGAATAATTTGTTGTTGGCCGGTTTATTTCTGGGTTGTGGTGAAGGTTTCCACATGTGTTCATCTATGCCTTCTGGTTGCCATTTGCCGAAGTCAGGTGTTCAGTGGCTAATGGACAAAAAAGAAATTTTGTTCGAGAAAACTCTGATTCCCATTGTCCCGTTTGAAGATGTTTCTATTATAACCATTTCCGCCAATCCCTCCAAGGTCTCCTAGAGAAGACCTGTTAGGATTACATCTGCTCCAAGAGTCACTCCGTTAATAATCACCCTTCCCGGTCCTATCCCACACGCCTCGGACAAAGTTGTCCCTTAGCATTATGGTGCCGATGTGTACTATCATGGCATCAAACAAGATCTGAAGAATGAAGAGGCTGATCCTGATGTCAATAACATTGTCGGGACCAACAAGGTTACCAGAAGTGGAAGGGTTTTCTCTCTCGAGATTTCCCTAAAGACTGTCAATAGGCCTGTTATTATTCTGTCTGCTATTCCTACTGGTACTTCAACTACTACTCATGTGCTTACTCCAATTATCACTCCCGCTGTCGAGTCATCTAGGACTCGAGGCAAAGAAGTTATAGGTGAGCCTGCCCGGAGAAAGGCACCTATAAAAATTGTCATAGAAGCCTCTAAGAAAGAAATAGAGGAAATATTGAAAATAATTAAAAAAGAGTGACTACAATATTGTCGAGCAGCTGGAGAAGACTCCCTCAAAGATATCCATGTTGTCTATGTTGTTGTGCTCCGAGGCCCATGCGAAGGCTTTGATCGCATTCCTCAAGACTGCGCACGTTCCGCAGGAGATTTCAGCTGATCAATTCAAAGACTGTGTGGCCAGCCTGACTGCTGACAATGGGCTGGGTTTTTTAGATGCCGACTTGACACTGAAAGGGAGGAAGCATAATGATGCTCAACATGTCTCGATCGAATACAGGGGAACCACTATGGCTCATGTGCTGGTAGATACTGGATCCTCACTGAATGTCCTGCCGAAGAAGGCTCTCGACCAACTAGATTGTGAGAGATTAACCTTAAAGCCTAGTAACATTATGGTAAGGGCTTTTGATGGGTCGAAGAGAATGGTGCATGGGGAGGTGGACATCCCTGTCAAGATAGGTTATCAAACCTTTGAGTCCACCTTCTATGTGATGGACATCAGTCCATCATACTCTTGTTTTTTGGGTCGTCCTTGGATCCATGAAGCTGGGGTTGTTACTTCTACATTGCACCAAATGCTGAAGTATCTAGTGAAGGGGAAGATTGTCATTGTACGTGAATAACAAGAGTATATGGTAAGCCACCTCAACTCCTTCAGGTACCTAGAGATGGACGGGGAATTCATAGAGACTCCTTGCCAGAATTTTGAAGAGGTTCCCCAGATCCTGGCTTCGACTGAAACTACTACCAGCAACAAACCTCCTCTGAAGATGGCTTCTCTCAAAGACTCCAGAGAAGTGGTTGAAGAAGGTGGGCATACCAATTGGGGACAACTCCCTGATTTTGCTCACAAAACTGACAAGTTTGGTTTGGGCTTTACTTCAGGAGCTCAAAGGGTTGTTCGACACGCTCGAGCTAGGGGACATCCCCGACGCATCAACAATCGGGGAATTAATGCCATCAAAGATAGTGAGGAAGACTCTGACATTGACAACTGGATCTACCCAACTACCAATGGTGGACTGAGTAACTGGGCGACTAGGGACTTTATAGCAGTTTCTTTTATTCTACAGTAATTATCTTACTTGTTTTGAGATTTATAATAAAGAATTTAAACTCTACAGCCTTGTGCCTTGCCCGAAGCACATTGGCTTTGTTTGTGAGGGCTATTATTTATCATTTCATATATCATCAATAAAACATTGGACGTTCCTTGCATACAATTTTCGCACTCTCTATTTTTATTTTCTATTTTCACTTTATCAAAACAGCTATGCTCTTAGACACACTCACGTATCATACTGCAGATCCATATCCACTCTGGATCCCATTGATATCAGGTCTGCTACTTCCAGTTATGACTTCGAAAATCTGATCAACCAAGCCGAAGACGAAGGTGAGGATGATTGTGAGGTGTCTGGAGAATTTGCTAGACTATTACAGCAGGAAGAAAGGGCTATACAGCCTCATGAAGAGCCAGTTGAGACGATAAACCTGGGCATGGAGATAGACAGAAAAGAAGTCAAGATCGGCGAAAATCTGGAAGTTAAGATCAAACAACGGTTGATACAGATGTTACACGACTATGTTGAGATCTTCGCCTGGTCATATGAAGACATGCCTGGTTTAGACACTGATATTATGGTTCATCGTCTGCCGACCAAAGAAGACTGTCCTCCGGTTAAATAGAAGGTATGTCGTATGCGCCCTGAAATGTCAGAGAAAATCAAGGCAGAAGTCATGAAGCAGTTCGACGCAGGGTTCTTAGCTATCACCTCTTATCCACAGTGGGGTTCTAATGTTGTCCCGGTGCCAAAGAAAGACAGTAAGGTACGGATGTGTGTGGACTACAGAGATCTGAACAGGGCAAGCCCCAAGGATGACTTCCCTTTCCTCACATTGACGTTCTGGTTGACAACACCGTGTAGCATAAAATCTTTTCCTTCATGGATGGTTTCTCTGGCTACAACCAGATCAAGATGGCTCCTGAAGACATAGAGAAGACAACCTTCGTCATACAGTGGGGAACATTATGTTACAAGGTGATTCCTTTTGGGTTGAATAATGTTGGGGCAACTTATCAGCGAGCCATAGTCGCTAGTTCCACGATATGATTCACCACGAGATCGAAGTTTATGTTGATGACATGATAGCTAGGTCTCAAACTGAGGAGGAGCACCTCGATCATCTACAAAAGTTGTTCGATAGGTTGAAGACATACAAGCTGAGGTTGAACCCGAACAAATGCACCTTCAGGGTAAGGTTCGGTAAGCTTCTGGGTTTCATAGTCAGTGACAAAGGTATTCAGGTAGACCCCGCAAAATTAAAGGCCATACAAGAAATTCCAGATCCCCGTACAGAGAAGGAAGTTAGAGGTTTCTTGGGACGGTTGAATTATATCGCCGGGTTCTTTTCACATCTAACTGCTACTTGTGAGCCCATCTTCAAGCTTCTGAAGAAAGATCAACTGGTAAAGTGGAATGACGAATGCCAGAGGACCTTTTATAGAATCAAAGAATACCTTCAAGAACCACCAATTCTGATGCCTCCGATTGAAGGAAGACCTTTGATATTATACTTAAAAGTGCTAGACAATTCAATGGGGTGTGTGCTGGGGCAGCATGATGAGTCTGGTCGAAAAGAGCATGCAATATACTACCTTAGCAAAAAGTTTAGCGACTGTGAGACACGATACTCACTGCTCGAGAAAACTTGTTGCGCTTTGGCATGGGCTGCTCGCCGACTAAGATAGTACATGTTGACCCACACTACTCTGTTGATATCTAAGATGGATCCAATCAAATACATCTTCGAGAAACCCACTCTCTCCGGAAGAATAGCAAGATGGCAGATGATCTTAACTGAGTATGATATATAATATACAACGCGGAAAGCAATCAAGGGGAGTGTATTGGCTGACCATTTGGCTCATCAGGCCGTGGATGACTACCAGTCCATGAATTTTGAGTTCTCGGATGAGAATATTATGCTGGTGACTGACTCCGAAGAGCCTGGACCAGATGAAGGACCCGAAGAGGGATCCCGATGGACTATGGTTTTTGACGGAGCTTCGAACGCACTTGGTAATGGCACCGGCGCTATAATCATATCTCCTAAGGGTTGTTATACTCCTTTCTCCGCCCGACTATGTTTCAACTGCACTAACAACATGGCAGAGTATGAAGCTTGTATCATGGGTCTCAAAGCCTCTATTGACCTCGGGATTAAATTCTTAAATGTCTTCGGGGGTTCAGCCTTGGTGATAAGTCAGATCAAGGCGAATAGGATATGAAGCATCCGAATCTCATCCCATACAAAGAGCACATGCTGACATTGCTCCCACACTTTGAGGAGGTAACTTTTGAACATTTCCCGCGAGAGGATAATTAGTTAGCGGACGGGCTAGCTACCATGTCTTCCATGTTCAAAGTCAGGTGGTACAACTAAGCTCCCCAAATCACCATTGAGAGATTGGATGAACCAGCACACTGCTGTGAAGTTGATACTGAAGAGGTAGCAGATAAACCCTGGTTTCACGAAGTCAAGAGGTATCTCGAGACTCAAGAGTATCCCGAAGGGGAATCTATCAATGATAAGAAGTTTCTGAGAAGGTTCGTTGTGAAATTCTTCCTCAGTAATGGAATCCTCTACAAGCACAATCAGGACTCTACCTTACTAAGGTGTGTAGACAAGAGTGAAGCAGAGAGGATTATGATAGATCTACACGAAGGTACCTTCAGAACCCATTCTAGTGGACATACCATGGCTAAGAAGATTCTACAAGAAGGATATTACTGGTCCATTATGGAAGCAGATTTTTATCAGTAATCCCAAACTTGTTATAAGTGCCAAATCTATGCTGATAAGGTGCATGTGCCTCCGGTTCCCTTGAGCGTCTTGACAGCTCCGTGGCCCTTTGAAATGTGGGGCATTGACATGATCGGAGAAATCAGGCCCACTGCTTCCAATGGACATCTCTTCATTCTAGTGGCCATTGATTACTTCACAAAGCGGGTTGAGGCGACCTCTTTTGCTACAGTGACCAAGAACATTGTGGCGCGGTTTATCCGACATAATCTAATCTATCGGTATGGTGTGCCAGAGAGAATTTTTACTGACAATGGTACGAATCTCAACAACATAATGATCACTGAGCTCTGTAAACAGTTCAAAATACAACATCATAACTCATCTCCCTACCAGCCGAAGATGAATGGCATTGTTGAAGAAGCTAACAAGAACATCAAGAAAGTTGTACAGAAGATGACGGTGACATACAAAGACTGGCATGCGATGTTACCATTTGCTCTTCATGGATACTGTACCTCAACACGGACGTTGACAGGGGAAACACCCTACTCTCTGGTATATGGCATGGAGGCAGTCCTACCCATCAAATTCCAGATACCTTCTCTCAGGATTATGAAGGATGCAGGTTTGAACAAAGACGACTGAATCCAAACTCGACTTGATCAGCTAAATCTAATCGACGAGAAAAGACTTACCGCTATCTGTCATGGTCAGATGTATCAAAAGCAAATGATCAAGGCTTTTAACAAGAAAGTCATACGTCAAGAATATCAAGTCGGGGATCTAGTGATCAAGAGCACCATACTGCCGCAAGGTGATCCTAGGGGCAAATGGACCCCCATATACGAAGGGCTATTTATGGTTAAAAATGTTTTCTCTGGTGGAGCTATGATTCTAACCACCATGGATGGTGACGACCTTCCTCACCCTGTCAATGCAGACATAGTGAAAAGATACTACGCCTGATTAAAAGACCCGCTAGGTTGATTGGCCTAGGCAAAAATAAGGGCTTCCCGGTGAACCAAAAAAGGTTCGAGCAAAAATTAGGGATAAAAACAAAAAAAATATGTACACCCGGAAAGCCGAAAACCTGAAAAGGCGGCTTGAGAAAATAAGGGTATCCCGGTGGACTGAAAACCCGGAAGGGTGGTCCAGGAAAAAGTTAGAGATTTGAAGAGTACGACTACGTCCGGTCATCTCGTCACTTGTCTAATTAGTAGAAGGTTTATTACCCTGATCTGCATTCACCAAGGACTCCAAGAGTTGGGATAACACTTAAGCCATCCACAAATCCTCCGCGGGTACTTTCTCTAGCAAGTACAGGGGCAGAAAAGTCCTGATGCAAAGTCATTGTCGTATCCTCAGCATACGACCCTGTGACATCTACACTCCCCACATAGTAGAGGCAACTAAAGCTTTGACATTGGCTTCCCCAAATAGGAGCTATGTTCCCCAGCAAAGTTCCTTCATAGAATCGATATCTATATTCCCCGACCGAATTTCATAATCGCAAGCGGGTCATAAAGTTTTCTCCCAAACAGAGTTTATTTCTCTGAATACAGAAGCTCAATCCCCGACAGAGTTTATCCCTTAAGCTATGGTAGCTTCTCTCTCCAACATAATTATTCCCCCGCAGAGTTGTTCTTAAGCAGAGTCTCTCCTCGGCAGAATATCCGTAAATAATGGGAAATCCCCAGCATAGTCATCTCTGGTTCACCATCTCTAGTGGAAGTAGAAGAACCACTTTTTCTACGACCGTCAGGAACTCAATTTCCATTACTCTCTAGCAGCGGTCAGGGATTTATTTTCCCACTCGGATATGTCACAATAGAATTTCATGTTCATACATCATGACGTGCGCATACATATTGCATACAGCATAATCTCATTTATTTCGAGAACATCGTCATACAATGCATTTCATGCATCACATACAATTAATCGTGTACCTTTTCAGGAAAGGTGGTTATTGTGATACGGTGAGAGAACTTACTTGGGATTTTGCGTTTGTGTCCGCAAATGTTTCAGTTTAGCAAGAGTCGCCACCGACTTTTTATTTTATCCTAAGGAAAGGTCAAAAAGCACAGGAAAGACCTTTGAGATGTCTTCTTGGGTTCGGGGAGTAGATTATAGAAAGGGAAGGTATTAGAACCCTTTATATCCATGGTTATCCATGGGCCCTTAGTTACTTGCTTAGATCACTTGCTTTGCTTTTCAATTGTTTGAAATTGTGCTCTTCAATTGTTTGAAATGGTGTTTTGTGTGTGATTTTGAAAGATGTTTTGAAAAGAGGCCATCATTGTGGCAACCTTTATAATGATTCTTGTTTGAATGTATACAAAGGTGTTTTTGTCTTTTGAAATTTTTTCAATGTTTGAAAGTAGGGTTTTGAAATTTGTGTTGTGAAGTGTGTTTTGAAGACAACAAGGATGTTTTTGCAAGTTTTGATCAAGTAACTAAGAGTTGTCTACCCTATTTTACTCAAAGATCTTTCTTATGTTTTTAACCCTTTTAACAATGTTGTTTAACCATTGTATTTGGTGGACAACCTTGTGTTAGGATGTTTAAACGGGACAGGCGCGGGTCATCGTATAGACCATGATAGCAATAGTGTCAAGTATTTTTGGCAATTTTCTTGAGGGACTTGATCATTTTGTTTAGGCAACTCAGATAGCGTCATCGAGGGACTATGATCTTTGTTTTGTTTTTGTTTCACCAAAGTACTCGACATGCATATCATGGCCCATTTTTGAAGGCAACAAGTGGATTGTAACCCTAGGGGTCCAAGTGTGCATTGTGTTTGCTTTTCATGCATTTTTATCTTTGATTAGGTCAAACTATTTGTTAATTTGATTTTGCATATAAACCCTAAGTCTAACCATGGCATAATTGAAAGCATTTAAAGGTGCGAGAATTTAAATTCTACACTATTACAACATGATATAGGGAGGGGGATACAAGTTCGAATTGAGGATTATTTTGACAAGAAATTAAATTCTAAATTATTACAACCAAATTGAATGTATAAGGCAAGACAATTAAATTACAATATTTAAATAAACACAATAAATAAATATTAAATAAAATGTATTATGCAAAAAAAGAATTTTTTTAAGTATGTAAAAGTATTTTTAATGCGAAATGTAAATAAATAAAAAGTCAATTTAATTATTGTTGTCTTTAGGGAAAAAAACCCTAATTTCTCAAATAAATAGTATTATTTATTATTTCTATACAATAATACATCAATTTGTATAAAAATAAAAGTATATTAAAAATGGGTATTTTTAGTATAAAATATTAATAAAAATAAAAATATGTTATTTTTGTATTTTTGTTCTAATTATTTAATAAAATATAGTATATATGTATATACATATTAAATATATTAAGTGTGTAAAAAAATAAAATAAATTATTTACAAAAATGTATATATTTCAAGAAAATATTTTCAAATGTATATAAAAATAATAAATAAAAATAAAAGTGTTTTTTACATTGTTTTTAAATTTAAACAAAATGAATATAAAGTATTTAATGTACTAATACTAGAAATAATTAAAATAAATACCAAATAATACAAAAATTTATGAAAATATTTTTTAAGTATTTTTTATATTAGAAAATAAAATATCAAAATCAGAAATGAAATAAAAATGCAAAAATGACAAATATACAAGAAATGGGCCAGGGGGTGTAAAAAGAAAAGAGGGGGGGGGGGGGGGGGGTGCCAAAAGTAAGCCTGTACAGGCCCAACCCAAAACCAACTTCATCTTCTTCCTCTAGACAGAAACGCGCGCGTGCCATGTACAAAATGCTATCTCCTGATTCTGTGCTTTTTTGACAAAACTCATAACATGAAACTTGTAGAGCATCAAACAACGAATCTAACCATATAAAAAACTTAAGCTAACTCTCAAAGACCAGAGAGAATTTCTCTAGCCCTAATTCTTAACCTAGTTTTTTCAGAAAGTTCATGGATAAAATTCTCCTAGCACGATTAATATAAATGAAAACTAAGCACATGTATGGTTTCAGGGCTATGAATACAACATCTTTCATTCACAAACCTAAGTCTAACTATTCTTAAATAGAGAGATAGAAGTTCATGAAATACCTGTTTCAATTGACTTCGAGCTGGACAATGCAGCAACTTCCAAGGGTGCTTGAGGTTCTTTTGAGGTTGCCTGAGGTCCACTGAAGCTTTCCCAATGCTTGGTTTGTTTGGAGGTGGCCTGAATCGTGCTACAAAACTCAACCTGCAAAGCTTCCAAACAAAAATGGCAATGTGTGTTAAGGGAGTCACAACAACTTGTGAATGATCTGGATAGCTCAGGTAGGTTGATTGGAATGTGTTTGAAGTAATTTTGGACAAAACGCACGAGGGAATTTGAATGTGGCTTGCAAAATGCAGAAATGACACTGTTTTGCAAGAAAATGGGGATTCTGTGCACAAGGAGGTTTTAGTGGTCAAGGACTCGTGTTTCTGGCTTGCTAGGGTATATGAAACTTGTTTGACAACTTTGTTTTAGATGGTTTTATCAGATGTGTGAGATGCCTTGTGTTTGACAAGTTTTCTTCTTCTTGAAGCAAGAGAGTGGAAGTGAGGTTATAGACTTGTACAGGCCATTCTATCACCCTGCATACAAACCTCTTGGCCCCTATAATTAGTGGATTTTGTTTGCAGCATAAGATCTGGTTCAATGCTCTAGGATGTTGTTTTGACATAAAGCAAAGTTCAAGCAAAAATGGTAATGTTGCTTTTTCCATTTAAGGCTTAATCTAGTGTACAATACCCTAATGACCAAGACAATGCCTTGGATCAATGGATTTGCATTAAATTATGGAGTACAAACTGGTTTAGAGGCCTGTAATTATGAACCAAGCTAGCTAGATCAGATTTGGCAAGTGGTATGAACATGTATTGGCCATGGTTGCAAAGTGAGTTTTTGCCAACATCAAGCATTCGATTCTCCCTAACCACGAAGGTGTTTGAGGAGTTCTTGGAAAATTTGAAAAGCTTTAAACATGTACTACAATCCATCTTTGAAATGCAACTTTAAACTCCAAGTGGAACTATGTGAAAAATGGCCAAGAAGATGGGTCAAAATCCTGCCTAAACTAGGGCAAAATTTCTCTAAGTTAAAAGTTTTAGGTACCCTTGTTCCAAAAATCATAACTTGAGATCCAAGCTTCTTTTGAGAAAACTTTGTGAATAGAATTTGTAGACTTTGTGATGTACTACAACTTTCATGTTGTAAGTTTTGTTTGAATCCATTTGCATCTTGGTGAAAAAATGGGACAAAGTTAGGAAAAAATAAGAAAATTTTATAACTTAGAAAATTTCTAAGTTATGAAATTTTTTCCATTTTAAACCCTAATTTGCATTTTTGGGTTTTCTTGATGAACAAGTTTCATAATTCGACATGTCTTGATGAAAAATGACCCTTGGCACTTGATTTTGACCAAAAAGTCAAAGTTTGACTTTTAAGTGTACAGTCAAATTTTGATCAGTTGACTGAAAAATTCATCTGTCAATCCTATGCATTTGAGATCTTTTGAACTTGTTGATTGGGTCAAGACAATTTCATTGAGTCCTTGAGTCCATGGTTGAGCTTGATTTGCCATTGGCTAGGTCAAACAGTCAAAAATTGCCTTTGTACAGTCAAAACCCTAAAAATGACCATTTTGCCCTTTTGATTATCTGATCAAATTTCTTGTAGAATTATGATCCAAACTTGATCAAATGGTTCATATGAGTTCATAATGTTGATGTGGGTCAAATTTCATGAGGTTTGACTGTCAATTGGCCACAGTTGACTTTTTCCCCAATACAGTTGATTTCTAGGTTAACTGTCCAATTGACTGGGCAAAAATTTGAATCAACGCTTGAAACTTGGTGTGAACAAACTTATGAGTCCAACATGAAGTATGAAAGTAAATTTGGGCATTGTAGGTCAAAACATCACTGTGCAAACTCAAACCCTAATTTAGGTCAATAGTGCAAGGAGGTGTCTTGAGCAGAGCAAACTCTAGCTTGATCTTGAGTTCCAAGAGTCTTGTGATGAGAAATGTTGATGAAATGAGAGGGAAAATTTTGGGGTACAACAGTTGCCCCTGTTCAATCTTCTTGAACTTGAAGAGTTAGATCGGCAAGTCTGCCTTTCGCGACTCGAAGGTAAAAGAAGATTGGACACTAGAGTACCCGTAAATTTACACTCGTCAAAATATAACTGGGAAAATAGGCTTAAAGATGCCATTTGGAGATGGTAGAATCTTGCTGGAGATGGGCTTAAAGATGCCATCCAAGATTGTCTATTGAACTGTAATACTGTAGGTCAGAAGAATGAGCAACAAAATGGTATCCATGTCTGGAATGCATTTGAACCGTATCTTGGAGGCTCGGTCTGTATGAGAAAAAGAATGGCGTCCGTGTATGGAGCGTATCTGAGTTGTAATTGTATTTGAACTTTGAATGAATATCAGAATGACTGCCGTGTCTGGAGTGTATCAGTATTGTACCTGAATTCTAAGTGGGCGACAGAGAAACGTCTATGTATGGAGCATCTCTGGGCTGGGGATAAATTCCGAATGAGTGATAGAATGGCAACCGTGTCTGGAGCGTATCTGGACTGTATCTGAAGTTGAGATCTATATGAGTAGCAGAATAACTTCCGTGTTTGGAGTGTATCTGAGACTGTAATTGGGATCTGAATAAGGGCCAGAATGGCATCCGCGTCTGGAGCGTATCTGAACTTGTGATTGATAGTTGAATCTGAATGAGAGATAGAATAGATGTCGTGTCTGGAGCGTATCTAGTCTGTATTGGATTTCTAAAGTCTGAATAAGCAGTAGAATGACCGCCGTGTCTGGGGTGTATCTGTACTGTATTTTGACTTGAAATTCTGAATGAGTAATAGAATGGCCTCCGTGTCTGGGGTGTATCCATACTGTATCTGACTTGAAATTCTGAATGAGTAATAGAATGACCACCGTGTCCGGGGTGTATCCATACTGTATCTGAATAACTGTTAACAATAGCCTTTTAATCTTATTCTGAAAAGGGTAAAATGTTAGCTAAAACACAAAGTTATGTTGCATGATATGTATGATGCGATGATCTGTATTTCATCAATGTTTTATGATATATGAATGTAATGGATGTGCATGTAAATTGAGTAGTTGTCTTGCTGAGGAGACTAAATTCTTGACTGCTGCTGGGGATTGAAAAATCCTTCAAGACTTCCCTAGGGACATAAGGAAAATCTCTATTGGGGAGTTAAGACCTGGGAGGCTTCTGCTTGGAGAAATGAGACCGAGAATCTTCGATCTTGCTGGGAGATAACTATGCGGGGAGAATGGATACTCGGCCGGTGAAATCAGGAGGTTGTATGCCAAACTACTGGGGAAGCAACCAAGAAGTTAACTGTTATCCGCTTGGTTTTAAGACTTTTTAAGATAGCTTGCTGGGAAACTGGGGGGAAGTTGAACAGTTCCCACTGGGGGTTGATAGTTGGAAACTTGACTTCACTGGGGAAGAAGGTTTAGAATATTCTGGTTCCGCTAGGGATAGGTATTTCAGGGTTTTTGGGCTCCACTGGGGATTGGGAGTTTGAATTCTGATGGGAACCTTGAAACTTAACTCAACTGGGGAAATGATACTCCAAATTTTAGCTTTGTTGAGGATCTGAATGATGTATTGTAGGGGATTTTCTCTGAAATAGCATAAGGATATCTTCCTACACCTTCAACCTATCAGTAATTATCTTTTCTCAATTTCGTTTTATTTGTAAGCAGTGATTATGTTCAAATGCATATGCCTATTTAACAAAACTTTGGACATTTTCAAATAAAACATAAGTATAAAAAAGAAAAGAAAGGTAAGCAAATTTCTGCACTTTGAAGTATCTTTGCATTAACTTTTGTAAATATCTTTGTACAAAGGAGACAGACATCCTAGTAAGAGAATGTTGTCGTAAATATTGAGAAAAATTTTATACAAGAGAAAGATGGCTATGTGTAATAATTCCATGGGATTCCCATTCTGGTATAGCCTTCACGACTCTGAGTATCTTGTTCATTCGCTGCTTCGTCCGTCGATGATTGGATTGATCAGTATCTTGGAGCTTGTTGGTGAAGAGATTGTTCTTAAAGTGATCCGACGAGACATAGCCATACGCTTTAATTCCCTAACTTTTGCCTGGACCGCCCTTTCGGGTTTTCGATCCACCGGGAAACCCTTTTTTGCCCAAGTCGCCCTTTCGGGTTTTCAAGTTGCCGGGTGTATAGATTTTTTGTTTTATCCTTAATTTTTGCCTGAACCGCCCTTTCGTGTTTTCGATTCATCGGGATGCCCATTTTTGCCTAAGTCGCCCTTTTGGGTTTTCAACTTGCCGGGTCGTTTTATGCGTAGTATATTTTGACTATGTCTGCATTCGTAGGGTGCGGCAAGTCATCGCCGTTCATGGTGGTCAGAATCATTGCCCCACCAGAAAAGATGCTCTTGATCACAAATGGTCCTTCGTAGGTAGGAGTCCACTTGCCCCTGGGATCACTTTGCGGCAAAATGATCCGATTGATTACAAGATCTCTGACTTGATATACCTGAAGCCTGACTTTCTTGTTGAAAGCCTTGATCATTCGTTTTTTATACGTCTGACCATGACAAACAGCAGTAAGTCGCTTCTCATCGATCAAATCAAGCTGATCAAGCCGGGTCTGAATCCAATCGTCTTCACTCAAACCAGCATCCTTCATAATCCTTAAGGAAGGAATCTGAACTTCCATAGGTAAAACAGCTTCCATGCCATATACCAAAGAGAAAGGGGTTTCCCTTGTTGAAGTACGTGTCGTGGTACGATATCCGTGTAGAGCAAACAGTAACATCTCATGCCAGTCCTTGTAGGTGACTGTCATCTTTTGAATGATCTTCTTGATATTTTTGTTCGCGGCTTCAACAACACCGTTCATATTCGGCCGGTAGGGAGATGAATTGTGATGATAAATCTTGAACTGTTCGCATAGAGCGGTGATCATAGTGTTATTCAAATTTGTACCTTTGTCTGTGATAATCATGTCGGGGATACCGTACCGGCATATGAGGTTCTGCTTGATGAAGCGGGCGACCACATTCTTTGTAACTGAGGCATAGGAAGCTGCCTCGACCCATTTGGTGAAGTAATCAATAGCCACCAGGATGAACCGATGTCCATTGGATGTCGTGGGCTTGATCTCTCCAATCATGTCAATGCCCCACATTGCGAATGGCCAAGGAGCTGTCAGAATGTTGAGAGGAACAGGAGGAATATGTACCTTATCGGCGTAGACTTGGTATTTGTGACAGGTACGGGAATGTTGATGACAATCAGCTTCCATGGTAGACCAGTAGTAGCCTGCCCTTAGAATCTTCTTAGCCATCGTATGTCCACTCAAATGGGTACCAAATGTGCCACTATGTATCTCGGTCATGATCAACTCTGCTTCAGCTTTGTCCATACAACGAAGTAGAACACAATCATGGCTGCGCTTATAAAGGATGCCCTTGCTTAGGAAGAACTTGGCAGCAAATCTCCTTAAGAACTTTTTGTCATTGACGGAAGCTCCTTCGGGGTATTCTCGAGTCTGGAGATACCTTTTGATTTCATGAAACCATGGTTGTTCCACTACTTCTTCGGTATTAATCTCATGACAGTGCGCAGGTTCGTCCATTCGCCCGATGGTGATTTGGGGAGCCTCGTTATCCCAGTTGAGTTTAAACATGGAAGACATTGTAGCCAGAGCATCGGCTAACTGATTTTCTTCTCGCAGGAAATGCTCGAAGGTAATCTGCTCGAAATGAGGTAACAATGTCAAGACATGTTCTTTGTATGGGATAAGATTAGGATGTTTAGTGTCCCACTCTCCTTTGACTTGACTAATAACCAAAGCCGAGTCCCCAAATACGACCAAAGATTTGATTCCCAAGTCTATAGCAGCCTTGAGACCAAAGATGCAAACTTCATATTCAGCCATGTTGTTGGTACAGCTGAAGCAAAGTCGGGCAGTGAAGGGTGTGTGGCAACCTTCTGGAGAAATGAGTACTGCACCGATACCATTTTCAAGTGCATTTGAAGCACCATCAAAGTACAGGGTCCATCGGGATACTTGTTCAGGTCCGTCATACAGTCCGTTACCTTCAATGTTGTCCAATGTCATGATGTCCTCGTCAGGGAAGTCGAATCTCATAGATTGGTAATCTTCGATGGCTTGATGAGCTAGATGGTCAGCTAGTACACTCCCCTTTATAGATTTTTGGGTAGTATACTGGATATCATACTCAGTCAGGATCATTTGCCATCTAGCAATTCTTCCAGATAAAGCAGGCTTCTCGAAGATATACTTGATCGGATCCATTTTGGAAATCAACAAAGTGGTATGAGTCAACATATACTGCCTTAGCCGGCGAGCAGCCCATACCAAAGCGCGGCAAGTTTTCTCGAGCAGTGAGTAGCGAGTCTCACAGTCGGTAAACTTTTTGCTAAGGTAATAAATGGCATGCTCTTTTCGGCCAGACTCGTCATGTTGGCCCAACACGCACCCCATTGAGTTATCCAAAACAGTCAGATACATGATTAACGGCCTTCCTTCGACGGGTGGCATCAGAATAGGACGTTCTAGTAAATACTCCTTGATCTTATCAAAAGCAATTTGACAATCATTGTTCCATTCAACTACCTGATCTTTCTTCAACAATTTGAAAATTGGCTCACAGGTAGATGTCAGGTGAGAGATGAACCTCACGATATAGTTTAAGCGTCCCAAGAATCCTCTAACCTCCTTTTCAGTACGGGGGGCAGGCATTTCTTGTATAGCCTTTACTTTAGCTGGATCAACCTCAATGCCTTTGTTGCTGACAATAAATCCCAAAAGTTTACCAGACCTAACTCCAAAAGTGCACTTGCTTGGGTTTAATCAGAGCTTATACTCCTTCAGCCTGACAAACAGCTTCTGCAAATGATCGAGGTGTTATTCTTCCGTCTGTGATCGAGCTATCATGTCGTATACGTAAACTTCGATCTCATGATGTATCATATCTTGAAACAAAGCTACCATGGCGCGTTGATAGGTTTCCCCTGCATTCTTCAGTCCGAATGGCATCACTTTGTAGCAGAAGCTTCCCCATTGAGTGACAAAAGTAGTTTTCTCCATGTCCTCGGGTGCCATTTTGATCTAGTTATATCCCGAGAATCCGTCCATGAAAGAAAATACTTTGTGTTGAGCTGTATTGTCAACCAAAATGTAGATATGCGGCAGTGGAAAATCGTCTTTAGGGCTAGCCCTGTTTAAGTCCCGATAGTCCACACACATTCTGACTTTGTCGTCCTTCTTAGGCACATGCACAATGTTAGCAACCCATTATGGATAGGAAGTAATAGCCAGAAAGCCAGCGTTGAATTGCTTCATTACCTCAGCCTTAATCTTCTCGGACATGTCAGGCCTCATTCGGCAGACCTTTTGCTTAATCGATGGACAGTCTTCTCTTGTAGGGAGACGGTGGACCACGATATCTGTGTCTAACCCTGGCATGTCTTCATAAGACCAGGCGAAGATTTCAACATATTCATTTAACAACTGCACTAGACGCTCTTTGACACCTGGTTCCAGGTTGGCACCCACTTTTACTTCTTTCTTGTCCTCCTCTGTCCCTAAGTTGATGGTTTCTAGCAGCTCTTCGTGAGGCAGGATAGCCCTCTCTTCTTGTTGTAAAAGTCTGGATAATTCTCCCGGCACTTCACAGTCTTCGTCAACTTTGTACTCAGCATGATTGACCAAGTCTTCAGAGTTATCGAAGGCTAAAACAGAATAGTCACCCATGGAATCCGGAGTGGATGGGTACCTGCATTTGTGAGTGTGGGTGTGTGTAAGGGATAGCCATCCTTAAACAAAACAAAAATGTAAAAGGAAAGAAATGAACACAACAGTTTATGAAAACGTCCAATGATTCATTAAAACATGGCATATGATAATGAAGAAAATCAAGCCCTTACAAATGGACCTACATGCCCCGGGCAAGGCATGAGGTGAAAATAGTGTATGAATTGTTTTAGTTATTACAGACTGAAATAAGAAATTGTTCAAAGATAAAATTACTGGTTGATAAAGGTGATGGGAATAAAATCCTTTGCTTCCCAGTTGCTTAGACCCCCTTTGACGGTCGGAAAAATCCAATCTTTGAAGTTGCTCTCTTCATCTTCAACAGCAATAACTTAATGGTGAGTGATCCTTACATGTGGCCTTCCAGTCTTGGAGCGACGCATAGATTTTTGTCCTGCAGTTGTAAACCCTAGTCCAAATTTGTCTGTCTTATGGGGAAAATCAGGAAATTGTCCCCATACTGTAATCTTCCCTTCTTTGATCACCGCCTTTGCGTCCTTGAGAGATGCCATCCTAGTCACATGCTTGGGAACGATAGGCACCTCAACCATTATCTTCGCAACTGCTACCTCAAGAGATACTTCCTCAAAATGTTGGAAAGGAGTTTCGATGAACTCGCCATCCAACTTCACATAGCGTAAGGAATTGAGATGACTTATCATGTACTCTTCCTCGCCGTGCACTATTATAATCTTACCCTTAACAGAATACTTCAGCATTTGGTGCAAAGAGGAGGTAACTGCCCCGGCATAATGGATCCACGATCTTCTTAACAAACATGAATATGACGGACGGATGTCCATCACATAAAAGGTGGAATTAAAAACTTTTGTTCCTACTTTGATAGGAATGTCAACCTCTCCATGAACCATTCTTTTGGACCAATCAAAGGCCCTAACAACGATGTTACTAGGTTTGAGGGTCAATCCTTCACAGTCTAAACGGTCTAAGGCTTTCTTCGGCAGCACATTCAAGGAAGAACCAGTATCAACTAAGACATGGGCGAGGGTGGTTCCCCTGCATTCAACTGAAACATGTAGCGCGTCGTTGTGTTTCCTTCCTTTGGGAGTCAAGTCAGCATCGGAAAAGCCAAGGCCATTATCAGCAGTAAAACTGGCCACACACTCCTGAAACTGGTCAGTCGAAGTCTCTTGGGGTACATGTGTCGCCTTCAAAAATTTGATCAGGGCCTTAACATGGGCCTCAGAACAGAGTAGAAGAGCCAACATTGAAATTTTAGAAGGGGTCTGCCCTAACTGTTCCACGATGTCGTAGTCACTCTTTCTGATTATTTTCAAGATTTCATCCATTTCTTTCTGAGTGGTTTCGAGGATCACCACAACATGAGCCTTCATCCTGACAGGCTCTTCAAGTATCCCCTTACCCTTATCGGTATTATCAGCAGATGGTCTTACTTCAGGAGCATCCAATTCTTCAATTATCGGGTCTCGCACAGATGACTTAACAGGTGCAGAAGCTTTCGAGGGTCCGAAAACTGCTCGAGGGGGAGCAATCTCCGGAGAAAAGATCCGGCCGCTGCGGGTTATCTTGCTTGTACCCACAATGTTCCCTATATCAGGGTCTTCTTCTTCAGAAATCTCTTAGACTGCCTCAATATGTTTGATACCATGGTAGAATATTTCTCCCCCATAGTTCCATGGTATCGTCTTGCTACATTGATACGGGACAGGTCCCGGCATGGTGATTTTTAAAGGTACAAACTTAAGGTCGGGCGTAATCCTGACAGGCCTTTTGCAAGCCTTGGGAGGATTGTCGGAAATGGTTATGATTGCAATATCGTTGGTTGAAGTAGCAAAAGTAGCAGGTGTAGTAGGAGTGAAGGTATCAACAGGGGTCTTCTAGAAGAGTATCTCTTGGGTATCCATCAGGCGTTGGACACCTGACTTCAACATTGGGCAATCACCTCGTATGTTCAAACAAAAATAGTAGTCTTTTCCACAACCAGGAAAGATCTCGGCTCACATCAAATTCTCTTTAATCACAAGTAACGGCGTCAACAGCTCAACAACATCAGTAACATGAAGGTCCTCCATAACAGCATGAACATTATTATCGTGCTTGGGCATCGGAGAAGAAATCACATTGGGCTTCTCAGGAGCATCAAATTCTACTTCCTTGGCGTCAATCAAGTCCTGGATTTTGTTCTTAAGCGCCCAACAATTATTAGTATCGTGCCCAGCACTGTCAGAGTGGTAGGCACACTTGGAATTGGAGTGGTAGTATGGAGAGGAGGTGTTAGGGTTCTTTGGCGCTTCCTTTAAACTGGTAAGATTCAGCTTCAACAAGTGAGGGAGTACTTGAGCGGGCGTCATGTTGATTCGGGTGAACTGCCGTTGTGGCCTTTCTACCCGTTGTTGATTAGGTCTTGACTGATTATTACGAGGTTGATCATTTGAAGAGTTTTTAATCATCATAGCCCCTACAGTTGGCCGGCGCTCGGTTCTTCCCTGACCTTTCTGAGAATACACAGCAGAGGCTTCCTTCTTAGCTGGGAAGGCTTTCTTAACAGCGGCGGATGCAGAGGTATCCTTCTGAATCTTACCACTTTTAATACCGGCCTCGACCCTTTCGCCGGTCAAAATTAGTTTAGTAAATCCCGCGGAAGAACTTCCAATTAAATGATTGAAGAAAGGGCCATACAGGGTCCCCAGAAACATGTCAACTAGCTCCCTATCCGACAACGGTGGCTGCACCCTTCCAGCCAGATCACACCACTTCTGGGCATACTCTTTAAATCCTTCATTGGAAGCCATCCCCATACTCTATAGCTGAGTACGAGTGGGCGCCAAATCAGCATTGTATTGGTATTGACGGTAAAAAGCGGCAGCTAAGTCTTCCCAATTGTGAACTTCTGATCTCTCGAGTTGATAGAACCAGTCTAGTTGCGTGCCAGACAAACTGTCTTGGAAAAAATGTACCCAGAGGTCTTTATCAGATGAGTGGGGTTGGATCTTTCTGACATACGATCTCAGGTGCATCTTTGGGCCGGATAGTTCGTCATACTTAGAAAATGTTGGTACTTTGAACTTGGGAGGGATAACGATCCCAGCTACTAACCCTAGCTCTTCAAAATCCAAACCAGGTACCCTCTGCAACACCATGGCTGCCAGTTTATCCTCAAGATTCTTATATTTATCATCCGCAGGGGGATATTATTGTTGAGAGTAGTCTTCGTCTTCTTCCTCTTCCTCCTCTTCAACTTCAGATTCAGACAGTACCGCAACCCCTTTTCCTTTACTCACCCCTTCATCAGACGTTGAGGGGAACTCGAGAACTTTTCTAGCATTACTTTCAAACCTTCTTCCAAAAGTGGCTACTCCGGGCTTATTCTTCTTTTTCTCTTTATTCTTCTCCAACAATGCTTTCAGATCCTCTTGACCCTTTGCTAAGGTCATAAGGAGTTGTTGGAATTGAGAATTTTGTGCCTGCAGATCCTTAACCGTCTGCTCCACACAAGTCACACAAGTCAAGCCCTTAGGGTTTAGGCCAGCATGGGGTCTAGGTATTACCCTCTTTCAGTTTGTTGGTTAATACCTGTCCTATCAGAAGTAACCGGGTTCTAGAGGATCCCAATATCACTGACTACCCTCAATCGGTCATAACTCCAGCATCGCAATCTTTTCTTGCAGCCAGAACCATCGCGAGAGTTTAGCCTCAATGGGTGTAGCATACTGCTACTGTTCTATTGGCCAAGTTGGGTCATTTAAGGTTCTAAGGTTGGTTGGTGCTTAATGACTCCTTAGAAGACCCATATTCTCCTCGTTGCGACACAAGGGATATCGGTACAGACCAAGGTGCCACACCAACGTAGCCACTGCTTCACCCATGTCGGTCTACGCCGGACAGGTCCCTCACAGCTTATGCTACCTAACAGGGTATCCCCAGATCCGGGTTAGGATCTATGTAACTCCGATGCAGCCCACAATAATAAATCCAACAAACACAGCAATTGAAAACACAAGTGATCTTAGTCCTAAGGTACACCTCACTTTTAAAGTATATCCCCAGCAGAGTCGCCAGTTCTGTGATCGGTGGATCTGGAACTGACTGTTTTTAAGCTGGTTCGCGAAATGTCGCGGTAAGCAAGAGTCGCCACCGTCTTTTATTTTCTCCAATATGGACAGAACAAAAGCACAACAAAATTCCTTATGAGATAGTTTCTCGGTTCGGGAGGTAGATTTATAGAAAGGGAAGGTGTTAGCACCCTTTCTATCCATGGTTATCCATGGGCTCTTAGATACTTGCTCATTGTGTTTTCAAAAGTGTTTGCTTTTCAAAGTGTGAGTGGGTTTGAAAAAGTTTTGTTTAAAGATTTCAGATCGACTCTTGCATCAGTCCTCAAGAGTGTTTGAAAAATTGTTTTGAAAGCTTTTTGAAAGTGTCGGTGTGAAAAGAGTTTTGATTTGTTTTGAATAGAGCAAGTATCTATGAGTCATCTACCTACCCTAAGGAATTAGGCTGTGTAAATGTCCTTAAGGTAGTGCCATCCCACCATTGAGAGATAGGTAGCACCACCGTTGGAGGTGTTCGGATCAATTCGTGTGTAGGGACAGTGTGGTCACCAGAGCAACAGTAGGACACCTTAGAAGCTACCCTTATGCCATTGATCCTTTTTAATTCCGAGGCAACCGTTTTGAGGCAACTGGATCATGTCATGGACATAAGGACTTACTAAAACGTCCTATACTCGACGACCACGTTTCGAAGGTAAGGCAACAATGAGGCGTACCCTAAGAGTGGTGCGTGAATTTGTGTGTTATTTTCATGTTATGTTTTATCTTGTACATGTATCATGGTGATCTACGCGTTGTTTTTAATTTAGGCCATACATTCTTTCATGCAATTAGAACTTAAAAGTGCGGAAATTTAAATGCGGAAAGTAAAATCCTACGCTATTACAAGGCGCGGGTCTATACATCGCCAAATTACAAAGACCCATTTTTGATAAAAGATGCGGAAAGTAAAAAGACCTAATTACTATTACATGGCTTGAACAGTTACATAATATTCATAAAGAAAAAATAAGAATAAATGCGCGAAAGAATTAAAGTTGCACGTTCGAGGGCGTTTGACCCTTTTGAAATTACATTGAATTAAAAGTTAATTAACTTTTTAATAAAAGGAAAGAAATGTTTTTTAGGTTTTTTCTGTATTTATGAAATAAGGAAAATTAAAATTAAAATGAAACCCTAATTCTAAGTTATTTTTAATTATTAATGAAAAAATATTAAAGATTAACCTAATTTATGCTAATTAATTATTCACATATTTATTAACAAAAGTAATAGTTAGTAATAATAATAATGAGAAAATTATTTATTTAAGAAAAAGGTGAGAATGTTAAAAAAACCCTAATTTCTACATATTTTAATTTATTAAGAAAAAGATTAAAGTTTTAACCTAATTTAACTAAATTAATTATTTAACATTTATTTACAAAAATAATAATAGTGAAATTAATATTAATAAAAATAAACATTTTTTCTCGTTTCTGATTTATTATTGTGAAAATTATTTTATGGTAAAAAGAAATAATTAAAACATTAAAAAAGAATTAGAAAAGAAAATCAAATAAAAATTAAAAATGTGCAAACCATGGGGGGTATTCAGACCCAAAGGGAGGTTAATTGAGAAATTCAGGCCCACTGTATCAAAGCCTTTTTTGACTTTCCAGGATCACATGCTTGATGGTTGACTCAGGTGTATGATGGTCTTCACGTTCTGGCCTTTGGATTGATCATTCAGATTATGTGGCAAGCTAGCATGTGAATGCGTATGGTGGTCTTTGAAGGAGGCGCTACATATGAGTACGTTGAAACAAAAATTATGAAGCATATGGGGGACCTGAGGATCGAACCCAGGTCCCAGTACCTGCAGGACACCTCAACAACCATCCAGGCTAACACGTGCATTTGTTATATGGACAAGCAAAGAATATAATATGTGAAAAAAGTAGTCATGCTGAGACAAACCAAAAAAACGCGCTAATATTTAAACTAACCAACCATGCCTGGACACACTAGCCTTCTTCTTCATTATTCCTGCAAACATGAAACAGGTAGCGGGGGTTTTAAACCCCCACTAAATGGAAACTCAGAAAATAGCGATTAGAGGATGCCTAAATATAAAAAGGGCGCGAGGTCATGGTTGTGTTCGTATGGAGCTCCTGAGTTCAATGGCATAAGTCTTGAGATCCAATTTTTCCATATACAGAAATCCCTAATTCGAAGCTTTTGAAACCCTAGGTTTCAACAATAGTGGATTCTTATTTAGGCAGCCATAGTTCAATTGAATGGTACCAACAGCTTCAGAATATCATTGTTAGTAAGAATCAACAATTAAAACTCATGAATAATGCATGTAAATTAAAAAACGATTATGGACATGTTCAAGAAAAGTGTGACTCTGTTCTACCAATTCTTGAGTTCTGGAGACTGGTTCTTGATTGCAACACGTTCCTAGCAATGTCAGGAATGTATTGGAAGGCTTGTTGTGCTTTGAAACGCCTTGTAACTATGTTTTCAGTTTTCAACTTTTTGTGTAAATTTTGCACTTTGGTTCTGAGTTCTTAGCAGCCTTTTCGTGTGTCATGGAATAGGGTTATGTTATGCCTTTGTAGGTGAATGGAATTAGGTTAAGAAACAAGCCCATAATCCATTGAATTAATGATTCCAATCTTTGATTTTTTTCACATCTTTTTTCAATCTTTTTGCCATGGAAGACTTGCCAAATATGGAAGATTTGGCCTTGTTGATTGATGCACGAAATCTCTTACATGTGTGAAAGATATTTGCTGCATAAAAAAGATTTAAAAATATGATTTGGAATTTTTCTTATATTTAAATTTAATTAAATGAATTAATGATAATAAAAATTCAAATAATTAATCAAAAATAAGAAAATAACTCCCTTTGAGCTTAATGGGTCGTGCATAGCCTTTGGGTAATGATTCATGAAATAAATTGAGGCCCATTAGCATTTTTGAAGCCTTTTGTGCAAAGTTGACTTTTCAAAGTTCCCAAAATTTCCCAACTTCTACAAGGCATATCTTGCTCAATTTTGAAGCTATGAACATGTTCTTGGATATTTTGGAAAGGTCTTGAAGTCCTCTAACCAATGACTTTGGTCCCATGTCATTTTGATTTACCAATCTCAAGTTATGGTCTTTGACTTAAAGTGCCTTTTTGTTGACTTTTGAAAATGACCTATAATGTTGAAATTGATAACTTTTTGTGAGAGCATTTCTTGGACTTGAAGTGTGAAGATGAGTTGTAGGAAATGTCATTCTCTTCAATATGAGCTTTGGATGGAATTTTTCTGATAAACCATGAGGAAGTTATGCCCTGGTCAATTTGCAGTTGACTTTTTCAGCTGTCCAAAAATAGAAACTTTTGCATCTTGAGACTTTTTGAGCCATGCTTTGAGAATCATGATCAAGAATTGATCAAATGATGTTTGTGGCTTCAAAATAAGATGTTGACCAAAAATTTTGACTTTTGACTGTCAAATGACCATTTTGCCCCTACAGTTGACTGTGAAGCAATTAGGGTTTTTGACTGTGCAACTTGATGATGTGAGTCTTGAAACTTGACATATGGATGCTTGGAAATGTATATAGGCATATGGGACTTGATTGGACCCTTGTAAACCTCAACTTCTTTGCCAGAACCAAAACCCTAATTTCAACTGTGTTAGGAGGCATTTGGACTGTGCAATCCTTGAGGGATTTTGAATCATCTGGAGATTGATCTTGACAAATCTTGAAGAATATGGGAGGGAAAATTTTTGGGTAAAACATTGGGCATCCTCCAAGCTCTGATGAATCTTTGTCGAAGTCCTTGCGCATCGTTGTCGAAGTCAAAAACTAGGTCAGGAATCAACATGTCATGAGGGCCATCCCTCCAAGCATATCCAAACTGTCTTAGAGCTAAATAGGGGTTGTAGGTAATACCTCCCCTAATGCCAAGTAGTGGGACATTAGGTAATTCCCCACAACGATCAATGAGGATGACATTTTCTCTGGACCGAGAACACCAATGTACATCAGAATGTGTGAGGGTCATCAATCGTTGTGACCACCTTAAACCCTGCTCATTCTTCAAAACTGATTGTGGAAGGTGAGAAATAAACCACCTTGCTAGGAGAGGAGTACAGCACATGAGAACACTTCTTTTCCTTATTGTTTGTGTGTAAAATGAGTGTAGGATGTCCCCAAGCAATGTAGGTATAGGATTCCTGGATAGAAAAATCTTGACAGCATTCATATCTATAAGTTGGTCAGGGTTTGGGAACAGGACCAACCCATAGATGAGGAGTGCTGCAATCTCTTCAAAGGCGTGTAGATCAAGAGAATTCCAACAGTCTTGTGCCTTCTCAAACAGAAACTTTGCCAAGAAACCCTTGACATCATTTCTGGTTTCCCAATGTCCCTTGATGTCAGATGGTTGTAAGTGTAATGCTTGAGCAACATCTTTAGGCTTTGGTTCTTTTTCCATACCATTGTAGGGTAGTTGATGAAGAATATGAATTCTCAGGAGTTGAGAAAATTCCTCTAAAGTAGGTACTAGTTGGTAATCAGGAAAGGTGAAACATTGGTGTAGGGGGTCAAAGATCTGGAAGAGAACTTTCACCATGTCTTCTTTAATGTTGGACTTGACCAAGCTGAGAATCCTACCATGTCTTTCATTGAAGATATAATCCTCTGGAATCCTGGAAGTGAGCTCCTTGAGTTGAGGAGGGATTCTTACAAGGTTGACTTGAATTGTTTTCCTGCGAAGAGATTCCATGACCTACAAAACAAGAACAAAGATGAAGATCCAAACCCTTGAAATGGTTAGTGGATGCATATGATGCTTTATGATGTTCATGATGTATGCACAAACACATGTACAAGCAAATCACACAAAACCCTAGTTTCAGGCTTGCATGAGGTTTCATAGGTAAATACCCTCTTCAGTTTAGTTGGCTCAAACCTGTCCTATAAATAGTAATCGGGTTCTAAGGAGCTCAATATCACTGGATTGTTTTCTATGTTCATTGTTTTGGTTTAGCCACTTAACTAGCGACCAAAATATTCCAAGAAAATAACCCTCAATGAGTGTAGTATCGAGTATCTACCAACTTCGGACTGCACCAAAGCCGGTCATCTCACTACCCCTAATAAAAGTCCAAGATGGTCAAGTAAGGTTCTAAGAGTTCATTAGTACTTTATGACATCACTCAGCGGCCCCGTATTCTCTTTGATTGACTCAAAGGCTATCGGTACTCACAAATATGTCGCACTAATATAGTTATTGCTTCAACCATGTCGGTATACCCTGCACAGTTTCCACAATGTATTGCTATTTACCTATGAATGTTTCCCAAATCCGGGTAGAGGATTTCAAGCCCAAACAAGAGAACCAAATGTAAAGCAATCAAAGCAAACAACATAATCATGCAAAGGGTGATCTAAGCCCTAAGGTTACTCCACTTTTAAAGTTATCCCCAACAAAGTCGCCAGTTTTGTGATACAGTGGGAGAACTGACTTGGGATTTTGCGTCTGTGTTCGCAAATGTTTCGGTTTAGCAAGAGTCACCACCGAATTTTTATTTTATCCTAAGGAAAGGTCAAAAAGCACATGAAATACCTTTGAGATGTCTTCTTGGGTTCGGGGAGTAGATTATAGAAAGGGAAGGTATTAGCACCCTTTCTATCCATGGTTATCCATGGGCTCTTAGTTACTTTCTTAGATCACTTGCTTTGCTTTTCAATTGTTTGAAATGGTGCTCTTCAATTGTTTGAAATGGTGTTTTGTGTGTGATTTTGAAAGATGTTTTGAAAAGAGGTCATCGTTGTGGCAACCTTTATAATGATTCTTGTTTGAATGTATACAAAGGTGTTTTTGTATTTTGAAAAATTTTCAATGTTTGAAAGTAGGGTTTCGAAATTTGTGTTGTGAAGTGTGTTTTGAAGATAGCAAGGATGTATTTGCAAGTTTTGCTCAAGTAACTAAGAGTTGTCTACCCTATTTTACTCAAAGATCTTTCTTATGTTTTTAACCCTTTTAACAGTGTTGTTTCACCATTGTATTTGGTGGAATCCCTTGTGTTAGGATGTTTAAACGGGACAGGCGCGGGTCATCGCATAGACCATGATAGCAATAGTGTCAAGTATTTTTGGCAATTTTCTTGAGGGACTTGATCATTTTGTTTAGGCAACTCAAATAGCGTCATCGAGGGACTATGATCTTTGTTTTGTTTTTGTTTCTCCAAAGTACTCGACATGCATATCATGGCCCATTTTTAAAGGCAACAAGTGGATTGTAACCCTAGGGGTGCAAGTGCGCATTGTGTTTGCTTTTCATGCATTTTTATCTTTGATTAGGTCAAACTATTTGTTAATTTGATTTTGCATACAAACCCTAAGTCTAACCATGGCATAATTGAAAGCATTTAAAGGTGCGAGAATTTAAATTCTACACTATTACAATATGATATAGGGAGGGGGGTACAAGTTTGAATTGAGGATTATTTTGACAAGAAATTAAATTCTAAATTATTACAACCAAATTGAATGTATAAGGCATGACAATTAAATTACAATATTTAAATAAATGCAATAAATAAATATTAAATAAAATGTATTATGCAAAAAAAGAATTTTTTTTATGTATGTAAAAAGTATTTTTAATGTGAAATGTAAATAAATAAAAAGTCAATTTAATTATTGTTGTCTTTAGGGCAAAAACCCTAATTTCTCAAATAAATAGTATTATTTATTATTTCTATACAATAATACATCAATTTGTATAAAAATAAAAGTATATTAAAAAATGGGTATTTTTAGTATAAAATATTAATAAAAATAAAAATGTATTATTTTTGTATTTTTGTTCTAATTATTTAATAAAGTATAGTATATATGTATATACATATTAAATATATTAATTGTGTATAAAAATAAAATAAATTATTTACAAAAATGTATATATTTCAAGAAAATATTTTCAAATGTATATAAAAATAATAAATAAAAATAAATGTGCTTTTTACATTGTTTTTAAATTTAAACAAAATGAATATAAAGTATTTAATGTATTAATACTAGAAATAATTAAAATAAATACCAAATAAATACAAAAATTTATGAAAATATTTTTTAAGTATTTTTTATATTAGAAAATAAAATATCAAAATCAGAAATGAAATAAAAATGCAAAAATGACAAATATACAAGAAATGGGCCAGGGGGGTGTAAAAAGAAAAGAGGGGGTGCCAAAAGTAAGCCTGTACAGGCCCAGCCCAAAACCAACTTCATCTTCTTCCTCTAGACAGAAACGCGCGCGTGCCATGTACAAAATGCTATCTCCTGATTCTGAGCTTTTTTGACAAAACTCATAACATGAAACTTGTAGAGCATCAAACAACGAATCTAACCATATAAAAAACTTAAGCTAACTCTCAAAGACCAGAGAGAATTTCTCTGGCCCTAATTCTTAACCTAGTTTTTTCAGAAAGTTCATGGATGAAATTCTCCTAGCACGATTAATATAAATGAAAACTAAGCACATGTATGGTTTCAGGGCTATGAATACAACATCTTTCATTCACAAACCTAATTCTAACTATTCCTAAATAGAGCGATAAAAGTTCATGAAATACATGTTTCAATTGACTTCGAGCTGGACAATGCAGCAACTTCCAAGGGTGCTTGAGGTTCTTTTGAGCTTGCCTGAGGTCCATTGAAGCTTTCCCAATGCTTGGTTTGTTTTGAGGGGGCCTGAATCGTGCTATAGAAATCAACCTGCAAAGCTTCCAAACAAAAATGGCAATGTGTGTTAAGGGAGTCACAGCAACTTGTGAATGATCTAGATAGCTTAGGTAGGTTGGTTGGAATGTGTTTGAAGTAATTTTGGACAAAACGCACGAGGGAATTTGAATGTGGCTTGCAAAATGCAGAACTGACCCTGTTTTGCAAGAAAATGGGGATTCTGTGCACAAGGAGGTTTTAGTGGTCAAGGACTCGTGTTTCTGGCTTGCTAGGGTATATGAAACTTGTTTGACAACTTTGTTTTAGTTGGTTTTATCAGATGTGTGAGATGCCTTGTGTTTGACAAGTTTTCTTCTTCTTGAAGCAAGAGAGTGGAAGTGAGGTTATAGACTTGTACAGGCCATCCTATCACCCTGCATACAACCCTCTTGGCCCCTCTAATTAGTGGATTTTATTTGGAGCATAAGATTTGGTTCAATGCTCTAGGATGTTGTTTTGACATAAAGCAAAGTTCAAGCAAAAATGGTAATGTTACTTTTTCTATTTAAGGCTTAATCTAGTGTACAATACCCTAATGACTAAGATAATGCCTTGGCTCAACGGATTTGCATTAAATTATGGAGTACAAACTGGTTTAGAGGCCTGTAATTGTGAACCCATCTAGCTAGATCAGATTTGGCAAGTGGTATGAACATGTATTGGCCATGGTTGCAAAGTGAGTTTTTGCCAACTTCAAACATTCGATTCTCCCTAACCACAAAGGTGTTTGAGGAGTTCTTGAACAATTTGTAAAGCTTGCAACATGTACTAAAATCCATATTTGAAATGAAACTTGAAACTTGAAACTTCAAGTGTAACTATGTGAAAAATGGCCAAGAAGATGGGTCAAAATCCTACCTAAACTAGGGCAAAATTTCTCTAAGTTAAAAGTTTTAGGTACCCTTGTTCCAAAAATCATAACTTGATATCCAAGCTTCTTTTGAGAAAACTTTGTGAATCAAAGTTGTAAACTTTGTGATGGACTACAACTTTCATGTTGTAAGTTTTGTTTGAATCCATTTTCATCTTGGTGAAAAAATGGGACAAAGTTAGGAAAAAATAAGAAAATTTTATAACTTAGAAAATTTCTAAGTTATGAAATTTTTTCCATTTTAAACCCTAATTTGCATTTTTGGGTTTTCTTGATGAACAAGTTTCATAATTTGACATGTCTTGATGAAAAATGACCCTTGGCACTTGATTTTGACCAAAAAGTCAAAGTTGGACTTTTCAGTGTACAGTCAAATTTTGATCAGTTGACTGAAAAATTCATCTGTCAATCCTATGCATTTGAGATCTTTTGAACTTGTTGATTGGGTCAAGACAATTTCATTGAGTCCTTGAGTCCATGGTTGAGCTTGATTTTCCATTGGCTAGGTCAAACATTCAAAAATTTCCTTTGTACAGTCAAAACCCTAAAAATGACCATTTTGCCCTTTTGATGATCTGATCAAATTTCTTGTGGAATTGTGATCCAAACTTGATCAAATGGTTCATATGAGTTCATAATGTTGATGTGGGTCAAATTTCATGAGTTTTGACTGTCAATTGGCCACAATTGACTTTTTCCCCAATACAGCTGATTTCTAGGTTAACTGTCCAATTGACTGGGCAAAAATTTGAATCAAGGCTTGAAACTTGGTGTGAACAAACTTATGAGTCCAACATGAAGTATGAAAGTAAATTTGGGTATTGTAGGTCAAAACATCACTGTGCAAACTCAAACCCTAATTTAGGTCAATAGTGCAAGGAGGTGTCTTGAGCAGAGTAAACCCTAACTTGATCTTGAGTTCCAAGAGTCTTGTGATGAGAAATGTTGATGAAATGAGAGGGAAAATTTTGGTGTACAACATTTATCATCAACAATTTCTAACAGGTCCAAGATTAGCTCCTGAAACTAAATAGAGTAATTATTTGCGCGACCAAATGCAGCTTTACACGGGTTTGTCACGAAGCAACCTTACCTAGGTTCCTTCTCGGTTCCGATGTAGTTTTACACAGACTTCTCACGAAGCAACCTTACCTAGGTTCCTTCTTGGTTCAGATGCAGTTTTACCCAAACTCCCCACGAAGCAACCTTACCTAGGTTCCTTCTCGGTTCAGATGTAGTTTTACCCAAACTCCCCATGAAGCAACCTTACCTAGGTTCCTTCTCGGTTCAGATGCAATTTTACCCAAACTCCCCACGAAGCAACCTTACCTAGGTTCCTTCTTGGTTCAGATGCAGTTTTACCCAAACTCCACACGAAGCAACCTTACCTAGGTTCCTTCTCGGTTCAGATGCAGTTTTACCCAAACTCCCCACAAAGCAACCTTACCTAGGTTCCTTCTCGGTTCAGATTCAGTTTTACCCAAACTCCTCACGAGGCAACCTTACCTAGGTTCCTTCTCGGTTCAGATGCAGTTTTACCCAAACTCCCCACGAAATAACCCTACGACCCAGGTTCCTTCCCATAAGCCCTACTATCCATGCTTTCATCTTGAAGTAACCCTACGACCCAGGTTTCTTCCCATAAGCCCTACTATCCAGGCTTTCATTTTGAAGTAACCCTACGAACCAGGTTCCTTCCCATAAGCCCTACTATCCAGGCTTTCATCTTGAAGTAACCCTACTATACATGTTCCTTCCCATAAGCCCTACTATCCAGGCTTTCATCTTGATGTAACCCTACTATCCACGTTCCTTCCCATAAGCCCTACTATCCAGGCTCTCATCTCGAAGTAACCTTACTATCCAGGTTCCTTCCCATAAGCCCTACTGTGATACGGTGGGAGAACTGACTTGAAGGTTTTGCATTTGATTGCAAATGTTGTGGTTAGCAAGAGTCGCCACCGACTTTTCTTTTATCCAAAAGGAAAGGTGAAAAAGCACAGGAAAGACCTTTGAGATTATTTCTTGAGTTCGAGGGGTAGATTATAAAAAGGGAAGGTATTAGCACCCTTTTCACCCATGGTTTTCCATGGGCTCTTAGTTACTTTCTAGATCACTTGCTTTTGTTTGAAATTATGCTTTGTGTGGTTTTTTGAAAATATTTTGTAAAGAGGCCATTGTTTAGGCAATCTTTGTAATGATTCTCGTTCGTAAGAATGTCTACAAAGATGTTGATCTTTTGAAAATGTTTTCAATTTTGTAAGATGTTTGAAAGTGTATGTGTTTGTTTTGAAAATAACAAGGATGTTTTGTTTTGAAATGGAGCAAGTAATTAGGAGCATCCTACCTACTCAAAAGTCTTTCTTGTTCATTTTCTTTTCCTTTGACATTGTTGTCTTACCATTGATTTGGTAAGAAACCCTATCTTTGGATGTAAACGGGACATGCGTGGGTCATCGTATAACCATAATTAGCAATGTTACAAGGTATCTTAGCATTCTCTTTTAGGGACTAAGATCATTTGAAAGGCAATTTAGATAGCGTCATCGAGTGACTATGATCTTGTATTTGCTTATTTTTGCTAAGATACCTTACATGCGTAATATGGCCATTTTGTATAAGGCAACCAAGTGGAATAACCCTAGGTGTGCTTGTGTGCAAGTGTATTGTTTTCATGCTTGTTTTTGTCTTGAATTAAGGTTTTATAAGTATTGGTTTTAGTCTTTCCATACAAACCCTAATTACTAGCATGTTATAAAAAAGCGATAAATTGTGAAATTTAAAGTTACTACGCTATTACAATATTTGTGGGGAGGGGTATACAAATTGAATGGGGATTGCAAGAATTTAAAGCCTAATTAGTCTATTACAACCATATTGAATTGATATCAATGTACAAGGAAATAAATAAATACAAAGTACAAAATGAATAAATGTACAAAAAATGCAAAATGTAAAGAAAATGTATCCTTGTTTGATTTTCATGAAAAAGGGATTTTGTCTTAACCTAATTAAATAAAGAAAATAATTAATTAAATTTGAATTTTATTAAGAAAAGATTTTAAATAAAACCCTAGTTCTATTAATTAATCAAAAGAAAATAAGTTTAAGAAAATTATTTTTTGGTATTTTTATCTTAAAAATATCCATAGCATTATAAAATATTTTTAGTCTTTTTTATATCAAAAATAATATATTTAAATTAGTATGAAAGAAAATAACTAATAACCTAATTTTAATTATATTTACAAGATAATAAGTAAATAAATAAATAAATTATAGTTAATAAAAATATTTTTTTGTGAGAAAAATAAAATAAACTAAGTCAAAATATAAATCTATCATTTTTTGTATTTTATGATTTTTCAGTATTTAGAAAATATATTTAAGAAAATAAAAATGAAAATAAAAAAAGAAAATAAATAATCTTGGGTCAGGGGTGCCAATAGCCTGCAGGGAGGTTGGTTAGCAAAAAATAAAATAAAAACAAGCTAGGCCCAAAGAGGCCCAGCGCCTACCAGAAAGCCAAAAATCAGAAAAGTGAAAATGTGAAAAATGAAAAGGGTACCACTGGGGCTCGAACCCAGGTCCCATAGGTTACAGGCGTGCGCTGCTACCACTAGGGTGGCTATACATCCGTTAACATAAGCAAAACAATAAATATACAAGTCAAAACGCAACCTGATAACTTCATCTTTAACCTCCAGCCAGACCAACTGTAACTTGCTCATTTCTCATCAAAAATGAAAACTGTAAACATGAAACTTGTAGCAAATTTTCTCACGATTCCAGAAAAGTAAAGTATTAAAACTATAAAATCAAAGATAAGCATGAATTTTAATGGCCCTAATCTGAACCCTAAGAATTTCATAAATTTCAGTTTCAAAATTCTCTAAGTTCAAGCAAAATTAATGGAAACTATGGACATGGTTAGCTTCAGGGCAATGTTATCTACATGTTTTATTCACAAATAAACTATTGATGATGCCTGTATGAAGAGTTCCAAGTTGAGAAAACTTACCTCAAAATTGGAAATCGTGTTTTGAGTTTGAGCTTGTTTCAAGTGATGGTGATGATCAGGTTAGCTTCCTTGAGGTCCTAGGAAGCTAATGCAATGGTTTGTTTGAGTTGATAGTGGCTGAAATGACTTGGAGAAGTCAATGTGCAATGCTCTATTTTTTGTTATGGAGGATATGGTAAATGATGTTACAGTAATGAAACAGGGACAGGGATAGGTTACACTTGATGTAAGGAAGCTTTAGAAACTAAAAGGCCAAGAAACGCATGAGGGAAATGTGAGTTTGATGTTCAGGGTCAGAAACTGTGCAACAATGGAGTTTTTGGGCAATTTCTAACTTGAGAGAGTTTTGGTGTATTTCAGGGTGCTTCAAATTGTCCTTTAGCTCACAAATAGTGACTCTATTTATAAGCAACAAGTTTTGAGACTTCTTGTTGATCAGAATTCAAAATCACAAGTTTATGCATAACATGTGATTTTTGAGAAATTCAAGTTTCAAAGCCTTGTGTACTTGCTAAGATAGAGTGGTTATGATTTAAACAAGCTTGCTTATGACCTTGTGGATGGAGTGTGATCAGAGGGAACAAGTTAGAGGCTCAAGAATGAACTTTATGCAAAAATCTTGCTTTACAAGAATGGCAATGTTAACTTTGTGCCATTAATGGAAATGCAACTTGGATAATAGCTCAATTGCTTGGATCAAAGCCCTAACAGCTATGTAAACATTTAATTATGGAGTGAAAAACAAGTTTGAGACCTGCAAAGCAAAGATTATGCAGCCTAGCATGGATTTGGTTCATGTGTTCATCAAAAATGACTTGTAATTCAAGTGACAAAACCCTAACTTCATCTCTTCGATTCTCCCTACTCAAGAATGATCTCAAGGAGTTCTTAGACATTTTGGAAAGCTTGCAATATGCTATACAAACCATATTTGAATTTATTTTGAAGATTCCCCTTGGAACTATATAAAAAATTTCCATGAAGTTGGGTCAAAATAATGACCAAATTAGGGCAAAATTTCACTAAGTGTTTAGTTTCATGACCACATGTTCATAAAATTATAACTTGAGATCCAAGCTTTTTTTGGAAGGAGTTGTGTAAATCAAAGTTTTATATTTCATGGAGATCTACAACTTTCATGTTGGAAGTTTTTCCTGAATCATCTTGCATCATGGTGAAAATTTTGCTCAAAGTTATGAAAAAACATGAAACTTCCAACACTTAGAAAAATTTCTAAGTTTAGAAATTTTGACCTTTCAAAATGAAATCTTGACTTTTTGATTTCTTGATGAATAAGTTTCATATTTTGACATGTTTTGATGAATTATGATCTTTGGCACTTGAATTTGACCAAAAAGTCAAAGTTTGACTTTTCAGTATACAGTTGACTTTTGATTAGTTGACTGAAAAATTCATCTGTCAATCCAATGGACTTGCAATGTTTTTGATCCATGTCATTAGGTAAAAATGATGCAATTGGACTCTTGAGATGATGGTTTAAACCAATTGACCATTTTCTAGGTCAAAAGTCAAAAACTGCCCTTTCCCAATCAAAACCCTAATTTTGACCATTTTGCCTTTTTGGAGATTTGATCAAATTTCTTGAGGAGTTATGGTCCAAATTTGATCAAATGATACATATGAGTTTAAAATGTTGATGTGGATCAAAAAATCATGAAGTTTGACTGTAAATTGGCCATAGTTGACTTTTTTCCAATACAACTGATTTTTAGGTCAACTGGTCAATTGATTGAGCAAAAATGTGATCCAAGGCTTGAAACTTGACTTGAGTAATCTTAGGGGTCCATAATGATCCATTAAATTCATATGAGGCATTTAAAGTTCAATTATCCTTGTGCAATCTCAAACCCTAATTTTGGTCATCAGTGCATGAGGAGGTGTCTTGAGTTGATCAAACCCTAGTGCAGTCTTGAGCCCAGGGAGATATTTGTGGGAAAATACTTGATAAGTGAGAGGGAAAATTTTGGGGTACAACACCTACTATCTAGGATTTCATCTCGAAGTAACCTTATTATCCAGGTTCCTTCTCATAGCCCTACTATCCAAGCTTTCATTTCGAAGTAACCCTACTATCCTGGTTCCTTCTCATAGCCCTACTATCCAGGATTTCATTTCGATGTAAACCTATTATCCAGGTTCCTTCTCACAGTCCTACTACCCATGCTTTCATTTTGAGGTAACCCTACGACCCAGGTTCCTTCTTATAGCCCTACTATCCAGGCTTTCATTTCGAATAACCCTATTATCCAGGTTCCTTCTCACAACCCTACTACCCAGGCTTTCATTTCGAGGTAACCCTACGACCCAGGTTCCTTCTTATAGCCCTACTATCCAGGCTTTCATCTCGAAGTAACCCTACGACCCATGTTCCTTCTCATAGCCCTACTATCCAGGCTTTCATCTCGAAGTAACCCTACGACCCAGGTTCCTTCTCGTAGCCCTACTATCCAGGCTTTCATTTCGAAGTAACCCTACGAACCAGGTTCCTTCTCATAACCTTACCATCCAGGTTTCTTCTCTCTTATCTCCAGACAACAGTTTACAACACTGTAAGACCTGGACCCGACTAGATACCGTCGATTTCGCATTCCCCCAGTAAGTAGTTGTGCAGCCTGGACCCTGACCAGATATGCAGTTTACTTCCACTTCCTCAATCAGGAGTTAATTCCCGAGTAGATTAATGGACAACTGAATCTTCTATACTCTATTTCCTAGGACATAAATCAACATTCCCCGGTGAAGTCCTCCTCAACGGCAGGTACAGGAATTCTCGCAAAGGAATCTCTTATGAAACCGATATCTTTTCTGGATGGCATCTTTAAGCCCATCTCCGACGATTCTCTGTCAACTTCCAAATGGCATCTGTAAGCCAATTCCCGATATCACCAATCCGTATTACTTCATGCGAGTGCAAATTTCTGGGCACTCTAGTGTTCAATCATCTTCTACCTTCAGATCACGAAATGCAGAACAACCAATCTACATCCTCAGATTTAAGAAGATTGAACATGGGCAGCTGTTGTACCCAAAAATTTTCCCTAATATTTTACTCAAAACATACTCCTAGAGGTCCTCAACTTGCCCAAGGATGCCTAAGGATTGACCAGACAAATCTTCCTCCTAAGACAATAAGCCTCAAATTAGGTTTTCAATCCTCATCAAGATGTTTGAGTTTCAAAGGGTCCTAAGTGGTTTCCATTTCCCTAATATGTCCTCAAGATTATCCATGCCAAGTTTCATGCCTTGCACAAGAAGTTTGCTCAGTCAACTGCTCAAATGCCTGAAAATTAACTATACTAGGTCAAAAGTCAACTGTGACCCACATACAGTCAAACTTCAAGATTTTTGTACAACATCAACATTTTGAAGTGATATCCATAATTGGATCAAGGGTTGATCATGATTCCTCAAGGAATGCTCCTAATTCATCAAAACTCAAAAGTTGCTAAATTAGGGTTCCTATAGGAAAAGTCAACCAAACTTTGGCCAGACATAACTTTCTCATACTTTATCAGAAATTTCTCATCCAAGGCTCATTTTTAAGAGAATCCAATTACCTACAACTCATATTCATGCCTCAAGTTCAAGAAATTCACTCATAAAAAGATATTAATTTCTACATTATAGGTCCTTTTGAAAAGTCATCAAAAACACATTTTGGGTCAAACCTTCTTACATGAACATGGAAGACCCAATTGAGATGAAACCAAAAGGGTTGTTTATAGGACATCCTAATGTTTCTAAAAAGTCAAGTAACACCTCCCTAGGGTTAAAATTGGAAGAGATATGCATTGTCAAAGTTAGCCATTTTTGGAAAATTGCCAAAAGTCAAATGTGCTCAAAAGTGCATTTTTTGTCAAATGGGCCTAGCTTTTCATGATTGTATCGTGTTGAAGACATGGTCCATGACCCAAGTCCGCATCCATATATTATTTTCTCTATTTATTTATTTTATTTTGATTTTTATTATTTAAAAGTCAAATTAAATCAAATAAATGGCAAAAAATATAAAAGATTGATTTTTTGATCTGATTTTTGTTAGAATCAAATCTAATCAAGCTGGCCTAATCAGATCAAATCGTACCAAGGATGATGGGAGCAAGAATGGCATGATTTGGCTTATTTTGGAAACAAATAATGCATTTAACAATAAAGATATTTTCTCCTTAAATTTCAAGATTCATGTTGTTTTTGTTAACCTAATACACTTTATTACATATACATAACACACCCAAGGCAAAAGAACAAGGGTTGAAGTCGTGAAAGCTAGCCAAGAAAACTCAAAAATTGGACAAAAAGTGTGGATCTGATTTCTAACCTAGGGGGAGATTCAAGGCCATTCAAAGCTTCTAATCGCTTCCTGGACATCTCCTAAAGCTAATACGATCGTTTGCAAGCCTTCCCAAGCCCAGAATCGCTCCTGGTAAATCCATGGTTTTCACATACAAGCTTGCTTTTGATCTTACAATTTACGCATGATTAACCACTTTTAAGCATAGAATTTTGTTTATATCATCATTTGGAATGTTTTGGTTCAATTAATTTTGTGTTTTGATGACTGTTTCGCTAATTGACATTGTTAGGGTTTAGGGGGGCCGTTTTAGGGTTTCTCTGTACAGGTTAAATTGGACCAAGAAAATGGTGCCATGGTGTTGTACCCCAAAATTTGACCTCCCATGTTTCTCAGTACATGTCAATTAAGGTCCTCAAATTGCTCAAGGAAGTCCAAGGGTTGACCAGACAAACTCTCTCCTAGGGCAGTCTATCCCAAATTAGGGTTTCATTTTGCATCAAGATGCCTGAGCCAAAAGGATCCCAAATGCTCACCATTGTCCTAATATATTCTCAAGATCATCCATGTCAAGTTTCAAGCCTTGCAGAAGAAGTTTTCCCAGTCAATTGCTCAAAGGCCTAAAAATTGACTATGTTAGGGCAAAAGTTAATTGTGGCCCACATACAGTCAAACTTCAAGATTCTTTGTCAACATTATCATTTTGAATTATTATTCATCATTTGATCAAGGTTTGATCATGATTCCTCAAGGATTGCTCATAATTCATCAAAACCCAAAAGTTGCTAAATTAGGATTTTGTAGGAAAAGTCAACTCGACTTTGACCAAGCATAACTTTCTCATACTTTATCAAAAACGACCCATCCAAAGCTCATTTTTAAGAGGATGTAATTACCTACAATTAATCTTCAGCTCCCAAGTTCAAGATATGCACTCACAAGAAGATATGAGTTTGGACATTATAGGTCATTTTGAAAAGTCAACAAGAACACCTTTTAGGTAAAAGCTTCATACATGAACATTGAAGATTAAATTGAGATGAGACCAAAAGGGTTGCTTAGAGGACATCCTAAGATTTCTAAAATGTCCAAGAACACATCTCTAGGGTCAAAATTGAGAGAGTTATGCATTGGCCAAGTTGACCCTTTTTTGCAAAACTGCCAAAAGTCAAATGTGTCCAAAATTGCATTTTTTGCTAAATGGGCCCAACTTTTTATGTTTGCATTGAGTTTGTAATATGGTTCAAGACCCATGAGCCCTTCCACTTATCATTATTTTATTTTTGTTATTTATTTTGATTTTATTTCATTTAAATCAAATAAAATCAATATAAAATAATGAAAATATCAAAAACCAATAAAGCCTTTAGATTTTGTGCATGATTAGATTCATTATACAGCTGGAGACAAAATCAATTCGTGCAAGGATTCATATGGACCAAAAAGATTGAAAATGCTTGTTCTGGAAAGATTTGGTGCAAGGATGAAATCATTGATCAATCTTCATAATTGAAAAAGATTTGATACAAACTTTAACCCTAATGCACTCTAGTATACATAAGAAACAAGGGCAGACCAAAGAAGGATGCTGGAGGCGTGCAAAGGTAGAGAACCAACTGCAAAACTTCAAGGAAAAAAGTGCAACCCAAATTCCAAGTTGTAAGCCATCTCAAGCCATTCTAACCATACCAATCATTTTCTAGACGTCCCAGGATCGTGTTTCAATCGTTAGCAAGCCTCCCCACGCTCAGAATCACCCTGTAACAATCACACAGTTTGCCTATTTTCTTGAATTCGAATATATTGATTCTGGCATATTTAGCATGATTTATTGGCATATTTATGATCTTTGAGATGTTTGCAAGCTAATGACTATATTCAATTGCATTTTTATTGACTGAACGTAAAACTGCCATGGCTAGGGTTTGTTCTTTGTTTTTAGGGGTTTCTTGTACAGGAAAAATTGGACATTGATAATGGTACCATGATGCTCGTGAGGTTGAATCGAGTTAATTGTTACCATTGGTTTTCATTTATCATGCGCGTACAGGATTGTTGAAATGAACAGGGGCTATACCTACGCTTAATGTCCATAGGTAAAAGTTACAAAACTTACAGCGATGGTGGGAGGAAGAAGATGGATACGTGGCGCTCCCTGACTTGCTAGTTTGAATTTCGCGCATTTCTGGGTTTAGCATTTTGTTTTTATTATATAATATTTGTTTGTTATTGTATATACAACTAAAACAGCCAGCTCAGTTGGCAAGCGTGCAAGGGAGGAATTCTCAAGGACCTGGGTTTGATCCCCAGGTCCCTACTATTATTCATGCTTTTCTTGAACAGGCAATCCAGCGTGTTACATGGAAAGGGATCCATCATGCACTATCCAGATCTGATTGTTCAAACCACCAAGGCTTCAGATCTAAGGCCTTCCCCCTGAAAGACAACCATGTGCCCCAGTCAAGCGTGTACATGGGATTGGGCAAAGTCAAAAGGGCCAGACGTTGTTGGGCCAAGAAATTAGATTCACACCCCCCCTTTGCTAAGCAATCAGCCCATTTTTCTTTCTTTTCTATTTTATTTCTTTTATTTAATTTAATTTTCTTAATTATTTTTAACAAAATTAATTTCTTTTTTTCACAAAAAATCATAAAATCAAGAGTTTACAAAAAATTAGAATTAGTTTGTTTTTTTTATCAAATTTAATTTAGTTTAATTTAATTTAGGGAAATTCTAACTTTTTTTTATATAATTAAAACCAATTATAAAAATTAGGGTTAGGCTCTTGATTTAATTTTGACTTCTTTCTCAAAATAAAAATACAAAAATAGGTTAATTTAATTATTTTTCTTAATTAAAATTAAATAGTAATTAGGTTTTTGTTATTATTCAATTAAGCTTTATTTTCTCAAATAATCAAAAGCGACAAAAAATAACTTTCCCTTTAAATTACAATTAGGTATAGTTGGGGTCAAAACCCTAATTATTTTGCATTCGATTCATCGTGCGCGTTTATTTTGTTTACAATATTGATGTACCTGTTCACGGTATGTAATAGTTTAATCTAGGGCTTTCTTTATTTATTGTCTTTTACGGGTTTTTTGGCTATGTAATTAATCCCTATCCCGAAGCCTTGTAATAGTGTAGGTTTATTTTCTCACATTTTAATTCTCGCAAATATTAACTGTTTAGATGTATGTTAATAGGATTGTATGACAAAATTGCATGATAATTTAAAATGGCTAGAAAACCCTAATGTTCAAAGATAATAACTGAAATCAAATCACTCGCACATGTGCACTCCTAGGGTATACTCTCGCTTCGGTGGCCTTCGGTAAACAATCATTAAGTATAGGGTGTCTTAGTGGTTGCCCTCCTGTCTAATAAAGATCAAAAGTCTCATTCGGAAATGTTGCCTCGGAAACATCGCCACGGAAATGTTGCCTTGAATATGATCTTAAGACTTTAGGGTTATTACTAAGACGTCCTAAAATTTTTAGTGATTGTACGTCCCTTACAAATTGACCCTTACAACTCCAACGATGGTGCTACCTATTTCTCAATAGTATGATAACATTGTCTAAAGGAAACAAGAATAGAAACGATCCTTTTTCAAGTAGGTAGATGCTAGTAGGTACTTGCTCAGGTCAAACTTTTCACACTTACACTTTTCAAAACAAATTTTCAAAATAAACTTCGTCACACCCTTGAGGACTGATACAAGGGTTATCACGAAGCAAAACATTTTCAAAGCAAGCACGCACACAAGCAATTATGAGCAAGTACCTAAGAGCCCATGGAAAACCATGGATAGAAAGGGTGCTAGTACCTTCCCTTTCTATAATCTACCCCCCGTACTCAAATATCTCGAAAAATGATTTTTTTGTACTTTTTTCCTTTCTGGTCGGATGAAATAAAATTCGGTGGCGACTCTTGCTTACCGCGACATTTACGGAAAAAAATGCAAACCAACATTTCCAAAATAGTCATTTCTTCCACCGTATCACACATGGTACTCGTGAGATCAAGACGAGTTGATTGGTATAGCTAGAATTAATTTATCATGCGTTTTATGGATTTTTGAAGCTTGCAGGTTTATAGCTATGGAAAATGTCCGTAGGTATAAGCCTGGTACCTAAGATGACAGACAGGGGAAGGAGATGATGATTTGGCACAACATCATTGGCTTGTTTGAATCACGCGTTTTTTATTTTATTTTTCAGTTTATCCAATTTGTTTTGTACATTATAGTTTAGTTTTATTATATTGACAACTAAATAATATGGCCCAGTGGTGAAGCGCACATTGGATAGTGGAGAGGACCTGGGGTGTAAATAATAAGGGCCCGAGTTCATGAATTGAACTTGGCTCAATTGCATAGAGAGGGGTGTATAATTAGTTTGATAGTATATTCTGAGGTCTGAGTAGCAATGAGATTGAGGTTTAATTTATTTCTAAATGAATCTAATTAACTTCTATAAGATAAGAAATTAAATAAATATAATTAAGTTCTATAATAATAATGTAAAAAGAACATATAAAAACTAAAATTGAAAATAACTTACAAAGTGAGGGGAAAATGGGTGTTTGTTCTTAAGCCATTGTTTGTTCAAGACAACGATCTAAATATTATTGACAGTTGTTGATTCTCCAAATGATTGTTTAGTCTCCAAATGATTGTTAATTCTCCAAATGATTATTGATGGAAAATTTTTAGGTGTTATGTTCAAAACCCTAAAATTAACCAAAAGAGTTGCGTAGAAAGAATGTTTGTGAGAGAGAGATAGAAACTTGTTAACGTAATTGTTGATCTCCAAATGATTGTTTATGGAGACTTCAGGATTTCTTTGTTGTTGTTCTTCAATATGAAGAGAAACAACTTTTAGGAGAACTCTAGTGAGTTGTTGATTTGCAAATGATTATTGATTCTTCAAATGGTTGCTGATGAAAAATATAGGGTGAAGAGAGTCCTATTTATAGATTTGAAATTAGGTTAAAGACACCCCAAAAAGAAAATAGTTCACACCAAGAAAAGCCCAAAGTTTATGATTTTATCTTGGTCAGCAAGTCTACAAACTCTAACCAATGAGAAATCAGTTTTGTCAACATGTGACCAATCGGAAAGTGACAAATCATGTGATTTTGTTGTTTTTATATTTTATATGTTTTTTTCGTTATTTTTTATTAAATATTGAAAAAAGTGAAGAAAAAAAAACTATTTTTGAAAATTTATTAATTAAAAAATACGAAAAAAATATTTTAATAATAAATAAAGTGATTTTTTGGAAAGATTTATACCAATTGAGACTTGATTGAAACTTGGAGAACAAGATTATGAATCCAGACACTTTTGTGATTTTTTTCTCAATATTGTTATTGATTTGGTGATTAATAAAAATTGATTTTGATAGATTTCAATTATTTTTAACATCTTGACCATTAAGTGTATAAAATCAAAGAATTAAAAAAATAATTTTAAAATACCTTTAAAATAGAAAATGAAAATAATAATAAAATAATTGAAAAAAGACTTTTTTTTAATCTTTTTAATCTTTCCATTTATTCATTGCTTTCCCTAACTTTTTCCTGGACAAATTCCTTTTGAATTTGACTCTGAAGTCCAGCGGGATGCCCTGACTTTTGCCTAAGCGACTTGTTTTTTTCAAGTTCCTACTTAGCATGGGTTTTTGTCTCTTTCCTTTTTTCATCATTTTTTATTGATATTACCTTTTTTTTCATCATTTTTTTTATATTACATTTTCTTTCCTCTTGAACATGTCGTGTTACTTCGAATCATTTGTGACTTGTTGGAAGAATTGTGACTACCCTATTTCTGGGTAGATAAAGGATATCCATTATTGTATCGTCATCTGTGGATCTCCTGATGTGCGAGAGATACCCATTGGGATAACGTCTTCTTTTCATGCACATTAATGATATGCGAAGATTAAACATTGCGGTTTTGAATTTCCTTAACCTTTTGAAGGATAACCATTATTGTATCCTTAGATGCACACTCTTGATGAGATTTGAATACACAATCAGATTAACTGAATACTACTCTGTCTCGGGTTAAAAATGAGGGTTTTTTCTGAATAGAAAAAGAAACTCCTACTTCAAGGCTCAAAGGGGTTAACAAAGGTTTCACTCCCTTATATCTCCGGTGTTTGGGAATTTGAAACAATGTATGTACATCGTCAACAGAGTTTTATCCAAAAGCATACAACCAAAACTTTTATGTTTTAATATCATCATCCTCCCTCCAATCTCTGCCTAAGAAAGAGAATGGGTAACAAGTTGGTATCGTAATGCAAAAAACAATTTAAATTGAAACAAATACAAGTGAAACGAATGGGTTTCTTCAAGATAAACATATTCATTGTATTAAGATAATCATTCAAATGTAAACAAGTTCTTACATGCAAACAGTGCAATGATAAACAAGAAAAATTACAAATGAGAAAGCAGTAAAAATGCTAATAAACTAAGAAGACTCTCTTATCAGGACTTGCATTGAAGGAAACATTTCCCCAAACTTTGGAACTACCAATAACAGAGATTCATTCATGCTTTGTTAACGGATTGTTTTAAACATTAGGGCCAATGTCCTTAAATGACAAGACACCGCTTCAGACCAACCTCTTAACTTCGACCTTCAAAGCGAAGCAATCTTCCAAATCATGCCTAGGAGCATCCTGATGAAAGGCACGGGAAGCGTCTGAAGAATGCAAAAACACAAGAAGGGGGGTTGAATTGGGATCTTAAAACTTAATGAAATGAACACGTTGATTTTTATCCTGATTCATTTGAACTCAAACTACTCCAGTCCACCCGCCAAGGTGATTTCGCCTCTCTGTAACGAAGTCTTAATCCACTAATCAATCTTGATTACAAATCTACTTTGACAACTGTCAAAGTCTTCTTGAGTCTAAAACCACAACCCGGTTTTCTCAAGGAATTACAAAATAATATAATTGAGTGTGTACAAATATATTTTCTAAATGAAACAATATCATAACCATGATGTATTACACAATTTAAGATTTCTAGGTAGAACTGAGTAAATATGCTTTTCTTTTACGTGCGCAGTAGTTCGTCACTTGAATTCCTCTTTTCGTCTTCTTTATATAGGCCATGCAACAGTGACATAAGAAGATGCTTTTGGAATGTTCATAACACAAATTAATGATCTTTCCAAACTAGGAGATTCTTGTCTATTTGTAGCCGTTACTTTTGATATTTTATTGATAAACTGTAATGCTTCAGAACTTATTACGTCAGAGGATGAATGTTACCATTGGGAGTCCCTTACTATTTGTATAAGAACTTTGCTGATCAGAGTATCAGAGATCCTGTTTAACAGCGTTGGTGCATTCAGAAGTTGTAACAGAACTTCTTCATAAGTATGTCACGCAGATTTGCTTCTAAGAAGGATGCGTCTGATTATATCATAATACTCTCATCTTCTATGCTTGCATAAACAGAACTTATTGTGATGTTCTAGTAGATCTTCTATGCTCCTTACATCAGAACATCTTTTTCACATCAGAACCTCTTTGCATATAAAGATACTTTTATTAGCGAGCATATTTGTTTTTATTTATATCACGTGTTTGTTATTGTTAAAACTCTTACAGGGATGTAGAACCAAATTATGTTCTAACAGCGTCAACCTTATATCCTTTTGGCAGTTTTTTAGGAACAACTGGTCGAGCTTGAGTTTGAACCAGATTCTTCTTAAAAAAAGAAGGATACAACTCTGTGTATGTCATTGGAATTGGATAAAATCTCATTTTCATATTATGACCTTGCCCTTGATTACCTTGTTGAGGTGCCCTCCGATATGCAACAATAGTCGGAGCCACATTGACGACTGGAGTCACAGAAGCAACTTGTTGATTTCTATTATGAGATCTCCCTTGCCTACCATGAAGTATAGCATAGGAGTATTGCTCTTTCTTTTTGGATGAACTATTAACATACTTCTTAGCAGCATATGACGAGTTCCCATCTCTGGATAAGCGGCCTTCATAGACAACTCCCTCTAAACGGACTCCCATGCTTACCATTTCGGCAGAATCAGTGAGAGAACTTACAACCATCTTCGCATAGTAGAAGGAACTGGGAGTTTTCAGGAAGATCATTGTCATTTCTTTTTTATTCCATTGGGGGTACCACTTGGGCAGCAACTTCGCGCCAATGCTGCACGTGCTCTTTAAATGACTATGTAGTAGTAGAAATGTTTAAGACTAAGCCATTGGACTGACTTGACTTATATAGATCAAAATGAAAATCGCCACTGCGCTTTATTGTTTCCAAAGGAATGGGAAAAGAGCGAATAACCCAAAAAAAGGGGGAAAGATTCTACGTAAGGGGGTTGGTTATGTAAAGGGAAGGTATTAGCACCCTAAACATCTACGATACTCCACAGGAACCTGTTTGTAAAAATCTGTTTTTTGGCTATAAAATGATGTGTAAAAATAGATTGTGGTGATGAGAAAAGAAGTATATGTTATGATTTTTGCACCCGCCACGGTTGTAAACCTTTAGTGCCTACGTACCACCTTTCGTGCAATAGGGGATCAGGGTACTTGTAGTTCCTCTTTAAAAAAATTAAAACACTAGTGTGTTGTTAAATTTTAGGAGACATGACGTAATTGTCATTGTCCGTGTGGAAAACATACTTACTACCCACAACTATGAGAAAGGAGAATTTGTGTCATCTCAAAATGGAGGATATGGCTTGGATTTTAAAATCAACAATGCCTCAATCAACACCCAAGTGGAAAATATCTCACTTCACTAAATATTGTAGAAGTATAGTTATAGGCATCACTACAAGGATTGACAAGAGTCTAATTTTTTTTTGAAAAGTTTTTAAAGATAAAAGCCAAAATGGAAAAATAGTTTGAATGAGATTCATTGAATTTTAGTATTCTCACAAAAAATGTCAAGGTATTGTTAAGTTGATTGAAATTTAATTAAGAAATAATTTTTGAAAAGACATGGACATAAGTCCAAGTTTATTATGAAAGTGTTCAAGTTTTAAAAACAAGAAGATTTTTCAAAAGGAGGGAGAAGATTTTTGAAATTAAAGAAGATGGGAGGAGATGAAGAGACTTTCCAAAAGCATAAGGTAAAAGCTAAGGAGAAAGAACATATAACCAAACAAGAAGCTAACACTTGACATAATGAGTCAATGTAAAATTCCATCCTTTGGATTTGAAACCAAGCAAACAATTAATAAATCCCTTAAGAATACCAAACTTTAATTACATTAAGTCTTCACAAAAATTGGGCAGAGTAACGGTTGTACACAGATGAATTCTGATCATAGACAAAGCATGTAATCACAATAACCTACACTCAAAACAAATAAACAACCCAATGTCTTTGGGAAAACCCCAAGAACTCTAGACAAAATAACAATTTAGGTTACAAAGTCTCAAGGTAGATCAAGGCTTCTAATCCTAAATTCGAGAAGTTCACAATCTGCATAGTGCCAAGGATAGTAACCAAATAGTCCAAGTAACATTAAGGTTTTTTAGGGTTTAAGTTGGTTATTAGGTATCTTCAAAAAGAAAATGAAAAGCTCAAGTGAGCAAAGATGAAAAATAACATGAAATGTAAATGCTAAAGTAAATGGTACATAAAGTAAAAGCATAAAATAAAAGCATAAAAATAAAAGTTAATTGTTAGGAATTAGTGGTTAGTTGGATGACCAACTTGAAACCTACATTTGGAACTCATTAGAGAATTGGTAGAACCAAAGCCTCTCAACAACAAGTTGCATTTACTTTTTGCCAAGTATATCATCCATTTAAGAATCTCAAAGTAATACTTAATGATCAATGATGTTTAAGTGATCCACTTTGACCAAAATTGATGAAGTTCCATTAGAGGATTGATAGAACCAAAGCCTCCTAACAATGAATCTCAAGGTTATTTGATCAAAGGGTTCAAATTAACATACTTGGGCTTGCAAACATAGGTTTGGGCCACGAATGACCATTTTCTCAAATCGAGACAAAATTTAGCGCTATGTTAAGCAATCATAAGTGGACTTATATAGAAGTCACACCTATTTTGAGGCCGGTCACTAGCAATCTATGAACTTCATGTTTTGAGACATGATATGTAAAAAATGCTCCAATAACACTTGGTACAATAAGAATGGGATAAGATGAGGAGAGAAGGGGAAATGAATAAACCACATTTGAACCAAAAATTTAATCAAACTATTATTAAAATCATCCATCCATTTTTATGGAGTTAAACTCAACACCATGGATCCAATGATGTTAATAAAGTTCATGATCAAAATTTTAATCCAAGATCAGCCAAAATATATACAAAAATTAAATTGCACTTAAATATAAAAGAAAATGGTTTTTATAAATGTTTATAAACTGGAAATAAAAGAGAAAAAAAAAGCAATTATATTCAAATTAATCAATAAAAAATAAGTAAGACTATAGAAAAATCAGAAATGAACTCAAATATTTTTATAAAATTTTTGGTAATTTTTTTAAAGTCAAAAACTATTTTTAAATCAATTTAAATTATTCAAATAATGGAAAAAAGATCAAAAATAGCAAAAATTAGGATAAAATTCCACACAAAAAATTAGAAGGTCAGAAACAATGAAAATGATTTTTATTAAAAAATTCATAATTAAAAAATGTCAGAAAGTATTTTTAAAACAATTAAAATAAAGCAAACAACGCAAAAATTATAAAAAATACCAAATATCAAAATAAAAATATGAAAAAATATTCATAAAGTCAGAAATAATTCAAAGTATTTTTGTATATTTTTTTCATAATTTTTGGATAAAAAATAAAAGAGTTATAGATTTTTGAAATTTAAAACAATTAAAATATAAAATCAGAAAATAAAAATAAAACTAAAAAGATTAGGACCATCAGATCATAGTCAAAACACGTTAGTAAGTTGATCAAGTAGACCAGACACGTTGTGCTTGATATGGACCTTATTTGAAAATGCATTGGATCAGAAAAAAGGGAAACCAATAAAATAAAACAATTGGTGCGCTATCATTGGATGAGACGAGACATGTCATCATCTTCAACCTCCAGACGCCCTGCAATGGAGATTTCATGAGATTCTTAAATGAAAAAATTAGAATTCCATACTAGTATCATTGGATTCGTCTCTTCAAGGCGATCCTAACATCACCATCGCGCCAAATTTAATTAAAGTGTGCAAGGAGATATGGATCAAAAACTCAGAAAATAGCGAGCACCTTTCAGTTGAGATTTCTCTCTCAATTTTTAATGGATTTAAAAATTATAAGAAGCACAAGAATCAAGAGAAGGAGTATAGTAAGTTAGTGCTTTATTTGGATCCAAATGGTGGAGAATTCTACCTGTTCGAAGTTCAAGAATAAAGCTATGAAACTGAACTTATGTAGCTTGAATTATGGTTCGTTCTGCTTGGTTTAGGTATTGGAGATTTTGCATGATGATGAAGGATGATGAATATGCAAAGAATTTTGGAGGAGAAGGCTTAAATTTCAGAAACTGATTTCAAAATTTTGAAGTTCGTGTGAGGTTTTGACACGGTGTGTTTGGCTCTCAAAGCTTGAGGAAATGAACGGAATAAGGTCCTCTATTTATAGGAGAACAAATGGTAATGAAAATTGGAAGAAATAAAGAAGTTTGGAGGGAAATTGAGTGCAGGTCGAGCACAAGTGAATTGTGATTTCATTTTCATCAAAACTCATCTAATCTTTGCCTTTTGAAGCGCTAAACACCTTTGGAAAGTTTGTTAATCAAGTTTAAATAAAAAACATGCATAAATATTGTGATTAGAAGCCACATTATGGATTTCAAAATTCTGACTTAGTGAGAAATTCAGTTTCAAGTTGCCAAATTCAAATTAATGGCATTCTCAGCTCAAGGAGTCTTAGGTCATGATTCTTGAAGCTTTAGAAAGATTAGGTTACAAGCTTTGTAATGTGCAAAGAATGGGAACAAATGGTTGCTTGAGCTGAAAGTTGAAATGAGTCAAAGTTGGGAAAAAGAAGTTGACTTTCCATACTTAGAAAATTTCTAAGTTTTTCTTCAAAAATGACTTATAATGTCTTGCATCCAAACATGGCCTTCCACTTGAAATTTTCTCTTGGCCAAAAAATATGGCATGAAGTAGACCTATTTAATGGCATTTTGAAACTTGAAGTAGACCTCTCTCTCACAACCCTTTTTCCAACCAAAAAGCTTTTACCTCTCTTAAACACTAAAATAATGAACCAACATACTCCCAAGGAAGAATCGAACTCAGTGCCCGTAAAACTCTACCCATGTAATGGAGATTTATGATGATGAGGGAATTGACAGTAAAGTCTTCATTAACGCTGACGCAAAGCGAAGATTCACCAGTTCCATCTCTGGTAGGGGAATGTATTCTAAAAGAGGTGTTACTTTGGATCTAGAAGATGACAACCTAGGTCTTCCTGGAGGAATTTATTCTCTGATCAAGCTCAAGAAATGGATTAAGTTATGTCTACAACCCGCACCTTACAACATACAGATGGTGAAGGAGTTTTACTCCAATTTGATCACCAACAACAAAATAAACAAAGTCACGGTGAAAGGAAATTGTATCTCCTACTCTGAAGATACCATCAACATGATGTATGGATTGAAAAAACCTACGGAGTAATACCAAGAGACTACTTTGATCAAGACTCTAACAAAGCCATAATCTCCCCTAAAGAAGTCACCAATCAAGTCCACAAAAGTACAGACTGCATGTGAAGCTCCTATTGTCTCTGAGGCATCTGCTACTATAGAATTAAAGTCAAACATCCCTGAGCCTGCCAAGAAGAAGGCTCATAAGAAAATAAGCCATGACGTTGTACGCAAAGTTAATAGGCTTAAGGCGTAGCTGGTAAGCCTAGAGAAAAGGGGCACATACCATCCCACCTATTAAACAGTAAGGACACTGTCCTTGCTTTAAGTTTTTGGGAGTGGTGGCTAAAGTCAAGACTCGACCCGTCTCCAATCATATCATAATGTTTGTTGTTTTTGTTTTTATTTGCTATTTCTGGATGGCTGTGTTCAGCCTGTTTGTTTAGCTCTTGTTGTTGGCTTCTTGTAGCCTTTTAAAAATTAATTAACTATTTTATTTTATTTCTTTATTTTTGTAGTTATTTTTTCATTTTTAATGCTAAAAAACAAACAAACAATAGAATAAAGACAAAGAACAAAGCTAAGTAATACCCCCACCCCCCTTAGGATAAACTATCAGAGTACGACTTCGAGAAAATTCTATTGGGACTTCAACAATATAGGGAACTAGGACTTTAGGAGTTTCTTATGCACCGTTCTATGTTACTGATAATCCTTGTCGTGACTCAAGTAGTTTAGAAAGTAAGCAGCCTGTAAACAAAGTTGAATTATTTTTAAGTATGGAAGAAAACTAGTTATTAGATTTGGTTAGGGTGGTTGATACTTTCGTTATAAGGACTAGAACACTTCGAGGATATTGCATTTGATTTAATAAACACACCAAAGTGTGTAATAGAAGTTACCAAAGGCACTTCTAAATAATTTTTTGTGACTGAAACTGGAGGACAACTCTTTTTCCTGAAACTGGAAGAGTAGATTTTAATAATGTTCATGTGCCCGTGTCTAGAGGAAATGTAGTTATTCTCACCACAAGTAGCAAGTGAGACTTATCAAAAGTGAGATCTCGTATAGTGAAAAAGGTGGGAACAATTGCAATCAAAATTTTCCTTTTTAATAAATGCAAGTGTGGTCCTATGTGTAAGTTCAAGAAGTAAAAATCCCCTGCTAGAGCTGAAAGTTTAGTTGTAAACCATAGGAGAAAATAACCAATATTTAAATTTAGACTGGTTATTGTTGTACCCTAAATTTAGCCCCTAACTTTAAGTTTGCTCTTGTGTTGTTGACTAACTTCTAATCAAAATACAAAAAATATTTGTCTTTGTCTTTGCATATTTGTGTTTTGTAGGTACCAAGTCGAAGCATATGGCAAATAAGGTTTTCCGATATTATTTCCCTAAAATCTCTATTTGCAAAGAAAAAGAACTAAATTTTTTTCACTTTTTTCACTGTACAATCGATTGCTCCTATAGTGCAATCGATTGCACAAAGTGCATTTTGCGCCATTTTTGAAAAAATACACTGTGCAAATTGATTTGCACTGTATTGCAATTGATTTGCAGAGTGAAAATTTGAAAAAAATCAGCAATTTCAAGCTTGTCAAATTTTGGCTCCAATTTTTCTTCTTTTTTTTGAAAGATATATCTTTAATTCAAATTTTGGTGCCAATCTTGCATTTTTAAAAATATTCATTAATTCAAACTTTGGCTCTAATTTTTGAAAAAATTATCATTAATTCAAATTTTAGCTCCAAGAAATCAATTACCAAATTACCACTAATCGCAATCCTAAACTCTATAAATAGAGCCCTCATTTCATTCAAATTTCAAGCTTTTGATAGCCAAAATCACTTTGCTGAAAAATCTCTCAATTCTCTCCATCTACCAAATTCACTCAAAGCTCCATTTTCAAGAAAAGTTAGTAATATTTGCAATGAAGCTTACTAATCTTTAAGCTAAAAATTCATCGAAACACTTTTTCTTTATCAATTCTCTACATCCAAGCTTGGGAAATTGATTCTTATGGTTGAATTGAAGCAAATTCTTGAAGTTGTGTTGATAATTCTCTAGATCTACCTTTGGTAAGTTGGATAATTCATCTTTCACAATGTGATCTCTTGTTGATCTTTGGGTTTGATTCATTGAGCATTATTTTGTGATTCCAATGGTGCTATTTTCTCATAATTTGATGGAATTTCCGAGCTCAATTGCATCCATGATCATAAGGTATTTGATGGAAGGTTTGAACAATAATTTGGCCTTTTGAAATGTTGTTTTTCCTACTGTAACAGTGTGCAATCGATTGCATATTTCACGCAAAATTTTAAAAAAACACTGTGCAAATCGATTTGCACTGTAGTGCAACCGATTTGCACAGAAACAGAATGCATTTTTTGCCTTGTTTTGGGGCTGTTTTGATCCAAAATGTTTTTTCTACTCACTCCTTTTGATTGTTGGTTTGGATTGCAATTTTAAATGTCCAATTTCTCTTTAAATTCAATGGACTTTATGATGTAGATGAATTTGGATAAATGTTAATCAATTCAAATCTACCAAAGAGTGAATTATTTAATTTATTTTTGGTGCTTTGGATTAATGATATGTTTAGTGCTTTAATCCATCTAGATGAGTGATTGAATTTAAAGATGAAAGAAATTTGAGGTAGTGATCCAAATTTGCTTATCATTCCCCTCCCTCTTCATCTTATCCCTTTCTTTTTTCATGGTGCTACATGTTAAGGTATGATGATCTCTATATCATTTATCCAAACATGAAGTACATAAATTGCTATTGACCAGCCTCAAAATAGGTGCGACTTCTGCATAATTCCACTTACGATTGCTTAACATAGCGCTAAATTTTGTCCCAATTTAAATAAATGATCATTCGTGGCCCAAACCTGTGTTTGCAAGCCCAAGTATGTTAATTTGATCTCTTTGATCTAATAACCTTGAGATTCATTGTGTGGAGGCTTTGGTTCTACCAATCCTCTAATATATCTACATCACTTTTGGTCAACGCGGATCACTTAAACATCGTTGATCATTAAATGTTACTTTTGAGGATTCCAAAATGGATGATATACTTGACAAAAATTAAATGCAACTTGTTGTGTGGAGGATTTGGTTCTACCAATCCTCTAATGAGTTCCAAATGCAAGTTTCAAGATGGTCATCCAACTAACCACTAATTTCTAACAATTGACTTTATTTTATGCTTTTATTTTATGCTCTTTACTTTATGTACCATTTACTTTTTGCATTTACTTTTATGCTATTTTCACCTTTGCTCACTTGAGCATTTACTTTTATGTCATTTTTATTTTGCTCACTTGAGTTTTTATTTCTCTTTTAAAGACACTTAAAAATCAACATGAACCATAAAAAAAATTAATGATACTTGGACTACTTGGTTACTATCCTTGGCATTATGGAGTATTGGACTTCTTGGACTTAGAATTAGAGACCTTGGCTTATGTTGGATACCTTGTGACCTTAATGGATATTTTTTCTGGAGCTCTTGAGGTTTACCTCAAGGCATTGGGTTATTTGTTTTTTTTGTGTGCAGGTTATTATGATTACATACTTTGTCTGTAATCTGGAATTACAGCCGTTACTCTGCCCAATTTTTGTGAAGACTTAATGCAATTAAATCTTGTTTCTTCTCAAGAGGTTTAATATCTTTGATTGTTTGGTTTCAATCCAAATAATGGGAATTATATCTTGACCTATAATGTCAAGTATTGGCTTCTTGTTGGTTAGATGGTTCTTCTCCTTAGCTTTTACCTTATGCTTTAGGATAGTCCCTTCATCTCCTCCCATCTTCTTTAATTTTCAAAACCTTATCATATTTTTTTGAAAAATCTTATTGTTTATAAACTCGAACCACTTTCATAATAAACCTCGACTTTGTCGAGTGCCTATTCTTTTAAACTTATTTTCTTTAAACAAACTTCAATTCACTTAATCATACTTCGACATCTTTCGAAATTAACAAAAACACTTCAACTCATTCAAACTCTTTTGTGTGCTAGAGCACCTTTTACATTCTAACATTTTTTCAAGGTGAGACATGATTCATTAATAGTCGAGCAACATTATCCTATCCCCATGGTTATAAAGGTTTCGAATTTTCCACTTGAGTACTAGAGGTGTTCTCAAACCCTCACTCTTGCTGATGCAGGGTCTATCTTTCTCACACCTTGTGGGCGTTAGTCGAGATTTCTCTCCTAACAATGACGACTTGTCTCCTTATTTAAAATCAACCAAAATACAAGTCTTTTCTAGCCTAAATACGGTGCTCTGACTTTCCCAATGCACGATGGAGTACGTAGGCACTAAGTTTTACGACCCAAGGAGAGCAACAAAAATAATAAAAAAAACATTTCATTTTCTTTTGTTTAAAAATACTCATTCATTATTTTCCTTTAGCAAGTAAACCTTTACATTATACTCCTTTTAAAAGAAACCAAATAAAGTGGATCCTACGGAGTACCATAGATGCTTAGGGTGCTAACACCTTCCCTTTGCATAACCGACCCCCGTACCTTGATCTCTGATCTTTTATTTCTTTTTGGGTTTTGTTCGCTTTTTTCCCATTTCCCTTTGGAAATAATAAAGTGCGGTGGAGACTTCATTGTGTTGAGATAAGTCAATTGATGGCTTAACCTCAAATATTTACCGCTACATTTCTTTACATATCATCACTATCGCAATTGAGTTCACCTCTTCAGCTCTGATTTTGCGCGTGCGACAGGAAAGTGGCAACTTCAATGGGGACAAATCGACCTATTGCTGGTCCATTCTAAGTGGGTCAATCCTAGCTTTGTTTTTTTCTCTTCTATGAGTGTGTATATATTGTTTTACTTGTTGTTTATTACTTCTCATTATGCTGTATATATGTTTGTCTGGATTTTCCTGGTTTTCAGGGGCTTGGTGATTTCATATAAGTCTTCTACCCATACTTTGGGAAAACTTAAGATAGGATGGGCGGTATAGTCATGTTAACGTTGAGGGAGTAATCCAGAAAAATGAGACATGAGATCCCCCACTCAATGGAGGCTACTTTGACTTTAGTGTCGTTTACCGAGTAATCAAGAAGACGTACTGCTTTTGACCTGGGAGCCTGCTGAAGCCGAGGACCGTAGATTACCTAACCCATCTTGGCCTTTTAGGTGTAGTGCGGAAGCTATGACGGAGTAATTCAGAAATAGTTATCACGCGATACTAAGCTCGGACGAGTTTTTCCTGAGAATATTACTAATTACCGAGTTAATCGGAATGTTGGTAATATTTCAAAGGAAGGATGTAGACTCTGGGAACCTCTTAGAACCTTGTTCGGAAGGTGATAACCGTTAGTGCATACCTTATGGGTTATACCGTTGACTCCAGGCTTGTAACTCTGAACCGTGTGATCCTATTAATGTGTAGTGCATTGCATAACATTGCATATCATTTGAATCCTCTGCATCATTCTGCATTCATCCAAGTTTCTCAAGATCTTATTCCCAATTTCTTCTTTCTTCCAGTTAGTCGTCTACTGTCAAATTGATTCCTCAATACAACTATGGGACTAGAGCTGCTGTCAGATTGAGAATGGAAAACCAAGAACAACACAACATGGAAGTCATAATGGAAATAGACGAGTTGAAGTCAGGAATGGCCAAACTTACTGGGATGGTGCAAGTCCTAATTTCCAGAGGAGAGAGACCTCAAAGGACTGTGATATCCGAAATCCAAATTGCTGCTGTTGACACTCAACCTATCCAGCATACATCTACTACATGGCCAGAGTTTGAGTTACCTCAAAACTACTCTCCGCCTGTTGCAGTTACTTCAATGGTTGGCCAGTCATCCCGACCAGTCTCTCAGGCTCCAGTTTTCGCTGAACCTCAGCCAATCATTCATACTGCTTCTCGTCAACCTGTTACACAAGCTGCTTTTGGGAATCCTCTCTTTGAGTACCATGTTGCCATTCCTCGAAGTATGATTCAGAGAGACTTTGGTGAGTTTAAAGAGTTCAAAGAACAATATCATACTTTAGAGAAGAGACTCTGAGCTATGGAAGGTAATGATGTCTTTGTTATTGCTACTGAAAATATGTGCCTAGTTTTTGATCTGGTTATGCCTGCAAAGTTCAAGACTCCAGAGTTTGAGAAATATAAGGGGCATACTTCTCCAAGAATCCACTTGGTGATGTACTTATGAAAGATGTCTTCTTACACAAATAATGACAAGTTGCTTATCCGTTGTTTCCAAGATAGTCTGAGTGGAGCTTCATTAAAATGGTATATGGAACTTGAGAAAGGTCGTATCCAATGCTTCCAAGATATTGTTGATGCTTTCATAAAGCAATAAAAATACAACCTTGACATGGCACCTGATTGTCGCCAACTGCAAAATATGTCTCAGAATGAGAAAGAATCTTTCAAGGAATATGCTCAACGATGGAGAGAATTGGCATCTCAAGTTGAACCACCTCTGGTAGAGAAAGAGTTAACTGGTTAGTTCATGGATACTTTATCCTCCTTATTTTGGGAGAAGATGATTGGTAGTGTGTCCTCCAGCTTCACAGACCTGGTGACTATCGGCCAAAGATTAGAAGAAGGAATCAAGAATGGTAAAGTGTCTAAATCTGCTGAATCTTCTAATGGTGCAAAGAAATACCTTGGGAACTTTCAGAAGAAGAAAGAGGTAGAAGCCAATGTTGTCTCGACTGAGAGAAGAGGACCTCTTCATAGGCCTAAATACACTGATCAACCACAAGTAGAGGTTGTTACTCCTGCAGTTAATACTCAACCAGTTCAGGTTCCTCAATAACAGAATATTGCGCAGAATCAAAATTGGAATAGGGCTCAGTTTGATCCCATCCTTATGACATACACTAAATTGTATCATGCATTGGTGCAGAAGGGCTTGATTACGACTAGGCCTCTGATTCCTCGAAATCCTCCTCCAGCCGGGTTCAGGTTTGACCTTCCTTGTGAATTTCATCAGGGAGCTACCGGTCATGATTTAGAGAGTTGATATGCATTGAAAAACATAGTGCAAGAATCGGTGAAAGCAAATCTTCTTATTTTCAAGGAGACAGGTCCTAATTTTATCAACAATCCTTTGCCAAAACAAAGTGGCTGAAGACTGAGTCGAGGTACCCTCAAGTCACTTTCTAAAGCCATTGTTTCAGACATGACAACTCATCCTTGTTACTGATTAGTCACTAGGCCATCTTTCTTTCTGTTTGCATTTTCCCTTGCTTATGTTAAAATTGTTGCTTTCAAATACTATTTATACTTTCATGTTAAGTTTAATGAAATGAGCATTGCAATGTTTTGATTTAAATCATTTTCATTTACATGCTTTCAAAAATACGTCTTGTTTACTCCTTTTATCAAGCTTTTGTTTATGCAAAGATTTGAGGGAGGATGATGAAAACGAAATACCCATAATTGTTGATGGTATGCTTTCGAATAAAACTTTGTTGAAGATATACAAGCATTATTTCAACTCCCAAACACTGGAGAAATAAGGAATTTAATCCCTTGTTCACCCCATTGAGCCTAGAAGTTAGAGATCGTGCAAGACACCTTTCAATAGAGGTCACGATCAAGCTTTCCTTTGCACACAGCAAGAAGTGTCAAAGATGCTCCCAAACCAAAAATGACAAAGATGGTTCCCCGTAATCATTGAGCAGGGCAGTCATTATCTTTCCAAAAAGAAAATGAAATGAAAAGAAAAATCCCGCTAAGTTAACCTCTGAAGGAGACTTAGGCAAAAAACTGGGGCATCCCGTTGACTATAATTCCAAATGAAACAGTTCAGGCAAACACTAGGGAATAATAAATTCAATCAGAAGAGGTCTTCAAATCCTCAAAATTCTCCACCAGAGTTGACAAAAGTCCTCAAAATAGAAAAAATATGTAAGAAGAAATGACTGTCATTCTTAAGAATCATTTAGCTTCTGAGCCATTTTCATTGCTGCCATCAGTGCAATTCCAAAATCACTTGGAACCTGAATGCATATTTTGAATTAACTGAACGTAGGGATGAAGAACATCACGAAGATTGAGTCGGGTACTGTGATACGGTGGGAGAACTGACTTGAGGGTTTTGCGTTTTATTTCAAATGTTGCAGTTAGCAAGAGTCGCCATCGGCTTTTCTTTTATCCAAAAGGAAAGGTGAAAAAGCACAGGAAAGACCTTTGAGATTGTTTCTTGAGTTTGGGGGGTAGATTATAAAAAGGGAAGGTACTAGCACCCTTTTCATCCATGGTTTTCCATGGGATCTTAGTTACTTTCTAGATCACTTGCTTTTGTTGTTTGAAATTGTGTTTGGTGTGGTTTTGAAAGTATTTTGTAAAATAGGCCATTGGTTTAGGCAATCTTTATGATGATTCTCGTTCGTAAGAATGTATACAAAGATGTTTGTCTTTTTGAAGATATTTTCAATGTTTGTAAGATGTTTTTGAAATGTGTGTGTTATTTTGGAAAATAGCAAGGATAGTTGCTTTGAAGTGGAGCAAGTAACTAGAGGTAATCTACCTACTCAAATGTCTTTCTTATGCATTTTCTATTCCTTTGACATTGTTGTCTTACCATTGATTTGGTAAGAAACCCTATCTTTGGATGTAAACGGGACGGGCGTGGGTCATCGTATAACCATGATTAGCAATATTGCAAAGTATCTTAGCATTTTTTGAGGGACTAAGATCATTTTGTAAGGCAACTTAGAATGGCGTCATCGAGGGACTATGATCTTATATTTGTTTGTTTTGCCAAGATACTTCACATGCGTAATGTGGCCATTTTTGTATAAGGCAACCAAGTGGAGAAACCCTAAGGATGCTTGCGTGCAAGTGTGTTATTTTCATGCTTTGATTTTGTCTTGGATTTAGGGTTTTCTATTTGATTTGTTTTTTATCTTGCCATTCAAACCCTAATTACTAGCATGGTATGTAAAAGCGGTAAATTGCATAATTTATAGATTACTACGCTATTACAACATTTTATGGGAGGGGGAATACAAATTATGAATGGGGATTTGCAATAATGTAAATCTAATTAAGCTATTACAACCAAATCGAATTTGTACAAATATTGGAATAAATAATGTACAAGACAATTTAAATATGCAAAGATTTATAAATGCAAGAAAATGATTTTTGTTTTGTTTTTTATGTGAAAAGAAGTTTTGAACTAAACCTAATAAGTTAAGAAAAGGAGATTAATTCTTGAAAAAATAGTTAACCCTAATTTCTAATTTAAAAGAAAATAAAATTCTTTAACTATTATTTTTTGTGCATTTTTTTGTATTGAAAATAGATAATATTTTATGAAAGTATTTAGTCTCTTTATATGTTAAGAAAAATATTTATAAATGTGAGAAAAAAGAAATAAATGATTAAACTAATTCTATATATATATATATATATATATATATATATATATATATATATATATATATATATATATATATATATATATATATATAAATATATATATATATATATACTATATATATATATATATATATATTATAGTATATAATATATATTATATATATATATTATATATATATATATATATATATATATATATATATATATATATATATATATATATATATATTATATATATATATATATATATATATATATATATATTATATGATATATATAGAAACTAT